>OX328131.1:44255407-45681181 GCA_946811695.1 Gonocerus acuteangulatus
CGTCAATGCTCAAAACCTTTCTTTTCTTGCTCGGGGGAAAAAGCTCCTTTTTTCAAGCAGGTCTTTTAACAATTTAATTGTAATTTTTAGCGCGTTTCCTCTCTACCTATAGGGAGAAGATCTTAATAATGGCGTCGATGACATAATCCGAAAGGGTTGACGAAAATTTCCGACTTTTCTGAACCCTCAAAATAGACTCTTTTAAACATTTACTTATGTAATAGATTGTTACTAAATCGAAAAAGACTCGTCACTGGCCACTGCATAGTATAGTTGAAAGATAGATAGCAAATAATTAGATTTTATAAATTTATTGATGTAAATTTTAACAGTCACTTATAGATAACACAGATGTTTAGGGTGTGGAGTTTACAGGCTACCAATCTTTGCGAAGGAGGATAAGGCTTGTGCCTTTTCTTTTAATTTTGGCGGTTCTTTTACATTTGCGGTGATCGAGCTTCCAAGATTGAATATGTAGATAAATTTTGGAAACAGAATCTTATTTATCCGTAATCTATGTAAATCCAGAGAGGTAGCGACTACCATATGGATCAGTTATTAATCTCCACACTGACCAGATGAAGGCTTGAAATCTAAGCGAAAACCAAGATGGAATATTTCCATCTTTTTATATATTCAGTAAACCAAGATACTGCTGGTTATTATATTTCCAGTAGGATCCCGCTAGTCCAAACCCTGGAAATCGGAAAATCCGCCGAATCCGAACAAAACTAGGGAAATGAAAAAATAATACTTTCTATCAAATTTTTCAAGAAGAAATTAATGAAAACATACTTTTCCAAGTTGAATTGTACGTTCAGTGTACACTTAAGGAACTATTTAATTTATCGTAATTTTTCAATTTCGATGTCTATGTATAAATCCATAATCCAGCTTTAATTTTAACTGGAAAAGGTTAGAATTTACTCAAATATGTAGAATTCATCTTTTTTCATAAGTAAAACGAAAACGTTAAAAGGAAACCATTACCTAAGAAATGAAGTCGGTGATCTTCTATTGAAGGAAAGAAAACTGCTTAAAGAAGCAATATTTCGCTTTTCGCACATACCGCCGTCATATCGATTATACTTCCGATTAAAGTCACAATATTCTGCAGATTAAATTGCAGTCTACTGGATTTCTTACCTTTGATTACACTGTTCTGCAAAAAAGAAACTTCTCTCCCCTGTCTTGAACAATTTTGCCTGTTTCTCATGTTTTCAGGTGTGCTGAGTCCGAATCTGAACTCAGAAAAATTCTACCACCCTCTGATTTTGAGAGAAAAGAGGAGAAACTTGGACAAAATGAAAAATTATATTTGAAAATTATTGTCTTTATTATAACAGATTTTTTTTTTCTTTTTCAACGGTAAAATATAATTAATTGAATTCTGCATGCTATCAGGTATAATACTAGATATGACACAACTCAAAAAATATACACACATCGTCAATGAGTATTTTTTTTTCTTTTGTACTCTTCCTCCTCTGTCTCCCGCTGCAGTGTCCAGCAGTAATCCGCCAGCATCTTCTCATTCCATTTCCCAGTATATCTTTTTTCCATTCTGGATATGTCTTGGTGGAATCGTTCTCCATGTTCGTCCGAAACTGCACCCAAATTTGGGGCGAAAAAGTCTTGGTGACTATGCAGGAAATGTATTTTTAAGGACATATTGCATCCCAATGTTTTATATGAAGTAAGCAGTTCTTGGACTATTTTTCGGTAGTCTCTAGATTTTTCGTTTCCCTAAAACTTAGCACATACCTCTCGAAAAGCAATCCAAGCCTTTTTCTCAGTAGTATTTAACTTTGCTTCAAAAGTGAGGTCCTTGAGTAGATGTTGAATTTGGGGTCCTACGAAAATTCCCTCCTTTATCATAGCATCGCTGAGATGCGGAAATTTTTGTTTTAAGTACATGAAACCTTCTCCTTCCTTGTCCATCGCTTTTACGAAGTTTTTCATTAGCCCCAATTTTATGTGGAGTGGGGGTAAAATTATTTGGTTTTTGTCAATGGAGGATTGGTAATGTTTTTTTCACCTACTCTTTCCTTACGCTCTGGCCATTTTTTTACGACATAATGGTCTCCTCTTTTTCTGCTGTCCCACTCGCACAAAAAACAACAAAATTTAGTGTAACCTCCTTGGAGTCCTGTAAGCATGGCTACCACTTTAAGATCTGCACAAATGCGCCATTTGTACTCATGGTACTTGATTTTTTGTAGAAGTATCTTCATGTTGTCATAGGTTTCTTTCATGTGGACCGAATGAGCTACTGGGATAGATGGATGTTTGTTTCCATTATGAAGGAGTACTCCTTTTAAACTAAACTTGGAGCTGTCAATGAATAGTCTCCATTCCTCTGGATTGGTTGGCAGATCAAGTTCCTGGAGCAAATGAAATACATCACTGCAAAATACAAGATTTTCTTCCATCGAGAAAAAGCATAGAACTCCTGATTCCCGTTTTCTGAAGAAAGATATATTCACGCCTCCTTTCAAGAGATTCCATTGTTGCAACCTTGACCCAAGCAGCTGAGCTTTTGATTTTGGGAGATCTAAATCACGAACAAGATCATTCAATCGCCTCTGATTTATGAGCTGTGGCTGAGTTTCAGAGGGTCTGGACGAACTTGAAATTTCTTCTTGTTGACTGGTTCCAGGTTGAGGTGAAACGCTTTCAGAATCGCTGCACTCCTCAGAACTAAGACGGAACTTACTCGGGTTTGGTGGGATGGGCATGGAAGCATCATGTGGAGCTGGTCTCATGGCAGAGGGGATGTTGGGATAAACAATTTTCTTTTTGCTCTTGAACGAGAAACCTTTGATTGTGGTCATGCAAACATAGCAATCGGTCACGTGATTTGTAGGTTCTCGCCATATCATGGGAACTGCAAATGGCATTGACTTATGTGTCCCATTTAGCCAACCAGTCAGAGAACGTGAGCATGAACTACAGCATATTTTAGGAGCCCAGGATTTGTCCTGATCACTTACTTCAGTCAGAGGTTTCTGAGTGGACTTGAATGTGACTTCACCACAAACATAGCAAAAGGAATCAGGCTTATTTATACACTGTCGTGACATTACGGAGAAAAAGTGAACTGTTCCCAGAACAATGATGGCACAACTGAATATCCAAATAAGTGCGTTTAGCGAAAGCCTCGAGAGTACTGATCAAATCCTAGAAGAAAATAGTGACAAGAGAGGGGCTGAGTGGGAGGGGGGAGTTGGGGTATTGAGGGTGAAAGGGGGGCAGGTAAGGATTTGAATGAAAAGGATACCACCATAAAAGAGAAAGGAAGGTCATTCCCCTAAAGATCCAGGTAGAGACCAAATCCCTGCCTCAAGATCAAAAACTGAAAAACCACGTTTAGCCATATTTCTTCAACCACTTGTAATATTCCCATCAAATTTTTTTTCGTTCAAATATACTTCATTGCGCTCAAAATCATCGGGCTTTTGAATTTTTTTCACTATGTTTTGATGCCAAAAAAATTCGTCAAATCTACAAAAAACTCACATTTTTGGATAAAAAAACTAGAATTTCTCAAGAAACTGTGCGTGATAGACAGAATCTGACTTCAAATTCGTGTTCAGCACATTTGAAAACAGGAAGAAAGCATGTTTTGGTTTGAAGGAGGATTTTCGTGCAGAACAGTGTTATTGACACATTAATCACATAACACTAGGATGTCCAAAATATTTCCAATCATACCCATTCCCAAGGTGGGCCCACTAATTTATGAGTGATTTACTCCTATTTGCTTAATTTAAAAATATGTTTTTGTGTATTTTTGTGATTTTTATAGATCCAAAGACTTTTTGGAGAAAAAAGTAAAAAAATACTTAATAACTTTGAGTACTGATGTTTTCCAAAATACCTTTCTAAATTTCTCAGATTTCTGACATGTTAAACTAAAAATTTGGAAGTAAAATTTTTACTTTACTTACATTACTTTTTTTTCTTACTTTGTGTTTATAGTACAATAAATTTCTTTTTTGGGAGGAAAAATTTAACTTTTAAATATAAATTTAAAGGTATTTAGAGGGCTACATACTTTCCCAAGGGAGCGCTTTTGGAGCCCGCGACCCAAAACAAATTATTTTTGCAGGAAAACAAAAAAAATGTTTAAAAAAAGTTCATCGCCATATTATTGGTGAATGTATTTTTGACTAATGGAGTTTTCCCCTGATTTTTCTACAATGTTGAGGACGGGGATGTGGATAAAAGAAGGAAAAGGGGGCTACAGAAGCCCCCCCCCCTTGGGCATCTTAAGGATAATATGCCCAATAAAGTCAATCTATGGTGTTGTAAGAGAAATCTCCACCTAATCCGAATTTTCGTTAATCCGTTCAGTCCTAATTAGTTCGGATTATCGAGACTCTACTGTATATTTAAATTAATATTATTTGTATTTAAGTTTGATCTTTTATTTGAGGAAGTATTTATTATATTTCTTGGACCAAATGAAATGACAAAAAAAAAAAAAAAAAAAAAAAAAAAGGAATTTTATTTTAAGAGAAGTTTAATAAATAAGAGAGATAAAGTAGTTGAGTTGCTCCACTAGCGCTCTAAGCGGACTGAGGTGGCACTAATTTTTGGAGAGCCCTATAGGGCCACAGCACCTGCCCTTAATCACCTTACTTCTACAGGGCCATTCAGTAAGGGCTGCCTCTCCAGAATCCCTAATAACCACCCGCTCCTGTCTTATACTACCGGGGTTATAACATATTTTATATACCCGCTCCTCTACTCGCTCAGAATTATTTTTTCCTCCCTTTCAGGAAGGCACTTAGGAACAGCGGGTAGGTTGGGAAAAATAAATTTTATATACACATTATGATGTCAATATGTAGCATTTTACGACAAAAAACGTAACGACAGTTTGTCTTTCTTAGGAGGTTACAGTATTAGGCCTTAGGAAGCCATCTGGTAATTATATTCTGCATCCTAACATTAAATGCCATTTCTGTTTTTAAGGTTTCATAAGAATTTCCAGATAATTACAACATACAGAAATATTTTTTTTTAGAAAAATACTAGAGATAATCCTGCTAAAAAAACGATAAACATGACTCATTAAATATAACCACATGTATCAATAAAATGATTAAATGACAATATAATACGAATTTCTATGAAATATCGTGACACATGTTTTTCTTTTACCTAACAATTTGTTACTAAATACTTATTCTATGTTAACTTCCTTGACTGAGTCCTCGAATAATTTGAACCTGAACTAAATAATATTTCTCCTAGACCATCGTTATTTGTAGCAAATCTGATTATTTGATTTTTTCTTTTATTGATAATTTACAACCTGTACAAATATGTACAATAAAAAAAAATAAATGAAACAATCGTTTAGAGCCTTCTGCTCAAATCCAGGAACATAAATATGCTTTAGGTCCACCCGTCAAACCTACTCTGTTCTGTACTGTATAACATACAGTCTTTTTTTTTTTTGTACATGGCCACCGCATATGCGCGAACGCCAGCGGACACTTTTTTGTGACCCCTTTATTGTAACGTTTTTTTCAGTTTAGTCCGTCAGAGTATGCTTTGGTTTAATTCTGTATTCCACCAATTATCTTCTTTTTACTAAAAAAAAATCATTACCATTCAATAAACTTGTTAATCTTTTGACTAAGGAACGTGACAATAATAATTGTTTTTGTTTCAGCCTGACAAGTAGGAGGGGGTGACAGAATCAACAACTGTTTTGCCGCAGGCTTAATTTGCATCAATCCTTTTCTGATTTAGCTCACGTCCCGGAGGAATGTCATGCGACGGAAAACTCAATTTGCCCGCCAAGTCCCCCCGAAAACCGCAAGGAGAAACTAAAATTCGTTAATTAATTACCACCGAGAGGGAGGTAAAGGACTCCTACCAATTACGAGTAGCCGAGGAGACTTCGGTATAAACAATCCAGGCCCTTGAGCAGAAATTAGACTTGCTAATAACTCATTTCCATAACTGTTGCCTTTCATCTGGCAATCCGCAGAAGGGTGAGGGATTATGGATCATGAAGATGGAGGCACCTGAGTAAGGTGCTCTAGCTTAGTTTATATTCTTAGACGGATGAAGAAGTGATCTGCTGGGACCGCAAAACCAATCTTCCATTCGTCCAACTTTATCTAGTAATAAATATTTGGCTAAAAAGACCAAGAACAGTTTCAGATTCATCTCTAATGTCATGTCGGTTCTGCTCTATGTCTGGTAAACATGGGAAACCACCATAGACGTTATAAGGCAGCTGCAAGCAAATAATCCTCTTGATCAGGTGTGATACAAGGATCTCCAATTAAGAACTTGGCCAATCGGGGAGCAGATTACATCCACAAAGTGGCGTTACATCGACGAATCCTGAACTTGCTATCAAGCAGACAACCTGGAATTGACCAGAAATTAGATGAATGAAGAAGAACTAGAGGATAAAAGATCTTTCAGACTATTTGGCAAATGGTGTCTCCGCCTTGCATCCTCAAACTCCGGGTACTCTACCAGGATGTGCATTACATCCAGGATAGCGCCACATTGCTCGCAATTGGGACGGCGTCGACCAATAAGATGAGACCCATGAGTTAGCCGTATGTGTCCAATTCTTAAACGAGTAACCACCACGTCTTTTCACCTTGCATACAGGACTGTCGACTATTACGGAGCTATCAACGTTTTTAATAAATATTTCTTTATTGTTAAAATCCTCCTGCCATTTGTTCTTCACTGGATCTTTTAAATAGCTCTTCGCATCTTTTAAATAAATGGGCGAGGCAGGATCAGCTGTTATAGCAGCAGCCCCCTCGCCAATTCATACGCTTTTTCGTTGCCCTCAATGCCCGTATGCCCCGGTACAAAAATACCGTAAAGTAAAAAAAATCTACCAGCAAAATCTGGCCAATTTAACACTATTGATCTAGGGGAAATTAACGCTTAAAAAATCGTTGCGACTAGGTTTTTGCGTTATCAAGATTCAAATGTATACTTTTTATAGGACGTGCAGAATCTAATGACACCCCTTTCAGAGTGATATCTATTGGAAGAAAAATAGCATAATTTATGATTATAATTTTGGATTCTCCGAAATGACGTATTGATTAGACTATTTTGCTACCACGTTTGAATTCCACGGAAGTAGAATTGCAGTAGAGAAAGGTCAATGAAAAAAAGTCAACTAACAACACTTGTGGACTTTTCGTATATTTTGAAAACTCGACAACATGAGAAATTTCTTACAAATAAGGTACAGGCGAAATTGTCAAAAGACTACATCAGTGGGTAAAACGATGCTTGTACTTTCGGAAATGTTTGGTTCCTTGAGGCGTAATATTATGAAGTTATAAATGCAAGCTTTCCTAATCAGGCAAGGATTAGGCAATGTATGGAAACAAGTAACAATTCTTGCGTGTTGGACCTGTATTAATATTGACCGAGTATTTATTTTGGCCTGTATCCGCTATTCGATCACTGCAATTATCTTATTTTTTTCTGTCATATCTGGAATATGAAAAAACTCTTTTTTCAGATTAGATACTTTGCTCTTGCATTGTGGACGATACGGCTTGCCACAAATTGTCCCAACTCTAATCTCTTTAGAATAACCGGAAATTCCTTAAATGAAGTGTCGAAGAAGACCATTTTTCAGTATATTTACTTTCTCAATGTTTCGAATATGTTCTTTTGCTAGTTTGCTTCGATTTTCATATTCTGTAGTTCCACATTGTAGGGACGATATCAAAACTTATATATTCGAATGTTTTGGTGATATTAAGTTGTGCAAAACTACTATACTTTATTACTTCTGTTACCTTTCTTTTGACATCAGTAAAGGGATCCCAATATTTTAAAGAAGCACGTGTTATATGATAATTTGTGATATGAAGTTATTTGAGATCTGATATACCGACATATATCAAGGTAAAATTTATAAACCTCCCAGGGTTTCATTGGTTCGCATAAACCACCTTCAGGCACGTGCATGTGGCGAAGTTATTTATTGGCGGAATATGAGTAGAGGCAGCGTCACCCTCTTTCCCTTTGATCAGCTGACTGGTTGGTCGGACTGTAATAACGAAACCCACGGTAGGAGCATAAGTCACAGGCAGGGCAGCCAACCGCCAAATATCTGGGAGGGGGAACAGGTATATTCTCTTTTTTCCCTTTTCCCGATTTCTTCTGTTTATATTCAATATTTTCACGGACGGTTGGTAGCAGTTATTGTTTTCTCGTGTAGAAAGTAGATGCAGCAATATCACATACTGTAATTGTCAGCTACAGTATTTTTCGACAGCGAAAGAAATGGAAATTTTTCCTCATAGTTCAACGTAAATTCCCCCGATGGAGGGTGTGACCTATTTATTTATTTTTTTTATATATATTTACAAAAGATTTATATTTTACGTGGAAATTTACTTTGAACTACATACGTCTGGCATCCTTATTTGTGAATCGGATTTTGCTTGATGAGAGTTAACCCTGCGTCCATAATTTTACATATAGTTTGATTGTTTATAGTTCCTATTAACGGTGTTATTTATTTCATAAAAAAAAGCTATGTTGCAATCCGTCATAAGGTAATAACTGCGTCTGAATATGTACCTTCATGTGTAGGGAATGCCTAGCTCCCCTCCGGCCACACCCCTTCTGGTTCTTTTGTCCATCATATTGAAACAACAATTTTGGTCTTATTTTAATTTGAATGTTATAGGATTATTGTTACAGGGTTTATACACCTACATTGTGCAAGTAGCCAAAGTTGCAGTGCACATAAAAATAACCTAAATTTTTCCTTGAAATAATCTGTAATTGTCTTCTCCGATAAGCAAGGATTGTAAAAAGCCTGACCAAACCCAAATAAATTGTATTATAATAATTACTATGCATTAATGTAATTTAATAATTCCCTAAAAGAACATTTGTTTAGTAACGGTAATAAACATGTTTGTCAAATAAGCCTAATGTATAATAGATAATAACACTATACTGACTGACCCTTCAGAGAAATGTTTACCATGAGCCCGTCACATTATTGACTCTGACCCTCCAATAACAGCGTTGAGTCCCCACCGCTTCTCGGCCACCGATCCGAAACACAATAGGACTCTAGGACTAATTGACATAATAGATCCTCCGCATCCACTTCCCAGGATTAGAGAACCAATTACTGGATTATCCTGATCCTGTCCTAGTCCTGTCTCCTTGTGTCGATACTCTATCAACGGGATCATGATTTTCTATCTTGTCAAGTTGTTTGTCCGGGCAAAACTGACATTTTTTCTTATTGCCATATATAGTATTCTCTTAAATTTAATATGTACTTATAAATTTTGAAATTACTTGCTTATGTCATATTCTATTTGTCCTTTATTTTTATTTTTTTTTTTAATAATTCTTTAAAGTATTTGAAGAGAATATAAAATCTATTATTTTTTTTTTTAGCAAGTATCCTACGAATATCATTATATAAGGAAAATAAACCTCATTGTATCTACCAAAGGTTTAAATTTTTTCTACAGATCCAATTTAAGAATATCCTTTTCTCTGTTCTATATGTCACGATAAAAACCATTTTTTTTTTTTTTTACAACGTATCTCTCCAAAAAGTCTTCCTGTCAAGAAATCCAGTCGACTCCATGAATTAACTTGGGCCTGGAGCACTTTAAGTACATAGTAATACATTTTTTGGAGGGTGGGGAAATATATATATATATATATATATATATATATATATATATATATATATATGGCTGTGATTAAGATTTGGAAGATACCTATAAAATTTGAATTTTTATGAGAAGAATTGCCAGGATGACAAGGCCTAAACTTCAAAGGTTTTAAAAGAGATGCTACTAGAAATAAGATATTGACGTTGTAACATAATGATATAAATAAAGGACTTATTAAGGTCTGAGGAAAGGATCAAACCAATTGTGATTATATATATATATATATATATATATACATATATATATATATACATATATATATATATATATATATATACATATATATATACATATATATATATATATATATATATATATATATATATATATATATATATGTATATATATATATATATATATACACACACACACACACACACACACAATGATTTCAAGAAATCTTTAAGAAATGGCTTTCATGAGTTCAACCTTCTTTTTGGAATGTGACTAAATAACTACATGTTCTTTATGGCCGGACAATACCATCCGGCTAAGGTCCTTGAGCCATTATATTGTTATAATATACTTAGAGATAATGATCGACGGAAATTATCTGTTCCGTATATAGATAATTTAAAATCATTAAACAAATAGATAGTTTCATTTTTATTAGAGCCAAAAGAAACTTATAACTTCAAAATCCAATTTTACGAAAAATAACAAACACAAAGCCTGGATGAAAAATACTGTCACTGAAGAAATCATTTTATCCAATATTTCATAATTTTTTATTTTTTTTATTAATAGTTTATCGTAAATCAAGCGATTAAACTGTGACAATAAAGATTTAGGACAAGTGTATGTCAATCTACTATATATTTGTCAAATACCACTCACTCACTCATCTATCAACGCCCAGCCCAAACCGCTCGACAGAAAATTTTGAAATTTTGCATAGACACTCCCTATATAACGTAGACGCTCGCTAAGAAAGGATTTTTTGATATTCGTATTTTTAAGCATTTTTAGGGGGGTTTAAAGTTTGATTGGTTAGAGAAGGCAAGCCTAGGCAGCAAGCGTTGCTAGGACGATAAAGAACAGCTGTTACCTTACATTACCTATCTCATAGTTTTATTTCTAATTCAGGTTAATTTCAACTATGATGGCAGACCTTGAATTACTAGAAATTAACTGTCCATATATATATATATATATATATATATATATATATATATATATATATATATATATATATATATACGATAGATTATATAGAAGATGAAATATTCGTTGTTGTTTTTTTTTGTTTTTTTTTTTGTAAAAAGGTATTTATCTGGAAGATATTTGTTTTAGGTAATGGATTCAGCTGATAGTAACAAATTTAAAAGAGTAAAACTTTCTATATTAATTGTAAAGGTTATCTTGCGCCGCTAGGCTTGCGGGAGTTTGTTTAAATTAAGTAGATCCTGCAAGATCGACATTTTAAATTGTATAGCAACCGAATTATGTGCCATAACTACATTTACATTATTATTTTACTTCACGATCGGGCATTTAATTTTTTTTTTTTTTTTTTGTGATAATATAATTCACGACAATAATTTAAGATTACTTGTTGTAATTTTTTCCTTGAGATTCTCATAAGAAATGTTCAATTCAAAGTCAAGGTGACCTTCAATGTATAGTATTTCAAAGGAAAACAGGTCTTGAGAAAGCCAATACCCGCTCCCGTTGATGAAGGCCTGTAAACAGACCCTCAATTTTAGGGTGCAGTATAATTGGTGAATGAAGAAGTAAAAAAAAAACAACAAAAAAAAAACTTAAAAACTCCCCAAGGGCTTAGAGAAATACTGCCTGCCTAACAAGTTAATGGCACTAAAGCTGTGGAAATAAGAACTTGAAATGTGCCTTTAATGATAGGTCACTTGAGCCAGTTCTTGAGTAGAATATGGTGCCTAGGAACTCCATTCAACCGCTGATCTAATAGATACCTACGCTAACAGGTGGAAGCTACTCCTAGTATAGTCTAAGAGCTCCCCCTGTCGAGTAATTATAGATTTACAGTTAGGAAGAAACCAGCTTATACTATACATACACATATATATATATATATATATATATATATATATATATATATATATATATATATAAACACACACACACACACACAATACAAATATGTTTCTTCGCGCTCTAGAGTCTAACAAATCCTATTTGGATTTCGGTCCTATTATGATGGAAATTGGGAAAAAAATGTATAAAACGAAACTCGTTTGCAAGCATATGAATAGTCAACTGGAAAACTGTATTTAATAAAAAGTAAATGAAAAAAAAACTTAAGAATTTTAGTAGAAGACACTATAAAACGACAAACTGAAAAGGCGTTCACTCATTCGACATTATTCCAAACTAATATTTATACATTTCTATTATTTATGATGTAGAAGTATTAAAAAAACAAATAGTTTATTAAAAGATATGATCATTTTTCTTAAATGTCTTGTAAAATATTTGTAAATTTTGAAATTGTTGTTAGAAGTAAACTACAATCGAAGGGGCCGGGGCAAAATAGTGCCAAGCAACATTTTAAGCAAAACTTAACTGTAGCTGCTATATGTTGGATATTATATGGGACTATCAGTCTATGATGATGCTACTAAGATATGTCTACAAAGTACTCTGTATTCTACTTAATCTCGTTGCCCCTAACTATTTCAACTGATAGTCCTACATAATATCCAACATATACCAGCTACAGTTATAGTTAAAAATGTTGCTTGGCACTATTTCGCCCTGACCCCTTCAATTGGACTACTTAAACTAAAGAAAACTGAGTTTACAACTATTCTATGCCCTCTGAATCACACCAGACTCCTGGAAGTTTTGTGTTGAACATTTCGGTTACTATCTTTTTTGTTATCTATATTTCTAGTATATATTATTAATTCTAAACTCTAAGCAATATTCTACTTATAAATGAAGTAGAATTTTGCATTTATTTTCCCTTTTTATTTAAATTAATAACACAAAAAGTATTAAAATGTATAAAACATCAAAATCAATTTAACACCCGTTATTTAGTGTAACATGGCTAATAAACATCTCACACTAGGTGTTTCTTGGTCGGCTAATACAAAATTAAATTTATTTAGGTGTACAATTTAAAATAAAAAAAAAAAAAATATGATTATTATGTAAGGTAATCTTAACGGTAGAGTTAACTAGTTCTACGGTAGCAAAAGCAGACATGACTTATGTTGGTTGCTAGAATCCGTGAGCGTGGGACGAAAGGAATGGGCCTTCCAAATTGCTATAATTATATCAAATATATGGCCTGTTAGTTTGTATAAAATTTCAAAATTTGATAAACGGCCCAAAGGGATGACTATATATGGTTTGAGAGTATAGATAACGGCCTTCTGCTTGTGCCACACAGGTTTTCCGATTTGAGCAACATATGCCCTGGGGTTAGTATAAGAAATCCAGTAAGGCAAATTAAAGAATATGCGGTAATGTTAATCCCCAAAAAAACATAAATGTGAAATAGAGGCCAAGTTCCTGCCCCCACAAAGAAAAACTCCCTTCCTCAAAAATATCCCCTTCTAAAACCCCCCAAAAACGCCTTACCATTCTACACTCCAAAAAAGTAGTATGAGTGGGTGTATTAATTCAACCAAAAATATTTGCCAATACAAGAGATGATACAAGAAAGAAATGTCCAAGTTCATTACTTGGAAGACCTCTTAGTTACTTACTAAGAACAGTAAAGACACTTCAACTGACCTTTAAAAACAACAATGAAAATACTTATATCCAGCTACTAAAATATCACTTTCCTCAACCAGGTATATTCTTAAACTTGGCAATTTTTTTTTGTGCTTAGAGAAAAACTAAACATTGCCAAGTAAAGAAGAAGAAGAAGAAAAATATAAGAACAGAGACGTTACATTTTGGGTTTGTGATCCTAAACTTTATAATTTAGATGGCTCGACTTTGAAAAACTTAGTATCTGCTTTGAAGTATATTATGCAGTGAACCCCTACGACTTTATTTACTACATTTAAGAAAGAAGTCACAACTGTTTTTGTTAAGATGCGTCGAAATGTTTTTTAAAACATCAAATATAGGTTCTCCTTACCAAGACGATTCATTTGATACCCCACATGATGCGTTTCAGAAGAAATGATGGTATTTCGATGGAACAAAAAGTAGAAAACGTCATAGGTAATATGAAACTCCCGTATCAAGACCTACCAGCGTGCCAAGATTGGTCAAAATAGGCCAAACGGTGTGAATTTTTATAAGGAACAAACATACAGACAGACAGCTGAAAGACCTTTTTTACCTAGCCTAGTGCATTCCCCGGACCAAGGCCTACGTGTGTGCCAAGTTTGATCAAAATCGGTCAAATGCTGTGAATTTGTGTAAGGAACAAACATGCAGATAGACAGCTGATAGACGATTTTGACTAGCCTATGACACTACCCGGATAAAGACCGACATGTGTGTCAAATTTTGTCAAAATCGGTCAAACGGTGTCTATTTGTATAAGAGACAAACAGACAGACAGACAGCTGATAGACAATTTAACCTAGCCTATGATTCTCCCCGTATCAAGACCCATCTGTGTCCGAAGTTTGGTCAAAATCGGTCAAACGGTACGGATTTGTAAGTGGAACAAACATACAGACAGACAGCTGGTATAAGATTTTTACCGAGCATATATGCGTCTAATTGTTTCTTAAAACATCAAATATAGGTTCTTCATACGGAGACAATTTATTTGATACCCCACATCATGGGTTTCGGACGGAATGATGGGTTTCCGAAGTACAAAACTGGCACGCCCCCACCCCGGAAGCGGAGTCAAAGACAACGTTTCGCGATTTTTCAATTTTTTCCTTTATTAATGTCTTCATATCTATCTTCATGCAAAATTTCAAGTCTCTAGCAACATGGGAAGTGCCAAATAATTTTGATGAGTCAGTGAGTGAGTGAGTGAGTGAGTCCTATAAATCCCGATATTCGATCGCTTATATCTCAAAAACTATTCGATGTAGAATTATGAAAATTACCAGTTTTAATCACATTTAGTAGTATAATACCTATGTAAAATTTCATAACTTTATCTTTACCTGGTTGAATGTTATGAGAGGGTAAATATATCGGCTCTAATATATGCTTAGGCCGGAACTTGGCCTGGCGCACCAACGTGCGCCTAGATGTTTATCTATAACTTATAATATATTTATTGCATAATCAAAATCTCTATCAGACAGTTTGACATACTAGAAGACTATACTATTAATAGCTTCATTATATTACAAGTATAGGCTGCTATAGTTTATTTTGTGAAATAATGTGACTTTTGGTACGTGAGTCATTCATGATCCAATGTACTAAATGCAAAAAAAAAAAAATATGTGTGTGTGTGTGTGTGTGTGTGTGTGATTGCAAGCTTATGAGGATCAGATAGAATTTAAATGAAAATAGAAAAAAGTCCGACTCGCAGGAACTGCGTCATCTTAGCGCGGTTACAAACATCTCGAAGAAATGGAATAGATTAGCATCACAAATCTCAGGAAATTGTCAGTAGCCAACATACATAGAAGCGGATAATTCTTAATCTGTATAAGTCAATACAATTATGTACTGAAAACGAACTTACTCTTCGACTACTGCTGAGAAGGCTCTATTCTAAACAACTAAACATTTTAAGTATCTTGTTTTACTAGCAAATTCGTTTTACTGTTATAATCAACTTTAAATATGTGCTTCATGGCAAATAAAATTCCATTCTGTCGTGGGTTAAAGCTTTTTATAAAATATGAAATAACGATAACTTCAGTTGGAGGCTATGAGGAACGTTATATAGATATGAGAATTCAAAACAAAGTACGCATACGTCATCATGATTAGCAACAGGCATCTTGATTACCACAGCCACTCCAAACTTATTACCAATACCTTTCGCCGTTTCTTAGCTTATTTTACTACAATACTAATTTTACTGATAAATGCAATTTAAAATGAGAAACAACCAATTAAAAAGTGAGATAAACAAAGAGAAAAACACTTTCAAAACAAACACTTTTTAAGTTTTAAGCGCTTATATCTCTGATTGACGTTGCCCCATCGAATATTGCTTCAGAACCTTTTTTGTAGAGAATTTAGTAAGCATTCGAATGGTCACCTTCCACTTACTACGATTTCCCAACCGTTATCGAGATATTTACGAAAAATGTATGAAGATCCGAAAACGTTTCATGTCTATTAATAAAATATTTTAACTCCAATAAAATTAATAAAATAATACTTCCTTAACTCCAAATATAACCAAAATTTAAAAATCTTAGTTGGGATTAATTTCCAATATGTAAAAAATATTTCAATTGAGTCCCGCGATTCTAAATACCCACAAAAAAATAATGACTTACAAAAACATTGATTCCACTTTTTCAAAAACGGTTACAGATATCGCCTTAAAAGTGGTTTCATTCGTTTTCCTATGTTAAGAAACTTATAAAACAAGTACCTGCAAGCATATAAACTCAACAACGTAAGCGTTACGATTTTTTTGCGCGAATTTCACCCCAAACACTATCTTTCCGTAGGCGAATTCTGTTGGTTAACGAACTTGATCTTTCAAATTAGAGGACAGATTTTTGTACCAATTTTCATCAAAATCGGGCCATTTTTGAGCTTGCCTGAGCGTTAACAGACAAGCATATGTATAAACGTATACATATATATGTAACTATATACATATACATATATATATATATATGTATATATATATATATATATATATATATATACAAATTTGAGCCACCTATATTTTCTTGATTTATAGGGCCCGAAACGTGAAAGTTTCTAGTCGGCACTTCCGGATTGCGTCATGAGGTCAACCTCATAAGCCGGTTCTCCCTACGGAGATAGGGAGTAACCGCACTAAAATATTGATATTTAAAATGAAATGTATTTAATGAAAAAAACAATATTTGGAATGGGTTTTATAACTCAGAAACAAGTGGTGCTACCTCGTAATTGAATTTTTAATGATTGTTTAAAATTTGCTATATTCAAATTCGATGAGGATATAATATATTACCTCAAGAGATAGTAAAATTTAAAGGGCTAAATTACATTGTACTATATAATAAATTGAAATTAAGAAGAAAATAACAACGGAATAATATCATAAAACTGAAAAAAGGAAGCCGCAAATCAAATAAAAAAAAAAAAAAAAAAAAAAAAAAAAAGATGAGGAAACAATTTAATAAAAATTAATTTTAAATAGATGTCACAAAACGTAATACATTTTTTACTGTTTTGAGTGTTTTTTTATGTTTTCTCTTTAATGTTGGCGCTTTGTATTGATATATGAGTTACGTAAAATGCATACACGACTGTTTTATGATGCTTACAATTCAAGTTGTACATTTTGAATACAGTTGAATTATTATATGTAACGTAACTCTCTAATTACAATATTCACGAAGACAACTTTTTCTTGCAACTTCACAGGCGATCACACTTGCAATACAAGTTACACAAGTACCATAAAAGCCATATCGGATCATTCCTCGAAGCAAATTCCTTATAAGAACTGCCCCGAGGCGAAAGAAAGGCTCAAAATGTTCGGAAAACTGTAGCAAACAGAGCGAGTCGAAAGAGTTTCTGAATAAATTACGATACTCCTGTTATAAGAAGAGATCAGTATCGAGCGATACGTCGGACCAGTGTCTATGTGGATGATATTATACCTGATATCGGAGAGTGGGGGTGTTCCAGATTATTCCAATCCCTCCTGTACCCTCCGGCTATCCGGGAGGAATGAGAGCATTTCCAAATATATCAACAGGTATTCATGGACTTATTATATCCACAAAATGTATTTGTGTCATTCAATTTAAATAGGACGCTATCAACTTCATTCGCTTTTATTGGACGCTAGTTATTAAAGTGTCACTGTTATAAGTACCGATGACACTCCATAAGTAATTTAACAAGTGTTAGTAAATGGTAATATTGATCACTATAAGCAGTGAAATAACAAAGCATATTTTTTAAGTTATCGTTCCTGAAGTTACATTTTCAGCACACTTCGAAGGAATGCTTTCAGGAAAGAATTTTATTAAATAACCATAGGTTTCTTTGGTTTCTTGTATAAAAGGTACTAAAATGTGACAACCATTAAAATGTGTATATATAGAAATATATTTATACATACATACATATATATGTACATATATATATATATATATATATATATATATATATATATATAATAAACACTAATTTAACAAAATATATATATTTATACATACATATATATACATATATATATATATATATATATATATATATATATAATAAACACTAATTTTACAAAATTTGCTAATTTAACAATATATATACACTCCATAACCCTCTTGACACTATTATTAAACGTTCCAAGAGTCAATCAATATAGTGATAACTCCTAAAATCAAGCCTTCAATGTATCGAAACCAACAATTCCACCAACTCAACTTCAAGCACAGTTTTCTTCGATTCGAGTGATAATATCGAAAGTTACGCATATGCAGTTATTTTATTAGATATGTCGTCTTTGAAATAATTAGTTTCTACGAAGCTCATTTCCCAACCGTTTTGAAAACATTAAAGAAAGTCTCCAACAAAACTGTACTCGTCAATTAATACTTTTTTTAGTGTGTAATACTTCCTCTACTCTCAAGATAACGTAAATTTAAAATTCTAACTAAAAATGTCAAACGTGTGATATATTTATTCTGCTGTTTTATGAACTTGACCTTTCGTTTAAGACAAATATATATATATTCACAATTATGGGCCGCTAGTTATTTTTAGGAAACATCAGGCAGGAAGTGAAAAGGCTAAAAATGTTTTATTAAATAATAGAAAACTAAAAACTATAACATTTCAAAAAAAAAAAAAAAAAAAAAAAAAAAAAAAAAAAAAAAAAAAAAAAAAAAAAAAAAAAAAAACCTAATATGATATCACAATCATTACGAAAAGCGGCAGGTACTCCTGTCAGGAAAGATCTTTGTTAATTTATTTTCAACTATTTTATTATCTTCTGCTACTGAGCTAATATACTAAAAATATTTACGTATTCTCGACAAAAATAATATAAGTTAATATAAAAAAGTTGCTCTGTTCTATTTGCGATCAGACCCCAAGAACGGGAATACTCTAAAAGCGCCCTAGGGCTTGGAAGCGGGCAAAGCAGGATAATGACCATCCGAGTTGGAGGTATACCTCTACCTGGGGGGGACGGATTAACGAGCCCTGATGATGATGAATCGCCGCCCCCACTATAGCTCCCTAACTCAGGAGCAGGCTTTGTCCGGTCCCCGGGGCACTTCGGGTACTGCCTCCCAGCAGGAAGAAGAGGACTTCTTATCTATAGCTTGGCTTGGCTGGAAAAAAAAAATGTGTTTATCGATCCAGAGAAAATCACTGCAAAACCATTGAGACGGATATACTGTTATAAAAAGATTAATTTCGTTTAGAGACTTCTGCTCTAATTCAGAAATATAAATATGCTTTAGGTCCACCCGACAAACCTACGGAATGTAGTGCATAGCATACAGTCTTCATATTCGTAAATGGCCACCGCGCATACGCGAACGCCAGAGGACACTTTTTTGTGACAATTTCTTTTAAAGTTTTTTTCCAGTCTAGCCATCGCTAAAGCATATCTAACGAATGTGCATAAAATAACCTATATCAATAAAGAAAAAGTATAATTGTTTGTTCTTTTTACATATTAAATCAACTTAAACTACTTTACTCAATCTTCTTCCATAGTAAACTTTGATCAGTCTGTTTTTTTTGTTTTTTTTTGTTTTTTTTTTACTCATACTCATATTCCTCAATAATTATTGGGACAGTGTCTACAATTTGGTTCCACAGTTAACTCTCTTCCTAATTTTAGCATTAAACCCCAATACGATTTTTGTTTAAAAAATCTATATTTAGGACGTTTCGGCTACTCATACTTCGTCAGCTAAAATGACAACAAAAACAGAAATTAATACAGAAAAAAAAGTTTATAATTGAGATAAGTAACAGAACTATAAATAAAATTAACTTATTATAAAAAGAACAAATTGGTCTTAAATTCTTATAATGAAAATCAATAGAAAAATAACGAAAAAAGAAGAAAAAAGGCTATTTTTCTTTTTTTGTTATGTTTTTTTTCTTCTTTTTTTGTTATGTTTCTATTGATTTTCATTCTCAGAACTCATTCTAAGAATTTAAGACCAATTTGTTCTTTTTATAATAAGATAATTTTATTTATAGTTCTGTTACTTATCTCAATTATAAACTTTTTCCTCATTAAGTTATATAGCCATTTTCCTTGCCACAGACATAAGGGTTATATTTAGATTTTCGTCATTATAACATATATAAGTTTATTATATCCATAAAGTTGTATTTTACATTTTAATACCGAGCTCCTAGATGTTAAAACCCTCAATCTTCTTCATTTAGTGTACATATATTAGGTTGATGAAAACATTATAAAGAAAGAGTTGTATCTCATGAAATTAGCATACTTTTAAATATGCCTATAAATTAAAGAGGTCACTATTATGTTGACGGATATATAGCGTCCAAGGTGCAGTAATATTTTTGATATGGTAATCATGACTTAAGGGCGTAATTAGTATATAAATATCTATGAGGAAGGTAATTAGGCCTCTTTCAGAAAGAAATCACATTTTTTTCTTTCTTACAAAAGTGTGTAATTTCATCATTATTTTACAAGACATTCATTCTCTTTTTAACAACCTAGCATCTCTTCAGGAGATTCCGATACCTAAATATATAAACGCACACACTAACATATCCGTGTGCGGTTCAAAATTCGGTTGGTATACATTATTCCCATAACAGAATACAAAACAATGCGTAAACCACCAAATGCCTTATCAAGTCATTATGTAGTAATATGTTATGGAACTTATTTTTTTTTTCTTACCAAAACCACAGAAAGTGATGTATTCCGAATTAAATTTATTTTTTTATGAGTATAGCAACATAATGCGATTATTTCATCAAGCTCAGTACTGGGTAAATAATAATAAAGAGTATTATGAACATATTCCGAGT
Organism: Gonocerus acuteangulatus; assembly: GCA_946811695.1. Lineage (NCBI taxonomy): Eukaryota > Metazoa > Arthropoda > Insecta > Hemiptera > Coreidae > Gonocerus > Gonocerus acuteangulatus. Next base: position 44,276,221 of record OX328131.1, read on the forward strand.
TAAATCATGAAAAACTGTATGAAAAAAACATAAATGTACTTTTAGTGGCCTTATTATTTGCAAGAAACTGTTTCAGAAAGATGCAAGTATTTACAAAATCAACAATACCAGACCGTCCTCAGCCGAGATTTGTCAAAACATCCTAATAATAATAATTACAAGTCGAGTGTATTAAAAAAAAATGCACTTCGCTGATTATGCACAACAAATATTTTCATATTTATCGTCAAACCAGTACTTTGCTTGCTGAGAAATATACTCTGTTTATAATGCTCATGAGAACTTGGTGTAATGGTTTGGAATATAGACACAAATATTCTTATTCGATTCATGTTAACCTTTGACCAATATAATGATTCTCATTGTAAAAAAAAAAAAAAAAAAAAAAAAAAAAAAAAAAAAAAAAAAAAAAAAAAAAAAAAAAAAAATGGAACTTATCGCTAATTCCAAAATCCCAATGGATCGATTTTGCTGTTATTGAAAAGGGTTTAACAGAAAATTGCTTTCATTTTAATGGAGCATTTCGCTGTTTATATGGCTCCTGAAGTGATACAATTATGCACAAAAACGCAATCACACAGCACACAAACAATTTCTACTACTATGTTGGTAGGTAGGATTTACAAAAATTTGAAGAACATTTTTCAATTTTCATTCATGTGCGCAACCTGAATACTTAAAATAAATTATCCAAAATTGTGCTTATACAAATCTGGGTCAAAAATGTTAAATAATAACTTTATTTAGGTGGAGGAATATAAATATGTTTTAAAAAAACCGCTTTTAAAAAAAAATTATGTGCCCTTTCTCTCTGTTTCTCTGTTGTTTTTTTTATCACCTATTTTTCTCCTCCCTTGTGAAAAAAAGAAATTAGGATACAAAGCACTTTTAGGTCACGGTTCTGGTTAAAATAAACAGTGGAGATTGAATCCATTACGTTAATGGGCAAAGCAGAGGGTATTTTCGCTCCCATTGAGGTCATGTTTGGCCCTAAAACAATTACCACTTTTACACAACCAACTTCAGCTAATGTACTATCAACATGAAGTGTGTAAGGCCGGAATTCATTAAACTTTGAAAAAAAAATAAAATACACCTTAATGATGGTGGAAGGATATATAAAAAAATTATTTATTGTCCAAAATGTTTATTAAAACTCTAAATGTTTCACGTCCAAAATCTGGCAATTTATCTGGATATTATAATTAGAAATATTATTTGTCACCTTTCATAATTAAAACAGCACATGTGGCTAACCTTCTCCGTCAAAACAGAAACATTTTACATGATTGGCACTAATCGATACTTTTTTTTTTTTTTTTTTTTTTTTTTTACGGCGCATCTACATCTTGGCCATTAGCGCCATCTAATCGATACTAAAAGTTAAATGCCAAAGTTGAGAATGTAGACTGATTCAATTATTAATTTAAAACGCTCCTAGTGGTACGTTTGCCAAAAACATTTGGTGGGTGAATTTCCTTTAAGTACAAGGTAAATCACCCTTCCGATAGACCGATCAACCATTGTTTTTGTCTAAATCTCCGCTCTTCTGAACGCATTGCGTGTACGATTTCAATAAAAGATACTTTAAACCTGGTAATTGCTAAAAATGAACGCAGGTGTCTTGTTGATGCAACATGGCGATGGCTTGAAAGCCTGATGAGATATCTGACAGGCGAGCAGCTGTTCAGGAAAATGGAGTCGCCGACAAAGCACTAATGAGAAGACTGAACAGTCATCCTCTCCCGCCTTATCACTATTTGCATTATCACATTAATTATTCCTTAGACAATCGGAGGATGATCAATACTCTTCATAACAGTCATATCCCAAATCGCGATCATCTCAAATTCAGAAAATATAATTAAACAACACATATGTGAAGCGAATAGTGTGTTGAAAGCGTTGGTAACTTTTTCGCTGGAAAAATTTACTAGACTCTTACGGATGTTTAGAAACGTTGACAAACAGTAGACTGCCCAAGAGTTGATAATTAGGTTTAAAATAATATATGTTTTATGCCCTAATAGTTGGGCCACCAGTTCTGATTCAGTCAGTGTTAGGCATTGATCTTTCCCAATAGCTCTGTATGATTAAACAGTTAGTTTATTTAAGGCAGGGAAGAAATTATGTTTGAACAATGTGTTAGGTTCAACCATAATTTTAGTTAGGCTCAAACTTCATTTTAGTTTTAGTGTTGCTAACATCGTATTTCTTGTGCACTTATTTTTGGCTCATTTCAATTATACATTTCTAGATACAGCAAATTCGGTCTGGAGTAAAATGTAGAGATTTTTGTTTTTATATTCAAAATAAATCTCTTATTAGCTCTGTATTTTTTGAAATGAGTTTCTTTTAAAAAATGTTACAGTTACTGTACAGGACAATAGGGAAAAAATGCAACAAGTAAAATCCAGTAACGAACTGGCCAAAGAAAACCAAAAGAATTTTTTACTGGCAGGCTTACGGATGTGATAACCTAGAGATAAACACTCCCAACGAATATATCGTCGATACAAATGCAAACTAACGAATGTGAAAATCACCACTTTCAAAAGTGAAAATACTTTTATTTATTACTTTGCTTTTGGGAAGTCAAATAGTAGGTAGATTCAACCTTTTGACAGTGGTAACATCCTCCTTTCACTGTGTGAACTTAGATTCGATAGTTTGGCATCCATCAGTCCAACAGCAATCAGCAAAGATTTCAATTGAAAAATGCGTTTTTTTTTCAAAATCGATACTTTGAATTTGTATCGACGATATCATAGCTATCAACAGAATAAATCCAATTTATATATGATATTTTTAGCTATTTAATGAAAATTGAGTTTTAAAAAGAAATATGATTTTAATCCTCTACTTCCCTGCAATTTTAGCCTTGGTGCGTTTTTTAAAACCGCTGAAAGAGAGTAAAAACATACTCCCAAGTGCATTTATGCACATATAGCTGAGATAATTGCACATCATTTCCTTGAAACCTCTTTACAAATTTATCACACAAATAATTAATAAGATCCTCCTGTAATGCAGAGCTCGTGTCCCAACGCCTAATACTGAACCCGACTTGGAGCCTGTTAATTTATTAAAATTCACTAATAATTGACGGGATGCACGGCTCTCATCTGAACTCTGATTTATTCTGAAATTCACTTAAGTTGTGGTAAACGCGGTGAATTCCTAAGTGCGTGAGCAGTAAATATTTTACCATTGCTACATTAATCTACGAAAATAAATTCATGGAACCTCAATTAATGTTCCACAAGAATAATCAATCAGTTAAGAACCCAAAGAAATTCACAATCCTTGGAAAGTATTTTTTTATTTCAGGATTATTTGCAACTGTCATTAATTAATCATTTAGAAGATTAATGGAGATTTGACAGTGTAAAATTACCAAACAATAGCAAGCAGCTACTTTGAAAAGAAATGTGACGTGGGGTTCTCCGATGGGTTCACAACTGGGGATAAAAATTATATGAAAACACGCTCAGATTAGGCCATAACGACTGAATCGGACTTTTTATTCTAAGGCCTTGTCAATTTCAAATAGCTTTCGATGGTAGAATGTGCTATTTCAACATTAATAGGTTATGTTCAGAGTTCTTATTACGAACAAAAAAAAAGAAGAAAAATAACTACCATATTGTGAAGGATGCCTATCTGCAGACTTTAGTAAATAAATAGTGTCCGCCATAAAAAGAGAGGGGAAATGCCTGTTTTATGTTGTGGAAATTCTCTGAGAAAGGGAGAGGGGGGTCATTCTTCTTTCTCCCCCTTTAAGGCTGCTCTTCACTTCTCCCTTAGCATTCATATTTCATAGAATACAATTTTATTTTTTATTCAAGAATGAGAAAATTCTACCCTTTATATAAACATTCGGTAAATTACTTCTCTGCATTTATACAGAAAACAGTAATATCCCTCTTGTATTAAAGTTCTGTCTAGTATTAATATGCTGATCGAATTAAATTGCTTAGTTGCATTTCGATACATGCAAAAATGTCGATACCTCTACTCTAGTATCTAGCCCTTTTCAATCACCATTAGATTAGACTTAAGAAGATATAGTCGACCGTTGTGTTTTACTATAACGTGTAGATCATCGGGGTTCGGCCATGTCATTGAATAAAAACTACTCCGCCAGATGATACTAAAATATCAATTACTAAAAAATAACTACTTGTCAGTCAATTCAACAAAAATTAAGCCGAAACTGATCAATATGAAAATGAGGAGGTAAGTTTAAAAGTGTAAATGACTGCGCATTAGGTAGGATGTGATTGATTAAAAAATAAATTACTTACAGCTGGAAATATGACCAGTTGAAGAACTCACCTGCAAAAAAAGAAAAGTATTTAAAAATGTATCATTTATGTATTTATAAAATAGAGTACTACAGCAAAAGCGCTCATGTAAAAAGAAGGGAGGTGACATTAAAGTTAGAAAAGTATGTATTTAAAAATAAATAAATATATTTTAAAAGAATGTATTAAAAAAAGTCTGTAAATAATATGAGTAGTTCAAGGGTTTATTAGTATAAAATTAATATCGTTTTCTAGCTTAAAGAGTTATAAAAGTAGAATAAATACCAACTTGCATAAACTGCGTCATCTTATTTCGTTTCATTCACGTTCTGCACCTTAGTGGCGATTGGTTGGATTAATACAGATACACTTAATATTGTATCGAAAATGTAAAATTACTCTTATCTTGAAGAAAAGCGATATTTCCCGAACAGAACCACAATGCAAAGAAAACTGGCAGTAGCCAACTCCATGTGGGTATTAGGTACTCATTCCGACTTCTACCAATTCTAAATGTCACCTTCATACACCAAGTAGGGTAATTATGCTTTCCATTTATGCATCCTTTCGAGATAAAAAGATGTAAAAAACAGCTAATTGCAATTTAAGAAACAACAACCAATTAAAAACGGGAGGAACGTATGAATGTAACGATACTGAAATTATGGAATTTTTACTGACAAATCGTTTTTTTTTTTTTGTTGAAAATTCAGTAAGCTTTGGAATAGATGCGTTTTACTTAACATGATTTCCCAACCACTTTCCAGATATTTAAGAAATATAAGAAAATTTCAAAAATATCTATTAATACATTTGTTTACCCTTTTACTTTCTCAACTACCCGTAATATATAAATATTTCAAATACTTCGTCAGCTCCAAAAGTATCCGCCGATTTGGAGGAACATAAATGAATATTCTAGAAAACGCTTGTTGTTTCAACTTTCTTTTCAAAATGTGTCGGATATGGCCTCGAAAATTATATATTAAAAACGCACCTGAAAGACTTTAAACCTAAGCTGTAAGCGCTACGATTTCGCCGAAAAGCAGCCTTCCGGTAGGGTAATTCAATTGGTTAGTGAAATTGATTATTCGTTTGAGTTTACCTTAGAAGTAATAAAACGAGTTATGCTCTTCTTGAATCTTTCGAATCATTGTTCTGTTAGAACAATGATTCTTTCTCTCTCCTTCTATTAGAAGGAGAGAGAAAGAATTCTGTCATTGAATGGCATTTTAACGAGAAAATACTTGACAGTATCTAGTTGAAGAATATTAGCTTTTCCAATGCGTGAATTTCCATTGAGACGAAAGATACTTTCCCTTAAGTTTTCAAGTAATGTATTTTGGTCATTTTATCTTTATGTCCCTAACATTTACTGAAAAATTAAAATAAAATTATAGTAATAATATACTTTTTTTTTAATTTTTTTATATCTGGATTTTTTATTTGTGTCCCATTAAACACAATCTGCATTTTTAATTCATTTTAACTGATTTTTTGCTTCCGGCTTTCATATCCCGAATTATTTTACGTTAAGAGGAAGACAGTTTCGAGAAATAGTACCTCTGAAATATTATTAAACTAATTAATATTCGAAGAGAGACTTCACATTACGGACGAAACGTCAAATGTCTATTAAAGCGTATGAATCTTCCTTGTTTCTTGTCAAATACAGGGACTTTATAGAGGTGAAACAGCGGTTACAATGGAGAAACACATCCAATAAGAGGACGAGAGTTAAGACGCGGTAATTGGTGTGGGTGTGGGATTAGTGGAAATCTCACGGGGAGAGAGAGAGAGTGAGTGAGTAAACAGCTGTGTTTGCCTTAGCTCCAGCCAGCTATAGGGCCATTGTCTTAGCGGGCACACTAAATTGAAGCTAACCACTGGATGTTTCACTTACACTACACTGATTGTACAAAGGGACTGCCGACAGGAAGCGGCCTAGTTGTATCCCTGTGTTTTATAACGGTGTGGTTATTGTTCCGGGAGCATGCTACCCATTGGTTTAGTGTATTAGTGGAGGCTCGCCATGTGAGAGATCACTTATGGTGGTCCGCTTGCTTTGATGTTGGCCAAATCACTGGCATATGCCTATGCATTTTGCAATGAAAGTTTAGCATTTTCATCATTATTAATGTTTGTTAGAGAGAAGAATAACATGCAGCTCGCAAAAGAACCGGTCCATATTTTTAAATATTAAATACCTTTGTAATACATAATAAATAACTTGTTCTTCCACTATTAAACTATATATTAATACATATTTCTATATTGTAAAGTACTAAACGCAATAATATAGAAGATTTGTTCTCATTTTTCATGGTTTATTTCCAAAAAAAATACGTTAAATCCATCCTTCAAAAATGTTAATCCTTTGATTATCTCACTATTTCTAAGTATCCTTGACCTAAGGAAACACAAGAAACAGAGATATTTTGTTACTTCTGTTTCTTGAAGAAGTAGTAAGTTGTTCTGAGTGTACATTTTAATTTGTACTCTCTGACCGTGACCGATGTGTGCGAAAAATAATATTTATATCAAAGATGGCAAATTTTCACGCAAACTTAACATCCGAATAATCTTCTCTATGTGATTCATGCTCTCACGCTTTAACGATAAGCCATATAATAGTATAGAGGAATGCCCGGAATATGAAATAAGATTCAGGGAGCTAAATATACCTCGGAATGCACCAGAGGCTCTTAAAAATTGTCAGCATGCTATTGACAACCTAATCAACTTCTTAAAAATCTGCAGTGTATATAAACTGCATTAAACTCTCATAAATAAATAATATATGTCGACAAATGTAAAACAACGTAAATAAATTCTAGGGAGTAAAAACCTCGCAGTTACTCGCCCAAATAAATTTGCATCGTACATCCGAATAAAAGTGCATATTATAATGTATATTTTATGACATTATACAAGCCTTTATTACAACCGTTTTCCCTTACATGTAAGAAGTATAAATACAAATGAGTGAGATACGTACAAAGCCCCTAGGTACGTGAATCAACTGTAGCGGGTTATATAGACCTCGCTCACCAAGGCAACAGATCTTGCACCTAGAACCATATTGTATTATTTCTATCAATTCATTTAGTTTATATGAGCGCTATTAAATCGCCATAGGTGTGAGAAACTAACTAAAATAGAATTAATAAATATCTGTTTTAATTAGCATTTTCCATTTCACTTATTTGCATCTATTATTAAATTTAATTTAAATTTAGCTAGTCATGAACACGTCCAGACTTGATCCACAAACAAATAACACAGCTACAGACAGTCGGACTCAAAACGTCAATGAAATACGGTGAATGATTTTATCGTATTCTCCAAGCACAATTTATTTATTGGAGAGCATCGCGACAAGAGGTTTTCCTTCCCTTATGTTATGTCAGGTGTCTGAAGTCTGCCCTTGGGGTATTTTATCCACAGAATGGCTCCCTTTCCTTGGACACGGATAGCCGAAAAACGCTTTCGTCAAATAACTTTCTCTCATCTTTTATTTTTTGTTGTACTTCCGGTGAAATGATTATTGTTTATGTAGTTTTATATTCAAATCTAATAACAACCTAGAGATAAATTCAAAGAGTGCACTATACGCCATGACTAAAATATCACTATCCAAGAGACATCAAAACTCTAAGCTACAATTAGCTATAATTCTTGTCTATCGAAAAAGAATTGGATTCATAATTGTCAAGGGGTACACCAGAATCGGAAAAACTTTAGTGCTAGAAGTTTCAAAAATTCTAGTTTCTTTCTATTAAAGGCAAATTATGAAGAGTTTTTATTCTGAGCTGTGCAGATGATGGGAGACTTATGTGGAAATTCGCCCAGAAGCCGCTATATCTACGAGTGGGATTTTTTCCTGTATTTACATTATAACTTAAGAAATTTGGGTACATATAATATTCTCATCTTGGCTTCTATAGGGTGAACAATTAAGTCAAAATTAGCTCGAAGATTTCTCGTACAGACCAATATATAATATGATATGCCGGAATAGAAGGTAACCAGACACTATAGTGAGTATAATTCTCTGGTGCATGCAAGCCTAGGGCTGCGAGCAGAAGTGGGGTCCCGCTTGTTGGTGTGTGGTCCCAGCGGTATTTATGGTCTTGCATAGGTGCCGGAGTAACCTTTTACATATTTGGTTTGAGTTAATGCACCGGGCCCTGTTTTCTTGTAACAACGTTTGTCCCCTTCGCGTGCGTCCGCATAAGCCAGATTCATTCCCACCATATAAGGTAGTAAACCTCAGAGCTTGATGTTGAAGTAATAAGACTTTTTTATGTCTTTAATTGAAAAACCATAAACATGGCTGTATTATGGTAAATATGCTTGTAGATATAGAGAGGTTTCGAATTTTACACGAAGCAACAGTCATTTATTAGAATTAATTAATTTTCATCGAATATTAACAACTGTAAAATTATACAAACATTTATTTCATAAATAAAATCTTACTATTCCTCAAAGAGACAATATTATATGATGAAACGAAAGACAACAAACTACAAGAAATTAAAATACGTGAATGGACCTCAGAAGTAAGAAAAGAGAAAAAGTAGGCCACGAAAACTTACTTGAATGCAGAGAGCGCTAATCGCTAATTTATTTATTAAATGTTTAAATATCGTGATAGCTAACAGCTATAGCTATAGTTACAACATTTTGTCATCTCAAAGTTCACTTCCGGTCTGCTCTGTGCAAATTCTACCTCACTCCTGTTCCACTTCCGCTTTAATCTAGGTGATTTCCGATCACATTAATGTCAATTCTATTACTTCCGGTTATTAAGTTAGTGCTTAATAACTTCTTTCCTAGTTGAAAGCGAACTTTTTGTTTACCGGATTCGTGTTTAGTCCATCAAAATACGCTATTGTACAAAATTTGAAAGAAATCGGTTTTGAGGACGCTTAAGTTCAGTTTTACCTAAAGTTATAAGCGTTGCATGCCCCCTGGGGCATGCACCGAAGTTATCGTGATATTCATCCCTGAGTCGTTTACGGAAGCCCCCTGGGCTTTCGGGGCTCTTATGATAGACCGGAAGTGAACAAGCGGTGGCCCGGAAGCCATTTGAGTGACCGGAAGTGTAAACTGATTTGGTGAAGATAGTCCAGAAGTGACCCAGATCGAAAAGGAGTTACCCAGCGATAGGCATGAGTCGACCGGAAGTAATAGAAATTGACATTGATGTGATCGGAAATCATCTAGATTAAAGCGGAAGTGGAACAGGAGTGAGGTAGAATTTACACAGAGCAGACCGGAAGTGAACTTTGAGATGACAAAATGTTGTAACTATAGCTAAAGCTGTTAGCTATCACGATATTTAAACATTTAATAAATAAATTAGCGATTAGCGCTCTGCCGTCACTATGCGCTAATCGTTAGCGCAGGCTCTTATCAGTACCGCTAAATTAAAAAATTGTATACAGTAATATTGTAATTAATTGTAAGTTTAATAAATACAGGACAAGAATGTAAGCATAATAAAAAAAACTATTACTGATAATATGTTATGTTTAATGTGCTGAAAAATCCAGTCCAACCGATAAACGTTTTAACTGTCAAGCGGATCCACTAGCAATAGTAGGGTATGGAAGTTTAGCCACAATGTCTTCAACATCAATATCATACAAATTTTCATCTTCTCTCGTAAACCTGTCACTTAAAGTTTGTTTTTTCAAATATTGGATCTTAAACATTGGACATTTAATACCACAGATCTCTGCGACTAAATATGTAATAGTAATATTAATTATGTTTTTAAAATTTGTAGCAGAAGAACATAAAAGTTGAATTATAAAAAAAATACTCCGGTGTGTTGTACCTTTGACCTGGTCAAAGGAACAACTAGTCGTGGTCAGAGGTACAACACCCTGGTAGTGAAAATTAAAAAGTATGCTAACAATTTTAGGGTTAAAGATAAATCAATTTCAGAGGCTGCACCATGTTCCTTATTGTAATAGCTACTTTTTCAAATGATTTCCATCTAAAAAGACATAATACAAAAAATATTATGAGGCAAAACTTCTTAATAAATAACTTACATTTTTATGATAGAAATGGATAAGTATTTTTTGCAAGAATCCTCTTTGACTTGAATAATCCAAAGTAGGTTACACAAGCCCTCTAGAGAAGGAGCTAAATACTAATTACTCCAAAATTTATTAAATGTTGCTACATGCCGCCACAGCCTCGGTGGTCAAAGGTACAATATGGTCAGAGATACAACACCTTCCCCTATATAAATATAAATATATATATATATATATATATATATATATATATATATATACATGTATTTTATACGGCTTTTATCAGCGATCGGCTATATGAAATACTACAAACATTGTGGCCGTTTTAGGTGAATTAGTAATTCGGGTCCAGAGCCGCCCCCCCAGAGTGGACCAATTTTGCTTAAAGAAATCGTCTAACTGTATGATATACGTTATATCAAGATTCGTGGAGAAAAAATAAAAATTTTGGTGGGTATCGTTTTAACACCGGGTCTCCCCGTGGTCTAGTGGCTACCACCTTAGATTCTCATGCGGGAGATGGCGGTTCTTTGGAGGACATGAATTTTATCAGGGGCCAATTTGGGTATTTAGTTGGTAGGACAGATGAATATTTAAAGAAATGTTTGAAAAATTCTTTCAAGAGTGCAACCTTTACACCAGCCTTCCTTCTGAAAGTACTACAAATCCTTACCAAGGCAACTCATCGAGCCCAAACACGATAACTCTTATCTAAAAGGTGTACTATACATTTCTGATAAGATCCCTAGAACCCAAAAGAAGAAAATAACTGGAGTTTAGTAACCTCATCAATTAATAGGTGTGGATTTATTTCACCTACAGGACGAAGAGAGCATAGAGTCCCGAGATAAATATAGCGTCCATTCCCGTTATAGTGCCTACAAATGAGCCGATTTAAATATATAGTCTGTAATATATATATATAGTGATGTTATATGTAATATATAATTTATCATTATAGTAACCAGTGGATCGGGTGGCTGGCGCCAAGAGAGGTGAAGCGAGTGGGCGGAGCAGGATCTTTCACCATTAGGTAATATAATATCAGGTTATTATTAATCATTAAAAATATCATAGTCCAGAAACATAGTTCTTAAACTACATTTTTTTTATATAAAACATTTATGAAAATCAAAAATTATCTATATCATTTATTGGGTACCTAGGATATCAAAAATCTACTGTTCTACATAATAATCTAGTTGAGATTGTTCTCATGAAACAATTTATGAAAACTATTCTCATATTGATTTCATTTACTAAGTAGTGAATATGGCCATCACCAGATGGATTGTTAGTACTCACAATTAATTGTTCTATGATAACAAACCTCGGAATAAAACATCCCTATAACAAGAAAGCGTACCATAAACGCTTCACTCCAGAGCAATTTATGAATGTCCTCGTAATGGCCATAATTATTTTTACTTCTAACGAAACTCGCTATGAAAAACTCATCAATAATGAGAGAAATTTGTTAGGGATTTAAGCAAAATCAGTCCATAAGTGGTGAGATTTTATTCTGAACCAAATTATTAAGTTGCCCAAATTTGCCATAAAAGTATTTTCGTTGCACCGAAAATAGTTTCGAGTAGTATTGAAAAACAAAAATTCATCAATAGTTATCAGCAACTTTAGAAATTGCATATACCAATATTTTTATATGTTTATATTTTCTGTAGAAACGTATCAAAATCGGGTTCGAAATGGATCATTCGAAAGCCCAATAAATTTTCTATCAAATATACAAGGCAAAAATATTTATTTCAATCGGTGAAAATAGTGCTTCGATTTTAGAAAGTGTTGGTTTCGTATCAATCAGAAGACAAAGTAAGATTTGTGATTCTCAACATTTCAAATCACACCTGATATGTAAATATGCTAATCTTTTAGAGTTCTTGCGAGTCTTACGTTCAAAGTCAAGTTCTGCTGGAACTTATTTTGTTTACAGGAATCAGATCAGGCAATTCATAAAACAAAGAAGGTTACAGTGCTAATCAAGGTTATCAAAATAAAAATATTATATTTATTATTCAACATTTCACAGGGCATCAGATTTTAGAATTCCTACAAGAAACCTCTAATAATACCGAATTTAATTTTCAGCTGAAAATAATTTAATAACTTATTTTTAAATTTATATCAAGCTCATACAAATATTTAAAATTACTCACTGCGCCTCCCCCCCCCTTTCTGTGATTAATGTATCCCTAAATACATTATAAATCAGTGGAATTAATCAATTCCCACGCAAAGGAGTCGTTCAATGCAAATGAACCGTTTACCTGTTCCCTTCAGAATAAATAATGTTCGGATTTCAATAATTACTTCATTTATACGATTAATGAAAGTCCGGTCATATTTATTTGTCGCCAAGTTCCAGTCGATACCTTTCGTTTGAAAAATGTTTGATGATTATCGTATCTTGTCAGTTGCTTGTTAGTTATGTTTGTTTTTTTTGCGAGGGTTCTTTAATTAGAATTAATTTTGGGTGATTTAAATATCCCAAAAATAAATAAAAATGTACTTTTATTGATATATTTATTTATTTAACGTTTAACAATTTCTTCCTCAAAAAAACTCCATTCTAACCGGTGAGTAGGGTATCCCAAAATCGACTTGTGGCTTCATCAGTTATAATTGATTTGGTTAAAATGTAGAGCACATATTCATTATAATATAAATGGTTTTAAAGGTAAAATTACTTTTTCAGTAAAACAGGCAGGTCTAATAAGAAAGAACTTTGTATTATTTGGTTTTAGTGATAGAGTTTCCCATAAAAACGAGAAAAAGTCGAACAGGAATAAGTGGGAGAGTTAATTCAATCATATTAGAGCTGTCTACTATCAATTTTCTGTATATTTTGACCATTTAAGTACATGTGAACATGAAATGTCGCTTAAATGTCAAGATTTGTTTTGAGTTCGTTTTTCCTTAAGCGTAAAATTAGTTAGAAAACGAGATCTTAACAGTTTATATCCCAAACTTTCCTAGTTACACGATGGGTAAGAAAAAAATGTAATCGCGCTGAGAAGACGATGTTACAAATGAATAATGAGATCTATTCTGGGAGGCAGCTGCGATGGATGAACCATTAGGGTTATTAACAGAGTGGAGAGTTCAAGCAGCGAAGAGGAAGAGGAAAGAGCATAGCGAAAAACGTTGCTATGCCAACTGAGTTGAAATCGTTGCTATGCCAACTGAGTTGAAATCGGTGATATGCCAACTGAGTTGAAATCGTTGCTATGCTCTCTGCTTTGTCAACTGGTCTACCATGTTTACTTCGCTTTAACCAGAAGTGTTTGATTTCTTCGCTATGCTCTTTGCTCTCTAAGCTCCACTCTGAAAGCACACTAAGCACCGAATATGAGATTTAGTCCCTGAGAGCATATAATGAAATAAGTTGTTAAATAAGCATATAATGCAGGTTGTGTTATATTTCAACCTCATCAAAATGTATTCTAGTCTTAGACTAAATATTAATTTATATATTTTCGAAATTTTACCCTGAATACTGCAGGGTTTTCTTTTTCTATTGTAATTTTATGTCCTTTTGAAACGAACTCATTAGCGGAATAATCTTTTCCTCGTTAAATACGGCTAGTATATGAATAAGAGTGATTTCGCTCAACAGGAGCAAGCCAAAGTGCAAAAGGTCGTTCATTAAGCACAAATGATTTCTTTTGACGTGTGCTTCATTAGTGTTTTACTGCAAGGAGAATTCTATGAATGTACTTCTCTTTTAAGAGATTTCATTTAATGAATTATTATTCTTTTCTTATAATTTGTTTAGAAGTATTTATTCCAATGGCTCTCAATAGTTTACAGCTTAGTCCGCCTCCCGCCGGCCGTGGGGCTCTGTCTCTGCTTTCGATGCTACCAATGGACCGACCAAGAGGCACAAATGACCCAATAGTGGTTGACTGGAAAAAGAAAAAAAAAGTCCAACAAAAAAACAACTTAGAAGTATAAAAAATATTTGTCAAAGAGCCACGAATCGACAGATGTCTTACTTAATTCCACACGAGCTTAAATGTAAGTCGACATCTAAGTTCTTCCAAATATCAAGTTCTAACCCCTTAATATTGGTTTTTGCGATTAGAGGTAAAAAAAAAAAATCATTGTCAGCCAGTATCAAATTTGCACTACTATGCACTCCTCTAACGCTAGAAGTGATAGTACTCGCGTAAAGTTCCCGGTAAGTTCATGAATTCCTTTGGGATAAATTTCAAAATGGGTAGTAGTAACTGGGGGGGGGGGGGGGGTATTGACTTGAGTTGCTGCACTTTCTTCGACAAATGGTAAACTATTATTATTGCCTGAACTGTGATATGCTCTCGAAGGTCACTTGTACAACCAGTAGGTCCTTCATACTGAGATGTTCCTTAGAAGAGTATGCTCAGACTTTAGAGTTGCCTTTACACATACCACCTGGTAGAATACACCATTCTTTTCCTCGGATTATTTCTACCTGAAAACTGCCGTCTCGTATGAATCTCGAAGAAGATAATATGTTGGGCTTCTCCTGTAGGATCTACCTGGGTCCTGGGTAATCCTTATAGTAATGATTTAATCTCCAATTATTCCTAAAAACCTTCTTTTTTTTTCTCAAAAACCCTTTCCTTTCCGATTGGTTTTCAGATATACCGAGTTTCAAAAATGTTTAAATCAAGCTAAGCCCTTTTGTGGCTCATTTCATGTCATGACTATTAGAAGAAATAATAAATCCTGCATTGTCTTAAAAATGTCCTTAAACTTTTATGCCGAATGTTATTGTTATTATTTGTTGCATGTGCTTGAGGAGAAACATTTACAGCATTATTGCGTCTTTTCTTTTCTCCTTATGAGTGCTACCAGAAAAAAACACTTAAAATTTCTACCATAGGTATCTCTTTTTTTGTCTCTCCTTTAAAGCAGGAAATTACGACAAATTTTATAAAAGAACGAATCTACAGTCTTTAGATTATTTTGAAAATGTGTTTATATTTTTCTTATACGATTGTTTACAATATAACTAACGATACTCTGAAATAATTTCATTTACCTTCGAAGGTCCTTTTTGATGATTAGGTGGTTAAGGGGGAAAGTGTTAGCAACGATGAAAAAGTAAAAGAAATAGATTATATATTTCAGCAATTATCTACTTTATCTAGCCACGGAATTATAATTAAATTGTCAGTTCAACGTACCATCATTAGGGAGGGGAAATTAATTTCACATAATTGAAAATTACTTCGATTGAATATCGATTACACATTATTTCATTGACAGATTAATTATTAAACTTAATTTTCTAATTTCGTCCGTTCACGAATGATTAATTATATAAATTAAAATTTGGGAGTTTAATTTGTTATCGGGCACTCCCACCTTTCCCTGATCATTTCCCTTCAAGAATGTTTACACAATTTACAAGATATGGCTAACCATCAATGGTGTAGGTTTCTTATTGATTCATGGTAAATCTGTACAATAGATTGGGCAGTTTGTTACAGCTTCAAGTGAATGTTGTGATTTATTAGATATAAACCATCCAATGTAATAACGATGTAAAAATGTTTCAAGAAATTCACATAATCCTCATATATAGTACCTATTACGTTTCGCATATATATGTGTGTATATGTCAGGAATATGAATAATGACCTTGGGAGACGCAATATATTCCAGGTCGATAAAAAAATGTCCCCATTCCCCATAGCGCCGACAATTTTTTTTCAAATCAACGACAATTATTAGTAACATTCAAAATTAATGAGACAAAGATGTTCTCGCAACAAATAGGAAAATCTGTCAATTAGGAGTAGGAATTACATGAAACTGTACAATGGAGGAAAAAACATAATTTTTTCCAAACTGCCGGAAGTCTTGTTGTCTAGAAATGTCTCTCGCTGAAAAGTAGGCAAATCTAATTATAGGAATATTTCTGAAAATCATAAAAAAATTAGTTTGTACGCTTGAAGTCTCCACTAATTATTCCCTCAGGACAACCACAATTAGCACATTCTGAAGGTTGCAAACATGACAATAATTTATCCTACCTACCAGGTACCAAAATAATATCAAAACTCATGTTTGTATATACATATTTATACATGTATGTATCTGTGTGTGTTTTAACATGATAGCGGCTACCGTTTCCGATCTTTCGCTACAGAACTCCGCATTTAACATTCCCATAAAAAGCCAATGGATTAGTTTGTAATTTTTGTTACATTGCAACGAAACTCGCCATACACTAATTATAAAATTGTATTATAAATATAAGCAAAGTCTGTACATTAGGAGTAGGGGGTTTAGTCCGGACAAATTATTAATGCTAACCTAACGGCCGTAATGTTTTTACATTGCAAGTAATGTCGATATACAAGTAATGATAGTAGTGCAGCAATATGATTGGGTAGCTCCACACACAAACTAAAATACGATTTTTTTCTTTAGCAGAAGTAAAGCCACGAAAAAAAAAATTAAAATTAACAAGATCGTATATATTTAATTTTCTCTTTACGTTTCGCACATTTAGAAGTACCTTTTGAAGATAAGTAATAAATGCAGATAAATATAAAGTGGGCCAATCTCCCACAACAACTGTCAGAGGTCACCTGTTTAAAATATCGACTTCATTCTAATCTTACGCATAAATTCGAAAAATGTTTATTGTTTGTATGACTATAATTTCGATATAAAATAAAATTGTGGCCTGCTGATGTTCTCGCCAATTCTAAGAATGAAGATAGCATGATGATTAAAAATCTCGCAAAGCAGAAAAATATATTATCCTTGTCTTCTTCTTTATTTTCGTCAGCTAGATAAAAAAACTGAAATAAATAATAATAATATTTAGGGGCCAATTCAATCTAAAAATAAACACATTTTGAATAGCGTAGTAAATAAATTAACATAATATGTTGTATATGATATTATAATATATTATGATACATTAAATCAACAGACAATACTATTTCAGTGAGATCATTTTGCGCCATGGTCTTTTTCAAGTTCTATGATGATTTGAACCAATAAAAAAAACGACTTTTTAAACGAAAAAGGCCTACTTTATAAGAAAAGACTATGTCGTAATATTCACGAAATGAATCTACAGAAGTGAGAAAATTGGTATTTCCTTTTTTAAGAAAACAACTAAAACAAGATTATTTTTAGATTTAATTATAAAAGCGGATATTAAACAAAAACGGCTCATTGTTTGATAAATATTCCTACAGTTGATTTGATGTCGAATATGCAGAGTTTACGCAACAGTTTTTTTTTGTTTTTTTTTTAGCAAACAATCTTAGCTGACCGACTTTAATATTTACTTTGCAAAAGGAGGCCATTATAATTTCTCCAATTGAGCACTTTGGGCTTATCTGATCGGATAAAACTAATATTACAGCCGGTAATATTAAACATATACTTAACATGAGGAGATAGGAGATGCCCTGGCGTGCAGGAGGTACATTAGAGAGATAAAAAGAAAAATATTCAAATGAGCTGATTACTGGCTCTGCTACCGCCTGCAATTTCTTTAATTATACATGTTAAAGCAGATTGAGGTATTATCCTACCGCGGCTATCTATCTATAGGCTATAACTTACTAGCCAACGGATTATCCTAGGTCTTAAATGGCTAATATTCTAATTATCGTCTAATTATTTCCTTCAAAGCCAGTTCTGGATCGGTTTAATGACCTAGGAGAGGTTTGCTCAATGGATAGGATATGTTACAGATTTTCTGGATGATAAGATTTTTTGAAAAATCGCTCCAACAAGGGAACATCCCCAACTGTCCGGAAACTTTTTGAACTGTTTTGAAACTATGTATATGTATTATTTATTTATTTAAATTTTAACGTCCATTTATTATTAACTACGAATTTTAGGACGGGTTATCTATAGGTGACCAACCTTTTCTAGCCAGGATAGGTGTGATGCCTTTTCTTTTTTCGAAAGAAAAGCCACCACCCCTTAGTGGGAATCGAACCCACGACCTTTGGCACGGAGTGTTAAGTGCTCACGCCTTTTTATGTATTAAACACGTGAAAATAATCGATACATGTTTTTTTTTATACCGGACCAATCGCACGTTTAAGGGGTAAAACCACCCTTCCAAATACACCTCAAATATTCTAAGAAGGGGAGTACACAGTGGTGAGGTCACCGATTTGGTTCATTTTTTTCTGGTGATTCTACATCGAAAAATGGTCAACACGTGTCCGAGCTTTCCGTTCAATAAGCCTTACGAGCCGAGAAATAAGATAAAATAGGTTAAATATACTTTGAGTTTAGAAAATTATATCGACATGAATCTTTCAACAATGCATTTGTTTTAGAGGCTAGTTTAAAGAAAAATGCAATCGTTAAGCAATAATTTATATTTCGTCAAAAATATGCTAACGTTTGAAATAAACTAGCATTATACATTTTTTTACACGAAAAACAATAGCAGATCTAAAATCAGCACCGCAAGAAAGTCTAATAAGGTACAAATCATCGAAAACAAAAAATACTTTTTTCGATGATTATCACCACATTAAAGTTCCTTGGGGTGCTTATTATAAATCTGCTATTATTTTTGGTGTAAAAAATTTGTATAATGCTAGTTTACTTCGAACGTAGCATTTTTTGGAATTTATTTGACGAAATATCAATTATTGTTTAATGATTGTATTTTTATTTAAACACAGTTTAATTTTTTACATAAAAAAATTAATTATGATATATCGTCGATACAAATGCAAACTAACGAATATGAAAAATGCATCTTTCATTGTCCATCTTTAATAATTTCTGCTGGACTTATTTACGGCAAATTCTTCAATCTGATTTCACTCTATTAAAGGGAAAGTATTCCACTATCAAAAGGTCAAATCTGCCGAATATTTGACTGTCCAAAGTGATGATGAAAAGTGATGATTTTCATATTCGTTAGTTTGCTTTTGTATCGACGATATGATGATCAGACCACAGACAATTAAGTGTGTTTGAGTATGAGTAAATTCTATCGAGCCTAAATTGCCACTATAACCCCCTACATGTTCATCAATCTTCTGCAAGTTGCCATCTTTTCATTAAAGTCCCTTTTTCTTAAAATTTGTCTAGGATTCTAGATGGACGTCTTTCCCTTAACTTTGGCTTGGTTGGTGTCGGCAGTAATTCCGTCAGGGCCATTCTTAGGTGCCATATCACTTGATTCTTCTCTATTATCACATTGGTGGCTTTAAAATTGAGGTTCGACCTAATTGTGGTGTCGCACATGCGGTGTTTTCATATTTTCCCATAAATATTTCTGCAAAATATCATTTATGACACCTGAAATTCTGATCCGTGCTTCTTTATTAGGGTCCATGATTATTAAGAGTATGACAAAATGGGAAGGAACGTTTACCTAAACAGACAACATTTTGTTTCTTATGTATATAAACACATTTTGATGAGCCTTATTTTTTCCGTACCTAGTTGACAAGGCCGATGAAGAAATAAATAAAGCTTTAAAAAAGCCTTTCGCGAGTGAAACCTCAGAGTCACTCCTTCGGAAAATGCTGAAAGAAAATGAGATATAAAGAAGTCCACAAAAAAATTCCTTTCCAGGCGCCAACAGGTTAGTGATTACTATTAATAAAAGTGTCCTTCTGCAGAGCAGAGGTATGGAGTCAAGGCCTCCCGCTCTCCTGGCGGACTGTCAACAGGTTTTATCAACGTACTTGTCAAGTCCTGTCTTACCACTTACTGCGTTCGCATGTGGAGTAATAGATCATACAGCTGATATAGATAACAAGAAGTGTGTAAACACGTTCGGATATCATGTCCGCGTATATTCGTTTTATGGAACATGATTATTTGTTATGAATATTGACATTACATTCATGGAATTATTATTGATCTGTGGTCGTTAAAAGACATGTTGGGCCGACTCCGGTACCACATGGGACACTAGTAGCCCCTAAAACACGGAATCCAGACACAAAAAAAGGAAAAGATAAAACTTAATTTTGATTAAGGACCTTAATTTAAATTATTTACTATATACATCTGCTCCGCAACTATAGCGATTTGCGGGTACCGAAGTTAGTTAATAAAACCAGTTCTTAGGCTGAAATGATTGTAAATGTATGTAAAGTTTTAAAATATCTAAGTGAAAATAAAAAGAAAGAAGACAAAAATGATAGCACTCGTTATAATATTAGTTTTAGATTTATTATTTTTGATGGTGAAGGAAATAACTGGCCTTAACATTAAGATGTTAAGGATTTAAAATTATTGGTTACTTATTAAAGCCCTACACCTTTAAAATTAATAGATTCATTTTATTTATCTTCTATTTATCTTGATCGCCCGTTTTAAACGATGAAATATAGATCAATTCCTCTTCAAAAAAAAGATGGATGCAAGACCAAAGAAGAATTCAACTTTTGTAAATTTGTATTATCTATTGTATTACTGTTTTTTTGAGTGCATATATATTGTAATCTATGTATATATATAAATGTATCTGTATATATATGTATAATATATATATATATATATATATTATATATATTATATATATATACACACACAGATAAAGAAAATAAATATTTTTGTGGGGGGTAAATATTTGCATTTATTAATTTCATATATAGTTTATTTTTTGTGCATAGTTTATATATATTTATTTTGCTCTTATTCTTCAATGTTTCACATAGATCGAAATTAATTGATCATATTGAACTATTTTAACACAATACAAGGATTTATTACAAGATGGAGTTTCTTTAACCGCTAACATAAAGAAGTTTATTCATTTGTTTATTATTTTGGTCAATTAGAAAGTATTATTATTATGAAAATTAGGCAAATGTTTTCGCATCATCATTATAACCGCCTTTTCATTAACATTAAGCTTTTATTTAGTATTTCTATTGTTTTGCTTCATAATGCCTACAATTTATATTAATCAACATTTATAAAAAATATAGCTAATCTTCTATTTGAATAAAATCTCTTCAATTTTCAGATCATCCCTAAAGAATAAAATAAATGTAAGAGATAAAACAGCTGCTACTTCCTAATTAATCAGAGCCAAGGCGCTGCTGAAAGGTTTCTTTGAAAAGCGAAGAAAAGCCCAGGGCCTTTGTTTAAATTTTAATTCTCCCGTAACAGGGCTACCGATGCCCCCCTTATATAAATCCTTCCATCTCAAATTTGAATTCCACCCCTTAGTATAATTCGTCCATTGTCCGTTTTCGAGGTCGGTTTTCTCTCTCATCAGGCGCGGCTCATCTTTTATACATAAAGCCCTCTTTTTGAGGGGTTCGGAACCCTTTGACCACCACCATCTTTATATCCCCCCATTACCCCTAGACGTGGGATCCGCGTCATATGTACCTCTAGCGGTGAGTCCTTTGATGATAGAGGAGGACCCTCCGAAAATCATGAAAATTCATTCCATATCGTTTGAGCCCTTCATTAGCAAGCATTAGGTCCCTACATAGTAGGAAATAAAAAGAAAAAAGTGTAAAAAATAATCGTTCCATCAGCATGCCTGTGTAATTTTTTTGTGGTTTTCCTCAAGTTGCCGTTTTTAAATTCAAGCACTGTGAATGTGGCAGTTAAAAAATAACTTTTCTTTGGCATGATCAAAATGAATGCATTTGAAGTGCTTTTTTGAAGCTAGAAGCTTTGTCAAAAACAGATTTAGCGATTTCTGGCAGTGGTCTACTTCCAATGATCATATTTCGCTAGTTCACTCACACATGCTGTAGAGTGACGTTTCTTCCAAGAAAACCAAATGTGCAGTGTTTGAAAAAAAGAACTTACATCGCCTTTATTTTCCTATGTTCTCTTAATTCCCTCCTCCAAAAAGAAGTGTCTTGGTTTATGATAGCATAGACACCCACACCGTCATTCGACATAGATCCGTCAGTTAATATATATAATTTTATTCGTTTGTGTTAAATGTTTGTTCGTCCCCTTGTAAAACTCTTTAGAAAGTCCAGTTTACACATAAAAAACTGCAGTTGTTTAGAAAGTATCGAATTAAAGCTCATTTTATTGTTCATATAACCGTGCGCAAATATTTATGATTCTTTTTAATGCCTAAAATGAAATATCTAAACATTCTCTTTTATTTTATATTTACTCCCACGTCATTTCGAATATTTGTGTAACAAAGAAACTCTTTCAAAATCCCACATTACCTTTGAAGTTTAATATCTTCAATTATATATATATTGACTTGCTAGTTCCATAACTAAAAAGAGGATATGTGTGTTCATATATATACATATATATATATACATTAAATATATATATATATATATTTAATTATACAATATCTATCCGCAATATCGATATATTAATGCAATGTAAATAAGTGTATCAGTATAGTTAAAGAAATAGAGTAATTCTTCTACTAAAAAAATTAGTACTTGAACAGAACGAATGGTGTACTTTACACACACACACACACACACACACACACACACACACACACACACACACACACACACATATATATATATATATACATATCGAAATATTTTTCGACCTGCCTTAAATTCTCAGAACGGCTGAGTTCTTAAGAAGGGCAGAACTTCGAATGACAACTTTTGCTACATAATGAATTCATTTTCATAGCATCGATTTTGAATCGGAACCTGAAGAGAAATCCATTCCCTAGCGGCATTTATCATGCCGGGGGTGGCAGGGAGGCGGTAAAGGGAGGGCTCGGGGGCTGAATATATACGAGTTCCCAAAAACTTATTAATCCAAGGGCCCTTGAGTTATGGCGATTATAACTCCAGTAGACGACAATTTTTATGGCTAGGAGGGCAACCCTCCGAGCACGGCATCCACGCCAAGGTAAATTTAACCTTCCTTTTTAATTTTTTTTTTCACGCTATTTAATGACGAAATGACATTTGACAGTAAGAAATATTTCGAAATAGTCATTGGAAAAAAAAGTGAAAGAAGCAAGATGGAAAAAGGAAAATCATAAGGCCTTTCCTACCCTGTGCACATTTTTGAACAGTTTTTAGTACATGCACCCTGTTAAAATTAATACACGAGTTCATCAAATATGTACCATAAAAAGGAAACTAAATACCCTTATCAGCCGATATTATAACTTCCTCGCAACAAAAGTTTGTGCACTAGAAGTCGAGTTTTACTTTAAACCAAAATTTAATGACAAATAATAATAATAACTGTTTCTATTCCTAATTCGACCTAATTTTTATTGCATACCTATTATAAATATATAAATATTTTGCTGTGCCTGATATAAATATCCATATCAGGCACAGCAAAATATTTTATATCAGGATATATCTTATCATTTTGGGGATATTAAACGAAACGCGCTAATGGCCTAGATTTGTCGATGCGTCGTAAAAAAAAAAAAAAAAAAATTAAACAAAACGCGTGCACTTGAAATGGATTTTAACCTATAAAAAAGATGGAAGGTTTTAGCGCGGTTCCTCCCTCCCTCCTTAAGGAGGAAACCCGCTTATGAGGTTTGTTAATGCTGTATAGTGATACTGTCTAGTAGGATTTGTTTAACAGCAAGACCAAATACATTCTTTAAAGGAGTGTGACTTATTCTCGACAGTGGCATCACCACATTGTGTCGTTTCTTAAAATTATGTCCCTTGAACATCACGTTCTTCTAAGAGAGTTTCCTATACTTTTAGTGTTCTTGCCAGTTGTTTTTCATTAAATGTTTCGATAGCTTACTTTATTTTGTTTCGATGTTTCAAGCTACTGAAAAATATTTTTTTTTTAAATAGGTCTTCAAATATTCATTGATCAATCCTATCTACTAGATGCCAAAAACTACTATGCTTAGTTATGCAGCTCCTTCATGGCGAGCCTTTTTTTATACGCCCTCTTTTCAACAGTACCCCATCATTTGTTGCTAATTAAAGCATCCATTAGAGAAAATCTGCTAGTAATGTTCATTATTTTTGGCAAGAGATCCCCCCGATGTCAACTACACACGAGACCTGCAGAGAAAATGAGACACAAAAAAAACTCAGCAACATAAATTTCCGTCATTATCCCAGAGCGAGACCGTGGGTCATTATTTAAAATGTGCGGAGGGGGGGGGGGGTTAGGATTTTCCCCCGGAAAAACGGACCCCCTAAGCCCCGGGGTCATTTATAATAAGTTAATTGCTGTGGAGGAAAGAGGTTTTCTCCCTACGGCCATTAATCAATAACTTTGGAGCCTCTGGAAGGACCACAAATTTTAATAATATTCACTCAGGCTTTAAAAGATGATTGATAACTCTACGTAAATACTCATTGAAGTTATTGAAATGACGGCTGAGAAGTATATGAGATACCTCCGTCCATTTATATTGTCAGGATTGTATTTCATCAAACAGTTATTTCAATCTTTGCCAGTTTATAGCAAAACTAAAAGTTATTAATAATAGAATAACTTGTGGTTGATGATCAGAATCAATAGTACATTAATATAACAAAAAAAAATCGCGAAACTGCATCATGAAGTGTTTATCCTCAGGTATTTACAGGGGATAATACTTTTTCTAATTTTCATGTTGATCCCAACTAAGATGTATCTATCTATTTTGGTTGGTTTTGGAGAAGAGCTTTATATCTGAATTTGCTTGGGACTTGAATAAGTACCTGTGCTTTAATAATGCTTTCCAGCCTTGCGCACACCTACGGGATGCGTGTCATCCTTGCGCAGGGGCCATGCTAATCTTCTCTGTATCGTTCCAATATAAAGCGGAAGCTGTGGGAAAGCACCGTGCTATCAACCATGATCTACGGATGCGAGACCTGGTGCATAAACAGCAAGGTAATCCAAAAACTTAGAGTGACGGAGAGAGCTATGGAGAGGTGCATCCTTGGAATCACCAGGAAAGACAGGAAGACAAGGAAATGGATTAGGAGAAGCACAGGATTCCCAGACATAATAGAGAGAATTCACTACAGAAAGTGGTCTTGGGCAGGGCATATAATGAGGAAAACACCCAACACATGGGCCCAAAAAGTGTTTGAATGGTACCCAAGGGATAAGAAAAGACGACCAGGAAGGCCAGAAACCCCATGGGATGCAGAGATGTGGAAGACCTGTGGTGGGGTAACCTGGAGAAGAGTTGCAGAGGAAAGGAAGGAATGGAAGAGACTTGGCAACGTCCACTATCTAGTCTGGCTACAAGACCTATAACAACACAAACCGGACTCAAACCTCAGCATTAGCTGATTTTATGCTTAAATTGAGTGACAATTAATTTTAAGAAGAAGAAGTCCAATTATGATTTAATGTTAAAAAAAAAAAAATAAATAAAAAAAAAATAAAAAAAAAATAAATAAATAAAATAAATAAATAAATAAATGTATATATCTATATTGTAAATTGTTTAACTAATGTAAGTTGTTTAGCATAAATAAAAGGTTTTCATTTCATTTCATTGGAGAAGAGCACGTCTATAATAAAATATTTTATTAACATTAGTGAGTATCTCTGGATGTTATGTATATTTAATAAAAAAAAAATATAAAAAATAAGATACAAACCAATCACAAAAGAACTAATTAAAATTCTTATAAAAATAAGAACGTATTGCGAATTTCGATTGCTTGACCCAGCCGGAGAATATCGTTTTGAAATTTCAAATATATGATGCAAATATATGAAGCGAATTCATCCCTTGCATCAAGTTTTTCCATTAAAAAAAATGAAAAAATTATTGAAAACAATACTTCATACAAATGGGGGTAAAAAACCTTTCTGAGCGTTGGGAATTCTTTACAAGGGTTAATGTTTCCTAGTCGTAAGCTTTGATTTAAAATAACCATCCCTTTGAGGGTTCAAAGTTGGTACATTTTCGCTGCTCAGGAAATCATTAATACATTTTTAATGGTTTGTGGATAAGTACAATACTTTTTTCTTTTTTCGTTAAAAATAAAAGTAGCAACAATAAAGTATTTTGTCCCTCTGGATCGCATACTAAAAACATCTACTGAGTTTCTTATGAATACATAAATAATCTTTCTATGTAGCAAAAGGAAACGTAGCAGGATTAGGAGAATGTATGTTCATGATTTGGAGAATATTCTTACAGGATTTGTTTGTCGATAATGGTTTGTGGATAAGTACATACTAAAAACATTTACTGAGTTTCTTATGAATGCATAAATAATGTTTCTATGTAGCAAAAGGAAACGTAGCAGGATTAGGAGAATGTATGTTCATGATTTGGAGAATATTCTTACAGGATTTGTTTGTCGATAATGGTTTGTGGATAAGTACATACTAAAACATTTACTGAGTTTCTTATGAATACATAAATAATCTTTCTATGTAGCAAAAGGAAACGTAGCAGGATTAGGAGAATGTATGTTCATGATATGGAGAATATTCTTACAGGATTTGTTTGTCGATAATGGTTTGTGGATAAGTACTTACTAAAAACATTTACTGAGTTTCTTATGAATACATAAATAATCTTTCTATGTAGCAAAAGGAAACGTAGCAGGATTAGGAGAATGTATGTTCATGATTTGGAGAATATTCTTACAGGATTTGTTTGTCGATAATGGTTTGTGGATAAGTACATACTAAAAACATTTACTGAGTTTCTTATGAATACATAAATAATCTTTCTATGTAGCAAAACGAAACGTAGCAGGATTAGGAGAATGTATGTTCATGATTTGGAGAATATTCTTACAGGATTTGTTTGTCGATAATGGTTTGTGGATAAGTACATACTAAAAACATTTACTGAGTTTCTTATGAATACATAAATAATCTTTCTATGTAGCGAAAGGAAACGTAGCAGGATTAGGAGAATGTATGTTCATGATTTGGAGAATATTCTTACAGGATTTGTTTGTCGATAATGGTTTGTGGATAAGTACATACTAAAAACATTTACTGAGTTTCTTATGAATACATAAATAATGTTTCTATGTAGCAAAAGGAAACGTAGCAGGATTAGGAGAATGTATGTTCATGATTTGGAGAATATTCTTACAGGATTTGTTTGTCGATAATGGTTTGTGGATAAGTACATACTAAAAACATTTACTGAGTTTCTTATGAATACATAAATAATCTTTCTATGTAGCAAAAGGAAACGTAGCAGAATTAGGAGAATGTATGTTCATGATTTGGAGAATATTCTTACAGGATTTGTTTGTCGATAATGGTTTGTGGATAAGTACATTCTAAAAACATTTACTGAGTTTCTTATGAATACATAAATAGTCTTTCTATGTAGCTAAAGGAAACGTAGCAGGATTAGGAGAATGTATGTTCATGATTTGGAGAATATTCTTACAGGATTTGTTTGTCGATTCATGCTTTAGTAAAATGTCTTCCAAGAAAGAGTGTACTTCAAAGAAAGAAAATACTCAGCCTGATAAAATAAGCAATAGCATAGACTACTTCAGAAAGCGGCTTATGGTGGACAGAAGTATTTGTTGGTCCACAAAGGCCGCAGAGAAATACTTGAGTCCTTTGAAGTAGCACCGAGAAAAAGGATTCTGAAACCTATTCTGGGATTAGTTGGGATAGAACTCACACTAAGCTTACTTTTCAGATTAGCGTTAACAGAATAGATATGGATTTTGCCTGAAAACTATTTTTTTTTTTTTTTTTAAATATTTATTTCCACTTTGAGAGAACATTCAATAAATATAGAAACGAGAATTCAAGAACGTTTATTTCATATCGAAAGCTTCAAAGAAATAGAGAAGAGAGAGAGAGAGGAAGAGAGAGAGAGAGAGAGAGAGAGAGAGAGAGAGAGAGAGAGAGTGAGAGAGAGATGGGGGGGGGAGAAAGAGAAATATATTTAAACTATAATTTATTACATGGGGTCTATGTAAATGATTATATGTACGATATTGTTATGGAAATAATATACAAAAGATAATACAACCAGGGGAAAATAAATCTATTAATTGTGCAATAAAAACACACAAAAGATCTTAAAACTGTTATTTCAGCTGCTATTAAACTAAATATAAACGAAAAAAAACTAACACTTGAAATCAGAGGGAACTGATCATAATTAATTTACCAATGCCCAGATTCCATGGATTAGCAAACTTCCTTCGTATTTAGAGAAAATAATTTTGTTCTAATTTTATGAAAATTTTAATGATTCGAATTGCACTCAGAAACACAAAACACCCTGACGCTGGTTAAGGTGCAAATTACACTTTTTTTTTTTTTTTATTGGCTGTCTTCCTTTTTCATCAAGTGAAACAAAATTACCAAATAACTTTAAATCACCCCAAAGCCTAAAATAATATTACCAAATCTCTCCCGTAACAAGCAACAAGGAACCAGAGGTCTTATACTATAGAGGAGCCTGATTTCGTCTTTGGAATATACCCATTGAAGGCTGGGTGAGCCTAGGCACGGTCTGGGGTCAGTTATGTTGTTCTAGCACTGATTTCTCTCACTGAGCCTATACTAGAAGACTGTTAAGATTCTAGTGAAAATGTTTGTTCATTTGCCAAATGTTTGTTGTGCTTTAAGCTAAAGGACTAAGCCATCGATAGTTTATATATAAAAATGTGTCATTGGCACTGTGCAGCGCCGTTGAAACTAAAGCCTAGACCATGAGCGTCCAAACCCTTTGAAGTACAGCGACTGGTTTGGTAATGAGAGCCCTTTGGATGTCCGGTCAGCTGTGCTGGCTTAGCGCTGAGCGGTGCACCCAGATAGCGGTGTTTTCACGGGGAATTGGACACCTCCCCAACCCCTCGATCGACTATTCTCAAAGAAAAACACTAGAAAACAGATCGATCTGTTCACAATTTAGTTTTAAAATATCTGAGTATAAAATTCATTACAGCATTGTTTATCTCGACCTTCTTAATGTATTTGGATCGAGTTCAATATATGACTGAAATGGCAATGAATTGCTCGATATTTTCCTCAAGAATGAAATTATTTAAGAACAAGCAGCACTAAAAGAATGTTGATATTTAATATAATCCTGTCTTAGGAAGTAAGTTTTAATAAGATTTGAATGTTATAGATATGCCGAGTACAGTCGGAAAACTGAGGTGGTAAACTCAAAAAATGTTCTGTTATTAAAAATATATACATTGGAGCTTTTTGACCACTTTTTTATCCTAAGTCTGAAAACCACACAACATCCTAAGTCAGTCTCCAGCACAAACTTATCTCTTAACCATGGCGACGTTTTCAGAGATTCAAAGTGCACTGAAAATTGAACTTCTGAATCCAAAAGCTTAGCTATGTAAAATAGAATAAATCTTTGCAATAGAGATGTGGAGTCTGTTTCATACGGCATATCAATGTCTACTAATAGCAGGAATGTCTTGTGGAAATAAGAAATGTCGGAGTGAGGTTTTATCTGTAACTTACCATTCAGGATAAAATTATTCAACTGCCGTAATTTCGGACCTAAATATTCTGTTTTCTATTAATCCTGTTAAATTGCTCAACATTTGCTATTTATATTACTATTGTTGTCCATACCAAAAAAATAAATGGCTTGCAGTTTAGCTGAGCTTGAAGGCGAACTTGTTTCTGAGCCTAGATGGTCTAAGCCTAAATATCATTTCATCTACAAATGCCTTTCTCAATTTTAGACCCCTCCGCTTATAGATTGTAATTTCTGACTCCTGATTTCTTACGCCATGTACTATGTAGAGTTAATCTATTCATATTATGAGACCGTGATCCTTTGTTCTCAATAATTTATTTTAAAATGGCAGAAGGTCCTTCTACCATTTCAAAATACATGATTGCGAGTATATCCTTGCTTTGAAGCAAGCAAAAGGAGACAACGCCCCCAATATAAACCGGACCCTAGGAGCTCAGAAGTCAGCCCAGACCACAAGCCATCACAAATCATTTTCTTCTGTACACATATAACAGCCCTCTCGACAATTCAAGTCCAACAATAATAATACCCTATACACAAACATTATTCCCCCCCCCCCAACAAAAACAGTAATTTAGGAACAAATCGGATTCATGAAATTTTATTTTTGTGTTTTCTAATTAAAATAGAAAACTTGCTTAGCAGCATTTTTAGGACGTTTTGAATTTTATTTATTTATTGTTATTTTTTAAAATTGTTAATTTTAATTATTTTTATTGACCTTCCTCCTTCATAAAAAGAATAGTTAAATGTAAGTGATTATTAGAATTAAAAATTAATGACTTCCTTTTCTTTATTTTCATTTTCTGTAATATCAGTAAAATAAAATAAAGTTATCTCGTGTACAGACAATTTCTGTTATTTCATGGAACAATCCATCATTTGAAATGCATGCCAAACAAACTTTTGTCATCTAAATTTCTTTAAAATAGAAATTCAAATATAACGAAATATTGGGTAGAACCAAAGTTATAAATCCTATTGTATTTGAAACGACTAACTTAGGTAGACTGTGGTTCCAGAAAGATACCAAAAAACCCAACCCAGCCTTAAGAGTCAGTCTAGTTGGCCCAGTTTCCAGCAGATTTCGATTACAATTTACCTGGCCCCTCTCACAGTTCTATATAATTATGGATGTTAGCGGAAGAAGTAGCAGAAGTGTGTTATTTCCGCTCTTGAAATATTAACAAACTGATGACAGAGTAAGATTTGCAATTTATACATGCTGATCAATGTGTGAACGAAGAATGTTTTTAATCAACAAGACGACTAGAGTGTACATGGTTTCGTTATACGCACGTCAACGACACTATAACAAACAACCACATAATAATCATTAATACAGCCATAAAAAATATATGTCATACATTTTATGGTTATGGTTGTTTTTAAACTTTTATCTTTAGGTTAATTTGAACTTCAAGTTATAAATCCATAGTCCATTTCGCCCTACTCCACAAATTCTGACCCAATTTCCCGCAAGAGTTCATTGCCGGACTGTCGTTGACACAAGGCTGTTGTCGGGTGCATCGCTAATTCGAGGGCCCTACTGTATATCTGCCGATTGCAATTGCAAATGGGCCCTAACCGTGGGAAGTTAAGAGCAACCGTTAATATTTAATGGTAAATAAATGGAGCCCAAGTGAGTTATTCATGAGAGAAAAGGCCCGTGGAAGTGTCGTCCTCTAGACCCGAGTGACAATACATAAAGTTCGTAATTGATCAACTGACTGGGGCAGATGCCATCCAGAACTTGACTCTCGATATGCATATCCGACTAACTTTGACAGGTTCACAAAGTCTTAAAATAAAGTAAGGGACTTAGGTCAACAAATTATTCAAAACCGCTTGTTTTCATTCGGAGCTGTTGTTTGACACCATCTTAAGTCTCAGTTTACTTATAAACAAACTTTTTATTTATACGAATACATACAAAATCGACAGACCAATAGATTTAAACAAAAAAAATATTGAAAGTATATATTTTTATAGCTTAATATCCAAGTGGTTTTCAAGCGCAGAGCACTTTCCATGTAAATAGCCATATAAAACGCTCCTAATAGGCAAGAAGTAAAACTATTATTATTATTAGTATTATTTTTTTACCTCGCGTCTGATAAGTGATAAGTGGATTCAATAGAGTCCCTATCAATATACTATTTTTTTTTTTTGCCATAAATTTCTAAATCATTATTATGTGCACACGAGTATTTATACGTATAAGTGTGTATGTATATATACACACACATATATATATATATATATATATATATATATATATATATATATATATATATATATCTTTAATTATAATATTTTCTTTAAGGGTTTAAAGTGTAAATTTAACTGGAAAGTATTTTTATTTCTTTGAAATGTTATACTTAATGTTATATTTGTGTTAGTAGCAAATATATTTTTTGTTATTGACATTTATACCAGTGCCAGGTCTGGTAAATCTAGTGTTAAGAATATAAAGAGCGAATTATCAGAATCATGGTGCTCTGTAACGTAAACATAAAAATAATAATTAAATCACTTTATCGAAGCTAGGTAAAAACAGTATTTATTTTTCAAAATTTCAGTATAATTGATCAAAAGCACAGAAGCAATGCAAAAAAAAAAACAAAAAAAAACACAATATTTCGCGTACATGAGGTCGAGACAAACACTACTAAATTTTCATGTACCGTTTTCTAAAACTGAAATATTTCTATGAAATTTACATTTTCTGATAGAAATTTCTTAGGCTTTCGAATACCTTTCGCAACCTGTCCCTTACTAC
The DNA here is from genome assembly GCA_946811695.1 of Gonocerus acuteangulatus. Lineage (NCBI taxonomy): Eukaryota > Metazoa > Arthropoda > Insecta > Hemiptera > Coreidae > Gonocerus > Gonocerus acuteangulatus. Next base: position 44,308,747 of record OX328131.1, read on the forward strand.
ATACCTAACCGTTTTAGATATATTTACCAAATATACTTGAAGTCTGTCTATATAATATTATTTGTTTATTTCCCCTTTCCAAATACGTAAACAGTCGTTTTTTAGCACCCGAGGTTTCTCGAAAATGGTTAAGAACTGTGCCTTAAAAGTGTTTTCCTTTGAATCTCATGGGAAATCAAATGAAACCACTTTCAAATTATATATAATTTCAAATTAGATCAAATTCCCTATAAAAATTAGACATGAAGTATATTAACCTTTTGAATTGCCCCCTTAGTCCTCTATAGAGGGAATTGTACTGCAGTCAAAATAAAAAGGACAACGATGAACCCATCCAAACCACGAAAAGCGAATTCAATATTAGTTAATGAAAGATTCATGAGCATTATTGTCCGAGTAAAATTAACACCGCAATGGCAGTGAATATCTGAAGACAGATTAGTAGGAAATTAGTTGACGGTGAGTCCATATTTGGCCGCTGCCATTGCATAGGCTCGACTGAATTCGGTCAGTCACATCGGTTTCACCACTCCAAAGGGCAGTCTCTGGCTTTGTAATTAGAGACGGAGCGTTCATTAGTGACTCGCTCAACAGTTTAGTCATGTGGTTACAGTACTCCTACCTCCATGTGCATTACAAGCAATCCATTATAATACGTTTCAATAGGGGAATTCTCTGGAAAAGGTTTAAATTATTTCGAGACTAGATTTGATTAATCTATGTTTACTTTAAAAACCAAACCCTTTCCAGAACAAAAGAAAATGCCCAACTCACAAGAACAGCATAATTCTACCATTTCAATTGGACAACAGTACAAATTGAAGATTATTTAATCTCCAGGTTCCAGGTTTTTTTGGTATAAGATAAAATGCACTAACACATTTTTTTTTATCGACAAAACCATTTTATTGGGAAAGACTACTCCGACTTCGAATCACTGAAAATAGAAAATTAGTTAGCAAATCATAAAAAACAGGATAGGTCAAATGAAGTTAGCAAAAGCACACTGAACTTTTTCAAGGATACGGTGGGGTCGATAGTGGCCAATGTTAGGGCAAGAACAACTGGCTAGGATAAAACAGCTGGAATCTATACAAAGAATGAAAATTAAGCCAAACGAAATATATTTTAACTAATAATACATTGTGATCATAAACAAAAGATCTGAACTGATCTAAGATAAATAAACTTTATAATATAGGTTATAATATGCAAGAAAATATCGTGAATAAACTTTACTTTTTTTTCAATTTATCGTTTTATGCATTATCATTATAGGTTTTTTTTCCTCCCTCCCAATAACAATAGGGAGTAAAACGCACTTAAGGAAGCGCAAGCATATATACACACACACAAACTCATTTTATAAATATATATATTTATAAAATGAGTTTGTGTGTGTGTGTATATATGCTTGTTCTTCGCGCTGGCTACGGTCTACAAAAAAAGTGAAGTTTACCAGCATAATCCGCCCCCATATACTCTTCAAAGAGAAATTATTAAAAACAAATATATATATATATATATATATATATATATATATATATATATATATATATATAATAGAAGCAGTATTTATTGTAACATAAGCAGTATTTTAGGAAATCGATTTTTGCTTTGTTGGTGGATCTCCATAGTGGTTGAAAAATCGTGGTAACCATGCAAAAGCCTAATTAATGTACTACAAAAATACACGAGGTGTAAATTTGGGTCTTTTTTACTTTACCCACGCCAGTTACTTTTATTACTAAAACAGTTATTTATCGTATCATTAAGTTAATAGTTATGAAGAACAGATGTTTAAACTAATAATTAGTTTTAGGCAGAACTCCATACTTTTGTAATGCTCTATACGCTACTTCTTCCGATTTCAACACACGACTCAGTTAATCAAATTCATTATTTGACAACTTCAATACATCACAACAAACACAACTTCAACGTGTCTTATAATCTATAACCTTTTTCATGCATAGACATTATGTAGCCTAGCAACACCTGTTACAATATTGTAACAAAATATTATGACGTTATTCTAAAAAGTAACTGGCGTGGGTAAAGTAAAAAAGACCCGTAAATTTCTATAGGACCTCCTACGTGGACGAAAATAGGATTTAAAGTTTATGGAGTTTTTGTTCCGTTCCATTGAAGGCGTAATATTTTAAGCATCTATTGTAAAATTTCTAATTCAGAAAGATAGGGATTGTATAGAACCAAGATAAGATGCATTTCCTACTAGCCGGACAGCAATAATCACACTTGTGTCACAAATATAAAGCGAATTGTAATAAACTTCGTTCATAAGAAAATATGAATTCCAAAATGCTAATCACAAGCCAAATATAGATAACATTACATAATTTACAATACGTATAAACTAGTTGTCATTTCTAAGTGGAGATCTTTATTGGTAAGTCCATATGTCAAGTCTCAAATAGGATTATAGAAGAGGTCTTTAAAGAGCTGTATTCACAGCTGCCCATTTATCAGTGAAGAAAAGAGTCAAACATGAATGACTTGTACCTCGTAAAATCGAGTTATTATCCAAAACATCGTGCATATCAATGAATAATAATCATACACATTGTCCTCGTGGAGATAAATGCTCAAAGACCCAACGTGGGCACTTGAAGTAAACCATTTCCACATTAGCCGGACATAGAATACCTCCGAGGTCGAAGCCCAGAATGGACACGGCTGACATTGAGCCGTCTCGGGATTTGTGGTGACAGTCCTCTTGAGTCGTGACTGTCTGACTGAAGCCGATGCAAATCTGCGCCGGGTCCTAATAGTCCTCTCTCCGCGCAGACTACAATGGCGAAATGCCGGACAATGGGAGTCATTACTGCGCAAGTCTTGGACACGCTCTCTCTCCCTTTCCATCTGATGTCAGTCTATCGCTCGCTCTCTTTCTGTCTTCGAGTTGAATTTCCTTTGTCTATCTGGCGGGCCTTCACCGAGATGTTGATTATTCGTCTTTTTTATTTTAGAAAAAGAAACAACTGTTACCAAATAAAATAAAAGATATTTGTGAGCAATTATATGAAGAAAAAATAAAAAAACAAACAATTGCACTGGAATAATAGACCAGATAACAACAAGAGACAAAAAATATCATATTTATAAAAATATTTGAACAGATTGTAATAAGGACAGTCTCAATCTTGACGCGGCCATATGAAGGAGAAGGCTTAAATGTATATGTGATGTAAATGTTTAAAGAAGTATTTGAAAAAAAAAATCATTGAAACATGTATATTTCCAATTATTCCCTATGGTCGCCAAACACGGCCCCTCGCAGAATATTAAGATATTAAAATCGGAGTGTGCCAAAATTGGCTAAAAAGGAGCATTCTAAGTGTCAGAAGAAGAGACAGAATTAAATATTCTGACAAGCGCAGAAAATAGGGAATGGAGCACTCAACTATGATAATAAAAAAATCAAATTGAAAATAGACAGGACACCTCTTGAGATGCTTTGACGACAAGTGGGCTCCCTGCAATTGTGGATGAAGCGACTCATAAAAGAAGCAGGTCCAACAGGTGGAGAAAAGTTCGAGATAGCATTGATGGTAAACGCGAAAAAAAATAGCAAACACCACAACCCCGTAGTGTTGGTTTCTCTGGGAAAAGTAGGGGTTAATGGGTTAATTAATTTTTGTGTCATATAAGATCAAAGCTCGTTTTTTTTATTGTTTGTTTAATAAAGGCAATATCATTACATTTTAGAATGATCGTGAGTTTTTTGGCCGATGAGGAGGCCTGAAAGGCCATAAAGTAAGTTCTGTTTTTATTATCTAAAGCCTTTCCAATGTATGTTGTAATTAAATATAAAATGTATGCATGATGTTGAGTGCTTAAAAACGCTATGGAATTAATTAATGAGAATGTTATTAAGAAAACTGTCAATATTGGAATTAGTCAGAGCTAATATTCTGCAAATTTAAACAGGTACTCCAAAAACTTTTGAAGTTTACCGAGCTGTAAACAGAAGAGCCCTTTACTAAAAGTACCGTCGAGGAAAAAGCAGATAAAGCCCGCTAAGCCAAGGGCCTCTAGCATCCCTAATTGGCCGGGATTAAGAGCGCCTTTTTAAAACCTGGAAATTAACTTTTAGCCCAAACTGTTAGGGACTGGAGAGCGAAAAAGCAGTAGAGAGTGGGAGGTTATTAGTGCGCTCTTCTTGGAGCGCAATAAGCTAGCGATATGAACGCCATCTAGCGGAGAACGCTCTCAAAACTCTTAAGTAGATCTAATAAAGTGTTCTCAGAATGTTCTGGGATGAGGAAAGAGTGCCTTCGGGGTCGTTAACGTCCTCTTAGAGGAGACGACGCCTGTCGTTGAGAACTTATCAAAATATATTCCTGGGGAAAAGTGTCGTACCAGTTATATCTAATGGAGAAGATAAGGGAGATGACTATGGCGTCGTTAGGCAATTCAACAACTCCGGGCTGTTCTCGAAGTATTGTCGGCGGTTTTGATTTCGGACAGGTTTTCGAGGACTTTTTGACAGCATTGGAATTTGACCTATTTGAAATAATTGTCTTTTTTTTTGCGTTTTTTCTACGTATAGAGAACTCGTTTATGATGCTGACTCAATGTCGCATCAGGAAGTGGTGACAAGAAGAGGCCACGAAAAAATGTTACCAAATTTGTATGTGTGTATATATATATTTATACAAACGCAAGCGAGGTTTATCCAGATTTTCACAAATATCAAAAGCATTGCATTGACTTGAAACTATGGCGGTCAGACAAGCTCCCCTACTGGTTTAAGATGGCTACGGAATAGGTGATAACGATTTTTTATTGATACCTCTCCCAAAACACGAGAAAATACTAAAATATAAGGGTCAGAAGTACTATTAGGTGTCGCGTGAATTATAATGTTGGGTTAAGGCATTTAAAAGTATGAAAAGAGTTTAAACATTTATCCACAAAAGCAAACAGAAATAAATATATTTTGGGTTACTTTTGGAGTAGAAAACTTAAAAAAAAAAAAAAAAAAGTAGGAGCAAACATCAGCAATTTTGGACATAATTCTTAATAAGTGTAAGATTGGACGCCTAAAGCAATTCCTACAACTTGGAAAAGGTCCAAGTGTAAATTTCGATTGATCAACGTCATATTGGGAAAACTTTAAAATTGTTGTTTTCGATTCATTGACAAAAATCCTTATACCGAAATATCCTAAGCCTTCGAAATAATGCCAGATGTAAATCCTATTATAAACAAGTTAAGACGCAGTTTCTCTCGGCATAGGACTTATATTTCTTGGAGAACTGAACAGATTGAAAGAAATAGTTTAACAATGATTTCACTACTACCACAATAGTGATGAATACAAATCTTAAAATTTGAATAACATGAAAACAACATCGAAAGCAATTAAAACCTTCTGGATTTCGTTGAAAAAATAAAACTGCAAGAAACACGTAAGTATTTGAAATACTAATAAATTCTCTACAAAGTAGGTTCAAGAGTAAATTTCGGCATGTCCATCTCAGCGGAGAAACCGGTGATAGAATTATCGTACGGGTTGGTTTTGTTCCATAGTTGGGAAAATATAAAGAGTTATGGATTATAAAGTTTCTAAATCACATGTAATCACTAGCTTGAATTTGTACAAGTTTGTATATATTATTTCTAAACTTTTTATCTCACACATTCTTTAAGCTCCACGTTTTCCACAATTTAATAGCCCTGTCCTACAAAAATTTAAATGTTACATGCTCTATAATTTTGATATTCCATGCTAATTATTACACGAAATTTTGCTTGTACGCTTATTCTTTGTAAGTATTTCCCGGAAAGAATATTAAAATAAAAAAAAATTGATTAAATAAAAAAATAAATATAAAGAAAACAAAAAATAAGATAAAAGCATGTAATTAAAATAATTACAAATACAGATAAGTATATCGAAATTGTCCATTTTATGTTGATATAATGAGTTAGAGTTACAAGAAAAGAATAGTACCTACCTATTTATGTTTTTAATCTGTATTAATTTAAGGTCGAGCTATAACACTAGCAGAAGCCGTCCAGTGACATAATTAAGACAGTATAGGTTATTAATGTAATTTTCTGTTTGGGTGATTCTACAGAAAAGTAGCACTTTTGTTGAAAACTTTTTTCTTTTCTTTTTCATTTTCTTGGTTTGATTTTTACCTCAGAGATAATAAAGCACGTCTAACTTAATATTATCAAAGCATTGGTCAATTAGTTTTCATGGCCTAAGTGGCCAAAAAGCAGCCATTTTGTTTTTGGGTTGCAGGGGAGTGAGAATAAGAGTAAAAAAAAAACAATATTTCTTAGCAGTATATGTTTCTAACTGCCATTCTGAAGATAGAGCATGACATTAAACCGGGGAAATGGCAAAAGCCTTGACAAAAACACTTCTTGGGAAAATATAATTAAGCAATATTTTTCGTACTGACAGGGAAGTGAAAACAATTTAATCCTCACTTCCCTGTTGAGAAAACGTGAAAAAAAAAAACACATTTGTGTCAATTATTTTTATTTAATAAATTAACAGAACCAAAGCTAATACTACTAGGCCAAAAGTTTTAGTTTAAATTGCCAAACTAAGTCTTGTTTTTTAATATCAATTTCGTGTGTGCCTCAGTGTTGTGCTATAATTGACAGGGGAGTGAGACACAGGGCAGGGATAATTTTGAGGTTTGGATCAGCTGTAGCACACCCTGTTTACAATGAAAAGCTTTAAATGACATCTAAATAACGTGTTTTGGGGTACTTATCAAACAATGTTATCTAATCACAAGAATAAAAATCAACAGATTTTTTATGAAGAGCAGGGGAGTGATAAACAATTTTTACAACTCGTCATTTTACTTGAAAAAAACTTTCAAAGGAGATCCTCTCTTTCCAGAAATCAAAATCAAGCTGAAATAATTTATTTTTGTGTACATTGAGATTCTAAATTAGCTGACTGAAAAATTTAAAAAAACACGTTTACGCTTCACAAATGTTGTGTTTTCATTGTGACAGGAGAGTGATAAAATTTTGTGTGACAGACATTAGTGAAGCTTTTGTCATCCTTTAGGCTAATATTTTTTAGTTTTTTCTCTTTCAGCTACATTCGAGAGGGCATAATGAAAAAAAAAATACTCTAACAAAAAACGTCCTGCAAGTTACTGTAGGCCTGAAAAAAATCAACGAAAGTTACAAACACGAGTAGTGTGACAGGGCAGGGGAGTGAGAATTAGGGCTTTGCAAAGCTCCAGCTCCAGATCAAAGGTTGTTACAGATCATCCAGTGCTAGGTATGATTCAAAATAGTTTTGTACCATCTTACTAAAAAGGAAAAATATTAATATTTTCAATACGGACTGAATAATTGACAAAAACCAAAATGTGCTACTTTTCTGTAGAATCGCCCGTTTATATTTACATGTATAAAATGTCGTTCTTTTTGTGAGTTAGTCCACGCTCTTAGGGATTTCTGTTTACCTTCCTGTTTCTATGTAGGTTAATCTATCTCCGTAACAAAACTACTTGAGTTATTCACATGTGTTATAGTCAATTCTAGAATTTAGAAGTCTTGTCGGATTATTTGATCTCAATTATAACGAACCACTCCTTCTTTCTGTGTCGGTCCTCACGAACAAAGAACTGGTATATTTCTACACGAATACTCTCTATTCCCATGAGAGCACGGAATAATTGAATAAAACAATAGAAACGTGCTAGAATAATAGTATAGAATTAAAAGCTAATTTAGCGTGGGTGTATTGTGGGATAGCAATGGAGGGAGTGGGCACGCGCCTTGTGATGCCCCGATAAGCGGCAGGATTAAAGGGAGAGCTCCTGGGAATACATGATTCGAGCTCCTGGTAACAGCTGCTCTCCTGGTAGTAGGACTGCTACACTGCAGAGGGCGCCACCTCGGGCAGGGTGGGCCGGCTCTTCTTCCCTCTTGAATGAAATGCAAATAAATAATAGTTCCGGCTCGCGAGTCTCCCCGTGATGTGATCTAGTGTTGGATGAGGGAGATGAGTCTTGCCTGCAGCAGGAATTTTCTCATTTTAGGATCCGTTGAGACGGGCGGTATCCACTAGATAGCCCGGCGTTAATGTCGGTGTGTCGTAAGAAAAAAATATAAAAAAAATGTTTCGGTTCAAAGAGACCGCGTCCTACCATGTTTCTATGTACCTTACTCCCAAAAACTTTAAAAAAATATATATATTAGTCCCGTAACAGGCCCTGAGGGACAGATATATAGAGCTATCTGATTCATGACCATACACGGCACACTAGGGAGATAGTGTGCTCAGTACTATGCTCCGGCCGCCTGATTTTCCCCTTAACTGTCTTGACTGCAAGGTTCATTAGCACAAAGGCACAAATTAATTAAAGGCTGCGTTAACCTAGGGACGACCAGGGAGGCCGAATCCAACCCATGAACGAAGACACTAGAAGATCTATAAAATCTTTAGTGCTTCCTCGGGATTTGAACTCAGGTCCTCCAGCATATTAGTCCAGTGCTGTACCACTGAGCTAACCTCGCACTCTTTAAAATTTAATATCAACCAAATTTCAAGTTAGTACTCTACCAAAATCTCAAAAACAAAAATATTGTCTCAAAACTCGCGAAATATTGATTATTATCAAAATACGACTGTGTCTGTTGATATAGGATATGAGCATAAATTTATCTCTGTTTCTCAACTTTGGCTAGTTCTCAAGGAAAAAATTAATATGAACGCAAGGTAATTCATTTTCAATTATTAGCAGCATATATATATATATATATATATATATATATATATATATATATATATACACACACACATATATACGTGTGTGTGTGTGTGTGTATATATATATGCTAAAAGAAACAAACTTTCCACGGAATAAAATAAAATAAAATAAAATGGACCTCTAGTTCTGTTGTGTGCTTCCACTTTCTTTATCTAAGGTCAAGAAAACAAAACAAAAAGAAAACTCCTTACTGAAGGTGATAAACATTCTATCGGTTTAATTTATGGCTGTAGAGCACACCTAATATTTACTTGGTAAACCTTTCTAAGGTGTTTATTACTTAGGGAAATAAGGTTGATGAAAAGATACCTACTAGACTTACTTTCTTAATTTTTAGAAAAGAAAATGTCATGGGAGATTTATTATTTTTAGTAGAGTTTGGAGCTTGTCGTTATGTTTGTTTCTTTACATTTAAATAATTTCGACAAGCAAACTGGTTTGCTAATTCGAAGTAGCTTCTTTTAGCTCTTGCCGAAGGGAACGTATGCATTGAGGTTGTCCTCTTAAAAGAAATTTTACTTAAAAGAAATATTTCATCCAATATTTATTGTTTCTACCTAGATACCAAAACTGACGCCCGTTAGAATATTTTTTTCAGGAATATCGGTCCATCAGGAGTGGGTGTTTACTCCGGACAAATACTATTACATTATAAATTGGGTTTGATGCCAGAACCGAATTAATATTTGCCCATCCTGGTTATTTTTTGTTATAATTTTTTTGCGTCATTGCCACGAAATCCAGCTTATAACACGACCGACTAATGAGGAACATTTGTTGTAAAAAAAAATTGGTCCAATAGGTTTACTCCAAAAAATATTAATAATTTTGATTCGTGTTTTAGACCTCTGAAACGTAGGAAAAATACTATATAACATACGCCATTTGCAATCCAATCATTTGGAGAGAAGCTAAAGCAGGCTACACGGTCAGGCAGGCCTGTCAGTATATATTCCTGCCGGTCTGTCAGGTGTGACTTTTCAGGCGGCCAGAATATTTACACGTTCAGGCGACCGGTTTTCAGGCGGACTGTTCAGGTCTAACTGACAGGCCTGCCTGATCGTGTGTAGCCTGCTTAAGGGTCTTATTATGCCTCATTGCTATTTTGTCCTAAAAATAAGGAAGTAATCACGTCTTATACAAAATGTCCAGTTAATTATTAGATTTTTGCTCAACAAATAGATCTGTGTTACAATGTACACTTCCTTAATTAAGTCCCTAAGCGGTGACTATTATAGGAATGAGCTAGGTGAGGACAGATAGAAGAGTGTAGTACGAAAACCTTGATAAAATAAAGCTAAATGGAAGATCGGAAAGAAGAAACAGCATCTTAGAGGGCATGAATAAAACAGGAGTATTCAATGAAGGGGAGCAACCGATTGGGGAAGAACGGTCTGTGCTGTCCAAAACGTTTTCGTGTCGCTCTTTCACAGGAAATGATATTTTACTTTATATAATTATAACTTCAACATTTATTACTATATGTTTTACTATTACTATACATTTAACTACCAAATAAAAACATTTATTCTAAATTAAAAATGAATCAATCTATTTCTCATTGATTTCAAAATCTTTTATCGTCTAAAATTGGAAAACATTAATAAATAAATAATGAAAAAAAATATAAATTACTAAGCAAGAAATAAACCTTACATAACACTATAATAAATAAAGGGTGGAGAAGGAGATAGATGTTTTGTTTTTTTTACTTACGGGTATGTAATATTATTTTTTACATTTTTTTTATAAAGTTTTAAATAATTATATAATTATAAACTAAAATTTAATGGTAGTCGTAGGTAAAAAGTAATTTATTATTATTATTATTATTATTCATTGCTATTGTTATACATATTCACCTATAGTCTCCTAAAATCACTTAAGTACTGACTTGGGGGTTTATCAGACTCCCTTACTCAGGGTAAACAAAAAGTAAGTTCCTGTAACCCAGAGATTCCTGCAATGATCTGGCAAGAGACGGAGGTTATGCTAAGAACCTGGGGATTTGTCAGAACCCTACGTCAGTAGTCAAAGGCTAAGTTTGGAAGCGAAGGACCTGGAGGTGACAAAATATGTTACTCGCCAAAATACTACAAGCCGCCGGCCACTCAGGGTGGTGATGTGAAGCAAGTGACCGAAAGGTGGTCCTCCGGAAGGAGCGTCGTTTTTGGTGCTAAGTATGAAAATTATAGAAGATGGCGTACAAGTGAATGCGATTGTAAAATTGTAAGGTAAAAGTATAAAGCTAAAAAATGTACTGTCTTGCCAAGGCGAAGGGGTTGATCTCTACTCGTGGTCCCTAGAGCCAACCGCGCGAGCATTTAAATGGTAAGAATTACCCAACGCAAAAAGAAATTGTAACTTGAGCTATTTAGTGCGAAACAGTAACGAATAAAAATGTTGCAAATCTAGCCACACTTGATGAGCATTGACATCTAAACTGTTCTCCGCGATCCTGTCCGCGATGGCGGAATCACAACGAGAAAAACGTCTGTAGTAAACCATATATATGGGGAAGAGGGCGAATGAGGTTACAAGAGCGATAAGGACAGCCGATTTCAATGGGCAGTATAAAAACAAAAATAAGAAAGAAAAGTCAAGAATAAGGAATAAGAAGTTAGCGATCAAAGGAAATTGCCTGAAAATTAGCTGGAAATATGTTGATATTGAACAAAATTAGCATGAGCGTATATAGGAAATAATATCGGGAGGTGGGCTGGGTATGAACACTTTAGTTATCCATCTAAAACACTATTACACTAACAAAAAGAATATTTTTTCTATACTAAGTGATTATTTATTTTTAAGGGTTTTATGACACATTTTTAAAATTTTGTGGCGGGGCTGCAGCCGCCACAGCCCCTCCCCTTATATACGCCAATGAAACGTAGTAAATAAAGAACACGAAAATAAAATACTATTGTCTACTCTGTATTGAAATCCATTGAAAGGACTATTTATTCTCGTTGCTGAGGATGCTTAATCCATAAAATAGTACATCTCGCAGGCTTAGGACACATTCTAATTATACTAAATATTGTTTAATTACATCAAAACATATCAAACATTCTTAATCAGTAAATGGCAGGAAATGGAAAGAGACGAAAGGTCCTAACTGATGGTGACAAAACGTGTACCTTTGTATGTCTCCACTTCCAATCATTTACTGCTAAAGAAATGGTTAAATAAAACCATTTAATTAAGGTCGTTTGAGTCTATTTTAAATCAAATAAAACTATGCAAATTTAATCTAAAAATTAAAGTCTTTAAAAATAACTCCTAGCGCATTCAAATAATTTTTTTTCTTGTAATAAAATATCTTAGTATACCTTTTTCCATAGAATTCAATTACATTTTTATATTTATTAGCTAGTCTACAATACTAGATACAAACACTGTGTTTCCGTGTAACTCAATAAAAAATAAATTAAATTCAATGATTACATTTTAGAAAAAAACGCTAAGCCAATTTTTAACTCTAAATCATTTATTATAATTCTGTTTTTATTTATTAATTTATTTTCACCAATACCTTTTTTACCGTACAAACATAACTATTCGTCAAGTAAAATATTTGTTTCCTGTTGTTTTCATTAGTAGTCAAGGACATTATCTCCGATCTCGTTGTAACATGTTTCTTTTTCTAGTAGGCTAGTTTTGAGCGTTATATCGCTTCTATAGCAAAATGCAGTAAAGATATTAAACATTACTGTTTAATATTTTTTTTAAAATTATAGGAGCTCCGACTACCAGGGTCATCAGCACCATGTTTAATATTAATATTTAATTGAATATAAATAATGAGTCAAGTTCCTGCTCTGAAGTCATTCTACGAAAATAGGCAAGAACGCCTCATTTCAAACATATGATTTTATTAATAGCTACTCCTACATGCGAAATCATTTGGAGATAAAAAAAGGGGCTAAGAATGTGGAATAATAATTCCATATGATTAAATTTAAATGGGAAAGGAGATAATGGGTGGTGTACCCGGCGCCGCAAGATGGCCAGCAATGATAAAGGCCTAAGATAGGATTAGAGACTCAAGTGCCGGGAGAATTACCGATTCGAGCTCCTGGTAATAGCTAGTCTCCTAATACACCTACCCACATGTATTACAAGTAGAGAGCGCTTTAAGTCCCCTGGGGGCGGTAGTGCTGCACGCGCACACATCATGATTTTATTCCGGTTCCGTGGTTAGTAGTATCTCAGAGATTTTCAGCGATGACGAATGGTTGTGTCGGTAAAAAAAAGTAAGGTGAAGAAAAAAAAAACAGGTCCACCACACTTTCACTACATTTTACTGGCAGAGTGAGAGTACTTTTGGTCTCTGTCCTTTTCACTCCGTACGGATCTGGTTGGTGTCATCGTATAAAACGAACAAAAGCTTACAACGAAATTTTACGGCACTTTTAAAGCAGTCCCATTACATTGTGGGTTGGTTGTCCAACATCATCACATTAAAGCGAAACCATGTGTTCGCACCATATGGAGGATGACGTTTTGACTTCGAAATTACTATGCCAATAAAATATATACAGCCGAGGTTATTGTGTCCAGCTTTTCTTTATGCTAATTAAGTATCGTCAATACCTTCACCAGCTAACCAACCTAGATTGTAAGATAAAAAAAAAACTCTCTATTTCTAAAATTTTCATTCCCATGTACGAAAACTCCCTCTACATAGGTCCTTAAGAACCAGCGGAAGTAAGGAAACAGCGCGATGGAGTGAATGATAACCCCTATCAGTAAGCACTGTCGTTTTCTCATACTAGTCATTTAGGATTACCAAATCATTACGACAATAACCCTTTTACATTCGAAAAATATAACTTTTTACTATTTATCATGCTTTATTAGCCTTGACCTAACTACCCGAACACGAAACAACATTCAGAGAGTCGGAGCCTTAAAATAGTAGGCAGGAATAACGAGCAAAATGAAAACAGCTAGCTAACTATAAGTGACTAAAGCATTTTCCCATTTTTATTATTTATTTATTTTGTTTTAATTTTAGCAGTTAGCTCAAAGCAGAAAAGAACGGAGGTCCAGGGAGGACAAGCACCCGGCCGGACAAAACGGCAAAGCCCCATGTGAGGCCCGAACAGCCAAGCTTCTCAACCTTTTAGCTTTTTTTTTTTTTTTTAATTTTATTTCAGTAGATAATTCAATTAGTTGAATTGTTTTGCGTATTTAGTTCTAATACGGGCAGAAATTAAATACAGTTTCATTGTTACCTACTAAAAGCTTAATGCATTATTCAATAAGACATTGCCCATTGACTCCAATGAACTAATCAATTAAACAGGAATAATATGCAAATTAAAAGGCAGAGTTCTCGGGACGTGACGAGAATCTTAAGATCGCTTAATGTGTTCATGTCAAAAAGAAACAAGAATCTTCTAAATGTATAAAAAACTTTCCCACGTAAATCTCTCCTCTACACACACACACACACATATATATATATATATATATATATATATATATATATATATATATATATATATAGAATCAATTCTAGAGCGAAATGAATATTAGGAAATATTTCGGATAATGTATTCATGGGAAAACGTTTAAGCCTTTTTCAGCACATTCGGAGAGAATATTGCGGTTAAGCTCATGAATGAATTTGTTCAAATAAATTTACTAATTTGGCACTCTATGACTATACCGGAAAAGGATGTATATTGATAAATAATATATCTTATTTATTCAACATTTCATTGTCAGTTGGAGAAAACAGTGAAATTCCGTCCGAAATGTGGGTTTTGTTCCATTCTCCCGTGGTTATCACTTTTCCGGCGGGTTTTTAAATTTTAGCAGTAGACTAGATTCATAAGCGGGAGATGGTGGGTTCGATCCCTACCGGCGCCAGAAATTTTCTCATCTCAGGGCTCGCTGAGAAAATTCCTGGCTGCACCCTAGACGTCGGCGCTAATGACCAAGATTTATGTCGATGCGCCGTAAAAAAAAAAAAAAAAAATAATGAATTTAGCAGTAGAAATAGTTTTCCAAAATTGACTATAAATCAAAAAAAGAATGAATTTGGCCTTTAGCGTGTTTGTAATTTCCCGTTCCTTAAGAAACGGACTTGAGAAACAAAGTAGAAAGCGGAATATTTTTTTCACATTTTATCGACAATATTACTTTCAATTCAACAGATCTTTAAATTTGCTTAGCTCTGAAGTGTTAGAGGGAATTAATAAGTTTATATTCCCTGCAAAGTAGCATAAAGTATGAAAGTTATAAGCATGGCAAGGAATCACGTTTGAAAGCCCGACTATCTTGTAAATAATTATAAATAAATGTTAATATTTATTAAGAGCAAACAATATTACGATCTTTATCACACTTAGAAACATTAAAAAAGACAATCATCAATTCATATACTATTTTTGATGCTTCTTCAAAAATTCAGTTCAGTGGTTGTATTTCAACAGATTTTTCTTATAAATTTACGAATCCTTTGATACAATATTATCAGACGTTTCAGTTCAGACGTTGTGTGTGATTGACCACCAAGTTTATTAGTTAGCTAAATTTATTAGTTTTTAACGCATTAGGATATATTAGATCGAAACTACTGCGATTTCCTTAACAAAAAAAAAACAGCTTTATCTTAGGTAATATAATAAATAATATATCTTTGTAAATGTTAACTTAATGACTTAAGTAGATCGTGAGATTATACTTTTCCACCTTGTAGAAACTAGAACGCCCCCCAAAAAACATCTCCTGACTAGCTCTATAAATATTCAAAAGACTAATGAACATGTCATTATTTCACCCACACAATAACCAGTCATTAAAATTGGGTATTAATATACACATCCAGACTTCAGCTGGTCAGGTTGTATTTCTCTACTAATGAAGATCAATGGGGTTCAGTAAAAAGACGAAACGTATAATCCTACCAGCTGAGACAAGGTATAAAATGACAGGTTAATCCCAGCTGACAATTAAGCTGTGTTTGTATTAGTGGTTAAGACCACACTGGTAGGGTATGTAAATAATTGTTCCAGTCACGATACTATTTGTCTAGCTGGCTTAAGTTGTACATGGACCGTTCATTAGTACGCAGGAGTACCACTAGTTGAAGAGGGCGCTATTACCTACTAACTACTGCCTTACCAATAACAGCTCTTGTAAGGGGTATTTTCTCAAGGAATTTACATATAGTTTTTGTAATTATCACAACTGCAGATTTGTATTTTTACTGAATTTCCTAACTTCTTTATTAAGGTAGTAGTAAAACAATTGTAGTTCAATATCTTAGAATCTTGACCTATAAAATAAAAAATGGCCGTCGCACTGGGAGATGTTCATCCCTAGATTTGGCTTGGCATAAATACTCTACGTTTTCTTACGAAGAAAAAAACGAATTAACTCGTTTTGCTATTAAAAAAATTTGAATACCTACAATACTGAAATCTCCATTATAACGAAAAGTCCGTCTCGCAGGACTGCATCATCTTAGCGCGGTTCCGTTCATATCCCTAGTCTAATTTGGAAAGATTAAAATAGAAGCAGTTATTACTTTGGTTCCACCAGTCTTTTTTTTTTAATTAATTATTATAATGGCGTGTCAACCCTTAAGGTCACTAACGCCATTCCTGTGAGTAGTAAAGTCTTGAAAGGTCATGATTTACAATCTTACCTGGAAGGGTCTGCTACACTAGAAACGGACCCGCTAGTGACAAGGTCTTGGAATCTTGGAAATCTATATTTCTAACAATAAATTGTTTTTGTTATTTTACTTAACCAGTTTTATTGTTAAATACATTATCCAACTATAAGCAATTAAAAAATAACAAGAAATAAAACAGACAAAAAGAACCATTGGAATAAACGAAACCAATTAATTTAAAGCTTTAAGCACTTTTTTCTCCGATTGACATCGCCTAATTAAAACTTTCTTCAGAACCTTTTTTGTAGAGCATTTAGTAAGCTTTCTAATGGTGTTCTTCCGTTTACCAAGATTCTTAACCTTTTTCGAGATATTAAGGAAAGTGGGGGGTAAATGGGCGGGCTAAAGGTTTGCTGGAGCGGACGTGCGGATACGGGAGCCGTCCGACTTCTTTTGGGAGCTCTGCTAAGCTATAGTGCCCTATTCCACTGCTTAGCATCTCCCAGTATACCTGATTCCCGCAACGCCTACTGCTTTTCCTCCCCGTGGTACCCCCTGGGCAACGTTCTTTTGGTGAACCCATAAGGACGGCGAAAAGCAGAGGCGGGGATCCACGATGAGGCAGGGACACCTCCCCTGCTGAGTGGATCCTCTCCTTCGGGAGGAACTGTGCCGGTCTGCCGGCCTAGGTGGCAGCCCCACCAGCAGACTCGGTGGCAAAGATTAGGGGTCTGAGTCACCTAAAACATCTATCCTACAAGTAATACTAAGGAAATTGCCGGATTGCCCCTAATGACCAACTTAGTGGGTGAGCAGGACCCACTGAGCGACCTTCGCATGGACTATGATCTCCCAAAGTCTCACGAATCTCCAAACCATGCGACCTCCACCGAGGTCACTCAGGGAACTAATACTGAACATCCTGGTTCTAAACACGTATATAGTGTTAAGAATCAGGACCAGAACTTTGAAAATAATAGAACAGCCGCTTCGATTTCGCAGTACACTTTGGCACCTTATACAGTGCCGAAATCTCCTGAGAAAAAGCGAGTAAAAAGAGGAAAGAAAAGGCCCTTAGATGAAATACCCAGTGCTGTCCAAAAGTTCTCTAGGTTTATGGTTATGAGCAGAACCGAGGATCAATCTTTGTCAGGGTTTCCCCGTTTCTGATCAATAAGCTTATAGTCCAAGAGTTCGGAAATGTCAATGGATTAAGTAAAATGGCAAACGGATCTTTGCTAATTGAGGCAGCTTCAAAGGTCCAAGCTGAGAAACTATTAAAGGCGACATCTCTGGGTGCGTTTGGTGTAAATGTGGAATTACATAAAACGCTAAACACATCAAGAGGTGTAATAACTTTCTTTGACCTTGAAAACTCCAACGACGACGAAATATTGGAAGGTTTGAAGGAACAGGGCGTTGTTGCCGTCCGCAGGTTTTTTCGCAAGAGGAGACCTGCGAATGGCACTGACGAGACATTAGAATTTACAGGTAGCGTTATGCTAACATTTGACAGACCAGAGATACCTTTCAGCATCCAGGCGGCATTTTACAAACTCAGAGTGAGGCCTTACGTCCCCGCTCCATTGAGGTGCTTTAAATGTCAAAAGTTTGGACACTCGGCTATAAGGTGTAAATCAGAGCGTGAGGTCTGTGTTTGTGGGTATCCATCTCACAGCCCGGACCCTTGCCCTACACCTCCTAAGTGTCCAAACTGTGATGGTCCTCATACTGCGCGCTCCAGAGACTGCATGGAATACAAAATTGAGAAAAAAAATAAAAAAATGCGCACAGAAATCAAAGATTTAACCTTCAAACATGCTAGAGTACTCGTTAATAGTACATCTTACGCTTCGAGTGGAACTTATTCTGATGCAGCAAAAAATGTAACGACCACCAGACGTCAAAAGACGAATTTATCTACCAATCCTATCCCCCTTCCTTCCACATCAACCAAAACCTCACCCCTTCCTTTCCCCCCTCCAAACCAAACTCCCATTCCCCCTCCTGACCCAACCCCCATTCCCCCTCCTAGCCCAACCCCCATTCCCCCTCCTAACCCAACCCCCATTCCCCCTCTTATCCCCGTGTCTATCTCTCCCTCTCTACCGTCTGTTTCGGCGGGCGAAAGTTCTAAAAAGGGGAAAATTAAATCCCCAATATCATTTAATTTTCGCAAGCCACTGCCTCCTTCGTCGGTGTCTGAGACTGATGGTCTAGATGACCCGACGGATGAAGCAGGATCTTTTACAAAGGGAAAGGAAAGACGACGCAAAGGTCGCCCAAAAGGCAAGAACGATCAGCCTACCAAACGATGTGTTGAGTCGGAATAATGATGGATTATATCTTATTTCACAATGACACAATCTAACAAATTCCTGCAATAGAATATTCGGGGTTTTTCAGAACACAGCGACGAGCTTCGGTATCTAATCCACACACATAGCCCATTGGCGGTGGCTCTTCAGGAAACCAAGTTTCCGGAGGGAGCTCCTAGGCCACTGGCTGGCTACAGGTGTGAACATAAGGAGGCTAGACTGTTGCCAAGTGGTCGGAGTCACGGTGGTGTGGCCCTGTACGCCATGAATAATCTTGGAGCAAACTCGATCAATTTAACCACGCCACTACAAGCGGTCGCAGTGCGTCAGAAAACCCCCGTTACTGTGAGCATCTGTTCATTGTACCTCCCAGGCGGCAGGGGATACTCCATAGCGGAAATAAAAGACTTGATAGGACAATTACCACCTCCGATAATAGTATTTGGTGACCTTAATACGCACCATGTTTCTTGGGGCTCAAGAAGATCCACTCCTCAGGGGCATCTTCTATATGATGCGCTTGACGAGATGGGGCTCTTGGTCCTCAACGATGGAGCGCCTACTCACTTTACTGAATCGTCAGGAAATTTCGATGCAATAGACCTAACTATTATCAGCCCAACATTAATAACGTACTTTGAATGGACTGTTCTGAGCGACCTCCATAGATCGGATCATTTTCCAATAGTAGTGAACTGTCCTGGTAGGCTCAATGAATATAAAGGCCCAATTAAGTGGAATACTAAACTTGCAAGATGGGATAAATTTCAAGATTCACTTGTTTTACCTGAACTGGCAGACTCGCCTGAAGAATCATTAGATAAGTTCAAATGCAATGATAGATGCAGCAAGAACCTCTATCCCATGCACTTCTGGTCGCACAAAGAGAACTCCGGTTCCCTGGTGGGACGAGGAATGCAGGGAAGCTAATAAAATAAAAAAGAAAGCTTTCAATCGATTCAAACGATATCCTAGCGAAACAAATTTAATCGCATTTAAGAAAGCTAGAGCTGTCGAAAGAAGGTTGAAAATAAAAAAGAAAAAAGAATCATGGAGCAATTATGTAAGTACCATGACAAGAAGTACCCCCACATCCGAAGTATGGAGGAAAATCAAAGCTATCAGCGGAAGAAGCATAAAACCTCAAATTCCGATTCTCTTTCATAATGAACAACATATTGGCGACCCAAAAGGAGTTTCTACGATCTTTGGGAAGTACTTCAGCTCTGTATTCAGCTCGTTGGAATACCCGGCTGAATTCTTTGAAAGAAAAGCCATCAAAGAGAGCATACCTCTAGACTTCAGATCAAAGGAGGACACATGTGCTTATAATACAGATTTCGAATTAGAAGAGTTTCATAGGGCACTCCGAGCAGTATCTCGGATATCATCGCCGGGCTGTGACGGGGTGCCTTATGAAATGATATTGAACTTACCGGAAGCAGGACAAAGGAGGTTGCTTGAACTATATAACCAAGTGTGGGCCACAAAAAAATATCCGACTCAATGGAAGGAAGCCGTCATTATTCCTATTCTAAAAGCAGGTAAAAACCCACAAGACCCAGGAAGCTATAGACCAATATCTCTTCTATGTTGTTTGGGAAAGCTCCTGGAGTCTATGGTAAACTTTCGTTTAATGCATGTCTTAGAAAAACGAGGGCTGATTAGCAGATATCAGGCTGGATTTCGGCAGAGGCACTCTACCCAAGACCAACTGGGGTATTTAGAACATACCATTCAGAATGCATTCTTATCCCGAGAACATGCTACGGCCATTTTTTTCGACATGAAGCAGGCTTATGACAGGGCATGGAGGTATGACATACTCCAACGATTATACGAATGGGGCCTTCGAGGTAGACTACCCATGTTCCTTAAAAGCTTTTTAGAAGAGAGAACTTTCAGAGTTCGAATTAGTGATGCCCTGTCATCGTTATGCGTACAGGAAAATGGAGTCCCGCAGGGATCCGTCCTCAGCGTAACTCTGTTTCTTGTCGGAATAAATGGCATAGCTGACGGGATAGGGCCTGATGTCCACTGTTCTCTCTATGCCGACGATCTAGCATTGTTTGTGAGTCACCCGGCTGAAGACACTGAAGTTCGGAGCCTACAACAGGCTATCGACACTGTAAGCGCTGTTGCCAGTTCACGTGGGTTTACTTTCTCCCATGAAAAGACAGTGTCTGTCCACTTTTGCAGGCTTCGGAGGCCACATGATCCTCCAAGATTGGAGATATGTGGTTCCCAGGTCTGCTTAAGGGATGAGCATAAATTTCTCGGTCTTATTATGGACACGAAACTAAGATGGAAGCCTCACATTAATTATACTATTCAGAGGTGTGAGGCATCTCTAAAAATACTTAAATCACTGTCTCGAATAAAGTGGGGAGCCGAAAAATCAGTTCTGCTACAGATATTTGATACTCTCTTGAGATCTAGACTGGAATACGGATGTGCAATCTATGGGTCCGCGCGTAGGTCGTGGCTCCGCCAATTAGACAGACTGTACAATGCGGGGCTACGAGCTGCGATTGGTGCGTTCCTTACAAGCCCACTAGATTCCATATTCGTGGATGCAGGACATCTACCTCCGGAGCATAGAAGAAACCTACTGATTCTCACATACACAGCTTCCCTAAGGTGCCGACCGAATCATTTTATGGCCGGTATTGTTGGCGACCAGTGCATATCAGACATGTATAGCAATCTCCGCTCAAGAACGAGACCATTGGCAGTAAGGGCTAATGAAGCTATCCGCTTCTACGGCACTGCCTGGGGAAACCTCATGGAAATGCGACTTCCGGTCGTCTTCCCATGGGCTTTACCAGGTATTAATATCGACCTCACCTTAGGAAGGTATCATAAAGAAAACACGTCTAATGTAATATACAAAGCTGCTTTCCTTGAGAAAATTCAAAAATACGTAGAACACGTCATTATTTTTACAGATGGCTCGAAAACAGATTCAGGCACTGGATGTGGCGTCTATATTGACAATGAAAGGCAACTTTCAATTCCATTAAACCCTGAAACTAGTGTCTTCCACGCAGAATTAACTGGAATTCTAAAGGCTCTTGAGCATTACGGAGATTTAGGTCCAAAGATATTAGTGTGCACTGATTCTTATACCTCTCTGACCGCTCTTAAGGACAAATTTTCTACAAATCCCTTAATAGTAGGTATTTTTAATATTTTAAGTGATATGTTTACAAGAGGGGCGACCGTCACATTTTTATGGATTCCTGGTCACAGTAACATAGAAGGCAATGAAAAAGCAGACCAATTGGCGAGGCAGGGATCTTCTCTGATAGACGGTGATGCCTTGCCACTACATATTAAAGATTTCAAAAGACAAATGACTAAACTTGTCTGGAATAAGTGGCAGGAAGAATATAATAATAAAGACTTATTTTTAAAGAATACTGAAACCTCCGTAATGCCCAATAGCCTTACCAGCGCTATGAAAAGACAAGACGGGGTGGTGTTAACGCGTCTTAGAATCGGTCACACTCGATTGACGCACGGATACCACCTGGTCGGCCGGCGACGTCCACAATGTGAGCAATGTGGCCGCCTCCTGGATGTTAATCACATCTTGTTGGAGTGCACCGCACTCCAGGAAGCCAGAAGGCGGCACTTGCTACCTCATAACTTAAGAGACCTGTTAACCTTGAAAATGGTTTCATTCGTTTTCTTATGTTAAGAAACCTATAAAACAAGTACCTGCAAGCATATAAACTCAAAAACGTAAGCGTTGCGATTTTTTTTGCGCGAATTTCGCCCCAAACGCCATCTTACAGTGGGCGGATTCTGCTGGTTAACGAACTTGACCTTTTAAATTGGACGACGGATTTTTGTACCAAATTTCATCACAATCGGACCATTAGGGAAGCCAGAAATGAGCGAACAGTCAAATATATATATATATATATATATATATATATATATATATATATATATAAATATATATATATATATATATATATATATATATATATATATATATATATACATACAAATTTGAACCACCGTTATTTTCGGTCTCTAGGGGTTCTGAAACGCGAAATTTTCTTGTCGGCACTTTCAGATTGTTTCATTGTATCATCCTTATAAGCGAGGTTCCTCCCTATGGGGGAGGGAGGAACCGCGCTAAAATGTTGGGTACTAAAAGCACCCCAAACCACACTAAGACAGGAGGCTTGAATTATCCACTCCCTAATTTTTCAGGCTTCCGCTGCTGCGTGAGGAAAGTAATATCGAAATAAAAAAAAAAAAAAAAAAAAAAAAAAAAAAAAAATCGAATTCTCTCTTATTTGGCTGCCTGAGCACATTGACAAACTCAATTATGTGCTTAAATTATTTTATTTAAGATGATGAAATCGTTCAATGGAACGATAACTAAACAGTTCAAGCTTTAAGAATAGTTTTCTTCGGCGGAGATATTCGTGTCGAATTGGAACGAAAACATTTTTTTTACGAAGTGTTTTAAGCTTTCCAAAGTTCATCCTTGACTTACCAAGTCTGGTTTATCAATTTTTGTCTTGTATATAGAGAATATAATGTATTTTATCGTCAGGTTTCTGGCATCGTACCTTAATAAAACTACATTTATCACAAGAAAATGAGTTATTTATTTCGGCTTGAAATTGAAGCAGACAACCGGGCGATGAGAAGAAGCAGAAATACGCCTCACGGATGGTAATGAAATATAATCATTTCTGGCCAACGGCCATAGCCACGTTGAATACACCGGTTCCCGTAGATCACCGAAGTTAAGCAACGTCGGGCGTGGCCAGTACCTGAATGGGTGACCGACCACGTGCTGTTGGAATTATAAAAGGGTGGCAACCTATAGATAGCCCGGCGCTAATGGCCAAGTTGTAGATGAGCCGTAAAAAAAAAAAAAAAAAAAAAAAAAAAAAAATCATTTCTGAAATGATTACACTTCGGTGAAGCATAGTTATTCTTCCTCTCGTCACTCTGATGTAGACTTGTATTTCAAGCCGAAACGTCAGCAAAATATAACACGTTTTTTTAATAAATAATTTAGTTTTATTAAGATACCACGGCCGAGCCCTGATAATGAATTTTAGTAATTCCAGAGTTTTAAAAAAGATGTTCGAACATAAATAGCTCCATTCAATTCCCCTACGTCAAATTTATTAGGATAAGGGTTTATAAATAAACCTATAAAATCAAAATCGTTAATTTGCGATATTTCTAGGGCTCATTGCACCAAAAAGAAAATCAATGTTCGAGAGAACAGATTCTGCTGGTTAAATGAAATTACCATTTCGGTTTTGATTTAATTTAAATTTTAACGTCCATTATTATTGACTACGAATTTTAGGACGGGTTGTCTATAGGTTACCACCCTTTTCTAGCCAGGATAGGGCCGATGCCTTTTCTTTTTTCTAAAGAAAAGCCACCACCCCATAGTAGGAATCAAACCTATGTCCCTTGGCATAGAGTATTAAGTGCCCACGCCTTAACACTCACGGCCACTGGGCATCCACGGTTTGAACGAGGCATTTATTTATCTTATTTCATATATTACAGCGCGTTTCCTCCCTCCCTCCATAGAGAGGAAACCCCAATTGTTGTCTTAAGATATCTAAGCAATTTGAATTAGTTTTATATATATAGTTAACTCGGGATGGTTTGTGCCTAATATATTTGTCCCATTAATCATATATTTAATTATACAGCACTGAGAAAAATATTGCCTATTATTATTATTTGGTTCACATCTAATTGAGGAAGTCATATACAAAAAATGTCGTAAGATAACTACTTAATTCCTGAGAAGGGGTCAGTAGGACTGGAAATGCAAATTAGATTTCTTCAGAGTTGTTCTCTTCTAGGGCGATCTCAGCTACTGGCGCTCTAGGTGGTTAGGCGAAACACAAACACATCGAAAAAATATTTAAGTTAGAACTAATATGTAATTAATCATAGTATAATTCAGTACGTAATATTTAAAGAGCCAACATTAATAACCTTGACCGACTTTGAATAAAATATTTCAAAGAGAGGAATGTGTTCACAAAACTTGTTTTTGATCGTCCACAATATAAGAAATGATCATAGTTGGGAAATTTTGAGATTAAAGGTATATTTCTAATTTTTCAAATGGGCAGTCAATCAAGAATTCTTGTGCAGAAATGTTGACATTTCATGACGCTTAGGTAAACAACATTGGTTGTTATATATATATATATATATATATATATATATATATATATATATATATATATATATATATGGGTGGGCAAGTGTGTGTGTGATTAATAAGTAAAAGTTTAGAATTTAAGCTCTTTTCTAAACTTTCATTCTAAGCCTTTTATGGTACAAAACCAACATGTCAAGTACCGTTTTCACAAACATATCGAAACCTAACCATGAACTGATAGGTAACAAATTATCTAGGCTATCAAATGATTACCGTCTACTTCTCCCAATTTCACATTTATTTACAAAACATTTGAGAAAGTGTACTTAAAGTCAAAAACTACTAAACAACGGGTAATTATTCCCGTACCCCAAATTTGTATATCATAGTTCAAATATATATATATATATATATATATATATATATATATATATATATATGTATATATATACATTTTTTGATGTCATAAAAAAGTAGTACTTTGTTTTTGTTGTTGTACTTATCTGTATTTCATAGTTCCCTCAGGGGCCATTCAGTCCGTGCATGTGCGGTCCTATTACTAAAAATAAAAAGTAATATTTTTTATGACCTACGTAACATATATCCAAAAAACGAATATACGAATATGTTGGCGAGAAACACGCGGATTAGTATTTGCAAATGTTACTATTATTAGTGTTAAATAAATTAATTAAAAATATATGGTTTTTAAGTACTTTGAAGTTAACGGGTAAGTTCTATAAAAGTAACATATAGTCAACTTTTCATTCTTTCGAATATTATTAAAAATATAATAATTAATTATATAAAAATTAAAAATACAATCCTGTTACTCTGTAACTTCAATATAAACGAGATTGAAATATAATGAATTAACTGGATATTTCAATATGGTTTGAATGATTTAATGAAAAATAAGGATAAGTATATAATAGATAATGATTATGAGGGAATGGTCTTCGTCGTTATAATTAGTTAAAGTTCGTTAGAGGTTAGGGAAGGGTATAATTGGATTATAAACTTTATACCAGCGCCTCCCCCGCCTTTCCAGTCAGGATTAATGGAAAATATCCGGGTGACAGATAGAAAATCGATGCACTTCTTTTATGAAGCTTTCCCCTGTTTCTCCTGTCTCATAATAACAAAAAAAAAATAGTTAATTATTTTAATCACAATTTTTCTTTATCACCTCACTTATCTTTTTTTTTTAGGCAGTTAAATATGTTTCCTTTGTCTGCGGATAATATTAATTGTTTCACAGGTTGATGGGGTTAGTTGTATTCGTTCAGATGACACTTGAGTTTTCGTTAGGTCATAGAAAGTAGACCTTTCTTAAATATTTGACTCAGAGCAACTGCGGTTATCTATTTACTGCTTAACCATAGAGGGATTGGAAAAGATTATTATAAAATGTCTTAATACTTCGGTAACGAGTCAACAGACAAGAATAAATTCTACTCACTGGACACCGAATTGCCCACACATGACTACTACACGAATATCTCATGACAGGACTTAAAAAACCAACTTGTGATATATGCAATAAAGAATTTACCGTAAAACACCTACTTACGGAATGCAGAAGACGACACATTTTTATTTATATAAAAATATACCATTACTTATTTATATAAAATGTATATATATATATATATATATATATATATATATATATATGTGTGTATATGTGTGTGTGTATATGTGTATGCATGTGTTTATATGTATATGTATTAAAACTACACATCTGTTCTTTACAACCATATCACTGACTGACACTAGACACAAGACATATTAAACACTAACATACATCTTGTCACAAAATTTCACAACACAAAACTAGCAAAGTTAAAATCTGTTAAATTGTTAATTTGTATAATTTGTTAGTATATCCCACTATTTGTATGATTAAAGAAATAATTAGAATAGTATTTTCCTATTGTGTTTAGAAGTATTTTAAACTATATAAATACAGTGTAATGTATATTTGTATACTTTGATGTATATATGGTATATAATAATGCGTTTGTATGCACATATGTAATAATCTTATTTTATCTATGTATATATGTATGTATATGTGTATGCATGTGTGTATATATATATATATATATATATATATATATATATATATATATATATATGTAATGATTGTTCTGAGCAAGTCGCTACAGTTGCGAAAAGCTCATAAAATAAATAAATAAAAAAAGAAGAAGAAGACGACACAAACTAAATATTCCATATGGCATGAACGAATTTTCGCCTGTACATAAACACAATATTCTCTTACTTTCATAACAATAAACTTTACAATCTCATTTGATGACGTCTGCTAAAGAGCCAGTGGCTTTCAAACATATTAAAAGCATTTCAATACCTCTGGCTTTCAGGAGTAAGTGAATGAAATTTCTTATCACAATGTTTTCTTTTTTTTTTAACCATATAGGTGCCATCCTGAAAGAGTTATTAATAAATAATATTAATACGCCGCCTTGAATTGAACGAAATTAACACTTCCAAAATCGTTTTCTCTCAGTCACTTGCCTTATCGACATTTAAGCATAAACTTGAATACAGAAGAGGAACAAATTGTGAAAATTTTAAAGTAAAACTCTTTGGGCTGACATTTATCATTTTAACTATAATTTAAGAAGAAAAGGCATTTACTTCAGCTATGAAATTACTTGGCAATTTAAAATTGCCCCCTTCTTCACCTTCTCCGATTTAAAATGCGAAAAAAAAAGGACATTGCATTAACCGGGATTCGGTACAGTTTAACTTAAGCCTATTTCACAGCTACCTACGCGATTTAGCTCAGAAGGAAATAGTCACTGGAAGGAGTACCATGAAGGAACGGTAATAGGATCATTGAGGAAGTTACATTCGTCAAACCGATCTTGCATTACCATGGTGAAATTGAACTTCGACATTCAAACCAAAGTAAGTTAAAGTCCTTTAAATATTTATGAGGAAACGTAACTTACTCTTTGTTCGATTCTTCAAACACCTACGTGGGATTTATACCTCTTACTGTGTAGTAACTGATATTTCAAATGTTATTCTCTCTCACACAATAGCAAACCTTAGCACTTTTCCCGGATGTCAAGACTGAATTTGTACTCATCAGATAGGATGCTTAAGTAAATACGTAAGCAGATGTTATTTTAACTATTATGTTTTCTATATTGCTTCGATGCATTCATTCATCCCCTTGCTCTGTGAAACGCGGTCTGCTAAGTTTCTTAAAATATTCATGATAAATCACATTACTCTTTTGAAAGCCTTCGTGTATGATATTTTCTACAAATTGGCAGGCAACTCCGACGACCTTAGCGACCCCTGAGTCCTAATCATGTGGGAAGGAAATATATATATATATATATATATATATATATATATATATATATATATATATTTGTCTGTCCGCTCTTTCACCGGCTCAAAAATGGACCGATGAAATTTTGTACATATATAGGTATATATAAATATTATGTTTGTTGTTATCCGATATTTTATTATACCTAGTATAAATGTTTTTTACTTTGTAATTATTCCCGAGAAAATGTTTAGTAAATAAAATAAAAGAAATTTATAAATGTATTCAATGATTAAAATATAAATGTCTATTATAAAACTGGAACACCATTACTCTATCAACAACTTTAACAGATTGTTGAACGTTTCTATTACCATCCGGTAATGTCGACCAGGTACAAATATTAATGAGATGTCATAACTTACCTCTCGTACCTTGACAGTCCTTCCTACGTCAAGGTGATATTTCCAACACTCAACCAAAGGGGAATAAGTACCGCAATAACTTACCCGTGAACGAAACTTATCGTTTTAATATCGACTCAGTGATGCATTCTTATTGATTGGAAATGTATTCAATATATTTGTATAATGCCAACAGACAGTAATGTAATATTTTAATATTTGTTTGGAGTTTTTTTTTTCAAGAGAATAAATCCGCTTCGCGAGACATCGTAATCTAAGCGAATTTCCCACCATGGAACTATGGTTTTTCAAAAATAAAAAGTTCAACTCGCAGGAACTGCGTCATATTTGCGCCCTTTCATGAAGTTCTCATCCCTGGTTTCATTTGTAAAACATGGAACAAAAGAAGTTAATTTTTGTGAAAATAAAATAAACACCACATCGAATGACATCTCAAAGAATAGCAAACTTTTAGGCAACATGAGCTACCGAAAACTGACAGGAGTCAAATATAAGCGGAAATAACCCACTCAGATTTCTCCGCTTTCGCTCATTCTTAAGAAAATCCTTATTAAAAACAATAAATAATCCAAACATGTTTTAAATTCATTTATTATGTTGTGCAAAAAAAAATGCACATTACTTCTAAACTAAATTAACAATAAACAACAACAAAAAAACATGAGAAAAAAATACAAAAACAAATAAGAGTTCTAAGGGACAAAATCAGCACATTCGAAATTTTTCAGCACTGATTTTTCAGATTGAGATCATCTTATCGGACGTTCCATGTGTAAGAAATTTAGTAGACATTCAAATTAGTAGTCATAATGGCGCTAATGACCTAGGATTGGGATTTATAAATTGTATGTAAATATGTCTGGTTAGCTTCCTTAAAATAAGGATATATTATTTATTGTCTAAAAAAGAATATGTCCAGAACAATTGTAACTAAGTTCCCAGAAAAAATATGAGGAAATCCTAACTAGAAAGGTTTTTCAAACAATTTATAAATCCGGAAACAACTTTCAAAATAAATTATTAGCGCGGTTCCTCCCTCCCCAATAGGGAGGAACCCCGCTTATAGGGTTGATACAATGAAACAATCCGGAAGTGCCGACTAGAAAATTTCGCGTTTCAGAACCCCTAGAGACCGAAAATAACGGTGGTTCAAATTTGTATATATATATATATATATATATATATATATATATATATATATGTATATATATATATATATATATATATATATTTGTCTGTTCGCTCTCTAGATAGAAGACGAATGGTCCGATTTTGATGAAATTTGGTACAAAAATCCTTCGTCCAATTTGAAAGGTCAAGTTCGTTAACCAGCAAAATCCGCCTACAGGAAGATGGCGTTTGGGGCGAAATTCGCTCAAAAAAAATCGTAACGCTTACGTTTTTGAGTTCATAAGCTTCTAAGTACTCGTTTTATATGACTCCTGGGCTAGGAAAACGAATGAAACCATTTTCAAGGCGATAGCTTTAACCGTTTTCGAGAAAATTGGAAAAATATGTTTTGAATACCGCTTTTGGTTTAGGTACTTAGAATCATGGGATTCAGTTGAAACTTTTTCTGCATGTTCTACTTTCATCAAAACTAATATGTTGAAATTTTGGTTACGTTTGGAGTTAAGGAAGGGTTAGAATAAAATATTTTATTAACAGACATAAAAAGTTTTAGTAACTTTGTTTACTTTCCTTAATATCTCGAAAAAGGTTGAAAATCGTAGTAAACGGAAGAATACCATTAGAAAGCTTATTAAATGCTCTAAAAAAAAGGTTCTAATGAAAGTTTTGATTAGGCGATGTCAATCGGAGAAATAAGAGCTTAAAACTTTAAAGCAATTGATTTCGCTTATTCGAACTGTTCTTTTTGTCTGTTTTTTATTCCTGGTTATTTTTTAATTGCTTATTGTTGGATAATGTATTTGAAAATAAAACAGGTTAAGAAAAATAAGAAAAACAATTTAATGTTAGAGATATGGATTTCCAAGATATATAGCTTTTCAACTGCCTAGCGTCCTTCCTAGGGAGGGTTCTTTGTCTTTGATTTTGGTACTTAGAATTATGGGATACAGTTGAAACATTTTCTGCATGTTCGAGATTCATCAACACTAATATGTTGAAATTTTTGTTACGTTTAGAGTAAAGGAAGGGTTAGAATAAAATATTTTATTAACAGACAAAAAAAGTTTTGGTAACTTTGTATAATTTCGTTAGTATCTCGAAAACCGTTGACAATCTTGTGAAGCGGAAGATTACCATTCGGAAGCTTACTAAATGCTCTACAAAAAAAGGTTCTGAAGAAAGTTTTAATTAGGCGATGTCAATCGGAGAAAAAAGTGCTTAAAGCTTTAAATTAATTGATTTTGTTTATTCCAATGGTTCTATTTGTCTGTTTTCTTTCTTGTTATTTTTTAATTGCTTATAGTTGGATAATGTATTTGACAATAAAACTTGTTAAGTAAAATAACAAAAACAATTTATTGTTAGAAATATAGATTTCCAAGATTCCAAGACCTTGTCACTAGCGGGTCTGTTTCTAGTGTAGCGGACCCTTCCAGGTAAGATTGTAAATCATGACCTTTCAAGACTTAACTACTCACAGGAATGGCGTTAGTGACCTTAAGGGTTGACACGCCATTATAATAATTAATTTTAAAAAAAAGACTGGTGGAACCAAAATAATAACTGCTTCAATTTTAATCTTTCCAAATTAGACTAGGGATATGAACGGAACCGCGCTAAGATGATGCAGTCCTGCGAGACGGACTTTTTTTTACTTACAACTTGTTCTGAACATTTATTTCTTTGGAATATGGACATGCTAGTATTATTTTATCCTTTGATCCAAGAACTAACGATCTTTGAATAAACTCTATATTTTTCGAACTATTAGAAAGGCAAAGTCATCAACGAAAATAAATGACCTAGTAGTAGACCGTTATAAATTGTTTACAAGCAATATCCTGTTGGCTTACTTAAAATAAGGAAAACATATTTATAGACTAAAGAAAAAAAAATGCCCAGAACAACTGTTGCAAATCAAAATATGTTATAAATAAAAGTCCGACTCGCAGGAACTGCATCATCTTAGCGCGGTTCCGTTCTTATCCGAAGTGCGATTAGTAAAGGAATAGTAGCAGCTATCGGTAGGTTTTGATCTTTCGTTAAAAATATCAAATAAAATCTCAAAGAGAAGGAAGCTTAAAGCGCCACACATGGAAACTGGACAGTTTTTTAAGCGGATGGGACTCTCCCGTCATCGCGACGCTCACTCTAGGAAAACTCTATTACCAATATGATTCTTATTTTCTCAGCTTTAATGAAATACTCATTCCACCGTTAAAAAAACTTAAAAAACAAAAGTGAGGTAAACAGTGACAAAAACCCGTTTAAAATAACAAAACTAACACTTTCGTAGTTTTAAGCACTTACTTCTCCGACTGACATTGCCCCATCGAAATTTGCTTCAGAATCTTTTTTTTAGAGAATTTAGTAAGCTTTTGAATGGTTAAATCGTACTTCCCACGATTTCTTAACTGTTTTGAAGATATTAAGGGGGGGAAATGGTGCTAATACCTACCGATAGCTGCTATATTCCTTCACTAATCGCACTTGAGATAAGAACGGAACCGCGCTAAGATAAAGCAGTTCCTGCGGGTCGGACTTTTTTTTTGTCAGACAAATTAATGTATTATGTTTATGTTATAATATAAATATTATGTTTATAAGGAGAGCAAATCACTTTAATTGCGGTGTAAAATATTGTTGCTAGCTAAATCTAAGTATTATAAAGCTCATAAGGAAAAAATGGTGCTAATGACTCAGATTTCGATACACCATAAAAGAAAAAAAAATTAAGGACAATATACAAAGATTCCGAAGTATTTCATGTCTGTTAATAAAATATTTTATTCTAATCCCAATAACGCAACACTTATACACAAATAAACTTTTTTTAGGTATCTATTTAATACGTATAAAATAAGATTATAATGAGCAATCCGCTGTGGCATTCACCAAATAACCACCGTGTGGAGTGCAACTAGTATAGACCGGTACGTCAGTACCACTGTGGTATGTAAAGAGCGGCTGTTCTGATACTGGCAAAAATTAGAAATACTACATTCCTAAATGATGATTAGATAGTTAGCCATCGAGGTGATAAGTAAAGATGGAATGGTTGGGATTCGGCTAAAACTTTATGAGGTTGGGGGGAAATTGGTTGCGTGCCAATATATCTGAGGCGATATTAATATTTTTATTGTGGAAGGAAGCATGGGATAGGGAGAGGACTCGGCGAAGGAGATTTCTGGCTACATTAATCTTGAGGTGGTAAGGATGGGATGAATGAAAATTAAGTAACCGTCCCGAGTACGTGGGTTTGGTGTACCAGTCAGTAATAATAGTACCGTCAGTCTGTCTAATTAGTAAGATGTCCAAGTATGGGAGCTGTCTGTCCTGTTCTATTTTGACAGTGAATTGAATTTGATATTTGACCTTTAGCCGAATCCCAACCATTCCATCTTTACTTACATTCCTAAAGTTGTTTGGAGGCTTATCTTTATGACTCTAGACAAGGACTTGAAGATGACGAGGGTACACAGGAAGACGAGGGTAACTGGGGACAGGGAAAACGCCCCCCACCCTAAGCCTCCTAGCTCCTCACCTTCGAATTCATATGATTTCGTTCAATGAATTTAAAAAAAAAATTAATAAATAGATAAAAACTTCTGAAAATAGGGAATACCAAAAACAATTCTAAAAAACGAAATCAACACCAGTACAGTAATCTAGATATTCATAGGGCATCTTCGAATTCCAAGATACCGTTGAAACAAAATATTGTTTCTATATATACGTATCCTGTTTTATTGACTAATACATTTGACTACTATAAGCAATCACAAAAATAACGAGCAGTGAAAAAAAACTGTAGGAAAAGATTCGTTCAAATGAACGAAATTACCTATATTTTAAGCACTTATTTCTCCAAATATGACCATCCCATCGCAAATGTCTTCAAAACATTTTTTGTAGAAAATTTAGTAACCTTTCGAATGGTAATCTTTTGCTTGCCAAGATTCCAAACCGTTTTCGTGATATTAATGAAAATATACGAAGTTCCCAAAACTTTTCATGTCTAAAAATGAAATATTTTATTTTAATCCTTCCTTTACTCCAAACGTAACCAAATTTTCAACATATTAGTTTTGATCAAATTCAAACATGGAGAAAATGTTTCAACTGAAGCCCATGATTCTAAGTACCAAAATCAAAGACAAAAAGAACAGTTCGATTAAGCGAAATCAATTACTTTAAAGGTTTAAGCACTTATTTCTCCGATTGACATCGCCTAATCAAAACTTTCATTAGCACCTTTTTTGTAGAGCATTTAGTAAACAGTCTAATGGTAATCTTTTGTTTAACAAGATCTTTTGTTTAACAAGTATCTGTCTAACATTATTTATACAGGTAATCTGAAAAGCAGATATATATATCTTTGAGGATAACATTACACCAATCTATTTCAAGCATTAACTAAATCTGAACATAAACAATACAGACACAAACTAAACTGTTTGCTATGAACAAATTGCAGCATTAAATACATTTTAATTGGTAAATTACTCTGTAGCGAAAAACAATAACAATAATAACAAGCAATGTAGTAATAATGTGTAATATAAGTATATAGATTATGAAAAGGAATAATGAAATAATATAAGTATATAGATAATGATAAGTATAATGTATCGATAATGATAAGTATAATGTATAGATAATGATAAGTATAATGATAAGTATAATGTATGTATAATATAATGATAAGCAATATAAGTATATAGATAATGATAAGGAATAATGTAATAATAATAATGTGTAATAAAAGTATATATATAATAATAAGGAATAATGTATTAATAAGAATATTAATGAATAAAATAATTATATAGATATATTAATGAACGCTATAAGCCTATAGATATTAATAATGTATAATGTAAATATAAACAATTAACATAGATATAGTGGAATAATATAAGCATATGTATATATGAGTGTGTATGTGTATGAATGTAATCATTGTTATCATCATTTATTTAATCATCATTTATTTAATCATCATTTATTGTGTAACTAATTTTGTAAACATGCAATCATCATTTATTGTCATAGAGTATATCGCTAAAAACTGCGAAACTTTTAATAAATAAATAAAATAAATAAATTGTTTAACAAGATTCTCAACCTTTTTCGAGATATTAAGGAAAGTATACAAAGTTACCAAAACTTTTCATGTCTGTTCATAAAATATTTTATTCTAACCCTTCCTTAACTCCAAACGTAACATAACTTTCTACATATTAGTTTTAATGAAAGTAGAACATGCAGATAATGTTTCAACTGAATCCCGTGATTCTAAGTACCCAAACCAAAAACGGTATTCAAAAACTATTTTTCCAATTTTCTCGAAAACGGTTAAAGCTATCGCCTTGAAAATGGTTTCATTCGTTTTCCTAGCCCAAGAAGCCTATAAAAAGAGTACTTACAAGCTTATGAACTCAAAAACGTAAGCGTTACGATTTTTTCTGCGCGAATTTCGCCCCAAACGCCATCTTCCAGTGGGCGGATTTTGCTGGTTAATGAACTTGACCTTTCAAATTGGACGACTGATTTTTGTACCAAATTTCATCAAAATCGGACCATCAGGGAAGCCAGAAATGAGCGAACAGACAAATATATATATATATATATATATATATATATATATATATATATATATATATATATAAATATATATATATATATATATATATATATATATATATAAATATATACATATATATATATATATATATATACAAATTTGAACCACCGTTATTTTCGGTCTCTAGGGGTTCTGAAACGCGAAATTTTCTAGTCGGCACTTCCGGATTGTTTCATTGTATCAACCTTATAAGCGGGGTTCCTCCCTCTGGGGGAGGGAGGAACCGCGCTAAAAATATGTTGTAATGCTAACCGGAAATGTTTACAAACAAACATATTTATAAACAAATTTATATTTATTTATATCTACAAACAATTTATAAAACAAGTGATTTTTAATTGCAACTTATTTTCAGTTGTTCTCAACATCGGTTTGTATGGAATCTCGACTTGGAACCTCTATTTTATCTTTGTATCAAACAACTAAGTATCATTGAATAACCTCTATATTTTTTAATCTACGGAGATAACCAAAGGCTTCGACGTAAACATAACGTTATGCTTATAACTTTTCTGGGAATCATTACTGTGTACTAATCCTGATAAATAATACATAGTGAGTTTCCCAATTTGACTCTATACCACCTTGTACTTAGCCTCAGATGTTGAGCGCCAATTACTACTACTAGAACAAAAGGAAAGATAATTTCAATTTTATTTTTCCTGATTTTACAATATTGATAGTTAATGTATCCGAGGAAGGGTGAATAGAGGAGGGTTGGTTGAAAGAGGGGATATGTCGGTGCTGACACAGGGAAAAGTCAGCTTCGGTAGGAATAAATATTTGAACATATGCCCTGTTTGTTTTGTCCAGCCATGAATGGCCCCTGCCAGCATTGTTCTCGGCAATACTAAACCCAATCATGCAAATTGTATTCCCTCATTGGTTCGTTTTGGTTTTAATGTGGTTTGGGGGGGGGGGAGTTTAGAGCTTTCTGAATTTGTAAAATTTGCTCTGATAATATTAATAGACAGTTAACATCGTCAGCACGGTATTCACTGATTTTCATAATTTCATTTAGTGTTTGGTAACATGTGAGTACTAATTGCTTTGTTGTATTAATAGAAAGAGCTCCGAGATCAATAAGTATTTTGGCACGCATTACTAAAATCATAAACGTGTTAAAATTGTCCAAATAAATAATTTGCCTCATATTTATACATACATTTCTGAAACATTTGATAAACATTCGAAGATGACTATTATATAACTTTTCAAATAGATAATTCGAATAAATATGTACATCGTCGGCAACAAGAAAAACATTAAAAATGTAGTTTTATGAAGCAATGACCGAACCCCGACAATCCCTGCCTTCACATCATCAACGGTCAACGATCTCCTCTCAAAAAAAAATTGTATTAAATTTCATAATATCATCTGACAAGTTTAAATGTTGTTTTCATACTTACAAGGGGAGTATACAGCGATGGGGTCACCGATTTGGACCATTTTTTTTCTGGTAATTCTACATCGAAAAACAGTCGACACGTGTCCAAGCGTTCCGTCCAATGCGCCCTACGAGCCGAGAAATAAAATAAAATAGGTTGAAAGTGCTTTATTTTTTATATCGAGTTTAGAAAATTATATCGACATGATTCTTTTACCAATTCATTTGTTTTATAGAGTAGATTAAAGAAAAATATAGTCGTTAAACATTAATTTATATTTCGTCAAATATATTAACAAATATGCTTACGTTATCAAGTAAACTAGTATTATAAATGTTTTTGCACCAAAAATAATAGCAGATTTAACATCAGCACCCCAAGAAACCCTAATGTAGTGAATATCATTTAAAACAAAAAATAATGATTTTTCCCAGTCTAGAAGAGGCTAACAATTTGTAAGTGAAAAAGTAATGTGACGTTTTGAAATTCAATATCTCCCCTTGAGATGATCCGATTTTTACGTCATTGAAATCTTTCGAAAGAAGAAAGACCCTTTTTTCTAACCATATAAATGACTATTGTATTATCTCATCAGGTTCTTGCGAAAAGTGGTTCTCATAATAAAAATCAAATGTAAACATTTTTACATATAACGTTAATTCCAGAACACATAGAAACACCCCGATTGGAAGGAAATGTATCACATTATGGCCTTTATCGATCCTCCAAGTTTGATTAGAATGCGATAAATATCCTTTGAAATATGGCCGGATTCTTGAATCTTTACAAAATTTTAAAGGGACCCCTTAGCGAAAATTTGAATTTAGGGGTTTTTCAATGTGCCAAAAACGAATCTGACATCCGTTTTTAAATCAATTTTTTCTTTTTATAATCGATAACTTTTTAAATGTAGGTATATGGAATATTTTGGCAGAATAATGACTTCTTTAGAGTCGAGTATGTAAAACAATTTTTGATTTAAAAACGGATGTCAGATTACAAATATTTAGCCTCTTCCAGACTGGGAAAAATCATTATTTTTTGTTTTAAATGATATTCACTAAATTAGGGTTTCTTGGACTGCTGATTTTAAATCTGCTATTATTTGTGGTGTAAAAAAATGTATAATACTAGTTTACTTAAAAACGTAAGCATATTTTTTAATATATTTGACGAAACATAAATTGTTGTTTAACGATTATGTTTTTCATTTAATCTACTCTATGAAACAAATGAATTGGTGAAAGAATCATGTCGATATCATTTTCTAAACTCGATATAAAAAATAAAGCATTTTCAACCTATTTTATTTTATTTCTCGGCATTGGACGGAACACTCGGACACGTGTCGACTATTTTTCGATGTAGAATCACCAGAAAAAAAAATGGTCAACATCGGTGACCCCATCGCTGTATACTCCCTTTGTTAGTTCAAGTGAAAAATAATTATGACAACCCTCCGATATCTTTAAACATCACCGAAGAATGTGAACTAATAATTTAAGCATAGACCATGTTGAAATTTAATTACCAGGCTGTACCGTATGAAATTTCAGTTTTGTTTACTTTGCGATTTAATCCTTTCCCTTTTTTTATTTCATTATTTACAAACATCATTTTTATTCATATAGAATTAAAGCTCTTTTATTCCTATTATTTAATCAGTAACTTGCGTACTGTGTTGTGAGAACGATCCTCTGAGAAAAAAATAAAACTTAAATTATGACTTCAACAGAAATCCGTATTATTTTTCGTTATGAATTTAAGCTCAGTCATAGCGCTGCTGAGGCGTGCATGAACATTAACACGGCGTTCAGGAAGGGAACGGTGAATGAACGAAACTTTCCAGGGTTCGAAGTGGAAATTTTGACCTTGACAACGAGGAGCGAGGAAGGCCAGAAACCAAGCTTGACAATGACCACCTGAAAGAAAGGGTTGAAGCTTGTCCCTCAAAAAGCACTAGGGAACATGCCAATGAACTCGGAGTAGGACCCACGAAAGTTTCAAGACATTTGAAGGAAATCGACAAGTACAAAACTGACATTTCATACGGTACAGCCTGATACCACGTTTTTCATTTAAATTTAAATACCATGTTTGGATCAAAGGAATTATATGAAAAAAAAAAATTGTAAACGTGAAAACCATCGGGATTGTACGTTTTCAGTCTAGTGGAAAAAGAGAAGCATAAACAAAGTACTATTTATATAATAATAATTACTAATTTAAATGAATATTATTTTAACCAATTCACGTGCATACAATTCTAAATTTACTGAGCCGATTTATGATATAATTAATCCAAATTATCCTATCGAGTTTTAATCTCACGAATTAGAGACTCAACGAGCTAAATTCCGTTAATTAACTTCTTTGTTTCCGGATTTTCCGAAATTAATGACTAATTCGAAATAATCATAAATTTCAGACAGTATAATTAGAAATCAATACAAACAATCTTCTTTCAAACATTTAGAGATTAGATGAGTAAATACTTTTATTTAATTGTAATGTGTAGACTCACAGTTTAATAAATAATTTACTTCAGGATTGATGGCTCTTTAGTACAAACCCTATATGTGGGTATGATCCCCAAAAAAATAAAAAAAAGATAATCCCAGTTTTGAGCACTTATTTCTCTGATTAACATCGCCCCATTGAAAATCACCTTTAAAAGAACCTTTTTTTTTCGTAAACGTAGTAACCTTTCGAATGGTTACCTTCAATTTACCACGATTTTCCAACTGTTTTTAAGATATTTTAGAACATATACCGAGATTCGAAAACTTTTCATTTCTATTAATACAGTTTTTGTTTAATAATTGCTTACCTCCAAACGTAACCAAAATTCAAATATTTTAAATTAGATGAATGCCAAACGTGTGGAACAAGTTTTAACTGAATCAATCGTTTCTGAATACCCAAACTGAAAATTAGTTTGGAAAAATAGTTATCAACTTTTCTCGTTATATATATATATTAACTACCGTTATTTTCGAGATATATGAGGTTTGAAACCTGAAATGTTCTTGTCAGCAGTTCCGGGTTGTGTCATGAGGTCACAAGCAGGCTTCCTCCTTAGGGAGGGAGAGAGGAACCGCACTAAAGAGATAAACATTTCATTTTTAAGCTGTTAAGTATCACATTTTAACTTATTTTGATGTTTCAGATATTTTCATTCGGGTCCCAGGCTTTTCGAGACATTTATTTTTTTATTTATTTTCACTACTTGTATAACAAGGACAGAGATAACGAATCCGAGGTTTTTCGTAGAAAATAATAAGATAATGTAATAATACAATATTCTTGCCAGCACTAAATAATAACTGTATGTGTACAAGCCCAAAGAACTTGCAAAGAACAGAACAAACACTCTCAAATATTTACCGAAAGATGTTCGTGACCTGTCAACAACTTCCACAGTACGACCCTTACATTCTTTCTTTCTATAGCAGGAGAAGCTTACTAATAATTGAAGAAGGAAAATGTTGGTTCGTTACACATTTAAATATTTAGGTTACCGCCACCAAGAAAAGGGTTTTCATAAAACGCCTTTACTTAAATTCATTCTCCGTTTTATACATTTTGATATCCTAAAGCAATATTAATCTCTTATATTAGTGCTAATAAATACAAAAAGATAGAACGCTATTACAGGAACTAATAGTTTGATTTCAAACATTTTCCCCTGAAATCTTAAATTTAAATTAAGTAAATACCTGCTGGATTGGAATCTCGAAGAACGACGAAATCTTTGGCGCTAAAATGACAATAATTCAGAGAAAGCGGAAATAAACCATTCCTAGTTTTCGTGCATCATTGGTAGTTCTAAATATCAGCTCCATAAAAAACTACCTCTTTCTCATTTTTGTTACGATTAATGGCAAAGAGAAAATCATTTTACACAATAAAACCTACCGGAATAGTGATTTTCCTTGGCCTAGTATAGGCCTAGTTGTTCTACATTCAAACATTCTCATACTTCAAACCCAGTTTGTCACCGACTGAGATGGATCAATCAAAATTAGGGTCTTGGGTTTTTTAAGTTTTTAAAATGTTTCCTTTCTCTCAACAAAAGAGATATAAAAAAAAAGTCCGACTCGCAGGAACTGCGTCATCTTAGCGCGGTTCCAGTTTTTTTTTTTTTTTTTTTTTTTTTTTTTTTTTTTTTACGGCACATCTACATCTAGGTCATTAGCGCCGACATCCAGGGTGTAGCGAGGAATTTCACCAGCGAGCCGTGGGATGATAAAATTCCTGCCGGAGGTTGGGAATCGAACCCACCATCTCCCGCTTATGAATCCGAGGCGCTAGCCATTAGACCACGGGAGACCCCGGTTCCTGTTCATATCCCTATTCTCATTTGAAAAGCATAGAATAGAAACAGATAATATTTTCCTCGGCCTTTGTTCAAAGGGTTTTATGGCTGGCTATACCTGGGGTCAGGTCCGCAAGACCCTAGAATCCTCTTCTACCGATACTTCATTTCATACGTTTCAATGAATTGGAAATATCAAATATTTTCACACATTCCTGTGTTCTTTTACTATAGTAATAATTCTACAGATAAAATCAATTAAAAAATAAAATAAAAAGTCCGACTCGCAGGAACTGCATAATCTTAGCGCGGTTCCGTTCTTATCTCTAGACTCATTTAAAATTATTAAAATAGAAGCTGTTATTATTTTGGGTCCACATTTCTAGAAAGCATGAAGATTAGATAGTTAGCCGTCGAGGTGATAAGTAAAGATGGAATGGCTGGGATTCGGCTAAAGAAACCTCAATACGATTTTTGTTAAAAAATCTATATTTAGGACGTTTTGGCTACTCATTGGTAGCCTTCGTCAGCAATGAAAGTGCCGGGAGGCAGAGGAGGACCAACGTTGACAGTTCCATCTTTACTTTCAAGAAAGGTCTTATTTACGATCTTACCTGGATACCCATCCAGGGTATCCAGCCCTAGGAAGGACCCCGGTAGGCATTTGAAAAGCTATCTTGGAAATCCATATCTCTAAGATTAAATTGTTTTTCGTATTTTTCTTAACCTGATTTATTATCAAATACATTATCCAACTACAAGCAGTTAAAAAATAACAAGGAATAAAAACAGACAAAAAGAAAAGTTCGAATAAGCGAAATCAATTACTTTAAAGTTTTAAGCACTTATTTCTCCGATTGACATCGTCTAATCAAAACTTTTATTAGAACCTTTTTTTTAGAGAATTTAGTAAGCTTTCTAATGGTATTCTTCCGTTTACAAAGATTCTCAACCTTTTTCGAGATATTAAGGAAAGTATACAAAGTTACCAAAACTTTTTATGTCTGTTAATAAAATATTTTATTCTGACCCTTCCTTAACTCCAAACGTAACGTAAATTTCAACATATTAGTTTTAATGAAAGTAGAAAATGCAGAAAATTTTTCAACTGAATCCCATGATTCTAAGTACCCAAACCAAAAACGGTATTCAAAAACTATTTTTCCAATTTTCTCGAAAACGGTTAAAGCAAGCGCCTTGAAAATGGTTTCATTCGTTTTCCTAGCCCAAGAAGCCTATAAAAAGAGTACTTACAAGCTTATGAACTCAAAAACGTAAGCGTTACGATTTTTTCTGCGCGAATTTCGCCCCAAACTCCATCTTCCAGTGGGCGGATTTTGCTGGTTAACGAACTTGACCTTTCATATTGGACGACGGATTTTTGTACCGAATTTCATCAAAATCGGACCTTTCGTCTTCGAGCTAGAGAGCGAACAGACAAATATATATATATGTATATATATATATATATATATATATATACAAATTTGAACCACCGTTATTTTCGGTCTCTAGGGGTTCTGAAACGCGAAATTTTCTTGTCGGCACTTCCGGATTGTTTCATTGTATCAACCTTATAAGCGGGGTTCCTCCCTATGGGGGAGGGAGGAACCACGCTAAAAGAATATATGAAAAGCACAAAACCTCAAATTTCTATCACTAATCTAATTTCTTTCAATTATTCCACTTCTCCAAAGGTTTTCAAAATGTAAACAATTTAATTCAGAACACGGATCATATGAAAAAAAATATATTAAGTTAATCATCATTTTCAATGAAGTGTATCTACTCTTATTTGAGTGGCTCATCAAAAGATGTCCTTAATTATTGATATATGAACCTAATTTTATCAGCATCAATATGACTGAAAGCTCAAGAAATAGACAGCTATTTCTAGAATAAATTGATAAATTAAAAAATAATATTACAAAAGATCTAAAAAAATCACACAGACACATATTCAAAAACCAAGCCACTAAAAATTGCAATAGCGGAATAATGTTGTAGTTGATGGCCCAGAAAAACTTCATGCAGTGCTATTCTATCTCTATAGTCTAATTCATGTAATAGAAACTGTAAAATAACATTTTTTGATTACACATAGTAAGTAATCCTGTAATGAATTCTATGCGTTATTTGTGATTTTGATTATTGTATTCTAATAGTAGATTTCATAAATAAATGTATGTTTGTCTGAGGAAATGCTGAAATAATCTTTAATTAGCAAAAGGAGTCTTCTATGCTAGTTAACACTATAAGGTACAAGTGGGCTTGAAGGTAGCCTGCCCACTTCACCCCATTCTATTCGATAAGCACGCCCCTCTTCAAATATTTAGACACCACTTGCTCCAGCCATTTCTCTTGTCAACGAGTCTTCCTCTCACTCACTCTCTCTCTCTTCCTCGCAATCTTTCTTCTCTATAGAAACACATGTAACTCATTATATCTTTATTTTATGGAAGTGACTTGAACGATATAGGATAATGTTTTTCGGGACAATGACTGAAGTATTATTCCACCCTAGAGTGTTAATGTTTTGTGCCTTACATTATTCGTATTTAAAGTTTTCGAATTTCAATATTTTATGCATTCTAGCATAGTAATGCTGATTATTTTAGGTGCCTACAAGAAAAAATAAATATGTACATATTTTTCATTTTTCATCATCATATTAATAGCTATCAATATTTCTACTTATTTTGCTATTCTTTGTTTTTGTTTTTTTATTATTATTATTTCTTGATTGTCCTGTGTTTTTTTTTAAATTTATGTCATTTATATATATATATATATATATATATATATATTTCAGAGATTCCTGTTTACCACATAAACTATATTTAAATACACACAGACACACATGCGGATATATCATCGATACAAATGCAAAGTATCGTATGTGATAAAACGCATTTTTCATTTTTAATCTATAC
This sequence comes from Gonocerus acuteangulatus, assembly GCA_946811695.1. Classification (NCBI taxonomy): domain Eukaryota; kingdom Metazoa; phylum Arthropoda; class Insecta; order Hemiptera; family Coreidae; genus Gonocerus; species Gonocerus acuteangulatus. Next base: position 44,352,811 of record OX328131.1, read on the forward strand.
TGATTGTTGTTCGACTGACGTACGGCAAACTCTCGAATCTAAGTTAACATAATGCGTATTTAAATATATATTTAAAATTCAGTTTTTTATCATTATGAATCCCGTATAGTGCTCCTACTACGTTTTAGAGAGCAATATAAAACAAATATCGCTCCATAGCGTGCTCAGTTATAGTTAAAAATAGTAATATTAATACACATTCATAGGATATGAAACATAGAATAAAAGTAGGTACATATATCAAAAGCTACTTTGCAATGTGATTCAGATCAAGAGAATGAAACAGTTAAATACAAAGAAAAAAACGTTAAAGGTTTCTAACCGAAGAATCTCTAAGTATAATCCTTCCCAAGCGAATACTCATAAATTTATAAACATTACAGATAGATAATAGGACAGTACAAAACCCAAGTGATATTAAGACCTATAATGGCAGTTAGGAATTAACCAAGCAGATTTAGGGTTGGCCTGGGGTTTATTAGGCCATAATTCATAGCTGCATATTACAGCGACTCTAACTAGATAGCACTTTCCATGATTCATGTTCCCACGGTGATTGTATCGGATAACTGATAATTTCACCTATTAAGATAACGTAGCCTTATTAGTTGGCCAGTAGAATTTACATAATTTTATGTAAGTAAATACTTCAAATATATTAAATACAGGGAATATAATTAGGATAAAAGGCCGTCTTGTTGGAAGTGCAACAACACATGCTTCTTAGTGACTATATACTAGCCGCTGAAAGCTAAACCAAAATAAACCTAAGGCCCCTTGACTTTATAAACCTTTGCTTCCTACTAGTCTCTTAAGGATTAGGAATTCGAGCGCCAATCATATTCATCAACGTTCTTCAAACGTATTATTGATCACTTGTACGATCATCTATGCACCAGGAGTGGACAGAATACCAGTATCAAAGGATATGCAGTAAAATCAAGAGAATAAATCAACCTTCCGAAAGGCACCAAACAATAGACCGGGATGACGAACAAAAATTCTATATTTCTAATACGGATGACGACGTTTCGGCTCCCAACGAAATTTTTGAACGACTAATCCCCATGCACATCTTTAAGAAGCAGCCTGTGATTAGGAGGAACGTTTTTCTTTTGAAACCCTGCGCTGGTAGCGAGCAATACAGCGATAGTAATATGCCTCCGAAAAATTGGAGAAATCCATTTCAATGATGAACGAGGTTACCATAAGCAGTTCACACTAAAGTTAAAGAAAGGTTGCCTGGTTACTGTTTAACAGAAATAAGTCTATCTCGGAAAATTTGCGCTATCTTAGCGCATTTACAGAAAATGGTTATAATGTTTTTTAAACCTTAGAACTTCCGTTGAAAGTGGATTTATTATTGTTATTTAGTAGGTACATTAGAATTTAAACGATTAGCTATTTTCTTGACCCGTGGATAATAAGATGTAGGTTTCGGTAATTCTTCCAGAAAACACCATCGGGTCGACGTCATAAGCGGGGTTTCCTTCCTATTGAAGAACGAATGTTGCAATCTTCAAAAGATAAATGAAATCCATAAAACCACCTAATAGGTATTTGAAAAACTTAAATTATAACCGAATGAATATCAACCATAACGCTTCTAGATATTTTACATTATTTGTTTTAATTAATCTATCCATTTCTCGTGGAATTCTCGTTAACTTTATCTCCATCCTAACTCGACCCCTCCTGACCCTTTCATGGTTTTTTCCACCCCATCCGGCGGTAGAGAGAGTTCCAAGAGAAAACTGGAATGAGTTCGAGATAAGATAGGAAAGGGAGTAATGCATGGTCTGAAGATAGAGCCTTGTTTTACCCTTCTGCCGAGATTACTCATTACAGATTATAAAGGAGGGTAATGTAATCATTTTCACCCCTAAAAATTTATTATAACCCTTTCCAACAAAAGGATAAAGGAATGTGGCGTAGGACTATTTTGTGGCAGAATTTGTGGCAAACAGGACATTACAAATTAAAAAATAATTAAAATAGCGTTAGTAAATATCAGAATGAATCCTATGTACTGAATACATTATAAAACCCAAATTTCCGAAAAAGGAAATAATTTTAATAATAAAAGATAAACAAACAACAGATAATTGTTAACAAACTAACATTTCATGGCACTTTAATACAATAAAATGTTCGCAAATTAAATTAATATAATATTTTGTTGGATAAAATGTTACATAACATAGTAATATAAACGGTTTGTTCCAAGATGCTTACTAATTTCTCAGATGGCAAAATCTGTGATGAAATATTGCAATGGAATATGCGATCTCACAGAGATTTAGAAAGTTAGTAATATTTCTATAAAAAATAAATAAAACATTGTAAATGTATGGGTGTATGCGCAGGTATGTGCGTGTGCCTTTGTTTATGTAAATATAGTGTATGCAGTGAGCCGAGAGCTCTGAAGTTTTTAAAAAAGGAATATAAATTTAATAAAATGAAAACAAAATAATAATAAATATATTAATTGATTGGACAAGGAAGTTTCAAGTAAATAACATAATAAGTTGACGTTTAAAGTTTTAGTACAAACAAATAAAATAAATATATGAAATTGCAAATGTAAGCTACAGCAATCATACAGACCCTAACTCAAAGAACAAACCAATATATATATATATATATGTGTGTGTGTGTGTGTGTGCGTGTGTGCGTGTGTGCGTGTGTGCGTGTGTGTGTGTGTGTGTGCGTGTGTGCGTGCGTGCGTGCGTGCGTGCGTGCGTGCGTGCGTGCGTGCGTGCGTGCGTGCGTGCGTGCGTGCGTGCGTGCGTGCGTGCGTGCGTGCGTGCGTGCGTGCGTGCGTGCGTGCGTGCGTGCGTGCGTGCGTGCGTGCGTGCGTGCGTGCGTGCGTGCGTGCGTGCGTGCGTGCGTGCGTGCGTGCGTGCGTGCGTGCGTGCGTGCGTGCGTGTGTGTGTGTGTGTGTGTGGTTTGTGTGTGAGGAGGGGAGGTGCAAACTCGTTCGTTCTAATTTTTGAAAAATTGAAATGGCATTAGATTATAAAATATATTTCAATGCTATTTCAACATATTTTAAAATAAAATATAAATCTGTAAACATAAAGATGTACTTTTCGAAAGCAAGGTAACAAACCATTTTAATCTGGCCGCTCTACGAGTTTGAGGTTTTTGAACGAGTGAGTTTTGCATCTCACCAACTACTACAACAACTATACATATACACACAAAAATATATGTTTGGTACAATGCAGGTAGAATCGGTATTCGCAAATAATTACATATAATCACTGATCTACCTGATAAACAGAGCTTGTCGAAGCTAGACTAAAAGTAATAAACACTTTGTCTCATATACATTTCACATTCCGTACATCGAACCTTTTCGAAACGAATTTCGTTGTACATGTAAATTGGAAATAGTAATCGTCGTACTTGTTGATTTACGACTGGATCTAAACACAAACCCGCAAAGTGTAAAGGTATATCAGGTACTTAGCAGCTTTCACAAAGCCTGCAATGACGATGTACTTGGAGGCACGCATGATATTCAGCTATCGTGCGATTAATTGCTCGTTCATTACACATTCTAATACCTAGGGATGAATTATCTCTATGGAGTTAGAACATGGAGGTTAGTAAAATCCAAGAGATCTCTATTACTCTTCGCGTCAACACTTCCAATGCTTCGTTGCAAATCAAATAGACACCAATCGTTTTTCAACGCACCTGATAAAGGTACAACATTTACATTCACTAGTTGTACAAATTTATAGCAACCCGTACGGCCACACGAATGCCTTACTCCGAAAAAGAACTTTCAGAAAGGCTGCTCCCATGTAATGCTTATTCTCGGACGATGATTTTGAAGCTTTGATCAGAAACTCTTTGTAGCATGAGCCGGATAATTATTTGCAATATATTACTATTAAAATATTGACGATATTCAAATAAGGAAATAATAAGTTTAATTTTCGCAAAAACTGAACACAATTGAAGGGGTCGGAGCAAAATAGTGCCAAGCAACATTCTTAACAAAACTTTACTGTAGCTGCTTTCTCTTGGATATTATGTGGGACTATCAGTTCAAAGGGTTGGGGGCAGTAGTATTAAGCAGCACACAGAGCTTGTAGTAATATTTTAGTATCACTTACATCATAGACTGATAGTCCCACATACTATATCCAACATATTGCAGCCACAGTTAAGTTTTGTTAAAAATTTTGGTTGGCACTGTTTTGCCCCGACCCCGTCAATTAAAAAAATGTCTACCCAACAGTTACTTCAATATAATTTTCTTTTAGACGTATCCCACTAGTACAGTCATCTAGAATCCATTTGCAGGTAACGTATTTCTTGGTGGTTCATAAACCTCTTTCAACCGAATCTTTATAGGATTCCAGGAGTGTTGAGAAGAAGTTTCAACTATTACTGAGGTGATTGGCTTTCTGAGAAAGTGTCTGTGGAGACAGAAATCAAATATAAAACTTAAGTACTAGACAGACTCTTTTTCACGACTTACGATCCATAAAGTCATTTCACGAAGCCATTTGAGAATGCATTTACTTTCCCACTTCGGCTTTCCTCACTGAGAGGAAGGTAATTTACTGCTGGCAAATGACACCTTTAATTTTTTTCCCGAATTGGTGGTCTCTTCCAGAAAATATTTTAGTTTTTAAGAATTTATATATTTTATCAACAGATTACTGTGAACCAGATAATTTGTGAACACTACAAGACGTCTACGAAGGTGTTATGTTGTCAGGTTGGTTATGAATCGGACCCACACCGAGGAGATGCTGGTTTGGATCTAGCATGGCTTCTACCACAATGGATATGAAATGTATATAGCTATTTGGAAGAATATAGAGAAAATAGTCGGAGAAGTTGAAAAGAGTCCGATTCTTGTGCTATTTTCCAAATACTACTACATTATATTTATTTATTTATAAACACTTTTCGCTGCTCAGGCTAAAAAGTATTCCCTTATTAATTTTGAATACTATTATTTCTGTTAGTTATTTGAATATTCCTGTGTAGCGGTGTCAAGCAAAGCTATTCAAGTATTCTCACAAGTCGGGCCAATAAAGAGATCGAAGGTTCCGGAAAACGATTAAGATTCGGCCTTTAGACAGTCACATGAAGTCTGTACTTCTTGTCAAACTTTGAAAGTAACAAAGCATTTGACTAAGATATTACAGTCGTTCATCAACAGGTGTCTAACCTTGAGCTTAACTAAGCAAAAACCTACTGACAAGGTAATAAAACTCGGAAATTGAATATGATTAGGGCATAATCTTAGGAAGAATACAAGCGATATAATGCGACAGAGCCAGGGGTGTTGTAGGCGACGACCAAGAGATAAGTGGTCCGGTTCGGTAAGAAGAACTGGCAAGAGTTAAGGCGGGTGGAGGAGTTTGTCGCATTCCTGCGATTCACCTAAGGGATTTCAGTATTTTAGTGGTTCAGGTTTCATATCGTCGATACAAATGCAAAGAGTTGAATGTGAAAATCACCTCTTTCCAGAGTGAAAACACGTTTATTCATTACTCTGCTTTTAGAGAGTCAAAAAGTAGGCAGGTTCGATATTTTGACAGTGGTTACTCTACCTTTTCACTGAGTGAACTTAGATTCGAGAGTATGCAGTACATCAGTTGAATAGCAATCAGTAAAGATTGAAAATTAAGAATGCGTTTTTTCGCATTCAATACTTTGCATTTGTATCGACGATATTATGTCTAGTAGGTGATTGCCAGTGTTATTAACTGTCAGTTCAGATCAGGTCATGGAGTAAATATGTTTACATTTTTTAACAAACGCTATATAGGTCACTAAGGATCATAAAGTCTAAGGTTCACTCAATAGTGTCTAGGTTGACATGTTTGAATTACTTATTGATAATCAATATTATTCAAAAATTCTAGAACATTTTAAAACCATCAACGCCTGAAATAATATTTACTTTCCTTTCGACTAACAATCATTAAAACTTTATTATATCCAAAAACGTACAATAGCATAAAGAAGGTATCCTGTCATTTCGCAACAACCTAAATGCCTAGCTCGCATTAGGAAGTAATTAAATTACAATAAAAAAAATAATCAAAACAGGAAAAATGTAAAAAAAAAAAGTATAAACGGTTTACAAATATAAAAAATATTTCTTTTGATGCAAGAAAAGGCGACTCTGGAAAGACTAATAAAATTGTCTACACTAAAAGTAAATAATTTGGAAGCTACTGTCCCTTGGATATTTTTCTGAAGATATTTGGGAGAATTTATACTTTCTTAGAAGTAAATGTTTACTCTTTGGAAACTTTGGTCGTTTATCATCAAGTTTTCTCTTTACTGGCATCGAATACTCGGCTTTGAATTCCGATATTTTCTCATGAATGAAGGGGACAAGTTTGTTTTGGCAGAATGAATTAACATTTAGGTGAAGTTCAATAAATCATCTTTCCTTTTGACGAACAATAAAAAAAGCAGAGACAACAAAAATGTTCCAACGACCATAGCCACGTCGAGTACACCGGTTCCTGTAGATTACCGAAGTTAAGCAAACTGAATGGGTGACCGATCACGTGCTGTTGCCATTGTAAAATTGTAGCAACCTGTAGATAGTCCAGCGTTAGTAGCGCAATATTTGATACAAACAAGAAAGGTCACAAAAGAAAATCCTCCTAAGAAATTCACGAGTTTAACCTATGAATTCTGTGTAAAATATTGAAGATTTTCAAACATTGCAAACATTATATTGCCAAGAAATTCTGTCAAGCAGAAGTTGGTTAGTTTATATCGCATTGTTGAATAAAGGCGCTAAAGTAACCTATAAAAATACAAAATAAAGAAAAATACTTCCACACACATTTGTAATGAACCTATGGACCTAATTTGTTTCTTTTCACAACACTATCACTATCATTAGTTCGGCAAGATGTATACCGCACCTCGTAGTAAGGAAGCAAGCAAACATTATGGGCAGATTTATAATTTTGGTCCCTATTGAAGCACCCAAATGAAGGAGCGATTTTGCATATTTTTAGAACATATTTTTCTCTCTCTCAAAGACACACATACACATACATATATATATATATATATATATATATATATATATATATATATATATTTATATATATATATATATATATATATATATATATTTATATATATATATATATATATATATATATATATATATATATATATTTATATATATATATATATATATATATATATATATATATATATATATTTATATATATATATATATATATATATATATATATATATACATTTTAACACGGGTCATTTAAAATACAACTACCTCAGTTCCAAAAACTAAAATCAAGTCAACATTTTCAGAATGAGAAGGGATATATAATGAGAAAGTATGTGTGGGTGTTTACATTTACTTTCTCATTATATATCCCTTCTCATTCTGAAAATGTGACTCGAATAACACTTTAATCATGGCGTACCACCATTTAATCATTTGCATTTAAACAACAATTTTTTCTGCCTTATTTCATAAAAAATCGGATCTTTTTTGAAGCTTTGTATCAGAGGGAGGTAACATGATAAAGAGAAAAATACGTAAACTAAACGTTTCTTATACAAATTATTGAAAATTAAAAGATAAGTATTGGATATATTCGATGGCAAGAAGTCACCACAACACTTATCAAGACATAACCAAATCTTTAATGATTTCGTTGAAATAATAACTTGTAAGATAAGAGCATATTACGGAAATTAATAAATTATCTCCTCGGAATTATATCTGTTGAAGAGATCTAAATGAATCTGTCTAGAATGTGGATAGAATGAAGACTGGAAAATGGACTTGATGATAAAACGAGAGATAAGTCAAGGGAAAGTAATTAAATTCCTTATGCGGAATGTCTCCTTCGGACGAAAGCATTTAGACATCTCACTTATAAGGTTGCTTTGTATTATAAGAGTAGGGGGAAGGAATTTAGATCCGAGAGACAGTAATATCCTTGATAGTTAATGTCGCTTTGGAATAGAGAATTCATAATAATGGCTTCTAAAAAATAGTAATTTATGAATTTAGCGCGCTTTCTTCCTCCTGACAGGGATGAAACCTCGCTTCTGATTCGATTCGAAAGGGTTTTATTCTATCCCCTACGTCAAAATACATATAAAATGTCCTTCGCGCAAAAGCTAAATAACTCAGCTTGCGAAAAATGTGCTTAAAATTACTTATATAAATAAAAAATAATTTATTACAAATGGTCTATTTTATTTTTGACTTATCTCTCGTTTTATCATTAAGTCCATTTTCCAGTACATCAACACTATACTGACTTACCTCGAGAACACAATAGGACTCTACAACCTTATCTGATGAACGTCTGCGATGTTGGCTTATAAGATATTATATTTCCATCGATACTAAACACTATTTATAGGTGAACCCTACGTCTAAAAAATTACATAACTACACACACTTCCAACACTAATAACCATGCTGTTTTCCTGGAATAGCTAAGTTTAGGGTTCTTTGTGTTATCGTCATTGACGCGGCACACAATAAATTAATAAATAAATAAATATTTTATGTTTTTATATTATATAATGGGTGCCAACCTCTGGATGATTTGGCTTGGAATGGCCCAAATAATGAAATAAATATCAAGTCACATTTTTGTTTTCTCCTTACCGTCGGAAACATCTTTGCGAATAACACAAATTATTTTTCTTTTATAGCGGTATATGCGTAATTAAATGCAAATTAATAGTGGCTAGATTACTGGTTCAGTTTTCATAAACTGGTTTCTGAGGGAACCTGAATCCCCCATTCTGGACAACTAAGGAATGAGGCATTTAAAATTCGATTAGTTTTAAACGCGTTAAATATAGTTATAACATCGGCAAATATATATTTGATTTCCATCAGTGGTTCATAAATATTTAAGTGTTAGCTGAGGATATTGGCTCTTGATTTTGGTTTTTGGAACTGAAGTGGTTAGGGTGGGTTTACACTTGCTAGTTATTGCAGGATATTTATGTCAGAGAGACATTGCGACTATTGAAAACCCATGTAAAATGTATGTAATGCAGACATACATTTTACATGGGGTTTCAATAGTCGCAATTTCTCTCTGATATAAATATCCTGCAATAACTAGCAAGTGTAAACCCACCCTTAGTTTACGTATTTTTCTCTTTATCATGTTACCTCCCTCTGATACAAAGCTTCAGAAAAGATCCGATTTGTTACGAAATAAGGCACAAAAAAATGTTGTATGAATGCAAATGTTTAAATTGTGGTACGCCATGATTAAAATGTTATTCGATTCAACATTTTCAGAATGAGAAGGGATATATAATGAGAAAGTAAATGTGGGTGTTTATTCTGGAATTTGGCAAATTTGAGAGAAAGCTAGAATTTAAAGAAAGGAATTTAGAGATGTTTATGAAGTGTCAAATTGGAGATATAATAGGAAGCATTCGGTGTAGTTGGATTGGATGAATTAGATTTTCTAAATATTGTGGGGCTCCCACATCCCAAAGATCATTTACCTAAATCCAGAATGTCTTGCGCAATGACCGTTTATTAATTCTTGAAAATTTCAACGTTCTATTCAGAAGTCAAAACGTTTATTAACGTTGGTTTTGTCGTTTGGCGTAAGCAGAGAGTCAAGGTGGAACCTAAGCTCAAGGACATTATGAGAAGAGGGTTAAGCCGTTGAAAGGGGTTTTAGGTAAACGTATGTCTCTTTCATTTAGTGTCCATTTCGGCTTCATTTATCACTATCCTGTCTAACCAATTTAAAAATTAGTCCACTCCAGGCAAGGGTCGAAACAAAGATCCCTATTTCTCTTCAGTCCATTTTTTTATTCCTGTGTAAATAAACAAAATTCTATTGTGAGTCCGTACGTACTTTTTGCTTCAAAAGGCGAATACAGCTGATAAGTTTACGACGTAAAAGCGCCACTTAGATAAGCCTTTTGAGAATTAGCTTTAATGCATGTAGAGTGACGCCTTCAAACAAGAATGTCCTATGTAAGCACGGACCGTGGTAATGTAAGTAGGGAATTTAGTGGGTCGTAACGGGGGTTTTACTAGCCGTAACTTCTTTAGCGGCGTTCGACAAGGGACTCAGCTTGTCCCAATAGAATCCAGACTCGACGAAATGGCCTATCGACTCAAGCCGATAGTAGCGAGGCGATAATTCAATCCTCAATAAAGGACTTTACCAGTTTGATAAGATGTTCTGCCTCATAAATCTTAGATTTGATAAGCTAATATTGATTTGTATAGGAGTTTTTATTTCATTTCAGTAAGGTAACTCATAAACTAAGTTATGTAGGATCAGCAACATTTTCTAATTAATAACTTTCGAAATTCAGAAAACAATATGAGGGACATAGCGGTCCTGACGTTCTAATGATCACGGTATCCAGTGAATGTCATTGTAAATAAGCGGATTTCCTTCAATACAGGGAGTTAGAAAACGCGCTAAAGAAGAAACTCCACAGTACATTTGCTATTTATATATTTACAAATGCTGTTTCTCCCAAACTACCGGATACGGTATAATGCAGGGATCGAAACAGTTTTTTTTTTTTTTTTTTTATCGGAAAAGGTAAAATTTAGCTGTCAAAAAACCTTTATATTATAAGTTAAAAAAAAATTATTTAAAAGTTTCAAGAGTAAAAGTTATTTATGAACTTCTAAAATTAGTTACACGAAATTAAAAGTTAAAGGAATACGTTTATTTTTTTTCAATGTGAAATACAAGTTTTAAGTATTTTAACCAAGAATTTTAGGGTTTCGTTGGTTTAAAATACCTGGGAAATACTGGGAAGAAAGAAAATACACACTTCCATACCTATATTAACTAGCATATATCCTACACCCCCCTCCCGCCCATCCACTCAAGGAAGTGTTGAAAAAGTCTTTACAACCCTAGAGTATATATTAAATTATTATAAATTTAATCTAAATTCCACAAACGTACAGGATAAATTATAATAGAAATTGAATTAATTCTTCAAAATAAGTTAAATGTTCTTTGTTTAAAAAAAAAAATTTTTTTGTTTATTTACTGAAATATATTTGTTGATACAAAACAAAAAATAAACATTAGTAGTTTTAATTTATTCCTTTAAACGTTTTCCTATTAGGTACCGGCACTCTTTATTTTTGTTATTTTATTTTTATTGTTATTTATTTATTTATTTTTTACAAGAATTACTTTAAAACTTTTATTTTTTAAGTTGAAAAATAACGGTAAAAAAAACTTTTTTTAAAAAAGCTCAAACCCAAGAAGTTATTTTCGAACTTTTACTTTTTGTAAATGAAAATAAAAGTAAAAGTTTAACAAATCCTTTTTTTCAAATTATTTTACCCTTGGTATAAAGTGATCCATATTTCCAGATATGCTTAGTCTAAAATAGTTTATCGTGTCAATTTTGGCTTTTTAATAATATAAGGTTATCCAAATTTCTAATAATAAACTAAATTCTTCACCAATACCATTTATCGCTATCCCTATTGAAATATATTGAAGTGAGACAATGAATTGAAAACCTACTCAAGAAATCCGATAAGCCTTTGTATCTCAGGTTTTGGAACCTCGGTTGACAGTAGCGTGGGCAGTCGGCTGCAAAAAGTGGGTTTGGCATAAGAGAGATTCTCAGGGTATTTAAATCCTTTTCTATCCCACATCCGCAAGCATTAATCTTTATTTGTGTGCATTATTTATAAAGTGGCCACAATATCCTAATTTTATTCATACAAACATAGGGGTCTTTTGTAAATGTAAAGAAGTGTCATTATGACTCAGGCCAGCAAAAGATTTATCACGGTATGCTCTGAAAATGGCCATACAGATTCAAAAGAATTTAAAACAAACTAACGGTAGTCATCCATCGTTGTTAACAATTGAAATATCCCGAGAAACAATATTCAAATTGGCAAAATTAAATCTAATACAATTAGATTGGTGTATATTTATGACAAGCACGATTAAAGCGGAAAGTCTATAAAAATTTAAAATTATTTTAATTGGAATTCATTTGTGACAATTTTGCTTCCTGTTGAGGAGCAATTTACTTTATATGTATTTAAAATTAAGCAATATAGGGCCAAAATTAATATCTCAATAGTGAACTCCAAATTCTAGAGGAACACTCTTGGCACCTATTGGATTGTATTGTTTTTTTATCTGGAGTCTGCTTCCATCCCCAGTTAAGATTAATGTGCTTGTTGTATTATCTCTCCTCCAGCTGCCTGATGGTTGCAAGGTAAATGTGACATAAACATAGCAACGAACCATAACACCCCTGTAAAGACAAGCTGAGCACCAAAAACAACAATAATGAAGCACAGCGATACAAGAAAAAAAAATCAGTCCCTTAACAGGCCACGAGGGCCCTGAGGGGCAGATACTATAGAGGTATCTGATTCATGACCATACGGCACACTAGGTAGATAGTGTGGTCAGTACTATGCTCCGGCCGCCTGATTTCCCCTTGGCTGCTTCGACTGCTGGATTCATTAGCACCCACGGTACCCATTATTAAATTAATTAAAGGCTGAGATGGTCTAGGGACGGTCAGGGAGGCCGAATTCAACCCACGAACGAAGACACTGGAAGAAAAAATCTTTAGTGCTAGCTCGGGATTTGAATTCAGGCCTCCAGCTTATTAGTCCAGTGCTCTACCACTGAGCTAACCTCGCCCCCGACAGCAATACAAGGCGAAACATAATTAGAAGGACATTTGCCACATAAGCTATTTAAGCTGGATAAAATATGACAGAAAATCTATTTCTTTCTTTACATCCTTATTTTTGAACCAATGGTCATGTGTCCTATATTCCTTGGAGAGTTTATTTAGGGTACTCTTCATCACAACAATAATGTTTTATTGTCATTTAGAACACAGATGGCACTTGATCTGAAAACAGGTATTCTTCAAACTTATGACAGATAAGTGCTTCGCTACTAAAGAATCATGTACTTCCACCAAGATGGCGTAAGGCCATCTTCGTATTAAAGGTGAAATAAATCATTCGAATAATAACACATTCCCCTCTCCACACAATATGTCAAGAAAGAGTCATCCTATGAAATTTGAGCTTCCATAGGTGCTATCTAACCTATGCTATCTTTAGGGAAAATATTGGATACATCGGACTTAAGAATTGTAGGAAATAGTCTTCTACTAACCGTGTTTAGTTTGAGCAATCACACGCCGTAAGTCAAATAATTTTCACCCCTCAGTATCAGTAGTTTTATATTATATAAACATTTCAAAACATATACTAAATTTGTCTGTAAAGCATTTATTAAGGGACTGTAGAAAATGACGACACTTGAGCGAGTCACATGGCATGGACACATATAGACAATATTCTACACGTTCTACGCAATACAAATGTGTGCGAAAATATAAAGCATAAGTATAGACACACTATTTATTAAATTTATCCAGTTTTCATTTTAAAATGTATTGTTCTTCTATTTACTGCCGATTTACTTTTTTTATTATGAAAAGTACATTTAAATTTTAAGTACAGATGGAATGGTTGGGATTCGGCTAAATAAACCTCAATATGATTTTGTTTTAAAAAAATCTATATTTCGGACGTTTCGGCTACTCATTGGTAGCCTTCGTCAGCTAAAATGACAAAAAAAGAAATTAATACAGAAACAAACAAGAAAAATTTATAATTGTGATAGTTAACAGAACTATAGATACAGTTTAACTTATAACAGAACATATCGTCTTAAAATTCTTAGAATGAATAGAATGAAAAAGAAAATAGGTACAGTAATTGATTTTAATAGTAATTAGTAACATTAATTGATTTTACAAAGAAATAAGAAAGGAATAATGAGGAAGACCAAGGTTGGCAATTAAGTAACCATTGTGAAAGTGTCTAAGGAAAAAAGGAATCTGCAAGGGGTATATGTAACTGGAAACAGCAAGAGGTGGGGGAACGTCCGAAATATAGATTTTTTTAAAACAAAATCATATTGAGGTTTATTTAGCCGAATCCCAACCATTCCATCTGTACTTATCACCTCGACGGCTAACTATCTAATCATCATGATTAAATTTTAAGTTGTTTCCTTGTATGGTTTCTAACAGAGCAAATCGCCCATGTAGTGAGCTTTGTAAAAATCGAATATACTCAATCGATAAGATATTGATAATAGAGCACTGGTTGTTGGGAACACATAACCAATATATAAAGAGAAACACAAAACATTCAATACCATTTTACTTTAGCTCTTAAGCTTTAACCTTTTACAAGACATTAAACAACAATCTTGACGGGCCTCCGTAAGTGTAATAGGAATCTTGAGAAGTGGACCATCAGTCAGCCGGGTTGCAGTCAATAAGAAATATAACGTACGGTAGAGGTATGGATTTGACGTATAGGATATTAAACATTTGCTACTTTTTAATCCGGTGCTGATCCATCTACGTCAAAGTCAATCAGAGGAAACCATCAATCAGGTGTATTTCTTGGCCGGTCGGCATTTGAGTCGTCACGTCTGCTCCTTGCTTCTCTGAAATCTTACTCGGCTCAACACAGCAAGTTGCAGTATATATATATATATATATATATATATATATATATATATATATATATATATAAAATCAAAGAAAGTGGAATAATAATCCTTTTTACATATGCCTCATATAGTCCGAAAAACCGATGTGACAGACATCAGATGGTAAAATGAGTATTTTTGTAAAACAAGATAAGAAATGAGAAACGTTGTTATAGTGTTTCCAAGAGCGAAGGTTGCAAAAGAGGATGGAGTATTTTCCGCTTAGGGTACAATCTCTTTGATATTTTACTTCATTTTTTTTTTTCACAAAAGAAAAAAAAACTTATCAATAACTGCTTATATTTTTTCACTAATAGGCACTATGGATATAAACGGACCCGCGCTAAGATGAAGCAGTCCCTGCAAGTCGGACTTTCGATTTATGAAACTGGTATAACTTGGATATAGAAAAACAGTATTCATTGTACATCCTTTTTAAACAAAATGGGACGAATCTGATGAAAAATAAACGATTTACTTTTAAGTGATCAATATTCGCCTGTATTCTCATTTGGAAATATTTCAAACAAATTGTAAACAAAAGTAATTTTTTTTTTACAAAACTAAATTTCCACATAATTAACTCGAAATGCTTGTTGTTAGATTTTATTTTATTAAGAAACGCTGAGTCCCTGCATTGATAGAAAAAAATAAAATTTTCATAATTACTCGAATATGATATTGTGTTCCTAAAAAGTATTAGTTTTTATTAAACAAACTACTGAAGATGTACTTTTCTGAACTTGCGAAATTGTATTATTTTATCAGCAGAGGACGTTGGCCGCACCGATTACCAAAATGAGAAATCTGAGTTCGGAAATAAAAATTAAAAGAGAACTTCTAGTTGGCATAATTACAAAAAGTGAACTCTTGCAGACGTGTCAATTTTATTTTTAAGCCTTCATCAGGGAAATGAGGAAATATAAAATCCATCCCTCTCGTATTCGACGATCTTTTAATATATTATTTTGGGCTAAGCCAGATAAAAGTACCAGAAGTAAAATAAACTAAAAACTTGTTCCATTATTATTCGAAATAAACGTCCATTGGTAGATTTCCGAGGACAGGCAAGGACCGGAGCATTGTCCTGGAATAATTAGAAGCTAAATCTCCCTTTAGACGGACGTCCATGGACAATGGAGCCATAGATCCTTCCAACGTGATCCGCACGTCCACTTCTTACAGTAGAACCTAAAGATATTTATGTTCTCTTAGCCTACCTCCTTGGGAAGGATGATGCTTCACTGAAGGTGATTTAGGGGAGGCAGAAGCTTCTTCGAAGGCCACGACAATGGATAAAAACAATCCGAACTATAGGGAACATGGAGGAATATTTTCTTCGACAGGTGGTTTGACAAGCAGATCGCTTAAGTAAGATAAGTTCCCTTATCAGTATGGAGAAGAATACTAGAATATCGCCTTTTACCAGTACCATAACAGGTAGTGTTGAATTTGTGTTTTATAGCTGAATGAAATAAAGAGAACCCCCTCGCTTGGATTGGATTTCCTAGCAGTGAGGAGCTTGATGAACTAGGTCTGTTGCTTTTACAATTCTTCCTTTTTAAAGCATTTTACTTCTTGAACGCTAAAAGATTTTACACGCTTTCTTTTCAAAAGTAAGAAAGACATGAAGTCTATCGCTCCTGGAAAAGAGTAGTGACAAACTGGTCTATTAAAAATCAAGAAACATTAAAACAAATAAAGATTCGATGTTTCATAACACGTATTTATGTAGAAACCCCGTTTTCATTATCTTCAATTGCTTCCTTTAGTTAGATATAAGTGATATTTTTAAACTATATATATATATATATATATATATTAATTAAATCCATTTGTCATTTTGTTTCATGTTTTATAGAACAGAGCGAAACGAATAAATGTAAAGCAATGTGTCAATAGAGGATTTGTTAGTCTGAAGGAATTAAATTAAAATTGTCGGGAGCAATTTAAATATTGATCTCCCGCAGAGGTTTTAATTAATTTTGCTGTCTGTAATTATAGTTTCCGGACGAATTATGACATAGAAAACCGGTCGTACAGGTCGCGAATTTAGTCCACTGTTTTTTACTTTAATGGAGTTCTAATTGTTTTACTCTTGTACCGTCGGCTTATAACGGTAAAAAAAGATGTACCTCAACCTCTAAAAATTGTTTTTACATATTTACCATTTATAAATGTCACCTCTTCTGGGCCGTTGAATTAATCAAGCATACTAATGCTACACTTACACTCTCTAGAAAGTCGACCCACAGACTTAATAAACGTCTGTCAAATCCTTCCAGAGTCGATCAACTCGTGCGTTTCTTTACTAATCTCTGATTCGACTTTTTATAAAATAAAAAAAAATCCTAATTTAACGTTTTTAGAATCAAAAACAAAGTATCTATCTCTTCATTCTCCACATAACCCCAGGAGTTGTTATAAATACACTAATGTACACAGTTTGAACCTCTTTACAACATAGATAATATGAAAATTTTTGATGAAGGAGATCTGGCACCTTTTATATCATTCAAAAACGGTAGTATAGTATGTTCAATGAACATACTATACTGAGCACATGAACATTGTTCATGTACTCAATATTGCAATAAAAAAATAATGTGCATCATTTTACAAATTACCAACCTTTTATATAAAAGATTTTCTTTAGAAGCCGAATGTATCCTATCTCATTTTTTCTCAGTAAACCTTCTAGGTTAGATAGACTCATTATGTACTTTCGCCTTTTCTAACTTTAACAGTGTTGTACCATTTCCAAGTAAATTCATTTGAACAAAATCCAGGTAATTTTGTTCGTCAGGTAGAACTAGCCTATTTGAGTTGTAAGTTCGTGCAATGGGTGAAAACGGAACGATAGAGTGCGTTCTAAAACTTTTTCTCATGGACTGTAATGAACTCAATAAATTATTTATATTTATAATTACGTTCTCCTTGTCAATAAATTATGTTCTCCTTGTCAAAGTTAAGTTCAAAACATAGGTTTTTGAAGGCCCTTAGTGTTAAGGTGTAAAGCACCTAACAATCCGTGCCAAGGGTCGTATGTTCAATTTCAAGTAGGAGTGGTCTTTGGAAAAAAGAAAAGTCATCAGCCCTATCCTGACAACAAAAGGGTGGTAACCTATAGATAACCCGTCCTAAAATCCTGAGTTAATTATGATACACGTTAAAATTAAAATAAATAAATGAAAATAAGTTAAAACATAATACCTAGATTAAATTAATGTAAATTTAGAATGATAATAATGAATTTTTAAAATATAGGACAGCAAGAACAGTTTAAAACTTATTTCAAAATGTGTCTTGTAATAATTTTATTTCTATACTTTGCTAAATCTTAAGAATGCTTATCGGGGTACAATAGCAGTTTTATAGTGCTTTAGGAGTGGAAGGAAATGTTTTTGCACTCTGTAAAAAGCCCATAAAATTTCACATTGAGTTAATGCATTCTAAGATAGTGTGCTTGGGACATAAAGGTCATAGGGCCACGTAATTACATGGCGTCCTCCAAGAAAGTGCGTAAAATGAGAACTAAAAGGTGTAAATCTCTCCTTTTGAAAGGATTGCTGCACATCACCGGGAAGAGAGATGGGCCTGTAGCTGTACTGCGAAGGGCCTGTTTTGTCGAACCCTATCAGATTTATAGTTTTAATCAGACTCGACTAGAAGTCGGATTGAGTCTGGTAAAAAGTAGTCGTAAAGTGTCGGGATGTTTTTGTCGCATTTGCAGGGTTCTCTGGAGAATTCATGCAAATGAGGTCGGCTGAGCTTCTTTTTATGAGGTCTTCGCGCCTAGGCTGTTTTATGCTCTGTCGCAAAATTTTTATCATCCGCTGATCGCACATCTTCCAGCTCAGTTTTTTCGGTTTTCTTTAAGATAAGTTCCCTTTCTCTAGAATTCTAAATTAGCATAATAATTTATACTTCAGAGATTTGTAATTACTAATATATTTTCTTCATTGACAGAAAATGTTCAAAAACAAATAAAATATTGTTGAATTCGTTATTAAAGTATTTAATAACGAATTGAACGAAAATTGGTCATACAGATGAATTATATTTTTTTAGAGCTCAATTATTCCTGAAATACTCCGTCCGGAAAGTAAGGCTATCAGTATACAAAAACTACTACATTTGTTTTTGCGCGGGTCCTCCCTCCCTCCATAGGGAATAAAGTTTTTGGTTAGGGAATCATCGCATTAAGTTAAAATATTTTCTGCATGTTTAAAAAAACATATAAACAACGGTTTTTAAATTTTGGTTACGTTTAGACTTAAGGAAGGATTAGAATAAAATATTTCATTAATAGACATGAAAAATCTCGGGAACCCCGTACATATTCCTTAATTTTTTTTTTTTTTTTTTTTTTTTTTTTTATAGCACTTTCCTCCGAAGGAAAGTAGCTATTGAGGTTGGACTCATGACGGAATTTTTGAAAAATTTCTTCAAATCTTTATCGATCCTACCTAGTAGACACCGAAAATGACCCCCATTAAAATTTATATATATATATATATATATATATATATATATATATATATATATATGTATATATATATATATATATATATATATATATATACATCTATATATATATATATATATATATATCTAATATATAAAATTCTCGTGTCACAGTTTTCGTTGCCATACTCCTCCGAAACGGCTTGACCGATTTTGATGAAATTTTTTGTGCTTATCCGGTATCTATGAGAATCGGCCAACATCTATTTTTCATCCCCCTAAATGTTAGGGGTAGTCCACCCCTAAATTTTTTTTTTTATTTTTTAGACAAAATTTTTAATTTCTATTTTTTTATGATACAACATACAAAAATACATACAATCCTCAATTTTCACCCTTCTACGATCAACCCTTATTTTTTAATAGCCAGTAAACAGCACGGAGTAGGGATGAGAACGAAGCCGGTCTCCTTTCTTTCTCACTCCCTACACAGTTGTCGGCCATCATTATTGTTTATGCATCAAGTGTAGTAGTAACGTTGACAATTGTTATTTTGCTATCTCAGTGTAACTCTCATATTAACTTTTAATCATTCCTATTTTATCAATAATAATTAAATTATCAATTTTGAGTGTATTTTGCACGATTAGTTAATCAAATGATTTTATAACCTCAAAAGTACTCAACGCGTGACACGAGCTTCCAATAACAACGGATTTTGTGTTGTAAGTATACTTTTTTTTATTTATATATTTTATTACCATCCAGTTTGTTTGTGTTAGCTAAAGATGGACTAACACAAAATATTGTTCACGCTATAGCATTAAGAGATTGATATTGTTTAATAGTGTTACTGTCGTAATTGTTTAATTAATGATATATAATTTTAAGGAATAAATTATAATAACTTAAAAAGAATGTTTGCCTTTTGTTATTTTTATATTCCCTCATCGTTCACAGCGCTCCATGCTTATTTCACGCATATACCACATTCTTACATACATACAATATACACATTCTAACATACATACATACTTACAATAAGTAAGCTATTTTTTGTCTACACTAGAAATTACTAGGAAATTATTTATATGGCAAAACAACGTTTGCCGGGTCAGCTAGTATATATATATATAAATTTTAACGGGGGTCATTTTCGGCGTCTACTAGGTAGGATCGATAAAGATTTGAAGACATTTTTCAAAAATTCCGTCATGAGTCCAACCTCAATAGCTACTTTCCTTCGGAGGTAGCCAGAGCTTTTGTTTTTTCGTCACGAAACTTGGTATATAGCATTCAATTAGCAAAAGATTGAACGAGTTCGTTAACCACCAAAGTCGGTCCACCGGAAGGGGGGATTTACAAAGAACCCAAAACACTAATTTGACCATGTCAGCCGTAATATTTGTTATATTTCAACGAAACTTGGCATTCGTAGTGGTATTATAGAGAGAAAAAAGAGATATAAAAATGAACTAAATCGGTTCATTAGGAAGGGGGGTTTACTCCGGACCCACAATACCAATTCGCCACTACCAGCCGTGATTTTTGGTATATTTCGACGAAACTCGGTATTCGTAGTGGTAATCTACAGGTAAATATGTGTTGTAAAAATAAACTACATCGGTTCATTAGAAGGGGGGGTTTACTCCGGACCCAAATTCCTAATATACTCATACCGGTCGTAATTTCTGCTGTATTGTAACGAAACGCGGTATACGTCTTGGGTAACTCATGAGAAAGAAGTGTTGTAAAAATGAGCTGAATCGGTCAATCGGAAAGCGAGGGTTTAATTTGTAATATATTTCAATAGAAAAGCCCGCCAGACGTAGGTTCACAAAGCCGCCGCAAGGAGCGCTATCTACCACTAGAGTGACTGTATCCTGTTCCTGCGTTAGATCAAAATATATACGATAATTTGAGGTTTTTTGTATTTATTAAGTAGTGTAGTAGGGACCATGTGTAAACATAACTCTGGAAGCAAATTAATAATTGATCAGTTACTCATGTTAGCTAACATGTTAACTATTCATGTTTTTATTTTATTTATGTAGGATATTTTACGCAAATTGTTCTGGAAAGCAGTCTACACTACCCAAATTCTGAGGAAAGTGCTTAGTTATGCAGCTCCTGCGTGACGGCCTTTTTTTATTAGGCGATGTCAATCGGAGAAATAAGTGCTTAAAACGTTGAAGTAATTGATTTCGTTTATTTGAACGATTCTTTTTTTCTGTTTTTATTTCTTGATTTTTTTAAATTGATTCTAGTAGGATAGTGTATTTGTCAATAGAACAGGATAAATAAAACAAGGGAAAAAAATATTGTCAGAAATATTCTTGTCTTGTGAGGGTTATTAATATTGTCTTGTTAGGGTTCTATCTGGACGTGACCCTAAGGATCACTTCCACCAGTTATTTGAGGGCTGACACCTAAAATATTGCTTTTATTCAAGATAGGCTTTTCACGAAATATCAAAACAACCTCTTCAACTGTTTCTATTCGTTTAGAAATGTCGCTAGGAATAACAAAGGAATCGCGCTAAGATGAGGCAGTTCCTGCGAGTCTTATTTTAATTTCAAGCACCATGACCTAATACCTAATATAGCATATTTACTTGCTTCGTTGTGTGCAGCTTGTGTCATCAATAAACGTAACTGTGTATTTTTAAGTGAAGTCTTAATTTGAATAGCGAGGGATGCACATGCAAGGTTCTACTTGCCCGTGAAAAGTGAAATTAATTAGTAAATAAAGGAAAAATGAAGTGCATTTTTGTTTGTTGACCTTAGTAATATAAACTGGAAAAAGAGTGAATTTCATTTTTTGTAATAAAGTCTTTCTAAAAATATTCTTAGTGCAGTCGGATATAAGTCTCTGTAGCTTAGCTTAGCTCAAGTATCATTTTTCGAAAATCAATACCTAAAGACGATTATTTTTAAGTATTTAACCTTAGACTTTAACTTGACAGACTGGAAATCGATCTCAGTTGGACTCCTCTTTGCAGAGGTGCTTAACTGGATATCCAAAATCCTTTATGGTAATATCCTAAATATATTTTGTAGTACATTCAAACGAACAAGATAAAAATGCAAATTAAGATTTCTCCAGAGCTTAAAATATTTGTAAAATATAAAAAATACACTTAGATGAGTTAAATTTCAAATAAATAATTATGAAGAGGAGGAATTAAAAATAAATCCTTTCTAAGAATCTATTCACGAATAATTTCAAATGCTGAATAATACTAGACTTTTCGCAATACACCTCCATTCGAGTTCTTAATACAATTATGTGTTCATCCTAAATTCATTGAGCTTTATTGAATGAATTGAGTCTTAAGTAGATCATGTTGACACGAGGGTTGGTCGTTAAGGAAGATTGTTTAGGGCAGAGAAGAGCCCATAAAGGTAATAATGGCCTATAAAGGGTCTTTATGTTCCAGGTAAAAGATAAAGTAAATGAAACCAATTGGATGGAGCATAAAATAAATAACCATTGTAATTATGTATCCATTCATATGTGTGATTGCCTGGTTATCGTAAAGGAATAAAATATTAACGAGGCGTGAGATTTTAATCATATTTGTGATAACGCATCAGGCATACATTTCATAAATTTTAAATATTTATTCACTATTTATTTAAAAAGCTGAACCTTTTTTTTTCTATAGTCAAAACATTTTATTTATTTATTTATGTAATTTACTTTAATAATATAAGGCGCATAAATAATAATCTTACCGATATAAGGAATTCTTATACAAAGAGACAAACAGTTACAGCAAAAATTAACAAATGGTCTCCCCGAACATCGATAGAGAGCAAGACCTCCACGCAGGAGATATCCGCTTATGGCTGGTTGATTTTCTAAACGACTCACTGAAATTTTCCTGCTGTGCCATGGAGGTTAGAATGAGTGGCTAATACTAAATAGACCGTAGTAGATGCGGCGTAAAAAAATAATACAAATCCCCCGAATACAAAATTTGTTATAGATTTTTTTGCAGAAGAACGATACATTGATATAGAGTAAATCGCCAAAAATTGAAAAACTCTTAATAAATAGCCCGATGCTTAATGCCTAGAAGTGTTAATGCTACAATCAAAAAGTCAGTCCCGTAACAGGCCACGAGGGCCCAGAGTGACAGATACTATAGAGGCGTCTGATTCATGGCCATACGGCACACTAGGGAGGTAGTGTGGTTAGTACCATTCTCCGGCCGCCTGATTTTCCCCTTTGCCGGTACACATTTAAATATTAATTAAAGGCTAGGTTGGAAACCAACTCACGAACGAAGAGGCTAAAAAATAGAAATCTTTAGTGCATGCTCAGGTTTGAACACAGGTCCTCGATATTATTAGGCCATTGCTCAACCACTTAGGTACGCTAGCAATTAAACTTTACTTCTGGTAAATGCCTATCTCACATTAGATTAGGTGTTATTGAGCAACTACATTGTAAACAAAATAAATAATTTTGTCTGCTTGTGCAACACTTATAATTTGATCTGTAAAGGGGAGTTCAATAAGTAAATCTAATTTGCAAATATTCTGCTATAACTTAACTATTCTTACATGAAATCCATCCCTACTCTTAAAATCAGCTAAGGTTTAATGCCAATGCATAAGTACAAAAGGTATAGAAATAAAACTCCATCTGACTATGCCTTTTCCCGGGTTTTCATATAATGCTTGTTCCTCGTCTGATTTAGGCGACTTAAATTCTAAAAACTTATTTCGATTGAACATAACCAAGGTTCCGAAGAACCTTTTCCACAAAATATTCCTCATAAAAAGTCCACCTCAACTTGTTTTGTAGGAAATTTTTTCCTATTTTCCTGTTTTCGAAGATCTCAAATGATTGTAACACAACCAATATTTCATATAAATATTGAAATTTTCTGCATGAAGTAAAATAGAAATGTTAGCAGTTATAGAAATAATTAATGTGAAGGAATAAGAAACTGGGGGGGGGGAAACTAGTAGACTTTCAAAAACAAAAAGAAAATAATAAAATTTTCTAGAGGGGAAAAGTTATTAATGATAATTTCTCTTTCTTAATAAATGAATGGTCGAACAATTTCACATATTCGCTTTCGTCTACAAAGTCTGGAACCCAATTACAGGTCTATATAAAGGTAGCCAGTGAATAAAAGAAAGCAGGAGGATTCTGTAGTTCATGGAAGAATTCTGGTTATTTTAAGTGACCCCCTTGGGCGGAAAGATAAGAGATGCCCTTGTAAGGAGGGTAGCCCGACTTATCCTATCATTGAACGACGATTCTCAAGATAAGTTAATGCAGGATACATGTCGTCGCCTCTTAGTGGTCTATTTCTTCCCTTTTCGAGGTCTTCCAGGATATCTACAGTAGGGGCAGATGGTTTCATATGAATCCACGATTTTATTGTGCATTTAGGAAGCTAAAGTATATATATTTCCTTGGGTCCGTAAAAAAGGGAATGCGTCATTTTAGCGCGTTTCCTTATGCCTAGTGCCATTGATAATAGAATAGAGGCAGTTATTGGTAGGTTTTGATCTTCTCTTTCTCTTACGTGCAAAATATAAAATAACATCTCAAAGGGAAGGAAGATTTTAGGCACCATAACGAGAAACTGTCACTAACCGAAGCGTAAATTACAGCAGAGTTGGGCAAACGTTAGCGCGCGCTAAAAGCTGATACCACTCCGCTAATTTAGCGAAACTGTAGAAAGCCAGCGCTAATAATTAGCGGTTAGCGGCGGCAGTGCGCTAACCGCTAATCTATTTATGAAATATCGTAATTGCTAATAGCTTAAGCTATTACAACTTGTAACTTAGCTTAAGATATTAGCAATTACGATATTTCATAAATAGATTAGCGCTGGCTTTCTACAGTTTCGCTAAATTAGCGGAGAGGTATCAGCTTTTAGCGCGCGCTAACGTTTGCCCAACTCTGAATTACAGGATCCCCTTTCATAACTTCCCCACAAGGAAAACACTAAAACCTATATGTCTCTCGTGTTCTTATCATGTTTTCCTAAAATATTCATTGGGCTGTAATGAACTGTAATGTAACTGTGTTCTTCATTGGAAAAAAAAGAAGATTAATTAACCGTGAAGTGAACAGAGTAACAAACCCGTTCTAGACAGCATAACTCTCAAAGTTGTAAGCACCTATTTCTCGGACTGAAATCTTCCAATCCAAAATTACGTCAGAACCTTTTTATAGAGAATTTAGTCACCTTCTACGTATCACGATTTTCCAACCAATTTCGGCATATTTAAACAAATAAACGAAGATCCTGAAATTTTTCATGTCAGTTAATAAAATATGTTTTTCAAACAATTCCGTACCTTTAAACTCAATCGACAATTTTCAAAGTTCACTACGTTCCATTGAACAGTATTTATTTCTAGGCTCCTAAAAAAGGAATCTAAGGATGCAAAATATGTAGAGCGATTTTAATTCATTTGTTAATATATTCATTTTTATTTATATTTATTGACCTTAAACCTACACAAGAAGACAATCTACTATATATTTGTGAAATACCATTCACTCACTGACTAACATCGCCCAGCCCAAATCACTTGACAGAACAATTTTAAATTTTGCATTGACACTCTCTTTACGATGTAAACACTCGCTAAGAAAGGTTTTTTTTTAAAAATATTCATTTTTTTAAGTATTTATAGGGGTTTCAATTTTTAGTTTTAAAGAGAACATGCTCGCCTACGCAGCATACGTTGCAAGGACAATAACATTACAGCTGTTACAATACTGCAGAGTTGGGCAAACGTTAGCGGTCGCTAATATCTAATACCTTCTCGCTAATTTAGCAGTACTGATAAGAGCCTGCGCTAACGATTAGCGCGTAGCGACGGCAGAGCGCTAATCGCTAATTTATTCATGAAATGTTTGATCATCGTGATAGCTAATACCTTTAGCTATAGTTACGACAATTTGTCATCACAAAGTTCACTTCCGGTCTGCTCTGAGCCCGGGGGCATGCACCGCATATAACTTTAGGTAAAACTGAAGTTTAGTGTCCCACAAACCGATTTCTTTCAAATTTTTATATAATAACGTATTTTGATGCACTAAATACGAATCCGTTAAAAAAAAAGTTCGCATACTTAAAGTTAGGTAAAACTGCAGTTTAGCGTCCTCCAAACCGACTTCTTTCAAATTTTGTACAATAACGTATTTTGATGCACTAAACACGAATCCGCTTAAAAAAAGTGCGCACTAAAGTTCGCTGTTATGGGGGTTATGAGAGCTAATGTAAACAACTAACTTTGTCAACATGCGCATGCGCGGGTATGGAAAAGTTCCTAATAAAGAAGTTTAATTGAAATTTACCATCAATTATATAAATTCACCAGTAGTTATTTATTCACAACCATTTTTTTTTTTTTTTAAATAACGAAACACTCTTCACATTTCTTGTTTCGTTCAAGAAAAGTATTATGTAACAGATATCCCTAAATAATTAGCTAATGCCTTTATAATTATTAGTTCGTTCTAATTCGCGCCTGCTGAACTTTAATTGTTGTCAACATACTCTTATTTTATAAAAAAAAAAAAAAAAAAAAAAAAAAAAAAAAAAAAAAAAAAAAAAAAAAAAAAAAAAATAGCACTGAAGTTGCACGAATTTATTATTCTCTTCAAACGAGCTCATAAATATGAAGAGCGCTTAAAGGCATTTTTCTGTGCGACTGGGGATTACTATCCACCGAACATCGCATCTCAAGAAGAAGAAGAAAGCTAAGAAGGATGTCTGTGAAGATAAGAAGAATGTCTGGGACGACTTTTAGGCATACATGCTATGCGTTTTTCTCTCGCTACGCTTGCTCAAGAAGATATCAAAACCCTAGTCAATCCAACTCGCTAAAATTAATAGAATTTTATTTATTTTAGCGAGTAGGATTGACTAGGGTTTTGATACCTTCTTGAACGAGCGCAGCGAGCGGAAACGCATAGCACGTATGCCTATAAGTGACAGGTGATGACGGGTGAGGATGCCCTTAAGATTGACAATATTTTTGAACAAATGGTTTATGAACATTTCAAATGAGAGTTCTCTGTTTCCCAATGTTACAAATACGCTGTTTACGCCTACTTTTAGAACCTTCCTAACAGTGAACATTAGTGCTTAATAACTTCTTTCCTAGTTGAAAACTAACTTTTTTTTTTTAACGGATTCGTATTTAGTGCATCAAAATACGTTATTGTACAAAATGTGAAAGAAATCGGTTTGGAGGACACTTAACAGCAGTTTTACCTAACTTTAACTAAGCAACCTTCTTTTGTAACGGATTCGTATTTAGTGCATCAAAATACGTTATAGCACAAAATTTGAAAGAAATCGGTTTGGAGCACACTTAACTTCAGTTTTACCTAAAGTTATATGCGGTGCATGCCCCGGCTCAGAGCAGACCGGAAGTGAACGTTTAGATGACAAAATGTTGTAACTATAGCTAAAGGTATTAGCAATCACGATATTTAAACATGTCATGAATAAATTAGCGATTAGCGCATTGCCGTCGCTATGCGCTAATCGTTAGCGCAGGCTCGTATCAGTACCGCTAAATTAGCAAGAAGGTATTAGATATTAGCGACCGCTAACGTTTGCCCAGCTCTGCCATACCGTATCTATTTAATAGTACTTATTATTTTTAATTGCGTTTAATTTCAACTATGATGGCAGTCCTTGAATTACTATAAATAAAATGTCCCTCATAGACTTTACGCTATGAGGGACAAAATTGCCATTTTATTTGAAGTTCATTTTATGTTGTCCCCCATAGAGTTTTCCTGGTGATGGTCCATCCGAGGTAATAATATCCCGACCCTTGCACAGCCTCCTCGCCCATCGGCATCCCCAGTCAGAGCACTTCTTGATAATGCTCGCAAATATAATGGGTGTTTCTAAATGATATCTTGGAAACATAAATTTTTAAATTTTAACGTACATTTATTATTGACAACGAATTTTAACCTGTACTGGTTAAACTGCTGTTCCTGGTAACCTATAGATAACGGGTTATCTCTACGTTATCTGTTTCTTTACACTGGAGCACCCCAGTGTCAAGAAACATTATACTTTGGTTACTTAAATGATGAATAACTTATAGTATGACGGGAACCGTGCTTTAATAAACTGCACATAATTATGTAGTAGCATTAATTTTGATGTTACATTATTTAACGTAATATTTATTTGTTTATTAGTGAGACCGCAATAAAATAACTACTTATTACTTTAACGCAATAAAATAACTACTTATCTGCCGAGACGAAGCACGGGTATTTAGCTAGTTGTTTATATTTGTAAAAATCAGAATCCCGTCGAGAAATATTTAAAATTAATGACTTTGGGAGAATCATGATGAATTCACACATGTTCGACCTTCAAGCTTTCATCCCCATAATCAAGAAACCTTTAATTATTCCACCGAACAACGAGATTAAATTTTCTTCAAGTTTTATAAAATCCTTAATTAAAACACCGAGAAAACTAATCCCATATGCAAATCATTTATAATCTAAAAAAAAAGAAGAAAAATCGTATACTTTTTGTGTCCCCATGATTAGTAATATACTCGTAGGACGATCCATTATCCGTAGCCCTGCTCCGTGGAACAGCTGTCACTAGTAATTATGGAAAATAGGGAAGGACAAAAAGGTGCCGAAACCTGAGCTTTAATCGGACAAAACAGGTTTCTAGGTTCAAAATCAGCCCTTCAGGTCGTGTCATCACCGGGGTATTTACATAACTTGTAATCTATTGCAGGAAGAAAGGGATGTGAAAATGAAGAACCTTTTAGAAAAACATATATAATACACCTTTTGATTAAATCACAAATTCAATATTACAATGAAGAATAAAGGATATTATAAACCATGTGTGTGTTTGTTCAAGGTTTAATATTTATCTACAATTCAATATTATTTCGTTTTAGTTAGATTTAATAAAAACACAAAATTCTTAAACTCGAATATTAGATCATAATTAAATGTCATTATGAAATTAATTTAATGAGGTCCTTGTCCTCGTATAAATAATAATGAAGAAAAATCTATTTTTGCTATATAATTTAATAACTTTCTCAGAAAGCTTCATAATTTTGTTATGCTTTTACATGTAATATTGAATTAATATTTTATGTCCGCTACTACTCTTTTACGTGAACCATAAACCAGCAACTCGTGTACCACAAATTGGGAAACGCTGTTTTAAACCATTTCGGATAAAGATAACTAAGATAAGTATCGGACAAAGATAAGTATTATTCAGACAGGAAGGAGAAAATGCACGAAGGCTTGTTTTCAATGTGCTCGGAATTCAGGGATTCTTTCAGAAAAAAATAATTTGAGTTATTAAATACATAGTAAAAACGTACTAAGATGAAAAAACTCTTGGCTCCATAAATAATATTCGGGTGAATTCGTTTTTTGGATTTCGGAATCAATAGAATTATTTTCTATCATGGTGAGTCATGACCTCCAGGTTTGGAAAGATAAATTTTATCAAAATGCTTATATATATATATATATATATATATATATATATATATATATATATATATAAATATATATATATATATATATATATATATATATATATATATATATATATATATATATATATAATTTTTAGCGGCTTAGTGTAATCTAAAGTCTCAACTCTTTATAAAGATTCAAAATAAAATGACCATCTTGTATAATTTTCAGTCCGATCTATTCAGACTGGATCTAAAGCAGCTTCTCTAGTGTCAACGTCAAATGATCCACTACAAAACCCTTTGTCTATGTCACTTTATTCTTAGGTTCCTGTGGTTTTAAAAGTGTATGAAACATGTGTAAAATGAGTTATGTTTAAAATCTCTATCGTTTTATATAAATTATGATTTTGATATGGAAATACATCAGGATCACGATTGTACGTAGATGATAATAAATAAAAGTTGATATAAATTATTAAACCAAGAGTCATCAAGACAAATTTAAAATAGTGAAAACATAAAGACATTCAAGGGCTTCTGAGTTAAAGTGGAATTAATAAACATTAGCTTCACATAAATATTTCTCAATTACTATTCAAGCTTAACCACTTAATTATAAAGCGAAATGAAAGTATACCAGACCGGCTTCATCATGTTGAATTTTAAAAATATTTTAATAAAATATGGTAAAAGAGGAGGAATTTCTTTCTGAGGTAACTTTTTTCCCCTCTGTCTCTCTGATGAAAGTTGCTCGCAACTCGCTAACGAAGAATTTTTCAATTATGCATCTTCTCGGCGAAAATTCCCAGGAGCCTTTTTTACCAGATTAAAGGCACTTTTGATCTCATTAAGACGCTTTTGAACTAATTAATTAGTTTTATATTAATCTTATTTAATTTTTGTTTTATATCATATTTAATAAAAATACGTTTTCCTGTACTTTTAAGATGAAAAATGAGTTCAATTCTTATTCCTTTTTTTTAATAAAGTTTTAGTGAAAATAAAACCAAGGAATTTCACAACATTATTAAACATTTCTCATCCAAAAATATAATACTTTTTATATTATAAGTTTTTTATTCAATGTAAATTAAATAAAAATTCTCATTGCTAACAGAATGCAAAATATGAAGAGTTCCAGTGTGTGTTGTGTATTTGTGTGTGTGTATGTGAGGTTTATATTATTTATTGAAGGAATTTTGACATAAGGAATCAAATTCAAATATATTTTCTTGATAATATTCTTGACCTGCCAACGGCCATAGCCACATTGAATGCACCGGTTACCGAAGATCACCGAAGTTTAAAAGGTAGTTTACTACGATTATTTATTTTCTTATTTGTGCGTTTGTAATATTTGTATTATTTTTCAATAATACAATAGTAATTTCCTTGCACGATGGTTAAAACGCATGATTTAGCTAAATAATATTTCGAGCTAATAATATTAAATATTTATTTATATTGGTGGAGTAATATAACTACTTACTTATGTAGGACACGTTATAATGCTAATAATAAAGATAATAAGAAAAATGTATACTATTAAATTATTATATTGGCGTGTCCACACTGTGGTCGCTCCACATTCCTTCGTTTACCTATGACTGAAGTTGCAGCAACATTATTTACAATTTTAATCCCAACATTTTCCCCGTAATAATTTGCATTCTAAGGGCATAACTTCTTATTAACCCCTTTATAAATAAAAGTGGATAACTAGCCGTCGGAATTTAATTAAAAGGTATAATGTGTTGTAACAATAAGACTTTATTGCTGCCCTTTATTGGAGACATGCTCTGTCGATACATTATAAGCCAATATATTGGCAGTTTCGTAGGTGGCTGGGGGTAACGTTTGTTCGTCGGCAGTTAGATGGAATTTTATGTCTTGTTTCAGTGCCACTTTTCCACTCCTTGTGACCGACCATTAAATACAGATTAGAATTTATTACGGTTCCAGTTAAACCGTAACTTTCAAGTGTCCTTTGCCTCTAACGATAATTGAAATAACTATTTGAATTAAAGTATTCATTAACGAGTTTATAGTGGTTTCGTTATCCTATTGGAAGGAATACTACTTACCGAGTCGAGCGTATTCCTCCTGACTTGAGCTACTTACCTGACTCAAAACGTAATTCTGGTCAAAAATGTCAACATTTCACATCACATAGGCCACTACAGAAACAGCCATTAAAATTTGTATGTGTGTGCATATACATTTGTTTCTTTTTTACGATTACCTAATCTATGTTTAACACTCTTCTAGTGATTGATATAGCATCGATACAAATGCAGAGTATCGAATGTGAAATGAGGTTGGTTTCCTTATAGATGACTTTATATATATTTTATCTTATGATATATTTTAATTAGACTTAATGCACATTCGTTAGTTTGATTTGCGGTAATTGATGATTATTTTTCTTTAATTTACGCGAGTTTGCCACAACGTACACTAGTCTAACAGCAATCAGATAAATTGAAAATGAAAAATGCCATTTTTCACATTCGATACTTTGCATTTGTTTCGACGATACCTCACATACCTCACAATTTTACATTATTTTGAATGTTTTACCCTTACTTTAACGACCCCAAAAAATAAAATGGTACAATTTTGATTATATTTGGGCATTCATTACCAGCAGAAACCACGTGAAAATAAAATCTTTGCACTTGCGGTGTTGAGTTAATAATTTCTGAGGTACCATATTGATAAGTATTAAGTCAAGAGGAATAGAATAAAAATACTTTTAAAGAAGCATTGAAATAAGAAAAAAATTGTTTGTGGGACTCAAATATGACGACGGGGCCTGAACAGTTTGCTCTATATATCCTGTTATGCAAACTAAATATATAAGCATTCCAAAAACATAAAACGCATGTATTAAAAAAAATAATATTAAATTAACAATCATGTCCAGTTCTGTTAAGGACAGTCATACAAGAATGCCAAAGGCTACATTTCATACAAATGTTTTAAGCGTAATTTTCGATAGGACAACTTCAGTCGGAGTAAACAGCGCATGAAGCTTCGGAAGTGTTCTATGATAATCATGTGAACATTTGTTTTAACAACGTATTTTTGTGACAAGTTTAATGAAAACCGGAAAATGTTTGGAGACTGTAGAGCGTGAACAAACTCATATAAACAAAGGTGTTCTACATATATAGGAACGACATCATACATAGGTTATTCTTCCTTCTACTGAGAAGGAAACGATTTTTCAGAAGTGATCGTTGATCGTAGAGATTAACAAATGTGAAAATTCTAGGGGAATTGTCAAAATAGTTATTAAGACTATATTTTATGAGAAAAATGTTTAGGAATTTCAAGCATTCATCAGGCCATTGATCAATCTGGACGAAGCTACTCCTCATGAGAGAGTAGCAACTTCCAAAGTATCATGGCGAAACCGAACTATTCACTATTGAGAAAGATTTTTGTTGTCAAACAGAATGCTACGAATAAGTTAATATACAATAAGGTTTGTATTGTACTTCTATAAATGGCAAGAAACTTAAAAAAAAAGAATAAAAAAATGATTCGTCATTGGGACAACAGAAATACAGATTAGACGATCAGTACGTAGGAAATTACAAACATGTAAGAGAAAATCTATGATCGCAGGGAATAAATCGGTAAGTCAGAAAATAAGCAAAAAGAGTTTAGTGCATTTTGATAATCTCCTAAGACTCATGCGTAGTGTAAAGATGTCACTAACTCATGTTTTTTTTTTTTTAATCTCGTAAAATAGCGTGTTTCGCTGTAAATTCCCTGTGGAAGAGTTGACCTGAAAAATTGAGATTTTGAACTTACTAAGTTATTCTCAGTGGCCATTGAAATATACTTGGGAAAAAATTTAAACATCTTAAAGAAGGGGCTTACGATACTCACAACACCTATTCTAATGACACGTTTTTTTGGTTATTCTAGACTTTCAAGAGCTCGACAAAAATATCTAATAAATGTTTTGAGTAACTTCTTGGGTTCCAGCGAATAAAAATGTTGCCAATACTAATACTTTAAACACAAATACCAATAAAATAATATAATCCACTTATGTTGATTTTTCGTTTACAAAATTTATGTTATAGACCATCTGGTCCTTGGTCATAAATAAAGGTTTAGCTTTATTATTAATTCTAAGTGCTGTCTGAGAAGGGAGGGTATTAGAAGAGTCCGTGGGAGGCAAGGGCCTTTAGGCCTGTCTTCAGATTACAGAATACATTTTAATATATAGCTTACATATTATTAAGCAGGGGCGCCACCAGGGCATATGGCGCCTAGGCGTGTATCAGATACTACTTATCTATACGCCCATCCTTGGGCAGTAGGCCTGAAACGGATATTGAAGTGTGCCAAAGTTTTTTTTTTTTTTTTTTTTTACGGCGCATCTACATCTAGGTCATTAGCGCCGGACCAAAGTGTTAGCAACAACATAATACATAATACCTTTAATGCTGCCATATCATTTTAAACGTATACTTCGTCTGATAACCTTATCCGCAAAGTGAACATATCAATATTAATACAATAATCCATGGAATAAAATCAGCGTAAAATGAGCACACCTTGGAAACCACTGCAAAGAATATAAAACATTTCCCTATTTTAAAATCTAAAGATACACCTTTTTGGCCAAATGAAAGCATATGGATAAATATATCAACCTAAAAAAATAAATTGTAATCGCAAGGATAATCCCAAAAACAATAATATAAAATCTCTAATAAAAGAAATTGTTAAGAAATAAAAAAAAAAAATCAGTCCCGTTACAGGCCACGAGGGCCCTGAGGGGCAGATACTATAGAGGTATCTGATTTATGATCATACGGCACTAGGGAGATAGTGTGGTCAGTACTATGCTCCGGCCGCCTGATTTTCCCCTTGGCTGCTTCGACTGCTGGGATCATTAGATCCCAAGGCACCCATTATTAAATTAATTAAAGGCTGGGTCGGCCTAGGGACGGCCAGGGAGGCCGAATTCAACCCATGAACGAAGACACTAGAAGAAAAAATCTTTAGTGCTTGCTCAGGATTTGAACTCAGGCCTCCAGCTTATTAGTCCAGTGCTCTACCCCTGAGCTAACCTCGCCCCCAAGAAATAAAAACAAAATTATTCAAATTTTCACAGAAAAATACATAAGAGCGATTGAAGGTTTGTAGTCCACACCGAGTAATATTAAAGGTTTAGCGATCTAAAAATCAACTGATTCAATTATTTAAAACAAAAACGAATAAATAGAACAACCTAGCTGATTCGCGGAATATTGTATCAATTATTTTCGAATGTGATACACTTCTTATAATATAGTTCATTATTATGTTATAGAGTTCACATTAACCCCCACTCATATTGGACCGATTTTTCTTACTTTTGTGTACTCGGTGATAATATACAGCAAGTTTCCTTACAATAAATCAAAAAATAATGCAGGTTGGTTCATTAATAATTAGGGGTAAGCTATCATTCCTAATAGGCCGATTTTGCTTTATTCGCCGTAGAATGGGGAGGGTCAATAAGATAGCGAGAAACAGCGAGAAGACCACTAAATCCTAATGTTTTAGTAAAAAAAAGCATTAAAAAAGTTTGAGTAACTATAATAGTAATAGTAATAATTACAAAAAATCAAGTTTATTTAAGTACGCAGATTCTAAACAAATAGTAGTGATTTTCAAATAATTCCAGGAAGTGTTCGATAAATATTCCTCTATTCCGTATAATGGGCAGGTTTGCCAGGATGTATTTTATATTATCGGACATCCATTTGCTTTGACAAGGCGATTCTTATCATCGGATTGAAAAATTTAAATATTTATATGGGACTAGTTGTATTTGAATATTTATGACATATAATTCAGTCAATTTTCTTTATCATATACTTTCCCGCAAATGAAAACTGGTTCTTTTAATGGAATTTTAAAAGAAAAAAAATTAATAAATATGAATAAATAATATGAGAATACGGACAAACTGCTCTTCATCGCAATAAATTGTCGCAGGACGATGGCTTGATTTATAAAGTTGCACGAATGTGCCGCAAAACCCGCACATGATTTAAGCCCTACGGAACGGACTTGCCGCTTCGCCTTTATTTCGGTAATAAGTACTACTCGAGTGAACAAATAGTGCTTTCATCGCTGGCTGAAGTTTATTTATTGTCTCATTAAATGAGGGGCCCCTATGAATATAAAGTACGCCATAGCGGGGGTGGTTGACCGCGGAACGAACAGCGACTCCAGGAAAGGAGATGTGACGTCACTTGAATGGGGCAGAACTGGACCCAGGGGGGCTCGGCCTGCTCACGGAAGATCCGAATCAACGAACCAGTTAGTGATCCTATCTATGAACCGAAGAATGGTTTTAGAAATGACACCCGAAAATGGCCTAACAGCCTATAAACGGTTCGCGAATGTTGCACCTCAATGTCAGCCACATGATCTTCCAAATAATGTACAACTCGTAGAACTATTTCTATGTAATGATTATTCCTGGTGTTATTTGGAAAGCGTGGAATAGAAACTATTATTATTTCGCATTGGCTTGGAAGCCGTGAGTGTTAAGACTTGAGAACTCAAGGATGCATTGGGTTTTTTTTAAGTTCAACTCCCAGTAGGGTGGTGGCTTTTCTTTTAAAGGAGGCAGAGTCCTCTCCTGGCTTCAAAACGGTGGTAACCGTCTCAAAATGTGCATTTTATATGACGCGGACATTAAAATATAAATAAATAAAACGACGATGTTAAGACATTTTTCTCCCATCAGAATGTATGTACGCCTGAGAAGTATTTTGTATATACAGGGTGTCCCGTAAATGTCTAGTCATATTGTGAGGGGTGATAGAAGACCCTTAGGGGAACAAAAAATGTTCTATGACGATTTCCCGAATTCTCGCCCATAAGGGAGAAAACGTCGTTTTATTGTTTTTTCGAGACAAACGTGGTTTTTAGAAGAATAATCGTTGAAGCTCCGTCCCAGGTGGTTCTACTAGAAAGGGGGTGAAACCAATCGAAAGCTGAGTAAATTTACTATAAGACTAGTTGAGAGTAAACGTAAAAATGAATGAATGTAAGTATGTATATCTTACCAAAAGAAAGCTATTTTAAATTTCCTGACATTTTATTGATATTTCTTTCCAGCGTTACTCCTCAATGGGCAGGATCTGTGATTTCCCGCTTTTTGAAAAACTTCCTCATTTAACCAGCTTTCTATTCAAGTATCACAATCCTGTGTTATTGAAGTATTTGAACGGTTTAAGAACAAAAGTTTTTTAAAAAACATGGATCTGTGAAAAGAAAATTATATTTTTTTCTTTAGTTTATTCAAAAAGCTGAAGAGAAATATTTATTTTTATAAATGTTTACATAATAATAACTAAATATTTACTTAAAACAATAAAAAAAATTACTTCCACGAATATAAAAAAAATTCCTAAAACAGTAAATAAATAAAATACACATTTATTTTGAATTTATTAATTCAGGTAACTAATACTGGGTGCAGGTGGCGGCCATTAATGAACCCCAACCATACATTAACCTCAAAAATTATTATTTTTACCTAGATCACGCATTTGAACACATTTTTACAGGACTATGTATGTCTTATTTATGAGGGATAGAATTTTTAATTACCACAACAACAACGCATGGGCTCACGAGAATCCCATTGAGTTTCACAAGCATAGCCATCAGTATCAATTCAAGGTAAAGCATTTGTTTTAAAAAATATAAATACCTGTAAAAATGTGTTCAAATGCGTGATCTAGGTAAAAATAGTAATTTTTGAGGTTAATGTATGGTTGGGGTTCCTTAATGGCCGCCTCCTGGACCCAGTATTAGTTACCTGAATTAATAAATTCAAAATAAATGTGTATTTTATTTATTTACTGTTTTAGGAATTTTTTTTTATATTCGTGGAAGTAATTTTTTTATTGTTATAAGTAAATATTTACTTAATATTTATGTAAAAATTTATAAAAATAAATATTTCTCTTCAGATTTTTGAATAAACTGAAGAAAAAAATATAATTTTCTTTTCACAGATCCATGTTTTTTAAAAAACTTTTGTTCTTAAACCGTTCAAATACTTCAATAACACAGGGTTGTGATACATGAATGGAAAGCTGGTTAAATGAGAAAGTTTTTCTAAAACCCGGAAATCACAGACCCCGCCCATTGAGGAGTAACGCTGGAAAGAAATATCAATAAAATGTCAGGAAATTTAGAATAGCTTTCTTTTGGTAAGATATACATACTTACAGTCATTCATTTTTACGTTCCCAACTAGTCTTATAGTAAATTTACTCAGCTTTCGATTGGTTTCACCCCCTTTCTAGTAGTACCACCTGGGACGGAGCTACAACGATTATTCTTCTAAAAACCACGTTTGTCTCGAAAAAACAATAAAACGACGTTTTCTCCCTTAGGGGCGAGAATTCGGGAAATCGTCATAGAACATTTTTTGTTCCCCTAAGGGTCCTCTATCACCCCTCACAATATGACTAGACATTTACGGGACACCCTGTATAGGGATTTCTTCTACGGAGAGTAGCACGTTATCAAGCTCTTCCTTACATCATTCTATGTTTTTGATTATATAAAAGTGTTTTTTAATGTAGATCTATTTAGTTTTAGCACCGCGCCGTACATAAAAATTTTAATATCGTCGAAAGGTTAAAGTAAATAATGCAAATCCTGCAATACAATCAAATAAAAAAAAAATAGCAAGGTATACATTCATAAGCGGGAGATGGTGGGTTCGCACCCGCGGCGCTAATTAAAAAATTGCGCAGAAAAAAAGGTATACGTCAAGCGGAAAACTCACAGTGAAATTTTTAATTTTTATTTTATGATACTAAATTTTAGTACAATACACATCTAGATTTATAGGAATATGGAACATATGTAAAACTTTTCAACTAACAAGAATGTAATAATTCATTCATACATGCCCAAAATTGATTTAAACAGAGGCGAACCATATACAGATCAATAAGAAGAGACATATTGCAAGACAAGATATTTTTCCATGTGTGTGTGTGAGCTTTGTTCCTGTTTGAGCTTGAACAGATGTTGAGTGGCTGACTTTCACTAATTTGAATAGGCCAAGAAAGATGGAAGAAGAGAGAGAGAGATCAGACAAGAGTCCGGCCTTCCCATCTTGGGGCTACTGTTACATGGCGAAAGCGCCACCTTTCTAGCGGAACAAAATTACTTACAACATATCACAAATGTGTTTATTAATCAATTTAAACGAACAAGATATCTAAGTCAAGAATTTCTTCAGGGCTATGTCTATTCAATAATATATTAATGCGTTCATTTTTAAATATGTTCGTGTAAAAAATGAGTAGTAAAACACGCATAACTAACATCCCTCAGGATTGATAAGATGTTATCAACTATAATACATTTTTTTTTTTTGCTTGTCGGCTTCACACCTTAGGAAATAAACTCATATGAGTTTAATTCGTTGGTCTATCAAATAACAAAAAAAACTTATAAGCAGTATAAAGCAAAAATTAAATTAAATTACAAGAATAACTAAATAAATTTTTAAAAAATTATATAAAACAAATATATAAAAAATAGATTAATAAGAAAAATAAAGAAAATACAAATAAAAAAAAAGAAGTTAATACTTTTGTTATTATTATTTTGTTATTGTAATATTTTCTCTAGTTATATTTTTAAAATATTTATTTATAACAAAAATATATAATAAATTAAAATTCTGTGAAAAGCAAATAGTTAACTGCTATAACTATCCAATAAACCATCACCTGCTAAGGCAAAAAAAGGACCAATCACATGTTGTTTGTTAAAGACCACTCTACTCTGCCCAAAAGGCGCCGGAATACAAACACCTTAAATACCCTACCATGGGAAGATGGACGCCAGTTAGCTAAATTATACAAACCGGCTTTAATTGATACTCTAGCCATTTGCCTAGCCTTTATTATTTCTACCCCTCCCCCCACTTCCCCCCTCTCCTTAGCATAATGATTGGATGCCTGCGAGCAGCTGTTCTGATTAGAAGCCACAGGAGTGGAGCATCACTTTCCCTCCAGGCGGTATCATGATAATGAAGCGTTGCGTCAGGTGGATGGTCTTAAGCATGTGTGCTGGAGGATTGTTAGAATGCTTCTTCACTATCGATTGATAACAAGAAGGTATCTAAAAAGATCGATTTATTTCGTTAACTTAAATTAGAAGAATCAGTTGACAAAATGTCATCAGGTTTCCAATCGTCTTTTTCATTTATAGCCTATAAGCCTGGATTAACAAGAATGAGGATCCGCGTTATAAATAAGTAAGGTAATAACTAAGCACTCATGTACTCTCATCATATGTACGACTGAGAATATTATTTACATTTGGGATGAAAATATTATTTAGTCTTCATTTAAATTTAAAAGCCCTTCTTTCATAAGTCAGAGTTTTAGGACAGGTTATTTCTCCGCTTAAAAAATCTCACACTCCATAGTGAGAATCGAATCAACATCATTGGAGACGGAATACTTACGTGTATGTACCAAGGCCATTGGGCCTCCAAAACACATTATTTGATTTTAAATAAGTATAATTGTATTAAAACCCTGTAGGTATATTTTTTTTAAATAGGATATTTTAAAAAATACAAAGAAAAGTGTATTCTATATTGCATCATAAAGAGTTTGACTCGGACGTTTCTTATATAAATAAAAGAGAAAATAATAAAAAGATCATATAACTCTTCATTTTAGATCTGCATTATACTCTGCTCACATTTCTTTTTTTTCTTTTTTTTTTTTCTTTTTTTTACTTGGAAAAAAATTGAACCCTTTATACTTTACAGTGATCACTTTTAGTACAGCGGACCTGAATTCCAAATTTTCAATCAAAATCTCAGGTCCTCTTTCCCCTTTTAAAAAGGATAGACAAAAATTACAATGATTATACCATTTTTGAACTACCATTATTGAACAGTAACTCCAAAACGGATATATGGGAAATACTGGAGAATAATTGAGGAATACACTGAAGATTATTTTTATAACATAAAATAATACATCGCCTTCCTCCCTTCCCTGTCGAAAATAATTTAAAAAAAAATAATTTTTTCTGTAAATGCCTTAGTAGGTGAAAAGAGCTGAGAGAACCAATTGAATCAGCACTTATCAAGCCGTCTGAGTGAGAATGAGTATGCCTTCTATTTTTTTATTAAATGTTTTTAGGGACCTTACTGCTTAGAAAGAAAAATGTAAATTTAAAGTTGTAAATAAATTTAAAGTTCTACCCCTTTAACGTTTTTCCCAAATTTAAATATTATTTTGAATATAGAAGTAAAATCCTATCTTGTCTTAATACATAACACTTCTAACTACATAAGTAAATGTCCAATAAAATAATTTCAACTGAAGGCATCTTATATAACCAGGAACTTTGGCAGTCCAATTTATTAATCCATGCTGAGAAATATATATATATTCTGTGTTTAAAGATAACATACTTACTGACTGACAGAGATGTAAATACACATATATGACAAACAAAGTAACCACTTACCTAAAAAAAAAAAGATATATTACTATTAATATATTACTACTCATAAATAGAAAATATGAACAAAAAACACAAATGTTTTTTTTATGAGTATTTATGTGTTTTTATGTTTATTTTGGTCAAATTGCTAATTTTAGAATTCAATAAACGCAATAGATAAAAAAAACACTTTTCCATCAATTTAATTACCTACATTATTCGACTTGTTGGAGTAAATGAAATAATACAACGAGGCTTTACAATAATTGAACTTAAAGATAATTCTTTAAAGATAAGAAGTATATATTCATTGACTAATTAAATGATTGATTAAATATTAAGTATATGATTAATCTAAATATATGATTCAAATAATATACTCTTTTACATCTTTACGTGAATTAATTTTCAATTGCGCGCATATACATAGGCATCCATGACCCTAGTGGTTGAACTGCCTTAAAACACCAAAAAAAAAAAAAAAAAAAAAAAAGATAAGAAGTATTTCGTCAGGTCTGAGTTTTCTTGTTCATTTTTCCTGTGTTTTTTTTTATTTATAATTTTATTTATCTTCCAGTGATTATTGAATTTTACGCATTATTTAAACAAGGGAAAAATGTTAATTGATAACTATTCTTAATTACTTAGTAATTTATTAAAAACATTAAACATTATTATTAAACAATTGCCAATAGTGTTAATTGAATTAAATAAACTTTAAAGGTGTATATATATATTTGCCTCTCCATTAATAATTATTAAGCAGCAATATTAAATGAAAGTAAGTGTTAAAAATCATTGATTTATTATATTTATTATGAATACTAAGTTAATTTTATTTTTATTTTTTTACGGCGCTTCGAGAACTAGGTCATTCGCGTCGACATCCAGGGTACAGCAAGGAATATTCCCAACGTGCCGTGGGATAGAAAATTCCTGCCGCCGCACACTGGGCAAAAATCCACTTTTAGGGTGACAAAATTATTTTGTTGTGTTTTTCAAACTTTTTGAGCTCACTGAGATAGGGAAAAAAATTAAAAAGAATCGTTCACCCATAGCTTTTAGTATCTAACAAACAAGTGTTGTAGACACACAAATGTTTTGACATCATAGATAAAAATTGGGAAAACATTTTGTAAATCTATGGTACATTTAAGTAGTACCTTTTTGCATCTATTATTTACATAAACATAATACATATATTCATAAAAAATAATACATAGGCTATAATTCGAAAATAAATAACAAAAATAGACTAACAACTTGAAGAAAAAAGTAATTGTACTGACTTGTTTTTGTTTTGTTTTTTTAATAATAACGAATATATACAATTATATTATGCAATAAAAACGAATTATCCATCAATCATCGTCTGATTCAATACTGCTACATCCTTCAGCATTTTCTTTTGACGAGTCAGTATCGTCTGCCTCATTTTCTAATGACAGTTCTTGAAGTGGATCATGTTGTAAACTACACTTCAATA
Source organism: Gonocerus acuteangulatus (assembly GCA_946811695.1). Taxonomy (NCBI): domain Eukaryota; kingdom Metazoa; phylum Arthropoda; class Insecta; order Hemiptera; family Coreidae; genus Gonocerus; species Gonocerus acuteangulatus. The sequence continues at coordinate 44,395,353 of OX328131.1, forward strand.
GGCTAATTACATATACAACGGTAACATGAAATTTAAATAATCACGTATAGTTTCTGTTCAAAAAATGGAAAATAATTACGAGAACGAAACTGTCCGATTAATATTCCCTTCCGCGCCCTTTCATGATCCAAGAAAGTAAATATTTACATTTTACCTTAATCCTACTAATACTAGACAGTATTTAGTTAGTGATTTGTAAAATATTTGTTTGAATTTTGTCCACCTAAAATGTGATTTTCGCCCACTGTGCGCCGCGGATTCTTCAGCTTCTATCTGACTGCCTAAACTAAATTTAAATTTGCATTAAAAGGGGGAAGAAGGGGGAACTAAAAGTTTCAAGACAGTAAAGTAGAAGCTTAAGGCTTATCGAAAAAAAATATTGGGAAGTGGAACTTTGTGGAACTTTTTTTTTAAACCTTACTCAAACTAGAGTAATCAACAAAATATGAACGATCTAGTAATAATTTCATTAATATTTTTTTTATTTGATATGCCCTTCTGTTATTAGATATATATTATGTATTTATAAAGAACATACCACTAGGTAATAAATCCATTGTGAAAAGAATTTATAAAATTTGCACACAATTTTTAAAACACAACTTAAAAGGACCATAGTTGGAACAAGACTAAACAAAGGAAGTGGAAGAGACTAGCAATGGTTGCATTCCTTATTGTTTTAAACATTTTGGGTTAAAATAGAAAAAAAAAATTGTTCTGTTTTTAATCAATAGAAGACTTGAGCACGTTTTGACACGTAAATTGACTTTCTACGACGACATCACATTTTCGACTTTTGTCGCCGTAAAGTAGTCGTTTTGCCCAGTGTGCCCCGGTGGGGATTGAACCTTATGAATCTAAGGCGCTAGCCACTAGACCACGAGAGATCCACTAAGTTAATATTTATATTTTTCTACATCTTTAAAAATATAATTAGTATAAGAAAAGGCGTTTAGCAGTAGAATCGTATGTATCGAGATTTTATTTTTATTTTGGACGTTTCTTGGGGTTTAGAAATTTTGAAAAAGAAGCGTTTGAAAAAAATGACTGTCACGGAAGAAGTGCATCTTCTTTTTAGTAGAGTACGATGTTATGATAGGTATATCAGAAAAATGTCGACCGTTAGGAGCATATTACTTATTTCCGTCTTCCAGATGTGCTAATATTTTTTGTTAGCGAGCCCGTTTAATAAAATGTATTGTTATAAAATAGAACGGAAATTGTGGCTGCTATCTTCTTAACAGATTTTGATGAAGGATCGGTAGGGTCAATGAGGACTGAAGATATTTTGAAAATTTCACACATCAGCTTAATCTTGATAGCTACATTCCTTCAGGATGTGCTAAAAAGTACTTAATTTATTGAAAGAATGTATAAGGAGTCCAATCCAAAGTTATTAGCTCTTGTAGACAAGATTCCAGATGTCCCAGGAACTGGATTCTCGACAAGGACTCCAACATGTCCTTCATACCTCAGCTCCTTTTCCAGTTAGGCCCCTGTTTGTGAGGACCAACTCCAGTCAGACTAGTTATTGCTCATCTATCTACATATTGCTGGTTTTGGTTATTTCAGGGCAAAAAAAAAACTGAAGACGATTGAAGCTGCAATATGATAGGCAAAATATGTTTTTTTTTAGAGTAACAAATAAGATAAACAAACAAAAATGAAGAACTACTTTGACGCAAGAATTCATGGCATTTACAGATGGAATTAATTATGAAAGTGTCTGTGTTAGCCAGGCAATTGGCCTTATTCTAACCACTGCACCATGTAAAACACTTCATATGTTTATACATATTAATTCCATTACGTTTATTAATTTCCTTTGTTTTATTCAATGCAATCTAGTGTATTTAGTTAAATTGTTTTGATTTTATATTTAAAATATTTTAGCTGAGATACTGTATACTCTATATTTTATATAATCTATTAGAAAGTACGCAGTATCTAAAGATGGAGCTTACAAAAAGGTAATAACTGCATATAAACACCAACAGAGTATAGATATTTGAGCGAGGAAAACATAAAAAAATAATATGACGATAGACCGTATAAATTATATAATATAAAATTAATAATTAATGCAGAAAGCATTTCAGTCGCCAATGTCCATCATTTATTCTAAGTAAGTGGTTGATGGGACTAAAGGGGTACTAAAAGTAGGAATTTTTATTCAGTAGAAATAAAAATTCCTACTGGAAACATTTTTATTATGTAGGCTCAGCGCTTTTAGCAGCTCCTGCCAAAATCGAAGCTATAGCAAAACAAACGCAATAAAAACCTGCCTTGGCTACTAAATCTGGGAGAAGTTATGTAATGTAACCTTGGAACGACGAGATTAACGCTAATAACGTTATTGGTTCTAGGAGACATCGAACAGAAAAATTGTCGCAAGAATTGCGCCATTTCAGCACGTTACCACACTAATCTTTTCCCTACTGTTTTTATTTTTCTACATACATACATATTAGAATATACCCAAAAATCCCAAGAAAATTCTAGTTTTTTCCCACTTTCCTCGACAACTGTTATAGATATGGTTTTGGGAATGGTTCTATTAGATTCTCCATGTGCAATCACTTATAAAATATGTTCCTGTCGCCCTTATACACAAGCAGCAAATCAAACGTTTCAAATTACACTAAGTAAATTTTACCAAATTTCATTAAAATTGGTCCTTTGTTGAGCCAGTTAGAGAGCGAACAGATATATATATATATATATAGAGAGAGAGAGAGAGAGAGGGGTAGGTGTTGTACCTTTGAGCACTTTGCAAAATTGAATTTTTTTTAGCTTCAATATTAAGGCTAAATTCATTTTTTTTTATTTCATTGTGATTAGTATTCTATTGCTTATCATATTTAATTTTTTCAAGGTTCTAGCTTTACATTTAATATTTTTTATTATTTTTTTTTTAAATAATCGTAAAGTGGTCAAAGGTACAACATTTAGTTGTACCTTTGACCATGGGGTGTTGTACCTCTGACCACGTAAAAACAACACAGCAGAAAAAAAATTGTATACAGTGATATTGTAATTAATTACAAGGTTAATAAATAGAGGACAAGGATGTAAGTGTCATAAAAAAGCTATTATTGGTATTATGTTATGCTCAATATGCTGAAAAATCCAACCGATAAACGTTTTAACTGTCGAGCAGATCCACTAGCAATAGTAGGGTATGGAGGTTAAGCCACAATTTCTTCAACATCAATGTCATACAAATTTTCATATTCTATCGTAAACTTGTCACTTAAAGTTTGTTTTTTTCAAATATTGGATCTTAAACATTGGACATTTACGAGGTTTCCCTTTAGGCCAGCCCCTATTTGACATTTCCCTTGCCTGCACTTTTCGATGATGTCTGACAACTTCAAGTGGAACGATAAGGGGCTATAGGGTTGAACTGCTACTTTCAGGATCGATAAAGGCAGTTTGAACTTATTTCATTTATCATTTTTTAAATTCTTTGAACAATTGAAGCAACCAATATTAATTATTTTAAAAAAAATTGTAGCAGAAGAACATAAAAGTTGAATTTTAAAAAAATTACTCAGGTGTGTTGTACCTTTGACCTGGTCAAAGGTACAACAACTAGTCCTGGTCAGAGGTACAACACCCTGGTAGTGCAAATTAAAAGGCATGCTAAAATTTTAGGGTTAAGATGATTCAATTTCAAAAGCTACGCCATGTTCCTTATTGTAATAGCTACTTTGTCAAATGATTTCCATCTAAAAAGACGTAATACAAAAAATATTATGAGGTATAACATCATCAATAAATAACTTACATTTTTATGATAGAAATTGATAAGTATTTTTTGCAAGAATCCTCTTTGACTTTAATAATGCAAAGTAGGTTACACAAGCCCTCTAGTGAAGGAGCTAAAAACTAATTACACCAAAATTTATAAAATGTTGCTACATGCCGCCGCAGCCTCGGTGGTCAAAGGTACAATATGGTCAGAGGTACAACACCTTCCCCTATATATATATATATATATATATATATATATATATATATATATATATATATACATATATATACATACATATTTAAACCACCAGCTAAATGCCGGATTATGTTCTAATCTTTCCACGCGTTTATACATAAAAAAAAGACTTGACGTCTATCATTTTAGACGAATAGACGAAGATAGTACATCAACTTTTAGGTTCGTTGCAGGTCAGTTCAACGAAAAAATGAAATTCCGAACTATCTTCTTTAGGGCTAAAAGTAAAAAAATAAAACTGATAAAAGACCCGTGCTATCTATCCTGGAAAGGTGGACTTAAGATTAGCCCGAGATAAGATAGAGATGAAAAGAGCCGCCTTTGCCGAAAGCTTCAACGAGCTGTCTGTTTGCTCTTATACGGGCGAGAAGCAATATAAGTTGATCGCTTTCTGAAAGGACTTATATCCGCTATTGGTGTCATCTCGGAACCAAAAAAACCCATATATATCTATACAATAGACGACAATTGTTATTTTTGTGGTACCCTTTATCTGTAGTACAATATTTACTGAGTTAGTTATCTTCTGTGGCGTATGTTGTAAATATGTACCAATTTTTTTAATTCAAAGCTATCTGATATCTTTGATATAATTTATCTGATTTAGATTAATAAGGTAAAAGGTCAGTATGTCAACATGGTTCAGAAATAAATATATTTATTCTGATTAAAAATGTATTATTTTCTATCCCTACACCTATATGCGTGTGGGTGTGAGTGGTTTACAAATATTTTGTGGCCTTGCGTTTATGGGATTTAAAATTCGATAGTATACATATATACACACTTTTGAACGAACGGTATTTCGTGATTTAGTGACTATGAAACGTCAACTATTTTCGTTCATTTCCAGGTTGTGTCAACGGTACGACGTCATAAGTAGCTCCCTATGTAGTGAGAGTAAGTTTTTGATACTAAAATAACAAACAAATTTACCTAAAATAAGAACCATCGTCGTAATACAAACATTTTAAATTTATTTGATTTGAAAATTTTAAGGAGTGAATAAAACCCCTTAAAAGGCTATGATACCGTTTGAATACCGATTTTTTCAATATAAATATCGGTGTTATGCGCATTATGATATTTATTACAGTAAATGTACAGTTATAAATAATAAAAGTGAAAGTACTGCTTAGTATGACTTAATTTATTTATTTATTTTACGACGCTTCTGCAAATTGGTCCTTAATACCGGGATATTTCTAAAAATCCATAATGCAGCAGGGAATTCTTTCAACGGGCCCTAAGATGAAGAAACTCAACCTGCAGCAGGTTGAATTGACTTAAAAACGCGTCTCCCGCGTGAGAATTCAACGCGTAAGCCACAGGACCCCCTGAAAGCGCCACTCAAAAAGTTTTGTTTGATGGCACTAATACGATCAAAATAAGGCCATCGGTTCGCCGGTCCCCATGTTTGCTACTATCCTTTTATTACAGATGGTGGTAAAAAGATTGCGTGTACACAAGATGGCGACCGGAAAGCCCCGTTTTGATCGGTCTGGTGCCAAAAAACATACTGTTTGAGTTGCTGTTTCATTTTACTGTAATTTGAATGCAAGATATTTATTTTGAAACAGCCGATTTTCTTTGCCTCCAATTTCTGATTATTTTCAAATATGAATATAACTGCAAACAAATGTCCCTATCTTTGGCAAGAATTCCTTTTCATATCTCCTCAAGTGCTCCCGAATCGCCCCCCCCCCTCCCCCTCACGGCGGCAATTCGGCTAGGGCAGAATTCCAACAGGGCCTCTGTCCACTCCATTATTTAATAACATGCATAGCTAGAATTCCCCGAGTGCTACCTTTGTCCTAGCTGCTGCCATTTTAGTCATCCTAATAATACTTTGTCTCATTCAGGGGAAGGCCCTCCTCCTGCAGAGAGGAGAATTGCCGAGGTCCTCAGAGCTCCCAAGGTGGACCTTCCAACTAGAGTCTCTAGGGCTTGAATGAGTAATTAATACAGTCTCATAGTATTTCATCACAAAGGTTTCTAATAAAGGAACATGAATGGTATCCTTGAACAAGCTCAGGAACTATTATATTACATACTTTATAGATTGGGGGCCTGTAAATGGATTAAACAACAATAATCTTAATCAAACTACATTTTACTATGTATTTACCTCAGCCACCGATAAATAAGTAACTTTATGTATATATAACATGGATTTAATACCCAAATCACGAAAGAGTACACACTTTACACCTGATGATATATACCCGCCAAAAAAAAATCAATATTTTTTTTATTATTATATAAAGACCATTACATAAATATATGTGGAAGCTCTTGCGTCCTTTTTCCTAGATACCTCCTGAGATATTACAGGGCTATATTTTAAAGGGAAGGCTTCATTTTTAACACAAATTTCGGTACTCAAAATATATTTGGTTCATACATAGATAAATAATTGGGAAAGAGTGGAACGGATGAGGTTTTCTGTTGCTTATACGTGTATGACGATATTATTCCTTTAATTTGAATAAAGTTTAAGATTTGTTATTATTATTTTATTTATTTTTTGTACAGTAAAATTCTATTCTTTTACAACCAATGTTTTCCCAAGTCTCAACCTTATTTTTATTTTTTTTTTACGGCGCATCAACTATTTGGCTATTAGCGCTGGGCTATCTACAGGTTGCCACCCTTTTCTAATGCCAACAGCACGTGGTCGGTCACCCATTCAGGTACTGACCACGCCAGACGTTGCTTAACTTCGGTGATCTATGGGAACCGGTGTATTCAACGTGGCTATGGCCGTTGGCTCTCAACCTTATTCTTCGCAAACCCTTTTCTATGCAAAATATCGCTTGATATTTTCTTTTTCTGGGTTAGTGGTACTTGGACGATGATAACCTAGGAGGTTTTCGCCCTTTAAACGACAATCCAACCATCTAACGAAATAATTGTAAAGCCATTTTAACTTCTTCTTATCCTCCCAATTTATTTTACTTTCATTACACAACCTTTCTGAATGCTTTAAATGTTGCTGTCTTTACTTGACTACGCTCGAACATTTCTAGATATATTTATTCTTTAAGTTCTTCTCGTAATGCTGTAAGGAAGAAAATGAAATTCAATCAGAACAACCCTACCCCAAAAAATTACTAGTAAAAAGAAGTGGAAGGGCAAGATGAAATATTATAATGTAAATCTTTGTAGTAAACTCTAAATGACTCCAAGTAACACTTAACGCAATTCAACAAAATGAAGTAACCTCAAATTTACCCTGCAAAAAAAAAAGGCAAGTCTAAAAGAATTCTCCGCCTCTTTACCCTTAAAAAGAGATCATATAAATCCCTTCCATTAATAAAATTGCCGCTGTATTAAGTATTCATATTTCTTGTAAAATGTGTAAAAATACCAACCCAATGTAATGTGCACAGCTCTTCCATTCTTGTCTTTTTCATTTCTATTATTTCATTTGACTGAATAGGGCAGAAGCTCTTTTTTTTTCCTTTTTTTTTTTTCTTTTTTTTTTTTTGCATTCTCTTTTCGGCTCCCTTGGCTCTCTCTCCTTTTGAAAGGTAAGACATTATTAAAATCCAATTCACGTGGACGACAATGACTGCTTTCCTCCAGTCAATGTCGAGAGCATTTAGAGAAGATATTAAAACCATTGTCAGATAGATTAATTTTAAAAAGGTAGAAGGAACCATTTATTTGGAATACAAGTACGAAAGAATACAAATAACTCAAATATGTTTGAGAATTCCTTCCATCCATTAATATTCTATATGGAATTGTATTATTAAGGGAAAATACAATATGTGTTTTCTCCTGATCGATATGCGAGATAAACGAAAAATCATTGCCTCATTTTAAACAATTTAGATTTCATCCTTTTCAGATAATTAATTTCTACTAATTTTATACATAAATCGTAGTGGTCAACACAATTTGAGCCACATTTTTTCTAGTCATTTCTGTTATAATCATTCACACAACGCTACTTCTGAACCCTGTTGATTGTAGAAGATATCCCTTCATATTCTAATTATATACTTATCATTTAATAAAATATATTTTTTAAAAACAATCTCATTTCTCATTGGCGATACACTAATGTCCTATGCTAATATGAGTTGAATGAAACAAAGGAAAGATAAAGAGTGCAATACTCCCTTAACTCTTGCATACAGTTGGCGCATTGAAATAAGGAGCTCATTGCAGAGAGATCGTGAAGTTTAATCACGTGCAGATAGTAAGATGGCAAAATCAATATAGTGCGACTGTCCGTGCATGACAATCGCTAAGCAGGCTCGTTCGGTTAAGTTACAATTTACATGATGCTCATTTAAACTAAGAAACAAAAAAAGAAGGGGGTTTCCCGTGGTCTAGTGGCTAATACCTAAGGTTTATAAGCGGGAGATGGTGGGTTCGATCCCCACCGGCGGCAGGAATTTTCTCATCTCAAGGCTCGTTGAGAAAATTCGTCGCTGCACCCTGGATGTCGGTACTAATGGCGCAGATTTGTCGATGAGCCGTCAAAAAATAAAATAAAATAAGGGAACAAAATTTCATTACGGTAAATAATGTAAAATTTTAAAAGACAACGAACGAGAGAACGAACAAAAACAAGTCAAAATATCACTAACTGCGGTATTCAAAACTAAGTAAGCAAACATTTGGGAGCAAATATGTCAGTGATATACTGTGAACGAATTTACAAATTATTAGTTAAGGGCATATTATCTGCTTTAATTATTTCATCACTGCACTTAAACCTGTATCCACTGCTCAAAACCATGGACGATAAATATTTTGATCAGAATATAGCAAGTGAAAATTAACATACATAACGCAGAATAAATTGGAAACGATTCCAACACAAATTTTTTTCTGATTCGTTTTTGTAGGATATTAATCAGCATTTTGAATATTCACTTCTCACTTAACACCTTCCCCAGCCGTTTTCAGAATATTAAAAGAGTCTACAAATAACTACCTATCTTGTAATATTTCCTTGTTACAAAATTTGAATACATTTTGAATATATTTTACTGTTTCAAATCCTCCATCGCTTTTGAAGCACCCAAATCAAATATTCTAGATTTTTGATATATATATATATATATATATATATATATATATATATATATATATTTATATATATATATATATATATATATATATATATATATGTTTAGACCTCGTTTTTTCCAGTAACTGGTTTATTTTAAAGCAGTGTCTATTTGTAAGTCAAATACACACACATAAATAAATTCAGTCCAAGAACCTGAGAAACTAAAAAACAATTTGTTAAAAAAAGGGATTTTAGTCATTAATTGTAATAATAAATGATCAATTTCTAATATAATTATTGAGTATAAGACCCGGTGGCCGCGATCGTTAAGGCGTGAGCACTTAACAATCCGTGCCAAAGGTCGTGGGTTTGATTCCCACTAGGGGTCGTGGCTTTTCTTTAGCATCTAAAGAATAGGCATCAGCCCTATCCTAGCTAGAAAAGGGTGGTGACCTATAGATAACCCGTCCGAAAATTCATAGTTAATTATGATTGACGTTAAAACTAAATAAATAAATTATTGAGTATAATTCAAGTGAACGTAATAAAGAAAATAAATATTGCTCGTCAATCCTCTTCAAGTGAAAAACACTTTTTCTAGTAAATCCTGAGAAAAATAAATCTTTCAAGTCCTCATTAATTCTAATGCCGTTAATCGAAAACGTGGTACGAATATATAAATTCTTTGGCTAATAAAATCTTGTTATTCTGCTCACGCCTTTTATTATTTTTTACCCTTTCTCGATGGATTAATCTGTTTTCATACCTCTTCCTAATAGATTTCCATGTCGGAAGTAACATTATTATGTTTTCAAAATTAAATTTATTTACGAATATGTTAACTCGGGTAAAACAAATTGTCAAAAACCTGCATTTCAAATTTCAGCATTTTGAAATGGGGATATTTTATCATTTTTTACTGGAGTAAAGATAAGCCCCACTAGACAATAACTTAAATAACAAAATCTCGGTTTTGAATATAGAGGAATCAAATCAACGAAAAGAAAAACCAAATATTTTAATGCAATATTTGTTTAATCATTATTACTTTTTTAACCATCAATTTCATCATTAGAATTAGGAGAAACTTAAACTAATGTATGTAATATCGTATCATTATTTTTGTAATGGTTTTCTTTGTTGGTAGCAAGCAGTTCGAGATCGATTTTTATGAATAAAATAAAAAGTATTTTTATTAAGTAGTAATTAACAAAATCTTGATACACAACTCCTCGTATATTTAAATGAAAAAAAAAAACGTAAGTAGAATAAATGAATCATTTGTTCTTTTACACATTCGTATTCCCTAAGCAATTAAATAACTCTTAAAATTAGCTTTCAAAACGGGTTAAACAAACGCCAAACGAAAAGATTTACTTATTCAACAAAACTTTCGTTTGACAATTTTTTTGTGAACCCCGTTAATTATACGCTGATAAAATAATTGAGATTATACGAATCTGGTAAAATAAAAGGAAAAAATAAAGGCTCTTAAGTCATATATATCTTACTTAATAAAACTAATTTTAAAAGAAGCACTTTAATTTCAGGCACCACCCGATGAAAACTGAATGCAAGCGAATTTATAGACTAGTTATTTATACATTCTATATTAATTCTTATATACACGACCAGAAACACATAATACCACTGACTTAAAACTCACAATTCCTTCATCCGATCGTGGAATATTTCATTTAATTGCTCCCAATTGACTCAAGTGCTCTCAGAACAAGAGGGCTGAAGTAAATTTTCAAGGGCGAAATACAAACAGGCCTAAGCAAAACGGCTTTTCACTTTGGCCGGAAGAAACTTGAAAAGAGGAAAATGGATTTCCATTAGAGGAGGAAAAGTACGAGCTTTTTGAAAAATCGCTCATCCAACTTCTCGAGAAACTTTTAATGGCAACCTCCTTCTCCAGCTGTTAATGAGAAAGGGAGAAGACGTATCCTCTTTGGCTAATTCTAGACCGCACTACAACTCAACTGACCTTTACGTATATATTTATTTTAATATGTGTATATTTTGTTAACAAGTATTTGTTATTGTTCTTTCTTTGACGTTTGACATAGGTACGACAATACACACCCACATAAATTCATATATAATATGGTCATCTGCCATCCATACTTCTGCCATGTAGATTCTTTCTTTTCTGATCAATTTGCTCTAGAGAATTTTTATTATACACATATATATATATATATATATATATATATATATATATATATGTGTGTGTGTGTGTGTGTGTGTGTGTGTTTTAAATGTCGTTTGTAATCTCTCGTTAGGAACAGTGACAACAATAATTCATGATCATTTGTTGTGAGGTCAACGCACGTTCAAAACAATCCAGTAACTTAACTTGCCTGGGATATATTAACCTCCCCTTCCCTAAGTCTTGACTTAGCTCCAAGTGATTTCCACCTGCCAGGGCCCTGAAGTAAAACATTTCAACACTCATGCCGAAGTGAAGAATGATGTCCTATAATAGTTCCGTCGTAGTAATAAATCTGCCCATGCCGAAGCTTTCCACGCATATTAGTCAAACGCTTGGTATAAATACAGCTGGAGCATATTAGTAAAAAATGGAGTTTAAGGCTTACTCTATTGTACCCTTAATCCTACACAATTTCAATGACAATCTAGGCATTTTTATTGCCTACTTACTCTTCACAATTTACCACGAGCTGTGATTTATATACGCTCCTAAAGTTCTTAAGAAAGACAACAAAAGGCAAAATATAAAGAAAAGAAAATAATTAACGAGATAAGGTAAGTTTGAGGTTAAGTAAGCATAAAAAGATGGAGTCATTAAAAATTATAAGACATTAACAAATATAAATAAATATTTCTATTAAGTTTAAGGGGGTAAGGTTTAGACCGGAGGGTTGGGCTCATTAAGGACTCTCCAACCCCTAATTATGATGGATGCCGCGATAATAAGAGGGTCGTGATTAATAAGCTAACGAGCAGGGGTTGGAGTCTGATATAAATCTGGATTAGATACAAACACTAGCAAAAATCTTTACTCTTACAATGGCAATAAAATTATATATTTTTGGTTTTCAATATTTGTAGATTATCTAGATATGTAATGCACACCAATCAATAGATAAGTTAACTCGAAATAATGTTAAAGTCTTGTGAGTCTTTTTATGTTGAATTTTTTTTTTTTTTTTTTTTTTTTTTTTTTAGCATGTGTACATTACATATTTGTGCTCATTGAGATAAGCATGTATAATCTTACAAAATAAAAAGTAAAGATAAGTAAATGATGATAAAATCATGTAATTGTGGTGGAAGGTCATTAGTAAAAATCACAGTTGCGCATAAATTCTAAATTCTTCATAAGGGCTTAAGTCAAAAATATGAATTTGCCAGGAGAGCAAAAGCAAAGTTCCCTAATTCTAGAAAGGGAGTTATAAACTTGACTTATGGCTATAATACAAATTGGTACAGCAGAACCATTTTTAAATTTTCGCTTAAGACCTTAATACCAACCAGAGTAGGGTATTATTCTTATTCATTGAATAAATTCTCCATCCACTGATTTTTTAATTAATGAATAACAAGATTGACTCATTATTTAATAATTTTATTGATTAAGAATTTATTCATTCATTAAGTTATTCATTGACTGATTTCTTCTTTTTATTAATTGAATAATTCTTTTTTATTCGTCATTCATTATTTTTATGCATTTAAAATAATTAGTTTCGTGAACCAACAAACTTAGATTCTTTATGTTCAGTAAGCAATATCACCTAAATAAATCACTTTCATAAAAAGTACGTTTAATTGTTAAAATAAATCACTTAACGAAAAATTTCAGTCAAATAAATCAATTTCATTCAAAACATTCATTCATTCGAATAAATAACTTTTATTCAATAAACATTTTCATTCAATAAATTATTGTTATTACGTTATTTGACGTAATTGACTGAATACTGAATAAAAATCATTCATTATTCAGAATGAAATAACAGATTTATTCATTATTCATTATTCTGAATGTTTTTTTCCCAACACTGATACCAACCTGTAGCTATGATTTTGTGCTAAAAGCCTACCTCATAATCTCCAAATGCTCAAAAACGACTGAAGCCCTTATGACCACGCATCAAAGAAATATTACTACGAATTTATTCGTACTTCATTTATTGGTAAACACAATTATAAATAAATTCGTATTCATAAGTGTGAAGAACAATTTATTTGTAAGTCTTTACTAAGCCACATTTTTTGCCCATCCATAGAATCCCTAGAGTCTAGCCTCACCTGAACATAAACCTATGTATGGGCATTGAAAATGGGTCTAGGTCCCTGAAAACGTTCTGCCTGTGGAAATTTTTGACTTTTTCTTCCTTCTGACAGGATATCCACCCGACAAATATAGACCGGAGTTCTAGGTTTAAGACTTAGCTAAGTATTCACTTGGCTTACAATGTGCTGCATCATTACAGCAGTAAATTATAAATTCAGAATATGAAAATTCTAAGAGCCTAGAGCAATTAATGTTTTTAGGAGACGTTCTGCTTGTATGGCTAACGGATCGTTCAGATTAACATTCCCGTTAGGGCCGGAGTACCTGTTTTGTGTAATTCGATTTCCCCAGATATCTCCTGAGGGATCATACAGCAGTTTTATGTACTCATGAGAGTAGTAATAGTGCCTCATAAATTGTATTTCTCACTCAAATGTTTTATACTAGAGAACTTTACAGAGAAAAACCTATAAATATTGATACTATGTTACATTAATACTATAGATGGTTTGTTAATGTGTAGATAACGGTTGAGACAATATGATAAGTCGATAGATAGACGTTCTACTAAAAATATTATGACAGAAATTTTGATCGGACTATGACAGCCGGATGATTTTATATTTGAAGTTCAATATGTCTCGTCTTCAGTCAATGGAACCAGTTAATTACATATCCCTCGTTTAACATATTTATTTTTGAAATCATTTCAACATTGAAATGAAATTGACTATGACATTAACTTTTTTTTTCCTTTCTGTTTGAAAGGAATAGAAATTTATTTTCGACTAAAAACCATGGTCTAAGTTAAAAATGTTTAAAGACATTTCTGCATGACCTTTATAAATCCATATTTTATATGAAATAAATAAAAAATACATTTAAAACTAAATTTACAAAATAATATCTTTTATGAGTCTAAGAGATGAAGGGAAATAAAAATGATTGAAAAGGAGAAAATTCTCAAATACATTCACTTAAGTAACAGCCGTTTCCATTAACGTAATTAAAATGGCACTCCCCAGGGGTATTAGGTTTGGAATCGTTTTTATTTTTAATTTTCAATACTAAATTTCTTGTTTTTTTTTTTATTTCTTAAGGGCGGGAATTAGCATACAGCAATTGGGCGGCCAGAAAAGCTCAGCGAGGGAAATTAGGTTTCTTTGAGAGTAATTGAAGAAAATTATATTTTCAGAACGTTTTCTTTCCTCTTGGGAGTTTGAAATCAAGGCTAAAAATGAACCGACAGCCTCTCTCAATAATAAAAATAGCAAAAGAATTTCGATAATTTGTTTCGGTTATATATATATATATATATATATATATATATATATATATATATATATATATATATATATATATATACATATATATATATATATATATATATACATATATATATATATATATATATATATATATATATACATATATATAAAACGTGGTTTAGCTGCTTATTTTTGACTTCGGTACATCTTATGGATGTACAGGGTTTGAGCAGGAAGCTAGTAGAAAGCTCGTACATGTGTTTCGGGCGCATTTTCGGTCTGCTTATGTGCGACTTTTCGGGCATGTAGGTAACTGCTAAAGCTTGTTCCACGGCTATCAAAAATTAACCCAGTCTAGATGGATAGCCACTTTCGTGACAACGGCAAAGCTTATCCCGTGGCCTGATACCCACTTTTGTGACAACATGCCGTCATGGTCCGCGGCTTGATTGCCACTTTCGTGACAAGGCAGATTCTTCACTTCGGGACTAAGAGCCACCGCCGTGTCAGCTTTTTGCGATATCTAACGGTTAGTTTTTTTATTATCTGCTAGAGTTCATAAAAGCCAATTTGAGCCTTTAAAATACAGATTTCCCTCTGCTGCCCAGTCCTTTTGCGTAGTTCTGATCCCTCCGAAGGGCTTTATTTGTGTTTTACTAGTTTATATGTATTTAGAGATCAGGTTCCGTTGATATTATACCATCGCCGAAATATCTGACGATATTATTTTCAGAAAAAATAATTTGTTGTACAATTGTTTAAAAAAAAGTAAAAAAAAAAAAAATGGCCAAACATAAAAAAAAAGTCTTTAAGCCTACATTTGTCTGGCCCTAAGCCGAGAAAGAGAAAATGATAACGAGCGACTTTATGAACAAAGAAATAACGATAGCGTATTAGGAGACTCAGCTATTTTAATGCCGTCCCGTACACCCAATTGGGTGAAGGTCTTGTGGGTTGCCGTCACGTAAGAGTTAAAAGTGGTGGTCGGCATCAGACCACGAGGGCTCAGAATGGTATATAATGTAGAGGTATATGATTCTTGACCGTAAGGCACACCAGGGAGATAGTGTGATCAGTACTATGCTCAGGTCGTCTGATTTTCCACTTGGCAGGTACCCATTAAAGGCTGGGAGTGCCTAAAAGACTTGACGACTCTCAAAATGCTTGTGGCCACAACGTTTAATGGCCGAACCTGGAACGACGACACAAAGTAAAAGATATAATCTTTAGGTTGCTTCCGAGTTTCGGGCTCCTAGAAACCCCTATACTATCATTCAATAAATAATCTGACGCGATGTCCAAATAAATGCCTCCTGGAGCAGATTGAGCTGTTTTCATTTCAGGGCCCGTTGAAATATTTCCTGCTGCATTATGGATGTTTCATAGGGTGCCAACCTATAGATACTCCGCGCTAAACTCGCCTTTGAACCCATTAACTACTGATTGTTTCTATGTAGATGATATTTGGTTATGATGTATCTCATGTAGCGGAAGGTTTGCCTAGATTCTATTTGGCTGTACATAGTTTTTAGGCTCCTAAAAAATCCCTCTGAGGATGGGAAACACGTAGACCCATTTTTAATAAATTGACAATTAAGTTAATTTGGCCTCTTATTCATTGACCTTTTGCCTACACGAGATATAATTGTTGAGATTTTTGGTTATTATTTACATTGAAATAGAAAATAAATAATGATAATGGTTTTTCTAAAAATAATGGCTTTGAAAATAACTAAGTGGTCGCATTTTCCGTCTTTCGGATAATGTAGAGTTATAATACAATTTACTCCTAGTAGAAGTATCTACTCCTTATATGATAATGACAATGTATGGATAATGATAAATATGTGTAATCTGCCTAAAGCTCTGGCTGCATTAAATGAACCAACTTGCCAAAAATGTAAAATGAAGCTAGATAGCGCAATTGGCAACGTAAGTGAGATTCTGTATAATCTCTGCCTGGGAATCTAAAAAAAAATACAGATTTGAAAAGTAATTATATTCATAAATTAGAGTCTGTGTAAGGCATGTGCGCAATGGTCTCTAGGTGAGAATTAAATACAATTATTGTGAAGAAGACCAGCAAATTTTGTAACCTTAAATGCAGTACAATATCAAGAAATTCAATTCATACTAATCAAACCTATGACATAATATGTCATAGGTATGATTATTATGAATTGATATTATTTAATAATAATAATATTGAATAATAGTATTATGTTAATTACGAAATTAGGTTAATTTGTTAAATTTTCTTTCATTTTTAGATCCTATCATGTGAACAAAAAAAATCACTTACAAAAAGAAACAGACATTAACAGAAAAGCAAAAAAATTACATTTCTCTCAAAGGGTCGATTTCAATCCCTCCACTAAATTTGTCTGATGAACGAGGAAAAAAGTTAGAAATTTCATTACCCCGAGTTTTTGGATGGTGGGGTAGTTTATAAAATAAAGCGAAGCTCTCGTCTGGAGGGAGGTATTGATAAAGTAATAGGTAAGCTGGTAATCAGTGGTCGTCATGGCGACGGGACGCTCTGCGCACGCCTCTTGTCTTCCCCAACCCTAATTCAACAGGATGTTTCTCTAAATACATTTTTAGCGAATTTAGTCTCCCTTTCTGTTTTTTCTATAACAAAATATGCTGTTTTGACTTGGTTAATCTTAAGGTGCTTCCAAATACTGCCTATGTTATGGCTGCTGGCAGCAATGTTGCATTAGTGATATTTTATGCTATGGTTGTGTCGTATCTGTGTCATACAATTCCTACTTAAAGCGTAGAGGATTTAGGCTGATCGAACGATATTTCAAAAAGAAATTAATTCTGATTATAATTCAATTACTACATTCTATTCTCCAATACAATGTATTGAAATTTATATATTTTCAATAAAAAAGGCTTTCAAGGCTTTGTGAAATTATTCCTTTGAAGATTAACATTACAATTTATAATGGAAATTTTTCTTTTTCAATAAAATCATGATATCAAAAGGATAAATTAGATTGTAATGTAACAAAGAAAATATTTACTTAGCAAATGTCTCGTTCTAAAAATAAACAGTTAACCAAAGCGTTTGTAAAGTATTTTAGAACAAAGGATTTATATGTCTACCTGATTTGCTTTATGATTTCAATGTGATAATAGATTTTCAGTGTATTTAACATCTCAACATTTAAAATAATGTACAGATTAAAAGGCACATAAAAAAAAATACACAGGTTAAAATTAAATTAATGAGTGTATTTTAATGTTAGGAATTTCAGTATTGTGTTAAACACAGCACTGACAGGTTAGTCCTATTTATTTTTTGTAAAGATCAAAATGTTTTAACAAGCAAGAGGGCCTGAATTTGTTTTGGTTCAACTGTATTCACATTCTACGTGTAAAAATAAATTATCATTTCATTTCACTTTTTCTTTACGTAAATGCCAAAAATACGTTGGAATGATACAAATATTCATATCTAATCATAAGGTAATAGAATTACGGAAAGACGAAACTTTTAGTGCAGAAAACGATTTTTTTTTCGTTGACCCAATGGCACAAAATATAGGAAAATCTTGAAATACACTCCATTTAGTTTCTGAAAACACAGAATTCTTTAAAAGAAACTGTCGACAAATTATTTTGATATGTAAGCTGCATTCCGATGCATATACATAACTTTTTATTCCATTCAAAAAACCTAAAAAAATCTGTAAAATAATTTGTAGAGCTAAAAGATGATAAGTAGGGAACGGAGGTCCATGTAAAATAAAATTCAAAATATGTACATATATATTTAACTATTTATAATGAAATATGTAATAAAAAATTGAAAATATGTAGTAAAAAATACCAAAAATTCTATAAAATATTGAAAGAAAAGCATAGATAACTAGTACGAACTCTGTTATTATAAATAGAAAGAACAAAAGTTGAAAATATATAGATCAAAATGACGAAAACTCTATAACATATTGAAAAAAAGCATAATTAAAAATTAAGAGCTCATTTTAAAAGGGGGAAAAAGAAGATGAATTTTCTAAAGGTGAACATTATTTTGGCAAATTGTATGCAAAAAAATGCATTTTTAAATTTTCTAACGTGAAATGACGCCGGTCTGATCTGATAAGGGGAGAATAGAGTGGTGGAGTCACCAATCAGGCCCATTTTGTTTCTGGTGATTTTTTTGCATCGAAAAATAGTCGACACGTGTCCGAACGTTTCGTCCAATGCGTCTTAGGACCTAAGAAATAAAGTAGGTTAAAAATTCATTATTTTATATCTCGAGTTTGGAAAATGATATCGGCATAATTCATTCACTTATTCACTTGTTTTAGAGAGTATATTAAAGGAATGGTACAATTGTTAAACAGTAATTTATTATATATTTTTTTAAAACGCATCTGCTCCTAGACCTTTAGCGCCGGTGAAGCATGGCAGCCAGCCACGTTTGCTTCTTCCAATTAGAAAAGACACAGTGATCTAGATTCAATGGGTAAGGCATTCTTTCTAGGTTTCTCCTTTATTTTTTCAATTAAAAAATAAAAAGAAGATCAAAATATGTAGCAAAAATATGCATTTATGGCAAAATGTGTAAACTATGGATTTTTGGCAAAAAATGTAAAATAAAAACCTGTTTAAATGCTTTAAAATCACTTAAAACGTCAAAATTTCATCAACAATTTCGATTTGAGAATCAGAAAAAAATATGAAAATACATAAACATCCGTTCCCTAATGATAAGTATTTTCATTACTAAAATGTAAGCATTAATTTTATGTTCCCACTGAACGTTTTGTAAACTTCCACACTAATTCTAATTATGTCTATTATTTTTTAGCAGTTAAACACATACTCGAGAATTCTTTGAAAAAAAAAAAGGAGAAGAAGAAGCAGTCTCCATTCTCCCTTAAGCTTAGAAGCAAACAATAATTTAAAAGTAAGAAAAAAAATTAACTCTAAACTCGGCTGAACATCTCATTCCGCTGTCCAAACAAAAGACCGGGGCTTACTTAGTACTTCAAACAGTAGTGCTTGCTCCTTCTTGGGGTCTTGGTTATTAGAGAATCAGTAATTGTTTGTTCTGAGGTTTTAACGAGCAGTAGCTAACACTCAAGAATTTATTTCTAGTCTGGGGTATTAGCATAATTTTATGCTTAGATGCATTCTCATTATTAGTAATACTGTTGAAAATTGAATCTACAATTTAACTCATACTTATATATATATATATATATATATATATATATATATATATATATATATATATATATATATATATATATATATGTATATATATATATATATATATATATATATATATATATATATATATATACACAAAACCAACAAGTAATACCAGTTACCGGGCCCAACTATAAGTTGCCACCCATATGTATTGTTTTTTGTGGGTTTTTTTTTCGTGTTTAACGGCGTATTAACAATTAGGCTATTAACGCCGCGCCTCAGTTTGTTAATTAGACTTAGTGAGTCTATTAATAAATTTTCAAAATATTTATAAAAATTGTGCCTTGAAGACTATAAATTAAAAAAACGTAAATCAAACATTTTTCAAAACTAATTTAAAGAATGCCTGTGTAAAAAAACCAATTTTTACATAGACTTTAAATTTTTATACACATTTATACAATTTTAAAAACCAACCTGAAAGTATCTTTGTAAATTTGTACTCACAACCTACCGTCAGGAATTATAAAAGTTATGTCTATAAGTATATTTACAATTCGCCTTTAAAATAAACAATAAAGGAGTAATATCCATGAATATTCAAGAGCTCTCAGGGTATTATCCTTGATGGAGCGGAAGCTAAGGATAAAACACTGCAGGGAATTTATACAGTAATAAAAATATCCTACACGGAAAGCTGAGGGAGAGATTAGGACCACTCGGAAACATTCACTACATTCGGGGAAGGTTAAGCCTTTTCGCTTTATGCTGCTTTAATCTACATGCCGACATCATAAATCGGACTCAATAAAGAGGGAGAGAGCGAGAGAGAGAGGGAGAGAGTGAGAGAGGGAGAGTGTGTGTGTGAGAGAGAGAGAGAGAGAGAGAGAGAGAGAGAGAGAGAGAGAGAACAATAGAGAAACTCTCTTCCTATAGGGAGGAAACCTGCTTATGACGTCGACCGATAACGAGATCTATAAGTGCTGACAAAAAATGTCGACATTTCCACCTCACGGAACACGAAATTACGTTAAACAAATAATGGACTTCAAGGTAGACTTTTTAAAGGTATTTTGTCGTAGAAAATCGAATATAATATTATGAGTTCATATCGTCCCTATTATGTCAAACTATCGAATGTGCAAATCGGAGCATACTAGGAAACTAACATATTCTATCCATTCGAAATAATAATATAATATGACGAAATAATATATTGGAAAATGGTCTTATTCGATACTTTATTTAAGGCATTAAAGGATATTCTAAAGGGGTTAGTTGCAACAAGGCGTATCATCCACAATCCAAGAGCAAATCTTAAAAACGACATTTTTCATATTCGATAGTTTGACATGGTAGGGAGGATATGAGGCGTGGTCGATACGAAGGGCGAACTCAACAAAACGTAGTTTTCTAGAAAAGGGTTTGAATATTTTTCAATAAGGGCGAACTCCACTAGATATTCAAAACATTTTTTCGTTGTGGGATATCTCATTGTTTGTTTGTTAAGTTATAATAATAGACAAATTATATAATAATTGACCAGGAATTTGTGTGAACTTCACTTTCTGCGCAAAGAACATTTTATTCATATCATCATCCAGCGGACTGGTAGTGGAGTGTTGAATACACCTTTCGTATCCGCCTTCCTATGGAAGTTTCCAGCCAGCTTATTTTTATTTTCTTTATATTTTGAAAGGGAAAGAATGGCAAACACAACATGGAAAATATACCTGTAGATTCTCTGAAGCGACTTGGTTCGGATGGTAAAAAAAAATAATTTGACCGGATGTTGAGTTCGCCATTCGTATCCGCAACGTATCATTAACCGTTTTCGAGAAAAATTGAAAAACATAGAATTTCGGTTTCGAGTTCAGCGAAATGGCGGATTTGATTGAACATTTTATGAAGGATTTGGCAATCATTGACCTTTAAATGAAAAAATATATACATTTTTTTTCAAGTTTAGGGTACAGGACAAAAAAAAAAGTTTAAAAACAGACACTAGTAGTCTCAGGCTCTAGGTATATTTTCTTAAATATTACAAAAACAATATCGGTAAGTGGAAACTTCGGAACATTCGGGAGCTTAATGCATTTTCCACAAAATAAGCATGTCTATGAGGTTCGTTAGGTCCACTTAATCCAAGAAAACTGTGCTTGAAGTTGCGGATGTGTTGGTTTTCATACTAATCATTCCATATCAAGCCTTATACATATAAGGATAAACTTCTTCTTCTTTATAATGAAGCATTTTTTCTGAGTCCGATGTTTCTTCTGTTTCACATAAGTCTAAAGGTATTTCTAATAAAGCTATGTAGAATAAAGGTAAAGGTTATTTATAATATTCAGAGAGAGAAAAGAATTAAAATCTTTCAAAGCGCACAATAGTTTCAAACTACTACTGGGAAAACTCCTTCGTTATTTGTGTCTGTGTGTGTTTATATATATATATATATATATATATATATATATATATATATATATATATATGTAATATATAACGAAAGGGAAACTGCAGATTTAAAAGTAAGAATATCAGAGGTACATCTCTGGCTCGTTACAGTACAGAAGGGTGAGGTCTGATGAAGACGACATCCGCACGACCACCGGCTTCTACGGAAATACTGCACTTTTAATGAGATGCGGGCCATATTTTCCCATCGGGCGATGACAGTCTCCAAGCCATCTGGCCGAATGAAGAAAAACGAAGAAAAAAGGGGAGCCCGAGAAGTAGAACCCCGGTCTGTGTGTTGGGGGATCTCTAAATCAAAGATATCTTTAAATTAGAGCCGTACATTTGGTTCAGGACGTCCCACGGACCTTGTTAGGTATACACGCGAACGGATTTCTTCGGAATCCCGCTATCAAATCTTTTGTGTAGGATTTCTTGAGTTTAATGGATGTTTAGTGGTCTAATAATACGTTTTGTTTGATTTATCTCTTAAAAACAGTCCCCAAAAAACGCAAAATACTTGAAGATTCATAGAAATGACTATATTCATAAGAAGGACATATATTAGTGATTACTATAGAGCATATTAAAAATTATAATTAATTAGAGGAAGAATGGACAATGTTATTATTATACGTAAGTTATATTTAGCTACATTTGCTAATTTTATTTTAATTTCACACCCTAATATAATTTTCTTTATTTAAATGATGTTTTTATTTTATTTTAATTTTTTTCATACAAAGATTTTTGTAGCCCCTCCTTATATTATTATTTATTATTTGAATTCACAAAAAATGGCCCTTTTGAATCCACTTGTTTCAGGCGGAAAGCCATCAAATAAAACACTTAACTGATAAGTAAGACTTACTAACTACCAGTTTCATGCCTTTAGTTTCAGTTCCAAAGTAAGCCAGTAGTTATCAATGATGGTTGAATGTGTTTTATCTGTTAATATTAACTGACTGGTTGACTCCTTTGTTCTCATCTTCTGTCTTGACATGGCACTGTTAGTGGAATGCTTATTTGTCTAACAAGATTTGATTCGTTTTTACCCTCATGTAAATAGTTTTTCCCTCAAGTAAAGTGTTCTCTTCCTACAAGTGCGTCAATGTCCGTGAATGTTTCTTCGACTTCACGTATCGGTGGAAACAGAAGGGATCTTGGGCTTAGGCAGTCAAAACCATTTTTAAAGCGATATCTGTAACCGTTTACGAGAAAAATTGATACCACTACTTTTCCAAACTAATTTTCAGTTTGGGTGTTCAGGATAGCTTGATTCAGTTGAAACTTGTTCCAGATGTTTGACATTCATCTAACCAAAGATGTTTAAATTTTGGTTGTATTTGGAGGTAAGCAAGTATTAGAAAAAACAAGTTTATTGATAGACATGAAAGGTTTTCGGATCTTGGTGTATTTTCTAAAATATCTCGAAAACAGTTAGGAACCCGTAGTAAGCTCCAGTCAACCATTCGAAGGCTTACTAAATTCTCTACAAAACGTTTCTGACGTAATTTTCGAAGGGCGATGTCAAACGGAGAATAAGTGCTTAAAAATTAGAAGGAGTTAGTTTTGTTCTTTTCAACGTGGTTTTGTCTGTTTAACTCACTTTTTAATTTGTAGTGTTTGTATTAAATTGTACATAACAGTAAAATGAGTATTTTAGTAAAAAAAAAAAAAAAAAAAAAAAACTAAGAAAATGAGGATGGAGTATTTTCCGCTTAGGATACGATCAGTGTCCTGTAGTGGCGCGTTAAATTCGATATTACTTTTCTTTGAGATTCCATTGTATATTTTTCTTTATCAATAAATGCTTCTATTCCTTTATTAATGGCACT
Organism: Gonocerus acuteangulatus; assembly: GCA_946811695.1. NCBI lineage: Eukaryota > Metazoa > Arthropoda > Insecta > Hemiptera > Coreidae > Gonocerus > Gonocerus acuteangulatus. The sequence continues at coordinate 44,419,399 of OX328131.1, forward strand.
AGAGATATGAACAGAAACGCGCTAAGATGACGCATTTCCTACGAGTCGGAGTTTTTAGATGTTGGATTGTATTGTCTATAGGTTGGCAACTATCGCATCTCTAAGTATAGTATAATACTTAATATGATAAGTAGTCCCGTTGTTGTACAAACCATGTCCATTTTATGTCAATGTCACATTACAAATTCTGTAGAGTGGTTCGTCTTGTCGTGCCATTACATGAGAATCCAGTGACCGATTCACAAACATCAATTGCTTTTAAGATCCGAACGTGTGACAAAGCCCGATATCTCCCCTCCCACAATTGGAGTAAGGATGCTGTCGTGTTCTTGCTGCGAGTTCGTTAACGTGTTTTATGCGCCCGACGCATTAGGACCACGGACCTTGTAATGCCGTCTAACGATCTTGCAGTGCAATACGTCATTCTGGAGAAAGTGACGGTATAACTTCAATGGACGAGCAGTTATTCAAGATATATGCAACTGTTGCGCGGAATGCATTTGACGTTTTGAGTGTACTCGAATTCGAATGTACCTTGTACATGTGTAACTAACTAACTGACTTTGACAAATGTTCTGCTTATTAATGTTATACTTCGCATATACTTAAACATTCGTTATATACTGAATAAGCTGAGCATATATCGTATTTCGTATTTACATTATATCATATTTAGGTACCTACTCTTCTTGGAAGTCGCATAATTAAGAATGTATCCCGCATTAATCCTAAAATAAATAGGTAGTCAAAATAATACTTACATTTTCCTATTATTTTTTTTTAAATTGACCATGTGTATATATATATATATATATATATATATATATATATATATAAGTGTCCGAAAAGTGTGTTTTGAAGAAGTGTATGCCCAAAACGTCTGATGCGATAAAAAGTGCAGCGTTTCGGTGTAGGGGAATGAGTCAAACTCAAGTTAATTACACTGAATTCTAAACATACAGTGTTATATTACTGTGGAACCAGGCTACCCATTATAATACTCAATCTAGTGAAATACCTCTCAATCTGCGTAGATCCAGCAGCCCAATCATTACCATACTTCTTGTTCTAGATTAAAAAATGCCGCCTGCAGACTATCGGGGCAAAAGAGGGTTTCGGTTCTTCAGACACAGCATCGCAATTTTTTTCCGAAGAATTGAAAAATATTGACATATTTGTTATTTATAAATTCAAGACAATGAGTCTGATTTTGATCACGGAAGGTAGCATTAGTGGTTAATATCCTTGTAGGTTCTCTTTATATAATAGGTTTCATAGCATAGGAAAACGAACCAACAGATTTTTAAAAGATAAGCAGAAGGTGAAATTACAAAATAAATCATACTTAGATACTAGAATGTTTTATTAAAATTGCACATAGATTAAAAAAAAATTATTTTGTCATATGACGGGTTGAGAAGCCAAGGGGTACAAGTGACATTTTTAAAAAAATCGAGTCAAGTGGAGTTCTGGATAGTTAATACATACGAAATGTTGGTAGCAAAGGGATATAAGTAAATGTCTGGTATTTGCTGAGAAATAGCGGATTTTTTTTTTTTTTTTATTGATGAATTTCAGTTTAATTCATGTTTATTTAAAATCTGTACATTTATAAGTACAATAATTAATTATGCTGGCCTAAGTATACATGTCAATGAACAGTATATGGAAGGGGCCAAACATTATCGGCACTTCCTAATATATCTAAACAATTGTGCTGTTTTTAACTGCTGTTATGGTAGCTGGTCACGGGGCCAAAGTCTCTTAAGCCTCCTGGGAAGGTCTTTAGGGTGGGTCTGAGTGGAAAGGGATTGACCTCTTGGATTTGGATGGGATGACAATTTGGAATGGAACGTTAGGAACCGGGATTTTGCGAGGTCTTTTACGAAGGGGATATTTATATTGTTGTGTAGGGTTTTGTTGGAGACATAAAAGGGAGCATTGACTATTCTACGAAGGACTTTGGATTGGAATGCTTGTATGTTTGAGTGTTTTGCTGTTCCCCATAATTCGAGTCCGTAAGTCCAGATAGGTCTGATTATAGTTTTGTAAATAGTGAGTTTGCTTTGTGTCGTACGCTTTGAGGTAGGGCCAAGTAGTCGTCGTAGGAGTCCATATCTCCGGTTTAGCTCTCGTCTTTTCAGTCGTGTGTGTGGGTTCCATGTGAGTCTGCTGTCTAGTAGAAGTCCTAAGTAACGTACTTCATTCGATGCTGGGAGTTGACGTCTCCAAATGAATACAGGAGGGCAGGCGCTCCTATTAAGAGTGAATGTAACATGAAAGCATTTTTCTGGGTTCAATTTAATTTTCCACAAGGAGATTTCTCGTATCAAGACCTAACATTATTTCAAGTTTGGTCACAATCGGTCAAACGGTGTGGATTTGTATAAGGAACAAACAAAGAAACAGGCAGGCAGACATGTGATTTTTATATATCTAGATTACTTTACATTTATTTATTTTCTAATTTTTTAACTGATCGTGGGCTAATAATTTTCGAATTATCTTTTTAGCGCGGTTCCTCCCTCCCCCATAGGGAGGAACCCCGCTTATAAGGTTGATACAATGAAACAATCCGGAAGTGCCGACAAGAAAATTTCGCGTTTCAGAACCCCTAGAGACCGAAAATAACGGTGGTTAAAATTTGTATATATATATATATGTATATATTTATTTATATATATATATATATATATATATATATATATATATATATATATATATATATATATATATATTTGTCTGTTCGCTCTGTAGCTCCGAGACGAATGGTACGATTTTGATGAAATTTGGTACAAAAATCTTTCGTCTAATTTGAAAGGTCAAGTTCGTTAACCAGCAAAATCCGCCTACTGGAAGATGGCGTTTGGGGCGAAATTCGCGCAAAAAAAAATCGTAACGCTTACGTTATTGAGTTCATAAGCTTGTAAGTACTCTTTTTATATGCTTCCTGTGCTAGGAAAACGAATGAAACCATTTTCAAGGCGATAGCTTTAACCGTTTTCGAGAAAATTGGAAAAATAGTTTTTGAATACCGTTTTTGGTTTGGGTACTTAGAATCATGGGATTCAGTTGAAACATTTTCTGCATGTTCTTCTTTCATTAAAACTAATATGTTGAAAGTTTTGTTACGTTTGGAGTTAAGGAAGGGTTAGAATAAAATATTTTATTAACAGACATAAAACGTTTTGGTAACTTTGTATACTTTCATTAATATCTCGAACACGGTTGGGAAATCGTGGTAAGTAGATAGAAACTATTTGAAAGCTTACTAAATTTTCTAAAAAAAAGATTCTAAAACTATTTTTGATTAGGTTATGTCAATCGGAGAAATAAGTGCTTAAATCATCAAATACGTCGGTTTTTTTTTTTTTTTTCTTATGATCGGGTTTTTGTCGTTCTTTTTGTAATTTTTGTCTCTTTCCCTTGGTTTTTTATTGCTTTTTATTTTTGTAATTTCTTATTTTGGGAAAATGTATTTGTTTGTAAAACAGGATAGGAAAAATGAGACCAATTTTCTGTTGCTAGAAATAATGAAAATTTTGGGAACTTCGTATACTTCCATTAACTTTCATATCTTGAAAACGGTTGAAAATCTTGGGAAGCGAAAGGTTACCATTCGAAAGCTTACCAAATGGTCTACAAAAAAGGTTCTGAGGAAAGTTTTGAATAAGCGATGTCAATCGGAGAAATAAGTGCTTAAACTTTGAAGTAATTGATTTCGTTTATTTCGTACGGTTCTTTTGGTCTGTTTTTATTCCAATTTTTTTTATTTCTTATAGTTGGATAATGTATTTGACAATAAAACAGATTAATTAAAATAAGAAAAACAATTCATTGTTAGAAATATTAGGCTGTACTGTATGAAATGTCAGTTTTGGATTTACCGATTTCCTTCAAATGTCTTGAAACTGTCGAGGCTCCTAATCCGAGTTCTTTGGCATATTCCCTATTGTTTGCAATTGCTTATAGTAGTCAAATGTATTTGCCAATAACACAGGATACTTATAATTAGAATATTTTATTTTTGCGGAATCTTGGGATTCTCAGATCCCGTATGAATATCTATTAGGCCCCCTTCGTATATTTTCCTTAATATCTCGAAAAGGGTTAGGAAATCGTGGAAAAATGTTTTGAAGAAATGTTTGATGGGGTCGTCACATTAGGAGAAATAAGTGCTTAAAACTTAGTTAGTTAGTTTCGTTTATTTAAACGGATCTATTTGTGTGTTTCCCGCAGTTTTTTTTCACTGCTCGTTATTTTTGTAGTTTCTTATAGCAGTCAAATGTATTTGTCAGTAAACAGGATACGTATAATTAGAAGCAACATTTTGTTTGTTAGAATTCGTAGATGCCGTATGAATATCTAGATTACAGTACTGGTGTTGATTTCGTTCTTTAGAATTGTTCTTGGTATTCCCTATTTTCATCTGTTACCCATAGTTTTTTATTGCTGGTAGTTTTTCTTATTGATTATAGAATATAAATCTATTTGATTATAAAACAGGATACGTAAAATTAGTAAGAATATTTCGGAGATTTCTGAGCGAAATGCCTTGTAAGATTTTCTACCACCACGAACGGCATTTTTCCTCTATTTTTATCAACCAGATAGGCTTTATTTGGCATATTATTCTATATATGTTTTATTAAGCAGGGGATTCTGATGAAATGTCGTGTTTTTGCCGTGGATTTTAATTACGATGTATCTAAGATTGGGTAACGTTAGCGAGTCTACATAGTTAAGAACCGACGACGGAGGTAGACTTCTTGCTATGATTTAGTCTACATACGTATATTAAGTCCTAAATCCAAAAAATAAACTTCACAACGGTTAGATACTATGAGCGAATATTGTGCCCATAGAAACAGAAGGTCGGCAGGAAATTTACCTGCTACGAGTTAATCCTCAAGAGTTGTAAATATACCCCAGGTATCTGCCGACACAAATACTAAGCCCAGACAGGTACGGAGAGCCTGGAAGTAACCTTAGGAATTCATTCACCAACATTTCTTAAACTATACTAGATTCTGGAAATAACACAGTTCCATACATAGGTTATATACTAAATATTCATAAAGATTACTTAGTTGTAACCCGATTCATCAATTAGCAATCAATAGTTTTCAACGCAGGTTATATACTAAATATTGATAAAAAGTATTTAATTAGAAAAAAACAAGCTTTCTCGAGACTTTTTTTTGGTCCATTTGTATCTACTCCTTAGACTTAATTAGGTATATTATTCTATATCTTGACTTGTTATTCGTCAAGACTTGTTATTTGCCCTTCCGTATATACTAGATAGGCTTTATTCGGCATATTATTCTATATAGGCTATATTAGGCATGGTATTCTACTCAATCTTTCTTGTACTTCTTCTTGATCCTTCTGTATCCACTAGAAAGGCTTTATTAGGCATATTTTGTATTGATTTATAGAGCTTTGCTTTAGAATTAGAGCCGGATTGTGTAATTTCCGCTTCTGTGTATAAGTTAACTACTGTCGGTGTCCCTGACACCTTAACATCACTTTTATTCGAGATGTTCGAGAGGATTTCGACAATTTTCACGATATATAAAAAAAAAAAAGTTTATTTCTTTTCTAAGCTTTTCAAATGACACTAGGGATATGAACGGAACCGCGCTAAGATGATGCAGTTCCTGCGAGTCGGACTTTTTATTGCTAAAGAGCTCTTGAAATAAAAAAGAATTAATAAATATTTATTTGAGACAGTGATATGAATGCTGGTTGAGAAATGAACGGTTTTAGCATAAATATGCTGTTGCGGTGACTAAACGAAAAAAACGTTACAAAAAAGCGTTACAAAAAAGGGTCACAAAATGTATCCACTGGCGTTGTCACATGCATCGGCATGTATGAAAAAGAAGACAGTATGTTATACACAACATTACATAGGTTTGTCGGGTGGACCTGAAGCACATTTATGTTCCTGAATTTTAGCAGCAGGCTCTAAACGAAATTATTTTATTTTATTTTTTTTATTTATTTATTTTTTGCGGTGTTCCACTAAATAAAGAAATCATGAATGTTTGTTTGGAAGTAAAAGTCCAAGGTGACAGGAAGTTTTGAATCATTAAATTCTGCAACACCAGTGTTTACTCACGGGTTCATTATTGTCGAGTGGGGAAAATACGACTTCACGTCAACTTGTGAAGGAAGTTACATTGTAATTCGCAACGGTAGTTACAATGTCTCATACTAGAGGCCGCTATGGAATTATACGGTAACGGGGGTAGAAGGGGAATTTACGGTCGTCTCCCGAGCCTCGCCGTTTAATGAATACAGGAGCGAGGACTACGTGCCAAGGGTTCCGGAGTCAACAGTTGTAGGCCTAAAGGGCGCGGAAGTCACGTACGGGGGTTGGCGAAACTTACACTTGGGGGCGCCATTTGCTCCGGGTTTCCAACTTGCTCGGGGTGTCCTTAATCCGCACAGAAATCTCATCGTTATGACAACTCCTCGTTCATAGTTGCGGATTGATGTAGCAGGTAACTTATCAAACTTGCGGTTTATCGGACGATCTTGTATACGGTTGACAAGAGATAGTGTTTATTTGACAGAAATTCTGGATTTTTTTTTAAATGATAAGTTCCAAGAATATTGAGAACCTGTTTATCAAGAGTCCGCATAAAATAATCTTTATATGTTTCAAGCCTATTGGAGCATAAGTCTTTTGAATAACCAACACTTTTAAGGTAATTATCCAAAATATATGCCCATCTACATATCATCACTTTTATCCCAAGATCAAAGTGAATGGAGCACGAAAACAAAAATATTTGGGATCAATTGGGTTCACATTAAATGTCAGTTTTGTTTAATGTAGGGTTTAATCTGAAGGCAAAACAACATTTGAACATGGAAATTTCTACCATTTTTCTCTAGGAATTTAGACTCGGCCGTGGCTTCACGGAGGCATACCAAAACCATAGTATTCATTGAAGATATAGTTAACGAAATAACAATCTACGTTTTGGCCTTACAATATTTTGGTTCTTTCTTGGCACATACTTCCTTCAGAGTAAGGATAGAAAAGCTTCTTTCACTTTTGGAGAAGGGGATATACGATAAAGAAGCATATTTTGATTAACAAAGGTATTTATTGAAATCCGTTTTCTAATAATTTCATGCTCCCTCCACTCAATAAATAAGCGATGACAAACATCTGTGGTATTCTAATGACGTTTAAATGTTACAAAAGCCGCCCAAATAAAAGGTCCAAGTTCTGAATAGTATGTTCCCGGCTTACAAATGGACTGTCAATGATATACGATTTGGATTTATTTTTATGTCCAAAAAACCAAGGTCAAATTTTTGGTTTCATAAGTTTTATTATGTAGAAACATGTATTCATTTACAACCACAGAGGCGGATCAGAAACTTCGAAGTTCTGTTGCTAACGGTCTTAGTTTATTGTTTTGGGGTGACGAAACTCTGGTGGTTAATGTGAAACAGATATTTTTATTCTTAGCCCTGGAAAGTGCTGGAGTAAGAATGTTTAATCGCAAGTTCTACGGCTTAGTAAAGGCGTAAAGTCGTAAGTTGTGTTAGCCAGCACAACCGATTAAACTTTCGAGATATCCAAGTAAGATAATTATACTTTGTACTCGCGTGCCAAATGGACACAAATATCATCAAGATTGACGTGGTGAGATTCTGAGAGCCCTCCAAAGTCTCCTTGCCTAGAATCAGTATTGCCCTGAAAGACTAGACTCGGAATGACTCAGGTCACCAGCCGCTACCCTCTAAAGGCGAGCTGCTACGAAGTACCGGTTTAACCAAGACAGTTGCAAAATACCTCTTCCATCTAAGGGCAACGCCATTCGGGATCTATGACGTCACAAGCTACACAGGCTCCCGGGAGAGCCGTCATTCTTTAAATTAATGTCCGAGGGATTAGCATACTCTTAGAGGCCTATCTAAAGTAAACTTGTAACAAGAAAATTGAGCCTCAAGGAAATCATGAGTGGAATGCAAGTTAAAATGAAGCCATTAGCTCTTTCATTTCAAAAGTAATGACTTGTTTGAGTAGACATTTAAACAGTAACTGTCCTACAAGTCATTAAAAATTAACTACAATGTTCACAAGTATTTTTTTATTCCAGCCACGTCCTTTCAAGTACAAAGCCATTGTCAAATTTGTACGTTTATTCTATATCATTTACGTAATATATTTAATTATGCCTCTAGGTAAGGAAGATCTAAGTGAATATCACTGACGAATGGGATTTTAAAGTATCCAGTAATTGCAGCAGTTCTAATCTTCCTCCCGGAAAATATCATGGTCCTGGATGTACAGCTGCTAATAATTATTATGTTCAAAGTTATAACATGGAAGCAATAAAAGGACTCCTTGATGTTTACTCGAGAAAACTGAAATCCTCCTCCCCGTGATAGTCTGAGGAATCACATAAAGCTTAAAATGGTTAGTAAGCAGCATTTTTAACTACCCTTATGCGTTAACAATATTAGTTATTATTGTTTCTTGTGTTTAATCATTTTCCTTTGGAGGTTATAATTTGTATATAATATATATATAAATATATATACACACACACATATATATATATATATATATATATATATATATATATATATATATATATATATATGTGTGTGTGTGACTTAGATAGTCAAATGCCTCCAATTCAATGCGGTGAATAGTCAGGTGATTAGTGTCTATAAAAGTATTGATAAAAATGACAGTATTAAACATGGCAGTCTTTAACATTTCATATATATTGTTAAATATATATAAATTGTTGAAGGGCAAGTGGAAGGTGACCAAACCAATAAAATACCAACAAAAAAGGGTTAAAAATGTATTTTGATAGAAGAAGACCGAAAAATCGTGCTTAAGGTTTCGGAAGTGTTGGTTTTCATTTCATTAAAGGTTTTATTCATTTTTCTCCGCATTTTTGTATATGCTTTAAGCATTTGCAATATAAATAGATTGGATTTTTGTGGGTGTTCTATTAAATAATATTATTTATTATAATATTAAGAATTGAGCCGAAGCCGAGGAACAAAGAGACTTAGTTATTTCCACCTATAAAGAGCACTTTTTGTGCAACAGTTCCTATATATCTCGTTTTCTTGGTTTGGAAATTGTATTGGAATTTTTTTAGTAGCAAAATATGTTAGTGTATTAAAATTTCTAGAAAAAATTCAAAAAGAATGACGATTTCCTAATCTGAGCTCTACAATTCGGAAACGCGCTAGTACGCCACGATTCCTGTGCGCTGGACTTCTAAAATGATATTTTCTATTTTTAAGATCTATAAATATCTAAATAGAATATTGATTTCGATTCAATGTAAATTAAAAGTTTTTTTTTTTAATTCATGTTAAAGTTTGAAATATAAGCCATAAAATATATTTTATTTATTATAAAATAAAATATATTTTATTTTATAAAAATAATATAAATTTTATTTTATGATAAATAAAATAAATTTTATTTTATAATAAATAAAATAAATTTTATTTTATAATAAATGTTATTTTATTTTATTTAATTCTCCTGAATTTGAATCATTCCTAAAATAGGTAAGGATCCGGCTTACACCAGGGTGCCTAGTCATATTATCACAGTAAACAATAAAAAATAAATTTAGATTGTAATAAACAAGTAAAAAAATGGTACAGAAAAACAGGAAAAAAAGAAGTCCATATGTTGCAGAGTCTATATATATTCTTTAACCCCTAAAATTATTTTGAAACAAACTCTTATAAGAAAAGTGTATTGACTCAACGAACCCACACAAGGAAAAATATACAACAAAACAACTTATCAGGAATAGAAACCTGCCACGAGGCTGGCAACATTCCAGAACTGTCGCAGACACCATAAACAAAAAATATGACGCCTCCTTGGAAATAGAGATACACATTATTGTTATTCATCATCTGTCAGAGAAGCAGAGCTGAAAAGAATTTCTAAGAGCACATTTAAATATACTGTAGGAATCCCTCATATCTCAGGGGGTAGTAATTTGTCCACATATTTTATCGTGCATTCTAGTCTCCTTTTCACAAATAGTCAGCTTTCATTGTTAGGGATATCGATGGCGGAAACCACATCGGAATCATACAATTTGCGTGCACATTATATAGTAAAATAATTCGATAATTGATTATAGAACATCATAGGGTGTTGGTTACGGGAAAACTGTTTTTTATAATTTTTAATATATTATAACCTACAATTGTAGTTCAAACAACTACTTGGAATGAAATGGTAGAAATATAACCGACAGATGGCAGCATTAATGTTATCAACAGAAAAGAAGAATCATTAGTTGTGCAGTTTTTTTCAAACTTACTTAAAAATTTTCGATTTTCAAGACCTCAAATAATACTTGCCTTATTTACTTGAATTATTAGCACTTTTTCGTACTTATTGTTGTATTGTTGTCAACTTACATCAGTCTATGATCAATCAATTAATTAGCCCATCATTTTTTTTCGGAAATATCTAGTCATAATGTTCTTTGTTTGTATGTCTTCCCCGTTATTTGCTCTTTTATGTGTGATTTTGTTATATTAGTTGGTCTCGATTTTTCGTTTTGTGGTTTCTGATTTCAGTGCACAAAACATTTACTATTATTTTTTAAAATATATATATATATATATATATATATATATATATATATATATATATATAAAATCTTGGTTTAAAAAATGTTGTGATTTTTTAATTTTATTTTTTATGTGTTTGTCGTTGTTGTTTTTTTTTTCTAGTTTCTTATTACTGTTAAGTATTATGGAAAGTAGATGTTACTTCCCACATTTTATGTTTTGTTGAAACTTGGGCGATGTGTAAAAAAAGTATCTTTAAATGTATTTATGTATAATTTTTGTCCTTTTGAGCCTGTTTAAATTAATTATAAGTCATAGAAATTATTTATAAAATCCTGTTATATTAATATGCATAAACTTGAGATGTGAAATCTAATTTGAAATAAACTCTTTGTTTCGAAATAGGCCAAAAATGTAACCCCCAAATTCATTGAGTGTTTTCCCTCTCAATTTCCTTGGTATAAATAATAGGATATGATAGTAGAAGCACCTATAATTAATAAATAAATATATATATATATATATATATATATATATATAAACTTATATATATTAAACTATACTGACCAAACTATCTTCCTAGTGTACCGTAGAGCAAAGAAATATGTACAGCGGCTGTCCCTCCGGGCACTCGTTGTGGCATATTGAATAGAATAGTATCTATTGCGGATTGTGAAAAGAATCCTATCTGATGATCTCTTGCTTATCAAAGAATAAACTCATCATATCTTGCGATTCCAATAAAGTCAATGTAGAACTAATAATAAAGTTAGCGCAACTGTAGTATTTTTATTCGCAAAGAAATCCTAAGAGAGTCCCATTTTTTTCACCCGAAAATATATAAATGTTCACGTAATTTTAATAGACTGAGTTAATGTGGAATTCATACAAACATTTAATAAAAAATCAATTACATTTTAGTTTTTGTAGATATTAATTTGTACGTTTCTTACCTTGTACATTCACGACGAAGATGCAGAGGAAGACGAACCAAATCTCCATCTTACTGCCGAGGCATCTCCATTCTGAAAACAAAATATAATTATTATGTTAGGTTTCATTAAGCTGATAAATTATGATCAATTTTGTTCGTTAGGGTGGAGTATATTAAGAAATTCAAAATAAATTAGTTTAGAAGCACTTGCCCTGCTTTAATGGTATTGTGCTATGAAAAAATTAGTGGCAGGGATTTCAATATTGCCGGGAGTAACTGGATGTCTTTCAGGAATGTACTCGTTGAAAGGGCGCACGAACTTAGTAGCTTTGCCTGATTTGTAGTTATTATATTACCATTTAATCAAACTTCCTATCTTTCGCATTTTTGCATATTCCACCAAAATAAATTCCGAATATTCTGTCTTAAATATCATAAACGAATTATATTAAATTGGATTGTGCTAATTACCATGGTAGTCGGAGCACCCATAATTTAAAAAAATAATTAATTACTAAAAAGAAATAGTATCTAACTTTTCTTCACACAATCAAAATAAGCCGTTTAATATTAGGATTCTATATACGTATAGCACTCGGAAATTCCTATTCTTTACTGACATAACTGGCTTTGATTGTTTAAAATGTTTGAGCGTAGATCGGCTTTCTTCACCTTATTGGTAACAAATGTAATATGATTTTGCCAGTGCGCTTATTTATTAACATTACTTTCGCTGTATATACTTCACTTATTCAATCTATTCAAGGCATAAGTGCTTATTTCTCTTATGAAAATATGAGCTAAAATATTATTTTTAGTGTTTGTGTGTGTGTGTTTTTTTTTCGCTGTAATAATAATTCATTATTTATAACAATAATATTTTGTTTTAATGTGTGAAAATAGTCGGTGTTTGGTTAATAAAATTAAATTATTAAATGAATATAAGCCTTCATCAGGGCTATGAGGAGAGAAAGAACTGTTCCGTATGGGAGTGGATCCTCTGAGATTGTTATTTTAAGTTAATCTACACGATCAGCAATCTCTTCTAAATATATATATATATATATATATATATATATATATATATATATATATATATACAGTATTAAAATTACTAAAAATATATATAATAAACCCCCTAAATGATTCCTTTTAGTTTCAAGCATTATATAACATTTAAAACTGGTCATTTTCTGTCATATATTGCGGCTACCGTTTCATGTTGTAAACAAATAAATCATTGGATTGTAAATAACATTTATAATATCCGGATGAATAAATTCAGTTATATTGGGTATTTAATTTCCTGTTCCATATCCCAATGAACTCTAAAGGTAATCACAAATAAATCACCTATCCCCTATATTGGTGATCTTTATTTGCGATCCTTACGGTTCAGTGATTAATTTAATTAAAGGTAGAATTTCGTTACTTTCTACTTAAGTAAATATAAATATTTGAGATTCAGTAACATAATGAAGTAAATATTTCAGTTTGCTTCTGCTTTGTGAGAGGCAGGGCGTATACAAATAAGCAGTGTTTAATTAACATATACAAATTTGGCAAATCGACTTTCTTTACCACATGTGTAGCTTTTTTCATTATTTCTGATTTATTTATCCTGAATCTAAATATTGGTCTATTTTATTCTATTTTATTTTTTATCTAAATTTCAATCTTTCTAACTTTCCGAAATTCAAAAACATAACGAAATAAAATAATTGGTGTTATCTTGGCCGAAGAAAACAAATCAAAACTTGAGACACAGGAATTTTAAGAACAATTTTTACATTAAATGTAAAACAGGAGACTCAACTTTCAAATCCCAGTGTCGGGAGTTAATTTTTCTAAAAATATTTATAAATTAAGCTAACAACTTTTCCAGTATTATTTAATTGTTACGAATTAAATCGTAGTAGGAAAAAATTTAAGGGTCATTATTATTTCCGTTTTATTTCAGCCAAACTGCTCCTGTCAATACAATTGTTGATTTTTACTACCCCTACCCCAATTGCAGCCAAAATTCCTAATTTCAGTTGTAGCCAAAAACAAAACAGGTAGGTATATTCGTTTCACCGCAGCAAAATACATTCAAAAGGTTCATCAACTCCCTTCAACGGTGCATTGGAGAGTTATTTATTTAAATTTTGACGTCCATTATCATTATCTAAGAATTTTGGGATGGGTTATCTATAGGTTACCACCCTTTTCTTGCCAGGATAGGGCTGATGCCTTTTCTTTTTTCTAAAGAAAAGCCACCACCCCCGTACTGGGAATCGAACTCACGACCTGGACACGGAGTGTCAAGTGCTCACGCCTTAACGCTCATGGCCACCGGGCCTCCTGGACGAGTGTTATCACAGCTTTGATAAAGGATATTCCTGAAACGCATCTATCTACATAGTGGGTATGGTATTTATCTATTCTTTCAACATCTGCCTACTAAGTGATCAATACTAATAATATTAATATATATATATATATATATATATATATATATATATATATATATATATATATATATATATAAAATAGTTATAGATGAACTTTAAATTTTCAATGTCTTTAAACTTATTATTATGGTTATTATATAATTTTGTTTTATTTTTTCCCGAACTCTCCTTTTATTCTTTACTGGAAAGAAAATGCATTCTTGAACTTTTGCATACTTTGCTTGAGAATTAAGCCCCCATCTGGATGCAATCACTTGGGCTTAAGAGACTTCATTATCCGAGCCTTAGAAACTAAGTTACCATATATTTAGCTTTCTCACTATAGGATTGCTTTCCGCCGGCTACCGGATTGGCTCATGAATATTTATTGGGACTGATGTTCGATTGCTTGCTGGATTGCTTTTCGCATAATTACACTTAATCTCCCTTCTTGGATAAGTGTTACATAAGTAAGTCAAATGCTTTTTCCCTTCCGTTCTCACAAGAGAGAATCTTTGTTAACAAAAACATTTATTTATTTGGTTAATTTATTTGTCATATTGTTGAACATAGACACTATAGCGATAAGGATAAATTAATCTAAAGTATTCAATTAATGTTAAAATTAAATACTTTGGGGGTTGTTAGTGGTGAGGCATGAGCACTCCGAGAAAAAAGAAAAGGCATAAGTGGTAAGTGGACGACAAAATTAAATAAATAAATTATTTGTTTATAATATATTATATATATATATATATATATGTATATATAAGAGAGTATATAGGTACACGAGGGTAGCTCAAGTCAATCCGAGACTTTTTTTTAAAAACAACTAGAACAACATGTTGAAAAGTGTGAAAAGTGGATTTACTTTTCCATATAACCTCCAAATCTACGTATGCTTTCAACCTAGCGTTTAAATAACACATGGAATGCATCATCATCACCATTCTTCACGTCATCATCAGTGTTGAACTGTTTTCTTTAACAAGGGAAAATCACTTGATGGTATGTAAGGGCTATAGGGGAGGCGGTGAGGTAGTTAATATCTCCCAGGCAGGTTCCTGGATTGTTCGGAATGTGCGTTGTGCAGTACAATCAAAGCTCATGAATTATTGTGTTCGCTGTTCCTAACGACAAATCAGAAAGCCTTGCAGTTTCACAACAGGTTTGGCGACTATTGAAAACGATCGCCGGCTCAACGCGCTGAGGGTCCTGAGCAATCGTGGGCTGTAATCCACAACGACATTGAAAGAGATACGGCCATCCTTGAAGTGCTTTAGTTTATACAGAAGCGAGTGAAATGAGCGCGAACAATCAACAGGACACAGATGTCAGTTTCTACTACATACAAAACATCCAGCCTATATGTCCATTTTGTCATTGATTGATATAAGTTATAGAAAATAATTAAACGAGACAATACTAGAATTGCTGGTAGTTAAAATAAGTAAATATACTAAAAAGCGCATAAAGAGCCTTGATGGATGAGCAATTTTACAAATAAAAATAAAATAAATAGTTTTCAGGCGTCATTGTACCAAAAAAAACAGCGAAATCAGTACTTCGGCTATCAGATGACTTTGGCTATGTTGTACAGCCGATCACTTCCTGGAAAACTTGAGTTTCAAACGCACACTTCATCGTACGTTCTGGTGCCTTTTACGCCTTTCTTTTAGTATTCTAATAAAATATGAACAAAATTGCTCATACCATGCCTTTTTAATTCAGGGAGCCTACTGCAACTTCGTTAATATCACAAGAAAGTTTAAGGGAAGGGACGAAACTAATTAAAAATTCCGCTTATTGCTTCCAAAAGAAAAAAAAAAGAAAGAAAAAAAAAACTAAACAAAATTAGCAAAGAAGAACTAAGTAAAAATCAATATTTAATTAAAAATTGCGAGAAATAACCTTTCATGATTCACTTTCACATTTCCCGTCGGTTTCTAGCTAACATTCAGAAAACAAGAAAAAAAGTAATTGGTAATATTATTTGGTATTTATAAGCTCTTAAGGCACCTTTTCCCGTTAATTTACTTGGTAGATATTTAAAAAAATTATGCCCGTGATTAAATGTTAATATTTATTTGATTTGCGTTTTAAGGCGTATACAATATTTATTCAACTAAAATTTGTTGCTATTAGTTTCATTAATAGTTAGTTTCGTTCCAAGAAAATTACCGCCAGAGAGATGCGTTATTTTTTTTTTTCTTTTAGGAGTACCAGGTATCCCGGAAATCCTAATAGGATATTTATTTTATTTTATTTTATTTTAGAGCTTCGTAACTAAGATGATAAGCTCTAATTTAAGCAAACAGAAAATATAATAAATTTTAGTTTTCAAATAACAGTAATTTGAATAACCTAGTACAAAATATAAAAAATTGTGAAATTAAATATACAAAACCTTGTACAAAAAAAAAATAAAAAAATGAAAAAAAATAAATTTATCAAAAAGGCTAGAATCCTGGAGTATCTACAATTTACAGCTGTGCTATTTACTGATTGCTTGCTATCATAAACATTAAAAGCTAGTATATAAAAATAATAATCCTAATAGGATAGATTTAGCTTATTGTTACAGATAGATTGAAGTACACTTTACCTGGCACAAAAACGAACCCTTATATATATATATATATATATATATATATATATATATATATATATTTGTATATATAATAAGAAAGAGTGACACTGAAATCAAGAAGGTTATTAACGATTCCTAGTAGAAAGGATCGAAGAAGATCTGAAGAAATTGTCCACAAATTCTTTCAAGAGTTCAGTAACTACATTGGTTCAGAATTTTCGGAAGCCTAAAAAGTATTTAACGAATTTCTACTACAATCTTTACTTTTTCAAAGGAAAAAAAATCAAACATTACAAAAGCCCATAAATGCAGAAACGTACAACTAACCACATGCTCGTAAACTGGAATGCTCGGAAGCGATCAAGTAAAATGAGGTTTCTATTTGCCAAAGTTTCGATTAGATTTTTATATGTTCATCAACGCTATGAAAATACGAAGTCAAGGGACGGTTGGGATTTGGCTAAGAGAAATTCGTTTAGAGCCTTCTACTCAAATTCAGGAACATGAATATGCTTTAGGTCCACCCGACAAACCTATGTAATGTCTTGTATAACATATCCCAAAAAAAACATAAATGTGAAATAGAGACCAAGTTCCTAAGAGGCCTTACCATCCTACACTCCAAAAAGGTAGTATGAGTTGGTGTATTAAGTCTACTAAAAATATTTGCCAATAAAAGAGATGATACAAGAATGAAATGTCCAAGTTCATTACTTAGAAGACCTATTTGTTACTTACTAAGAACAGCACACACATTTCAACTGACCTTTAAAAAGAACAATAAAAATACTTATACCCAGTTACTAAAATATCACTTTCCTCAACCAGGTATATTCTCAAACTTGGCAATGTTTATTTTTCTGCCAAAAGATAATTTCGGCACAAATAAAACATTGCCAAGTTTGAGAATATACCTGGTTGAGGAAAGTGATATTTTAGTAACTGTGTATAAGTATTTTTATTGTTCTTTTTAAAGGTCAGTTGAAATGTGTGTGCTGTTCTTAGTAAGTAACAAATAGGTCTTCTAAGTAATGAACTTGGACATTTCATTCTTGTATCAACTCTTTTATTGGCAAATATTTTTAGTAGACTTAATACACCAACTCATACTACCTTTTTGGAGTGTAGGATGGTAAGGCCTCTTAGGAACTTGGCCTCTATTTCACATTTATGTTTTTTTGGGGATCTCATTACTTTTTTCTAAGTATTAATTAAAATTTAGTTGCCGCATACCTACTGGCTTTTGTACTTCATATACAACCAGGGTCTTTGGATTCTGCATAAGGTCTCCTTACTGCTTGATATTTGATACCAATAAGTAGCATACCTATCTACATCTAATCACTAGACTAGAAACGTTAGAAGCTCTTCCAGATGACCGTAGTCTAGAGGACGAATTGATGGTTCTCTTAACTAAACTATTACACTGTAAAACACAGGACCCTTATCCAGAGGATAAAGATCACAATAGGGAAAGTTTAGAAGGCCTTCAAGAAAAAGATACATTGGCGTATATAAGGGGGGGGCTGAGGGGGTGCAGCCCCCCCCCCCAGAAATATAGATTTGATCTGTAAAAATTACATAAAACCCTTAAAAATAAATTAAATAAGATCATTAAGTTCATAAAACATATTCTATTTTCGGTGTAATAGCGTTTAAGTTGACTAAAACTCTTCCAAGATCTAAATTGTTAGTATTCCATATACCGGAAATGGTCTCAGCCCCCTCCCCAAAATTTTCCCAGCCCCCTCCGAAATTATTTTCTATATACGCCCATGAAAAGATAAGAACAAAGACGATACGTTTTGGGTTTGTGATCCTAAACTTTGTAGTTTAGATGACTCGTCATTGAAAAACGTAGTATCTCATTTCAAGTATATTATGCAGTTAACCCATACGACATTATTTACAACATTTTAGAAAGAAGTCACACCTGCTGTTGTTAAGATGCGTCGAAATGTGTCTTACATCAAATATACGTTCTCCTTGCAAAGACAATTCATTTCTTACCATACATGGTTTCACAAGGAATGATGGCTTTCCGATGGAACTAAAAGTACAAAACGTCATAGGTAATATGACACTACTGTATCAACCCCTACCTGTGTGCAAAGTTTTGTCAAAATAGGCCAAACGGGGTGTATTTGTATAAGGAACAAACAGACAGACAGACAGCTGCTAGATAATTTAACCTAGCCTATGATTCTCCCAGAGCAGGACCCACCTGTGTCCCAAGTTTGGTAAAAATCGGTCAAACGGTTCGGATTTGTATAAGGAACAAACATACAGGACTGACAGGTGGTAGAAGATTTTTTTTTTTTTTTTTTTTTTTAAGGCGCTTAACTTCTAGGTTACCAGCGCCTGGATTCTTTTTTTTTTTTTTTTTTTTTTTTTTATGGTAGAAGATTTTGACCGAGCCTAAATGCGTCTAAATGTTTCTTAAAACATCAAATATAGGTTCTTCACACCGAGACGATTCATTTGATAGCCCACATAATGGGTTTAGAACGGAATGATGGGTTTCCGAAGGAAGTACAAACCTGGCACCACCCCCCGCCCAGAAGCGGAGTCAAACACAACTTTTCAGGATTTTTCGACTTTTTTCCTTTAATACCACCCTCATATCTATCATCCTGCAAAATTTCAAGTCTCTAGTATCATGGGAAGTGCCTAATAATTTTGATGAGTGAGTCAGTGAGTGAGTCCTATAAATCCCGATTTTCGATCGCTTATATCTCAGAAACTATTTGACGTAGAATTATGAAAATGTTCAGTTTCTCTCACATCTGGTAGTGTAATACCTGTGTAAAATTTCATAACTTTATCTTTACCTGGTTGAAAGTTATGAGAGGGTAAAAATCGGCTCTAAGACCTCCTGTAATATACACACAGTATGCTTAGGCCTGAACTTGACCTGGCGCACTACCGTGCGCCTAGATAGTCGATGCAATAGCAAAGTATCGAATGTGAAATCACCTCTTTCCACAGTGAAAAAACTTTATTCATTACTTTTCTTTGGGCATTCAAATAGTTGGCAGATTCGACCTTTTGACAGTGGTTACTTTCCTCTTTCACTGAGTGAACTTAGATTCTAGAGTTAATGAAATCCAAAATCCTTCGAAAAATATCCAATGCTCCTCTCCGACAAACCAAACTCGAACCAAACTCTCCATAATGACTTCAATATCCCCTTTATCCAATCCCTGGCCAAATCAGTCTATCAGAAGTTTCATTCCAATCTCCCCGGCCATCCAAATCCTTTGATAAACTCTCTATCCTCCTACCATAATCCACAAAATCCTCATAGAAGGCTGAAGCGGCAGTGGCCTAGAGACAATTTGTTTTAACATGCTATCTGTAATGCTCAAAATTTATTGTGGGTTTTGTAATTGTACATATTCCCACATCACGCCTTACATTGTTAATTTCCAATACCAAGAAAATTACTGGAAATATGTTTACATATTGTTGTAATTATCAATAAAGGTTTAGAAAAAAAAAAAAAAAAAAAAAAAAAAAAAAAAAAAAAAAAAAAAGATTCTAGAGTTCCATCAGTCCAACAGCAAGCAGTATAGATTGAAAATGAAAAATGCGTTTTTTCACATTCGATACTTTGGATTTGTATCGACGATATAGTCTTCTATTTCGTACATGGCCACCGCGCATGTGCGAATGCCAGCGGACACGTTTTTGTGACACATACAGTCGTCTTTTTCGTACATGGCTACTGCGCATGCGCGAACGCCACCGAACACTTTTTTCGCGACACATACAGTCTTCTTTTTCGTACATGGCCACGCCACTGCCCATGCGCGAACGCGTG
The DNA here is from genome assembly GCA_946811695.1 of Gonocerus acuteangulatus. Taxonomy (NCBI): domain Eukaryota; kingdom Metazoa; phylum Arthropoda; class Insecta; order Hemiptera; family Coreidae; genus Gonocerus; species Gonocerus acuteangulatus. The sequence continues at coordinate 44,439,783 of OX328131.1, forward strand.
CGGACACTTTTTTGTGACCCAAACAGTCTTCTTTTTCGTGCATGGCTAAAAAAAAAGAATACAAAAGTAATGAATAAATAATAAACATAAAATAACAACAAATAACCAATTTGGAGTGGTTAAGTTAACAAAAAGCGATACAAATGACCCACATAACCCTACAAATGACTACTTAATCCTAATTTTACAATGTCTGATTCACTCTAAGTAGACAGAAATCAATTGGCATCCCAGCTTCTCCTTGAAATGTGATATAACGTGCTTCTTAGATCATTAGGCATGCTGTACCACCATCTAGTTTTTTTTTTCGAGCTTTAATTGGCAAAAACACCGAAATCCTTGTGCGATAAATGAATCCTGATTCCATGCTCTTCTTTAAAATTGCCCAGTAGCTAGATAATTCCTAGGGACTCACGTAAAGAAAAGATTTATATTGACTGAACAAAAAAAAGCTAAAGCCCTCTAAATAACACTAAAGAAAGGAGAAAAGAATACTAAAAGAATCAGGAACAAAAAAAAAAGGATAAGAATTACTGCTTGAAGTGATTTATCGTTGACCATCGAGCAATTATAATAATGAGGCGATTAAAATGTATTCAGTAAGCCTGTGTGTGTAGAATAGGCCTTAGCTTACCCCCTCCCTTCCCCCCAACCGAAGGGGGGGGGGGGGGTTGTGCTTGGAATTGTAAACAGATCTCCCATTGTCTGCTGAGCAGGCCTCACCGACCTCACGCCTACAGTCAAATGAATAGTACCTTAATGGCTCATTTGAATTTGTATTATTTTCTTAAGCCCCGTGGAGGGTATGATCTCGCCTAAACAAGGAGACGAGTTCATTAGGTGGCGTATGAATTTGTATAAGGCATCTTGTAGGTTAGAGTGTGTAACTGGCGTGTTAAACAGTTGTATTCATACGGATAGACAAATAGTTGTCAAGAATAATATACGTTTTAGAATGTCAGACATCTTATTGAATGGGCAAAATATCTGTTATTATTAGATATTTGTAAAGTTTGATCACAGCGATTTGCATATTTGAAAGTCTATATGAAAACGACGTATTTTAAACATTTAAATTTGTATACAAAATAATGAGTAGTGATGAATAAACTATAACAATATAAAGAAAAAATAAATGTAATTTTAAATAATGAGGTAATACAAATAAGAGAAAACAAATTACAAAATATAAAAGAAAGTTTTCATTATTTGGGCATGATATCTACCACGTTTCGTTGCTAGGAAGTAAAAATAACGGACGGTCGGAGCAAACTAGAGGTATACTCCAGAAGGAAATTCAATCAAAATGAATAATTGACTTGGCTATTAATTTCAAATAGAAAATAAAAAAAAATACTTATTTTTATTACAAGTTATATGTATAAACTATTAGTTTTTTTTTTGTTTTGTTTTGTTTTGTTTTTTTATTGGCTAGACTTAAGAAAAGAGACTTTACGCAGTTTTTATCTGTGCAAAACCTCGTATCGAGTCAAGCTGAAGCTAATCCAATGTAAACAGCTGTAGTAAAAGCCTTTTACGATTCATTATGCAAATCTGTGATTATAAACTTTATCCCCTGGAAAGTATTCTATAGTCTTTACCTTCTACAATGTTCAGTGCATCTGTGCATCCGAGGGAACTGTACTGGCTACACAATATAAGGAGCGTACATTCCAGACTTTATTGGCATCGTTCGACCCAACATTTTATGAAACTTCCGGAGAAAAGTATAAGGTTTATCCCTGATACGACATGGAAAGCTTAGAACGGAAACTCAAAATACTTCCCCTTATCAATTGAACGAAACCAGAAAAATTAAATCTCATTTAAATTGCCGTTTCCATCGACTAACGTTTATCTGTAGAAATGTATGTATGACCCCATATTTGGAAATTTATTTGTTTTTTAAATAGGCAAATTTCTGAAAACCGATTTGGAACCGTTTTCGACATATTGAACAAAATATACGAGAATTCCACAACTGGTCATATTTGTTATCTGTAAATATATAATTTATGAATACCAAAATTCCAGTGTTTTTTTCCATGTTTCCTCACATCAAGACCTTGAATATGGTTTTATTTGATTCGTCGAGTCCAAATAACTATAAAAAATATAACTGGAAGACGGCTAACCCATAATTGTAAGCGCTAAGGTTTTTTCCCAACGATTTTCGCAATTTAAAATACACTTCCTTGTGATCGGAGGTAAAATAGAAAAGTACAACCGGTAAGTGCAAAAGGCGAAACATTGTTTCATCAAGCCATTTTAGTTCGTTTCGTCAGAAGATCAATGGTTTTGCTTTTTACGTTTTGTGTAAATGCTGCATAGAACATTGATTCTACATATGTGAGTAAATTCGAACTTGCTTCAATTTCAAGTGAGGCTGTATTTTAGATTGTTAGACAGAAGGTAAAATTGAATAATTGCTAGTTTAATAAATGAAAATATAACGTCGACATAACTCGGGAAAAACATGTTTTAGCACTTTCCTCCGAAGGAAAGTAGCTATTGAGGTTGGACTCATGACGGAATTTTTGAAAAATTTCTTCAAATCTTTATCGATCCTACCTAGTACACCAAAAATGACCCCCGTTAAAATTTATATGTATATATATATATATATATATATATATATATGTCTGTTAACACGATAGCGGCCAGAGTTTTTGTTTTTTCGTAACGAAAGTTGGTATATAGCATTCAATTAGCAAACGATTGAACGAGTTCGTTAACCACCAAAGTCGGTCCACCGGAAGGGGGGGTTTACCCCGAACCCAAAACACTAATTTGACCATGTCAGCCGTAATATTTGTTATATTTCAACGAAACTTGGTATTCGTAGTGGTAATATAGAGAGAAAAGTAAGATATAAAAATGAACTAAATCGGTTAATTAGAAGGGGGGGGGGTTTACTCCGGACCCACAATACCAATTCGCCACTACCAGCCGTGATTTTTGGTATATTTCGACGAAACTCGGTATTCGTAGTGGTAATCTACAGGTAAATATGTGTTGTAAAAATAAACTAAATCGGTTCATTAGGAGGGGGGTTTACTCCGGACCCACAATACCAATTCGCCACTACCAGCCGTGATTTTTGGTATATTTCGACGAAACTCGGTATTCGTAGTGGTAATCTACAGGTAAATATGTGTTGTAAAAATAAACTTAATCGGTTCATTAGAAGGGGGGGGGGGTTTACTCCGGACCCAAATTCCTAATATACTCATACCGGTCGTAATTTCTGCTGTATTGTAACGAAACGCGGTATACGTCGTGGGTAACTCATGAGAAAGAAGTGTTGTAAAAATGAGCTGAATCGGTCAATCGGAAAGCGGGGGTTTAATTTGTAATATATTTCAATAGAAAAGCCCGCCAGACGTAGGTTCACAAAGCCGCCGCAAGGAGCGCTAGAGTGACTGTATCCTGTTCCTGCGTTAGATCAAAATACGATAATATGAGGTTTTTTTGTATTTATTACGTAGTGTAATAGGTACCATGTGTAAATATAACTCTGGAAGCAAATTAATAATTGATCAGTTACTGATTATAAATTTAAAAGAGAACTATTCATGTTTTTATTTTATTTATGTAGGATATTTTAAGCAAATCGTTCTGGAAAGCAGTCTACACTACCCAAATTCTGAGGAAAGTGCTTAGTTATGCAGCTTCTGTGTGACGGACTTTTTTTTTTACTTTTCCCAGCTCAGAAATGTTATAACAATTATTTGTTTTCCTAGTCCTGTTCGGATCAGGCAGATTTTCGGATCACCGGTACGCCAGGACATGAAAATTGGCTTTTTCTTCACAATAGGGGTCAAGAAAAAACGGTACGAGTCCAATTTACTGTAAAAGTATCATCAAACTGCGTTAATATAAGACCATGAATAGTTAGGAAAACAGTTTTTCTCATATTACTGTAACACGAATTTAATGCTTTATAAAACAGTTCAGAGCCTGATATATATATATATATATATATATATATATATATATATATATATATATATATATATATATATATATATTGTCACCGGGAGAAGGAGGGGTGAAATGCGGACATGAATTGCACTGTGCGATTTTTGGGAGTAAAATTCTGTACTAGTATATATTAAAGTGCGCTGGAGAAAAAGCTGATCTCTCTGCTACTTGATCTCCGGCGCGTTATACATTTTTGAAGGTATACTAATACCTTCAAAAATGTATCTTAAAAATATTTTATTGTTATGCATCAAATAATTCCTAAATGATGGTCAGATGAATGCTTTGCGAATAACTCGATCCTGACACTATCGAATCTCTATCTGAAGGAAGTACAAGCTGCTACTGCCAGCAAGGAAGTATCCTTTCAATGGATAGAATTAAGAGTCTGACATTCAAACCTGTTCTGAGGAAACGGGCAGTCATCTACAGACAAATAACTCGAAACGAATCGCTTTCAAAGGAACAAATTTATGGCCTATTCATACTTCAGTAAATCTTCAACAGTCTTGTCTTCATGGATCATGGGGCCAAGTTAAAATATCAAGCATTTCTTCTCAGAGTCCCTTTAGCTGTTTTCCGTTCTGTCGCATTATGGAAATGTTAACGGCTTTGTGGGTGTTTTGAATTATTGGATTCATTGTAAAGTAACAGGCCAATGATGTTAATATTTTTCGTAAAGGCTTTGACTGTATGGTCAAGTTTAATACCGTCAATTTCTGGTTGGCAAGTCTATCATCAATCATGAAATGACCTTTTGTCGCTTTGTTTGTTGTTGTTTTTTTTTTCACGATGTATCAACAGCTGGACTATCTACAGGTTGATAGACTTCTGTAATGACAATAGCCCGTGGTCGATTACCCATTCAGGTACTGTCCACGCCCGAAGTTGCTTAACGTCTGTAATCAACGGGAACCGGTGAATTCAACGTGGCTATGGCGGTTGGCTTGTCGCTTTCCTATTAGCACTTTCAGAACGACTGTAGCATTGAGGTTGCACTTACAAAAGAATTATTTGAGGTCAGACACCAAATAACCACTGTTAAAATTGATCATATAATCTACTATATATTTGTCAAATACCACTCACTCACTCATGTATGAACGCCCAGCCTAAACCGCTCGACAGAAAATTTTGAAATTTTGCATGGACACTCCCTATATAACGTAGGCACTCGCTAAGAAAGGATTTTTTGATATTCGTATTTTTAAGCATTTTTAGGGGGGTTTAAAGTTTGGGTTGGTTAGAGAAGGCAAGCCTAGGCAGCCTGCGTTGCTAGGACGCTAAAGAACAGCTGTTACCTTACATTATCTATCTCATAGTTTTATTTCTAATTGAGGTTACTTTCAACTATGATGGCAGACCTTGAATTACTAGAAATTAACTGTCCCTCATAGAGTTTACGCTATGAGGGACAAAATCACCGTTTTAATTGCGGTTCATTTCAATTTGTCCCCCATAGAGTTTTCGCTATACTTGGTGATGGTCCATCCGAGGTAATAATATCCCGAACCCTCGCACTGCCTCCTCACCCATCAGCATCCCCTGTCAGAACACCTCATGGTCGTGCTCGCAAATATAATGGGTCTTTCCAAATGACATGAGAAACATAAATTTTAACATACATGTATTATTGGCAACGAAATTTAACCTGTATTGGTTACACTGTTGTTACTGGTAACCATGGGCGTATATCAGAAATAATTTGAGGGGGCTAGGAAAATTTCGGGGGAGGGGGGCTGGGACCATTTCCGGGGTATGGAATACTAACAGTTTAGAACTTCGAATAGTTTTAGGCAAATAAAGCGCTATTACAACTTAAATTAAATATTTGTTATGAACTAAGTGATCTTATTTAATTTATTTTTAAGGGTTTTAAGGCACATTTTTACATTCAAATCAAAATGTCGGAGGGGGGGATGCAGACCCCTCAGCCCCCTCCCCCTTATATACGCCCATGCTTCTGACTTATAGATAACGGGTTATCTCTAGGTTATCTGTTTCTTGGCACTGGCTGGAGCGCCCCAGTGTCAAGAAACATTATACTTTGATTACTTAACAATTAATGTATAAAATATAGTATGACGGAAACCGTGCTATAATACACTGCAAAAAATTATGTATTAGCGTTAATTTTGCTGATACATAATTTAACGCAATTAAATAACTACTTTTCTGCCGTGACGAAGCACGGGTATTCGGCTAGTCTAGTATATATTTGTCAAATACCACTCACTCACTCACTGGCTGACTGACTCACTGACCTATCATCCCCCAGCCCAAACCGCTTGACAGAAAAATTTGAAATTTTGCCTGGACACTCCCTATATAACGTAGACACCCGCTAAGAAAGGATTTTTTGATATTCGAATTTTTAAGTACTTTTAGGGGGGTTGAAAGTTTTAGTTGGTTAGAGCAGGCAAGCCTTGGCAGCATGCGTTGCTAGGACGATAAGAACAGCTGTTACCGCACATTATCTATTTCATAGTATTATTTATAATTGAGGTTAATTTAACTGTGATGGCAAACCTTGAATTACTAGAAATAAACTGTCCCTCATAGAGTTTACGCTATGATATAAAAACGGTTATTTGCTTAAATTAGAAGCAAAATGGTGAGTTTTAAGCCTAGCAAGTAGGGATTTGCTACGTACCCGTAAGTACGGGAATGGGGAATCATAAATTTTTAGTCTACCCACACCTTAAAAATAAAAAAGGAAACTGTTTTGCGACTTAATTTTCTTTAAAAAAATTGCCCAGCCTAATACTGGCCGCTGGGCTTGCCGCTGGCAGCGCTGTGCAGGTAGTTCCAGCGTTTGCTCACAGATTAAAGTTAGAATACTATTCATTTCTTTGACACTGCGAGCAGTAGTAAAAATGTTGATTGTAGATAAGTAACCGATTGTTAAAAGATTCTTATGAACATAAATTCATTACTTTTTAAATTTTACAGCCTTTTCCGGGGCATTGATAAAACCGGGCGGGACACCGAGACAAGAGCAAAATACCGGGACTGTCCCATCCAAACCGGGACGTATGGCAAGCCTCCTACCCTTAGAGTTTCCTGGTGATGGTCCTTCCCAGGCAATAATACACTTGCACAGCCTCCTCACCCATCAGCAACCCCAGTCAGAACACTTCTTGATAATGCTCGCGAATACAATGGATGTTTCCAAATGACATCTTGGAAACATAAACTTTTAAATTTTAACGTCCATTTATTATTGAGAACAATTTTTAACCTGTAGTGGTTTAACTTCTGTTACTGGTAACCTATAGATAACGGGTTATCTGTTTGTTGAAACTGATCCGGAGCGCCGATACAATATGTTATTGATGAATAACATACTGTATGACGGGAGTCGTGCTATAATAAACTGCACAAAATTATGTAGTAGCGTTATTTTTTATGGTACATTATTAAACGCAATAAAATAAGTACTTATCTGCCGTGACGAAGCACGGGTAACCAGCTAGTTGTTTATAAAGTTGGTATATAGTGTCGCGTAACAATAATTTGGATGAGTTCGTTAACCAGAAAAATCCTAAAGATCCTTTATTAATCCAGAAAAGCTAAAGGGGGGGGATACTCCAGACACGAATTATTAATTTGTCTCTAACGGTCGAAATTGTTGATATATTGCAACGATACTTGGCATACCTTGTGCTCATTCAAAGTGGACGATGTTGTTATAAAAATAAACTAAATCGGACCTTTAGGAATGTGTGTTTACTCCGGAACCAAATGAATATGGAGAACAATTTACAATAACCCTACTAATCCTCCGTACCCTTAGGGATTAGGGTATGCTGGCAGAAACTGTGCATAGAAAGACCATGAGTCAAATAAGGGGGTCAAATTGGCGCCCAGGAGATTTCTCATACCGTTTAAAGATAAGTTATGCATAATAATGAATACCGTTTAAAGATAAGCTATGCATAATAATGAAAAAAAAAAATAATGAATACCACCTCAGATATATTCAGACCACCAGTATCCACCGTGGGGAACATTATTGAAAAAAAAACATAAATAAATATTGCTTGCTGTGATATTTCGTATTTTTTGTTCCAAGGCTCTAATCGAACTTAAAATTAAACTCACACACAATCTTGCAAATACTACGTATAATTAAAGTACTATAGGGCTCATAGCCATAGTTGCGAAGCCCTTATAATGAAATAAATAAATAAAATAATTACAGTACATTTTAGAATTTTTAAAAAATATTAAAATACATTTTACTTATTTTTCCTTGTATAATCTTACTTGATAACACCAAAATGTCAAAAATCTCCCTGTAAAATTAGACGAACTACAGTTAATGATAAAAATGATTAAATTTAATAATGTAGGAGAGCCTTACTACAATAACTTGAAATGTGAACATGAGAATGCGTATGTTGTAGTAAGTCACACTTGCTTAATTTTGTTTTTTATTAATCATATCATGTATACAAATGCAAAGTATCGAATGCGAAAAAACGCATGTATGTAACTCTCGAAAATTAAAGAAAAATAATTATCAATTAAAGAAAATCAAACTAACGAATGTGAATTAAGTCTAATTAAAATATATAATAAGATAAAATGTTTATAGAGTCAGCTATAAGGTACCAACCCACTTTTCACATTCGATACTTTGCATTTTTATCGAAGATATTACCACAAAATCGTGAATATTTTCCATATATTGATTTCTATAAGTTTTATCGCCTAAGTTACAAAATTATTTATAAATAAATAAATCACTTGCATTCTAATCCTTCACAAAATCAAAAAAAAATACAAGATTTATATCGTCGATACAAATGCAAAGTATCGAATGTGAAAAAATGCATCTTTCATTTTCAATCTTTACTAATTTCCGCTGGACTTATGTACGGCAAACTCATGAATCTTAGTTCACTCTATGAAAGGGAAAGTATTCCACTGTCAAAAGGTCAAATCTGCCGAATATTTGACTGTCCAAAAAAAAGTTATGAATAAAGGCTTTTCCACACTGAAAAGTGGTAATTTTCACAATTCGATACTTTGCATTTGTAACGACGATATATTCTATATAATTTATAATTGCTATATAAATAAACAACACAAGCGCTAGACGAAACATTCAATAAAGACTCTTCAAAGTATTTTATGAATTGATCTCTTTGTTGAAACACAACTAAACAGGATGTATACTATCTGACCGATCAGAGATATTATTTATTGCGTTCTACCGACATGGCAAGATTTATTCACTAAGGTATTATTAATTTTTAATGTATAATTAAAAAAATATTTTATAGGTAGGTAGTAAAAAAAAAAACTATTGATCAAATAAAATTAAACGAAATTTTGGCCTAGTATACGAACGTTTTTACCATCTCGTTGATTATGATAATTCCATGCTAATAGGAGATATAAATCCATAAGTTAATGAAGCAATCACATCATGTCACATTCATGTGGGATCGTAAACTGCGTCAAGAAGGACCAATAACCATTCATCTTAGTTCTTGGTCGTATTTTAGCCATCCTAGTTTGACAAAAGATTTTTAAAATAAACCTGTTCACAAGTATTTATTTTTGTTGTTGTCTCCTTGTAATTTTCACAAACCCTACAGGAAATATTATTTTATGAGCTTATAATAACCCATCTCCTTTCAGATTTTAATAAATTCAAATGTAACATCGAACTACAACCCTGCCTGTCCCTGGTTGTTGTTTATGTATTTATAACAACATGTTTAAAACGTGAAGAAACAGTATGTAGGCGGTTGAGGAGCAGATTTCTCTGAGCATCATGTTCATTGGAGCAAGTTTTTTTTTTTGTTTTTTTTTTTTAATATAAGCTGTAAAAAAGGAGTGACGCGATATATCGTAAACGTAAACGAATTTACGGGCTCAAGGAATTTAAGGTGTCAATCTCGCGAATATACTGAATTTCTGAAAAAAGTTAATAAAATGAAAAAAATTATTCCGATACTTTGTACCCTTTCAATACCTCTTCAATAACATTGGATCAGTATATATATATATATATATATATATATATATATATATATATATATATATAATATCAGTAACAGGGGAATATCCTTGTCTCTAACCTTTATTATATAAATTATTTCGCGGTTAAAAATAATAAAAAAATATCATATACAGGGTGTTCAAAACTCTGTTGACACCCCCCCTTTTTCCCCAAAATTTTTAAAATTTAAAAAAGAAACTTGGTGGGTCTTAACGTGGTCGATTGAACATTCGTTGGACGTAATGCACGACCCCTCAACTTTCTCCAGTTCTTCTCCAGAGACCCTAACTCTGGAATCTCCAATGGAAAGGGGTTATTTTTATGATGGATTATTGTAGAGAATTGAATTTTATGTCGATTTTATAGCAGTCATTGTTTCGCTAAAGCGCACCATTGAGTAATAACCTGCCAAAAACCGATAAAACCTTTAAAAAAGTTTTACTTGAGCGTAGATCACGTTGATAATACACTTTTCTGAAAACTTCAAAAATAAAAGTGTGTTTTGCTCCATTCCTATTAACATTATAGGCATTTAAAGGTACTTTTTGGAAAGTAAATTTAATCCTCTTCAACGTTTATTACTTACCTAAATTTAATCCTCTACAACGTTTATTACTTATTATTTACCTACATGATTTATATTAACTATTTTTTTCATTACGGGCATACTTTTTACGTTATTGGCAGGAAAGTGATGAAAAACAAGGGTTTTATCGGTTTTTGGCAGGTTATTACTCAATGGTGCTCTTTAGCGAAACAATGACTGATATAAAATCGACATAAAATTCAATTCTATACAATAATCCGTCATAAAAATAACCCCTTTCCATTGGAGATTCCAGAGTGAGGGTCTCTGTCGAAGAACTGGAGAAAGTTGAGGGGTCGTGCATTACGTCCAACGAATGTTCATTCGACCACTTTAAGACCCACCAAGTTTCGTTTTTAAATTTCAAAAATTGTGGGGAAAAAGGGGGGTGTCAATCGAGTTTTGAACACCCTGTATATCTTCTATGACCAATACTTCTATTATAAATAATGAATGAATGAATGAAATGAAAAAATGAATGAAATGAATGAATGAATGAATGAAAAATGAATGAAAAGTTTTATTCTTATTCCGGGACAGAAGTCCCATAGGAATAATTTTGAAATTACAAAATAATTTTGAATTTTACGTATAAACTTAAAAACATATAAATGCTATCAGTATCAGTATATAGTGTACAGCTTCAATATAGACTAGGGGTTGGGTAAAACTTGGAGGGATAGAAGGTGGTGGAAGAGTCGGGATTTAAAGGTTTCAAGGTTGGTAGAATGGCGGACAGACAGAGGTAAGGAATTCCATAGCGAGGTGGCACGGGTGACGAATGATTTTTCGAATATTGCTGTTCGGTGGGAAGGAATATAAAGATCAGAAGGACGAGATCGGGTATTACGGGAGTGAACCGAGGATTTAAATTTAAGAAGTTGAAAAATATAAGAAGGTCTACGGGATTGAATTACTTGGTAAAGGACTGAGCCGAGGAAGTACTGACGACGATAAAGAGGGAATAGCCAATTTAGCTCCTGGTAGAAATGTGATATGTGGGAGTCTCTGGGGATCCCGAGGATAAAACGAATGAAACAGTTCATGAGGCGTTTGAGTTTTGCCTCGAGATCGCCAGAAAGTCCACCGTACACCAAACAACCATAGTCAAACTGGGGGAATAATAGGGAAGTTACGAGGAGTTGACGGGTCTTTGTTGGCAGGAGATGGCGGGAGAGGTTGAGCTGTCTCAGGATAAATATGGACCGACGGGAAATTTGGGAAATATGATTTTTCCAGGAAAGGTTCTGATCAAATATGATCCCAAGATTTTTAACTGATTTACAATATTTTGCTGTTAAGGTAAAGGGCTGGAAAAGGGGAAGTAGAACTTATGAGGGATTGGGAGCCTATAACAATGGCTTTGGATTTGTCTGGATTCAGGGAAAGCTTATTAGCTGCAGCCCAAGCATTGAATTTGTTAAGATCTACTTGCAGCTTGTCTACAGCATCTCGTAGCAAAGAGGGCTTAAAGGATAGGTAGATTTGGGTATCGTCAGCGTAAAGATGAAACTTGGAATGAACAATGGAAAGAGGAAGATCATTGATGTAAACAGAAAATAGAGTTGGGGATAACGAGGAGCCCTGCGGTACACCACGGGAAAGAGGAAGAGGGCTAGAAGGATTGCTGACGGGGATGACCGCGTATTGGGATCGATTGGATAGAAAGGATTGGAACCAGCTAATGGCACTGTTGGAAAAGGAAAGAGGTTGGAGTTTGGTGAGGAGGATTTGATGGTCTACGGTATCAAATGCTTTTGAAAAATCTAGGAGAACTAGAATAGTGAGCTGTTGGTTATCTATGGCAGTTTGAATGTCATGGGTGATTTTTATGAGCGCTGATTGAGTGGAGTATGACGGACGGAAGCCAGACTGGAGAGGGTTAAGGAGATTATTTTGTTCAAGGTGGTTGGATACTTGAGATTGGACCAGGCGCTCTAAAGGTTTGGAAAGATTGGATAGAAGGGAGATAGGACGGAAATCCTTCGGAGAGCAGGGGTTTGATATTTTGTTAAGAGGGCGAACCAACGCTGTTTTCCATTGAGAAGGAAAAGTCGAGTTTTGAAGGGAATAGTTGTATATGTGAAGAAGGATAGGAAGGATTGCGGGTAAGCAGGCCTTAATCAGTTTAACGGGAACAGAGTCTGGACCGTAGTCATTGGTTCGGGATTGAAGGACCGCGGTTAGAAGATCTTCTGGGGTAATATAGGAGAAGTAGAAGTTGTTGGAATTAAAAGGTAGTGTGGAAGGTATAGGAGGACTGGATAGGACTGAGGGAGAAGATACAAAGTGAGCATTAAGAACATCAGGGGATAATGAGATAGAGCAAGGACGGTTAGTTTTGCAAAGGGAAAGTTCACGAAAGATTGACCATTTTGTTTTAGAGTCAGGAGCATTGGATAGGGATTGGTGGACGTAGAGAGACTTAGCTCGACGGATGGAGGATTGGGTGAGGTTACGCAAGTATTTGTAGGAGGAGTAATCTTGAGGAAGACGGGTCCGTCTAAATTTTCTTCTCGCTGCTTCTCTTCTTTTTATTAATGATTTGAGCTCGGGTGTAAGCCAGGGAGCAGGAGGACGGTTGAACCGGCGGGTTTGAAGAGGAGCATGGGAATCTAAAAGGGAGTGGAGGTGATGAGTTAAGGAGTCAACCATGTCATCTATGGAGTCAGAGGAATAAATGGAATCGTAAGGAAAGTTTTCTAAATCAGGTTCTAATTGTTCAAAGGACAGAGAATTAAGGTTACGAAACGTAAAGAATTTGTTTGTGATAGTATGGATAGGTAAATCAAAAGTTATTTGAATAAGATCATGAGAAGAAAGGAAGGGCACAGGGTGTTGAGATGAGGCGAGGAGTTTATCCTGGGAGTCGAGGATAAAGATATCAAGCCAAGTATCAGAGGACTGGGAGTGATGGGTAGGTGAATAGGGAACCACAAAAAGATTAAGTGAAAAGAATAGTTCAGAAAGGTAGGTAACGTCAGGGGATTCGACAAGAAGATTGGTAGTGAAGTCACCACCAAGAATTACATGGGAATAACAGGGGACTAACTGATAAAGGAAGGTTTCAAAAGATTGGTCATATGGCACACGGGGAGGACGATATACAACGGAAAACAGGAGAGGTGAAGAAGACGTTGATATCTCGGCAAAAATATACTCCAGGTGAGGAAGATCAGACGGAGGTGAAAGAAAAAGGATTTTAGACTTTAAACTATCATGAACAAAGAGGCCCACACCTCCTCCTGTTCTGTCTTCTCTGTCATGACGTAAGAGGGTATAGTTGGGAAGGGAAACTCGAGAGGAAGGGATAAAAGGTTTGAGCCAGGTTTCCGTAACAGCTATAATATGATGAAAATTTTCGTTAAAATACAGGAGGAATTCATCATAGTGTGCAAGAAGGGATTGGGCGTTAACGTGACAGGATATCAGGACATTAGTCATGACGGGGATTTATGGAAAACTAAACTCAGGAAGAAGTTGTTGGGTGTGGAACTGATGGAAGAAAAAAAGGAAGTGGATGGAACATACAATATACAAATACTAATTACATTCGAATAATTATAAAAACCAAAAACTAAATATTTACCAAAATAGCAATAATTAAAATCAAAATAATAATACTGACCAGTATAAAAAAAGTAACAAAAATATCTGGATACTAAGTGAAAATTATCTCTGGCAGATGAATAAATATAATTTCTAATTATATAGCATATAAAAGTCCTTAATAAAAATATAAATATTAAATTTGTTTTAATGAAAAATAAAAGAAAATAAAAGGCTCTGTTAGGGGAAGAGATGAGGAGACTGATAAAATTGCGTCAAGGAAATACATCAAGATCTTCGGAACTGTTAACAATAACAACCGGATGACCATCACTTCGACGGCACTTGTATTATATTATCAAATGTTTATAAATAATGTATGTAAACCCCATAATTTCGAGCCATGAGGTTGGGATCATCCTTGTAAAACAATTTTTTCAAAATTATATAATAATTAGATAAAATATTTTTGTATATATACACTCATATATATATACTGTGCAGTAATATTTGTTCCTTTACAACTAAACCGGTTAAAAGATAGTTCAAACCTATATAGGAAATGTATAGTAGGGAATAGTATGTATGTAGGGAATGTGTTTTTTATCATAAAGCCTGTTGTTTGGCGTGTTTCCCTATAAGGAAAGAGGAAACCTCATCGAGTCAACGCAATCGGGAAGGGCAGACGAAAATATAGGATAACATATATAGAACTGGCGAATAGAATTAAAGGGTCATTTAATGAATAAACAGGATAACAGATTGGACGAGAAAAAAACTATTTCACATAAAAGTACTTTGTCTAAAAGAACTTGCACCTCCGCCGCATCTAATTATTCTTTCTTAATAACTAATTCAGCTGTTCACAACAAATAGAAACACATTTTCTTCTTACTGCTGTGATCGCCTAGCTTATGAATGTGCTCAGTTTATGACGCTAATCAAAAAGACCCGTACCCACATTACGAACTGTGCATCAAAGATGTTACTAGAACGCATCCAAATACCATACAACAAAAATGGCAGCTAGAATGGAGTAATCTGACAGACAACAAACTAAGACAAATCAAACATACACTTACTGACTGGCCAAGCGCATACAGAAACTCCCGGAGAGAGGAAATAGTTCTTGCAAGTCTGCGAATAGGCCACACACGCATTACTCACGGATACATAATGACTAGTACTGAAAGACCAACATGTCAGATCTGCAATACAGAACTAACAGTCAAACATATACTAACGGACTGCCTGCTTATAACAAACTTGGACATACCTCGGGACATTACTGACCTACTTACTGATAGCAGTCACCATATTATTACATACCATACATTATTACACACTTGAAAAATATTAACATATATGACAAAATATGAGAACATTCACAATTTGTTTTTATTTCAAAACTTAAAGAATTTTAGGCTAGTTTATTTAATGTTTAATTTATTTCTTGAGTTTTCTATAGATTCTTTTTTTTTTCTTTAATTTTATTTATTTATTTTACTTATTTTTTATTTTTAAATATTTTACTTAGATAGGTGATTTACTGACTTGGTATTGGAAATATCACTATGAGCAGCACTTAAGTGCAAAAGGGCGATTCGATGCTTCTCACTAATGATGTGGAGTATCGTAAAAATAAAATAATAATAATATGACATAATTATTTTAGGGTCTCCCCGTTGTCTAGTGGCTAACACCTTGGATATCATGCGGGAGATGGGGGTTTGAGTCCCGCCTGCAGCAGGGATATTTCAGGGCCCTTGATAACATGAAACATATTTTTTCATCCTTATTCTTTCGAGATAAATAATTTTTATGGTTCATTATGCTAATAACACGATCCTACACCATCGTGTGGTAGGATAACTTTCTTTTCAAGAGAGTTATTTTTTTTTTTTGCTTACCTACATTAACAAAGAAAGCTGTAAAGAGTTATTAGCGTTACCAAGGTAACATATTACGTTTACAGGGGGTTTCAACCCCCCAAAGAACATTAGTCGTCAGGTTGTGCATTTTTTTTTTTTTCACAGACTTCTATTCAGCCCTCCTCAGCACCTTATTTATTGCTTCATTATGCGCCCCTTCTTCGAAGAATTACATTATAATATCACTCCACAAGGGGGAGGCTTAGCCTTAATCAGTCGGTAAATTGGATTAAATCTCTACTCTAGGCCGTGGACCGGTGTAGAGGTGGAAGGGTAGATCAGCTTGGGGTGCCTTTTATGAAGAGTTGTTTTACAAGCTTTACTGTTATAAAAAGAATAAACTTAATTAAAAAGAATGAAAAAAGCCTTAAAGAAAATACTGATATTAAAATATAAACAGAGAAGAGTTGTTAATGTTATAAAACTTATTTTACAAGGTTATATTTCTACAAATTGTTGATTGTGTGTTTCATGGATTTCTACGAGAATAAACAACAGTTCTATATTTGCATTAAAGTTAGGTTATTGGTAGACTTCGTATTTTAATCATACACACTTTTAAAAAATATTATACTTCTTCGACTCATGGAGCGCCTTTAAACTGCAAAGGGGAAAATCAGGCGGTCAGGGCAGAGTATTGATCAAGCTATCCACCTAGGATTCAAGACGAAGATTGATAACTAATAATGTTAGTCATCAAACAAAAAAATAAATAAGTGGTAAAAATATTTATATAAACGAACAATAATATCAGTTGCAATAATTGTTACAGACGCGGCTCAATGTTTAAAAATCTACATTTCTTAATTAATTCGAAATCAGGACATTTATACAACTTCATTATACGAAGGCGAATCTTCCACTAACTAAATATAGACATATTTATACATCGATATTACAACTTACTAATGACAATCCCATCAAAAAAAGTTCGGCCTACAATCAGAACCTTTCAACCTATATATGCTATCATTGCTAGATAAATTTAATTTGCCGAAAAACTGCCCATCAATTATCCTGTTAAAAAATGATATCATTCTGAAACTGATAACGCAATTTATGGTACAACTATTCGACGATTTGTTAATAAACAAACTTGAATTATAACGTAAAATAACCACTTGCGCAAGATAGGAAATAGTTTATAACAAAACTTAGCATGGTTTAAATTTCATAAGAGTTGTTGGACGAGTTCGTTAACAAGCAAAGTCATTGAACATTTCCACCGAGTATGGGAGATGTATGTACTGTGCAAAGAGCCAATATCGAAACCTCTGAAATTTGTGTGAACTGCAAGAGTGACATCAGGCTGGGATAAACATAATTGTTAAAAGAGCCGATTAAGGGAAAATATTCTTTTTCTCAGTAACTTACAATGAGAAGACATCGGTACTTTTAACAATTGATTTCTATCTCTCACTGTTGTCACTCGTGCAGTTAAGTCAAATTTCAGAAAAACAGTAATTATATTAACAAGTTCATACATATCAATATGAAAACCATTAATGATTGTAAGCTTTAATGGTTAACTTAAAAAGTATTTTATTTTGACGTTTTATTATTGTTTTTTTTTCCCCAAATATTCTGTGTTATGGAAACCCAGTGGATTTCCAGTGAGGGTTTGGGCTATTCTTTAGAAAAATAAAAAACATTAGTCCTGTTCTGATTAAAAAAGGGTAGTTACCTGCAGATAGCCCGTCCCAAGAGTCTATGTTATTCAACATTACGTTAAAATTAAAATAAATAATGTTTCGTTAGATTATCTTTCTATATGATACACTTCGAAATTTGGACGGCAGCGAGAGTGTTAAAGAGTTTTCTGTCTACAACGATAATATTACGGTTTGATCGTTTTAATACTATACTATGATTTCATGTTTTCGTTTTCTTGGTTTTCCTTTTCCTTTTTTCAAAATAATTTATTTTAATTGAATTTAATCGGTGTTCCGTTTCTTTGGCGATAAAAAAAATGGGCTGCATCTTCTGAACTTGGTCTAACTACGAAACCAGCTTCACTGATGTACGTAAATGTATGCATTAAGCTAGTGTGTTTAAGATTTAAATGATGATATCAATTAATATTCGGGGTATATTAAAAATTAATTTAATTTTTTTTAAATAAAATACAATGCATAGAAAAATGTAATACACACGTTTCCTGCAAAAAGAGTTCGAATTACTTCCTGTCAGCGTGAACATTTTTTTAGGGTGTTTTTTATCAGTTTGAGAGTGAGTGAAAGTAAAAAACATTACTCTATTTTTTCTTTGGTTAACAAAGAGTAAGCTAGGACCCTCGACCATTCAAATTGGAAAACAGAAACCAATTCAATCCTACGATATTCGTATGAATTTTGTGGTATCGCCGTAAATCCCTCATAGCTTTCCAGGGGAATGACGGCTTGTATAAATATTTATAATACAGCGAGCCTTCGTTCGCCTCTAATTCGAATATACAATCACGAATGTTTGTATTTTCGACCTGAAAGGGATTATTGCTGTACAATTCAATTTCCATAGGAGGGGAAGCTATCAGGGCGGTTTCGTCGGAGTATACATGTGGGCCACCGAGAGTAGAACTGAATTTTACTTTTTTTCTATATATTTCAAAATATGCATCCTTCAATTAGTTTTAATTTTAGCCGTATAGTTTCTTTTAGCACTTTTCGCGAGAATTTACTTATATAAGGTTCACAATTGAAAATATACTTAGATATTTAATATATATATATATAAAAAATATCTAAGTATCAATAGTTTTCAAGTGTAAATGAGAGTACACAGCAATCTAAACTAATTCGTAAAAGTGATAAGATATTTTTCTTGATGGGATCAAATTGAAAGGGGCTGACAAAACAGTTTACCTCGGCAAACTAGTTTCGTTTGAAGATGGAAAACTAAAAGAAGTCAACCGTCGAATAGCCATTAGTTGGAAGAAATCCTGGGCTCTCAAATTTATTTTTAAGAGCAGCATGTGTATAGAACTAATAGCCCGTGTGATGAACTCCTGTATCCCTACCATGTATGATCTATGGCTCGCAGACACGGACATTGGCAAAAAGAATAAAGAACCGGTTTAGGGTAACCCAACATGATATGGAAAGGAGTATGCTCGGAATTCGAAAGTCTCAAAAAATACGAAATAGTGAAATCCGTAGCAAGACTGGTGTGGATGATGCCATAGTTGCGACACTTAAGCAGAAATGGACATAGGCAGGACATCTGGCACGTATGGAAGAAGCAAGATGGGCAAGAAGGACTACCGACTGGATACTTTTGGACAGTACAAGGAGAAGAGGTTGACCATTCCAGAGATGGAGGGATGATATAGACAAGTTTTGTGGCACGCTTTGGTGGAGGTCTGCACAAGACAGAACCATATGGAAAAACCTGGGAGAGGCCCAGAGATGAGCCTAGTAGATGTTTATTTATTTTTATTATTTATATTATATAAAGCTTGAAAGAAGAAAAATTATTGATTTATCTGATTATTATGTACATTTTTTTATCTACAATGAAGGCTATTATAATTATTATTTAGTCGCAGAGTTTCATTTAGCACTTTTCGCGGGAATTTACTTATTGAAGGTTCACAATTGAAAAAAGTTCCGAAATATTTCTTCAAATCTTATTCGATCCCAAAAAAAGTTTTTATTTTTTGGCCAAAATGTTTTATTTTTAGCGCGGTTCCTCCCTCCCCCATAGGGAGGAACCCCGCTTATAAGGTTGATCTCTTGACGCAATCCAGAAGTGCCGACTAGAAAATTTTGCGTTTCAGAACCCCTAGAGACCGAAAATGATAGTGGTTAAAATTTGTATATATATATATATATATATATATATATATATATATATATATATATATATATATATATACTGACACTACAAGACTTACATATTAACGTAAACACATACTTACCACTTGTATGGCAAAACATTTGGACTAGAACACAAAACAACAAATTAAGGGAAATTAAGAAAACTTAAGTGTTTGGCAATCAAGCAACAGATCAACCCGAAGAGAAGAGGTAGTCATTACGAGATTACGTATCGGACATTCGTTGCTGACACTACTATCACTACTATCTGTCACTATTTAGGGTAAATGACCCGATCGTTGACACTGCTCCTTAAGTTGACACTTCAAATTTAAATTTGAAAAATAACAATTAGATTCAAGAGAATTCAATAAGTTTGTATCCAAATGAAAGAATAGGTGTTGAAGAATAATGTCGACTGACCCGATCAACTATGCGACTCCATTAATAACATCTGCAGCCATTTTAGTATGAAAAATCCTCAAGTCAACTCCTGCTGCTCTCTTCACTTAGTGAATTTGATAAGAGATTAAGAATATGTCTTAAGATTTTTTTTTTTTAATGCGTGCATTAAATTGTATTTTTGTGATTTCTATGAACTCTATGATACTTAAATTATGGACTGTAAAAGGTTTGACTCAAGTTAAATAAAAAAATCTTGAGATTATGGTTGTGTCAACATTGGGAACCCAATAAACAACCAGGGCTCCTTTTCTTGACACTAATGTCAACTTTAGGAAAACGGTTGTAAGTGATGAATACTAAAACATTTAGTTGAGATTTTCATTAGAAATTCATGTATCCTGATTTTATTAATTTCTTATGACTGGAACCTTAAGTTGACAACATGTTTTCCTAATTTCGACATTCTGTTCCTAATGTTGACAGGCAACTTTTTATAATAGTTTTCTGCAATTTGAAATGTCACACAACTTCTTAATCAATTTGTGGTACAATGACAGGCGGTACCTCCAAATGCTTCCCACATTAACCAACCTATGGATGTATCAGGTTTCCGAACGTTTAAAGAAGGTTGGAAGCTAAAATTTCATGAATGGAGCAAGTCCTGCATTAAAAAAAAACACAGCTGAAATCGCCAAGAAAAAAGAGCGAAGGCTAGATTGAACAAAAAAGAAGAAAAATCCCTTACAATAAATAACTTTTAAATTCTTCTCGTCGGAAAAATAAGGTGAGAAACTCCATGACTGAGGAAGATGGTGACTCCTCCATTCAGCCTGAAGAAGGAAGGACATCACTAGAATGAACTGTGTAGAATCAGCAGGTGTAAGTAAACCATCATCAATGAGTTACACAAAAAGTTAAAGAAGAAGAGCGATTGTTCAAAAATTACCAAGGGATGAAAGATGAAAATGGCTGTAATAGGAAAGTTATAAATAAAGTTAACGTTATTAGAGTAGGTGATTATTGTATAGTTCAAGTTGAAGGAAAAACAGCACGATTTCAATCCAATTTGGTTGTTTGTTTAAAGAATGAAGTTGTATTATTTTCATTTTCCCTCACTGTCATTCTTAGGAACAGAAAAGTCAAACTTAGGCACCGACCTACTGCAGACGTGTCAACATTAGGACCAGAGTAAGGCAGCATTTAATGATTTATTTTACTTGAAATACTTAATGTATCTAAAATTGGTTTATTTGAATTTCATAGAGAATGAGCTGACGAATAATTTGATATATTGAAAGTTTATTATTTTCAAAAACTAAGCGAAGAATTATTTTAAGTAAAATAACCCTTCCTTAAAGTGTCAACTATTGGGTCACTTACCCTAATGACTAGACAAGACAGACCAGTTTGCGCCATATGCAACGTAAACTTGACTATAAAACACATACTGACTGACTGCAAAGAACGAGACAGACTAAATTTGCCGCACGACATGAACAAACTTTTGACAGACAACAGCCCACACTTAAACACAATTCTCACTCATCTTAAAGACTCAAACATTTACAATTTCATTTAGCACACAGAGTCCTTAAACTTTAAGGAGGAGAGTAGTTAATGCGGAAACATTTAACACAAGAGTGTCAAAGGTAAACAAAAGAGTCATCTGAATTTCCACAAAACTCTTAACGTTCTGAATTTCTTTCTTCTTCACGATGACGAAAGTGGTTTCTTCCGACAACATTAAAAAAGAACAAGTCGCTTAATGCGAGCTCTTAAAACCAATAAATAATATATATACATATATATATATATATATATATATATATATATATATATATATAAAATGTTTAAGGACGGACTTTTTCCTAACAATATTAGGAATTTTAAACATGTTTCTTTTTTTAAATATCTAAGTATCAATAGTTTTCAAGTGTAAAGAGAGTAAACAGCAATCTAAACTAATTCGTAAAAGTCAGTTTTCACCCCAAAAAAAAATTGTTTGCATATTTAGCATATTTCTGGGAAATGTGAGGCATGTGCTTAGTTTACTAAAGTGCCACTTAAAGGATTTTTCTATTTTTCATGGCGGTTACAGTTGATTTTAATCTGAGATCTTACTGTCTTATTTAGTTATTTTAGCAGTAATTACATTGTTTCTGAGTTTTTTCTATAATAATATTGTTCGCGTGAAACCAATAAAATGAAATTAAATAGCAAAGACACTTTCTGCAAAAAGTTATGAATTCTCTAGAATTAATTACAGTTTTTATGTAACTCGCGCATACAATATCTACGTACTATAGTTTCCCGTATAAACACGTAGTAAACATTGAATATTAATTAGCTAATTAGTCATATATAATCAGAGAGTTAGTTAATAATTTATATAATACATAGTTCCATTCAAACGAGCCTCTGGCAGGCTGTTGTGTAATTAATTTTGTAATAACTATGGTGGGGTCTCCCGTGGTCTAATGGCTAGCGCCTTGGATTCATAAGCGGGAGATGGTGGGTTCGATTCCCAACCTCCGGCAGGAATTTTATCATCCCATGGCTCGCTGGTAAAATTCCTCGCTAAACCCTGGATGTCGGCGCTAATGACCTAGATGTAGATGAGCCGTAAAAAAAAAAAAAAAAAAAAAAAAAAAAAAAAAAAAAAAAAAAAAAAAAAAAAAAAAAAAAAAAAAAACAACTATGGTGCTGAAATCATTATATTACCAAGCTAATAGGCCCAGTAACTCACAGCTGCAACAAAAAATGAGCTAAAAGAATATCATGAACATAATATGTCGCACTAGTATTTCGAAAGTGATGTATAATTTGCACGCCTCCCTGGCATGGGTGGTGCGCGCAAATCTTGATCGAGCAAGCTCGGCATCGCCGGATATGAGTCCCGGCGTGGAGTTGATAAAAGTGGACTGTATGAAATGATATGTAACAAAGATTTATATGAGAAAAATAGCTATATTAAATAAAACATATTTCTTCCCTGGGCTTGAAGAGCCAATGGTGTTAATATTGTTAATGATTGAGATTAATGTTGCCTGGGGATTATGATGGCCGCATGCTGTGATGTTGTCTCGACGTTCGCCGGTTCGCTGTCTTCGCTCCTCTCTCCTCCGCACTCGTGCTCCTGGCCGGAGATTCGCCTCTACTCCCTCATGGCGTTGGATTGCATCTTCTTCGGTAAATGGGTGAGGAGATTTTGCTGAGGAAGAGCTGTTGAGCGGTGTCAGTGCTCTTCAGCTGCCCAGGACGTACTGCTCTCTGGGCTCTGTGCATGTACCCTAGCGCTGCGTGCTGCAGTGCTTGCTTGCAGAAGTTCCTGCTTCACGCACTGGACCGAGAGAGTGCGTGGGGTCTTCGATAGGCGAGTGATACGAGTTAGCTCGTAGAACGAACAAACCGCCCACCTAAATCAGTGTAGCGGTGTCCGCCTGATTTAATAAATTACAATAAGAAAGGCAGCAGTGATATACAAATGTAATGAGGGCTTACAATGCCCGTTAAAAGTAAATAGCTTCACTCACCATGTAATAAGAACGAATATATACAAAGCATAATAAAGGCTCGTTGGGAGCGACATAGAATGAGAAAAAAAAGGAATAATAGCAAACCTAGCTAAGAAATAACAATGAACTGAAGTCCCCCTGGGGATGAAATAAACTAACTAAGAGTTCCCTGACTCGTGATAAAATAAGGGAACCAAGGAGGTCACTGCTCTTGTAAGGAGAGTGCCGGAAGGAGTGCGCACAACGGCGGTACGGGTGACTCCGTCTCTGCCGGGGAAGGCTTCTGCAATCCTACCGACTGGCCATACTCCTGTCATAGGGCGGCGCTCAATAAGGATGACCAGGTCACCAGCCTTGAGATTGGGCGTAGGTCTAGACCACTTGGAGCGTTGTTGGAGGGTATGGAGATATTCCCTGCTCCATCGGTTCCACAGGTGTGCAGTCTGTGTCTTGACGGCCTGCCAACGGGTCATCGGAGACGCTGTGGGAGTCGAGAAGCCAAGTGCAGTTGGCGATGCCAAGAGTGGGGCTCCAACGAGGAAGTGTCCAGGTGTCAGCACGTCAAAGCTGGAAGCATCTTCGGAAAGTGGACACAGAGGTCGAGAATTTAGCAGTGCTTCGATTCTGGAAAGAATTGTGGAGAGTTCCTCGAATGTGTGAGGCTGTTTGCCCATGACGCTAGTGAGGAGTGATTTTACAGATTTCACCCCGGCCTCCCAGAGTCCGCCGAAGTGCGGAGGTCGTGGTGGGATGAAAGACCATTTGATCCCACGGGGAGACAGGTGCCCTTGGATCTCGTCATTGGATGTCTTGATGGACTTAACTATAGACTTTAGGAACCGAGAGGCACCGATGAAATTGGAGCCATGATCCGAAAACAAGATGCTTGGTGTGCCTCTTCGGGCTATAAAACGGTCCAAGGCAGCTAAGAAAGCTGGGGTGCTAAGAGAGCTAACAAGCTCGAGATGGAGTGCCTTGCTGGCCATGCATACGAACAGGCAGAGATATGATTTGCCGAGTGAAGCGTTGCGTCGCCTAGATTCCTTTATGTAAAATGGTCCCGCGTAATCTATGCCTACGTGATCGAAGGCCTTGATGATGCTGAACCTTTCCTTGGGTAGAGGTGCCATTATTGGATTGATGGGCTTAGCCTTGTAAAGACGGCAGTGGACGCAACTTTGGGTCCTGCCGCGGATTAGTTTAGCGGCTCTAGGAATCCAGTAGCGCAGTCTTAGAAGCGCCAGGCATAGTGAGGGTCCTGCATGAAAGTTGCGCACATGGATGTCGTCTATCAGAATCTTTGATAAATGCGCTCGGGGCGGCAGCAACATTGGATGCTTTTGGCTCTGGGGGAGCGATGATTCTTGGAGGCGGCCGCCCACCCTGACAACACCCGCCTCATCAATGATTGGGCAGAGTGACTCATACTCTCTAGGGTGCGGTCCTCCCTGGGTGAGAGCTCGAGGGAGATGGAGTCTCTGCACGAACAGGATACAGCGTTCCTCGGCTTGTGCCAATTCCTCGGGCGTCAGCTGCGTTTGGAGAGGAGGAGATGTTCCTTGCAGTCTCGCTCTGGTTGCGTTCAGGGCCCTGAGGATTCGTGCGGTGGTTCTTATGAGGCGCGGATATGAAGAGAACGCTGTGGTCCAGTCTTCAACGGGAGCTGGTGGTGACTGAGGAGGAGTGATGAGGGCAGACACGCTATTCAGTTCTGGATGTTCCCTTTGTGCCGGCGAGGGTTCTTCGAGCTCCCGAGGAGCGCTAGGTTGTTCCTCCACGTTGATGCGAGAATCCAGGAAAAGGGAATGGGTCTGCGAGGACTGCACGTTATGGAGGACTCCCGTCACAATGAGGCCAAATATTGATGGATGGAAGAATATGTCTCGGATTCCAGAAGGCTGAGGTGCTCCTGTGATCACATGCGAATAGAGATCGGCCCCGATAAGTATTTCAACTGGCTGAGGGCTGCCAAATTGATAATCCGCCAACGGATACTGGGCGAGTTGCTGGAAGGTGGTAGAGGGCACTTCCTGGCTAGGAATGGATGATGATATTCTGCCCACAACTAAAACATTCACTGGGAGTTCTCGTTCTCCTGAAGCGTTGCGGATCGTACAAGAGGTAGTTCCCTTGAGGATAGATTTTGGGACTTGCGATTCGCCTAAGCTAAGAACCTGGCCGCTATATGACAAAACTTTGGCTCCCAGATTGCGAGCGAGCTCCTTGGTGATGAAAGAGTGCTGACTCCCAGAATCCAAGATGGCGCGGGCTGATTGATAATTGCCCCGAGAACCGCGGATCAGAACATAAGCGGTTCCTAAAAGGACCGTAGTGGTGGTGGCAACTGGATGAACTGGGGCAGAGCCAAATCCGATGAACGCGCTCGCAGTCGCCTCTTGCTGCGCAGGCTCCTTTGCTGGCTCGGAGCGTCGGGTATCACCGTGCAGTAAGGTGTGATGTCTTTTGCCGCAATTCCTGCAGCGAAATCTGGAAAAACAGTTGGCGACGTGATGTCCCGGTTTAAGGCAGTTGGAGCAAGAATTATGGGCTCTCACCACATTCAGCCTTTCTTTGATGGACATTTTGATGAATTCAGGACACTGGTGAAGACCATGATGCTGTTGGCATTGGGCGCATCGAAGCTGGCGCCTTGCTGTGCCGCTGGTTGGATTCGCTTGGGGCCTCTCTGCCTTGGGTTGTGCCAGACTTGGTGATGAAATGTGAAGGGAAACTCCTCTTCTTTTGAAGTCTCGTGGCGAGGTGGATTTTTGGCGACTGTAATGAGGAACTGAGGAACACGAGCTTGCGAGGTCGTCTGCCATTCTTAGCGCCAACCTACGTTGCCTCACGAACGTTATTACTGAGTCGGGTGTTGGCATCTGAGCAGTACCTAGGCTAAGCTCATAACTGCGCCTTGTCTCAGGATCAAGAGCTCGGAGGGCTAAGGACGCCAATAGGAATTCCTCGGGGTTCTCAATATGTAGGGCCTTGAAAGCCTCGATAGAGTCTGCCACTTCATTTATGAATGAATCATGGCCTGTCCCAGCGTTGACACTTGAGGAGGCCTTATACTCAAGAAGCCTGTTGATGAGGAAGCTGGCGAGGATCCGCGGGTTGTTGTAAGTGGTCATGATCTTTTCCCAGGCAAGGGTGTATGACGCGTCATCAACGACAAGGTGGGACACTAGGGTAGCAGCCTCACCCTTTAGGGCTCCTAAGAGGTAGTGGAATTTTTCTACGTTTGTTAAGGAGGCTTCCTCGTGGATAAGCGAGGTGTAGGTGTCCCTGAAGCTTGTCCATTTTAGTAGGTCACCCGAGAAGAAAGGAATAGGAATCCTGGGAAGCTGCAGACGGGTGTGGCCTCCGTTGCAGGTAGCATTTGGAATGTCATCAGGCTGTGGTAACGCTTCACAAACTCTAGCGGCTCTGCATGCTGCGTCTTTGAGCCTAAGAAGCTTGGCCTCATGGGTGATCATCTCGGTTTGAAATAAAAGAAACTGTGCATTCCATGATTCGGCGGGAAAAGGGCTCACGTCGGGTTCGCCGGATAGTTCCTCGCGCTGAAGAAATGATTCTTGATACTGCTTCCAGAATGAGCGCGCTGTGTCAAGAGACGCCTCAAGGAGGTGGACATCATCATCCGCGGTGGCCTTCAATGTGTTGATGATGCCGGTGATGCTACGGGCTAAACTGCGTAGCCGCCGCTCTAATGTTAACGCCAATTTGTCAGACATTGTGTATTTTCAAATAAATCAAATGATAATGCATACCGGCCAGGTGGTATGCGACGAGGACGAAGAAGAAGAGAACAGTAGGCAAGACAGCGAACAATGTACAAAATTCATGCTGAGAGGGGAGCGAACAAGCAAACAGATAAATGAAAGGCAGTGGAGAGGGGTGAAATACAAATAAGGAAATACATGATGCTTAGATATAAACAAACAAGGTCCTGTCATGGGACTGGAACATGCCCTGAAATGAGTACGATTGACTCGGAGTGCTGGAAATTGGAGTTTGCACCCATGATGCTAACAACTTGTGACATGCGACGTGCTTGCCGCGCTCTGAGGGGGGCAAGCAGGGAAAGAAAGACAAAATCGATGCACAAGAAGATAGGCATGCTAAAGGAATACAGGCATAAGGGCGAAAACATCATGACATAAGCAAAATAGAATAAACATAAATGTATGAATATAAGAAATATAAATAGCACAAGCATAGATAGTAAAAGCATGAATATTAAAAGCTTGAATAGGTTAAGCATAAATATTATAAGCAAGAAGTGACATTTATGAAATAAGATCCCCAATCCGCCTGAAATAGAGAATGAAATGTCCCCTGAAGAAGCCTGATAAAGGCATGAAACATGATAAGCATGGAAATATAAAGTTATCTTGAGCAATAAAACTTCAATAAATACCAAGTCAAGATGTAATAGATTTAATTGAATCTACAGGCATTTACTAACATGGAAGAAAATCGCTAATGGAGATAATGAGCGCTTATGAATATGAAACTTAATTGAATAATCGTGAGTGAAACTTTACAATAAGTTATGTTATTTATATGAAAAAACCCACTTGAGAACTGATATAATATTATATGTTGCACCTTGCAATTAAAATCATGAAATAGAAATAGGATATAATGCAAATAGAAAACATAATGCATATAGTATAAATGGAATGCATGTAAATAAATATACGTGATAACTACAGGCTAGAAATATGATTTTGCTGCCTTTAACATGCCAAGGTACATAGCCTGAACAAGCATACATGCAGTGATACGTCAGTAATGCATCAAATAAATATGTATATACATGCAATTTTAGTGTTTATATGTTTTATACTAAACTGCGGAATTCGCTAAGCAAGGTGCATTAAGTGAGCAGAGATAAGCATTAAATGAGAGAGATAAGACAATGAGGCTTAAGATTAAAGACTCTCTCTTGATAATTAACTAATATGGAATTAAATATATCTAGCTGAAGGCTCATTAAATATTAACAAATGTTATTTATTTACTTAAATGTTAACAATAAATTTATTTATTGAACTTTAACGTCATTTATCGACGTTAAATTTGATTTTTCTGAAATTTCATCTTTATTATTGAAATAAAATATCCACGCCGGGAGCTTCACATATGTGATTTGTATAATACTTAATTAATGTGAAAATTCGAAAATAATATCCGGCCCGGTACGGACCACATGTATAATTTGCACGCCTCCCTGGCATGGGTGGTGCGCGCAAATCTTGATCGAGCAAGCTCGGCATCGCCGGATATGAGTCCCGGCGTGGAGTTGATAAAAGTGGACTGTATGAAATGATATGTAACAAAGATTTATATGAGAAAAATAGCTATATTAAATAAAACATATTTCTTCCCTGGGCTTGAAGAGCCAATGGTGTTAATATTGTTAATGATTGAGATTAATGTTGCCTGGGGATTATGATGGCCGCATGCTGTGATGTTGTCTCGACGTTCGCCGGTTCGCTGTCTTCGCTCCTCTCTCCTCCGCACTCGTGCTCCTGGCCGGAGATTCGCCTCTACTCCCTCATGGCGTTGGATTGCATCTTCTTCGGTAAATGGGTGAGGAGATTTTGCTGAGGAAGAGCTGTTGAGCGGTGTCAGTGCTCTTCAGCTGCCCAGGACGTACTGCTCTCTGGGCTCTGTGCATGTACCCTAGCGCTGCGTGCTGCAGTGCTTGCTTGCAGAAGTTCCTGCTTCACGCACTGGACCGAGAGAGTGCGTGGGGTCTTCGATAGGCGAGTGATACGAGTTAGCTCGTAGAACGAACAAGTGACACAACTCAAAATAAAACCCACTGTAATAAAAATGTGACGGGGGCAACTCTTGCCTATGTAGGGGGCATAGCATTGAGACAGGAAGAGTGACATAAGTGCCCTCTGGTGTACAAGCTTTGAAGCTAGGTACATACAGTTTTGATGGTTGATATAGAGATATTTATCAATGTCTTTCATAGTCATAACTAAAAAACACCGATTTTTGAGTTGTCACTTTAGAAATACTAGTGCGATATCACATCCGCATGCAAATTAAAGCAACTGAACATTAAGAGCTTGAAGATTTGCCGGCTGAGACCAAAGCAAAACTAATGCAGATTGACAAGAAACATAGTACAGTACTAGAATATCAAATTAATAACGAAAAGGGTGCAGCGAGATTACAAGGATGAGAAACATTGAGTTTAGATATTTATATGTTTAAACTCAAAACATAGAAGCTCATTAGGTTTTTAGGAACTAATCGTATAGTATTACATTAAGGAAGGTCGGAAAAAAAACTTGTTCGGTGGCCACCATATCCCTCGATCAAGTATATTATCATTATGTAAGCAAGGAGGCCCAGTGGCCATGAGTGTTAAGGCATGAGCACATAAGTCTCCGTGCCAAGGTCGTGGGTTCGATTTCCACTGGGTTTTTTCCTGGTGGCTTTTCTTTAGAAAAATGGAAAGGCCCTATCCTGGCTAGAAAAGGGTGGTAACCTATAGATAACCCGTCCCAAAATTCTTAGTTAATAATAATAGACGTTAAAATTTAAATAAATAAATTATGTAAACAATTAAATACATGAACGCCTACCGCATTGTATGACCCAATTATTACAATTTGGCATTCTGTAATTATTTTCTTTAATTATGACAGGAAGATTTTACAAAATATATCAAAGAATCGCCAAAAGTTTATTCCTAATATTAATTAAACGCGATAATTCCTTCTTTTCTTATTTATTTATGGTTGTACAATTCCTCTCTAAATAAAAAATTAGATGTAAGATGTAAAAAGTAATGAATTTATGTTTTTAAGAATATTTTATGAATCGGTTACTTTTCAACAATCAACATTTTTGAACATACAATACTAATTCGGGATTCCCCGAGGCTTCAAAAAAGCCTTAAAACTCACCAGTTAGCTTTTAATTTGTACCATTATTATTCCAAGACCCCCCCTCCAGTATACCCATGCCGGGTAATGTGTCCCGGTTTCACTCACAAAAATATGGCAAGCCTACCTATAAGGCTTTATTTGTGTAAGTGTTTCTCTTTATATAAGACAATACAATAAACTTTTAAGAGCATTATTTAAGTTTTGTACACATAGTAATTGAGTTAAGGGACTGTTAAAGAATCAGGTAATCGGTGAAGTGGAAGAAATGTATTTAATAGCCAAGGAAACATTTCCTTGAAAAAATTTCTTGGGAATAATGAAGAAAAAAAAGAAAAAAGGAACGTGGAATCAGGAAATTCAAGATGTAACGTTTTCAGAACTCATTTATAGAAAGTTTAGTGAGGGGGTGGAAGTTGAGCTTGCAGAAAGAAACAGAATGAGTGGGAGGGAAGATAATTTTTAACTTCGTTAATCCAGAGAATAATAACGAAATTAGTAAATGGCCTCTTCGGGTGAAAAAGAATTTAATGAAGAATTCGCTTTCCTTTTTCTTTTTAGACATAAAATTGGAGACACAAAGCTTCTTAAGGAATGTAAAAATAATAATTAATGTACTAAATAATTTATGTTGTGCGCCAGATTCTCAGAAGTGTGGGTTCGATCATGCTTGTGCCGCTTTGCAGGATCAGCTTTTTCAGGGATGTGCTCACTGAAACCTACTTCTTCGTGAATGTTTAGAAAGTTTCGCCAGGCCTCGAATTATTATTTTCGTTAAACCTTGAACACAATATATGACGCAAAAGTGCACATTTACATTATAGCAACTGATATGGTAGAGTTAAATACCCAGTCCTAACGCACCAGTTTTGGGTATTTTCACTATACATCTTTCACAATCCTTTATGCCTAATAGCAAAAAGAATGGCCGGTATGGACAAATTAATATTTTGTTTCCGGAGTAAAACCTCCCCCTCCCCGTTAGGGTGCCCATAACGGTGAGGAATATCTCGAGATTTGGACTGTGCAGCCCAAATCTCGAGATATTCCTCACCGCGTATGAAACAGATTTGAGTCCTGAATTGAACTGTACAGTCCACTGAAGTAGGATGAAAACACCAATAGAATAACTCTACAGTCCAATGAGGACGGGACTGTGCATGCCTGACGCGTTACACAACAGGATATTTGCTTAACATACAGTGGGCCTACTATAACTGAACTTTGAAGTCCCGGCCTTGAGATTTAAACTGAACGTGTATAGCCACCTTTCGTTTGTTATGAGAATGTTGCCTAAATTCGGTGAAAAAGAACCAAAATTATTCCAGTTAACATTGGTTTGCCAGGTTTGCTTTTGTATTTTTATAAAGCTGATCATTTTTGCTTTCTAAACAATGAAATCATGGGTTACTTTTTTTTATCGCGCCTTTGAGTTCAAATCCAGTTAAGTGTTTTAGTATTTACCTGAATCAAGGCTGTTTCGTATTAATCTGTGTTTTAAAGAATGTTTATTTTATTTATTTATTTTATTTTAGGAGCTTCGTAACGCAGACGACTGGCTCCATAAAATTGTTTACATACAAATTTGACTTCAAAACGTAATACTAAACACAGATAATATTAAAAACAAAACAAAAGAAGGGAAAAAAATGTTATAACACAAAAACAAAGGAAGTAAGGGGGGAAAGAAAAATCAGAAACATTTTTATCAAAGAACAGCTGATTAAATTAAATTAGTGCCTACTATAAAAAAAAAATCATGGGGAAAATTTCACTATCATGTCTATTTACTTTTTCCTGGCCGCATTCTTCTTCGTTCTTTTTGTTTTTCTAGGTTGCCTCTGCTGCTGATAGTTCGTATTTCCATTACTCCCAGAGCTTCCTACATCTTCATCTTCATTGTGCTGGCTCTCCACATGTCGGTTGATACTACTACCAGGCTCCTCTCGAGGGCTCCTAGCTTCTTGACGAGGACGACCTTTCTTAGGAGACAACATTCTCAGGAAGTTTTCCTTAAATTCCAGACGCTCGGTGCTTTCTTGGGTTAAGGTTTCCAACGTTAACTTTAAATCAGCATCTTCATAATTACTTTCCATTGCATGCTTTGGTTCTCTTATAATCATTGCTTCTAAATCAGGATATTCCTGCAAGGTCGGAACACCAGAGAACTCATCTCCTAAAATCGATGGATTATATACGTTCTTTTCTTTTAAGCGTGGTACTTTAGGATCTTTTATGCAACCATCATCATTCTTAGAATGGATTGTAGTTTTACGAGATTCTTTAATCACGTCTGAGGCTGGTACAGTAGGATTTTCAGTATTTAAAGAATAAAATGAAGGGGAAAGTGAGGGGCCCAGCGCGGCAGCCAGTTTGATTCACCAACATTACCGTAAACTTAACTTAAGTCATTAACATTGTTTTTTTTTTTTTTTAAATGTCAATTTAGTCAATCAATTTATCAATTTAGTGAGTCGTTCAGTCAGTATTTCGTCCATTGTACTGGAAAGGCAAGTTTATTTATTTTTGACTTATCCTGTTTAGGGACTTGGAGTACCTCTTTTCGATAAAGTTCATGAGAATAACTGAGCATATGATCTTATGATGACTTACTCTCAGAAGATTTCTATTGTTTGAGAAGGAGTTATGCCACCTTAAACAACAACTATGCCTTATCGTCCTGATATCTTGATTATGACTAATGAATGTTTTAGGCTCATAGTAGCCGAGTAATCTGATACCAATAGTTCTCACTATTCTAACATTTTTCGTTTATTGTTGACTCATGGTTGTTTACGAATTTCTCCTCCCTTATCTAAGTGGCTAATCTATTGAACGCTTGAAGTCTTCTGAGATAATGTGGCAATAAATATTCTCAAGCATGATGCAAGAAGACAATAGAAAAGTGCGTCATCTTGGCGTACTTCTATATAATGCTTACATCTGATGCGGTTTCAAAATTGAAATAGAAAATTTTTAACGAATCATCTTCAATGGTAAGAAGCTATCACTTCATAAGCGGAAAAGTCAAATACCGTTGTCAACGATTGAGTGGATCCCATCGAAATCAACCCATGCGAACCTAATTTCCAAGGCATTTATTTACCTTTCGATTGGATACACTTACCACTATTTCACAAAAGCATTCGAGGTATTTAAGATAATATTCGAAATTTCGAACACTGTTCATGCCTGTAGGTAAAATATCTTGTTTTTAAATAATACTTCTTCTAGCCCAAAAGAAAACAAAGTTTATATATCTTAGATTGGATGAATGTCAAACGTGCGAAAACAGTCAACACAATCAGTCAGTTGGGAGTGCCCGAAACAAAATGTCTACTTGTCCCCACTTTTTTCAAATTCAGTTAAAGATATCGCAAGTAAAAGTGTAAAAAAAAAAAACAATGTACTTAGTAGCTTATTAACGCAAGGGTTCTGCATTCAATTTTAATAAATTGTATTTCATGTGGCAGGAAAATTTTACCATGTTATAATATAAAGTTTGGTATATTTAATTAAATGTTCTCTAACAGATTATGAGTACGTGTCCTTCCTTGCTGTAAGGAGGAATCCTGCTTATGAAATTGAACAAATGACGCAGTCAGAAGGTGTAGAAATAAAATGTCCATATTTCATAAGCAAGACACAGGAATTGAAATATGATTAAACGACATAGGGTACCTATCACAGTTTACCTACAAAGCACAAATAAATAAACAATATTTTTAGTTCAAGCCATTTCTTTTCAAACATCTAAATTTCAGGTCTTCTGGAATCGTCCTCTGGGTAATATCAGCCGTTTGGACACCGTCCTATTAAGTCAATTTTTTTTTTTTTTTTTTTTTTTATATTTTTTCTACCTTATCACTAGTTCAGTTCTTGCATAAATAAAGAGTAAATAAAATCTAAGTGGGATCTTAGTAAATACATTAGCTAATCAATTGTGTCCTAAAGGCTATTTGATAAGTAATTTTAATAAACCTCTTGGATAAAATCTAGAAAATAACTGGATTCCGCGTTTAGAGAATTCTTATGCTCATTCATTTGTGCCTAAATACTCAAATATATTAATAATATATTTGTATTAAGTAAGCACTAAAGATTTTTGTCTTCTAGTGTCTTCGCTCATGGGTTGAATTCGGCCTCCCTGACCGTCCCTAGGCCAACCCAGGCTTTAATTAATTTAATAATGGGTACCTTGGGTGCTAATGACTCTGGCAGTCGAAGCAGCCAAGGGGAAAATCAGGCGGCCGGAGCATAGTACTGACCACACTATCTCCCCAGTGTACCGTAGAATGATATACCTCTATAGTATCTGCCCCTCAGGGCCCTCGTGGCCTGTTACGGGACTGATTATTATTTTTTTTATTTTTTTATTAATAATGCATTATTAAATCTCGAATAAACATATATTAACACCACTTAAATTCTTGTTTTATTGATTTGATATAATGCATTACACGCTAGCAAAAGTGGATACGTTTTTTTTATTATGATATAGAAAATATGAGTAACACTGGAATTATTCTATGTAATAGAAATTAGCATTTCATAATGGCAAATTATTCTCGCTGTACCACGAAGCATGTTCACATAATTACAAAGGTTGTCATAACTGCCACAAATAACATTTTAATTAGAGAATCTATATAGCAACAATAAACGAGGTAATGGGAACAAATATAGAACTGAATCAATATGTTAAAAGCCCACGAGAGAAAAGCGATTTTTATAAAAACAACTACATTTTTTTCTATATTAGGTACGTATGAATGCTCCTAAGTTGCAGAGGGAGGCCCAACACACCATCGTCATCAATACATTAATTCATAAATAAGCAAACGAAATGCAGGCAAAGCAATAACATAATCATGTCAAATAAACGACCTGCAAGCCGTACTGACAGAAGGTAGCCCATACACCGGTATACTATGTAAACATTAAAAAGCCCACACGCCAAAATGTAACAAATGTATTTGATTTTATAACGTTATTTGAAAACCATTTTTTATGTTTATTATTTTGTTATGTTCTTTTTATCATAGTTCTCATTATTTTTCTCTTGATAATTAGCTGCTATTTTTTTTTACAACTGTTAGGTTGGTTTTTATTTTTTAATTTCGACTTAATGATCACAATTATACATTTAGCTACGTAACGTGTCGGACGTAAAAGTTTCGGAGCTCGTCAACATTTACTTATTTTAATTTAATTTTAACGTCTCTTTATTAATAACTCCGATTTTTGGAACGGGTTATCTAGAGATTGCTCGCAGTATCAGTATAAATAAATAAATGAGAAATGTGTGCTATTCCACATCACTGGAATAGTATAAATAAAAGGTTTAAAATAATCTAGTAAAGGTCAAAGCGTCAAATAAATAGATATATTAAATAAAATTAAAGACTACCAAAAGCTCTTTGAATTTGAAACATCCAATAAACATTACAATGCAAAATACTTACTACTAATACAGAACGTCAGGCTTAATGAATAAACGTGGCAACCAAAATTGGAAATAAGTTAAATCCTACCGAAGTACAAGGAAAACGCTTTTGGACTGTCAAGTTTATGAAAATAGTAGTTCTACTTCATCGGCCGATATTTGTCTGTTGGTAATCGTGCGGTGAGAAGAGAGGTGCATTCGGACCGACATGAGTTCAGTAAAGCAGAACCATGTTTGTCAGCATGCCACTGTTCTCGCACAAATAGGGGAATTTTGCCGTTTTCTCTACCCAAAATATTTGTAAACTGGAATGTAACGGTAGGCTTCAGCGAGATTCGTAAAATGGCAGAGCAAACCATTCGAAATAGTTTTGTATTGATTTCATCAATACAATTACATCAAATTCAACCTTTAAACATTGATCGTTTTTTTAGTACATTCCTAAAAAATGTCGATGTACCTTTATCGATCCTATCAACTAGATACTGAAAATTGCCTACCCCCTTCAAATTTATATATTTCTATATTTATGTAAGTATAACAACATCAAAAACAAAATACTAAGTAAATACCAAGTCAAAATATCTGGTTAAAATGTTTTAAAATTATTATTTAAGGACATTAACTGTTTTAGGAATATACTAGACTAAACCTATTTTACATCGCCCTCTACTGAAATGTATCGAAAAAATGCACTTCGCCAAAGATGCGGTGCGATAAAAAAATATAATAATAATAATATAATAATAATAACAAATTATTGAATGAGTTTGTTAACCAGCAATTTTGGTCTGTATGGTCGGGCGGTTCCCAGGACCCAAATAATTCATTTTCACAGATCATTCGTCATTTTTGGTTCCTTGCAATTCGCGAAAATCAATATACATCATACCCAACTAATAATAAAGATGATTTCTTAAAATTAGCAAAATCAATCCATTTACTACAAATGGGTGTAATTTTCTTTTCTTTTTTTAGCTCGGTTCCTCCCTCCCCCATAGGGAGGAACCCCGCTTATAAGGTTGACCTCATGACGCAATCCGGAAGTGCCGACTAGAAAATTTTGCGTTTCAGAACCCATAGAGACCGAAAATGATAGTGGTTAAAATTTGTATATATATATGTATATATTATTATATATATTTATGTTTATTTTTATATATATATATTTGTCTGTTCGCTCTGTAGCTCCCAGACGAATTGTCCGATTTTGATGAAATTTGGTACAAAAATCTTTCTTCTAATTTGAAAGGTCAAGTTCGTTAACCAGCAAAATCTGCCTACTGGAAGATGGCGTTTGGGGCGAAATTCGCGAAAAAAAAATCGTAACGCTTACGTTTTTCAGTTCATAAGCTTGTAAGTACTCGTTTTATATGCTTCTTGGGCTAGGAAAACGAATAAAACCATTTTCAAGGCAATAGCTTTAACCGTTATCGAGAAAATTGGGAAAATAGTTTTTGAATACCGTTTTTGGTTTGGGTACCTAGAATCATGGGATTCAGTTGAAACATTTTCTGCATGTTCTACTATCATTAAAACTAATATGTTGAAATTTTGGGTACGTTTGGAGTTAAGGAAGGGTTAGAATAAAATATTTTATTAACAGACATAAAAAGTTTTGGTAACTTTGTTTTGCTTTCCTTAATATCTCGAAAAAGGTTGAGAATCTTGGTAAACGGAAGAATACCATTAGAAAGCCTATTAAATGCTCTACAGACAAGGTTCTAATGAAAGTTTTGATTAGGCGATGTCAATCGGATAAATAAGAGCTTAAAACTTTAAATTAATTGATTTCGTTTATTCGAACTGTTCTTTTCGTCGGGGTTTTATTCCTTGTTATTTTTTAATTGCTTATAGTTGGATAATGTATTTGAAAATGAAACAGATTAAGAAAAATAAGAAAAACAATTTAATGTTAGAGATATGGATTTCCAAGATTCCAAGACCTTGTCACTAGCGGGACAGTTTCTAGTGTTAGCCGACCCTTCCAGGTAAGATCGTAAATCATGACATTTCAAGACCTTTCAAGACTTTACTACACACAGGAATGGCGTTAGTGACCTTAAGGGTTGACACGCCATTACAATAATTAATTAAAAAAAAAGGAAGTGTGGAACCAAAATAATAACTGCTTCTATTTTAATCTTTCCAAATTAGACTAGGGATATGAACGGAACCGCTAAGATGATGCAGTTCCTGCGAGACGGACTTTTTTAAATAATTCAGTCAGCTATTAATAAAAAATAAATGTATGTTCTCGTTAAACGAAACAGGCTTTATAGTACCTATTCCAACATAAGAAGTAAAAGTTCTTACCACGAAAAATGTTTTTATATTGAATCAGCTGGTTAAAAAACATAATAATAGAGGAAAACTTTTTATATATATTTATCATTTAATTTATACACATTCCTCAGCCTTGCGCAATGAACAATCTAAGTTTCTGAGACATGCTGGTCCTGCGTGAAGGAGATTTTTTATATTGAAGTATTGTTATATTACAAGACAGGGGAGAAGTCGAACTGACAAGACTTCGAAATGGATATTCATTACTTACAAAACATTATCTCATGGCAAGTAAAGACAAATTCATATGCAGA
This sequence comes from Gonocerus acuteangulatus, assembly GCA_946811695.1. Lineage (NCBI taxonomy): Eukaryota > Metazoa > Arthropoda > Insecta > Hemiptera > Coreidae > Gonocerus > Gonocerus acuteangulatus. The sequence goes on from OX328131.1 coordinate 44,478,544, forward strand.
CTTTGTAAACTAACTTGGACAATGAAAATATCCTTATATAAATATAATATAAAAGGCCTGACGAACTAATAATATCACAGGAGCTAGGAGAACCATTTGTAAAATGGAGTGTTTACTTGTACACCATATCACCCTACTGAAAACTCACCAACAAATGCTTCATAATTTAGATATAGTACCACTATAAATATAATTCCCCATATCTACGTCATTCAAAAGTAATTTATATGTTGTAGGCTTTCATTTTAACTGTTTATTTTATACTCCACAAATTATTCCCCATTCACGGCTAAATTATTTATTTAATTTTCATTCTTTTTTTATTATTGTTTCTGTAGTATTTCTAAATTAATATTACTAATTTTGTGTAATGTTTTTCTTTCTATTATTATACTTTTTTTTATGTTATATTTTAAATGTAAGCGTTCTTAAGAAGTGGAAAAAGTGAAAATGCTTATTAAGGTGTCACAATAAATAAAATAATTTCTACGATGTGTTCAGGTATTTCATTCAATGAAGAACACTTTTACTCAACCTACAAGCTATCTATTAGATTGATTGTGTGCAGTAATATTTAATTGCATATATAACATGATAACGGGCTTCATCAACTAATAATTTAAAATTGGCCCTAGAGGAACAAATCTCCCTAATAATCTTCCTAATTATATTTGCTATATTCTTCATCTTTTTCAGGAATTAGCTGTGATTAGTTTACACATCTCCAGTGGGATTAACTTTATTTATTACCCCCTTGGTAATATAAATATTTATTACTCTCGACGGTTGCTATTAAATGTTGCAATAAAATACAAGCTATACTCTTAAAGTATTCATGCCAACACTTAGACAAGGGATATAGTGATTATGCTCGAAATTATAAATATTATTACAGGAGGGGTCTCCCGTGGTCTAATGGTTAGCGCCTTGGATTCATAAGCGGGAGATGGTGGGTTCGATCCCCACCTCCGGCAGAAATTTTCTCATCTCAAGGCTCGTTGGGAAAATTCCTCGCTGTACCCTGGATGTCGGCGCTAATGACCTAGTAGATGCGCCGTAAAAAAAAAAAAAAAAAAAAAAAAAAAAAAATAAAAAAAAAAAAAAAAAAATTATTACAGGAACTATTTCTATGTGTAATATATCTTTGTATGGCTTGTTATAATTAATACAGGCTTTCTATCTACTCTTACAGTATCCCTATAAAATCATATTCATGAAATAATGAGTTGCGCAGATTTTGGTAGAGTTTAATCAGAAAAGTGAGGAGAAAATTGAAAATAATTGTGAGTTAGTGGCGTTGGCTGAGCGGGCGTGATCCATCATCAAGTGTGATGAATGGGTCATATCATGTGCGATCCGACGATGAATAAAACACATTACCTCGCCTTCTGTCGGCTAATAGATTTTCTGATTTTTACAGATTTCAACAGATTAATTTCTTTTTAAATGATGCCCCATGAAGCAGTTAAAAATTAGGTCAATCCTGCAGAAACGATAACTATTCTGTGAAATTCAAATTAATTGCCCATGATGCTCTAATTGAATCTATTATGAGGCTATTTCGATTCCCACTAGGGGTGGTGGTTTTTCTTTGGAAAAAAGAAAAGGAATCAGCCCTATCCTGGCTAGAAAAGGGTGGTGACCAATAGAGAACCCGTCCTAAAATTCTGAATAAATTATAATGAACGTTAACATTTAAATAATATTAATAAATAAACAGGCATTTTTCATTCCCAACCTATACTAATTGCTATTGGACTGATGTACGTTGTGGCAAACTCTCAAAAATTAAAGAAACATAATTATCAATTACAGAAAATCAAACTATCGAATGTGCATTATGTCTAATTAAAATATATAATAAGATAAAATTCATATACAGTCATCTACAAGGTACCAAGCCACTTTTCACATTCGATACTTTGCATTTGTATCGAGAATATTATGAGCTAAAAACCACACAATATTCCAGATTGTGAGCTCAGATCTAGCCGCATATGCGAATTTGCGGCTTTAAAAAGATGATTTATCAAAATAAAAAAAGTTTCAATGCTGGGCTGGCTATAGACTATAATCGCATAAAAATTAAATCAATAAGAACCTCAAAGGCAATTCATTAAACCTTTTCAGAAAATATATTATTTCTGCATGATGATTTCCAGAGATTAATTTATTTTTAGGGGGCGAGGTTAGCTCAGTGGTAGAACACTAGATTGATAAGTTGGAGAATTTCAAATCCCGAGCAAGCACTAAAGATTTTTTATTCTAGTGTCTTCGTTCATGGGTTCAATTCGGCCTCCCTAACCGTCCCTAGGCCAACCCAGCCTTTAATTAATTTAATAATGGGTACCTTAGTGCTAATGACTCTAGCAGTCGAAGCAATCAAGGGGAAAATCAGGCGGCCGGAGCATAGTACTGACCACACTATCTCCCCAGTGTACCGTATAGTCAAGAATGAGATACCTCTATATTATCTGCCCCTCAGGGCTCTCGTGGCCTGTTACGGGACTGTATTTTTTTTATTTTTTTTTTTTTAAATGATTCTCCCGAAGATTCAGTTGAGTTGTACATACATTTTTTTTTTGAAAAATTGAGAAATAAATCGGAAATAAATGAGTTTCTGTAGATATTTGTTTGTAAGTAATTAATCGAGATCCGTCTAAAAACCGAGAGTTTTAGTTTCAGGTAGCGCTAAACGACAGATTAAATTAAATGCTTTATCAGATGTTTGTTGTTTATCCAAACTAAGATATATAAACTTAGGTTTCGTTTGGTTCGAGGAAGTAAAACAATAACAAATATTTTATCAACATATATGAGCAGTTTTGGACTTATCGTATATTACGTAAATATCTCAAACTCGGTTGCGAAATCGAAATAAGCGAAAGAAAATCATTCGAAAACCTAATAAATTGTCTAAAAAAAAATTATAAATAAACTTCGACTGATTAGTTGGAGAAAGTTGAGTGAAGTTTCGATAATGATGATTTCAGAAACAAACTGAACTTTGTGAGTTGGAATTATTTTGGAAAACTCTAGAAGTTTGTGTGAGGCACGATATATCTATACTTACAATAAAAACGTAGAATTTTATCAGAAGGATTGAAAAGAAAATCTATAATTGACATTGTCCGTTTCGACATATTGGTTTAGAAACATCCATAACGTCTGGAATAGCAATCATTCAAGAGCTGAAAGTCAGGAGCTGTCAGTCAGCTGGTGTGACAGCACTGAATGATTTACATTCCAGCAAAGAATCAAATTCATTTATGCAGATTAGGATAACGCCTCCACAAGGAACATTGTATAAAGAAGCTTTCTTCTGATCTCAATACAAAAAAATATACATAAATAACATTAAAATCACTTAAGTAATCAAAGGACATTCCTTAATACATGTATATATATATATATATATATATATATATATATATATATATATATATATACATATATATATATATATATATATATATATATATACATGTGTGTTTGTGTGTGTGTGTACACAAAGATAAAGTTGAATGGCTTAATGTCGTCCTTCACAATAAGCCCATTTTTATTTTTTTTAAACGGCGCACCGACATCTGGGGTATATTAGCGCGGACATCCATGGTGCAGCGAGGAATTTTCTCCGTCTCCCGCATGAGAATCTAAAGCTCTAGCCACTAGACCACGGGGAGGCCCCGTAAGCCCTTTGTTTAAAGTTTAGTAATCATAATTAACTGACAATAAACTTCGGACCATAAAAAATAAAGTTAAGGAATGATCATCCAGTCTTCGCGACAATAAACGAGAAGACGTTGTTCTCGTTCGATTACGGATTGGACATACTCGACTTACCCACGAATTTCTTATTACAAGACGCCACAGACCAATACGCAACATAGTAACACAGAACTTACGATTAAACATTTACTGACTGACTGGCAGAGAAGAAGCAATTACAACTCCTAGGCAATGAATGAACTCCACATGCAAGAACTCCTAGGCAATGATAGCCAGTACATCAACACTATACTGACTTACCTCAAGAACACAGGACTCTACAACCTTAAATGATGAACGTCTGCGATGTTGGCTTATAAGATATTATACTTCCATTGATACTAAGCACTATTAATAGGTGAAACCTACACCTAAAAAATTACATAACCCTACACACACTTCCAATACCAATAACCATACTGATTTCCTAGAATTGCTAAGTTCAGTGGATACTGTTCTTTGTGTAATCGCCATTGAAGCGGGACACAATAAATAAATAATCATAATAGGCGGAGTTATCAAATGACCACCACGTACACCATACTAAAGATTATAAAATAGTCAAACAAATGGTACAAGCTTTTACAATTAACTGAGTTTTGAGGCTCTACATCTGACTATTATAACTATAAATTCAAACTATAATTTACTTTTCTTTTATTGCTGCTGTTTAAAAATAAATTATACGTGATTTCATGGAATTATTTTTTAACATCACTATAAAATATAAGGTAGATTCGGCAGAAATAATACTTTTGTTGTGCAATTTAAATAAATTACCAATGAGGTTTTAATTAAGCCCTGTTTTAAGAGCAAAAAGCCGCACAAAATTCAAGATATCATATTTTCAAAATTGCCATTTATGCAAATTGGCAACATTATAAAGATTAACCAAAATATTAAACTCTTTTCAGCGTCAAGGAACCTATTCCGTCAAAATTGTACCAATAAGAACCTCATAGGCAATTGTATTAAACTTTTCATAAAATATATGCAAGATGATGATTTATTCACTGATTTTCATAGAAGGGCGGATAATTTTAATTTGATTTTTTTTTTAAATGATGAATCCTTAGGAAAATTAAACAAAAAACAAATGTATTAATTAAAAAATATAATATTTAGACCCATTTAACTCGCTTAAAATTGAATATGCCAAAGAGCAGTTTGAATTATTATTATCGTTTTTTTTTCTTTCTTGTTGGTTGAAAAGTCAAACAAGGAGCATATAATAGAAGCTCAGCGAATTCACAAACCTAACGACTTTTATCTGTGATTAAGATTTCACCATAAAAAACGTTTAAGCTGCCAAAATGGAACACTGTTTAATTTTGTGTGTACATATATTTACACACAGACACTGTATTATATATATAATACAATCGGGGCTCGGTCACGGCAGTTAATGAAGTTACACTGAAGTAAAAATGAGTTTTTAATGCCAACATTTCGGCTTGAATTTCAAGCATTCATCAGGCTGCGAGAAGTGGAAAAACGCATCCGTCACTAAAACTCACAACAAAAATAATTAGATCTTTCAGTGCAAATAACACGAAAATATAATTTATAATATTAATGAATGTAATATTTTATCTCTAAACGTCTTCGTAGGTGAGTATTTTTGATTTTACCCGCTCGGGACGAAACCCCTATTGCAAAAAAACTCTATCTCGTAATAGACAATATATATACATATATAAATATTTGTGTGTGTAGAAATATAAATATATAAATATATATATATTATATATATATATATATATATATATAATATATATATATATATATATATATATATATATATATATATATATATATATATATATATACAATCATTTTGCATTAACTTCTAATATGATTTGAACCAAAATATATTTATTTGTTGTTATTTAAGCTAAATTTTGAATAGAACATTAAGCAAAAACGTACAAGTCACCCTGACATCTGGGCTTTACTTAGATAAACGAGCACAAATGAACACCTATAAAAGTTAGATTGGAAGTTGCTGTGTCATAACACGTCGTTTCCTCATTAGCCTTCGGTCAGACCGTCTCAACACGGTGACTGCCATACAATATTTTAGGATTCGAATGTTAAATGAATTGGTGGTATAAGAAAAACTACGATCTATGAGTCCTCTTATAGACCAGAGTTGAGCACAATTAATGAAAGCTAAGCAAAAGCACCAAGAGTTAACTAGTAGTTGGCATATAATGCATTAAATCGTCTGAAATAATAATATGAATGCGTGTATGTGTTCTTTTTACTCTACAATAACTAACTATAATTTGTTTAAATAAATTTTACAATAATATTCTGAGATTTTATTATCCTAGTTTCCTATCCCTCTATACAACTGAAATTTCGTTTTTAACGCCTTGCCCAAGAAACGATTCGGAAGATCCGTCAGAAATTTCCAGCCATGGTTGGCCCATAGTTGACAAAAAGACATGTAATTCAAATGTGAACATAGTATATATAGTTACCAAACTATACATGTCAAACTCTTTATTGATTTAATAACCTTATATTTATTTATGCATGGCAATTTTCTTTAAAATAATCATCATGAATGATAGCTAATGAAGCTGACATGTTGACGAACAAATAAAAAATCTACCAAAAAATAAATATCAGTACATAAACAAGAGAATTGTGTAAGAATTTATTAAATAAATTAATTACCAAAAGAAAGATATTTTGAAAGCTTTTGCCACGGCATGCATTTATTAATTTTTATTTTTTCTAAAATGATGGCACAAAGTGGTGCCAAACGCTCGACTTTGTAAAAAAAAAACTATAGAGTTTTGAATCTTTTTTAGTTCGGGAGCATTATTGAAGTAATTTTTTTTTATTTTTTAAAGTCGAAAGGGGGGTTGAACACCTTCGGCATCGGGTAGTTCGGGTTTTCCCCCTCCAGGCACACCGTGTGGTAAATCAGGCATTAGTTGCTGACAAATTGTCATTTAATGACGATAGGGTATTAATTGCTTAAACTGGACAAAAACACGTTCATAGATTATTGGATACTCTGTGGGTTATACATGTTTTTATATATTATCTATTTTGAATCGCGGATTTATTTTGAATATGTTGATAAAACTATATTTTTGACCCCTATATTTCGAGCCCTATGACCAAAATAAAATAAGTAGCCCAAATTATTTATTTTAATACTGCATTATAGATTAGAATATAAATAAACTGCAGACTATAGTTATCTCGTTCGGTGAGAGGCCATTGGCTCACCTATCTCATCGAGTAATAACTCAGACAGATTGTTCTGCTGTTCGATTCAACCTTATCTTAGACTAATTTGTCCTATGACCTACATCTAATGACAGCTTTATCAAGAGTCATTTGGAATTATTTATTATAATTTGAGACGAACCGTAGCGTACACGTCTCCAAACAATCTTGTTCTATTTATTGCGTTTTGTTTTGGAATTTTTAATCTCACTCCATGGACTATTTGAGAAAATGCATCACTTTCATGACAATGTGAGATTTTAGTTGTTTTTTTTCTTTCCAAAATTAATATGAATTATCATTTTACATTGTTCATGTCACATTTTATATCTAAAATATTTTGATTTGACTATATCTCTTTGAGTAATTGGCGTTGAGATATTATTAAAAAAATTGAGATCCATTAATTTAAAGAAATATTATGGATCTATACTTAATTAAATTAGATTCTTTTTAGTAAAAGATATATTAAAAAAAATAGATAAAAATTCAAGAGTGAAAATTGTATTCTCCATTCAAGCTTCGAAAATTGCGTATTTCTGACGCAACAAACAATATTTCCTCTTTGAGTATAACCAAAATCCCAAATGTAACAACTATATGTTGTTGTTTTTTTTTTGTTTTTTTTTTTTTTAATAAAAAAGAGATACAAGAGGAAAATCGTTTGCTCTTAAACGATTCCCGTAGCAAATTTCAAACTAATGCCTTAGCATTATTTTTATTTTATTTTTTTTTTTTCGTTTTTAATGGCGCATCAACTATTTGGCTAAGCATTATTCATATCAATAATGTTTATAGCATCCATAGTTTATTCATTCAGAAAACTAAAATGTATTAGCATTGGGGATAAACCGAAGTGGAAATAGCCGGGAATTGGTCACGATTGTTAATATAACAGCAATAAAAATATTTTTAATTCAGTCACTAGTTACTCATATGGATCATCAGTAGTCATGTTTTATTAATATTTTTTTTTCATCTTAGTACAAACTCTTTCTATTTTTGATTCTAGCGCTGATCAAAGCTTGATATTCAACAGAAACGTTGGCAATAAAAACTAATTTTTACTTTAAAATTTCAGAACCTCGATTATTTCCGTACTGAGATATTTTTAGTTTGTGTTTTCCTATTGATATTTGTAAAAAGCCTAGTTTTCCATTTATTTTTGTGACGTAAATTCTACTTCTTAGTTGTCTTTATATTCTTTTGGACGGTATTATAAAAATAGAAAAAATAATATAAAATGTCGTTTAGTATAATTGAGATTAAAGGCCACATTATCCACACAACGAAAACTCAAAGGATTAAGTATTATAGAAAAAACTTAGTATGCTGTATATAATTAGTTGAATTCTGCCGTTTATACCTATTGTATTGTGTTTTTCTCCCTACTCTTTGCCTGAATATAATTCTTATTTCAGTAGTCGTTACATTATATATTATTGCTCCTAGAAGACGTACAGAATAAATAGCTTTAAATGGACTGTTCTTAATAAAAATGCCTTTTCTTTGCTTACTTTTTTCCAAAACTTGAAAAATGTTTACACATCTACTTGATAGGATTATTTCAATACATTTCAAAATATGGCTCGGACAAAAATTAATCATATTAAATTATTTATTAAAAAGTGTTTGTTTTATTAATTTTTTTAAAAATTAATTAAAATGAATTTCTCTTATTCGCGATAAAGGAAAACTGACAAGGAAAAAGGGCTGAAAATAATTTCATAGAGCGAATATTAATCCAAAGGTTGTTATATGCAAAATTGGATTTATTCCCCTCCAGGCAAGCTTTGCAGATCATTTACCAACTCCATCGCGTTTCAATTTATTGTAATATAACGATCATGGAGTAGATTTACATGAAAAACGTTTCAATTTAGAATTTTAGCGTGTATTGAGAGCCTTATATAGGGTACAACAGTGATATGAAATATATAATACATTTTTGTTCGTGCTTAATATAATTTATTGAGAAATTAAGGTATACGTTTGGTGATCAATGGTTGGAGATAGTACTGTTATTATTTAAATTATAACGTGAAACTTATATATAACACAGATTTCCGGGACGAGTTATCTACGGATTACCACTCTTTTCTAGCCAGTCTAGAGTTGATGCGTTTTCTTTCTTGCGAAAGAAAAGCCCTGGAGGAATTCGGCAATAGTGGATAATAGGAGAGCAGAAGTAGTCCTTGCTCGGCTCAGGATAGATCACACACGATTGACGCATTCTTATCTAATGTCGAGGAACGAAGCACCAGAGTGCCCAGCTTGTGGTGCCGTAATTTCAATCAAACATATCTTCACTGAATGCCGTGCATACGAGAATGAAAGGTCTCTATTTGAGCTCACGGGTAATTTGAGTGAAGATATGGGTGATAGCCCGACTAAGATCAAAAATGTATTTAATTTTTTAGAATACACACAACTCCTAACTATGATTGTTGTGGCACATAGTCCGGGGTATAAGTAAACTAAAACCTGGCTATGTGAAACAAACAGAAATCATTGTTCAAGGTAGTTAAATTAACTATCAACTAATATTTAAATTAAGTAACATAAGTTTACAAATTCTAATATTCAATAATATATCATTTTGAAGACAATAATTTAATCACATAAAGTCTTAATAACAGCTATCACAAGCATACATTTATAAAATAAAATTCCAAGCTTTATTTAACATCTGTTGCATTAATATCCTAAAAGGTTGGTACGCCTTAAGAAAAAAAAATAAAATAAAAAAGCCACTACCCCTGCGGATCTTCCGTCGGACATATAAAAATTACAATTAATATTTTTAAAAAAGGTCCTTCTCACGGGAGCTCCGCATTATACACATTCTTCAATAAAGCAACCACTAAAAAATATAAAACCCCTTTAATTCTTTTAAATTTGTTAAACAAGCTCTCATTGACTAATTAAAACAAATACATAACTGGAGCTACAATAAATACATACACCGCTTACATTTTTCTGGCTTTCAAAATAAACGTTTCCCATTAATTTAGAATATAACTAGATTTGTAGCAAGAGGCGAAAAAATAAAGCTCCTAAGCGCAAATTTACATTTCAACTTGGAATGTTGTTCAAGCACACCCCTGCTCTTACTGGACCAATTTTCCTGACTAGCAAAGTCTTCATATCAACTGTTATAGGACTGTTGTACATCGATATAATTTTGGCTGCAACAGTTGTAACACTCACACACAATTATACATATACCAACTGAGCGTAAAGCGGAAGATTCTGACTTAAAATACCAGCTTACAATGAGAGAAACAATGTTTCTGAAAAATTACTAAAACGTGCTGTCGATGCATCGTACATTTGTTTGACAAATTATGTTACTCCTAAACATATCCTAACGTCAAGAATTGATGAAATTCAAAACTATACTAAATGAACGATTTATTAATGATATTTTCAAATGAATTATTTATAAAAGAAATCGTCTTGCACAGAGACTTAGCATAATGTTTGATTTCAGAATATTTGCGTATAAATATTCCCTGTCATTAAAATCAAAATTGATTAATTAATATGAAGATGAATTTCCGGTCCATCTCTGAAATTCCACATTAATGTCAATTTTAATATCAGATAAGCCTTTGATGAGGTGCGAGAAAAAGCACGACACCTGTTGGGAGAAAAAAAGGATAATTGTTTGAAGTAGAGGGATTATTTTTTATATGCTATCTATCCTATTGTGATTTTGATCTCGCTCCAGAAATATATAACAATAACGAAATATTCTGAATATCAGATTTCTTAATTTAATTAGGACGACAATAGTTCTTAGCGAGAAAAGTGGATGTAAAACACTTTTCAGGAACCAACAGAGAAGTGCAGTATATATCTTTTTGAATTAATCATATAATTCCTATATAATTTTTCAAATAGTACACATTAAAATAATTCATAGAAATAATTACATCCCTTAAAACAAATTTGATAAAATCAATCAACTAGAACTTTTAACACATCAATTAGTACTTTTAAAGCATAATTATTAATAAACCTGGCTATTTTAATTAAATATCTAAAGAGCCGTTACGAGTACATATTCTGGATACACTTAACAGGGGGTATTCGAAGCATAACTGGGTACTCCAGTTCTGCAGAATTTCAGCGGCTTATAAATTGCCAAAAATTATATATTATTTTCATAATTGTTTTTCATTAAAAAATCAAATAAAAAAATTGTTAGATAATTTGTCCATTAAGAAAAAGACAACTAGGTAAAACAGAAAATATAAAATAAATCTATGCCAGAGAAGAAGATAGTAGAAACTTTAAATAACCAATATTTGAAAAGGGTAGGTGTGTGTAAATGTGTGTAATATACACACACACACATATATATATACATATATATATATAATAACATATAATAAATATATAAATTTACTCTTTAACGTTTTTCTAGATAATATGTATATATATATATATATATATATATATATATATATATATATATATATATATATATATTATAAGTTGGTATGAGTAGTGAGATTTTAAAACTTATAAATTATTATATATTATTATTAATATTATTAGAATCAAGAAATGGGTAAAAGCAAAAATATCATTTCTATTAACCGTCATAATTATTACCATATAAAGTATATGCAAATATTCATCATTTCTAGTCGGAAGTTGTAATTTTTAAAACCCTCCAAAAAAGATAAGCTTTTTAATCTAACCTTCAAAATTTTTTTTCTAAAATCGTAAAAACGCTTTCATTAATATTATTATATAGTAAATTGTAATAAAATAACTGATAAACATATATATAATATTGTTATTAAACTGGGGATTTAAGCTGGGAAATTTTGTTAGTATATTTGACAGTTAGTAGCGTTCTTTATTGAGAATATACTTTTTTTTTTAATCTGTTATATTAAATGTGTGATTTCTTTTTTTGTACCTTGTGGTAGAATAATCCAAAATTACTTTCCACTGAAATTATTAAGCAAATAAAAATTTCCCGGATCACTATAGACTGTTCATAGCCAGCGTGAAGTGACAGCGATGTTTTCTACAACACGCGATAACCGGGGACTTAAGAGCGTCGGTGATAGACCTTTCGAGACGGAGGTAGGACAGCGACTGAACCTCCCCGGCCGAAAGAAGAGTTGCTATCAGTCGGAGGTGTTCGGCTCGAGTCGGCGGTTTCCGCCGATGGCTTAATTAGACCCTTCGTAGAGCCCGCATTCGGTTGTGTGTGCTAGTTTGTATATAGTAATGTGTGAATGTGTTGTAATCTGTGTGAGAGAGTGACAGAGAGACGGAAATACATAAGTAGAGTGAGAGAAACAGAGCAGAAGGAGAGAGCATGTGCAAGAGTGAATGTGAGTACATGTATGTGTTCAAAGCGTTCAACTAAGGATCTGCGTTTGTGTACGCCCGGTGGAGTACAAGCCCTTGTTAAAAATATGAGGGAGGGAACATAAAAGCCGTTACCTCCCTCATGTTTCTGCAAGTTAGGGAAATGTAAACAAGAAATTATTATCTGTATAATTTGTATCTTATCTGAAATTAATTTTTTCCGAGGTTTTGTTGGGGAAACAAATTGTAGTTTGTTTATTTTGATGTAATAATTTACATGTAAATACATGTATGTATTTACCACGTTGCCTTATCCAAATATATACTCCTATTATTATTATTAATAAGTAAAGGAATAGATTGATTTCGGCTAGGTCTAACAGACAAATCTTTGCAAAAAAAAAACTACAATTTCAGCTAAAAGAGGGTAAACCAAAAATTATGTTCGTATCCGCCTTACTCTACACAAACTGAACATCAAAAACAAGAAGGTTAAGAGGTCTGCCCTCGCAAAAAAAACGCCATTACTCGCTCGTCTATTTGGGTGGCTTAGTCTCTTCCTAGAATTAGTATTTTACACTGAATAGGCTCAAGATTCCCTTCTAAATAGTGCATATGAGTAGGTTTAATATTTAGCGCAGCGCCTGCACCTAATCCGTTGGGTATGGTTCCCACTTGTTAATATTTAATCAAATTCGAGGATGGAAAAAAAAATCTCAATCTACATTTTAATAAGCATTTTATTTATTATTAAAAATATCATTTTCCTGAGAGAAAATCATATAACAGAATTCAGTATTACTGTCGCATTGATTTGGGCCTAATATAGATATATGTAAAACTACGGTTTCCTCCGTAAATAAAAGTTATGTTACTTCATATTCACACACAAAAAAATGTTTTATAATCAATATCCATGACCTAATATATTTTTCGCTGCTTTTTATTATTCTCTTCGTAAATTGGTTATATCTTTTGTTTTCAGCTGAAAAATGCTGCCAGAGAGCATACCCAAACGACCAAATTATGGATTTTTCCAAAAATCTGATAGTTATTCTTAGCTGAAACCAAACAATACCTTGATTTATTATAACCTCTACGGCTAACTATTTGCATCTCATAATATTATTATTATTTATTGATAGGCGTCCCCCTCATTGGCGAATATACTAATTACAGTATCCTCTGATCCTCTGTAATTTTTGTTTGTTTGATTCTGCATATAGGCCATTAAGCGCTGGCCTATCTATATACGTTGCCACCCTTTATAAACATCCATGATGCAGCAGGGAAATCATTCCAAAAGGCCCTACAAAACCTAAACGTGCTGCAGGAGAGACTCTCGGCCGCATCTCTAGCTCGAGAAACCAAGGCGTTAGCCACGGGACCACATGAAGTCTCTCAAGGACATATTAATGTGTTTTTTTTTGTGTTTTTTTTTACGGTGCGTCGACATCTCGGCCATTAGTGCCGATTAATGTATACGTATCAGTGAAACTGTAGAAGAGCTTACCGATAAGCAGTACTTAGAATTAATTAAAATATATTATTTGGCACAAACAATGCTTAAGGTCCTCATATACGGCTAGAGAGGTCTGTCTTCTTGCCGTAGAAGATTAGGTACGTATAGTGTTTAAATACTGCTGCTAAACTATTGTAATGGGGGGCTCCGGGATTCCGCCAGTAACTATTTCATCGTACGTCCACTGTTACTTATATAGTTCTTTACCTTTTTGTCATTATTAATTCGTGAGATAGTCAAGCGTTAACTACGCTTTAGCGTTTGTTTTCCCAGTGTCCAAATTGCCATAACTTTATGGTATTTTTAACGGTTCTGCGTTAAAACTACCTATATTAATGTTTTCTGTGAGGCTAAATATATATATATATATATATATATATATATATATATATATATATAAACTATTTATATAAATATAAATGGAAATGATAGTTTATCAATGAAATCGAATATTGAAAGCAAATATAAGAAAGTGGTTTATAAAAGTTCATTCCTTCCGATTCTAACTATGAAAGCGAACCTAAACAGTACAAACGAGAGGAAAGGAAAGAAAGGGCCATATCGCCCCTGCCATGTAAAACTATCGGATATGACAAATCCCGGGACTTAGCTCTTGGATTTTGGACGATACGGCTTGTCGCGAATTGTCGCAACTCTAACCCCTTTATAGAATAGCCTATAATGCCTTAAATAAAGTATCGAATAAGACCATTTTTAAATATATTATTTCGTCAATGGATAGAATATGCTCGTTCCTATTTTGATCCGATTTGCATATTCGACAGTTTGACATGGTGGGGACGATATGAAGAACTACATTATTTAGATGTATTTATTGCAATAAGTGTGAGTACTTAATTTTTGGCTTAGTATTTATTGTATGAATGATACCCTTACAATAGTTTAGCATTAATATAGGTTTCACACAGTATGTTAAATGGAGAAGAAACTTGGTAAATATATAATTATAATTTATATTTTAAAAGGGAACTCATTAGGGCATATCAAATAGTCATTGATTAGAATAGGACAATAACATTTGTAAATTGTGTTAATGATCGAGAGTTTGGAGTCGATATCCAAGAAATATAAATAAATAAAACAATAATAAGACAACGCAAAATTCTCATAAACAGAATAAGTGTAACATAATATTTCAAAGCAATGAGTTCAAATAGTTTTTGCACTAAAATCTCAAACCAAACGACCCAAACTACAATTTAAACCTATATGCGCAATACTTTTGGTATTAATAGAGTAAAAAAAAATAATTTCGTTTAGAGCCTTCTGCTTAAATTCAGGAACATAAATATGCTTTAGGTACACCCGAGAAAGCTTTGTAATGCACTGTATAACATAGTCTTCTTTTTCGTACATGGCCACCGCGCATGCGCAAACGCCAGCGGACACTTTTTTGTAACATTTTTTTTCAGTTAGGTCATCACTAAAGCATATTTATGCAAAAATTGTAAAGTTTTTGGTCGGTTATTACACAATGTACATTTTATGTTTTGTTATTAATATCAAATATATTAATAAAAAACTAGAGTAATATCGCTAGTGTAATTAAAGAATTTTCGCTTTTTTAAGTACAACGAAGCAGTTGTAATAATGCTGCTCCATTGCAAAGCATTGAATATGAAAATTATCATTATTGAAATCAGCAAAACTTCAAAGTTCTAATTCAGAGCCTAAAATCGGTGTACGTTTTGAAATTCTATTGACTATAATGATTGATAATGGGAGAACACTAAGGCTACATATTACTCAATTAATATAAAAGGATCAATAGAAAGTCTCGTCAAGTGCATAGAAATTTCCATTATGTCTAACGAAAATCCATTTTAAACATAATAAAACACATTAGCTGCAGCTAACTAATGGAATATTTTCCACTCCGCATTATTTCTAA
Organism: Gonocerus acuteangulatus; assembly: GCA_946811695.1. Lineage (NCBI taxonomy): Eukaryota > Metazoa > Arthropoda > Insecta > Hemiptera > Coreidae > Gonocerus > Gonocerus acuteangulatus. Next base: position 44,494,332 of record OX328131.1, read on the forward strand.
ATCATTGACGTCGAATCTTCACCATTCCCGCCTACTAGATCCTCCCTACTCCTGCCGAAAATACAAGTATCAAAGTGTGAAAATAATTATAATATCATAGGGTATACCATCTTCGCCTAAGAAACGATTCAATAATGAGTACTTAATGAAAAAATGTACATAAAATACTTGGAAAAAATATTTTGTAATAGATTCTCTAAACATTTTTTTTTCTTTACATTAAATAATTCCTCCCCCTTGAATATGTTCTCTTTGTTTGTTTATCTTCGCATGTTTCAAAATGATTAAAACATTGTATTTTGTGTTATTGTTTTATTAGCGGCATTCAAAGAAATATTTGCCTCAAAAAAATATGCGCATTCCAAATCTAGAATTTTTCCCAGAATCTAAATGTCCAAATAAAACAACTGTTTGCTATGAAATCGGTACACAGAAAGCTTCGTCCGTCCCATTTGGTGGATGTATTTGCCAATTAGAGAGTTTGAAGCGGTAAGATGAAAGGGGTTCCAGTATCTGTGTGGTCCATGTTCAGGTGCTAACAAAGGTTAGATTGCATTCCTACTGGTGTTCCGAACTTCTATCTTATGTATGGCTATCCTGACCTAAGTTGCTCCGTCAATATACGAGCCAGGAAATACAAATCAATAGACTTAATTTATGAATTAAATAAATATTTGTTTAACAAAACAAACAGATAAAAGTCAAAGACAGATTTTGGGTCGCTGGAAGTACTAAAATTAATTCATAGCAATCGGTGCAGAAAATGTTTTTATAGAACTAACAGCTATTTATTATATAAAACTGTTTTGTATCGACATTTTCTACTCTGCACTTTTTCTGGATCAATTAATATTCACATTTTTTGGTTCTAATAACAAAATGGAAAACAATTTTACCAAAATTAAGAACCAAATAAATAAAATGAATTCAAAACAATGTTTTTAAAGTCAAATGAAAGAGGTGTATGTGTTGATAGAATTATAATAATATAAAAAAATAGAATAAAACATCATGCCCAAGTAATGTAAGTCATTAAAGCGAATAAAACAGATAATAACAACATAATAATGGTAGATACATAAGATCTATTAAGGCATCATAATAATAGTAGATAAAAACTGGAATAGCATTCAGAGAAAAATAAAAGAAAATATTTACATTATAAAAACAATCCAAATGCCATTAATAAAAGAAAGTAAATTTCATAAAAAATACGAAATAATTGATTTTAAAATATTAATATAATCGTTATAGATCACATTATAATCAGCTGATTCATAAGCATCACTAACAGGTGATTAACCTATTCTCTGTCTCAATTTCGTTCCAACCATGTCGAACTAACGAATATGAAAAATCTCATTTTTCAGAATCGATACTTTTCTCTTGGATTGTGAACGATATGGCTTGTCAGAAATTATCGCAACTCTAACCCCTTTAGAAGAGCCGAAAATGCGTTAAATAAAGTATGGAATAAGACCATATTTCAATATATTAATTCTTCAACATATCGAATATGTTCATCCGATAGTTTGCTTTAATTTTCATATTCTACATGGTAGGGACACATTATGTGTGGCCAGTGCACCACAAATGCAAAACATGTATATGCAAATTATTATATTCTGTGTTCTTGCATTAACACTCGTTATAACAATAATAAACCTTACCAAATTCTATTATAAGTAAATATGATCAATAAAATGATTAGGTACAGGAAATTTATTTACTCACTTCAGAGAGAGAGTCAATTAATTATAAGAGTCCTTTTTATTGCGAATTTGCTTTTGAATCAACGTACGGATTAATTAAAAAAAAAGGAAAATTCCATTTAATATCCTTTTACAAATAAATTCTGAAACTTTGTATAAACTCCCGGAAAAGTTTAATAAAAAGGGCAGTCCTGGAAAAGCTACCTTTGCAGGATTAATTGGAATCGTTACGTATTTCATACAATTCCCGGGAAAAAAGCTTCGTTTGATCGACTTTTTTATTCTGTTCATCAAAAAAACGGCTGACAATGTCATGAATAACAGGAATATTGGACCCTCATTCCTTTGGAACTAGGTTCTTTCGCTTATTCTTTTGTACGGCTATATTCACTGACATCTTTTGTCGGTGATGTAAAGTTTTCCTTGTTACTTATTTTATAAATGAGTGCTAGCCAAGGGAGGGGCTATGATTATTTATTTTTCTATTGCAAGCAATGTTAATGTTTTTTTCCTTTTAATAACTCAGAACAAAGTTTTGCTAATTAATAATTATTTCCCTCTAAATGAAACCACGAACAAAATAACAGAAAAAATTACTTGTAGGAAGTTCGACGGTTCGTTCTAGTTCATTTATCCTTTAGAGTAACTGTTTAACTATTTTCTTTGTTTTTATTAACTTTTCTTCATAATAATGTCTGATAAAATTAATGCATTCAGGTGTTCTAATTTAAGGAACATAAGCTTTTTAAAATGCATGCGTGTGAATCAATAGAAATACATGGAATATATCGTTCAATTCTCATTTAAATGCAATAATAGATTAACTATAAAAGGCCGTCACGAAGGAGCTGCATAACTAAGCACTTTCCTCAGAATTTTTGTAGTGTAGACTACATTACTGAATAATTTGCTGTAAATAACCTATATAAATAAAATAAAAACGTGAATAGTTCTACTCATTTACATTTCTTATGAGAACTGTTCAATTATTAATTTTGTTAATAATTTGCTTCCAGAGTTATGTTAATACATGATACTGTACTACTTAATAAATACACAAACACTTCATTTTCCGTCTTTTGATCTGACGCAGGAACAGTATACAGTCCCTAGTGGGAGATAGCGCTCCTCGCGGTGGCTTTGGGAACCTACGTCTGGCGGGCTAATTCTAATGAAACACAGTTTAAAATAAACCCTCCTTTCCGATAGACAGATTTACTTCATTTTTACAACACTTCTTTCTAATGAGTTACCCACGACGTATACCGCGTTTCGCTACAATATAGCAGAAATTACGACCGGTATGAGTATATTAGTACTTTAGGTCCGGAGTAAACCCCCTCCAAATAACCCGATTTAGTTTATTTTTACAACCCATTTTTCTATGTCGATTACCACCACGAATACCACGATTACCACCACGAGTTTCATTGAAATGTAACAAAAAGTACGGCTGGTAGTGGCAAATTGGTAAAGTGGGTCCGGAGAAAACACCCCCCCCCCCTCCCAATAAACCGATTTAGTTTATATTACGGCTGGCATAGTCAAATTAGTGTTTTGGGTTCGGAGTAAACCCCCCGGTGGACCGATTTTGGTGGTTAACGAACTCGTTCAATCGTTTACTAATTGAACGCTATATACCACGTTTTGTGAAGAAAAAACATTTTCGGTGTCTACTAGGTAGGATCGATAAAGATTTGAAATTTTTTTTCAAAAATTCCGTCATGAGTGCAACCTCAATAGCTACTTTCCTTCGGAGGGTGCTAAAAAAGCTTACTAACTGACTTCAGATAAACATGAACAGTTAACACTGACAACAATTTGAATCTGTCCTCTTTGTTTTGTTTTTTCAAATTCACCAGAAAATCTATTAAAAAAGTTTATGTGTGATAATATTCCTAAAATATTAGTAGTTTGCAAGTCAGTATATGCTACGGAGCCGGCAATCAGGGCAAGACATGGAGCTCCGTTTATGCTACGGAGTCGGCAACCAGGGCAAGACATGGAGCTCCGTTTATGCTACGGAGTCGGTAGCGAATTGTTAAAGATATCACATGGCTTCGCTATATTGAACTATTGGCCCTTAGTAAACCAAAAGTATAAACCAGTTTTCAAAGCAAAATGTTTACCATTTGAGTGAAAAATTACACATAACGTTAAAAAATGTCAAAACATTTATAATTATCCAATATGTTGAGTCCTAATGTTAGACTATTACTAGGTTACACGCCTATAACTATCCACTACATAATAATTTTGACGATGTATACCGAGTTTAGGAGCAAAAATTACGGCAGATACGGACAAAATAATTTGGTTTCGGAATAATCTGCTACACCAAATGGACCAACTTTGCTTATGTACATCAATATAATACTCACATTATCTCTCTGCTTATTACATGGGCGTATATAGGAAATAATTTCGGAGGGGGCTGGGAAAATTTCGGGGGGGGGGGGGCTGAGACCATTTCCGGTGTATGGAATACTAACTATTTAGATCATGGAAGAGTTTTAGCCAACTAAAACGCTATTACACTCAAATTAGAATATTTTTTATGAACTAAACGATCTTATTTAATTTATTTATAAGGGTTTTATAAAATTTTTACCGATCAACTCAAAATCTCGGGGGGGCTGCAGCCCCTCCCTTATATACGCCCATGGCATATTATATAGCGAGTAATAAAATATAAAATACATCTGTGGACAGTTAATAAGTTGAACCGGTCTGAGAGTATTCAGGTAAACCCCCTACTCTTGTTTGCCCGATTTGGCTCCTTAACGAACTCGTCTAATTGTTGTTATGAGAATTGTAGTATGCATAGGGGGTCATTTCGTTAGTAGATAGAAAAAATTCGAGCTCCGAAAATTAAATGAATTATTATTTAGGAATAATTCTTCATATCTCATAATAATAATTTTGAAAAACTCATATTAAAACGAATTGACCATAAAACGTTTATAACGTTTGTTACCTTTTCACATTTAATATTTATGGTCAGGCTGACAACACAATTGGTAGAGGAAGTAATTTATTTTGTAGCATTTTCTCCACTTTTTTTGTTCTCGCTAATAAATTCAAACAATCGTATCGCGATGAAAACTGTTGCCAAGCTCTGAACAAAGAAAAAAGTTCTTTATATATCTGAACAGTCTATCGCTCCGTATCAGGGAGGGAATTTTTGGAAGATGTCCAAATCTTTAAATTTCATTTTCAACCCTCGCTGAATGTTTAATATATTTCGTTAACATTACTCTATACCTCGCCAGTTATTGATTCTGCCCAAAAATCGTTCAATTGATAGAAATATTGATCCACAAATTATTATATTATTAATTCCTTTATGATTACGGGTAGTCCAGGCAACGAACAGTTATAGATGGAAATTTTTGGAACACAAATTTTGGCTTCGTAACTTTGTTTGTTTCGGGTTATTTTATGCTATACATAAAATAGCAAAGTAATATATATTATTGAAGGGAATGCAATACTCTACAACCCTATAACCATTATTTATTTCTTGGGTTCATCGTTGAAGAGATATCCGGTCTAAACGGGGAAAAAATATGCGGCAAAAGTGTTTTCCCCCATAATGACAGACTTTCAAGAGCGGATATTTCGAAAACTAAAGATATCTCGAAAAACGTTATTGAATAGAACTTGTAGGAAATTTAATCGGCTTTCATATGTTAAAAAATAGTCATGTCGCTAGGACGCAGGGTTTCCGAGATATAAGTAAAAACCCGAAAAATGGTACCTTCTAAACCCCCCCCCCCCCCGGCACAAAGGCTACGGGCGAGGACTATTGATATGTTGACTCCCTAACTACCCGAAACAAAGTTATGAAGTCAAAAATTGTGTTCCAAACATTTCCACCTATAGCTGTTTTTAAGCATTCGTTGCGTGGACTATTCTCCATGCAAAAAACATGCTATATGAACAAAATGGTCCATCGAGGGGTATCTATACTATAAGTATGTATATATATGTATATATATATATATATATATATATATATATAAGAAAAATTAAATACATTTGTAATCAACGGAGTAGAAAATTTACGTATTGTCCAAGGTACATTGGCACTTCCTGGGGATTCACATTTTTAGACTGACAATATTTATTTATTTATTTAAATTTTAACGTCCATTATTATTAACTATGAATTTTGGGACGGGTTACCTATAGGTTACCACCCTTTTCTAGCCAGGATAGGGCTGATGCCTTTTCATTTTTCTAAAGAAAAGCCACCACCCCATAGTGGGAATCGAACCCACGACCTTTGGCACGGAGTGTTAAGTGCTCCCGCCTTAACACTCACGGCCACCGGGCCTCCAGGTCTTTATATATTAGAAATAGAGAATTTAGAAAGTTATCTATTGGTTGTTCGCAATGATAATTAGGTTTAACTATACTCAGGCATATAATTGTTTTATTTCAAATTATAATGCGAGTAAAAAAAAAGACGCCGGGGCCCCCTGAGATCACCGGCCCCTGACAAATTGCTTACTGCTCTCTCCCCTAGCGGAGGCTCTGGGTTTAAGAACCAAGAAGGGAGCAAATTAAATTAAACAGAGGTAGTTCCGGAAAATGTAGACCATCCGGGTGGTGGTATCAGAAATAATTCCTTGCGGCATTCCTCAGCCAATTCTATCAATAGTAATGCGGTTTGAAGAAAACCATCCGCAATAATAAAGATGGCAGTAGAACCTTGCATGATTATTACAAACGTAAAGGAACCTTAGGATTCAATAAACGGAGGCTATAAGGAGTAAAATACAACCTAACAATAGCCTAAAGTGCAGGCAGGCAATGTTCTGAAGAAAGGGGGAGTCATGACTTCCGCGCCTCGCGTGACTTACTCTCCAACAGGAAATTGAGGGAAACGGCTTGTTTATGGATCTACTTCCGGGCTTATGTTGCGGGCTACTCGATGGGGAAGCCCTCAGCTTAGGGCTCTGCATCAAGCCTGCTATTCTATGGACTTCGAACTGGAGTTGGATATGGAACGTCTGAGATGAGCGATTTTCACGTCCAATCAACCAATGCGGGAGGATTAACGAGAAAGCGTTATCGTTTACAATCTGTTGGAGGTATGCAGACATTCTTGCACTTACGGGCGGATCACTTCATGTGACTTGGACACCGCACCTTGACAACTACAGGAAGGAATTAGACTAATTTGTATTGAGGAATAAATAAAATTTGTGGGAATAAATAATAAAAATAAAATATAAATAAACCTTATAGTTATTGTAGTATATACATGAGTGCATAAAAATTGCATGTTAATATATAAATAATTTAAGAAAAATAAATAATAAGTGGCAAAAAAGAGAAAAACATTCGTACAAAATGGAACAACAACATTCATACATTATGACAAGCTAACCAAACATAGGTGACACAAAAAAATCTGCAATTATAAACTTAAAAATCCAAATAAACAAACTAAAATCACTCTGCTGGAGAACTATATCGAATATTTCCCAAAACTTTGCTGAATCAATATTTGGTCATTTTAGGACTTATCATCTTTTCTCTAAATCTACTCCCTTCAAAAATAATAATTATCATATAACAATCTTTTACCGCCCTTTTCGAAATTTACTTATATAGTTAAACGTTGACCTATTTAAACCTTACGTTTAAACATTGAAACTAAAGGATATGTGAACCAATAAGTATTTTTTGGCAGCCTTCTTCTTAAAAACAAACAAATATACACAATTATCGAATAGAAAAATTAAAAATAAATTTCATTCTTTATTATTCCTCTGTTTATCTGTACTTATGTCATTTTACCTTGTTGTTTTGATAAGTTGTCCTTATTCTTAACTAAGTTTTATCAAAACTATTGATCATTTTCCTTTTTATAATGTTTTGTTACTTAAAAAACACACAACAAAATGTTTTATACAGGATTTAAATGTTTATGTGTCGATCTAACATATTGTTTTACTGTTTTTAATTATTCTGTTCGGTAATTCTGTATATTTGTTTGTAATTAGCTAACGAAGGCTGCCAAAGAGCCGAAACGTTCTAAATTTAATATTTTTCGAAATTCTGATTGTTGTTTTTAGCAGAATCCCAACTTTTCCCTGACTTCTTAATTTTTATAATATTGTCTAAGATCGGACCGTCATTTATATTGGGAGACATAAAACATTAAAAACTCAGCGTTAGGATAGGAAAGTGATAGAGTGGACTTATTTTAGTCGGAACTCCCCCGCCGATAAGTATTTTCCCGTTTTATCCCAAAAATTCCTATTTTAATGATGTAGTTGTTTGAGACAAGAGAAGAGTTGATGCACAGTAGGTTGTTGAGGGCTGAAGCGGCGGAGTTATGTATTGATCAGAGGTTCTAGAGCCCAGCAATTACCCTGCTACAGCGTTCATCTCAATCAAAGGCCGATTGGAAACTACTACTGATCTTGCGAACGATCATGGAAGCTCTATACACGGACATCGTTACGAGGCCTTGGAAAGATAGGCGCTGTTTGTAACCGATGTTCGGACTGGATAGCTTATCTATGCTTCGGCGAATGACATTTTTCTTTTTCAAATCTCTCTTTTTTTTAATCGTTTAAGGAATTTCAATTGAATTAGCTCCATAATTATGCGCATACGTCACCTAACTTAGTAGTTTGCACCGCATTCCTGAATAAAGTTCCTAAATTAACCTATATTGATTTATATTAAAATTTAAAGAGCTTAAATAAAAAACGAAACTTGATGGAACGTAAAAGAAAAGAAAATATTCCTTATAATTTGGGTTGTGTAGACTGGTTTCCAGAACGATTTGCTTAAAATATCCTACATAAATAAAATAAAAACATGAATAGTTCTCTTTTAATTTTGTAATGAGTAACTGTTCAATTATTAATTTGCTTCCAGAGTTATGTTTACTACACTACTTAATAAATACTAAAAACTTCATATTTTCGTCTTTTGATCTGACGCAGGAACAGGATTCAGTCCCTCTAGTGGGAGATAGCGCTCCTTGCGGCGGCCTTGCGAACCTATGTTTGGCAAGCTAATTCTATTGAAATATATTACAAAGTAAACCCCCCCTTTCCGATTGACCGATTTAGCTCATTTTTACAACACTTTTCCCATGAGTTACCCAAGACGTATACCGCGTTTCGTTACAATGCAGCAGAAATTACGACCGGTATGAGTATATTAGTAATTTGGGTCCGGAGTAAACCCCCCCCCCTCTCCTAATTAACCGATTTAGTTTATTTTTACAACACATTTGTACTTGCAGATTACCACTACAAATACCGAGTTTCGTCGAAATATAACAAAAATCACGGCTGGTAATGGCGAATTGGTATTGTGGGTCCGAAGTAACCCCCCCCCCCCCCTTCTAATGAACCGATTTAGTTTATTTTTACATCTCACTTTTCTCTTTAGATTACCACTACGAATACCAAGTTTCGTTGAAATATAACCAATATTACGGCTGGCATAGTCAAATTAGTGTTTTGGGTTCGGAGTAAACCCCCCCGGTGGACCGATTTTGGTGGTTAACGAACTCGTTCAACCGTTTGCTAATTGAACACTATATACTACGTTTCGTGAAGAAAAAACAAAAACTCTGGCCGCTATCATGTTAACAGACATATATATATATATATATATATATATATATATATATATATATATATATATATATATATATATATATATAAATTTTAACGGGGGTCATTTTCGGTGTTTACTAGGTAGGATCGATAAAGATTTGAAGAAATTTTTCAAAAATTCCGTCATGAGTGCAACCTCAATAGCTACTTTCCTTCGGAAGAAAGTGCTAAAACTAACATTAATGAAATGACGTCACAAAATAACTATTAGCACTTTGTGTTCAGTCAGCTAATGCGTTTGGGCAGCAACGTTTATTTGTTTATTTTGGATAAAGGTCTCAGATTTTGTTAAATATATATGCGGTGGGAAGAAGTAATTCTTACAATTTTTAGGAATGAATCAGAAAGTGCGTCATGCTCAAGCCAGCAGGATGTAGTGGTGTTTTAATTAAGAGAGTCCATTGTAAAGTATCAGTTCGTATGTGCCACTGCCCTGACCAAAATTACATGGAGATTGCAATTTATGTAGATTCGAAAAGAGGAGCTCTCTGACTCACGCCGGATGGGTTCGCCATTTTAGGCCATGGGTACCGTGCAGCCGTAAGATCCCCGTAAACAGTCAACGAAAACTCTTTCTCCAGGGCGTAACACGGGAAAGCAATATATCACTTAGGCCCCTTGAGTACATTCGGTTCGTCGGTAAACCCGATGACGGCGGGATAAAAAAGGACTCCCCAGATGTATAATTCAGTTCTTGCGGGAACGACTCAATCCGATGGGGGCCGTTAATAAGGCCTAACGAAGCGGATGGAAGCGTAGGAAGTTCTTAAGGCGGCTACATTTCTTAGCAGTTTGAGTTCAAAACGACTAATTGATTGAGATGCAGGATTCATTAACAATGAGATATACAAGGAGCAGAACCGTCTTATCGCTGGAGAAACATCAAAGCCGATCTGAGGGAGACATCAGACCTAAATTACTTGACACATACAACCACGCCTTCTTTTAGAACGGTATTTGGTTGTAAAATTGACCGCGTTCATCCAAGAAGCTTCTCTTTATCCAAAAGGTTGGGATTTAAGTTATAATTGACATTATTGCATTAAGGCCAAGGAATATCAACTCCGGAACAAGAGCAAAAGCTTAGTAATATTAGGGTACATAAGCTTGAGAGTACATAACTTGGGAGTTAGAACAACCCAGCAACAAAGTATTCATTATATTCAAAAGGAAATAACCAATATCTAATTATTTATTTAAATTTTAACGACCACGTTTACATAACAATGGTTTCTGGGACGGCTGGCCAAGATTTTCAAAAGAAATGCCACCACTCGTTGCGGGAATGGAACCCGAGATCCTAAGCACGGAGCGCTCACACCTTAAAACTCAAAGCCATTGGGTCTGCTATATTTAATTACATCAAGAAATTTTCTATTCCTGCGTCGAATTTTGGAAGATCAAGGATTTTACATGCCCTCACTCGGCGCAAGAATGAGAGAAGTAAGTAGCCGCGTGTCGAGCAATGTGTCTCCCATTTCTGGGACGACACTACAAACTGGTCGGCTGCTGTTTCTTTATATAGTAATATGAAGAATATTTCGCACCTTATTGGGTCCACGGACTAAGAGGTATAAAATAGATTAAGATGTGTACTCGATGTGGTGTCGAAGTCCCGAGATTGTAGCTTATTTTGGTGGGAGGTGCTGAGCATTCAGATACAGGGACTGAAAGAACTTCAGTTTCTGCTTGGACTACAGTGATGAATACATTTGTTAAGTCTTTCCGTTGCAAAGTGGGACGGAATACGTAAAATGCGGCTAAAAGTTGAAAAATTAAGGGACCGATCTACCCGAGGGGTTTTTGGGGTCGCTGATTACGAATTCGTTCGGAGGCTTTGATAACGCATGGTGGTCGGCAATCGGCCTGGCACTGAGGCGCATGGAAATACCGAGCAACACATACGCCCTTATCTCAAGCTACCTGGAATCCCATGCAGCTGTTGTGGTGTCTGCGGGGGCAGAAGAAGAGCCATATGCTATCACGAAAGGATGCCCTCAGGGATCCGTTCTAGGACCAACGCTCTGGGCAGCCATGTTTAATGGGGTGTTGACGGACCTACAAGAAGCAGGGTTTTCAGCTGTTGCCTACGTGGACGATGTTGCAGTGGTGGCAGCTGGAGAGTCAATGGAAGCCGCAATGAGAAGCACGGAAATAGCGCTGACTAGGGTCATGGACTGGTGTGATGGGGTTGGCTTGAAGGTGTCGGCAGAAAAGATGACGGCTATGGTGGTAAAGGGCCGATTCGATCGTCGTCACCCCCCACGGGCAATTGTGAGGGGAAAGCGGATAACCTTTGCAGACAAGATCACGTATCTGGGTGTTGTCCTTGGGCCGGGACCGAGTATAACCCAGTGCTAAGTGCTCTCGCCCAAAAGGTGATGAAAGTGCTAAACATATTTCAGGCATTGTCGGCTCCCACGAGGGGGATGGGATACAAGCCATCAAAAATTATGTATTGGGCCTGCGTAGTCGGCGTAATGCTGTAAGCGGTCGAGGGTTGGCACACTCTGTCGAGGAAGAATCCCCTGAAAGCGCTGGGCAGTTTATAGAGGATTGCACTGAAAAGGATGAGCAAAGCGTACAGGACGGTGTCTAACGAAGCCCTATGCATGGTCACGGGTGTTCCTCCTATAGGCATCCTAGTCACGGCGAGAGTAGCATCCTATTACGTAAAAAGAGGAGTCCCACTTCCTCACGAGTTACCAGGGAACCTGCGCCAGTCTTTGGCTGAGGAAGAAGCAGAGCCGGGGCGATACAAACGGCAGAAAGAAATAGTAAAAGAATATGTTACAGATGCGTGGTCAACAGATTGGAGACTGTCAACAAAAGGACCCGTTACAAGGAATATCTTTCCGGACGTGAGAGCGAGACAGCTTCAAGAGTGGATTTTACCGGACTTTTGGACCACTCTAAAAAGGTTTAAAATTAAAGAATCAGACGCGTGTGACTGTGGAGATGGAGCCGAGACCGTAGAGCATGTCCAGCTACGGTGTGAGAAGTTCTCCGCACCTCGGCTAAGGATGTACCGCGAGATCTACGACTACAGTCCGGATAAGAGAAAACTCATGGAAACACCTGAAAATTTCGCCGCCTTTTCCACTTTCGTAAAGGAGTGGAGTAAAATAAAAGACACAATTTAACAAAATAAAACAATAAACGATTTCCTTTGAGACCATTTTCCTTTCCCCTAGCCAAGAAAAAAAAAGGGCAATGGTGAGCCTCAAGACTATGCCTTACAAAAAAAAAAAAAAAAAAAAAAAAAATTAAAAACGAATCCGTATTAAAAAACAAAATGGCGGATCTAATATGGCGTTTTTTATACGAAAAACGTGGTAAAAATGAAATAAAAATTTAGCAATTGATCTTAAACTAATTGTGATTATTAGGGTCTGTGATTACAAATGTACCAAACATGAAAAAAATCAAAATGGCGGAATGCAATATGGCGTCGTTGGAAGAAAAAAATAAATCCAAGTAGTACCGGTTTAAGCGAACTAATAGGCACGGGTTGAAATTAAGTGCAACAATTCAAGATCGACAGCTTGGAATAATATTAGGAAATTCATCTACATTATCTTTGAACAGTCAATTCCCACTATGTCTTAGAGTTCATCCCCCAATCTTGTTCAGATCACGTCGTAAACACAAGTAAGCAGGTGTACGCTTATAGGGATGACTTCCACCAAATTGCGCGAAACAGTCATGCTTTTAAAATTTATTTCAATTTTCATGGGACCACTTCAGTCGGAGAGAATAGTACTATATGTTTCGGAAGTTCTGGTCAATTTAAGAGGAAATAGTAAGAGTTTCTATTCTAAGCTTCGCTAATTACAGTAGATATGAGCATATTACATAAAATCGCTAAGCTGACGCAGTTCCTTTTCCAGATTGTATGTTTAACTAACTATCTCGAACGTGGTACATCGAAAGCCCTACCAGCAGCAATCAGTCCTCCAAGTGACCACGGTGACAACTTTAGTGTTCTTCCATGTGTGCAGTGAACGTGCTAATGATGAGATCTAAGTCACCCACCTACTCAAAATGAACCCATCATTGCAGTTCACGGGGTGTTTTATGGTTGGTCCCGGGCACCTCCCCCTTAAAGGTTTCATTAACGACCCCAGGGAAACCCCGGGATGTCTCAAACGCGATAAGACCAAGGAACTATTCAACGTCAAGGGGAAACCATTTTTAAAACCATAATCCTCCGACCACCCACACTGGAAGAGAAATTTTTAATTACCTCCCGTGAAGACAGAGAAAGAGAGAGAGAGAGAGAGAGAGAGAGAGAGAGAGAGAGAGAGAGAAGGAAAAGGAGAGGTTTAGAAGACCTCCCCGTATTGCAAGTTACAGCGATAGCAGACCGATAACAAGTACTCTTGTGCCTTTTGTCGTTTAATGGGCCTGTGTCGAGTTATAAACGATCGGTCGGCATCGTACGAAGGTCTCCGAGCCGCAGTTATGCCTGATGCGTGGGTAGATCCACATGTTCCTCCTTTCTCCGTTTTAGAACGTTAATTCCTAGTTTTTATGTTATATTATTCTTTCCATACGATCGGAGAGGATAGGAAGTCCTTCGAGACTTCCGACGGCCTCTCTGAGAGGTATGAGTCTGAGACAGGTGCGCCGTGACGAATGAAACGCGTAAATCAAAAGGTATGTTAAACACTAAATAAGCAGTGCTCAGGTCCCTGCAGGAGATCTTTTTATGGAATTAATATGGAGGTTAACTGGTAGGATTTCCAAAGTGCAATTGTAAATTATCATTTTATACATTCTTGTAGTAAATCACATTAGACAGGTCCTAAAAGTGTTCGTTTATTTGAATAGGTATTCTATTGGTGAGCTCTTCAGTTCTCATGTACTACCTATTTTGTTTAAATCATCGTGTTTATAGTAAACTAACGAATCTGCAATCAGTCATTTTTAGGGAGGGGGGCATGGATTTAATGTTTCCTACAATCTATCAAATTTTCATTATTCTTCCTTCAATCCTTCCGAGATAAATAAACTGCAATATTTCCGAAAATATACTATGTTGATAAACTAATGAACCAGGAGATTATACGAGTATATCTTTCAATTTGCGTATTCTCAATTTTACTATTTAATGATCTCATAAGGTGTCGTTTATTAGAAAAATTAGGCACTGAATGTAATAGAATTAAGGTAACTATTATTTCCTTTTTTTTCTTTTTTTTTTTTTGTGATTCTTTGTTCCTGGTTTTTTTTTTCCTTTTTTAATTTATTCAACAGAGATGCAAAATATATTAAACAAACAATGAATTAATAGAATAAGATGTTAATTGACAAAAATTGCAACAAAACATTTGAAGGGTACAGTGATAAAAGAAGGACATTAATAAATTCTTCATTGTGAGAAAATCTAATTTTTAAGTTTAAAACGCTGCAAAAATTCTAAATTAGCGTATTTTTCAACTGCTGCAATTCTCTTAGAACCACCAGGACTCTCGTGGTACATTACAACAACCTACGAAGAAAAACAAATTCTACTAATAAAAAGTATATATTTTTCATAAAAACTCCAACTTACAGAAACAAAACCAGTAGTGTCGCAATAATGAGAATGTTTTTTGTAAGTAAAGAAAACATTACTTTTAATGCAATTTCTTGTACAATTCTTGATTTCTTGGGTGGCAAAATTTCTTAAAAACTTGGAGAACGTAATATTTTTGGTTAGCGGTGTAAGTATGCTGGTGGATGAAGTATATATTTCCTTCTTGCTACGTTGGTAGCGTAGCATTCCCGAACACCATTATAAGTACTACGACTCAAAAATTCTTTCATCGGTGCAACCTCAATAACTACATTCCTTCCGAAATTGCTAATTTTTTTTTTTTTTTTTTTTTTTTTTTTACGGCGCATCGACAAATCTTGGCCATTAGCGCCGGGCCTCCAGGGTGAAACCAGGAACTTTCTCAGCGAGCCCTGAGATGAGAAAATTCCTGTTGCCGGTGGGGACCGAACCCACCATCTCCCGCTTATGAATCCAGCGCGCTAGCCACTAGACCACGGGAGACCCCCGAAATTGCTAATATCAGCAATCTACGTTTTGGACATTAGAGGATGAATTGTTAAGAGTACCTAAAGTTTTGACAATTATTCTCTTAAAATGTTGATTTTCTTTTTCTTTTTTTTTACGCCGTATCAACGTTAGGGCTATTAACCCCGGGCTATCTTAAGGTTACTACTATTTTATATTATCAAATTGTGAACCTTTTATTTCTAAATAATTTATTTTAGAGATGGCGGAAGGTCATATGTATATTTAAATACTTCATCTTCACTTAATAGAGTTTGTTTTTTTTCTCTACAAGTTTCGCTCCAATAGATATCTCTTCAGGAGCAACTTAGCTTACTTTACATGTACATAATTTTAGCCTTAACTAAGGAAGACCTTCCAAATGAAAAGGCCACGTCCAGACTAACAAACCAAAACGATTATGGCCACTATCAGTCAGCTGATTATAATCGACTTTATATTGCCAACATGATTATCGCCCATCCAGCAACTAGCCTGTATGGTGAGGTTTAGAAGTTTGGGCTACAATACACAATGAATATAATATTAAACATTTGTATATACGTAAATTTCCTTTAATCCGGCACGTTCGGGACTTGAAGCATACCGGATTATCAAATTTTCCGGATTAGCGGATAAAAAATGGATAGAGATGAAAATTAAACGAAATGTAGTCAGTCTATAAGACTAGTTCATATTTAATGTAAAATGACTAAAATAAAATTACACGCGGATAGAATTATACCGCCTCAGTCGAAATCTATAAACTAAACTGGCAACCATGGACGTATTTGTTCACAGAGAGGGTTTCCGGGAATTTTTCTACGACCCCGTCGGGCACCACGGGGTTGTTGGGGTGTGGATTTCGCGGAATTGATGCATAAGAACTGAAGAGGCGCACTTTTCATTTTTGGCCTACACACCCCTGCCGAGCCGGATTATCATGCATGCCGGACCATAGGATGCCGGATTAAAGAAAGTTTACTGTAATAGTAGTCTGTGATGTTCCATTTCATTCAGTGACCACCTTAGGAGAGTTCTCTTACGAGGGCGACGAACCCATTCCTCGTCGTGTCGCAAAAACTACTAAAATTTGCATTTTAATTAAAACTGTTTCAGTTATCTATGCTACGATAATAGAGTTAATAAGCAATTTATTTTTTCCTCACGTTCTGTTACATTAAATTTAAAGTCCACTCAGTTTGACAGAGGAATATAAATTTTGGTAGCTATGGTCATGAATAATAATTGCTCCTCTTACTTTGATCGTTGCCCATCAGCTATTTAAATTAATTAAGTTGTATTAATATTAATAATTTAACTATTATTCTGAGGACATTCAAGGTTAAACCAATGCTTTTATTGAATAGCTTTTAGGGCGGTTACTCGCTATCTCCATAGGGAGACCCGCATATGAGGTTGACCTCACGACGCAATCCGGAAGTGCCGTCTAGAAACTTTCACGTTTCAGGTCCTATAGATCTCGAAAATATAGATGGCTCAAATTTGTATATATATATATATATATATATATATATATATATATATATATATATATATATATATATGCTTGTCTGTTAACGCCCTAGCAAGATCAAAAATGGCCCGATTTTGATGAAATTTGGTACAAAAATCTGTCTTCTAATTTGAAAGGTCAAGTTCGTTCACCTGCAGAATTCGCCCACGGGAAGATAGTGTTTGTGTGTGGGCGAAATTCGCGCAAAAAAATCGTAACGCTTACGTTTTTGAGTTTATATGCTTGCAGGTACTTGTTTTAAAAGTTTCTTAACATAGGAAAACGGACGAAACCATTTTAAGGCGATATCTGTACCGTTTTTGAGAAAAGTGGAATCAATGTTTTTGTAAGTCATTATTTTTTTGTGGGTACTTAGAATCGCGGGATTCAATTGAAATATTTTTTACATATTGGAAATTAATCCCAACTAAGATTTTTAAATTTTGGTTATATTTGGAGTTAAGGAAGTATGCGAAAAAAATATTTTATTAATAGACACGAAACGTTTTCGGATCTTCATACATTTTTCGTAAATACCTTGATAACGGTTGGAAAATCGTTGTAAGTGGAAGGTGACCATTCGAATACTTACTAAATTCTCTACAAAAAAGGTTCTGAAGCAATATCCGAATAAGCTAAGAAACGGTGAAAGGTATTGGTAATAAGTTTGGAGTGGCTGTGGTAATCAAGATGGCTGTGGCTAATCATGATGACGTATGCGTACTTTGTTTTGGATTCTCCTATCTATATAACCTTCCTCATAGCCTCCAACTGAAGTTATCGTTATTTCTTATTTTATAAAAAGATTTAACCCACGACAGGAATTTTATTCACCATGAAGCACATATTTACAGTTGATTATAACAGTAAAACGAATTTGCTAGTAAAACAAGATACTTGTTTGGCTGTTTAGAATAGAGCCTTCTCAGCAGTAGTCGAAGGGTAAGTACGTTTTCAGTACATAATTGTATTGACTTATACAGATTAAGAATTATCCGCTTCTGAGTATGTTGGCTACTGTCAGTTTCCTGTGATTTGTGATGCTAATCTATTCCTTTTCTTTGAGATGTTTGTAATCTAAGATGACGCAGTTCCTGCGAGTCGGACTTTTTACCATCCAATCAAAATTTCGCTGCAGCCCCCCCTTAAATACGCCCATAATGAAAACGCTCATCTATAATGAATTTTTTAATACTACCAACTCACATACTTTTAAATATGCTAAGTTCGTCGAGATATAGTCTCTATCATGTCAAACTATCGAATATGTCAAAACTCGTTTCTCAGATTCGAGACTTTGCTCTTGGATTGAGGACGATACGGCTCGTCGTAAATTTTCAAAACTCTTGACCTCTTTAGAATAGCCTTTAATGTCTTAAATTAAGTATCAAATAAGACCATTTTTCAGTTTATTACTTCGTGAATGGATAGAATATGATCGTTCTCTAGTTTGCTCCGATTTGCTATGCGATAATTTGACATGGTAGGGACGATATGACCGGTGTTTTTGAATTATAGTTATAAAAGTGTTTCTAATCTAGCTGGGAGTCTGGGAGTGTGTCATTTCACAATATGCTCAAAGAAGTACCTCTGGTGTAAACTTGATGAAGTTTAATCAAAATAATTGTAAACATCTAAAAAGAAATTTTTATTTTTCAAATAGTATATAATTATAGATTTCTTTGTATGTTTCGTTGTAAAACCTCTGGCAAAGTACGTAATTGGGATAATATTGATTTCATGAATAATATAATTTAAAAGTCCGTCGCATGGGTGCTACATAAATGAGCATACTACACAGCAAATTGGTTTATTTACACCAATTGCTGAAATATGCGTTAAAACTTCCTGATAAAGTAAATATAATAAATTTAGCGCTTCAAAATTTCTCTCAGCTAGCTGATTGCAAAATGTATAGAAAAAATATATTATCTGGTAAATATCTACTTTTATTTCTCAGTTTCGACAAATATTTTTTTTCGTTCTACCAGAACAGAAATATACTTGTTATTAAATCCTGACTCAATTATTCTGCTTATTTTCGGTAAACATCTATATTTTTAGTTGGACATTTTCAGGTCTCGCAGCAAGAAAACGAAAATTAGCGCCGGTATGGGTAATAATAATTTCGTCGAGAAGTAAACTCCAAATTTTATTGAACCAATTATTCGGGCTAAAGATCTACTGAAACAGTTTGTTTCAAGAATGCTATACAGCAAGTTTCGTGACACACACATATATATCCAATCCTGATTCCTGACAGGATTGATTCAACATATTTTTAATCCTCCGCACGATTTAAATACGACCGACCTATTGCACTGGAAGACGTTCCGCTTGCATATAGATTCATGGTTCCTGAGGGATTGCTGTCCTGCACATAGCAGCAGTGCTGTTAGACAGTGGATTGATCCACTGCCCAAGTTCATAAAGGTCCAATTGCAAATTTAGCAAATTTTCAAATATATTAGTAAATATTTTAGTGCCAACAACATCATGTAAAAGATAAATCAATGAAAATTTGTTAAACACAAAATGTAAGAGATCTCCCAAATGAAAACCTTTTCCAATCATTTCTTACAGTTACTTTTTATTGCTTTGGACTGGACAATGGATACCCGCAGTTTGGCCATTACAAAATGAATATTTTTTGATTTTTTCACACATGGTATTTGAAAGTAACAAAACTACATTCCACATTTTTTTTGACAAAAGGGAGCCAATCTTTCAATTTATCCCCGAATAAACCTCCACTTTGTTTGCATGGATTTAATGCTTACTAAATGCAGAAGTTTTCGTGTAAGTATTGAATCTTTAGTCCGTTAGGGGGCTGAGGAAAAAATCGCGAAAAAACTCTGATTCATTGATAAAAGCAGAAGTGCTTTATTGGACGACCAGAAAGTATCTTTTAATAATGATTTTAGTGAATTAAATGACTGTCTTTTTAAAGGTAATTTTGTCTATTTTACGATAGCATAATTAGAATTTAACTATCATGAATCATTTTTGAGAAATCCTTTCTTATTTATTAAAAAACATGACTACGTTGAAAAAAACAGAAAATTGGACACAGCTCTTTTTCTTTTCGGAATCGGACCATACTTGAAATGAACTTTTTTGTTGGAAATTATGTCTACAATCACCTTCTAGAGTTTGGCTACTTAGACCTGAATCACCCTGTATATATATATATATATATATATATATATATATATATATATATATATATATATATATATATGAATTCTTAACGGGCGCATTTTTAGTATCTGGCAGAGTTGGGCAAACGTTAGCGCGCGCTAAAAGCTGATACCTCTCCGCTAATTTAGCGTAACTGTAGAAAGCCAGCGCTAATAATTAGCGGAGAGCGGCGGCAGTGCGCTAACCGCTAATTATTAGCGCTGGCTTTCTACAGTTTCGCTGAATTAGCGGAGAGGTATCAGCTTTTAGCGCGCGCTAACGTTTGCCCAACTCTGGTATCTGGTAGGTAGAAGCGATGAAGATTTGAAACACTTTCTGAAATTCTTTAGGTATATTTCTTGTGCTAAAATATTAAACTCTAAGATGCATCCTCTGTGATCTCTCGATAACTGAAGCACATTTTAAACGAACGTTTCGACAGCGCACTCGACAAAGAAATCAAATACTTTCAGGAGTGCGACATGACGTCGGAATGTGTTAAAAATAAAAAAAATAGAAGCAAAATATTGAATAATTGCTAAATATACAACTTCTTGAATTGCTGAAATTTATTTTTGATTTATTCTGCAAACTAGTCAATTAACAAGAAACAATTATTTATTCAAATGCGTAAGCCCACACTCTAAGACGTTGACTATTTATAAATACAGCATAGAGACTGCCGGGAGAAGCAAAATAAACGACCCAAACCACTGAGGTTTATACTTGTTAAGCATTAGGCTTTTCATTTTGTCACAACAATTTACTCTACGTGGGAACTTTAAATTAAAACGCCCTTGCACTACAGATTTTATCTCTCCATATAAATAAAATTCGCTAATGCTCGTTATGGAAACAATTTCAACAGCCGTGTCGTTTGTCTCGGTAAAAATAAACACCTTCCTTTCGAGTTATAGCTAATTTATTCTATTAAGACAGGCAGAAATTGAATATAAAACCGCTTCGCGTCGCCACCTATAAAAAATGTATGATCCTTTAATAGCAAAAGCAATAAAAACACACATGAGTAATTGAAGATGATATGTTAATGTCTGTTTGGATTCATGAAAATCAGTAGTATTTAAAGAGCTTAGTAACCTTTTTCTTTTTTCAATAAGCCAACATTCAAGAGACGGGTTTGAATCTTTTCTTAATGATGTTCCATCAAGGTAATACTTTAAAATTTTTGAATAAATCGGCACATAGTAAAAAAAACATTAAAATTCACTTCCGATGTTTATAAAACGTTATTTCCAAAGCGAGTAAATATACAAAACACCGGATTCCAACGAGTGTACAGGCGTTAGTTCAAATCCCACTACGGAGTTTTCTGTGGAGAAAGGTAAAGGCGTCAGCCCTATCCCGGCTAGAAGAGGGTGGAAACCTTTAGTTAACCCGTCCTTACAATATAAAATGAGTACTGTATATAAATTTAAATAAAATTAATTTTACCAATTTAAGATTCTAGGGCAGTGGTACCATTGTACAGAAATACATTGTCTAAAACTAATGGCCAAGTTCGTTAACCAGCAGAATCCACCCTCCGGAATAGGTACTGTTTTAAATATACATACACTATACCCAACAGACATACCCCATTGAATACATCGGTTCCACTCCATCACCGAAGGTAAGCAACGACGGGTGTGGCAAGTACTTGGATAAGTGATTATATCTCGGAAAACCATGTGCCGCTGGCATTATAAAAGGCAGTTGGTATGCCGAAAAATAACATACACTATAAGCAGTCAATAATTCAACGAGCCATGTTCTACTAATTACAGGGTTTACGGGAAGCCGTTCTTAAGCCATGTTTTCAAAAATATGATAGAATCACTTGAAAACAAACGAGAAAAAACTACTAGCAAATTTATTCAATTAATATCAACTGGAAAAGAATAGCTGGGAAACTTCCAAAATCACCAGAAAAACATTATTGGAAAAATTGAATTAACATTGAAAATTGAAGAAGGAAATCTACCATTCTTCGATTTAAATGTGGAGAGAAAGAATAATCATCCGGGCCATTCTGTTTATCAGAAGCCAACCCACACAAATAGATACCTGAATGCGAATTCTCTCCATCAACCACGCCGGAAGAATAGCATCCCATACCATAGAATAGAGCCATGGAAATTTAAGAGCCCATATATCTATAGAAAGTAGAATGCCCTTTGAAGAAAGCACTAAGGAAATATGTATACGTTGAATAAAGAATAAAGAAGGGATTCCGGAATACGAAGTCAGCCTGAAATTCACTAAGACCGCACAACCTGGTTGGAAAATTTAATGAAACATTTATCGTCCCATATTTAAAAGGATTAACAGATGAAATCAATAAACCATTAAGAAAATATCAGATCAAAACTATATTCATAACTACTAAGAAGATAAGCCACCTGCTCGCGGAACTTCAAGGATGAACTGGTATATACAGCATACTATATTCGTGTAAGAAGAAATATATAGGACAAACTCGTAGACTGATTTCTACAAAACTCAAAGAACATATGAACAGTATCAAGAACACAGATACAAAAGAAGTTCATTATGGACGGTTGCATAACACTTCTTTAGCACAAATCACTCCTTAGAGTTTGATAAAACTAAAGTTCTACTTAAGGCGCCTAACACTCGAGCAAGGGTTGTCCGAGAAGCAATTGAAATTTTGAAGGATCCCTAGAATTTCTACTAGGGGAGAAATCCTAGGGACTGCAAGGAACTCAGCCTCACAGGAGTTGGTAACAATCAGGGATCTGGAAAGGCCGCTTACGACGCTGATCCGGTATAAATAAGACCCTATCTCATTATCTCATTAAGACTGAACTTATCTTCATTCATAAAAGAAACCCTGAGGAAGCTGGAAAAATGTCTGGCGAAACGTCGTTACCTATTCGACACGATCATATCTAGAAGGCCTTAAAACGTTAACTATATGAAGTGCAGTGGGCTATTTTTTCAGGCTCATGGGTTATGAAAGGTTGACTTTTCTTATCAATATTCCCAATTGCAATTCATGACGGCTGCTATAGTCCATTCTTTGGTTGGTAGATTTTCATCATACAAAGTTACCTTTCTAATGCAAAGTATTGTTATATATTCCCATTTAACAGTCGTGCCCTTGTTTCAAGCCACAGAAAATCTATTTGCAGAAATCATCAATATGAAGTCGCTTCCTGTTCCACATCACAGAGCTAGTGAGAGGGTGAGTTTTATTTTGTGAAAATCCGTCCAGTTTTAAGCCTGAAGCGAATGTAGAGCTTTATGGAAGTCAGGGGGGTGTTGGATTTGCATTTTAAGTTTGCAAGCTCCGCTTCGATCTCCGCTGGCCTACAACTTATTTTACATGCAAAGAATGGTAATTACCAAGCCTGCCGTCATGTCACTTTTAGCCTTTACATATTTTTGTTTGTTCTGTTCTTTTACTTTTGTGTATTATTTAGTGTTCTCTTTCTTTCAGTTATTGTTCATCAACCTCATAGTTATGGATGTTTTCGGATGACACGTTCTTTATCATCCTACTCGGGGAATAAATTTGTAAAACGATTCACCATATAACATGCTTGTTAACTCGACTACACTCTCATAAATCTCACTAAACACAATGAAGAATTTATGAGACCAATATATTTAACAGTATACATGATTATATAACAATACAAACTGCCTCTCTCTCTCTCTTCGTAACAGATACATCAAGAACAGGGGACAGGAGTGAAAGAAATTATTCGTATGGAACTTGCTAACTGACTAAGTTTAAGCAGAATAAAGCAAACCTGTTTTGGAGGTGGGAGCTTAGAGTTAAATAGATGGGCCAAAAATACCCCTGAGATACGCGATGACAAAACGCCTTTTGGACCACTAGCCTACGCCGCTTTCTAATTTAAATTTGAGTGGAAATATGCGGAGATATTTTGAAACAACCATTTTTTTAGCTAATACCTCAAGTGCGAAACCGTTCTGCAAACACTATCAAACGAATTTTGGTAGCTTGTTTTACTTTATAATCATCATTTTCCTCCCACAATATGAAGGTTCTAAATGCATTTTAAGCTTCCTGAAAAATTTATATCAAAAATGTCTATTTTTTACCCGTTTTTAATACTTATGTGCAAAGCAGGGAATAAATTGAGATAATAAATTCTCTAATGGAACATTATAGGAGATTTAATTTTGAATCTATTACCGCCTTGGAAAAATCTCTTTTGGAGGTAAGAGGGAAAGAAATAAAAAAAAATAATAATTGTTTTATATTTTAAAAAAAAGTTCCAGGAATTGTTCGATTTATGCGTGCACCAATTATTGTTAGTTGAGGTATTTTGAAGATATTTCCGCAAAAATTAGCTTGCCCCCTTCTCAACGTCCCACTACGTATAGTTACAGTTTTACAGATGCGCCCTGGACTAGGATGTTTGCGGTTTATGGTTTTTCGAACAGGGGGTTTGAAACGTTTTAAGTAGGTCGAAGAAAATTTTAATTGTTCGTAACTTTAAATTAGTTACAACCTAACTCAATTTATTATAAACAGAAAACAAGATTTCTGCCAAATTTCCACTTTCCTCGATTTTGCGGTTTTTCACTTCTCTATGAATTTCGGGGATCTCATTGGTTTTCGTCTGAAATGGGTGTTCAGGTAAAGCTAAACCGATATCGATTGATGAAGTTTAGAATGCATGGTTAAAAATATTTTTGAACCTTAATAGATATCATCCTTAGAAAAAAAACTAATATAATAAGAAAGTTCATTTATTCAAAAACTAAATATTATGCAAGTTCTTTAATAATTAAAACTCTAGAAAGTAATTTTGGTGTTAAAAAAACTTTAGAACTTCGGAAAAACTTGGAAATAAATAATAGGAGAGTAGAGTATTACCTTAATTACAAAAAAAAAAGAGTTACTGAAAAAATCCATCAAAATTTTATGCTTGAAAATATAGTTATAATAAACTGACCTACTTTTCTTCTTAATTTAGTAATTGCGGTAAACCTTGAAATACTCGTGGAAAACCCCGTCCTCCCTTCTATCGAAAGGGAAAGGGATCGATAAAATTATCAAAAGCCCTACCAAAGCCTCTAAGCTCTGATGAGTTTCGAACTCCTGTGATTACCACCGCCCTCCTGCGGCTGGAAGCAAACTTCTTTACAAGTCATCAAACAATCTCGACCACTGTATATTAATTATCTGTTATCAGGCCTTATTGGGATCCTTCCCGCCCGAATTTCGCCTTTTCTACTGACACAGGCGGGGAAAAGCAGAAATAGAAAGACCATTAAGCAAAAACATTGGATAAATATGTAGTTACTTGTTTTAGCAAAATTACTTTCGTAAAAATTGGTAACAAGACGATAGTATTAATTAAAAAAAAAAGAAATGCAATGAGTTTTTACTATATACTCTATACATAGTTTCGGTTATTTTCACAACAAATATTTCTCAATGGTAGAGCACGATGCATAACAGGTTTCATGTCAAGAAACCGAAAGCTGTAGTTGAAGTCCGGGTTTAAGCCCGCCCCCCTCTCACATAGACAGATTTTTGTGGTTAAGGAACTCCTTGAATCATCATCGGAATGCTACACGTTCATGTTTCGGGGCAAAAAACAAAAATTGTGGCCGCTATCTTATTTACAGACACAGAAACACAAACACACACACGTATATATATATATATATATATATATATATATATATATATATATATATATATATATATATATATATACCAAAATGGACGTATATATATATTTTTGGCCAAAAAAGCCATAAATAGTTCTATTTTTTTCGTAATATATTTTATTACCCTATCCGGTTTCGAGCTCTTCTCCCCCTCCTCAAAGTGTGTTTCATTTGATGCACTTATCACAACTCGTACATATTCTAAAAAATAATTTTAATATCACGTTCTAGGGCTATGAAACATTAGCTCCCAGGGGGGACCTTTTTGGCTACAAGAACAATAACAATAATATCAGTTGGAGGAAAGAAATGTATATATTTTATTGATGTTTTCCGGTAGTGGGGTTGCTTAATTCCAGAGGGTGAAACAAAATTCAGTCTTCCCACAAAATTTGTGGGAAGACTGAATTTTGTTTCACCCTCTGGGATATATATATATATATATATATATATATATATATATATATATATATATATATATATATATATATGTATATATATATAACAGTGCTCATTTAGAAGATCTAGTAGTTAAATAAAATTCTAGTATGAATGCAACCTCAAAAGCTGTATTCCTTGCTAAGATAAATAGCTGCTCCTATCAAAATATCCTCTGATGACTCTTATAGGTTTCAAGATATAGAATTAATCCACGATTTTGCGGTTGTATTAAACATTAATTATTTTTATACACATGAATTGTATTTTTTTTTAAATGTAATTTGGTATATAAAATACTGATGTGCCTATAAAACCTCTACTGTAATTTTCTTTTCCTCTCAAATGCGTAAATTTCAGATTATCTGTTCTCCGACCAGAATATAAATATTGACTATGCCCTATGGAAATTTAGCACTAAAACTCCTGATTATCCTAAATAAGTTTCTTTCTAAACAGTTTCTTAGAGCAGAAAGTAGAAATTTTATACTACGGGGGGGGGGAGGTAGGCTGTTGAGAGGTAGAGGTTAATTGCTGCACTGTGCTCTCTCACCTGTAACCCGAGCAGGGTTCTCAGCGTTCAGTAATGGAGCACTCAAAACCAGCGAGGCACCGATCAGATTCGCAAACATTATCTTCTATCTCACATCACAACAACCTTATATAAACTTTGCTTAGGAGTCAGAAGATTGTTAGACAAGTGTAGGGATTGTTGCATCTTCAAGGAGAATTAAGATTAGATCCCTAAGATGAAGAGAACGGTTTTTAAAATAGAATTCATAAAAGGTTCTCTAACTACATGCAATATAACAATTGAACATTTACTTTTTTTCTTCATTTTTAGAGGATTCGTTCAACCCCTCCAACTATAGTGAATATCCGTATCAATATACAACCATATCAGAAAACTACAGGAACCAATCATTGAATAAATAAGGCACGCACTACCTCCGGTCAAAATAAAACACATAACCTTACAGTTTAAATCGGCGAAGACACACGACAGACTTAAAGAAAACGAGATAGCAGACTTTGAACATAATACAGATAAAAACGATTTACTTTATTTTTAAAAAAATTAGGAACTCATTTTCAAACGGGAAGAAAGAAGTTGAAAATTTCTTCAGATGAATATTATTACGGAATATTGTTGGCAGCAACATGCATTTTTAAATTATCAAACGTAAAATTACGCCGGTCTGATATCATAAGGGAGTATACAGTGGTGGGGTCACCGATCAGGACCATTTTTTTTTTTTTTTTGGTGATTTTGCATCGAAAAATAGTCAACAATTGTCCAATCATTCCGTCCAATGTGCCTTAGGAGTCAAGAAATAAAAAATAATAGATTGAAAATGCTTTATTTTATATCTCGAGTTTGGAATATGATATCGGCATGATTCTTTCACTAGTTTGTTTAAGAGATTATATTAAAGGAATAATACAATTGTTAAAGAATAATTTGTTACATATATTTTTTAAAACGCATCAGCGCCGGGGAAGCTACCAGCCAGCTGTACTTCTTGCAATTAGAAATGGCACAGTGATCTAGATTCAATGGGTAAAGCATTATTTTCTTTCTTCGTTTACCCTTTATTTTTTTCCATTACTAAATAAAAAGAATATCAAAATATGTAGCAAAAATATGTATTTATGGCAGAATATGTAAAAATATGGATTTTTGACCAAATATGTAAAACAATGTAAAATAAAAACCCAGAATTTCATCTGCAATTACGATTTAAGAGTCAGAATAGAATGTACATACAAAAACGTCCGTTCCCTAGTTATAATACAACAGAAATTACGAACGGTACATGCAAATTAGTAATTTGGGTCAGGTGTGTAAAACCCCCTAAGGAACGATTTAGATTCTTTTTACAAGACGACTACTACCGAGTTTTGTTGCAATATAACAATATTAGGGTATTATGTATATATATATATATATATATATATATATATATATATATATATATATATAGAGAGAGAGAGAGAGAGAGAGAGAGAGAGAGAGAGAGGGTAGGAGGGAGGAAGAGAGAGAGAGAGAGATTAATGTTTATGAATGTTCATTGAGTAGCAACATTATCTGCGCGTTCACCACTCTATATTCAAAATGTTATTAGGCTCGCTCATAGAGAAGGGTGGCAGCACTGTCTGGAGGGCTGCAAGCATGGTAATCTCCAAGAACCGTTCCCTACATCACGGATAATCTCACTTCATTTTCTGCTTCTTACCATTTTTCAGGGTTAGCAAAGATATTTTTAGGAAGGGAGGCACAGAAAGGAAGGAGGATTTATTCTGAAGTTACCATCGAATTTATTCATTCTGAGTTAAATGTTCCAATAAAAACTGACATGTACTAAAATGCACCATCAAAATGTAAATGGAAAATTAATGTTATGTATATGTGATCATTTTGTGTGTATATATATATATATATATATATATATATATATATGTGTGTGTGTGTGTGTATGTATGTATGTTAGAGCTCTACTGTTTCAAAAATAGTCCGATATTGGTAAAGTTTCGCACAAAAAGTCTATGTATGAAACAGGTTCAAGTTCCGACGGAATATTCCGCTAGGTATTAAAACGACGAATTGAGAAGAAACTACTTTACATAAATCTAAAATAACATATATATTTTCCTTTTCATTTAGTTTGGAGCAGAAGTATTACCAAAAAAAAATTATCAACAGACATGAATAGTTTTGGACTCTTCTTAAATATCTCGAAAACGGTTGTGAAATGGAAGATGGTAAATCGGGAACATAGTAATGTACATAGTAATGTAAAATTGAGCTTAAATTTTCAAACATGTTTGTTTCGTTTCTTGAGTTTTAACACATTTTAATCCTTGTAGCAATAAATTGTACCTATAGAGACAACTAATCTTCGAAAATGGAAATTTGTTTAGTTTTGTTCGAATTTGTAAAATTTTCTTCCTCAAAAACTAGCGAAAGTAGAGAAACAGAGACAGACTATATCTTGGAAATCCATATCTCTAACATTAAATTGTTTTTCTTATTTTTCTTAAACTGTTTTATTTTCAAATACATTATCCAACTATAAGCAATTAAACAATAACAAGGAATAAAAAACAGACAAAAAGAACAGTTCGAATAAGTGAAATCAATTACTTTAAAGTTTTAAGCTCGTATTTCTCCGATTGACATCGCCTAATCAAAACTTTCATTTGAACCTTTTTTTTAGAGCATTTAATAAGCTTTCTAATGATATTCTTCCGTTTACCAAGATTCTCAACCTTTTTCGAGATATTAAGGAAAGTTGGTGCTAATGACCTTGGCAGTAAAAGCACCTATAATCTAAAAAAAAAAAAAAAAAAATTAAGGAAAGTAAACAAAGTTACTAAAACTTTTTATGTCTGTTAATAAAATACTTCCTTAACTCCAAACGTAACCAAAATTTCAACATATTAGTTTTGATGAAAGGAGAACATGCAGAAAAAGTTTCAACTGAATCCCATGATTCTAAGTATCCAAACTAAAAATGGTATTCAAAAACTATTTTTCCAATTTTCTCGAAAACGGTTAAAGCTATCGCCTTGAAAATGGTTTCATTCGTTTTCCTAGCCCAAGAAGCATATAAAACGAGTACTTACGAGCTTATGAACTCTAAAACGTAACCGTTACGATTTTTTTTTTGCGCGAATTTCGCCCCAAACGCCATCTTCGAGTAGGCGGATTTTGCTGGTTAACGAACTTGACCTTTCAAATTAGACGAAAGATTTTTGTACCAAATTTCATCAAAATCGGACCATTCGTCTGGGAGCTACAGAGCGAACAGACAAATATATATATTTATTTATATATATATATATATATATATATATATATAAATATATACATATATATATATATATATATATATATATATATATAAATATATACATATATATATATATATATATATATATATATATACACACAAATTTTAATCACCGTTATTTTCGGTCTCTACGGGTTCTGAAACGCGAAATTTTCTAGTCGTCACTTCCGGATTGTTTTATTGTATCAACCTTATAAGCGGGGTTCCTCCCTATGGGGGAGGGAAGAACCGCGCTAAAAATGTGCCATTTGGGCCATAAGCGAGCGATATTCGAAACGGACTTCATAAAATATCCAAACCAAAATTAAAACGAGCTTTCAAAGAGGCGGGCTATTCAAGATGATCGATAGCGCTGCCACGGATTAGCCGCACGCGGTTCAGTGGACCGATAGCCCTCTAGCCGCGAAGGAACGTTTCACCGGTAGATAATCATCTAAATCAATCATGATTAACGTTAAAAAAAAATTAATATGATTAGATAAAACGGTTCCAAAATTAAATTTTACCAAAACAACATTTAAAGATATTGTCTAATTTGCATAAAACCTTATGTACCTGAATAAGGATATATAAATCAACATAATTTGCATATGTTACATTACCTGTTTTGCTTTCTTTAAATGGTGTTTTTGTGTAATACTTACATACGAAATTGTTTTTTGCAGGGATTCGGATCATTAACAAACACCCAACTGGATAGCCAAGTATAAAAGAAGAGATGACATTAACTATACTTATAATAAGATACTTGAAGTTTTCAAAACAAAGGGATCATATTTGGCCAACCAGTGAGATCAGAATTCCCATTTGGCTTCTTCAAATATTTTTTTTAAATATGTAATAACTCAAACTTCCGCTTTCGGCGAACAGATAAGTACCTCACAAAACCAAACTGTTTTCTTCCATTTAGTTTACGATATCATTTCTAACACGTACCAAATTTCAACGAAATCCTACCTTTCCGCAAAAATCACGAATCATTGTTATAGGTATTTTTAATATTATATAAATTAAATAACTAATAAATTTTAAAAATACAATATAACCTTTTGCATCATTAAAATTCAAGACAATATATCTCACATTATTTATTTATTTCAATTTTAACGTCCATTTAAGGCTGACACCGAATTTTAGGACGGGTTATGTATAGGTTGTCACCCTTTTCTACATAGGATAGGGCTGATGCATTTTCGAGTTTGCAAAGAAATGCCACCACCCTGCGTAACGGTAATCGGACCCCCAAACGTAGGCACGGACCAGACTTTTTTGGCTAGTTTATATTTCTTAAAGCTCTATTCTTTTTCTTATCCTTTTTTTTTTAAATACTCAACAAGGTCTTAAATTAAATTAAACCATTAGGGCCGATTTTAAATTTTGGATTTCCAGTAAGCCATGGAATAAATCATTAGATTTTATCATGAATTTCGTTGGGAGAAAACATAAAATATTGTATTTTGATCTAGAGAGGGGTTACAAAAAAAGACAAACTCCTAATGAACTCATTTTGCTGATTGAAGAAGTAGATACACCTTTCTTTTATTATACTAAAATTGTACATATATATATATATATATATATATATATATATATATATATATATATATATACATACATACATACATATATAACGTAATTAAGCGAAAAAGAAGAATTTCTCCACGGACATCATCGACATACGCCTTCAAGACAACAAACACTGTCAATGAGGAATACTCAAAGAAATTTGAGTCTATTAAAACATTATAGGCGGGAGTCATAGTACTACGATTTGTCTCGACTGTAGTTTAAAGGTGGGAGTTGTAGTAATAAGATTTATCTCAACTGTAGCTTAAAGCCGTCTAGCATATTTTCGTCCCCGCCTTTAATGTGTTAACAAAGATCAACATGAATCAAAACACGTGCTTCTACTCTTATTCATTTACCTGAAATTTCTTGGAGTGAAGAATGATACTTCTAAAGCAGACGCCAAAGAAAAGAAGAAAAACGACAGGGGGGAAAAAACAGACGTAAAAAATTAATTTAGTTTAGAGCCTTCTGATCAAATTCAGAAACATAAATACGCCAGCAGACAGCTTTTTGTCACACTTTTTTTTAACGATTTTTTGTAACTTTTTTTTCAGTTTAGTCATCGCTAAAGCATATTTATGCTAAAAATAAAAACACGTACTGTAGAAGTTCAAAATAAATTATCCATGTTTTCAGCAATAGATATTTAGAATTTTTTTACTGTATATCTACTTCTATGGACTCAATATCGCAGTCGCATTTACAGAGAATTGAGGAAAGTTACCGCCTGTCAATTGCAGACATGGGGTGAAACCTTATAGCTGTTGAAAGAATTAGATTATTTTGGACACCTACGTTTCCTGGATTGCGAGGTTACAATGCAATTAGTATTGAAACTGTCAGACATCACAATGATGAAACGTAATGATTTATTAAATGAACATTCAATATCAATCATCACTTGCTGAGAATCGACACAATTACGTAGGCAGAGGTGTGGGATATGAATAAAGGAGTCTATCAAGAGAGCTCTGTAGGTCCACTCCATCATTGCTTTATGTGACTCCATCCGACGCACCTCCCTGGTGTGACGATACCTTATCAAACACACTTGCCTCTTCGTGTTGTCCTTTATTATAATTGGACAGAGGCGTATTCGCTCAAATGGATCACCTAGACACGTGCTAATATAACAACACCCTCTATCCTTCACTCTCCAACATAGAAACAACGCGCCCTCCTCTTCCTCAGACACACTAGCGCACACAAACGTGCGCACAAATATATTCCATCGGGTCAGTGCTAATTTAGCATAGGCATCAATCATTCTCAGTCTCATAGGGTCGTGTACCTCATTAATATTGAGTGGCCTGCATATCGACGCCTCTTGGCGCTCAAGTTAGATCCCTACCATCTCCTAGATACAATTCTCGCTGTACAACTTCATGCGTCTCTTCGAGTTTATGTTCCGTCCCCCAGCAGCTGTGTAAACTTAGCACATACATCAAGAAAGAAATCCTTAGTTTATTATTATTATTAAGTGATCGCTACTATGACGACTTCACTCTTTCCAGTTGGTACCTGTATGGTCCAATGAACCAGCAAAGTGATTAGAAATTTGATTTACTTATAAACAGAGGTATGGAATTGTCTGCAATATGCCAGAAAGCCAATGGTTATTCAGCAGATGTCTTTAAATAAGATTGTATCGTTTATTGTTGTGTAAGTAGGAGAATATTGTGTTTATGTATTGTGTTTTACGGTAAAGTCTCTATTACATATATAACAGGTTGATTTGCTAAGTCCTGTCATGAGATATTCTGTGTTGTGTGTTAGTCTTGTGTTGCCAATTCAGAGTCAAGTACAATTTCTTCTCGTCTGTTATCTCGGTAGCTGGATGTCTTGTCCTGAGTAGTAGTTTTGATTGTACGTAATTTATTGTCGGTTAGTCGAGTCCAGCTGTCTTGCCAATAATTTAAAAAATAATTTATATTATTATGAATAATTTATATATTATTATAAATAATAATTTGTTTGATTGCGTTGGTGAAGTCTTCATGTGTGATTGATAGGTCGAGCTTAGGTTGTCTTGTTTTGAATGTGAATCTGCTAGGGAGCTTCTTCCTAAACCTTCATGCCCTGGCATCAGTACATTGTGATGTGTTTGTTATGCAAAGTAAATAGTTTTGATATTAGGTTTATTAAAGCCGGCTAACTCAATTATTTAAAAGCACAAAAGAAACAAGCTATCAGCCAAATATTTCAATTTCAGCATTGTTCGATTTTGAATGTTTCACATTAGTTTCATATATATTGTAGCTTGTATTTATTTATTTTTTTTTGTTTGTAAAAAACAAAAAAGACAGCGCGACTCTACACCAGATGAAATTAGTATCCCTATAACACGTTCAGTACACCAGGAATGCGGTTCATAAACCATAGATTACGAAAAAGACGGAGGTTCGAATTTGTATCGATATACAAATGGTCATGAATCAGATACCTCTCTAGTATCTGCCCCCCAGGGCCCTCGTGGCCTATCACGGGACTGATATATATATTTGTATATTTGCGTGAAATTAAGCACAAACCTTTTTGCCTAAAACGGAAGGACGAGTTTGTCATCTATCAGAACCTATCTAATAGTCCTTTTCCGAATAGCTGTTGTCGTTGTTAAGACTAAGAGGTCTTATTGAAATGTTTAGGACAACAATTTCGATCCACCTGATCCCCTGGATTTTAGTTCAGACTCTGTTTACACTATGTATATGTTCGGCAGTCGAGGGCTTTGAAAGCCCCCTGCAATATAAATTGCTCTCTTGTAGGGGCCGAGATTGTGCTGGTCAGATTAGTGGTGGACCACATGGACCACAACACCTGCCCCTGCACTCCTAGCCATCACCATATATTTCCACTGACTCACCAGCTTTTGGCAAAATAAAAACAGCATATATTCTTAAAAGCTGCAGAGTTAAGACCCAAGGCTTAAATTCAGAAATTTTTTGAGCATTACAGATAGCATGTTAAAACAAATTGTCTCTAGGCCACCGCCGCTTCAGCCTTCTATGAGGATTTTGTGGATTATGGAAGGAGGATAGAGAGTATGTAATGCTCAAAATTTATTGTGGGTTTTGTAATTGTACCTATTCTCACATCACGCCTTACATTGTTAATTTTCCAAAACCAACAAAATTACTGGAAATATGTTTACATATTGTTGTAATTATCAATAAAGGTTAAAAAAAAAAAAAAAAAAAAAAAAAAAAAAAAAAAAAAAAAAATCAGAAAAACGTATACTCCCCACTCTAACGCCAATCATAGTAACGATATTTAGCTAGTTATGTGTAAGAGAATATTTAGGCCCGCAAAAGGCCTGGTGACGGGCTCTGTAACATAATGGCCCAGACGAGCAGAACAGCAGCATAAATCCAATCTTCGTAAATGTCTGGATCAGTGGCCTCGGATAGATGGTCCACATACGTGCTGGGAAAGCAAAATCGTGGCTTATAGAAAACTTAATTAATCTCGTAATAATATCCCTGCTATTTGGAAATGTTTTACAAATTTTTGGAAATGTACAAAGGGCTTAAAATTAATTAGTGTTGCCCTGATGATGAATGATAACAGTTCATGTTGCTTGTGATAAGGTGTTAGCTGTCACACTCTCAACTGAATCAACTGGGTTACTATTTCCGCAGTCAATTGATAGCCAGCTGCAGCTAAGATTCAAGACAACTTAAGCTTATGTGTGGTTCAGGATCCCTTCTAGATAAAAGCAGAGACTGAAGGAGTAATGGGTCGCAAAAGAGACCAATGCTGTGTTGGGTTTACGAGGAGTTGAATCTTAAGCCTATAAGATTGCTACAGGTTATTTTATGAACTTCGAATTTTCTTGTTTAATGCGTTACCTGATTAGCCAACAGATATTTAAATAGTCCATAGTTAAACTGTTGGTATTTGGGTGCGGGCGTCATTAAGCCATAAAAAGTTAATTGTCAAATCGTACAGTTGTGGTCAATTGATTAGCGGGAAATACTATTGCCAGCTTTATTACATTAAGTGGATATAGATCGTTTAGGTTTATTTACACTTAAAATGGAGTTAGTATTCATTTGGCTCAATTGTTACATTTTAGCACCAAGCATGCAATGCCTAACAACCAGACAACGCAGTCTATAGAAACGTTGCGGATACATCAGGTCAATTTTCCCCCGTTATTCGAATCTAGACACTTCAGAGAACCTACAGGTATATTTTTCATGTTGAGTTTCGCCCTTCTTTCCCCCTCAAATACACAAAGAATGAATAAAAAATGGCTGGAAACCGCCATAGGAAGACGGATGCGAAAGGCGAACACAGCGAGCCAAGTGATCCAAGTGAACACTAATACCTTCAATTACTATATAATTTGAATAATGAGACATCCCACAACGAAGAAATGTTTTGAATATGCTGCCTTTTGATGAGTTTGCTCCTTAAATCCGTTGTTCATTTGTGGCACGGGATGGCGGAACTATTGCAGCCAAGGCTCAAGCCAACAAAACTTGGTTTATGGTCCATATTGGCAAAATTCGGAACAAATATACGCTTGATATCGACTAAATATCAGAAAGCGAATATAGTACTGCAATTTGAGAGCGTGGATTGAGTGGAGAGCAATTATTGACCGATGCAAAAACTTGAATCCAGATTGGCGGAGAGTTAGACTCAAGCGGAAAGCAGTGAGGTAGCAAGCTAAAGCTTAAAACAATGCTCAACCACTCACAGGAAGCTAATCAACTAGCTTCTCTCTCAAACTCATATAGTCCCCCTCATACAGAAACAGGAATGTCAATCAAATTTTATTATTAGATATTATTAAATAAATGTCTTGCTTCATTGGCGATTTCACTCCTTCTCGGTTTCCTATGTAGTGGATGTAAGGCCTAAAAAACCAAGTGATGAAAACTTAATTGGTTGTTTAATTCCCCGAAATAGAGGTTTCAAAATGTCTATACAAGCGTTAAATGGTACTTGTTTGAAATATATACGGGGGGGACCTTATGGTTGTCAGTGCCCTGCCGTGTAAACATATCACACTAATATACGTACATCCCGTTAGATTAGGGTGTAGCCCCCCTTATTAGCAAATTTAAGTTAAAAGGTACTGGTCATCTCATGACTTTTAATGAGATTGTGTTTTGCAATACGAGAATGTTGTGTTGGGTTATTGATTGCCGAATCATTCATATTATGTTGGATATTTAGTTGATTTCGTCTTTTCTATTCCGTAGTTTTACTGTAAAAAGTACGTAATAATTACGTTAAGTTGGTTTATAATGTGCTCTCATGAGATATTCCAAACTAATTAAAAAAGTCTTTTCACTGAAGCTGATACATCTGAGAACAATCTCCAGCAAGGTTAGTAGTTTAAATTGCTGAAGAATTTAGTTCAACAAACAAATGCGCTAACTAAATAGTTTAGTTTTTATAGTTTTCTTTTTAACCAGCTGAATCAAAAATCTACTAAGAAATGGTTTTGTGGTAAGAGCTTATCGTCACTTAATAGTTTAAAATACAATATATCTAGTTCGGGGACGAGGTTAGCACAGTTGTAGAGAACGGGACTAATATCCTGGAGGGGCTGAATTCAAATCCCGAGCACGCACTAAAGATAAGTTTATGCTTAGACTAAAAAT
This sequence comes from Gonocerus acuteangulatus, assembly GCA_946811695.1. Taxonomy (NCBI): domain Eukaryota; kingdom Metazoa; phylum Arthropoda; class Insecta; order Hemiptera; family Coreidae; genus Gonocerus; species Gonocerus acuteangulatus. Next base: position 44,531,596 of record OX328131.1, read on the forward strand.
TCCCGAAACTTTTTTTTTTTCATATTAAATATAAAAAATTTTCCAAACATGTTTTTTTTAACATTCCTTTTGGTTATATCTCCGAAAGATTACATTCTATGGATCTTCTAAAGGCAAATAAATGTTTCATTCTTGAGAAATGTTAAAATTGATTCGCGTTTTTACAAAATAGCAATTGGTAAATAATAGACATTTTTTTATTATTTTTTTTTTTTTTTGGAGACTTAAAATGCATTTATAACATTCCTATTTTAGGGGAAAAATGATTATATATACAACAGCCCACCAAATTTCGTTTATATCGGTTTAATAGTTTTTGAATTATAAGCCATTGAGGTACTAGCTAAACAAGTGGCGCCAGATGCGCCCTGGACTACTAGGCCCAGAACTGACTGCAGCAATGGTCTACCACTCTGACAATAGAGTTATATGCTGTTATCATAGGCGTATATAAGGGGGGCTGAGAGGGCTGCAGCCCCCCCCCCCCTCGAAATTTTCATTTGATGGTAAAAATGTTTCATAAAAACCTTAAAAATAAATTAAATAAGATCACTTAGTTAATAAAAAATAGTTTATTTTAGGCATAATAGCGTTTTAGTTGCCTAAAACTATTCCAAGTTCTAAATTTTTCATATTCCACACCCCGGAAATGGTCTCAGCCCCCCCCCCCCCCCCCCAATTTTCCCAGCCCCTCCCGAAATTATTTCCTATATACGCCCATGGCTGTTATACAGAATGTTTGTCGTTTTACAGAAGTCGTTAGGACTAGCGCAGAATCGAGACTCCAATTTACAATACATTAGCGTCTATATTATATAACATTGATTTTACGGATTTAACAGGCGAGTCCTGCGCTAAGAAAGTCTTACAATTAGTGTGCAGCCCGTTGAAGAATTACAAGAGTCAAAGTTCCTTCTCAAACTGACGAGGATCTTTAACCTTCCTTAAGAAGAAAAAGGGCGAAACTCGAAATCCGGATGTGGGAAATCGAAGTCAAAGTTCTAGAAGTACTTCAGGATAGAAAGGGGGATTATATCTAATATACAAGTATCCTTAAAGGCTAGTACAGAAAGATTTATTTTACCCGAATAGAGTAAGGTGTAAATTGAAGAGGGCCACTAATAAATAATAATAATGATATAAGGTTGAAAGAAATTTAATAAATGTATCGACAAGAAGAAGTTAATAAATTTGTTTACTTTAAATTTGTCTTGTCAACCAGTTCATTAGCATGAAGGAAATTTGCTTGTCAACATAGAAAAAAGAAATAACCCTTTTCTAAACAAATGAATAAGGTTCTGACAATATATATTTCTCTAAATTTAAAAAAAAATATCACAGCGGTAAAGAATAAATCACGCCCACCCAGATTGGAATACAAATTGACTTCAAGCATCTCCGGGAAATCGGAAGACAGTGAACCAGCCGTAAAACCTTGTTCTATAAACCAACTGGAGACTGGCCACTCGTCCTTAACATACTGGCGATCCATTGTGGCTGGAAGTGAAATTGTGGATAAGAGCATATGTAAAACAAGATGTGAAACAGACTCCTAACAAGATGACGTCCAATTGAACGGGGCCATCTTGATAAGGTTGACACCCGCTGTGACGGTCTGCCTACACGGGGTAAATAAAACATCCGGAGGTGTCTAATGGTGGCTCTTGTTTGACAAGATTTTATTTCTATGGCTATGACTTTAGTTTATGGCAGCAACGAAAGGAATACTCGTTCGAATCCTTGAATATGCATAAGGTTCCTGGTCTTTCAAGAGTTCAGCGTAAGTTTCTCTTCTCTTGTTGTGTCGGGATACGTCTACATTTGAATAGTTTTAAAATTGAGTTGGTAAGTGATGGATTTCTAGTTGAAATGTAGAATGGCTTAAGAAAACGATACAATGTCGTTTAGCCTAATGTTTAGTTGCTTAACGATAACAATGTACAACAATAATACAAATATTAAATATATACGGGGTCTCCCGTGGTCTAATGGTTAGCGCATTGGATTCATAAGCAGGAGATGGTAGGTTCGATTCCCAACCTCCGGCAGGAATTTTCTCATCCCACGGCTCGCTGGGAAAATTCCTCGCTGCACCCTGGATGTCGGCGCTAATGACCTAGGTGTAGATGCGCCGTAAAAAAAAAAAAAAAAAAAAAAAAAAAAAAAAAAAAAAAAAAAAAAAAATTAAATATATACCTAAATGCAAACAGCTAAATTATAATTTATTATCAAGAAACAGTGTGACGAGGAGGCCACATCTTCTATAATAAATCGACACAAGATAGAAACTTGCAAGAGAATATTCCAAGTGACCACCAGACCCTGAAAAAGCCATTTCTCCAAGAGCCTTATTCCAAATGCGCCAAGAGAATTCTCAAGCTATCCTTTTAACCTAAAACCCTCCTTTAAATAGAAATCACAGGTCGAACCTTTTTACTAACACAAGGCTTTTTATAAAAAGTAGTAATTATAAAAGACTCCGTGCCTAGGATCATGTGTTCAATTCCCACTATAGGTGCCTTTTCTTGAAAAAAGAAAAGGCATCAGCCCTATCCTGGCAAGAAATTTCTGCTAACCTATAGATATCCCATAAATATCTGTGTATTTATAAATGCACGTTGAAAATTAAAATAAAAACAAAAATATATTAATACAGTGTTTGAGGTAATTGACTTCAGGTCTTTCCATTCAAATTATGAAATTCCTTCAACAGTTTATGTTTCATTCATTTATTTCTACTTTTAGTGGTTCGCCGGATTATCTTAGAATTCAGTTAGAAGTATATATGATATTGCAATAGTCGTAATAATGATAATCAAATAATAAAATTATGAACAAAAATTGTCCGGAGCTGGAATCAGACCACATTCTTCAGCAAGACGGTTAGTATGCACTTTGGTCTATTTATTTATTAAAATTTTAACGTCCATTTATTATAGAAAAAGAATTTTAGTTCGAGTTGTCAATAAGTTAGCACCCTTTTCTAGCCTTATAATTGCAAGCTTATTAGTGTTTAGTCCAGAACACTAATAATCTTGGAATGCACTTTGAATGCGTTTAAAATAACCTACATAAATTCAGAATAAAAATTGATAGTTTTGCTCTATTATATTTGTGATGAACAGCTGACAATTAATAAATATTTATTCCATCTAGTTCTGGACTAAACACTAATAACCTTCGAATGATAAGAAAGCTATCGCCGAATATGGTCAGCCATCAGTTGTACATGACTGTTTTTCAGGGACAGATTCTGCTTTTCAGAACATTCCGAAATATTGTAGCTATTGAGATGGCACTCATGAATGAAGTTTTGAACAATTTCATCAAATCTTCATCGTTGCAACGTACTAGTTGTCGAAAACGAACCCCATTAATGTGTATAAATATATCCTTATATATTTGGATCTGTTAACACAATAGCAAATAATGCAATAAACACCACTAAGAAAATTTTACAATTTAAAGAGACGTAACAAGAGATTTAGATGAAATGAGATAAAGATAGAGAGAGGGAGATTACTGCGTGGGCACTAACAATGTGAAATTGGTACACCACAGCGTGAGAAAAAAAATTGCTGCAGGATCTGCACGATAAAGAGAGAGAGAAAAGAACGAAAGAGGCAAAAGAAAGAAGGAGATAGAGAGGGAGAAAGAGGTTGTGATAGATAGATAGAGAGCGAGAAAGAGAAAAAGAGAAAGAGAGAGAGAGAGAGAGAGAGAGAGAGAGAATGAAAGGGAGATAGCGTCACCTGCCATAGGACGCCAATAAGAATTAATGATGGCCACCAGCCGGTACGAGAGCTATCTACAGATCTCCCCAGATATATCTTCTGCTTTCGGATATCTGGGTGGCTAATGTCCGCGTAGGCGGACCATATACCCGTTATTTATATTAATTAATTGAATATTTATACCGCACATTCTCGACCTATAATTCTTACTAGCTCGAATTTTTCAACCAAGTCAGATCTTACCTTTGAACGGACGGGAAAAAAATAAGAACAACCAAAAACTGGAGTTGACATATTAATTTTCTTTTTAAATCTGCATCAACTGGAACTTTTAACCATGTAGTAACACATAATCATCTACTTCCACTTTAATGCAAAAAAAGAAATAATTCAGTTGGTGTGTCATTGTAAAATGTGTTATATTTAATCTTCTGGCTTTTGAGTCATATTAATCATCTCACAAGTCATGTATTTCAATTTCATATAGCACGGTTTTGTTTTTTTATGGGGGTGGTTTTGTTTTTTTATTTATTATTATTATACGGGGTGTGTTCTTCTCAGTTTCCTGGAGTAAATTCTTTCGGGGGCTATTGCCAACCGAAAGAATTGTTGTTCATATTAGTTTTTTTTTATTATTATTATATTTTTATGTTTCTTGTCACGGGCGTTCGTTTAAAAATTTTCGAACTATTCTCGCAGTGTCGAGCAGTACCGCTTGTTGTGCGTCTTTAATCAGTTCCTCCTAGATTTTCAAGTATTTTGTAGCTGTGACTGTGGTTTTTGGGATGAGTCCATTAGCCGATATAATAATAGCTGTTATCCTTGCGGAATCTAACTTATACAGATCTTTTAATTCTATGGCCAAGTCCTGGTATTTTCGAAGCTTCTCAGCATAAGATTTCCGAATATTCTCATCATTCGGGACAGCGATATCAATAATATCAGCTCTCTTATTCCCTTTATCAATGATAAGAATATCCGGTTTATTGTGATGGAAAGTTCGGTCCGTCAACATCGCTTCGTCCCAATGCACTTTTATTGTATCTTTCTCTAGAAGCCTTTGAGGAACGTAGCGATAATAAGGGACCTTCTTATCCAACAAACCGAATTTTTCTGCGAGAGCTTGGTGGTATATCTTGGCCACGTTGTTATGACGTTGAAGATAATCAGATCCCGCAAGGATCTCACAGCCCGCCGTTATATGCTGGATCGACTCATACGTTTTGTTGCACAATCTACATTTATCAGAGATGCTCGTTTCTTTTAAAACATGTCGTCGGTAGGATTTTGTAGCTATAACTTGATCTTGGATGGCTATTATGAAACCTTCCGTTTCAGAGAATAGCCTTCCCGATGTCAACCAAGCCACCGACAATGTTGATTGCACATCCGGGTCCAACAAACGACTATAATATCGCCCGTGTAATTCCTTACATTGCCACGACGTGAGGTGATCCGATTCCGTCGTAAGTTCATCCCAGTTGTTGATCTTCAATTTCAAAGCTGTATAGTTCTCGTCTAAGTTTACCATTTCCCTGAACAGACGCGTCTCACTGGCCCTTATGTAGCTCCTCAGGCTAATTTCCTGAGAGCGACATAAGTTCCGAATGTTCAGGAGACCTCGTCCTCCTTTTATTCTTGGTAAATACAGCCTTTCAATTGAAGACGTAGGATGGTGCAAGCGTGCTTTGGTCATCTCTGTTCGTACGAGTCGATCCAGTTCCTCTAATGATGTATTCGACCATTTAATGACTCCGAAGCTATATAATAATGAGGGTATTGCCCATGTGTTTATTGCTTTGATCTTTCTACGACCGTGTAAGTAACTTTTCAGAATTAAACGTAAGCGCTTCAGAAACAATGCTTTCAGCTCATCTTTGACGTCTTTTCTGGATATTTTAAGATGCTGGTTCAACCCAAGATATTTATAAGATTCATGTTCCTCGAGTTCACGTATATGGCCACCATCGGATAAAATTAAATTTGTTGTTGATACTGAACGTCCTCTTTCTACATGTAATACGGCACATTTATCAACACCAAACGACATGCCAATGGTGTCACTGAAACTTTGCACTATGTCTGTCATACTCTGTAGCTGAACAGGGTTCTTTGCGTACAGTTTCAGATCGTCCATATACAAACTGTGACTTATCCTGGTAGTTGGGTCATTGATAGTCAGTTGGTAACCGTACCCACTATCACGAAGTAACTGGCTCAGTGGGTTAAGGGATAAACAAAACCACAAAGGACTAAGGCTATCGCCTTGATATATTCCCCTTTGTATTTTTATTGTTTCACTTTCGATCGCGTGTCTTCCCTTTCCAAAGCTAAGCTTTGTTTCCCAAGTAGCCATCAATCGTGATAGGAGGTCCGTCACACTGTGAGCGACTTTATTCAACCGTAACACCTCAATCAACCAGGAGTGAGGAACTGAATCAAAAGCTTTCTTGTAGTCAATCCAAGCCATCGAAAGATTTCGCTGTTTTGCCGAGACCTGAGATGCAATAAATGAATCTATAACTAACAACTCTTTACATCCTTTAGACCCACTTTTACAGCCAAGCTGTTCAGGAGCTAGAAGCTCATTCAGAGTAAGGTGGTCTCGAATCTTTATTGCAATAATGGATGTAAATAGTTTATAGATACCATTTAAGCAAGTTATAGGTCTGTAATCTTTTGGTTCAAGGTTTTTACCCTGTTTCTTCGGAATCATAAACGTAATTCCCTCAGCGAAATCTTTTGGCAGTGGCAAATTGGCTACAAGAATTTCTTGGTAGCATCTTGCAATGGCTTCATGAAGACTGCTAAAATACTTCAGCCAGTAATTTTGTATACCATCGCGTCCAGGAGCTTTCCAATTGTGCAATTTCTTAGCTGCTTGTGTCACATCTTCTTTCCTAATTATACAGTCTTCCATTTGTGGAATGTTTTCCATTTTTTCGTATATATTCTGTAGCCGAGTTCCTGATTTACTATGGCTTACTGGAATTTCCCAGATATTAGCCCAGTAGTTAACCATTTCGTCCATATTGGTGTCACTTATTTCTTCATTTTTACTTTTGACTAGCGAACGATAAAAGTCTTTTTCCCTAGTGCTAAAAAGAGAGTTTTGCTTTCTTCGAAGATATGCCTCACTGTATCTACGTATTCTATTTGCGTAAACAGCCAGCTTCTGTTTCTGCTTATCTAAATACATAGATAAAGTTTCAATTAGGCGATCTTCCTCCACCATTCCTATATGGAGTACTAGAATCTCATCTATTTTAGCTTTCAGCTTGCTACTAGCAGATTCAGGGCAACGTAAATAGTTAGTTACAACACCAATTCTCCGACGAAGTTCTAAAATCTTATTGTCTAATCTTCTCCGCCATGGTGGGGTAGCATTTGATTTTTCTATTCTATCGCCAGGAGTATGTGTTTTCTCGTGCCCAAACTCCAAATAGTAGCAAACTGCTTTTGCAGCTGAGTAAATCAAATGACGGACGTCGTCAATATCTTCTATTGCCTCAGCATGGGTCTCTAGTACTTTATCCATTGTCAGTACTGTATTCCGAGTATTTCTATTATAAGCGACTCGCGGAAGAGATGGTCTGCACTGGAAGGGTATTCCTTTGTAGCGAATATATTCACACATCAGCTGGGTCTGAAGTGTGGCAAAAAGTTCCTCATCATCGTTTCGAGTGTCATTTTCATTATCCAGTGACTTTTCAGCTTCTATATCATTATTTATTTCGGGTTCAACCAAAGAATTTTCACTAGCTACTCGATTACTAATAATACCTGAACATTCTCGGACTTCGTTCTTTATTCTTTCAAGCTCAGAACTATTCAGAATTTTGCCGGTGCGCAATATACGTCTTACACGGTCTGAAAGGTTCTGAGATGTCAATATTACGTTAGGGTATAGTTCGTTCCAATACTGCTCAATCCGCCTGGTATATCCCGTTTTTTCATGTTCGCATTTCGTAGCCAGATAGTACGCTCGCATAACTGCAATATGCATGTCTTTAGTCCATTTCATGCGTTTCTGCGTACATCTTGGCCTTTGTCTAACAGGAGCGGGAGAAGAATCACTCTCCTCCAAGCTCAAGTCAGAACCTGATTCGGTGCTCAACATAACCGTTTTCGTTGGCCTTGGTCTTACGGGCCGGTACGGCATCGGGGCACCGCTCGCACTGCCTGCCGATGTCGAGGGCTGACAATCAATTCCCTCCGGAGCAGCCCTTACTCCAGATTCGTCCGAGGCTTTTTCTTTCCTTTTCACCATTGTTAATGGGTTGTGCATTTTATACCTACTGCCAGGTATAGCACCCAGGGAAGGTGACCCTGGGGTGTGTACTGTAGGTGACCTTATGTCAGTGTAAGTGTTTAGTGTACTGTGTGTTATGTGTGCGGTGTACTGTACTCGGGAAAGGGGGGTTCGTAAAGCCCCAAGCAACTGCGCATATCAGTCGCTCCCTGCCTTTTATTATTATTATTATTATTACTTCTTTTTTTTTTTTTTTAAGAAAGGCCTAAACTTGCATCTCTGGGGATTAATTTCAGGGAAGACACCCGAATCTGTAATATTTTCACACAAAATAGATGTTAACAATTTTAAAATATCAGCTATCAAATTTTGTCTTTCTTATTCTGCATCTCAATTATCATTAAATTTAGAAAAAAAAGTTATCCCCCAGCATCTTTCGAAATTGAGAAAATTCCTAAGAAAGAACAATTTAGTTTGCTCTATTTATTTGTGACAAGCTGAGGTACAAGTTCTTGAAAATTTGAGAACATTTTTTTATGTCTTAAGGCTAAGATTCAGGTAGAAACGTTGGACACCAAATTTATAGAGCTTTTTACTCTTTAAAATATAATAAGCACCTTTACAGATGGATGTGAAAATGTTAACAATTTACCTTAGAATAAGTGAAATCAAAATTTCATTTATTTGAGCTAAATTGTTAATATTTTGACAACCATTTGTAATGGTGCTTCCAAATTGTAGGTTTCACTTTCGCTCTAATAAATCGTAAAACGTTATGTTAGGCTTGGATGGGAGAGGATTTAAATAAAGTAAACCTACGTCCCTCAAAGGAATCTCTAGAAGTAAAACTGTATATCTTTTCAAATTACTCAAGCCCTTAAAAATTCTGTTGAGCCTAATATTTAATTTAAAGAACTTTGAAGGAAGTCACCGAGGGACATGATTGGTTAGACGATATAACCCTTCATTATTCGTTCCTATTGAACAAATCCAAGAGAAGAACTCCCATCCACCAATCAAATCTTCACCTCTCGAAAAACTGCAAATGCCAACCAAAACGTTTTGGGTTCCAACACAGTGGTGAAAACTGCAACATAAGGAGATCTACACATATTTTTTTTTGCACTTAATATATGTTTTGAATATAAAAAACTTTGAAGGAAGTCGCCGAACCTATTCACAGCATAAAGAGACGGATCTGATGGGTTAGAGAACATAATCCTTCATTCTTCGTTCCTATTGAACAAATCTAAGAGGTCAGCACGCTCTATCAAACGTACGTACGATTAAGAAACACAGGTCCACCAATCAAATCTCCACATCTCGAAAAACTGCAACTGCCACAGTGGTGTAAATAAAACTGCAACACAATGAGATCTTCACCTATTATTGTAAATAGCCTAAGTTAGGTCAAGTGATTTCCTTGTGTAGTCCCTCCCTATGCAACATTGCCTCCCCCTAGGTTTAGTGTCATAGACTAAGTAGGCTAAGACCCCCCCCCCCCCCTTTTGTACATTTTACAGTCCTTTCTAGTACGTAAGCGTAGTTTTATGCCCGACTAAAAGTTCCAATCCGTTGGGCCAGAAAATATTGCACGCAGAAAACATTTCTCAACAACTTCGACCAGAAAGTCTATGTCTTTTGTATCGAAACTGTCGGAAGATAGTTAATATCCTAACCGACAGCCAGGCAGCTTGCAGGGCATTAGAGCGACATGAGATTAAGTCAAAAATTGTTGAGGAATGCCATATTAGGCTAAAAGACTTAGCAAGGAATAATAACGTTGTCATCTATTGGGTACCAGGACATCGAGGAATCCTGGGCAACGAGAGAGCGGACAGGTTAGCAGGTTTGGGATCTGAAGTGGTGCCAATTGGCCCAATGCCCTTTGTTGGAGTGTCGGTGGCCACTGCTAAAGGGGCAATTACAATTAGAGCCAAAGAGAAATTCGGTGAAATTTGGGAAAAACAGAAAATTGCCCATAATAAGTCCTTTATAGATCTCAAAAGCCTAAGCAGGAAAGAGGTTTTCTTGGGCATGGCCAGGAAGGATCTAAGAGAGGTTGTGGCTATAGTATCTGGCCATTGTACCATGAATAAGCATATGCATGTCATAAGGATCAGATCGTCACCAACCTGCATGTGGTATAGGGAAAAGGATAAGCATGTCACATTTGAGTGTGTAGAATTGGAAAGTAGACGATTTCTACACTTTGGGAGCCTCAATGAAGATGAGATTAGAAGGTCAACGGAGATCAGACAGTGCCTGAAGTTCATCAGGATGTTAAGGTAAGGTTTACCAATTTGGGACTTGCACAATAGGACGACTGGCCGATGTGCACCCCTTGAGACGGAGGGTATGAGTCAGTAGTTAATCTAATCTTATCTGCGTAGTAGTGTCCCAGCTGTAGCCCATGACACAGTGTTGTATAAAGCTCCGTAAAACAAGTGTTTTTAAAGTGGATCAAGGTGTTCCCTGTGAACGAAAAGTGGCACAGTGGTAGCTGTTCCACTGGTGAACATTATTCCGAAATTTGAAGGAATTTCACTCACTAGATCACCACAAAATAAGTGAGTAAAATCATTCACTTTTCTCATTGTGTAGGCCTTTACCCTAGCTGAGGCTAGTGGTGGGGGTGCGCCTGCACTCGCCTGATAGAGTGGCTGTCTTCGCCCTTTCAGAAATTTAAATACTAGTGCCAGCGCTACTAGTAGATACTTCGTCAGCCTCCTTGGCTCAGTGACAGCATTCAACTCTACGGACTGATTTAACCGGAGTTCGCAGCTCGCCTGGGACAATATTTTTTTTTTTTTTTTTTTAATAAAAAAAAAACTCACGATGTCATCAATTGAGACATGATGTCATCAATCAGTGATTGAGTCTACTTCAACTCACGATTCCGAAACCGTCGCCACAGGTAGACGTAAAAGACTACGCAAGAGAACAACTGATGTTTTAACACCCCCCAAAATAAAGCAAAAGAAGTCTTCTGTCAATCAATACAACTCTGCAACCCACCCTCGGAGCTCAGAACAGAACAAAGCAAGCCAGGATTCATCACGCGATCCCTTGAAACCGCCTAACATTTATAACCGAAGTTCTGCATCACCCTAACAGAAATCGTTGGAGAAAACAAGTTTGAATGTCGTGCAAGGTTTAACGACATCGTTATTAAGCCCACATACAGCGATGTATACAGAACTATCATCCGGCACTTGGAAAGTAAGGAAGCAGATTTTCACTGCTACCAGTTACCCGAAGATAAATCCTACAGGGTGGTTATCCGCCACCTCCACCACTCAACTCCACCGGCTGACATCATTAGCGAACTGGTAAAAAAAGGATACTCCGTAAAAAGGGCACACAACGTACGGGAACATTCCTCTAAGGACTGCCCCAAGCCACTTGACGTTCCTCCGAGCTGTGCAAACTGCGGCGAAAACCACACCGCAAGCTACAAAGGGTGCGAAGTGTACAAAGCACTAAAAACAATAAGAGTGCAAAGGCAGAGAAGACATCACCACCCAGCGGATCATCCCACTTCCCACCTCTATCACCTGCTCCAGCTCCAAAGGACTTTGCTCTTTGCCGGCCGAACGTGACTTATTCCTCCTTACTAACGTCACTCCAGAAGAAGAAGCCGCCTGTCCCTACACCAGTTCCAAAAAATGTAGCTAAACCACAAGAACCATCTTCCCATCCTACCTCTTCAACTACTCCTTCCCAACCTCAAAACCTGCCTACCTTCCCAACTCCTCGCATACTGTCTAATGAAATTCCTCAGCATCATGCTCAAGATCCTATGAACCTTTTCTCCTCCTTTCTAAACAAACTTGAAACCCTCCTTACTCCTCTGATAAACCTAATGACCACCCTTATAGCTCACCTCCTTCCCAAATCTCAAAATGCAACGCTTCCATAATCCCCATCTCTCCATCCTTTTGTGGAATGCCAACGGACTTACAACAAGAAGACAAGAACTGACACTTTTACTAACTGACAAAAACATCGACATCGCCCTTATAACTGAGACACACTTGAAAAACTCCATGTCCTTCGGCGTTAAGGGGTACTCCTGCTTTCGAACCGACCATCCATCTCTGGCTCAGCATGGGACTCTAATTCTTATCAAGAACCAAATCAAGCACCATCAAGAGTCCAGCATCGCATCAGTAAGCCTGCAGGTAACATCCATATCCCTTTCCCTTTCTCCCTTCGATATCATACTGTCCGCAGTGTATTGTTCTCCCAACCACACCATTTACCATCCTGAATTCCTGTCAATATTCCAATCCTTTGGTCCCCGCTTCCTCACCGGGGGTGATTTCAATGCGAAACACCCCATGTGGGGAAGCCGTTCAGCTAACTCCCGTGGCAGAATCCTTTTCGATATCCTTAACTCCCAAACATTATCGCCCAATATCTCAAGACACGCCAACATACTGGCCAACTGATCCATCACGTAGCCCTGACCTAGTCGATTTCTTCATCTCGTCTGGCTTGGTAGGTATAGCGACTTCTGTTGATTCGCTCCTCGACCTATCGTTGGACCATTCTTCTCCTCCCCTGTACCCCGTCCTCTACAACCATCCCTTACTCCCGGTCCCATCAACTGGCAATCATTTCAGCTCAACCTACAGCGCTCCATAGACCTAACCGTTTCCCTAAAAATCCCTTCAGACCTAGACAAAGCCACTGAATCGTTTACTAAAGCCATTCAGGACAGTGCCCGCAATTCATGCCGACCAAGAACAGGTTTCCCTCCACCACCCAAAATGCAACTCCCAAACCACATCCAAGAACTCCTTGCAGCCAAGCGACGAGCCAGGGCTTTATGGCAAAGATCCCGTTATCCCTCGGACAGAAACGTATACAACAGACTGACACGCCAACTGAAATCTTCCCTATCCCAATTCCGCTCAGAATCCTTTAACGAATACCTTTCATCCCTCTCTACACTTGACTGTTCTTTGTGGACAGTCACTCGTAAAATCCTAAAGTTCCACCCAATTCCTTCCCCTCTCAAACGCAACGATGGGACCTGGGCCAGAAGTGATGAAGAAAAGGCGCTCCTCCTCTCCACACACCTAACCACAGTATTTTCCCCTAATCCTCAAATGAGCCTCTCCCATGATGCAGATATCGAAGATTACCTGAATTCTCCTTTACCTTTGTCCTTCCCTCCCAAAGCTTTCCATCCATCCGAAGTTAAATACATCATCAAACACCTTCCTAGGAAATCTCCCGGTTATGATCTTATCACCTCCACAATACTCAAAAACCTCCCCCAGAAGGCCATTATATTCCTTACATACCTGTATAACTCAATCCTAAGAACAACCCATTTCCCGAATCCCTGGAAACATTCAGTCGTCATCGTTACCCCCAAACCCTTCAAACCTCCAGATTGCCCTTCTTCCTATCGGCCCATCAGCCTTCTCCCATTAATGTCCAAAATATTCGAAAAACTCCTGTACAAAAGAATCCTCCCTCTCAAAGAATCCTCGAATACAATTCCCAACCATCAATTTGGTTTCCGCTTCCAGCATTCCACCATACAACAGTGCTTACGAGTCGTAGACTCAATTTCCTCCTCGCTTGAACGTAAGAGTTTTTGCACGAGTGCCTTTCTCGACGTTGCTCAAGCATTCGATCGGGTTTGGCACCCGGGATTACTTTACAAAGTAAAGCTTATACTTCCACACACCTATTTCCTTATCCTCAAATCCTACCTGTCAAACAGATCCTTCCAAGTCAAATATGATACAACTCTTTCCCCGACCTGCCCCATAAATGCTGGAGTCCCCAAGGGAGTATTATCGGTCCCCTCCTTTTCCTTCTTTACACTGCGGATATTCCCACACACCCCCAAACCCTACTTACCACATACGCTGATGACACAGCGATCCTGTCAACTTCCCCTGACCCTTCAGTAGCATCCCAAAACCTGCAGGAACATCTTTCCGCCATACAACATTGGAGTGAAAGGTGGAGAATAAAAATCAACGCAGAAAAATGCAAACAAGTGACATTCACTCTCAACCGAAGATCATGCCCTCCTGTTTACTTCAGAAACACTCCTCTCCCGGAATCTAACGAGGTTCGATATCTAGGGTTATACCTTGACAGCCGACTGACATGGAACCCTCACACGAGACTGAAAAGACAAGAACTGAACAAACGATACGGACTACTTAGACGACTTCTTGGACCCTCATCCAAATTATCGATACAGAACAAACTAACGATATACAAAACAATCATTCAACCAATATGGACATACGGACTTGAACTCTGGGGATCTGCAAAACCATCTAACATCAACAGAATACAGGCATTCCAGTCAAAAGTACTTCGTAAAATTGTAAATGCTCCTTTCTATGTTTCCAACAAAACCCTTCACAATGACCTCAACATTCCATTTTTCCTTGACCTTGCTAAAACCCGATTCCAAATGTTCCACTCCAAATTGTCTTATCATCCTAATCCTGAAGGTCTATCCTTATCATCCGAATCCCATCCAGACAATCCTCCCAGGCGGCTCAAGAGTCAGTGGCCTCGAGACAATTTAATCATCTGATCTTATCGGGACCATTAAAACATTTACCAAGACATCTCTGGAAGTGCCAACAGTGGTTGTCTTCTTCCATATTTTGTATGTATTTATTATTTACTTTTTCTTTTCTTTTATTTTACTTTTACCGTTTTTGTCAAATTGTGCATAATATCTGCATGAACAGACTTGATTATTGTACTGCTAATAATTGTACAGATTTCAAATAAATAAATAAATAAATAAATAAAAAAAAAAAAAAAAAAAAAAAAAAAAAAAAAAAAAAAAAAAAAATCTTATCTAATCTTGTATCGAAACCTCCTTCTTTAACCTACTTCACATTGTATCTCAACTCGCTTAGATAGATAGATGGTTGAAATTACCAGGATGGAGATTGAGGAGGTTCCATCGCAATAGTTGAATATAAACATATTTTATTGCCCTTCGACAGGTGCAGTAAATGTGTGAAATGAGTAGAATTCGTTTTGTAATAATAAATATTTATGTTTCCCAGTCGATTGGGCTCGCAGTTCGAGAACGTAAAACGCATCAAAGGATTAACGTTTCTCATTATATACATCTCACTTACCTACAATTGTGGTTGGTTGGCTGGTGAAGGTTCGTCATAGTAAATAGGATGCAAAGCAGGTCAAACACCTTCACTGTTTTATTCCTTTATTTTATTTTAACAAAACGTTTTCGAGGTCAGCACCTCATCCTCAGTGTCCTCCTATAGCTCAGCGAGGTTCACGCGGGCCTTCTTCCGACCATACTCATGAGTATGGTCGGAAGAAGGCCCGAGTGAACCTCGCTGAGTTATAGGAAGACACTCAGGATGAGGTGCTGACCTCGAAAACGTTTTGTTAAAATAAAATAAAGGAATAAAACAGTGAAGGTGTTTGACCTGCTTTGCATCCTATTTACATCTCACTTAAGTAATGTATCTTACACTTTCTTACTTAAGTGCGGTGATATAAATGTGGCTTATAAAAGTACTAGTTACATTGACAGTTGTCCGCGATATGGCCCATTCGTCGAGAACAGGAGTGCACCTAACAATAAGCAAAAACCTGTGCAGAAGGAGGGGTTCTTTTAGGTGTTCATACAGACTTCTTCTTGGAGTTTCTTTTAAGTGTAGACTTCACAAATATGTAGGGAAGATTGGTACACGTGTAAACTGAACTCTATAAATTAGGGGCCTATTTTGTATTAATGAAAAGTTTATATAATTATATCTTGAAATTTATAGTTTGTTTTTTGTTGTTGTTTTTTTTTTTTTTTTTTTTTTTTTTTTTACAAGCATTAATCACTTGGTAACAATATTTTGTAAATACATTGAAGTATATTGAAATTTGTCATACCTGATTTTTAGATGAATTGCGTTCAATCGATTTATGAATCACCAACGTTAAGGTTTGATTTTCAAACCTTCGTCAGGTCTATAAAACGAAACAGATCAGATAAGTACAACAATAAATGTAACTTAATTTACATTTATTGTAACAATAAAACAATAACTTGTTAATATATGTAAAATAATAATACATGTTTTTACAATAAAGACGGAAGATGAAAGGTGTAATGAACTATCAAAAATAAATAATCCATTACTCCAATCGTCTATTAATGTCCAAAGTAGTAAAGGATTTTGAAAAAAGAAAAATAGTTTCTTTAGAAATTAATAAATACCATTTATAAAATTCTGATTTACTTATCCGAAAAATGAAAGTATCAATTTTGTTCTTAACTCGGAGGGGGTCAGTTTTCGTAAAAAAAAAAAATAAATTATTAAGGAGCAAACATTTGAAGGGGAGTTGCCTACACTGCTCGAGACGCCAACTACAAATTCTGGAAGGTTATAATTCATACAACCGGTGCAGTTTGTTGACGTTTTTTATTGCAGTTTTTATCTTTAAGTAATTGGCCTTTTTCGCAGATATATGCACTGTCAACAACTGGGAATAAGACGTCATATTTGAGGTGTTACTATTATTCTATAATCAATGGTGGTTTAGTCAAATGGTTACTATTTTCAGGCAATGTCTTACATATCTGTTAGAGGTAACCTGGGTAGTACTTATGCTCAAGTAGAAGGCTTGGACACTGCAGAAATAGATGAATTAACTAGAATTCTTAAACGTGGACCCAAGTCAGAGTTTATCAACGAAATAAGTTTCTACAACCCAGTTATTAACGTCATTAACCAACTGGAATACTCCTTTGGCTACGAAGTTGTTTCCTGCACAAATTCATTGACTTCTGGACCAAGGGGACAAGATGTAACTATGTGGACAATGTTCAAACCTGGTCATCGAAGGAGTAGATAATATACCACATAATAAGCCTCTAATCTGACTATAAGAGAGTAAGTGAATATTTATTTCTAATCTCATATCTATCTTGCATATGTGTTATTGCTCTATTTAATTTTATTATTTATATAAACTCTCTGCCTTTATTTTATTATGAAAATGAATGAGCACGTTATTGTTGCCATAATCCTTCATTGATTTCATTAGCTAAATTCACTAACAGTAGCTTTGCCGAGTTGTACCTACTGTGGAATAATCTTCAATTTAAACATACGAGCTCGATGATTCAAGATTAAGTTATTTTATATAAGACCGAAGAAAAAATGTGGTTGGTTATAAAAAGAAATTCTTATAATTAGATCAGGAAGGTTGTAAAGAAATTCAAAAGATTCTCACGTCTTCATTTGTGCGTCTCAGGCATTAATTGTATTGAGAGAAAGATAGTACAAAGAATTAATGACTTTTCTTCCGAAAAAATGATTTCTATATGAATAACCCATCACAAAGCATGCCTTAAACATTAAATTGCCATTTCATTATTGGGAAATAACATTTCAGATATTTTTATGCTACATTTCTCATCAAATAAATGAATTTATTTATTATTAACCCCAACAAAATTACGACATCGTGATGACAGCCAAGTACTACTAAATACATATGAAGAAAAAGAGCAAAAGCTTGGCAGTTTTATTACAGGTTCCCAGCAGGGCAAAGCTTAAGAAATACATTTCAGTTTGATTATTAGTTTTTAAAAAAGAATATTGTATTTGTATAACACCTTTTCAGAGATACTACATCCGAGTTTTGCATCTGCAATTTTTTTTTATCATTCCATGAAAATTTTGATATTTATGCCCTTGCACTGTCAACAAATTAAGTATTGTTATCTAAAATATATTCAAACATTTACACGCCCAGAAACTCATGCTGTGTTAAATCCTTTTGTTTTATAGCTTTAAATAACTTGAAATAAAACAGAGCAATAATCAAATTATCGACTCATGATTTTTATTTTTTTTTCAGATTTAAGACTTCAGTATTTTGTACTTTTAATTTATCTTGGAAAATGCCTTACATTGGTGTTCGTGGAAACCTTGGACTTGCTAATACAAGAGTTTATGGGCTGCCTGCTCAAGAGGTAAGATTTTGTGACCAACTGATTTGTTTACTCCCAAATCCCCCTTCACTGTTTCTGCAGAATTCGGGTGGATTACAACGCCTCCATGATATTCTTCAATACGAAGTAATTTGTTTCGCACAAATTTTGCTCCGAAAACCATGTTCTGGTGGACAATTTCCACTGGTTAACTTGATCAAACTTCATCAAAATCGGACCATTTGTGAGCCCATGGGAGGACAAACAGACAAATTTATATATACACACAAATTTGAACCACCGTTATTTTCATGATCTATGGGTTCTGAAACATGAAAATTTCTTGTCGGTACATCCGGATGCGTCATGAGGTCAGCCTTTCCTCGCTATGAAGGGAGGGAGGAGCCGTGCTAAAAAATCTAATATGAAATAGATGATTTTTTTATTTGACTACAGCAGATGCTTTCCAATCCCACATTTTAAAGAACCGTCTGCAGATCTCAATTTAGATTACAATAATCATTTAATTAATAATTTGTTGTTTATTAGTTTAATTGTACAAAAAAAAAGTCAATTTGAAAAATATTTATTTTATATTTTTGTTCTTTTCAGCTTGAAGTAATTGAGAGCATTTTACGAATGAGTTCAAAGAATGATGAAAAAGGAGAAGTTACATTTTATAATGCAGCGATGTATTTAATAAACCAGCTTGAATATCATCTAGGATATGTTGTCATTACATTAGCCAGCACAGAGGACCAGCTCATGTGGACAATGTATAAACCTCCTGGAGACCCTTTGCCTAGGGAAACGGTATTAATATCATAATTACTACAGATCAACATAACCCTTTACTGTTCAGAGGCTAATATTTTAGTCTAGTTAGAAAGAATAAACAAATTGTTTAAAATAAAGCTGTACAGTTTATTTCTAGGGATTCTGAGGATAAAACAGTTCATAAAGTTTTTATCTTCGTCCTCAAGATTGCCAGGGGATACAACAAACAGCAAACCACCTTACTCAAACTTTGGATATCAAATGAGTAGTCTCGGAAAGGAGAACCTAAAACTAAAGGGAAAATACAGAAAAGTTGAGTTGGTGCATTTCCCTAGGGCTTTTCGTATACATGCAAGAATACCCATTTTATATGCCCTGATATCTCCAGTTCTAATTATTACCCAAGAGATATTTGTATAGGGTCAATCGAAATCAAATCAACCAATGGATGTTGCTGACATGTTTTATTTAGTTTTTATCAGTATAATTTCTATATGTATATATATCTGGGAGTACAAAACTATTTTTTTTTAATTTTATAATTAGTAATTCAGTTGTTAGCAACCATTTTGTTCCGTCATTTGTTGCGTTTTTAGTGGTTAGCAATAAGTTAAATAACGTTTTTATTTATTAAGCTATCGACTTGAACTAAAAACCATCTTATTCTACATGAAACTATCTACAAATAAGGTTCTTATCAAAACTTTGCTAGGTATCCAGGAAAGAGCCTAAAATTAACTTACAAATCATAAAGAAAATGGAGCAAACTTATGTTTTCAAGGATTTTTTTTAAATTAAGGAATGAATACTCATTTTTAATATCCCCCCCTTAAAGATATAACTGACACCATGACCGAAAAAAAAAATTATACCTTTTGGATGTCACCTTCAGGTTTTACAGGTCTTCCAAAATAGCAATTTCTTCCAAATTGGCGGTTTTTTAATGAATATATCTCAATGAAGAGCTGAACCAAAAAATTTGAAATTTGTACAAAATACTCTTTATACAGTTAGTATTCAACACATAAAATTTCATCATGGTGTTTTGAGTAAAAATTGTTTTTTTTTTATAAACAAAAGTTTGAGAATTTGCATGTACAACACATACACTAGTCTACAATGAAATTGTCCCAAGAGATCTATATAGCATTTCTTGTAGATGTTGGTGCCCACGTTTTTGAGGAGCCACCCGTTTTTCTCTATCACCCTCCAATTCTTAGGAAAACAGGAAAAATGAAAAACAATGTTTTTCATCGAATTTCTGTTGTATATCTCCGGATATGCTCAACGGATTTTAATGAGTGTGGGGTTGTTTTAAAGAAAGTATAATATCTTACAATTTTCATTTTAGCGCGGTTACTCCCTACCTCCTAGGGAGAACCCGCTTATGAGGTTGACCTCACGACGCAATCCGGAAGTGCCGACTAGAAACTTTCTCGTTTCAGACCCCATAGATCACGAAAATATAGGTGGTTCAAATTTGTGTGTGTATATATATATATATATATATATATATATATATATATATATATATATATATATATATGCTTGTCTGTTCGCTCTCTAGCGAGCTCAAAAATGGTCCGATTTTGATGAAATTTGGTACAAAAATCTGTCGTCTAATTTGAAAGGTCAAGTTCATTGACCAGCAGTATCCGCCCACTGGAAGATAGTGTTTGGGGCGAAATTCGCGCAAAAAAAATCGTAACGCTTACATTTTTGAGTTCATATGCTTGCAGGTACTTGTTCTATAGGTTTCTTAACATACAAAACGAATGAAACCATTTTTAAGGCGATATCTGTAACCGTTTCTGAGAAAAGTGGAACAAATGTTTTTGTAAGTCATTATTTTTTTGTGGGTACTTAGAATCGCGGGATTCAATTGAAATATGTTCTACATATTGGAAATTAATCCCAACTAAGATGTTTAAATTTTGGTTATATTTGGAGTTAAGGAAGTATGTGAAAACAATTATTTTCACATATACTTTATTTTTGATCTTCACCTCAGCCAACATTTTTATTAATGAGCTAATTACAAGTCCTCATTTAAACTTTTCGGCCTCAGAGCTTTCCTCATTAAACTTATTTCATCAATCCACATATATTCACCCTATTTCCACCAGGGCTTGTCATCACTTTCAATCTATAACTTTAAATCTATAGGCTTGTCCATCTTCTATCACTAAAACTTATTTATATTTTTAAACATTTGAATTACCCCAGCACATGGTCTGAAAATCCTTGTGGGTAATCCCTAACAAGTCAAAAATTATTTTATTAATAGGCATGAAAAGTTTTCGGATGTTCATACATTTTTCGTAAATATCTTGATAACGGTAGGGAAATCGTGGTAAGTGGAAGGTAACTATTCGAATGCTTACTAAATTCTCTACAAAAAAGGTTCTGAAGCAATATTCGATGGGGCAACGTCCATCAGAGATATAAGCGCTTAAAACTTAAAAACTGTTTGTTTTGAAAGGGTTTTTCTCTTTGTTTATCTTACTTTTTAATTGGTTGTTTTTTGTTTTAAATTGCATTTATCAGTAAAATTAGTATTGTAGTAAAATAAGCTAAGAAACAGTGAAAGGTATTGTTAATAAGTTTGAAGTGGCTGTGGTAATCAAGATGGCTGTGATTAATCATGATGACGTATACGCAGTTTGTTTTGAATTCTCCTATCTATATAACCTTCCTCAAAGCCTCCAACTGAAGTTATCGTTATTTCTTATTTTATAGAAAGATTTAACCCACGACAGAATGGAATTTTATTCGCCATGAAGCACATATTTACTGTTTATTATAACAGTAAAACGAATTTGCTAGTAAAACAAGATACTTAAAATGACAACGAATTTTTAGTTGTTTAGAATAGAGCCTTCTCAGCAGTAGTCGAAGAGTAAGTACGTTTTCAGTACATAATTGTAATGACTTTTACAGATTAAGAATTATCCGCTTCAGTGAAAGTTGGCTACTGTCAGTTTCCTGTGATTTGTGATGCTAATCTATTCCATTTCTTCGAGATGTACGTAACCACGCTAAGATGACGCAGTTCCTGCGAGTCAGACTTTTTTTTACTTTTTAATCAAGTGAATAGGGACTTTGTGTTTAATAGAAATTCGATGAAAAACGTTGTTTTTCGTTTTTCCTGTTTCCTAAGAAATGTAGGGTGATAGAGAAAAACGGGTGGATCCTCAATGACGTGGGCACTGACATCTACAAGAAATGCTATATAGATCTCTTGGGACAATTTCATTGTAGACTAGTGTATTTGTAGTACATGCAAATTCCCAAACTTTTGTATATTAAAAAAAAACAATTTTCACTCAAAACACCTTGATGAAATTTTATGTGTTGAATACTAACAGTATAAAGAGTATTTTGTACAAATTTCAAATTTTTTGGTCAGCCGTTCATTGCTAACAACTGAATTACTAATTATAAAATTGTAAGAAAAGTAGTTTTGTACTCCCAGATATGTCAGCAACAATTTTATTTATTTTTGGTTGATTTCAAATGGATTGACCCTATACCAAACCATATAGAAACTAAAGAATGTTTTAAAACCTCTTAATTTTACACCTAACAACAATTCATCAAAGGTGTGGGCGATAGGGATTTGAGTCATTTGACCTACAAATAATAAGAAAGTTCCTGATTCAGACAAGCTAGAAACTTGAAATTTGGCAGGATAATAGAACTTGGGGTCAAAATAAAGAGAAAATCCGAAAATAAAAAAAGTTGAGTTGGGGCCTTACTCCAGGGTTTTTCGTATATGAACAAAAAAATATATTTAGTTCACGTCCCCGCGTCATCTTCTTCAACCCAAATGTCGATGGCGCCAACTCTAAATTCCCTTTAAAAGGGGAAGATATCCCCCCCCCCCAAAAAACTAACATTGAAAAAAAAACAGGCCAAGTTCCAGGCCCCTCCCAAAAACAGTTTGCTTATGTTATATCATAATATTGGGCCAATTTTTAGGCTCTTAATACCTTGACAAGTACCTAATAATACCCTCTTACGTATTTATGTATTTCCATGATGGCCCATGGTTTTAACTTACTTAGAGAGTTTATAATAACCCTGAATCGTTACCCTAAGGGCTTGAATCTTTAAATATCAGATATTTTATAGTAAATCCGATCTTTATAGTGGCCATCATTTAACGAAAAATGGCCCACTTGGAAATGCACAAATAAATGAGAGGGTATTATTAGGTTCTTGACAAGGTATTAAGAGCCTAAAACGTGGCCCAATCCTATGATATCATAACTTTAATAGGCAAACTGTTTTTGGAAGGGGCCTGGAATTTGTCCTCTTTTGTTTTCAACGTTAGTTTTTTTAGGGGGGGTTGTTATTTTACTGAAAAGCTGGGTTTATAATTCCACCATTACTGTAGTATAATGGTAATGGTACATTATAATTGAGCTAATACACCTTGCAGTAGCACCAGGCTCTATTAGTCTGAGGGAACTCACAAGAAATAGTGAGGTATGAGAACTCGTATATGAGATTTTTTTTTCTCTCACAGAGAGTCTTTGCAAGTGTATACTTTTTCTAAACACCAAATAACATTGTTATAATGTTTTTGAAGCATAAATAAATAAGCGTAATATTGTTGACTTACTTGATTTATTTCTTTTAATTTCAAAAATGACTTAGGGCTGCTAAGAAGGACCTCCAATGAACTCAATTCTACATGTGGGCTAAACACTTAAGTTTCAGCCCGATATTTCCATTTCAGCCATCCATCTCTCAGGTCTTCGTCTTCTTCTCTTTCCTTGTGGATTACATGCCCGAGCCTGTTTACAAATGCTGTTGTTGGGCCTCCTAAATATGTGTGCGATCCATCCATACTTTCCTTCTTTTTTTTTTCTTTTTTTTTTTTTTTTTTATTGCTTCTCCGATTTTGTTCAGCCATTGGATTCTGGAAATCTGTAACAATTGGAGATTCCTATTACAGTCGTTTTAAACAGGACATTAGAGTAGTTTTAAACAGGAATTAGTTTACTCAATGTTATGAAGGGATCAAGTCAAGGAGGGGTTATTATATTAGCTGAAGTTCTGAATATTAGTTTCCTTTATACATGTCCTTCATAAATTTTCAAAAGGTGCTGGCCCTACAATTGACAAATCAATATTGGCCGCACTTCAAGAATTTGGAATGTCTTCAACAATTATAGGCATTATAAATTAGTTATAGTGAATTTGAAATTGAAAAGGTTTAATTTAACTAGGAAGAAGTTAAAATTGTTTTGGAACAAGGTGAATTTGACTTGAAACAGGTGTATATAACTTGGAAATGCTCTAGTTATGGCACTAGTACAAAACAACTTCACGTAATTATAAAAACTGATTTATGCTTTTAAAATTTTTACAGTTTTTATTTTTTTACTATTTCCATAAATTTTCTGGAATTTGAACCCAGTTCCTCCACAATACATGCAGGTATCTTAAACAAATAGACTACTGCAGTTCATGTCTAACCATTTTTCTAAAGTTCAGGATTTTAAAATTAATGCCATCATGTATGGATATATGGTGATTTAATAAATTTAAACTCTTCAACGCGTGATAACTATACATCCTTAAAAGAACCTAATGCCTGACTTTAGAAAATATTAGAGTATCTTATTTGTCTGAAGCATTGGCTTTATTAGCATCTTGCCATGTTGTCGTTAACCTACTTTGTTAAGTTGGACGCTTGTTTATATTGCAATTATTTTATAAATAGCGTGATTGACTTTTCTTTTATAACTTATATTAATATTTTCTTATTTTTAATTGTTTCAGAATCGGGGGCGAACTGGTAATCAGCAGAGAAGGTACTGAGCCTGTGAATTTTCTTTCTGGCTTTTGTTTTATTTGTGAACTGTGTATTTTAATAATTATAATTTTCATAATAATATGTAAAAATTGCAGTGTTCCAAAATTCCTTTACCTTTAAAATATGAACAAATTATTTGTACTTAAGGTTTTTTGTCGTTTATCTTTTAGCTCCTCAATGGAATATAAATACAGAATCTTTGTAATATTCAGAAATAATGTACTTTTTTTTTTGTATGTGTGTGGTTTAATTAATTTTGAAATTTAAAGTTTGATTGTAACTATTAAATATACATACCAGTGTAAAAGAAATATTGAGCAAAGACTTTTGAAAACGTAAAATATTTTTTTATAATATGTTTGTGATTTGTTTATACAGGGTGTTTCATGCAATATGAATATATCAAGGTTTTATTGTTCACCAAAAACTTGATTAAAATTTTCGATTAAGGGCTTCCTAGGCCCCGACCTTATGCCCACTTTGAATATCCATTTCCCTTTGAACCAGGAAAGGTCAATTTTCACAGTTAGTTTATTTATTTATTATTATTTTTTTTTTTTTTTTTTGGTGTATCAACTATTATTTATTTAAATTTTAACATCCATTATTATTAACTATGAATTTTAGGACGGGTTATCTATAGGTTACCACCCTTTTCTAGCCAGGACAGGGCTGATGCCGTTTCTTTTTTCTAAAGAAAAGCCACCACCCCATAGTGGGAATCGAACCCATGACCTCTGGCAAAGAGTGTTAAATGCTCACAACTTACCACTCACAGCCACCGGGCCTCCCTAACTCTTAGTACTATCAACTATTAGTACCAAGAATTAGTAATTTTATTTGAGTTAAGATGTATCATAAATATTTTCAATTATGTGTTCATTAGAAACATATTTAAAATTGTAGGGTAGCTAGAAAAAATGTTACGATCATCATATTCTTATATCCCTTTTACCATTGAGCAGCATGGGTATACCCTGTATAGAGCTTGGCCTGTTCTACTCTATTCTTCGCTTCCTGAACACCTCCCATACAACTTCCTACCAGGTAATCCTCGGTCTTCCTCTTGGCATCCTCTCTATCACTTGGGATTCATTATCCTTCCCATTGTTTCTTCACTCATCCTTAGGAGGTGCCCAAATTATCTTCATTTATTCTCCTCTAGGATGGTTTCAACCAAATGTACTCCAGTTTCTCCTGGTCTTCCCTTTGACTTTTCTCAGGTACCGCATTTCATTGCATTCTATGTTTTGAAATGAAACCCCATGCATCCGAGAATTACTAAAGTATTGGCTGGGACACTGACTTGTGGTCTGACATCTTCATCGTCTTCTTAGACACCTCGTAAAAACAATTGTACAAATTATTTATTTTCTTCAAATAGTTCACCTGACCCTATTTTCCCCCTAATATTGTTTTATAATATATGTCATATTTCATGACAAGGGATCAATAAAAGGTAGTTCTCTAAAGGTGTCCACTACATGTTTTGTGGCATTCATTTATCTTGTTTTCAGTGACCATTCCTACTTACACAAATTGTGTTTATATATATTAATCCCCTGTGTATTGTGTTTATAACTGTCATGAATAATTTAAAATGTACAGCATTTTAGTCATATTTTTATTTAAAATACAAGGAGGCCTGGTGGCCATGAGTGCTAAGGCATATGCACTCCCTGCCAAGAGTCGTGGGTTTCGATTCCCAATAGGGGTGGTGGCTTTTATTTAGAAAAAATATAAGGCTTCAGCCCTAGCCTGACAAAAAAAGGATGGTAACCAATAGATAACCCGTCTCAAAATTCTGAATTAATTATAAACGGACGATAAAATTTAAAAGACAAGTTATTATTATTTGAAATAGAGCCCACATTCCCTTAACCAATGGCTTAGATCGCTACCATAATTTTACCATTGCCTATCTCAAAAGTCTAAAAGAAAGGTTTTAAACCAGCTGATGTTGATCTACGAGCCATGAGATGAGAAAATTCCTGCCACCAGTGGGACTGGAACCCACCATCTCCCGCATGAGAATCTCAGTCATTAGCCACTAGACCATGGGGAGTCTCAGTAATTTTTTTTTATTTCCAAAACTTCTCATTATTGAATAAGATTTGCCACAGTACTACTAAAAGATAGACATATCTATATTTAATTAAGTGCCATTGTTGCCGAAAATGCATTCATTACTGAATGTCGTATTTTTTTATTTGTAAAGCACATTCCATATAATTTATTTAGGCCATATTTCTTTTAAAACCAGCAAATATTGAAACAATACACTTTTTACACAAGTTTGGCAAACTGTAGATTGGCCTGCGTGTATAGCCGACTTGCTGATATGCCCTTAAAAAAAACAAAAAAACTTTTGAACCAATGTCCCTATGTTTACAACATGAGTTTATTGTTGTACCTTGGCCTCCAGATTATGTTGTAACGATTTATTTTTACTTTTGTATGGTACATCGACAAATAAAAATTAGTGAATTATTTTATGAAGTGTTGCCAGAAGAGAGGCATATAAATATTTTTTTAAATTTAAATTTTGAGAAATGTTGCTGAGGAGGAAGGCAGGTTTGTGGTTGGTCCAAGAGCAACTATTGCTTAAAAAGTTACATTGAAAATTATCAAAGATTGAGTAGATTTGTGTGACAAATCAGGTCTTTTTTTTTTTAACAGTGCTTTAGAGAGTGCAGAGCATCTAGTGTGAGAAACACCTCCTAGCAATTGTTGGTAAGATTTGAAGAAAAGGTGAGTCTATTTTTTATGGACACTTCTTGAAGGATTTGTTTTTATTGGTGTAAACACATTTACTAATCTTAGAAATATTTGCAAAGGAAAAAATGTATTAAAACAAGCTGGTACAACCTTTCCTCCTAGTTCATATTATTTTTTCAGAGAACTGATATCAGTTTTTGCAAACCTGGAGTTTAGATAAGGGGGAAACCCTTCTCATTTAATTCATTATGCTGGCTGAGTAACTGACTATTTATATATTTCAAGTTCTGCTACCTCTCTGGGAAACAAGGTTTGGATCTGGGAATTAATGATTAAATGTTGTTTTATGATTTGATTTTCGCTCACCATATCAAAAGATTCCAACTTCCAAGAATTATGTAAGCTAGTTCAACTACCAAAGACATGCGTTGTCTGTTACTTCAAAGGATGGCATTCAACAAGTTAAATGAGTTGATTAAATAATATTAGCAATTACTAGAATCAAAATATACTTTAAAAAACGTTCCATGTCTTTCAATTTTTTTGTAACTCTTCCTCAACACCAAACCTAGCCAAGATATATCTCTTAGTTCGAATAAATATCAAACTATGTGTGAAAACTTTTGCAACTCAATCGGTCGTTATATATTACTGGAAACCAAAAGTATAACGTGTTTTTTTTTTTGTTTTTTTTTCGAAACGCATCACAATACCCACCTATACACGAGCATTCTTTCCCTACGTTCTGTCCTTTCAGTGTAATCCTTACGGAAAGGCCGAGAGGATTATATTCCTCTCGTGGCCACTAACGGCAAGATTTTCCTGCTATCTTTCCTTTCAAGTTATCCCGCTGTTCCATCCGTAAGGAACGGCGAGAGGAATATAATCCTCTCGTGCCCACTAACGAGAAATAGCAATCCGTGAGGATTGTTGACTAACATCTATCCGGCAGGAAAGAGTGTTCGTGTATGGGGGCTTTCTTCTCGCCTTCAGAAGGATTGCTGTCCTTTGGAGGGAAAGCGTGTCCTCTCATCCAATCCCGCAGGATTAAAGATGGACCGAAGGAAAATGGTAGCAATTGCTGCCATGTCAGTTGGTGAATATATATTTATATTACATATGTATATATATATTAGATTTCATATGTTTATATATACATATGTTTATATATATATATATATATACAGTTATATTACATTCCATCAGTTATTGATTTCAAATTGTTAAAATTAAATTTGTGTTTTAAAATCAATTCATATATTTAAAAAATTGTAATCTACAACAACAAATGTTTGTAGTGAACTTTTATGAAAAAAGTTATTTGGATAACATTTTTAAAATACCTAACTTTATCCAAACATTTTCCTAATAAAAAAGTTCACGTTCAATAAAAACTACAAGTGAAATAAAAAAAAAATATAAGTTTAACTTAAACTTTTTAAAAATAAAAGGTAACTTGAATTTTCGAACCCTGGTAGAAATAATCTTAAGAAGATGTTTTATAATTTATTAACACAACTAAAAAAATTACGAATTGAATAGGGTATTTACTATTGGGATATTCCAAGCCTAATCATCCAGCCAAAATGCATTTCGACACCCAAGGTTGTCAAATTTTGATGAAACTTGGTGAGTATATTGTAGTAATGGACATGAGTAAAAGTACCAACTTTTATGTTGTTATGTTCATTAGTTTTTGAAATGCAGCACTTTAAAAATTCTTAAAAATGTGCAAAATATCATTGATAGTACATCTGGTAATAATCTATACTTTTACAACTTTTCCTATAACACTGTTAATTTTAATGATAGTGGGTTAATTTTTTTTTAAATTGTTCAGCATTCAATCGTGAATGGAAATATATTGCTATATATAAGATTTAAAGCCATAGAAATATAGCTGTGTCTCCATAGCTATAAGTAAAGTTAAAAAGCCGATAGCTAAGAAAGACTGACACGCAATCCTGCAGGATACAGTGGAATCTGAGAGGAAAGACGAGCGCCCACTAATGAGAGGAAAACTAAACGGATTATGTCAAAGGGAGCCGACTGAAGGGATAACCCCACCGGCACGCTTTCCTTCCTTACCCATACACTGGCGTTCTTTCCGTGCGGATTCATCTTCCTGCAGGAAAGAATGCTCGTGTATGGTCGGCTAATATCTCTTTGAAAGTGGTCGAACATAACAAAGTATCTATAAAAAAAAATTTACCTGAAAGCCTATTAAAGCAAAACAGTAAGCCGTAAGATATTGTTTTAAAAAACAAATTTCGTCGAGAAAACCCGTGCTCCAGTAGGATTTAAGGTCTGGTTAAAGAACGACCTTTCGTTACATATTGGTCTTTTCTAGTAAATTTCACATATTAGGTAATCTTATCTTTTGGAAGTTTTAGAAACATACCAGGACATTTTCTTAATGATGTACATATATCGAGTAAAGATAGTGCCCAGAGATTATCGAGTAAGATAGAGATGTACACGGCATTAAGCCCAGATGATGCCTTTAATTTGATGTTAATTACTAAAAATGTTATTATTTATTTAAATTTTAACGTCCATTTATTATTAAGTACGAATTTTAGGACGGGTTATCTATAGGTTACCACCCTTTTCTAGCCAGGATAGAGGTGATGCCTTTTCTATTTTCGAAAGAAAAGCCACCACCCCTAGTGGGAATCGAACCCACGACCTTTGGTACGAATGTAATATAATTAATAGTCGTATATTTACAACATGTGTATTGTTAAAATAACCTCGCCACCCAAGCAGGCTAATGGCGAATCCTGGACACTTGAAAGTAAGCTGGATAGTCACTCTTTAAGAAATTATGCATTTGCTATAAGATCGACTAGGCTTGTTTTCTACTGGATCCAGTTGATTCTGATCGTCTCTGGAATCGCTGAACTTGGTCTTTTGTTCTGGAGTCAGCCGCCTCCAGATCAAGCCACCCAGTACCGAGATGTCCCAACACCTTGGATGCTGGATACGAAGATGGTGCAGCAGTCTAAAGAACGGGTTCAGCTTTTTCCTACGCTTTACGACACGCCTACCCTGGGTGGGCATGTATTATTGTATAATACATGAATTTAATGACTAAATACAGTCGGTATAACTTTAAATCAAATTTGAACAATATATTGGCCACATGGTGTAGTGTTCTGGATTAGATATCCACGTGATTAATCTGGCTTTAAACTATATGACAGAGATGCATTTATTTGCAGATATTCGTACCCTACTATCATGGGCGTATATAAGGGGGGCTGCAGCCCCCCCCCCCGAAATTTTGTTTATTGGTAAACATTTTATAAAACCCTTAAAAATAAATTAAATAAGATCATTTAGTTAATAAAAAATATTGTATTTTGAGTGTAATAGCGTTTTAGTTGGCTAAAACTCTTCCAAGATCTAAATAGTTAGTATTCCATACACCGGAAATGGTCTCAGCCCCCTCGCCCCGAAATTTTCCCAGCCCTCCTGGGAAAATATAAGTATTTCCTATTAGACATGCGCGCCGGGGCTGAATTCTCCGGCGGCGGCGCGCCGGACAAAAATGGTCGGCGGCGGCGGCGCGCGCGGCGTGGGCTATTTTTTTAGCCTGCTTAAATGTGTTTACATATGTATATATATATATATATATATATATATATATATATATATATATATATATAGTCCAATTTTGATGAATTTTGGTACAAAAATCGTCTAATTTGAAGCGTCAAGCTCGTTAATGAGGTTGGATACGAAATTCGTGCGAATAAAAAAGATTTTGTTTAGAGCCTTCTGCTCAAATTCAGGAAGATAAATATGCTTTAGGTCCACCCGACAAACCTAGTAATATTCTGTATAACATATTCTTTTTCGAACATGGCCACCGCGCATGAGCGAACGCAAGCGGACACATTTTTGTAACGCTTAGGTCCACCCGACAAACCTTTTTAATGTACTGTATAACATACAGTCATCTTTTTTGCAAATGGCCACTGCACATGAGCGTACTCCAGCGGACACTTTTTTGTGACATATACATTCGCCTTTTTGTAGGCGGCCACTACGCATGCGTGACCGCCACTGCACCTGCGTGGTCGCACCTGAGCATGCTGAAGCCTACTGCGCATGCGCGAACGCCAGCGTACACTATTTTGTAACGGTTTTTTCCAGTTTAGTCACCGCTTAAACATATTTATGCTAAAATCGTAAGGCTTACGTTTTCGGGTTTAAATGCTTGCAGGTACTCGCGTCCCCTAACATACGAAAACGAATGGAACCATTTTTAAGGCCATATCTGTAACAGTCTTTGAGATAAGTGGAACAAACATTAATGTAACTCATTTTCGGTTTTGGTTCATGAAATCGTGGGGTTCCATTGAAATGTGTTCTATGTGTTTGAATTTCATATAAACTAAGATATTGATTACATTTGGAGTTAAGGAAAAAAAAATTATTAGTGGACGTTTGGGATCTTCGTATTTTTTAGTAAATATTTTTAAATCGGTTGAAAAGTTGTGGCAAGGGGAAGGTTACCATTCGAAAGCTTACTGATGTCTCTATAAAAATGGTTATAAACTAATTTCCGATAGGGTGATGTAAATCGGAGAAATAAAGGCTTAAAACTTCGAAAGCATTTATTTTGTTCTTTTGAACGGGGTTTTGTGTTTGTTTAACTCACTTGTTCCAAATTGTAATTGTCAGAAAAATTAGTCTATTAGTAAAAGAAGGCAAGAAAATGAGAAACTAAATGATAATAGTGTTTTCGCTGGGCGAACGTTTGTTGGCGGGGAGTCAGTTCCGGTTAGGTTACTGTCACTTTCCAGTTGCGGCGACTTCCTTCTGTTTGTTGGCGGGGAGTCAGTTCCGGTTAGGTTACTGTCACTTTCCAGTTGCGGCGACTTCCTTCTGTTTGTTGGCGGGGAGTCAGTTCCGGTTAGGTTACTGTCACTTTCCAGTTGCGGCGACTTCCTTCTGTTTGTTGGCGGAGAGTCAGTTCCGGTTAGGTTACTGTCACTTTCCAGTTGCGGCGACTTCCTTCTGTTTGTTGGCGGAGAGTCAGTTCCGGTTAGGTTACTGTCACTTTCCAGTTGCGGCGACTTCCTTCTGTTTGTTGGCGGGGAGTCAGTTCCGGTTAGGTTACTGTCACTTTCCAGTTGCGGCGACTTCCTTCTGTTTCAGATTTTATTTTATATTTTTAACGAAACATCCAACCCTAGCAAAGACTGTATTTACTCCTTTACTAATAGCGCTAGGGTTATAAACGGAACCGCACTAAGATGACGCAGTTCCTGCGAGTCGGACTATTTTTTAATTTTTCTCTTAAATTGCGTGGTTTCCAAACTATTTCCCTCAAATGCTGGATTTATTTGTTATGTTAAGGAGCATGTTTATATTAAATTCTTTTATCTTACGCCTTTCCGATACAAACATTGTCATTTTCCAATCAACAATCACACCACACAAGCGTTTACTCGATCAGAAGGTAAGCTCATAATGGCGCTGGCCGGATAACACGCAGTGCACTCGCATTTTTCCTGCCATCACCCACCCGTTACACCATTTTGTCCAATTTGGCCAACGAAATCGGCGCGCCAACTGGATGGGCTCGGCGCCGGCGCGCCACTCAAAACCCGGCGTGGCGTAGCGGCGCCGGCGCGGCGCGCATGTCTATTTCCTATATACGCCCATGTCTACTATTAAGCAGCTGTGACATGCGTCGGTCCAGACTATTGTTTAATTACCCAAAGAATAATGGCACCATTATTGATACAAGGTTGATTCACGCTGAAACAATCACACATGCATAAAACACGGACTCGGCAATGTGTAGCTTGAACGAGTCTATTGAAAATGCTGGTGTGATTGTTTCACCGTGGCGCGGACTAGCGTGAGCCTTAAACTTGTTTAATCCTGATTTAAAGTCGGGGGACTACTTTACTCTGGTGCTTTGGGTCTCGACTAAAGCCATGAGATACTGGCTTTTTTATCCGATCGCTCATTAAAGAGAGCACGTTCAATAAAAATTTCAGGTTCAGTAAACATTTCTTTATGTTTCCTTGCTCTATTCTCGTTACTGGCCTTAATGTATAAAATATATCTTTATAACTCCTATAAAAATTGTAGTAAGTAGTTATGAAATTATTTGTCTGAGTCCTGATGTTCAGGATTGATCATATCACAATTCATCTTCTTGTCAGCGTGATTCCAATAAACCTTGTCAAGATCCTAAGTTACGAACTTTACGTTTTTGCGTATTGATATATATATATATATATATATATATATATATATATATATATATATATATATATATATACTTTGCCGGACAAAAAAACCGGCGCACCTTGAATTTTGTCGTTATTTCTTTTCCAGGTTAATAAAATTTGCAAATTTTTAAGTCAAAATGTATTGTATATATTCAGCTTGTAGAACACCATAAGTGAAGACAAAAAAACTTAAAAATACTGTTAGGTTAGTAAAAAAAAAATATATGAACACACTTCCAAAGTAAAAATAAAACACATCTAATCCTTGTTCTAAATAAGAAAACATTATGTCTAGCACCCAGCGATTCCTCCCCTGGCACGAAATAAACTTGCTACTTGATCTTGAGGAATCTCGTTCCACTGATGTACCAGGGCAATTATCAGGTGTTGGAGGTTACCTGGAGGGTTCTGTTGTCGACGGATGGACCTCCCAAGATGGTAACTGAGATGCTCAATAGGATTGAGATCCGGGCTGCGTGCTGGCCACTCCATGGTCCGAATACCGACCTCGTCCATGTAAGTCCTTACCACATTGGACGGTCATTATCCTGCGTAAAGCCTAGTACACACTAGGATACAATGTTGCGCGTCATTGTTGCAGAGCTGAATCTCGGTTGAATCTGGATTGTTGAGATTCTGCCGCGCAACATGTCCTCGTGTATCAGGCGTGTATTGCGGGTCTAGGTGATACAAGAATCTGAGTCCCGCTGATTCGGGACTCACGGATACATTCTTGCGCAACATTACGAGTGTGGACGTGTTCCGGAGCAGCCCCAAGTCTAGAATCAGCCCCGGCAGATCCACCTTACGGACTTGTAGCTCAATTTCACTCAATATGTAGACGACTGAATTGACAATAAAGTTAATAGAGGACTTACAAATGCACATGTTGCTCTGATTATAATTTAATACCATATGTATCCAACTTTAAATCAAAATAGTATATATATATATATATATTTTTTTTTACGGCGCATCGACAAATCTTGGCCATTAGCGCCGGCCTCCAGGGAGCAGCCAGCAATTTTCTCAGGGAGCCCTGAGATGAGAAAATTTCTGGCGCCGGTGGGGATCGAACCCACCATCTCCCACTTATGAATCTAGCGCGCTAGCCACTAGACCAGGGGAATATATTGTAGTTATTATTAAAAAATAAAAGAAAGACGACGCTAAAAATATATTTTTATTTGTACATATTATCATGGGTGTACATAAGGGGGGCTGTCATAAAAACCTTAAAAATAAATTAAATAAGATCACTTAGTTTAGAAAAAGTAATGTTTATTGGGTGTAATAGTGTTTTAGTTGGCTAACTATTCCAAGTTCTAGTTTGTTAGTAATCCATACTCCCTAAATGCTCCCAGCCCCCCAAATGCTCCTAGCCGTCCTCGAAATTATTTCCTATGTACGCCCGTGCCTATTATGTTAATAAACAAGAAGTTTTCGTTACTTTAATGTATGTTTTCAAAACGATGATTATTGCCTCACACACTTCTGGAACAAATACAGATAAACTTTGCCAGGAAAATCTAAAACTATACATACGACTTTTAAACAATTCTTCACTTGCAAGGAACCCTAAAGTAGTAGCACGTTTTACGGTAGGAGAAATTGAATTTCTAAACTTTGTATCTTTTTTAAGCACCCTTGGTCCAACCATTTGCAAAAGATTCTCAAAATCTTGAGGCCTAATTCTTATAAAGTTAACAAATCCCATTCTATCGTCAAGTCTCAATGTGTTTGCACGCTTTATTGTAGGTTCTGAACAATTTTCAATAGCACCACCTTCTTGGTTGTTTCATATTTCGATTTTTAATTAACAGAAAAAAGAAAAGGCATCACCCCTATCCTGGCTAGAAAACGGTGGTAACCTATAGATAACCCGTCCTAAAATTCGTAGTTAATAATAAATGGACGTTAAAATTTAAATAAATAAATAAATTAACAGTAACAACGATAGAGAAACACCTGAGAGGCCAGCTCCTGAGAAATGTTTAAGGGAACTGGCTATCTAGTGTGGACGCGATACATTGTTGCGGGACAGCTCCCAGTGACCCGCAACAATGTTGCGCAACTTTGAATCTCACTGTGTACTAGCCTTAAAGAGGAATTTATTGCCTATAACTGGACCAAAAGACACCACATATTCCTCTAGGATGTACGTGTGAGCATTGAGAACTGGTCTACATTTTGAGGTAAAAATTTGCAAATTTTATTAACCGGGAATAAAAATAATGACGGAATTCATGGTGCGCCGGTTTTTGTGTCCGGCAGTGTGTATATATATACATAAATGATTTTTCGGTAGGTAGGTATTTCCTGAAAAGTCAATTAATTAAAACTTGGATATATATATATATATTTATATATGTACATACATAAATGATTTTTCGGTAGGTAGGTATTTCCTGAAAAGTCAATTAATTAAAACTTGAAAAAATATATTTATTTAAGTTGTAACGTCAATTTATAAGTAACATGTATTTCTAGGAACGGTTGTCACCCTTTTCTAATCACAGCAAATGGCTGATGCTTTTCTTTTATTCGAAAGAAAAGCCAACATCAAACATGAGTCGTTCCTAGGTTGCTGGCTACTCTCAGGCTACAACTCTAGGTACGGAGTACTCTCGCCTTAAAACTCACAGACCTTCCAAAGCAAAATAAAATACTGGCCCAAAAACTATGAAATGTTACTTATACAGTGTTTCTACGTGCTCAACAGGATTTATGTTTGAAACTTCTCTTTACATTTGTCATATTATTTTAGTGCCGTTAGGTTTCCTTATTAAATTTCCCTATCTTGCAGTGGTTGTTGTAATGATGATCCTGCATTTTATTTTTACGTATGTTTCCTTGTTTTATCGTTCAAAACCAATCCCCATGTAATAACAGCACGACATTTAATGACAAACATCCGATGAAAAACTGAGTTCTTTGACTGTTATCAAATCATTTATTTCATGAGCTTTGTGGGGAATTTCGGCTTTATACCAACAATTTCGAAATCCATCGAAAGCAACATTCGGGTTTAGTTGGTAAAATTCGGATATTGTCGGCATCAGGTTCAATAGAACAATTTGATGTTTTGTTGAAAGCGAAACTTTAAGATTTTCTATTCTTCAAAAACACAGATGAAAAAACACCACTAAGAATCGGGTTTTTTTAACTCACAAGAGATCGTTAACTGTGAAAATAATCAAAATATAGAGGTATCTAAGGTTCGAAAATACTTTTGTTTTTAAATCGGCTGCCAATGTCAGTACCATAGGCTTTTCGACTTGCCATATGCCTTTTTAAATGTACTTATCGTAGAGTTCAACGATCATATCCCAGAATGCGATCAACCTACCCCAGACTGAAGTCGAAGCAGTGCATCTAATATCTAAGGGTTTGAGCCTCTCTCTTATACGACCTCAAACGAGTACATCCTCCCCCCAAGAAAGAACTGAACAACTCAGGAAGAGATAACGCAAGCAAAGCCATAAACTTGTCATCATTATTTCCCTCAGGGTGTAAAACAGCCGTGCTCATCGGTTTATGATTTTTTTATATTGAATAATTGAACAATAAATGATAAGATCAATAAACTCAATTAAAAATTAAATATATATATATTTGTAACTGTCTAACTGAAACAAGTTTATATTTTGTTTCAATGTTACATTCAGTAAAATATATTCAAATTCCTAACTTATTCTCTAACTTAATAGCTCCTGCTTGCATGGGCGTATATGGGGGGGGGGGGGGGGGGGGCTGAGACAATTTCTGGGGTATGGAATACTAACAATTTTGAATTTGGAATAGTATTAACCAACTAAAACGCTATTAATCCTAAAATAAAAGTTTTTTAATTAATTAAGTGATCTTATTTAATTTATTCTTAACGGTTTTATGACACATTTTTACCGACCAAAAAATCTGCGTTATAAAGGGACGTTAAAATTGAAAAAAAAAATGTATGTTAATAGCCTGTCAAAACAAATATACCCTTTTAAACAATTTAAATTTAATTAAATGAACAATTTTTATGAATTCTAATTGTGTTTTGGCCCGCTAGGGAAACGTAATATATTTAAGTCTGTTGTATTGTAAAATTCGGCGAGGACAGATGTAGCAGAACGTGAGAAGCCTATTCCAGTGGAACCTTGAGCAGAGTCAAGGTCAGTGCAGTCGGTTGCTTTAGTCAGGGTCGCTTCTGCTTCTCTTAACTCACATGCCGGCAGGAAAACAGTGGCTTCCTAAATAATGGGCGTATAAAAAGGGGGAAGGAGCTTCCCCCCCCCCAAGAAACTTTTATTTAATCGGTAAAAATGTGTCATAAAAATAAATTAAGTAAGATAACTTAGTTCATAAAAAATATTTTTTTGGGGTGTAATAGCGTTTTAGTTGGCTAACTATTTCAAGTTCTGGATTGTTAGTATTCCATACCAACCAACTGTTCCCAGCCCCCGCCGAAATGTATTTTTCAACCAATTTATGTGTTATTTATGTACTAAGAAGTAACAGCTAACTGATATTGCTCAGAAAACCTCATATACATTCGAATCACTACGAATTTGTTTTTATTTTTCTATAACTAGTCTGCAGAAGAAGTTATCAAACTTCATGACAGAAAAAAACTGTATATAAACTTGATTTGTAACGTACAAAGTTCAAAGCAGTAAATGTTAATAGGAAATATAAGCTTTCTCAAGCATCATATATTATATATATATATATATATATATATATATATATATATATATATATATATAAAGCCCACCAACTCCTATTCTTTCCTCTCTTCCCTCCCAGAGATCAATAAACCGCCTATGAGAATGGCCTCATGACGCTACCCAGAAGAGCCTACTAGAAACTGCACGCCTTGATTCGGCGCAAAAGAGCCAACATTCTTTTATACTCACACATATAAATAAATAAATATAAATATATATATATATATATATATATATATATATATATATATATATGTATATATATACGAATATTTCGTAAGCGGTTTCCATCATGATCGCGAAGAACAAGGGGGGGGGGGAGTTTTTAGTCGGTTGGAGTCCGACACTATCTGGTTTTCTCCTTGCCAGGTGTCCATGATGGATTTTCCTCCTACCATAATAAATATATATATATACATTTTTAATTTCTTTATGCAATACATATAAATAGAACAATTTGTAATTCAGTTACAATATTGTGTTCCTTTGGACCACATAACGTAGAAGTAATTATAAATGGAATTAGATATAATACATTTAATATACAGTGATTGTAATGCGAGTGAAAAAATATGGTGGATTCTTCTCGCTATTATATATACATTCTAATGATAACAATAAGTAGGTAGCTTATTGTTTACCTCTTAACCCAATCTGAGTTAGTCGTTATTGGAAGGGTGGTGTCTAGTGTGTTTATTTTAGTAAGGTATGTTTAGTCCTTTTGTGTACGCATCTACGGGTGCTAGATTTGTCATATAGATAGATAGACAGAAAGATAGATATATGTATGTTTGTGTGTTTGTATGTGTATGTGTATATATATATGTATATATATATATATATATATATATATATATATATATATATATATACTGTACCTATATATATTTGCTTGTATATATTCCCACATAATATGTACAAATCCTTTGCAAGCAAATGATCTGTAAACATTTTTTAAAGATATTTCTTCATATTGAATAACTACATCTTATCGTTATTTTATTTTGATCTGAAATTATTATTTTACGTTGCATCAAAGTCTTATGACATTAGCTTCATCCCAGGCGGGACGTGAACCCGTGCCTGTGAAGAGTTCTCCGCTGCGCAGAGTCTATGACTGTAACCACTGAGCCAGCAAAGTCCTGCCAAGATAAAGCCGTTTCTCCGATAAAACAATTCGTCGACTGTATAAAAAAACACCGCTACCGCATAAATTGGACAATACTAGTTTTTGGACTAGTCACTGTCTAGTCCGTAGGTTCCTGGAGCGTCACTGAAGTCATCAGGGGAGTGGGAGAAGGCAGACTACATATAGAACACCGCCGGGAGAGAGGGGATAGAAACAGGCCGAACAGGATGAAGGGGAAGATAGCACTGGTTACCGGGGGAGCAGCTGGGATCGGGAAGGCTATTGTAGAGAGGCTGGTTGCAAGGGGAGCAAAGGTAAGATGATTATCAATAAATAGCTAACTGTTGTATATTTATTTGCTTCAATTTGAACAGAGTGGGCCCGTTGGGACGGGTTTTCAGTAAAATGGTCCACTTCCTGATTCGGAAGCTTACTAAATTTCCTACAAAAACGGTTCAGAAGAAATTTTCGTTGCGGCGATCCCATTTGTAGAAAAAGATTCTTCAAACTCGAATATCTCGGTTTCGTTTTTTGTCTCTGTTTACCTCAGTTTTTAATTGGTTGTTGTTTTCTATAAATTACTTCTAACAGTAAAATATGTATTTTTAGTAAA
Source organism: Gonocerus acuteangulatus (assembly GCA_946811695.1). NCBI lineage: Eukaryota > Metazoa > Arthropoda > Insecta > Hemiptera > Coreidae > Gonocerus > Gonocerus acuteangulatus. Next base: position 44,571,582 of record OX328131.1, read on the forward strand.
ACAAGGTATGAAAATAAGAAACATATTTGCATTAGTGTTTTCCTTGAGCAAACATTGACAAGCCGAAAGGTGTGATTTTAGGATACTGTCAAATTCATGTGTGTTCCCTGAAATCTTCCTTCTCAGATTTCATTTTCAAGTTTACACGTGTGTGCATTTTCACGAAAGAGCAAATACTGTATCAATTCTTAAGTTTTCCAAATGGCACTAAGGATAAGAAGGAAAACGCACTAACATGACGTATTTCCTACGAATCGGATTTTTAGCACTTTCCTCCGAAGGAAAGTAGCTATTGAGGTTGGACTCATGACGGAATTTTTGAAAAATTTCTTCAAATCTTTATCGATCCTACCTAGTAGACACCGAAAATGACCCCCGTTAAAATTTATATATATCTATATCTATATATATATATATATATATATATATATATATATGTGTGTGTCTGTTAACACGATAGCGGCCAGAGTTTTTGTTTTTTCGTCACGAAACTTGGTATATAGCATTCAATTAGCAAACGATTGAACGAGTTCGTTCACCACCAAAGTCGGTCCACCGGAAGGGGGGTTTACCCTGAACCCAAAACACTAATTTGACTATGTCAGCCGTAATATTTGTTATATTTCAACGGAACTTGGTATTCGTAGTGGTAATATAGAGAGAAAAGTGAGATATAAAAATGAACTAAATCGGTTCATTAGAAGGGGGGGTTTACTCCGGACCCACAATACCAATTCGCCACTACCAGCCGTGATTTTTGGTATATTTCAACGGAACTCGGTATTCGTAGTGGTAATCCACAGGTAAATAACTGTTGTAAAAATAAACTAAATCGGTTCATTAGGAGGGGGGGTTTACTCCGGACCCACAATACCAATTCGCCACTACCAGCAGTGATTTTTGGTATATTTCGACGAAACTCGGCATTCGTAGTGGTAATCTACAGGTAAATATGTGTTGTAAAAATAAACTAAATCGGTTCATTAGAAGGGGGGGTTTACTCCTGACCCAAATTCTTAATATACTCATACCGGTCGTAATTTCTGCTGTATTGTAACGAAACGCGGTATACGTCGTGGGTAACTCATGAGAAAGAAGTGTTGTAGAAATGAGCTGAATCGGTCAATCGGAAAAATCGGGTTTAATTTGTAATATATTTCAATAGAAAAGCCCGTCAGACGTAGGTTCACAAAGCCGCCGCAAGGAGCGCTTTCTACCACTAGAGTGACTGTATCCTGTTCCTGCGTTAGATCAAAATACGATAATATGAGGTTTTTTGTATTTATTACGAAGTGTAATAGGTACCATGTGTAAACATAACTCTGGAAGCAAATTATTAATTGATCAGTTACTCATTACAAATTTAAAAGAGAACTATTTATGTTTTTATTTTATTTATGTAGGATATTTTAAGCAAATTGTTCTGGAAAGCAATCTACACTACCCAAATTCTGAGGAAAGTGCTTAGTTATGCAGCTCCTGCGTGACGGACTTTTTTTTTTAATTGAATTTAACAGTAAAACGACTATTTTAGTAAAAAAGTCCAACTCGCAGGAACTGCAGCATCTTAGCGCGGTTCCGTTCATGTCCCTAGTGCCATTTGATAAGCTTAGAAAAGAAATAAACTTATTTTTTTTATATATCTCGTGAAAATTGTCAAAATCCTCTCGAACATCTCGAATAAAAGTGATATTAAGGCGTCAGGGACACCGACAGTAGCTAACTTTTACACAGAAGCGGAAATTACAGAATCTGGCTCTCATTCTAAAGCAAAGCTCTATAAATCAATACAAAATATGCCTAATAAAGCCTTTCTAGAGGATACAGAAGCATGGGCGTATATGAGGGGGGGCTGAGGGGGCTGCAGCCCCTCCCGAAATTTTGAATTGATGATAAAAACTTCTCGTAAAACCCTTAAAAATAAATTAAATAAGATCACTTAGTTCATAAAACATATTTTATTTTACGTGCAATAGCGTTTTAGTTGCCTAAAACTATTCCAAGCTCTAAATATTTAGTATTCCATACCCTGGAAATGGTCTCAGCCCCTCCCCCCCGAAATTGTTTTTATATACGCCCATGTACAGAAGGATCAAGAAGAAGTACACAAGATTGAGTAGAATACCCTGCCTAATATAGCCTATATAGAATAATATGCCGAATAAAACGTATCTAGTAAATACACAAGGACAAATAAAAGTCTTGAAGAATAACAAGTCAAAAAAAAAACTTTATTTAACAAAATAAAACAAAGTTTAGTTGCCCAACTACAATACAATAATATACCTAATTAAGTCTATGGAGTAGACACAAATGGACCAAAAACAAGTCTTGTGGAATATTGATTTTTTTCTAATTAAATACTTTTTATCAATATTTAGTATATAACCTTTGTTGAAAATTATTGATTGCTAATTGATGAATCGGTTTACAACTAAGTAGTCTTTATGAATATTTAGTATATAACCTATTTTTGGATCTGTGTTTTTGGGGTGCTCTCCGCCTAGGCTTTGTATTTGTGTCGGCAGATACCTGGGGTATATTTACAGCTCTTGAGGATTAACTCTTAGCAGGTAAATTTCCTGCTGCCCCCTTGTGTTCTACGGGCATTGAACCGCCATATACGCTCATAGTATCTAACCGTTGTGAAGTTTATTTTTTGGATTTAGGACTTAATATACATATGTAGACTAAATCATAGCAAGAAGTAATCCTCCGTCGTCGGTTCTTAACTATGTAGGCTCGCTAATGTTATCCAATCTTAGATACATCGTATTTAAAATCCACAGCAAAAACACGACATTTCATCAGAATCCCCTGCTGAATAAAACTTATATAGAATAATATGCAAAATAAAGCCTATCTAGTGGATAAAAATAGAGGAAAAAAGCCGTTCGTGGTGGTAGAAAATCTTAAAAGTATTTCGCTCAGAAATCTCCGAAATATTGTCACTAATTTTACGTATCCTGTTTTATAGCCAAATAGATTTATATTCTATAATCAATAAGAAAAACCTACTAACAATAAAAAACTATGGGTAACAGTTGAAAATAGGGAATACCAAGAATAATTCTAAAGAACGAAATCAACACCAGTACTGTAATCTAGATATTCATACGGCATCTTCGAATTCTAACAAACAAAATATTGATTCTAATTATACGTATCCTGTTTTATTGACAAATACATTTGACTACTATAAGCAATTAAAAACACTAGGGAATATGCCAAAGAATTCGGAGTAGGAACCTCGACAGTTTCAAGACATTTGAAGGAAATCGACAAATCCAAAGCTGACATTACTTCAAAGTTTAAGCACTTATTTCTCCGATTGACATAGCCTAATCAAAAATTGTTTCAGAATCTTTTTTGTAGAACATCTAGTAAGCTTTCGCATGGTAACCCTCCGTTTACCAATATTCCTAACGGTCTTCGAGATATTAGGGAATGTATACGAAGTTCCCAAAACATTTCATGTCTGTTAATAAAATATTTTATTCTAATCCTTCCTTAGCTCCAAACGTAACCGAAATTTTAACATATTAGTGTTGATGAAATTTAAACATGCAGAAAATGTTTCAACTGAATCCCATAATTTTAAGTATCAAAATCAAAGACAAAAAGAACAGTTCGAATAAGCGAAATCAATTACTTTAAAGTTTTAAGCACTTATTTCTCCGATTGACATCGCCTAATCAAAACTTTCATTAGAACCTTTATTGTAGAGCATTTAGTAAGCTTTCTAATGGTGTCCTTCCGTTTCCCAAAATTCTCAACCTTTTTCGAGATATTAAGGAAATTATACAAAGTTACCAAAACTTTTTTATGTCTGTTAATAAAATATTTTATTCTAACCCTTCCTTAACTCCAAACGCAACCAAAATTTCAACATATTAGTTTTAATGAAAGTAGAACATGCAGTAAATGTTTCAACTGAATCCCATAACTCTAAGTACCCAAACCAAAAACGGCATTCAAAAATTATTTTTTCAGTTTTCTCGAAAACGGTTAAAGCTATCGCATTTAAAATGGTTCCATTCGTTTTCCTAACCCAAGAAGCCTATAAAACGAGTACTTACAAGCTTATGAACTCAAAAACGTAAGCGTTACGATTTTTTTTGCGCGAATTTCGCCCCAAACGCCATCTTCCAGTGGGCGGATTCTGCTGGTTAACGAACTTGACCTTTCAAATCGTACGACGGATTTTTGTACCAAATTTCATCAAAATCGGACCATCAGGGAAGCCAGAAATGAGCGAACAGACAAATATATATATATATATATATATATATATATATATATATATATAAATATATACATATATATATATATATATATACAAATTTTAACCACCGTTATTTTCGGTCTCTAGGGGTTCTGAAACGCGAAATTTTCTAGTCGGCACTTCCGGATTGTTTCATTGTATCAACCCTATAAGCGGGGTTCCTCCCTATGGGGGAGGGAGGAACCGCGCTAACAAGGTAACAGTAACATATCTTTTACACTATTTCCAAGATCGAACTTTGAGGAAGAAGATGGAGTAATTTCCGCTTAGGATATAATCAGTTTCCTGTTGTGGTGCCTAAAATCTTACTTTTCTGCGGGATTTCATTCTATATTTTTTAAGCAAGATCAAAACCTATTAATAAATGCTCCTATTCCTTTACTGATATCACTAGGCAATTCCTAGTAGCCATACGAACGGAAACGCGCTAAAATGACGCAGTTACTGCAAGTCGGTCTTGTTTGCTTTGATATAGTTGAGTTGTTTTTTTCATTTTAGCGCGGTTCCTCCCTCCCCCATAGGGAGGAACCCCGCTTATAGGGTTGATACAATGAAACAATCCGGAAGTGCCGACTAGAAAATTTCGCGTTTCAGAAGCCCTAGAGACCGAAAATAACGGTGGTTCAAATTTGTATATATATATATGTATATATTTATATATATATTTGTCTGTTCGCTCTCTAGCTAGAAGACGAATGGTCCGATTGTGATGAAATTTGGTACAAAATCCTTCGTCCAAATTGAAAGGTCAAGTTCGTTAACCAGCAAAATCCGCCTACTGGAAGATGGCGTTTGGGGCGAAATTCGCGCAAAAAAAATCGTAACGCTTACGTTTTTGAGTTCATAAGCTTCTAAGTACTCGTTTTATATGATTCCTGGGCTAGGAAAACGAATGAAACCATTTTCAAGGCGATAGCTTTAACCGTTTTCGAGAAAATTGGAAACATATTTTTTGAATACCGTTTTTGGTTTGGGTACTTAGAATCATGGGATTCAGTTGAAACATTTTCTGCATGTTCTACTTTCATCAAAACTAATATGTTGAAATTTTGGTTACGTTTGGAGTTAAGGAAGGGTTAGAATAAAATATTTTATTAACAGACTTAAAAAGTTTTGGTAACTTTGTATATTTTCCTTAATATCTCGAAAAAGTTTGAGAATCTTGGTAAACGAAAGAATACCATTAGAAAGCTTACTAAATGCTCTACAAAAAAGGTTCTGATGAAAGTTATGATTAGGCGATGTCAATCGGAGAAATAAGTGCTTAAAACATTAAAGTAATTGATTTTGCTTATTCGAACTGTTCTTTTTGTCTGTTTTTATTCCTTGTTATTTTTTAATTGCTTATAGTTGGATAATGTATTTTAAAATAAAACAGATTAGGCAAAATAAGAAAAACAATTCATTGTTAGAAATATAGCTTGCCAAGAGAAAAAGATTCGTTGACGTCTTTTGAATATTTTCAATTGCCTTTATGCTGTTGGTTTTTTTATTTTATTTTTTAATTGATTTTATCTGTAGAATTATTACTATAGTAAAAGAACACAGGAATGTGTGAAAATATTTGATATTTTCCAATTCATTGAAACGTATGAAATGAAGTATCGGTAGAAGAGGATTCTAGGGTCTTGCGGACCTGACCCCAGGTATAGCCAGCCATAAAACCCTTTGAACAAAGGCCGAGGAAAATATTATCTGTTTCTATTCTATGCTTTTCAAATGAGAATAGGGATATGAACAGGAACCGGGGTCTCCCGTGGTCTAATGGCTAGCGCCTTGGATTCATAAGCGGGAGATGGTGAGTTCGATTCCCAACCTCCGGCAGGAATTTTATCATCCCACGGCTCGCTGGTGAAATTCCTCGCTACACCCTGGATGTCGGCGCTAATGACCTAGATGTAGATGTGCCGTTAAAAAAAAAAAAAAAAAAAAAAAAAAAAAAAAAAAAAAAAAAAAAAAAAAAAAAAAAACCTGGAACCGCGCTAAGATGACGCAGTTCCTGCGAGTCGGACTTTTGTTTCTTAATGCTGAGATACAAGTGTGCTTTTTCATTTCAGGGCCCGTTGAAAAAATTCCCTGCTCTACGTTCGGTGTTTATGAAGGATGAATACCTATAGATACTTCGCCATGTCGATTCTTCATAATATATATATATATATATATATATATATATGTATGTATATATATATATATATATATATATATATATATATATATATATATATATAAATAAATAATTTGACCATTCAAGTTTAGACGGGCGTCGTCGTTCAAATACAAATACTTACAGGAACCACAAGATAGCCGTTCATTTAGGTGCTAAAATATTCGGCAATTTTGAACACAATTAGAGAGCAATTATTTTCATAAATATAATTAAAAGTTATTTATTATTTTCACTGAGAAATTGGCCAAAAAAAATGGGAGAGGGAAATTAGTTACATTTGGTCCGAGAGTGATTGGTAAAATTGCTTTTCAAGGAATTGTGACAAATTAAAATTCTCTTTGTGGAGCAATTAGATATAATTCCCCAAATTTTATTATTTTATTTTAGCTTCAACACACTTTTCGTATTTTTTCTTTTTGAAAGAAAAATCATTATTGAGGGGGAGGGGGGATCGAATCAATATCACTTCATTAGAAACCTTAAAATCAGATCACACTGCGGTAGCATTATATTAGCACATTTTTGTATTATCTCCGTTCAAAGTGTGTATCAAACAAACTGATTGATATTGAAATTTAAATATCATATTTAAAACTCTTACATATCTATTTATCAAGAAGGTTTTTTTATAGGAATAAGCGACAGGTTGCTATCTTTTCTGTACATCCATGGTGAGGCATTTTTTCAGAGGTCCAAAGCAAGAAAAAGTCAGCGTGGTACAAGCGGGATTCAAACACTTAATTCCTTCGTGTGCGAGTCACTAGGAGAGCTATGAGGATAATCAACCCCAGATATATATGTACACACACACACACATATATATATATATATATATATATACATATATATTGAATAGTTCTGTAACCTTTAACCTTTCTGTAAAATTATTTACTGGTATACGGCCAACCAGGTCACAAAAATACAAACAAGTAAACACCACGAATGCTTTGTCCAACATTATTCCCTGCCAGTTTCGATATTATGTTTTGACTTCACTAAGAGCAAGATTCAAAATATGATGAAGGCATGCTCAGACTAAGTGAAACTATGTATTAAAAAAAAATACGAGTCAAATAAGTCGACACCTATAAAGGAATAAATATATATAACAATATGTTTATTTTTTAGGTAGCTATCTGTGATATTGATGTTAAAAAAGGCGAAGAATTCGTTTCAGAATTAAACTCGAAGCATGGAAATAATTCAGCACTATTTTCTAGATGTGATGTCACTGATAAGAAGTCTTTCAGAGGTGAGTTGATAATTAAGAATTAGAAAATTAGAATTATGAAATTGTTAATATTTCATCTTCAATTTTAACCGAATTAGTTGTTTTTAAATATATGCAGAAGAAACTTGTAAATATTTTTATTTACAATTATTAAACGTACATGCTTTATCAAATTAAAATAAAATGAAACTTAAAACTCTATTCACATGAGAATGTTCAAGAAATATAAAGCTTTGTACAGAGAGCTGCATTTATAGAGAATTTTATCGCAATGTGTTAAACATTTCGATCGTAAGCGGCATATTATTAATTTGCATGGGCGTATATAGAAAATAATTTCGGGAGGGGCTGGGAAAATTTCGGGGGGGGGGGGGCTGAGACCATTTCCGGGGCATGGAATACTAAACATTTAGAGCTTGGAATAGTTTTAGGCAACTAAAACGCTATTACACGTAAAATAAAATATTTTGTATGAACTAAGTGATCTTATTTAATTTATTTTTAAGGGTTTTACGACAAATTTTTACCATCAAATCAAAATTTCGGGGGGGGGGGGGGTGGCTGCAGCTTCCTCAGCCCCCCCCCTTATATACGCCCATGTTAATTTGTGTCCGGAGTAGAGCCCGCCTATGGATGTACCTTGCTGGTTAACGACCATTGAATCGTTTCTCATATGAATGATATCGGTTTGTATGTATATATATATATATATATATATATATATACATATATATATTTATATATATATATATATATATATATATATATATATATATATATATATATTAAAAAATCAGTTCCTTAACAGGCCCAGAAGGACAGATGCCGTACAGGTAGCTGATTCTAGACCATACGGCACACTAAGGAGGTAGTGTGGTCAGTACTATAGGCTCCGGCCGCCATGTTTTCCTCCATGCAGGTACTCAGTAATAAATTAATTAAAAGCTGAGTGGACCTAGGGACAGTATGGGACTCCAAATACAACCCACAAACGAATACACCAGAAGATAAAATCTTTGGTGCGCTCGAGTCCTGAACTCAGGTCCTCCAGTATATTATTATTAACTAAGCATTTTAGGACGGGTTATCTTTAGGTCACCACCCTTTTTTATTCAGGATAGAGCTGATGCGTTTTCTTTTTTCTAGAGAAAAGCCACCACCCCATAGTGGGAATCGACCCACGACCTTTGGCACGGAGTGTTAAATACTCACGCCATAACACTCACGGCCACCCGAGGTTAAAAAAAAACAAAACAGAATAACAAAAAAGAAAAAAAAGGATTTTTTAAAAGTTGTGTTTGTCCTAGAATAATAAAAGCTAGACTGAATGCACGTTGGTCGTCACACATGTCATTGTTGGGCGCGAAAACATCATAGCTGGACTCCAGAAGACGGTATTTCTAAAATGTTTTCCGACAGATCGAAATTTACTATCCATGGCATGGATGAAATTCAGTAGGCGAGACGACGAAATTGTGAGGCCCTAACAACTCCATGTTTAATATCAAGAGTAGAGTTGGCAGAGATTTTTTTTGTTTGTGCTTGTATTTCTAGCTATAGGCCTCTAAATAATAGAAATATACTAAAACAACATTTAATATATATCCTAGGGCTCTGTGTTTCATTGTCTGAAACATTGTATTCTTCAAGATGATTCCGAACCTTGACATCGAGCGAATATTCCAAGTTTTTTTGTTTGGCTATCAAATTGACTTCATTCATTCAAATGTTTAAGCTCGTATTTCAAAAAACTTCACTGTTTTAATTTAAAATGAAACACTGTTCTGTTAACAAAACAGTCGGGTGCTTTGATTGGCCTGGGATTCAGCCCCAATATGCCAAAATGCTCAAAAGAATCGATCATTAGAGTATGGAATTAAAAAATACAGTTAGTTTAATCCGAAATATAAATTATTCCATGTCAAAGGCAATAAACAAGTAAATCAAAGCTTAGGGACGTGCTTAAAAACATTTAATCGATTAATTTAATTTCAGATCTATCAATCATTTAATCTTTAATATTTATTTTTATTTTACATTAATTTAGGTAACAAAATCATAATCCGTATCAACTTAAATAGTAGGATATTTATAGTGTTTTTTCGAAACTGAAAATAATTAATTGTTCGGCTTCTATTTATTTCATTATTTTAGTTTACTTTAATTTATAGTTTCTAATTAGTCAAAGACACTTTGTACATTTGCTGAATGAATTAATTTCTATGAAAAATAAATCACAAGTTATTTTACTGTTGCATCTATTTTTCAATCCACTTTGTGTATATATATATATATATTATTTAATTTTTGAAGAGTGTAATTTTTGTCATCTAGTAGGTAGCTGTAAGAAGATATTAACAAATTCTTGAACCTATATTTTTGTCGGAAAGCACTAAAAGTCAATTATTTTTCAGTAAATAAATTTAAATTAAATTAATTTGAGTATGTCGCTAAGCTTTTAGCGCGGTTCCTCCCTCCCCCATAGGGAGGAACCCCGCTTATAGGGTTGATACAATGAAACAATCCGGAAGTGCCGACTAGAAAATTTCGCGTTTCAGAACCCCTAGAGACCGAAAATAACGGTGGTTAAAATTTGTATATATATATATATATGTATATATTTATTTATATATATATATATATATATATATATATATATATATATATATATATATATATATATATTTTCTGTTCGCTCATTTCTGGCTTCCCTGATGGTCCGATTTTGATGACATTTGGTACAAAAATCCGTCGTACAATTTGAAAGGTCAAGTTCGTTAACCAGCAGAATCCGCCCACTGGAAGATGGCGTTTGGGGCGAAATTCGCGCAAAAAAAATCGTAACGCTTACGTTTTTGAGTTCATAAGCTTGTAAGTACTCGTTTTATAGGCTTCTTGGGCTAGGAAAACGAATGGAACCATTTTCAATGCGATAGCTTTAACCGTTTTCGAGAAAACTGAAAAAATAATTTTTGAATGCCGTTTTTGGTTTGGGTACTTAGAGTCATGGGATTCAGTTGAAACATTTTCTGCATGTTTGAATTTCATCAACACTAATATGTTAAAATTTTGGTTACGTTTGGAGCTAAGGAAGGATTAGAATAAAATATTTTATTAACAGACATGTCCCTGTTATACTTTCTCTGAATTCTAATGTTGACCTTTATTCTATCCCTTCCTATCCTACGCTCACCCCTGGACCAGTTGACTGGAAATACTTTCAAGAGTCCCTAGAAGAAACCCTCAACCTCAATATTCCTCTAAAAACAAATACAGAAATAGACGACGCAGTCCATAACTTCACACTTGCAATCCAACAAAGCTTACACAGAGCAAACATCTACAAAACACCTCGACGACGTAAAACATATGATTACTTACCTACAAACATACAAAACTTACTGAATGAGAAGAGAAAGGCAAGAAGAATATGGCAAAACACAAGGTATCCCTCTGACAAAACTCGACTAAACCAACTTACAAGGGAATTAAAAACTGAACTCAGAAAACACAGAAACGACCAATTTGAATCTTACACAAAAAAAACTTACTACATCTGACAAAACACTTTGGCAAGCTACGAGGAAAATCCTCTCCTATAAATCTTCCCGTCATCCCCTTCGCCGAGAAGATGGTTCCTGGGCCAAAACTGACGAAGAAATATCCCATTCCTTTGGCCTACACCTCACCCAAGTCTTTACTCCTCACCATGATATCAATGATCCTGACCATACACTCCTTGTCTCCAGTCAACTGGACACTCCTCTTCAACTATCACTCCCACCAAAAGCCTTTAATCCTAAAGAAATCCTGAATGCTATCCAACATCTTCCTCCAAAAAAAGCCCCTGGATATGACCTCATCACTTCCAAAATTCTTAATAAACTCCCGAAAAAAGCCATCCTCTTCCTAACTTACATATATAATGCCGTATTAAGAACGACATATTTCCCCATCCTGTGGAAATTTTCAGTTATCCGGATGATCCCAAAGCCTGGTAAACCTATTCATCAACCTTCATCCTATCGTCCCATCTCACTCCTTCCAATAATGGGCAAAATCCTTGAAAAACTCCTTCTCAAACGTCTTTATCCAATCCTGGATCCCATTATCCCATCCTCCCAGTTTGGGTTTCGCCATTCCCACTCCACTATTCACCAATGCCACCGTATCGTAGACAGCATATCCTCATCCTTCGAGAATAAGCAGTATTGCTCTGGGGTTTTCCTTGACGTAGCTCAGGCTTTCGATCGAGTGTGGCACCAGGGCTTGCTGTTTGAACTCAAAAAAATCCTACCTTCAACTTATTACCTTATAATGAAATCCTACCTCTCCGACCGTTTTTTCCAGACATCCTATGGTACCTCATTATCTCCAATCTTCCCCCAACTTGCAGGTGTCCCACAAGGTGGAATTCTCAGTTCCGTACTATTCCTGGCTTATACGGCTGATATCCCATCTCATCCTGAAACATCCATCCACATGTATGCTGATGACACTGCTATCCTTACTGTCAACCAAAATCCAATTCTTGCTTCTAATTCCCTCCAAGAACACCTGTGCCTACTTCAACCATGGCTAAATAAATGGAGAATCAAAGTAAATGCAGAAAAATCTAGCCATGCAACTTTCACACTTCGTAAGTCAAGCTGCCCGCCAATAACCCTTCAAAACATTATAATCCCGCAGAAATCGCAAGTAAAATACTTAGGCCTGATACTAGACAAACGCTTAACTTGGAAGCCACACATAACTCAGAAAAGACAGGAACTAAACAGACGTTTTAGACTTTTATCACGCTTATTGGACAAACGCTCAAAACTATCATTGACTAACAAACGACTTATATACAATACCATACTCCGACCAATATGGACTTATGGACTAGAACTATGGGGTTCCACTAAACCTTCCAATTCCTACAGAATACAAACAATACAATCCAAAATCCTTCGAAAAATATCCAATGCTCCTTACTATGTCTCGAACCTAACCCTCCATAATGACTTCAATATCCCCTTTATCCAATCCCTGGCCAAATCAGTCTATCAGAAGTTCCATTCCAATCTCCCAGGCCATCCAAATCCTTTGATAAATTCTCTATCCTCGCTCCAAAATCCACAAAATCCCCATAGAAGGCTGAAGCGGAGGTGGCCTAGAGACAATTTGCATTAACATCTGCAGTGCACAAAGTGTCTTATATTTTCATTTAAAATTCTTTACAGTTGATTCATTATTATTTTATATTATCTTTTTATTTATTTTTTCTTTAATGCATTACTATTGTGGGTTTTGTAATTGTTCATATTCCCACATCAAGCCTCACAATGTCATTATAACTGAGCCAGCAATATTACTGGAAATATGATAACTCATATTGTTGTAATAATCAATAATAATAATAAAAAAAAAAAAAAAAAAAAAAAAAAAAAAAAAAAACAGACATGAAATGTTTTGGGAACTTCGTATACATTCCCTAATATCTCGAAGACGGTTAGGAATATTGGTAAACGGAGGGTTACCATGCGAAAGCTTACTAGATGTTCTACAAAAAAGATTCTGAAACAATTTTTGATTAGGCTATGTCAATCGGAGAAATAAGTGCTTAAACTTTGAAGTAATGTCAGCTTTGGATTTGTCGATTTCCTTCAAATGTCTTGAAACTGTCGAGGCTCCTACTCCGAGTTCTTTGGCATATTCCCTAGTGTTTTTAATTGCTTATAGTAGTCAAATGTATTTGTCAATAAAACAGGATACGTATAATTAGAATCAATATTTTGTTTGTTAGAATTCGAAGATGCCGTATGAATATCTAGATTACAGTACTGGTGTTGATTTCGTTCTTTAGAATTATTCTTGGTATTCCCTATTTTCATCTGTTACCCATAGTTTTTTATTGTTAGTAGGTTTTTCTTATTGATTATAGAATATAAATCTATTTGGCTATAAAACAGGATACGTAAAATTAGTGACAATATTTCGGAGATTTCTGAGCGAAATACTTTTAAGATTTTCTACCACCACGAACGGCTTTTTTCCTCTATTTTTATCCACTAGATAGGCTTTATTTTGCATATTATTCTATATAAGTTTTATTCAGCAGGGGATTCTGATGAAATGTCGTGTTTTTGCTGTGGATTTTAAATACGATGTATCTAAGATTGGATAACATTAGCGAGTCTACAGTGTTAAGAACCGACGACGGAGGATTACTTCTTGCTATGATTTAGTCTACATATGTATATTAAGTCCTAAATCCAAAAAATAAACTTCACAACGGTTAGATACTATGAGCGTATATGGCGGTTCAATGCCCGTAGAACACAAGGGGGCAGCAGGAAATTTACCTGCTAAGAGTTAATCCTCAAGAGCTGTAAATATACCCCAGGTATCTGCCGACACAAATACAAAGCCTAGGCGGAGAGCACCCCAAAAACACAGATCCAAAAATAGGTTATATACTAAATATTCATAAAGACTACTTAGTTGTAAACCGATTCATCAATTAGCAAACAATAATTTTCAACAAAGGTTATATACTAAATATTGATAAAAAGTATTTAATTAGAAAAAAATCAATATTCCACAAGACTTGTTTTTGGTCCATTTGTGTCTACTCCATAGACTTAATTAGGTATATTATTCTATTGTAGTTGGGCAACTAAACTTTGTTTTATTTTGTTAAATAAAGTATTTTTTTTGACTTGTTATTCGTCAAGACTTTTATTTGTCCTTGTGTATTTACTAGATACGTTTTATTCGGCATATTATTCTATATAGGCAATATTAGGCAGGGTATTCTACTCAATCTTGTGTACTTCTTCTTGATCCTTCTGTACATGGGCGTATATAAAAACAATTTCGGGGGGGGGCTGAGACCATTTCCAGGGTATGGAATACTAAATATTTAGAGCTTGGAATAGTTTTAGGCAACTAAAACGCTATTGCACGTAAAATAAAATATGTTTTATGAACTAAGTGATCTTATTTAATTTATTTTTAAGGGTTTTACGAGAAGTTTTTATCATCAATTCAAAATTTCGGGAGGGGCTGCAGCCTCCTCAGCCCCCCCCCTCATATACGCCCATGCTTCTGTATCCTCTAGAAAGGCTTTATTAGGCATATTTTGTATTGATTTATAGAGCTTTGCTTTAGAATGAGAGCCAGATTCTGTAATTTCCGCTTCTGTGTAAAAGTTAGCTACTGTCGGTGTCCCTGACGCCTTAATATCACTTTTATTCGAGATGTTCGAGAGGATTTTGACAATTTTCACGAGATATATAAAAAAAATAAGTTTATTTCTTTTCTAAGCTTATCAAATGGCACTAGGGACATGAACGGAACCGCGCTAAGATGCTGCAGTTCCTGCGAGTCGGACTTTTTTCTTTACATCCTCCACTTTCATAACCACTCGCACGTAATTATATGCAACAAAAAAGATATAATCAAACTGACGATAGCACATTGAAGCCTATTATTTAAATTTTTAGTATGTTATTATGCTTGCTAAAAATAAAAGCAGGAAAGGCTGGTGGTGATGATTCCAAGCGATGAAGGCCAATGTCGTTAAAAGTTTTGGCCTTTTTGCTCGATGGTGGGCGGGCGGCACATACAGTCCAGTCAACGAATGCTTAAAAACAGCTATAGATGGAAATTTTTGGAACACAATTTTAGACTTCGTAACTTTGTTTGGGCTGGATAGGAGGTGCACATATCAAAAGTCCTCGCCCGTAGCCTTTGTGCCAAGGGGGGGGGGGGTTAGAAGGTCCCATTTTTCGGGTTTTCACTTCTATCTCGGAACCCCTGCGTCCTACCGACATGACTATTCTATAACAAATGAAAGCTGATTAAATTTCCTACAAGTTCTATTCTATAAAGTTTTTCGAGATATCTTTAGTTTTCTAAATATCCGCTCTTGAAAGTCTGTCATTTTGGGGAAAAACACTTTTGCCGCATATTTTTTCCTCGCTTTGACGGGATAACTCTTCAACTATGAACCCAAAAAATAAATTACGGTTATAGGGTTGTAGAGTATTGCATTTCCTTCAATAATATATATTTCTTTGCTATTTTATGTATTTTCCTTCAAACGTGAAAATAATTTCAGTGTTCATCGTGAAATCTGAAATTTAGCGACTAATAGTCCAGGTAACTAACAAGGGGAGTATACAGCCATGGGGTCACCGATTTGGACCATTTTTTTTCTGGCGATTCTACATCGAAAAATAGTCGACACATGTCCGAGCGTTCCGTCCAATGCGCCTTAGAAGCCGAGAAATAAAATAAAATGGTTGAAATTGCTTTATTTTTTAGATCGAGTTTAGAGGTTGATATCGACATGATTCTTTCACCTATTCATTTGTTTTATAGAGTAAATTAAAGAAAAAATATAATCGTTAAACAATAATTTAAATATCGTCAAAAAAATTCAAAAATATGCTTATGTTTTCAAGTAAACTAGTATTATACATTTTTTTACACCAAAAATAATAGCTTGAGAAGATATGGTCGACCGTTCAGAAGTAGGAAGCGTTGATCGTCGGGGTTTCGGTCAATGTTCTTATTTAATAAAACACATTTAAATTGATACAGAGAACCTTCCCGTGGATTCCTCTATAATAAAACCTCCTATTCCTCTTATTGGAGTGGAACATATTTTGATCTCCACGGTCACACTGTTTTTTCCGGTGAAATGACCCCTAACACTCACTGTTTCACTTTAATTGGCGCACTTTGTATAGCCATTAGACGTGGGGAATACAATGAACCACTATCAACCTTTAACCGAAGAAAACCGTTTTCAAAGAAAAATAAAACACTAGAATCCTCGTTTCGGTTACTCAAAAAGAAATGATCGAGGTATCGAGAATATTTGTTATACATTTTGATTTGGCTTGGAGTAGTGGAAATATTATTTTAAAAAATGTTTTAACAGACAAGATCAGTTTCGAACTTATGTAATTTGTTTTTAAATGCCTGGAATTGGAACAGCTTTAACACTCTTGAGTTTCAAGACTCCCAGACTACCTGTTTTCCATCGTGAATTTCAGGGAATAATTATTTTCTAAATATTATCTATTTCCTTTAATTCAAGAAAAAAATATCTCTTTATCTCATAATATTTTATAGATCTAAAAAAAATTTTATTGTATAAAAGGGAAATCGTTAGCCTTTCCGAATAGAATATCTCTCAAGAAGTCATTGGCAAAAGGTTCGGCTAAAGAACTGGTTTGATTTTATGGCTCTCTGGAGGAATCGGTTTGATTCTTTTTGTTGGCCTTCATTAGCTATTTCTATTCTTGGTCTTAAATATTCGGCTCTTTAAAAACCTCTTCAACTTATCTGCTGAATCTCATTGCCTTTAAAAGCCAGTTCTTGTCTCTGAATTTATTTGAATCTCATGAGGGGATTTGCAATATTTAAAAAAACAAAACAGAGAACAGTATCTCCATTATAAAAAATACCTAGTAAGCTGTTGTAAATATACCCAATTAACTCAATCAAACAACAAGAAGTCTGAAGAGCTTAGAAGAAAAATTGTTGATACACACTTCTCGAATAAGGTATTTTCTAGTGTAGATGGAGATAGTTAGCCGCTGTAGAGATACGAAGACAGGTATAGTTGGGATTCGGCTAGGAGAAAAACGTCAGACTTTCAAAAAGAAATCTGTATTTTTGGACGTTTCGACTGCAACAATGGCAGCCTTCTTCAGCTAAAAAATATATACAACTTATAAGTAAAGAAAATGTACAACTAGTAAGTAAAAGACAGGCAGAAATGAACGGAGTATATATATCAATACAATAAATTTTAACCAATCTTATTTTTAAGAAACAATGAAAATACGGTAGTTGGAAAGTAAACAGCATGTAGAAAGTATTAGTAAAAACAGTACAAAAAAAAAATTAAACAGTAAAAACAACGAACATTTTTTATGTAGTGAAAAACAAAATCTATTTCTTAACACCTTTTACAACCTCCTTTACAACCCGCTTTTACAACCCAGCAATTGTACCTTTCATCTTCACCGATTTACCGCCTCCCCACCCTTTTTCATAACTATAAAGACCACCGGTGTAGTTGCTGTCGTTCATACTTCCAACCATGGTTACCTAAGTTGTCCTCGAGGTCTTCCTCCCTCCCCCCTAGGCATTCTCTAGTGGTATGTATCTATATATTAATTGTTATAAATTGTATTCACTTATAAAATAGATTTTGTTTTTCACTACATAAAAAATGTTCGTTGTTTTTACTGTTTAATTTTTTTTTTGTACTGTTTTTACTAACACTTTCTACATGCTGTTTACTTTCCAACTACCGTATTTTCATTGTTTTTTAAAAATAAGATTGGTTAAAATTTATTGTATTGATATATATACTCCGCTCATTTCTGCCTGTCTTTTACTTACTAGTTGTACATTTTCTTTACTTATAAGTTGTATATATTTTTTAGCTGAAGAAGGCTGCCATTGTTGCAGTCGAAACGTCCAAAAATACAGATTTCTTTTTGAAAGTCTGACGTTTTTCTCCTAGCCGAATCCCAAGGTATTTTCTGTTATATACCCTTAAAGAATTCGTTTCCCTTTCTTCTTTATTCATGCTAAAAATAAAAACGTTGGACCACAGCAGTCGATGCACCCCTAAAAATAAATTAAGCCCGGCTAGCTACTTTACCCACATCATTATAAATCTTCGTTAAATAGAAATCAAACACCTATTTAAAACCCTGCGAGGTGCCATTTTCTGTGAGCCATACATAGGCTCAAGAGTAATTATTTAACGATTTTGTACATAATGAATAAATAAAAATAAAACGTTCTTCAGCTGATGAGGTCTATCACCAATTACAGATTGCGTTGGTAGTCATCTTTTTCTCACTGTTTTTAAAGACATGTTTTTCTCACTGTCTTTAAAAACAGTGAGATAAAGATGTCTACCAACGCAAATAATTATTTCCATTAATCGGCACTCGTTTATGGCACCTTTTTAAAATAAAGAAAACCTAGAGTCAATTGAAAAGTTTAGAATTAAAACTCTTAGTATTCTGTTTTCTAGCTCCGAGCTATTTTTGTTGGAAACAAACATTAATAAAACTAATTTCACTGTTTAACAAACTCGTATGAACCCTCTGGTTTCTTTTTAAATTGGTGGCCTCGTTGGTGTTGCCGTGAGTGATAAGGCGTACGCACTCCATGCTTAAAGGTCCTGGGTTCGATTTCCACTATGAGTGCTTTTCGTCCAACAAAAGAAAAGGCATCGGCCATATCCTGGCTAGAAAAGGGAGTTAACCTGTAGAAAACTAATGGCAAAAATCTATACAGAGTATTTTCGAAACAAATTTAAAAAAAAAAATGGACCATTTATTTAGGTTGATAAAGCGGGAACAGACCTGAATATATATATATATATATATATATATATATATAATATTGTTAATCTTCATTAAATTTCCCAATTCACTAGATTCATCTTGTGTTCTTGTGTTGCATATGCGACGGGTCATATAATTTTTTTTTTTTTTTTTTTTTTTTTTTTTTTTTTTTTTAACGGCGCTAGCCACTAGAGCACGGGAGACCCCCGGGTCGAATAAATAGACTTAATTTTCATAGTAACTCCCAACATTCACCAGTAAATGTTTCGAGAGCTATTTCACGCATTTTCAGGGCCTTATCTTGCCCTTTCACTTTATGGAGATATAAAAAACACTCCGATTTCAACAGGGTATATCTAGGGAGCATGTACTCCCAAACCTCCAAAGGTCATGATCAACTAAGGGTTCTTGGTCCATTTTATTAAAATATCCGGTTGTGAATACAATTTTTTCAAAGCAACCATTTATTTGTCAGCTGACGAAGCATTTTATTTGAAATTTTGGAAAAAGATTAACCTTTTAATTGATTTATTCCGTAATAAGCCACCATAAACTAGCCTGCTAATATAAAATCACACAATCGTGCTTTCGGAGAATATTCACTCTACAATGTTTATAAAAATATTGATTTGATTTTATTAATGAAATTATTGACAACATGAAACAATATTAATAAATTTTCCCATAGTATTTTATATTTATGTTTCGTTCAATGTATTTAGTTTTATAAAAATATATGATGCGAAAAATGTATTCTTTAGTAAAATTATATATTTTCCTAATGTGGATTTATTTCTTCTTTTCAGAATGTTTTGAAAAGGCCAAATCAAACCTGGGAGTTCCTAACGTACTCATCAACAATGCTGGTATTTGGGACGACAGCCCATCTGGTTGGGAAAGACAGGTCAACATTAACGTCGTAAGTCAAATTGTGTATTCATATATTTTTTTTTGGTTAATGCATTTTCTTTTTCTGCATAATTTGTAACAATGGTGTAGAATTTGGTCTAGAATTGAGGGGGTTTCAGATGAAACCATACTCCTAATGGACCAATTTTGCTTATTTTCATAAGTCTCTTCCTAGCATTACATTCTGGGGTTGTATTTTGAGCGTCGTTGCAGCAAAACAAAAATTACAAGTCCTAAGGGAATGTGAATAATTTGTATCCGGAGTAAAATCCGTCCTCCTGATGGGCTGAATTTGCTGGGTAACGTACTCATCCAATCGCTTAAATATGGAAATGCTATATACCGTGTTTCGAGGCAAAAGAATAATAAGTCCGTCATACTGCGTTATTAAGCATTTTTCTCATGTAGGAGGTAGTGTACGCTGCATTACTGAATAATTGGCTTAAAATAATCTACATAAAAACAAAATAAACATGGATAGTTTTGGTATTTTATATTTGTAACTAGCTGTTACCCGGCGTGCCATGCTACACCTACTTTCTGCATTTAGAAAAGCCAAAATAAATTAGAATCCAAATAATTAATATTGAAATCTAATAACACAAATCTGTAACTGTTCGGGTTCACAGTTTAAGACGATTTTAACCTTGCCTATGAGACTCCCCAGATTAAGACCTACATGTGTGCCCAGTTTGATTTAAAATCGGTCAAACGGTGTGGATTAAACAAACAGTGTGGAAGAAACAAACAGCCAGACAGCTGGTCAACTTTTTTGATCTCACCTACGAGACTTCCCGGATCAAAACCTACCTGTGGTCGGTCAAACGGGCAGACAAACAGACAGACACGTGATATTTTTATATATATAGAAGGACATCTGGCTCGATAATGTTTTTTTTTTCTGAATAAACCCAAACTTCTAAGGACCTATTTTGATTTATTTTGCGACACATGTTCCTCATTGGTTGGGCATCAGGTCTCGTTGGAAGGAAGTAAAAATAACGGCCGGTAAGGGCAAATTAATGATAGGTAATTATACTCTTCTCTCAGTTAATTATAACGGAAGTCAAAATTTAAATAAATAAATTATCGTCTTAAGGCCCTTATCTGTCTAATGTTCATCATTGGATATCCTTACATATCCTTATTATCCTAGAGATAATACTAGTAAAAGAACAATACAAAATTACACATCATTAAAAAAAAACAATAAAAAAATTAATCCAAATGATAAACTAGAGTCTACACCACTCGGTTCAGCTTCGTTCCCTGGGGAACGTTTTTTTTTTTTTTTTAACTCCTTCAATACAATGTATATGGGAAGGAATTCTGTCAGATTAGAGCAGTTGATACAGGTAGTGTACATGACATTTTCAGATGGTAAGTTTCTTCCAATTAAAGCAAAATGAAGAATTTTCTTTTTTCTTCTTCAAATCGATGTCTTATTTCTTGAAATTATTTATGTTTACATTTTTTTCGACAGAAAGGTCCAGTGAATGGTTCTATGCTCGCTCTAGAGTACATGGGTAAGAAGAACGGAGGTGCAGGTGGTACAGTACTCAATACTTCTTCAGTACTCGCTCTGGTACAGTCCCCGATCATGCCCATCTACTCCGGTACGAAGGCTGCTGTTCTCCTCTTCACTCGCTGTTTCGGCGTAAGTAAAACAATATTTTTCGAATAATGGACTTTGGAAAAATTTACTTGTCTATCTTGGATTTGAATCAAATGCCTCTGGCCCGCGTTTTGGCGCCCAAACCAATTCGACAACCGTGCTCATATCTTAGCATGGCAATTTAGTTCATATCTATACTTTAGAAGATGGCCATTCAGCTGAGTATTATACTTGCTCTTTGTAGATCTTTCGACAACGTTATTCGTTCTTCTTATAAAGCAACTACTCCTGTAAATTCAGCTGATACGTCAGTATAGACGAAGAAGATGTCAGTGTTGTTAAAGAAGCGTACATTTCAACGAATCTACTTTTGCTTCCAGAAGAACCATGAGAGCACACGGTTCAACGTAAAATTTATCAATGTCATCGAAAATAAAATAAAAATAATGTTCAGTGCCGATACGGTAATCAATATTTCTCTAAATAAAAAAAGTCCGTCACGCAGGAGCTGCATAACTAACACTTTCCTCAGAATTTGGGGAGTGTAGACTGGTTTCCAGAACAATTTGCTTAAAATATCCTGCATAAATAAAATAAAAACATGAATAGTTCTCTTTTAATTTTGTAATGAGTAACTGTTCAATTATTAATTTTGTAATTAATTTGCTTCCAGAGTTAGGTTTACACATGGTACCTACTACACTACTTAATAAATACAAAAAACTTCATATTTTCGTCTTTTGATCTGACGCAGGAACAGGATACAGTCCCTCTAGTGGGAGATAGCGCTCCTTGCGGCGGCCTTGCGAACCTACGTCTGGCAAGCTAATTCTATTGAAATATATTGCAAAGTAAACCCCCCTTTCCTATTGACCGATTTAGCTCATTTTTACAACACTTCTTTCCCATGAGTTACCCACGAGGTATACCGCGTTTCGTTACAATACAGCAGAAATTACGATCGGTATGAGTATATTAGTAATTTGGGTCCGGAGTAAACCCCCCCCCCTCCTAACGAACCGATTTAGTTTATTTTTACAACACATTTTTACCTGTAGATTACCACTACAAATACCGAGTTACTTCGAAATATAAAAAAATCACGGCTGCTAGTGGCGAATTGGTATTTTGGGTCCGAAGTAACCCCCCCCCCCTTCTAATGAACCGATTTAGTTTATTTTTACATCTCACTTTTCTCTCTAGATTACCACTACGAATACCAAGTTTCGTTGAAATATAACAAATATTACGGCTGGCATGGTCAAATTAGTGTTTTGGGTTCGGCGTAAACCCCCCCCCCCCCCCCCCCCCTCCCCCGTTCCGGGGGACCGATTATGGTGGTTAACGAACTCGTTCAATCGTTTGCTAATTGAATGCTATATACTAAGTTTCGTGACGAAAAAACAAAAACTCTGGCCGCTATCGTGTTAACAGACAGACAGACACACACACATATGTATATATATATATATATGCATGTATATATATATATATATATATATATATATATATATAAATTTTAACGGGGGTCATTTTCGGTGTCTACTAGGTAGGATCGATAAAGATTTGAAGACATTTTTCAAAAATTCCGTCATGAGTGCAACCTCAATAGCTACTTTCCTTCGGAGGAAAGTTCTAATACATATTTCTCCCAATAAAATAAACTAGAATAAATAAAAAAGTCTTTATAGGACTTCCATTGACGCACAAATGGAAAACCCCGTGCCAGAAATCAGACCTTATCTTTCTGCTGAAGAGGATAAAAGGAGCCAAAAATAAACAAGTCCTCCTACGAAAGGCCTATTTCAGAATCTGGCAAATCTAGTATTCAACTCCCACGTTCTGAAAAGGGAGTCAATCAAGATACTTACAATGAATTTAAATAGTATTTTGAAACAATCATGAATAATAAATATAGTAGTCATTTAGTATGTAAAATTAGGCTGAGAGTTGGTTACTGAAGAATTGTATAGTATATCTAAGCTCCAAAAAATGTGCTTAGGTTAATAATATGGGTTTAACGAATTTAATCAATTTTGAGATAGAATCATTAGCGGATTACGAGGAAATTCGGAAAGAAAACTGGAATTTATGTTTTGGAGCATGAATATTTTTTCACATTTTTGTAAACCATTATACTTATACATAAAGTTTGGTGGTGGGAAAAGAGGAAGTATTAAAAATATATATTATATTAACAGAGTTGAGGAGTTTTGGTTTTCCTGTATATTGTATTAATTGAAGAGGTCGGGGCAAAATTGTGCCAAGCAACATTTTTAACAAAACTTAACTGTAGCTGCTATAGGTTGGATATTATGTGGAACTATTAGTTAAAATGGTTAGGGACAACAAGATTAAGTAGCATACAGATTACTTTGTAGTCATATCTTAGTAGCATCATCATATACCGTTAGTCCCAAATAATATGCAATATATAGCAGCCACAGATAAGTCTTTTGCTACAGTAAAATTTTGCTTGGCACTATTTTGCCTCGACCCCTTCAATTATTCTGTTAAGATTGAGAAATCGTGGAAGGGACTATTCGAATGCCTAATAAATGTTGAAAAAAAATCGCTTAGGCGTAAGTTTCAATGGAATTGCCTTAATCAAAGGAAGATACTGCCATGTTCGAATTGTTACGCACTTTTTTTTTTTTTTAATCTTACCAGATACAGATAAGCGTTAAACGAAACACGCTAAGTTGACACAGTTCCTTAATAGTTAATGACCGGTCATCTTGTAATGTTTCTAATGTATCTGTCACTAATTGTTCTGGAGCGAGTTTTTCTTATTTTGTTGTAGCATTCGGGAATTTTTGAATCATTAGGCGCTAATTTATCTGCCCCACGAGTAAGTTAATTTCCTAGAATTCCAGAATGTCCTGTGAATTGTAAAGGATTTGTCGTTAAGATTTCTGTAGGTGGGTCACGAATTGTGCAATTACTTAACGATTGAAGTATATTTTGACTATCAGTGTATGTAGTGTCTAATAAGTTGTAGTCTACGAAAGTAAAGTAAATTTTGTTGTATCGGGAATTTGTCCGCCTGATTGTTGGTGTATAGTCATACTTTACAGTACTATTTAATCTCTATTAATTCTCGAATTTTAAACAAAATCACACATTTTCAACCCACCTTCTGAGCTCCCATCTTTTTATACATTAATATCTTTATTCGTGTAATGCTATACAGATAAAGAAGGATAAGAGGCAGTGTGGCCATACACACGTGTGGCGTTTAGGAACCCTAAAGGTGACGGCCATACACGTTCAGTTCAAATCTCAAGGCAAAGACTGCACAGGTTGGTCTCAAGGTCCTCAAAAGGACTGAACGGGTCTAACACACACACGATGAGTTAATAAGTCTTAAGGAAGGGACTGGACAGTCCAATTATAATAGACCCACTGAATGTGAAGCAAATGTCCTCTGTCCACACACATCAGGCCTGGCCTGCACACACATAAGGTGGCTTTATTGGACGGTACAGGTTATAATCTATTGGTTTTATCATTCTACTTCGATGGACTGTAAAGTTCAACTCTGGTCTCATGGATCTCACATACACTTCGTTCTTTATCTTCAGGGCCTTACATTAGTCTGCAAGTGGTTTTTAAGAGAGATTAATGCGTTAAATAATCGTGTGCTTAAAGATTTAAATTACTGACGCACTAAGATATTATATCACCCACTAATTGGAATATTCATTACTAAAATGTATTATTTTCATATTTTTATTACAGACTGATTTCCACTACAACCTGAACGGAGTAAAATTCATTGCCATCTGTCCACATGTTACGGGTGGATCCGCACTCTTCCAAAACCTTGACAAGTGTTTCCCCATTCCCGGGCCAGAAATGGTTGAACTCTATAAAAGCGGAGTCTCTGACAATGACTACCAGACGTAAGTTATTCTTCTGACACTCCATATTTCATTATTTTCGTATATTTCATAGGAATATTGTCCATAAAAAGTAGAACACTGGATTTTTTAACATCCAGATCTTACTTCATCGCCTTCCGACCCTCAACCAGTAGGGGAGGTCGCTTTATGACATCTGAGTTTGGGATTGAGGTCTGATGTCAGTTTCTCTTTTTGTTTCAGAGTTGACGCTGTTGCCGATTCTGCCCTGGAAGTCCTTGAAAAGGGTAAAAACGGCAGTGTCTGGACTGTCGGCCAGAACAAGCCACCAGAAGAATTCCACCCTAAGGATGCCGAACTCGTCCTTACAGGAAAAAAGAATATATAAATAATGAATTGTTTATATAAAAAGTTCTCGATGCGAATCAAAACCGTTCATGTCCATTTTCTTTCTTTATAACTATTTTAATGGTAATTTTTAAATAAATAATTTTCAAACAAATATGTTATCTTTTTATAATCCTTCATAGCCGTTATGTGTTCAATTATTTGGGGGGAGGGTAGAATGGAACATCAGTTAATTTAGTTTATTCATTTATATTAATTTCTTATCTGTAACTGCTAGCTTTTGGATGGCACCAGACTGATATATTTTTAATAATTTTGATATAACGTAGAAGGTCAAATGATCAAATAAAAACACGTTTAGATACTAGTAATTTTTATTAACATTTCCCTGCCGATTTCATACCCATATTAATGACTCTTCAGGGGTACTAAGTCTAGTAAAACAGAGTGTACTATAGAAACTCGAATCTTCTGCTAGGGTCATTTTTGAGAAGAAATATGATATCTTTCTGTTAGGCTTTGTTTGGGGGTGATATTAAATTCAAAGCTCAAGTGGAATTAACATATAGTGTATATCTGTGAAAAAAGCCAAGAGGGTGCTTTGGTCCTGTCGGGGCGTGGTTGGGAAGCCCGGGGGGATCAGACCATCTGTGGCTCATTGGATCTTCACTATGGTGGTAAGACCCACAGTCACCTATGCAGCGTTGGAGTGGTGGCATAGGTGTAAGATGGATTGTCACAGGAAAGAAATACAGAGGTTAGGCTGTTTATCAGTCACTATGAGGACCACACTCACTAGGGCGATGGAACTATTACTTGATCTGCGACCTCTGCATGTAGAAGTGGAGAGGTTGGCCAGAATGTCTGCTTATAAGCTTAAAGCGCAGAACCTTAGAAATATGATGTGGAGGATACAAGCAGATCCTTACAGAAAATGAGGGACTCTTCATGCTACAGATGCCCTCGGACTACATGTCATCCGAAGAGAAATGAGGATTTCAATCCCGTTGGGGAACTTCCCAACAGTTTTCCAGGTAGAACCCATTGGTATACTTGTGTAGAGATGTTATCAATATATACTCTGACAGCCAGCCAGCATAATCAGCTAAGGGGGGCACCTGCATTAGGTCCAAGATTGTGGATGAATGCAGGAACAAGCTAGATCGTTTAGCTGTCGACGACCGGGTTAAGTTGCACTGGGTGTCAGGTCACTCTGGATACTCGGAAATGATGGTGCGGATAGACTGGCAAGACAGGGGACCAAACACCCCCTCTATGGACCAGAACCAATCTGTGAAGTATCTCTAAACCCTAGCCGAAGGAATTATTGGTGACAGGGCGAGGACAGAACACCTAGGCATTTGGCAAAGAATCCAAACGCAAAGACACTCAAAGGGTGTCCTAGGAAAGATAGGTAGGAAACGAATAAAGACAATTTTGTTCCTACACACAAAGGCTATGAGGGGGGCTGTTGCTCCTTAGACAGGTCATGCAAAGATGAATAAACATCTACATAGCATCGGGCTGGCTACAGCCCCCATATGCAGGATGTGTGGGATGAAGGAGGAAACGCCTGTCAATATAATTTGTGATTTTACAGTACTCGCAAGAAGGCGCTTCGTGTACTCTGGATGTGCGAAAATAACGGATCCGGGTAGAGATCCTGAGCTTACACCTCAGAATATCAGCAGGTTCGTCAAGGATGCAGGGCTACTGCACTGAGGTTATCAGGTGCTCAATAGATATTTTAGTTCGAAGGGCCTTAGGGGGCGCTATTCTATCTATCTAGCCTTTGGATAAAAAGAAAAGGCTACACCTAAGCTAGAATCTAAACACAGAACTAAATCTCAGAAATTTAGTCATAGAGTCTTATGTGTAAGGTTAGCTCAAAGCAATCGGGCTTTCTTGCGGTCATAATAGTAGTTAAGCCAAAGGAGACGATCCAATGCGCCAGAGTAATAAAAGAAGCTAAAAATTCTCTCCTACCTCTCAGAACTAATTCAAAATGTAACGTTTTCATTCGAGGATAGAAGATTTTTCGAGAAGTAAATTGTAACTGGTGAAGCGATTACATCAAAAGGAATTAATTCCTAAGCTTAGACCGTTATATTGACTCAGAAGAAGATTTAAAATGTGAGAATTCTAATCAGTAGTGTAACAATTAGTTTAATAAATAAACCTTTAGAAAATATTTCGATTGTTGATTTTTGGTCATTGAACGATCCACTGCACAAGTTTTCCGAATGGCGCACAGCTTAATTCATGCTGCCTTATTCTGAAGGGGACAGCAGGCTTTCCTATTCTAAACCAATTCTGTCTGATATGATTGTTGAAGTGCTTAGGCTAAAGCTAGGATGGAAGGTACAAGGGGCTACAGAGAAGTGGAATATACTCCAATTAGCCGAATTGAGTGAGATTGCCATTTTGGCGATGATGCAAATCCATGTCCTTGTGGTCCTTGACCGTGACCATGCTCTAGAAGCCACGCTCCTTCTATATCATCTTGCACTACATTTTTAGAGATCGGATAGCTGGGAGAAATTTCAATCCGCACTGTTAGTTGCCCGTGAGGAATAAAATTGTAGACCAACAAACCCTGTTGGAGATAAAACTAAATTTACTGATAAAACTAAATTACTCTTAGGAACAGTAAAAAAAAAAAGAAGAAATTCCGTCACTCAGGAGTATATATATATATATATATATATATATATATATATATATATATATATATATATATATATATATATATATATGGTCCATAAATGTATTAAGAAATTATTCCTAAAATGTAATGATAGCAGAGAAGAGATGCAATTTTCACTATTTCTATAAATTCCATTTACCAAAGATCAATTGAATACAAAAGTATTTAATTGGTGTAGTAAATATACGGTTTTGATTATTCCTGAGCACATGCTGTAGATTTTGTTTTAATTCTTGAAGGCAGTTTTTAAGCAGAACAAAATCTCTTGGCAGTCACGCAAATTAAATGAACAATGAACTTCATCGAAGGACATTCCTAGGGTCTGGAGTGGCCAGAAATAGCATGCAATTGAGCCACGTCCGTTATTATAGCATTTAGAATGTCTATAATACTAATAGCCATGAGACATATAAGAATTATTCCACAGGCAATAGAGCTAAGAAACTTTTATTGTGTGTATTTTCTATCTGGGTGTATATAAAATCCTATAGCCATACTTGGTAATATCATTCCCACTTTCATATATATATATATATATATATATATATATATATATATATATATATACACACATATAGAATGCTAACCACTTACTTCACGCGTTTTGGTATATTGTCGTTTCCAGAAAGCAGTCACATTTTACTTCATATTTGGTTACTTTATAAGCGGGTCAATCCACATCAAAACAACCAATGGATGTTGCTGGCATGTTTTATTTAATTTTTATCAGTATAATTTCCATACCTACATATATCTGGGAGTACAAAACTATTTTGCTTACAATTTTATAATTATTAATTCAGTTGTCAGGAACCATTTTGTTTGTGAAGTTCGGTCATTTGTTGCGTTTTCAGATGTTAGCAATAAGTTAAATATCTTCTTTATTTATAGAGATATCAACTTGAACTGAAAACCATTATATTCTACGTGAAATTATCTACAAATAAGGTTATTATCAAAACTTTGCTAGGTATCCAGGAAAGAGCCTAAAATTAACTTAAAAATCGTAAAGAAAATGGCAAACTTATGTTTTCAAGGATTTTCTTTCAAGGAATTCAATCAAGGAATGAATACAAATTTTTAATATTTTACTCCCTTAAAGATATAACTGACACCATGACTGAAAAGGTTTTACAGGTCTTCCAAATTCGCAATTTCGTCCAAAATGCCGATTTTTGAATGGATATATCCCAAAGAAGAGCTCAACCAAAAAAATTGAAATTTGTACAAAATACTCTTTATATAGATAGTATTCAACACATAAAATTTCATCATGGTGTTTTTAGTAAACGTTTTTTTTTTTTTTTTGTTAATATACAAAAGTTTGAGAATTTGCATGTTCTACATATACTCTGGTCTACAATGAAATTGTCCCAAGAAATCTATACAGTATTTCTTGTAGATGTCGGTGCCCACGTTATTGAGGAGCCACCCGTTTTTCTCTATCACCCTCCAATTCTTAGAAAAACGGTAAATACGAAAAACAGCGTTTTCCATCGCATTTCGTTAAAAACGAAGTCCCTATTCATACGACTAAAAAAGTAAAAATTGCAAATTTTAGGATATTTTCTTTAAAACAACCCCAAACTCATTAAAACCCTTTGAGCATATCCGGAGATATACTACTTCAGAAAGTTTTGATAGTAGCCTTATTTGTAGATAGTTTCATGTAGAATATAATGGTTCTCAGCTCAAGTTGATCGATCTATAAAGAAAGAAGATATTTAACTTATTGCTACTATCTGAAAACGCGATGACTGAACTTCACAAACAAAATGGTTGCTAACAACTGAAATCTTAGCAACAATTTTATTTATTTTTAGTTGATTTCAAATGGATTGACACAAGCTCGATAGGCAAAATATACCTTTAAGTTATCTCCTGCATTTACTTAATAAAATTAATTTTAAAAAAAACATTTTTCTTGAACTATGTATACATTATTTTCTGATGAAATGTTATACTACGATCAGAAATAATAATTTACAAAAAATAACGATAGAAATAATTTATGAGAAAAAACATGGGTTTATTCGAAGATAACTTCATTTCTAACGTCCTTGGGAGACGGAAAGATTCGACCTCGCTGTAACTGGGAAAATTGCTTTACATCTTGCAATGTTTTGGTTAGGTTATCAAGTAGCAGGTTATTGTATCCCTTAACTGATCAACATTAGTTTTTAAATGAGTAGTGTAAAACATAGGTAAAATGAAAATAAATTGTAATACATACTGTCATTTTTAGTTCATTCTCATAACAATCTGTGAGTAATAATCTGTCAATTACAGGTCGTCCAGGCATGACTATGAAAAAGAGAGTAGACCCAAGTCTCACCATCATTCTGATTCTGAAGAATCTTCCTCATCTCGGCATAAATCTAAAAACAAAAAAGAATATGATAGAAGACATAAAAAAGAAAAGAAGAAAACAAGCAAGAGAAGGTATGATCTGAAATTCTGCCACTCAATCTTCAACCTTAGGTGATATCACTGTCCCCTTGTGTGTTCCTTCTCAGTTCTTTAATACCTCATAAATGCTAAATCACCTATTTAAAAATTTTACTTAAAAACGACTAGCCTGGAAGCCACATATTAACCAATCAACCAAATGTACATACTTTTCTTCTTGGCTAATGATCAAATCTCTCACTTACGAATTTACGTCACATTTACAAGACAATTCTTACACCAATATGAGGTTCTACCATTCAACTCTAAAATAAACACCAATAAAATTCAATCCATGCATCTTAAATTCTTCAAAAATAACTGATGCTTCATTTCTAATTGGACTCTTCACCGTGATCTGAATCAGTGTTGGGCATTATTCGAATGATTATTCAAATAAATTTTTAGTGAATGATGAATAATTCACTGACTTATCTTATTCACACAGTACATCATGAATTATTCGTTATTCATCATTCGTTATTATTTATTTCTAGTAGGTCTACTGATTCATCCTACTCAAACACACACACACACACACATATATATATATATATATATATATATATATATATATATATATATATATATATATATATACATATTTCTGACTGCCAACATCATAATAAATCTATCATTATTCACTAAAATATTTTTATTCTGATTGATCATTCGAATAATTTGTGAATAAAACATAAACTTCATTCACAGAATAACGAATAATGAATAAAAGTAATTATTCTTCATTCGTGAATAAAATAATACATTTATTCATTAATCGTTATTCATCATTCTGAATAATTTTTGCCCAACACTGATCTGAATATTCATTTTACCCAATATTTGGCCAAACCTCTCTACCATAATCCCAATAAAAAATAGTCCTAACTTTTTCTTAAATCTTTATAAGATTACAATTAACCTCATATAGATTTAAGGTCACTTTAATAATTTACTGGAAACAAATTTTATATAAACTCAAAATAAATTTAAAAAAAAAAAAATGAACTAAATGGGCTAATTTTTTAATTCATAATTAATAACAGCTTAATTATTATTTTGTTACAGTTGCATGCAAGTTATTGTGTCATTTATAACTTATTTTCAATAGCAATTTTCAAATTTTTCTCTATAGAGACCCCAGTTTATATGCATTTCTCTTAACACGATAGCGGCCACAAATTTGGTCCTTCACCCTATAACTTTGGCCTATACCATTTTCCTATTAACATCCTGGCGAGGTCATTAAGCAGGAAAATTGGTCCATTAAGAGTTCGGGCCAACGGACACAGCCATGTTGAATTCACAGGTTCCCGTTGATCACCAAAGTTAAGCAATGGGTGACCGACCGCGTGCTGTTGGCATTATAATGTATAATGCCAACAGCACGCGGTTGGTCCCAGCCGTGGCACGGCACGGTCTAGCGTGAATCAACCTTAAGCTTAAGACTCGGCTTTTGACCTAAGGTGTATTATAAACAGAAGGGAGTTAATATAATCTATATATTACTAATTCAGTCATTGTATATCTACTTTGTACTGTCTACATTCTATTCATATTTTTGTTTGCCAAGAGTTTTTGTCATCCAAGTGTCAAAGTTCGTAGAGGTTTTACTCGAAATGTGCTTCATCCACTTGCCATATTTCTACCTTTAAAAACTTCTATGTCTTTCTATATTGATGAATTGCTAAGAAAATATAATATGGACGAGTGCAATCCTGTGTCGACCCCAATGATACCTTGTCTCAAACTCGAGCAAAATTCAGAAAAAGTTCTTCCAGGATACCCTTATCAAAATCTTATAGGGTCACTCCTTTACCTATCTATTGGTACAAGACCAGATATTTCTTATCGAGTAAGTCTTTTAAACTAGTACAACATGTGTTATGGCCATGATCACAGGATGGTAGCAAATCAAATCCTCCGTTACCTCAAAGGGACCAGAAATCTGAGTCTTACCGATCTAACTCCGAAGAAATGTGAGTACGTTTTCAATAGATAATTGTATTGACTTATACATCCTTCCTCAAGAATGAGGATTAAGAATTATCCGCTTCTGTGTAAGTTGGCTTCTGTCAGTTTCCTGAGCTTTGTGATGCCTAATCTATCCCATTTCTTCGAAATGTTGATAACATTTTTTAATGCTAAAAAAAGCTGTTCGTTTCTATTCAAAGTTTTCCAAAAGTCACTAGGAACTGCGCTAAGATGACGCAGTTCCTGCGAGTCTGACTTCTTAACTACTGATGCACTATTTTGATCAATACAGGTCAGGATATCACCAATTCTTTGGAGAATAAGAAACTGTGGCTTTTTCTCGTAATTTGAAAACATATGTTCTTTGATAAACTGAATTAGTAAACTAAAAACTAAAACTAAACTAAAATCACAAATTTAGGTCTCTTTTACTAAACTAAACTGATTGCATTACTAAAAACAGAGTCCATATGTTTAATAATTATACAAATCTAAAACTAAACTAAAACTAAAACTAAAAATACAACATTAGTTTAGTTTTAGTTAGGGAAAACTAACGTTAGTTTAGGTAACTAACGTTAGTTTTGCCCAACACTGATTATAAAAGGGTAGCAACCCCCAATTGTAGCAACCCCAAACAAACAAATAAAAAAATGAGTTAGTTATTCCTTAACTAAATTATTAATTTACCCTTACAGGCCGTAATTTTTATTTCATTATAAAGGAACTCAATGTACAATGTGCCCAACTATTAAGAAAGACGTTCTGCGAAAAAAAAATGCCAAATACATTATGAGTGGTGCTTTTCCAGAACATTTTATAAATATATATATATATATATATATATATATATATATATATATATATATATATATATATTTGAGTCAGTTATTAACAACAAAATAAACAAGTGTCAATTCTTTTTTGGTGCCAGATACTTTATGTGCATTCCTCAGAAAAGTACCATAAAATACAAAC
This sequence comes from Gonocerus acuteangulatus, assembly GCA_946811695.1. Classification (NCBI taxonomy): domain Eukaryota; kingdom Metazoa; phylum Arthropoda; class Insecta; order Hemiptera; family Coreidae; genus Gonocerus; species Gonocerus acuteangulatus. The sequence goes on from OX328131.1 coordinate 44,605,479, forward strand.
TTTCTGAGGAATGCGCTTATGTAAACAGTTCCGGTGTCTTCCACTTTTTTTTGTTTTTAACGATTTAAATGAGCGTTAATGTTTTCAATGATTTATTGAAATTATTTTCATTTTTAGGAAATCAAAATCACCTAGTAGTGACTCAAGCTCGACCAGTTCTGATACGGACTCATCGTCTGACAACTCAGTGAAGTTACTGAAACGATTGCACGACAAACATGAAAAAATGGTGCGGCAAAAGAAGAAAGAGAAAGAATTGATGAAGGCTACTGAAACTCCAGAGGAGAAGCGAATTAGAAGGTTATTGAAAAAAGAAGCAAAAGAAAGGAAGCGAAAGCAGAGAATGGGTTGGGACAAAGATTATTTACACTATACAAACACAGATAATCCTTTTGGAGATGCAAATTTACTATCTACTTTTGTTTGGGATAAAAAACTAGCAAAGGACGGTCTTACAGGAATAACGAGAGAAGAATTAGAAAGGATTAATAGAATCAAGCAAGAAGAAAATAAAATAGAACTGGAAAAGGTTATTATTTTTTTAATACATATGTTTTTTCTCAAATTTTTATAATTGTTTTTAGCGCTTAATTTTCAAATCTTTATTTTTTAGAAAATCTAACTTGCCAGGTCGGGATTTGAACCCAGAAAATATGATCTTTGCTCAGTTATTATATGGGCTTCATATCACAGCATGACAAGTTAATACATCTAATGGAGCCAAAGCTCCAGATATATCCTACAGCACCACATTCATCTGAAATCAGACATTCTTAGTGTCATATATCCCTACTGGAATTTTAATATTTTAAACCCCTGTAAAATATACAGTATGATATATGCTGTCAACCAAACACCTGTGGCTACAATGGGAAATTCTGGGCTCAAATTAACCGAGCAAGTTAATTCTTTTTAAAAAGTGAAGATCTCAATATTTATTAATTTTATTGATTTATTCTATCATAACTTGAGAAAACATAAAATAACATTTATGGATGTGTGTAAGTTAAAATAATAATGTCTATAATTTTTATATGTTAGACTCAGAAACTTTTGTCAATCGGGGGGTTTACCTGTAACCTCCATGTCCAGATTAAAACTTGCTGTGCAATGTAAAGTTTTATTAAGAGTGTAATATTAACCCTTTCGTTGCTAACGAATGAAACGACTCACAGCGCCCAGTAAGCTCGATGCTTATCCGTCTAGCTTCCCCCGTACGCTCGCCATTCTCTCCTCATCTCGGTCTCACTGCTGTCCAACTCTTTCGTCTCCCTCAGCATCCTCTTGTTATAAACAAGAAATGTTCTATCATTGAAAAGAAAATCGCTCAGATATGAAATGACGATAAACTTATTTAATTGATATAATTTATAGTATATAATAATATAAGGGGGCTATTAATTCCGACCACACTTAGCAAGATCCAAAATATTATTGATAGATATAAACAGGAACAATACGGTTAGAACGGCGCTAATGGCCAAGAATTGTCGATGCGCCGTAAAAAAAAAAAAAAAAAAAAAAAAAAAAAAAAAAAAAAAAAAAAAAATACGGTTAGAGAGACAAATTTGTGTAAGACCCTGCAAATAGGCGGCGAGGCACGCCAGCTTCAACCTCCAACAATTCCTATAACAATGTGGATTGTAGGACTTAACATTCTATTTTCTTTATAGATGCATAATTTTAATTAATTACGAAGATGATTTTAAGAGGTCCCACTGATTTTATACGAGTTAAAAACACTAGGCCGGAGAAGCGACATACAGGGCTAGTACAGGCCACGAGTTAACTCGTTCAGAGAAACGAAAGGGTTAAGGGGTTTACTCTGAAACAAAATTATTAACTAATGAGATGGAGATTCTGTTGCGGTGATGCGAAGTCACGGGATGGTTGAGATTCGGCTAGGAGAAAAAAAGTCATATCTTCAGGCAGAAATCTATATTGGACGTTTTGGCCACACTTTGGCAGCCTTCTTCAGCTAAAAAACAAAAACAAATATACACAAATTACAAGTGAGAATAATCAGACAGTAAGGAGCCTCTTTTAAACATCATGACAATAAATTTTGAACCATTCCTCTTTTTTTTAAATGCACATTAGGTAGAGAGGTAGTTATTGTACGAAATGTGGTTATCAGTAAGTATAACTATTATTATTTATTATTTAAATTTTAACGTCCATTTATTATTAACTAGGAATTTTAGGACGGGTTATCTATAGGTTACCACCCTTTTCTAGCCAGGATAGGGCTGATGCCTTTTCTTTTTTCTAAAGAAAAGCCACCACCCCTAGTGGGAATCGAACCCACGACCTTTGACTCAGAGTGTTAAGTGCTCACGCCTTAACCCTCACGGCCATCGGGTCTCCGTATAACTATTAAAAATACTGAAAAAGGTAAACAAAATGGAGAAAAACATAAGCCAATAGTAAACAGAACTGGCCACGTGAGCACACAAGTTCTCTATTTTTCTTATAACATCAAATGTTAATGATATTACTTAACTTGTTGTGTTACAATTGAACAGGCGATTCACCAAAGTTGCGAAGCCTTATCAATAAATAAATAACTTACTGTTATACTTACTGACAACCACATTTTGTATAATAACTACCTGTCTACCTAATGTGCATTTTAAAAAAAAAAACACAATTGGTTCCAAATTTATTGTCGTAGTGTTTAAAAAAGGCTCCTTACTGCCTGATTATTCTCACATTCTCAGTTGTATTTTGTGTATATTTGTTTTTTATTTTGTTTTTTTGTTTTTTTTAGCTGAAGAAGCCTGCCAAAGTGCAGCCAAAAGTCCAATATAGATTTCCGCCAACTTTTTTTCTCCTAGCCGAACCCAACCATCCCTTGACTTCAAAATTATTAATCTGCTGTGTTCCTGCGATTGGACTTTTTTTGCATTTGTATTGAGATATTATTGGACCAAAAGAGCCCTTAAAAATACAAATAAAACGAATGTTATTCTGGATGTTTTAACAAATTATTGCTGTTGCTAGGTCAAAAAAAGAAGACAAGAGCGGGAAAAGGAAAGACAAGAAAGAGAGGATGCAATGATGAGATTGCAACGGGATAAAGAGGCAGAACAATTCGAGGCATGGGCTACTCAAGAAGATCAGTTTCATTTAGAGCAAGCCAGGTTGAGGTCTCGAATAAGAATAGCTGATGGAAGAGGTATTTTTCTTTATTAATTTCATTATTTCATTTAAGCCTTTTTAGCTCTTTCCTCCGAAGGAAAGTAGCTATTGAGGTTGGACTCATGACGGAATTTTTGAAAAATTTCTTCAAATCTTTATCGATCCTACCTAGTAGACACCGAAAATGACCCCCGTTAAAATTTATATATATCTATATATATATATATATATATATATATGCATATATATATATATATATATATATATATATATATATATATGTATATATACATATATATATATATATATGTGTCTGTTAACACGATAGCGGCCAGAGTTTTTGTTTTTTCGTCACGAAACTTGGTATATAGCATTCAATTAGCAAACGATTGAACGAGTTCGTTAACCACCAAAGTCGGTCCACCGGAAGGGGGGGTTTACCCTGAACCCAAAACACTAATTTGACTATGTCAGCCGTAATATTTGTTATATTTCAACGGAACTTGGTATTCGTAGTGGTAATATAGAGAGAAAAGTGAGATATAAAAATGAACTAAATCGGTTCATTAGAAGGGGGGGTTTACTCCGGACCCACAATACCATTTCGCCACTACCAGCCGTGATTTTTGGTATATTTCAACGGAACTCGGTATTCGTAGTGGTAATCCACAGGTAAATAACTGTTGTAAAAATAAACTAAATCGGTCCATTAGGAGGGGGGGTTTACTCCGGACCCACAATACCAATTCGCCACTACCAGCAGTGATTTTTGGTATATTTCGACGAAACTCGGCATTCGTAGTGGTAATCTACAGGTAAATATGTGTTGCAAAAATAAACTAAATCGGTTCATTAGAAGGGGGGGTTTACTCCTGACCCAAATTCTTAATATACTCATACCGGTCGTAATTTCTGCTGTATTGTAACGAAACGCGGTATACGTCATGGGTAACTCATGAGAAAGAAGTGTTGTAGAAATGAGCTGAATCGGTCAATCGGAAAAATCGGGTTTAATTTGTAATATATTTCAATAGAAAAGCCCGTCAGCCGTAGGTTCACAAAGCCGCCGCAAGGAGCGCTTTCTGCCACTAGAGTGACTGTATCCTGTTCCTGCGTTAGATCAAAATACGATAATATGAGGTTTTTTGTATTTATTACGAAGTGTAATAGGTACCATGTGTAAACATAACTCTGGAAGCAAATTATTAATTGATCAGTTACTCATTACAAATTTAAAAGAGAACTATTCATGTTTTTATTTTATTTATGTAGGATATTTTAAGCAAATTGTTCTGGAAAGCAATCTACACTACCCAAATTCTGAGGAAAGTGCTTAGTTATGCAGCTCCTGCGTGACGGACTTTTTTTTTTCTTTTTTTTGTTTTGCTTATGAAATGTGAACTATTTATAGATATCTTGAAATGCAAAATATATACTTCTTTTTTTATGTACTTATGTTTAATTCTATACTATTTTGGAGGCCCGGTGGCTGTGAGTGTTAAGGTGTGAGCACTTAACACTCTGTGCCAAGGGTCATAGGTTCGATTCCCACTATGGGGTGGCGGCTTTTCCTCTTGAAAAAAGAAAAGGTTTCAGCCCTACCCTGGTTAGAAATGGGTGGTAACCTATAGATAACACGTCATGAAATTCTTAGTTAATAATAATGGACGTTAAAATACTTTTAACCTTGGGGGCAAGGTTAGCTCAGAGGTAGAATGCTCAACTAATATGCTAGAGGACCTGATTACAAACGTTTTTTCATGCTTTAGGCAGCCTTCTTCATTACTAAATGCCTAGGTGAAAGAGGAAAACAACTCTAAAATCCATGGTCACCTAAAAGTTTTCATGGTCTTCCTAACTCAAATAGATATTTAGTTCTGAAGAAAGGGAGTATCCCATGGTCTAATGGTGGGTTCGATCCCCACCGGTTACAGGAATTTTCTCATCTCACGGCTCGCTGAGAAAATTCCTGGCTGCACCCTCGATGTCGGCGCTAATGGCCAAGATTTGTCGATGCGCTGTAAAAAAAAAAAATAATAATAATAATAAAGTACTGAAGAAGGCAGCCAAAGAGCATATCAAAGTGTTTGCAATATAGATGTTTCTAAAAAAAAAAAAAAAACTGATGTTTTATCTTAACCAAATCGCAACCTTTTGAAGCCATGTCTTGACTTCTTAAACTTCTTCAGGTAGCCAGTAACATCCCAACCTTTTAAACTCAGGGGATAATGTTTTCATGTTTCCATATATTGTTCTGATTACTAAAATTGTCTTTCTTTATTTATTTTTTTATTTTTATTTATTTTTTTTTTTTAGCAAAACCCATTGATCTCCTGGCCAAATACATTAACTCAGAAGAGGAAGTGGATGCTGTAGAAATGCATGAACCTTACACATACCTGAATGGCCTTTCAATAAAAGATCTAGAAGATCTGGTTGAAGATATTAAGGTATTTTACCAATTTTGTCTAAGCATCTTTATGTTTATTTTTTCCAGATATAATTATCCAATTAACAGTCTTTTGGCCCTTATTCTATCTTCAGTTGTTTTTTATGGATAAGTAAAATATAGTGGATAAAGACCATACCACATTGCATACACTAGTCCCATTGAGTACCGAAGTTAAGCAACATCAAGGCTGTACTTGGATGGGTAACCGTCTAGGAAAACCGTGTGCTTTTGGCATTTTAAAAGGGTGGTAACCTGTAGATAGTCCGGTGCTAATCTGAGGGAGATGTTTACAGGGTCTGTCCAAAAAGTAATAGGACTGAGTCGATTAAAAAAAATGTATTGATCCAACCGTTACAATTTTTTAAAAACTTCCAAATAGGCTTCTCCTGCATCGATACAGCGCTGCCAGCATGATTTTCAAGCATTGAAGGCATCACAGTAGGCATTCTCCAGAATAGCCTTTAGAGCCGCGGTACAAGCTGCTTGGATCCCCTCTGTCGCGTCAAAATGCTTTCCTTTCATCGGTCTTTTCAAGCGAGGAAACGAAAAGAAGTCCGGGAGGCCACATCTGGGCTGTAGGGTGGCTGGGGAAGCGTTGGGATGCCTGCCAAGCTTGGTAGCTGGTCACAAGAAAGGAGGGGTGTGAGCCGGGGCGTTATCGTGGTGCAACTTCCAGTCGGCCACGATGTCTTTTTGGACCTGTTTGAGTCTCTTGACTCTCTTCGATGTAGAACTTGGAGTTGACGGTTTCTCCATGAGTCACATTGTCGGTGTTTGTCGAAAGCGAAGGTCTTCTAGCACGGTCTTCATTGGCGATTTCTTTTTGGCCCTCCGAAAAGGCCTTGTGCCACCGAAACACACCTCTTCTTTCTAAAGTATTATCTGGGTAAGCATGCTTAATCATATCAAACGTCTCTGTCGCAGATCTACTGTGTTTCACACAGAATTTAATCGTCGACATCTGCTCTAACGAACGCTGCATTTCCGGCTTGTACCACTCACAAAAACTCGTCGCACGGAAAAGCCTGTCTTGACTCTCCAGATGATCGGAGACAACTGAACAACCCCTTGTTCGTTAGCTAGGGACCCATACTACCGAATCCAGTCGGCACACACGCGCTCTGAAGTACAGTTGTGGCGGAAAAAAATCAGTCCTATTACTTTCCGGACAGACCCTGTACTACAATGGACAAATTTTGTTATCCCTTTGTGAAGCAGAAGGGGTACACCTAAAATGGGCCATACAAGAAAAATTAATCTAGGCTCCTCCCATTAATTATTGTTTATTCATTTATCAGTCGGAAATAAAAACAAATTAATTAATAAAAATAATTTATTAATGCCTCCTGAACATATTTCGCACCTTTATTGCTTCATCAGAAGGTAACATTTTGGAATATTTACAATCACAGCGAGCAAGATAACCTTCTACTATCCCGGCCATAACATTAGTTATGACGTGGCCCAGATAGTGGAAGGTTATCTTGCTCAATGCAGCTGTGAATATTCAAAACTTTTAGCTCCTGGTGAAGCACTAAAGGTGCAAAACATGTCAAGCAGGTAATAATAAATTATTTTTATTAATTCATGTGTTTTTATTTGTTTATCTTCTGACTGATAAATAGAAGTGGATTTAATAGGGTCACTTGTCAATCATTTTTACTTATGTTGATGCAACGTACTACAAAAAAGGCCAGACCTCCACATATTCTTAGTTTTATTAAAAAAATAAAATATTTTAAAAATTCGTCACTAGCAGAGTTGCTGTAAGACTTCAGTTTTAGAATTTCTTAGAAAATATATATATTTTTTAATTATAAATTTTACGTTTACAGGTGTATATGAAACTGGAAAAGGGGAAAAATTTAGACTATTGGAATGATATAACGGTGATTGTGGAGGACGAATTATATAAAATGAGAAAGATGGAAAAGAAATCAGAATATGAAGCAGGTAAATATATTTTTGGTGGCACTGATTTCAATTCAATATTTTTAACTAAATCTTGCTTTTGTTCTCATCCGAATAAAAAATTAGTGTTCTATGAAATTTAGCTCCTTGGGTTTTGATTTTTGACAAACAAATCATCTTTAGTAATTTACTGAGATGAGCCAACTACAAGTTATCCCATAGTTTGCGTTATTGTCTTGTAACTTGTATTATATCAATGTAAATATTTATTGATGGCCTCAAGAGAAGAAAAAAGTAGTGAATGACTTTCACTTTCAGTTCTTTTAAACTATCTGGTAGTTGGTTAAATAAGCCAACTACCAGATAGTTAAAAAGTCCGTCATGCAGAAGCTGCATAACTAAGCACTTTCCTGAGAATTTGGGTAGTGTAGACTGCTTTCCAGAACAATTTGCTTAAAATATCCAACATAAATAAAATAAAAACATGAATAGTTCTCTTTTAATTTTGTAATGAGTAACTGTTAAATTATTAATTTTGTAATTAATTTGCTTCCAGAGTTATGTTTACACATGGTAACTACTACACTACTTAATAAATACAAAAAACTTCATATTTTCGTCTTTTGATCTGAGGCAGGAACAGGATACAGTCCCTCTAGATGTAGAGAGCGCTCCTTGCGGCGGCCTTGCGAACCTAATTCTATTGAAATATATTACAAAGTAAACCCCTCTTTCCGATTGACCGATTTAGCTCATTTTCACAACACTTCTTTCCCATGAGTTACCCACGAAGTATACCGCGTTTCGTTACAATACAGCAGAAATTACGACCGGTATGAGTATATCAGTAATTTGGGTCCGGAGTAACCCCCCCCCCCTCCTAATGAACCGATTTAGTTTATTTTTACAACACATTTTTACCTGTAGATTACCACTACAAATACCGAGTTTCGTCGAAATATAACAATTCAATAATAATAATAATTTAAAATCACGGCTGGTAGTGACGAATTGCTATTGTGGGTCCAGGGTAAACCCCCCTCCTAATGAACCAATTTAGTTTATTTTTACATCTCACTTTTCTCTTTAGATTACCACTACGAATACCTAGTTTTGTTGAAATATAACAAATATTACGGCTGGCATGGTCAAATTAGTGTTTTGGGTCCGGGATAAACCCCCCTCCTAATGAACCGATTTAGTTTATTTTTACATCTCACTTTTCTCTTTAAATTACCACTACGAATACCTAGTTTCGTTGAAATATAACAAATATTACGGCTGGCATGGTCAAATTAGTGTTTTGGGTCCGGGGTAACCCCCCCCCCTCCTGGTGGACCGATTTAGTTTATTTTTACATCTCACTTTTCTCTCTAGATTAACACTACGGATACCAAGTTTCGCTGAAATATAACAAATATTACGGCTGGCATGGTCAAATTAGTGTTTTGGGTTCGGGGTAAGCCCCCCCTTCCGGTGGACAGATTTTGGTGGTTAATGAACTTGTTCAATTGTTTGCTAATTGAATGCTATATACCAAGTTTCGTGACAAAAAAACAAAAACTCTGGCCGCTATCATGTTAACAGACACATATATATATATATATATATATATATATATATATATATATATATATATACATATATATATATAAAAAAATTTTAACGGGGGTCATTTTCGGTGTCTACTAGGTAGGATCGATAAAGATTTGAAGAAATTTTTCAAAAATTCCGTCATGAGTGCAACCTCAATAGCTACTTTCCTTCGGAGGAAAGTGCTAAAAGATCTCTTTTTTGGGAGGGAGGCAAAAAACACGTTTTTTGTACTTTTAGCACTTTCCTCCGATGCAAAGAGTCCGTTCACCAGCAAAATCGGTCAATCTGGATGGAGGGTTTACTCCGGACCCCAAGTGGTTATTTGCCCTTACCGGCCGTAATTTATGTTGTATTGTAACGAAATTCCTTGTACGTCGTACTACGAGAAAGAAGTGTTTTAAAAATTAACTAAATCGTTTCATTAGAATTTTGGGGTTACTCTGTATTATGTTCAAATTGAATTGCCTCCACAACAGCATTGGTTCTAACATCTACCACTAGGAGCTCCGGCTTCTCTACATTCAGTCAGTTGTTCAACATAAAAGATCAAAACTATTCATGTTTATATTTTTATATATACAGGTTATTTTAAGCAAATTATTCAGGAATACAGTGTACACTACCCATATTTTTAGGAAAGTGCTTAGTTATGCAGCTTCTGCATGACAGACATTTTTTGTATGATCAGATCATTATCTACTATAATTACAGTTTGTAATAAGATTAGATGATTAAATTAGATTGGCTTGCCAGATCGGAATCTTTAAAAGTATTGCACAACAATTAGCAGTTATAAAGTTTTTTTTTTGGTGCATCAACTACCGAGAACATGCAATACAATATTAAACGTTTTTTCCCCTTATTATTATTTGTCAACTAATTTATTGACATTTGTGAATTAGTTTAAAATAAAACTAGATAAGAATCAGATGAAAATCAGTCTTGAAACAGGCCAAGAAAGCTCAGAGGAGCAGATATTGTTTGTTCTATCCAGTACTATGATCTCCCTTTTTGCATGTATTCATTCAAGGCTAGTTGTGCCTAGGGACTGTCTAGGGCCCCAATTAGCGAAGCACCAAAATCTAAGAGAACTACAACCGCAGGTTGGATAGGGGCTTTATTTATAAGACCAGGACATTTTGAGTTATTTTCCATTCTCTACTTTTATTAATGTTCTTATATTTTTCTTTAGCTGTTGGAAGACGTGAAGGTATACATGAATCTGTTGCAAAAGAAGTTGCTTCAGTATTTAAAGGGAAAACTGCTCCTCAATTAGCTGCTATGCAAAAGCAAATAGAGAAAAAAATTAGTAATAAAGGAGAGGGTATAGACATTGGCTACTGGGAGTCACTATTGTCACAATTGAAAGGTAAGTTATTCTGCTTCAGTGATATGTCATTTTATGTACTGCTAGTGCTCAAATATTTTGTTCCTCATTTTGGGATTCTTTTATTCGTTTGTTTAGAAGCGCAATAGCAGTGAGTGAAAAGTGACTACTTGAATGCTTATTTCCTTAAAGAGTTACCCTACCTCTGGTCTCTACCCTAGTTGTTCTGGTCATAAGCACCAGTCTAGATAAATTGTTTCTACAAGTATTTTTAAGCACACTTTAAATGCATATTCTTACTTTTTTTTCAAACAGTCTACAATAGACTTTAAGTTCTACTAAACTGTATTTGTAAAAAATTTACAATACACATTCTTTATAATATTTTTTATCTTTAATTTATCTAAGAACATTTTTTTTTAATTATGCGTCATGTTCATGAGTAATAATTTTTTTAACTCAAAATTTTGATAACAAATTACAGTTTTATTTTCAAAAACCTCTCATTTATCTGATGAAAAAATGTCCCAGATCTACCATGTGAAAGAAAAATTGTTTATACCACTTCTTGCTGATTATTTATGAAACCTAGCAATTCAAATATTTCTTTGTATTACAAGTATGTCTATGTCTCCATGACAACGAAAAACAGATGAAGAATGACAAAAGAGAGCTTCAGACTGGAATCTACAATACTTATTGAAAAGTGCTAATTATAATACTTTTTACTCAAATAGTGTTTTACTTAATGCCCTTTGAGTGTTTTCTAATATTATTACATAAAATAACAAATATAGACTAAATATCAAAACACAGAGCACTAAACAAGTCAACAGACACTGAATAACTAACTGAAGGAAGCACTGTTTAACCCTTACCATACAATAGGTGGTAGGGGCTGGCCGAACCTGTAGTACGGTGATCTCTCTACCTGTCAGGGCCCCTATTACAACGCTATTCTCACCCTCCTCTCTACCTAAGTGAACCCTTTTTCATATAATTTCCTCTATTAAAATTTTAAATTGTAGGAAAGATTTATTTTATTATTTATTTATTTTTTCTTTTCAGCTTTGAATATTTATCCCTATAGATAACCCATCCTAAAATTCTTAGTTAATGATAATGGACAGCTTTATTTATTATGAATAAAGCTTTATCAATTATTTATGAATATTTAGGATGAATTATGTAATTACATGCTCCAATAATATTTTTTAAAATGAACAATAAAATTTGTTTATTATATAGGTACTAATCAATAAAGATAAATAAATCAATAACCTCTTTTTTATCAAAGAATTTTTTTTTATTTTCCAAAGACTAAACACAAAAACTAGATACAAATGAAAGCAATGTACGTCATTGCAAAATCTCAGTCGAGAGCAAACTGTTCATATCTCTCAATGTTTCTCCTATTAGGGACAGTAACAGGTATACCTATTTCTCGATGCTGTAGAGGCACAGCATCCCAGGTATCCCTAATCCTTCGTCACAGAGTTTATTCTCTCGACAACTAGTGGTGAAAGAAATAGCTAAAGCTTCTCTCAGTTCTTGCTTAATAGCCCCATGGTCAAACTCCTGGAAAAGTCAGCCCTAGGGAGCCGATAAATGAGAGAGGAGGGTCAGACTGCTATATAAGTCCACCAAACTGGGGACGGTGTGGATTTTTATAAGGAACAAACAGCTGATAGACGTTTTTGACCTAGCCTATGATACTCCCGATATCAAGATCTACCTCTGAGCCAAGTTTAATGAACATCGGTCAAACGCTGTGGATTTTTATAAGGAACTAACATACAGACAGACTTGTGTTATACCTTTTTGCCTTAGCTTACGACACTCCCTGGATCAAGATCTACTTGTTTGCTGCCTTTGGTCAAAATTGGTCGAACGGTGTGGATTTATATAAGGAACAAACAGACAGACAAACAGCTGATAGACGTTTTTGACCTAGCCCATGACAATCCCCGTATCAAGACCTACCTCTGTGCCATGTTTGATGAACATCGGTCAAACGGTGTGGATATGAATGGTTATGGGGTTAATTATTTTATTTGGAATTTAAAAAGTAACATTATTCAGAAAAGATCTTTGACCATGGTGACTACCCAATGTAGAAATAGTCAGAGCCATTTATTTTTGAAAATTATAATAAATAAAACTACATTTTAAAGTAAAAATGATTTCTAATAATGACGTTTCCACTTGAATTTCAGGACTTTGTCAGGGCTGGGATTAGAGGAAGAACTGATTTGGTTTGTAGTTGCTAAACCATAGATTTACAACGAGTTCATGTAGTGACTCCAAAAAAAAAAGGATTAGTTGTTCCTTTCCACATAGCCCTGATGAAGGCTTGAAATTCAATCTGAAATGTTGGCAATAAAAATTAATCAATTTATTTTTTAGACTGTACCTCGGCTATTTCTGTGAATTTTAACAGTTAAAAAGGAACTTTTTGTTTAAAAAAATAATAATACCAATAATAATGATTTTTTCAGCACATATGGCCAGAGCTCGCCTTCGCGATAAGCACCAAGAAAACTTAAGACAAAAATTAGAACTCCTTAAAGCAGAACAAAGGCAACAAGAACAAGAAATTAAAGAAGAACCGATTGAAGATTCTGAAACAGTCGTTGTAAAAGAGGAAGCTAAGTCTGATAAGGATGAAAGTGCTGAAGAAAGGTAAATTTCAATGAAAACTAATGTTAATTGTAAGCAGGGATTAATTCATCAAGCAGTCGTCATTTCTCTGAATTGATTCTACTTCCAGAAAAAGTATCAAAATTCAAAATTAATGTGTTTCCTCCCTCCTTTTATAGGGAGGAAATCTGCTTATCATGCCGACCACCCGATGACATTAAAATTTACTACTTTATATTTTTCTGGGTTCCCATCAAAGAAAATAACATCAAACATGTATATATTTGTCTGTTTACTCTCTAGCAGCCTCATAAATTGTCCAATTTTGATGAAATATGGTAAAAAAAATACTTCCTCTGACTTAAAAGGTCAAGTTTCTTAACCAGCATAATCTGTTCACTGTAACATTTAATTGCTTATGTTTTTGTGTTAGTGGGCTTGTAGGTAAACTTTTTATAGGTTTTATGACATAGGGAAACGTTTTATGTAATCTGCATAGGATATAATACAGACGAATATGAAATTTGTATTTGGCATTTTATTTTAGACCAGAAAATGGTATTACTTTTTACAGTATAAAAAAATTCAGAAGATTCATTTTTAAAAAATAAGGGAGCATAATTATTTTATTTTACGGTATATTTACTCCTAAGACCAATTGCTAGGTGTATTATTAATTGCTTAAGTTATTCTTCCTAAGATTAGGATTTGTTCATTGTTTTTAGCCCATTCTGAGAAATTTACTTATGCCTGTTGTATATAAACAAGTAACAGTGATCTTTCATGTTACTCTAACCTACTTGGAATAATTAATATTTATTTTTAAAAAAATATTTTTGTTGTTATAATTTAAACAAATTAATTGGAGAGACAAGAATTTTTGGGCTGTTTATATCCAATGTACTGATTGCTGAAAAATTACTTAAAATACACAAACAGAAATCATTTAGAATATTCTGGATGTATTTAGTAGGCTTTCGATAGTAATATAATATTTGTTATAATAAATGATTAAAGTTTTATTTATTTATTTAATGGTGTGCCACAATTAAGACAGATCAGCCCTCTCATATTTCTTGAAATGCTCACATTTAATTCATTAATATCTAAAAATAAAATGTACCAACAAAATAAATGAGGTGACAAAGAAGTTAGAAAATGTCTTCGTGGATCATGCAGAAAATGGAAAAAATAAACAAAAGGAAAAGAAAAATTACATTAACAAATGAAATATCTGATATATTTCTAATTTTGGAAGTATTTATATTTTATGGTGGCCCAATCTTCATCAATCAAATATTTTTCAGGCGAAAGGTCAATAAAAGAGAATCAACCAATTAATTCATTTTATTTGTACTTGCTCTACATGTTTCACACCTCAGTTGCCTCTTCAGGAGCCAAAAAACTCAATCCAATATTGGACGTGGCCATTGTACGGGAAGGTTCGCCTTAGTACAATTAGGCTCTAAGTTTTAGTTTATTGAGTTTTTTGGCTCCTGAAGAGGCACCTTAGGTGTGAAACATGTAGAGCAAGTACAAATAAAATTAATTAACTTGGTTGATTACCTTTTATTGACCTTCCGCCTGAAAAATATTGGATTAATTTTGGAAGGTGTTGATCATCGGGGTTTTGATCTTTTTTGATTCAATAAAAACTAGATTTCAAAACCTACTACATCTCAACGGATGACCATATCTTCTCAATTATTTTTAATTTTAATTGTTGTTGAAAATATCCTGTACTAACATTGATTTATCAATAGCGACGAAGAAGAAGATGCTGGAGAGACTCTCCTTAAAGAGAGTTTCGGGGAATATGAAGCAGGACAATATTCGCCTGTGTACTTGGATCCTAGCAACCTCGAACCTGGGACGTTGGTTGTCAATGAAGAAGAAGACGCTCAAAGGCTCGAATATGCAAGGATACGTCTTGCGGCTCAGGATACACAGGTCAGCTAACAATTCATTGGCTATTTTAAATTATATTTACGGTCTAATAGTTCGCAGTTATGACATTAATCAACATTTTGAATACAGGCGGGAAGCACATCAGAAGAATTAGCTTTACAGAGGGAAGCAAGGAAAGGAATGACAAGTGACGAAGCAATATTCTCTGTAGAATCCGCTCTGGAGTCCCAGATTTACCTTTGGTCTGATAAATATAGACCTCGCAAACCAAGATATTTCAACAGGTTCGTTTTCTTCACTTATTACATAACATCTGCCTTTATTGCATTCATGTTAGTCACATATAGCAAATACCTTAACATTTTTTTTATAATCCATTATTTGTTATTTTTAGAGTTCACACTGGATTTGAATGGAACAAATATAATCAAACTCACTACGACATGGATAATCCTCCTCCAAAAATTGTTCAAGGATATAAGTTCAATATATTCTTCCCAGATCTAATTGATAAAACAACTACCCCCGAATATTATCTAGTAAGTGTTTATTTATATTAGAGCCATGTTTATTAGTAAATGTGTGTGTACATACATGTAGTAAGTTTAACGTACTTTTCCGGGTCTCCCCGTGATGAAGTGGCTAACGCCTTACATTCACATGCGGGAGAGGGGGATTCGAGTCCCTCCGGCAGTAGGAATTTTTCTCCTTGCTGCTCCATGGATGTCAGGGCTAATGGCCCAATTGTTCCGTGCACTGTATAAAACAAAGTAAATAAATAAAAATAACCAGGATGTAAGTACAATGAAATTCCTTTTCCCCCAGAAATGTTAAACATTGGGATAGTGTTTGTGTGTGGTAGCAAAAATCCCTTTAATTAATAAAGGGACCTTAAAATTAAAATAACAAATTAATTATTTACTCATTTTTAATTAAACATGTCTTAGTTAAATGTATTGAATTATTGCACATTCTGATTTTTTTTTTTTTTTTTCTTTCTTTCTTTTTAGACAACATGTCCGGATAATCCAGACTTTGCAATTCTGCGTTTCCATGCTGGACCCCCTTACGAAGATATTGCTTTCAAGATAGTAAACAGGGAATGGGAGTATTCATACAAAAGAGGTTTCAGATGTCAGTTCCACAACAATATATTTCAGTTGTGGTTTCACTTTAAACGATACAGATATAGGAGATGAAGGATATCTTATTATTTTGTATATAGGTACATTTACTACTGCTTTTGTACATAATTTTGTAAAATAAATATTATTTATTTGAACTTCTTTTCTACCTGTTTTCTTCATTTTTCATCACAAAAAAAACATTTCAAGTTATCCATCCGATTAAGAAACTATAGCACAAAAATCTATTATTTTTTTTATCTTACAAAAATAAAAAAATGCTTCTGTTCATTAATTAAATTTAAAGGCTCAAATATTCGTTTAAAATATTACTCAGAAGATTATGAATTGAAAGGATTCTTTTTACATTTTTTTTATAAGAATTTTGTTAAAAACGTTGAAGACCAATGCAGTTGATTAAAAAATTTGGTAGTATTTAACACTGACTATTTCAGCCATTACTCCATTCAGAGAAGAATGGGGAGGAAAGGGTAGTTAGAGAACAATGGCTTATTTTTGAAGGTAGAGATAGCATTAAAAACATAGAAAAAAAATGTTAACATGCATTGAAAAGAAATAATACATGTGTGTATGTAAAGGGAGATTTAAAACTAATAATATTACTCAAATTCATATCAATTATATTATTTATAATTTTATTATTATTAATATAGGATTAATCGAAAAACCCAGCAAAAAATTATCATTATTTTCAGTACAAAAATTAGGGTCTCCCTGTGGTCTAGTGGCTAGCGCCTTAGTTTCTCATGCAGGAGATGGTGGGTTCGATTCCCACCGGCGGCAGGAATTTTCTCACCTCACGGCTCGTTGAGAAAATTCCTCGCTGCCCCTTGGATGTCGGTGCTAATGGCCCAGAAAAAAAATGGGTAAAAAAAAATTATAATCCTGAAACATATAAATAGACTGAATAATTCATAAACAAAATAATATGTATTTATTTAATATTCTTATAATAAAGCAATTTATTTATTCAAAATCATAACTACAAGCAATTGTAGACATATTCCATATTTTAGCACTTTTGTTCTATGTGTAGTAAAAATAAACTAAATTGGTCCGTTAGGAATGGGTGCTTACTCCAGAACCAAATAGTTAATTCTACCATACCGGATGTTACTTTTACTTCCTTAAACAAAACTCAATAGATATCATGCCCAACTAATAAGGAACATGTGTTGTAAAAAAAACTCCCCCCAGAACCCCCCCATTAGAAGTTGGGGTTTACTCTAGAAAAAAATTAATAATTTAGTAAGCTGTTCATTGCAAATATATATAAGAAAAGGTATTCGTGGTTATTTTGTATTTACATAGGTTATTTTAAACAAATTTTTCTGGAATGTGTGTTATATTCCCACCTTGCTACGGAATGTGCTAAGTTATACAGCACCTGACACTTTTTTCAACATTGAGTGCATTTATATGGTTAAAGAGCTAATATTATAAATGGCGTTTCACTTAAAACGCATATATGTTGATATTAGGATCAACATTATTTAGAGGATTTCTAATGATTATCAAATTTTAAGATTTTATGGACTTATAGACAATGTATATTACTTTTACCATTTATTATTTTTCTTCGATTATGTTAAAAAACAGTGGATATAAAGAATGTTACTTCACAATTCATATTTACAGCTTTTATAAATGTATAAACAACATCGTTGTTCTATACATTTAAAGATGGTATCATCAGTTGTTAAATGTACACATCGAGACATGAGTATTTTTACTAAACAATATTTTTCAGTACAACGATTTATAGATACTCCTTTTATCTTATGAGAAGTGGAATAGTTAAGCCATAGAAGAACCAGTGAGGGGGTGAGAGAGAGGGACAGAGATGAAATGAGTGTGAAGAGGAATAGTTAAGTCGAAGAAGAATCAGAGAGAAAGTTTGTGGGATGATGGTGAAGAGATAAAGAGGTTTCAGAGGAAGCTACTTGTTCCCTCTAGCGAAAAATAATTCGTACCCCTCCCCCTAAATACTCTGACTGCTGAAAATAAACTTTAAATTCTAAAATAATTTTATAAAATTCGATTACCCCAATTGACGATGTGGGCAAATTTTATTCATTTCATTCCGGAGGTAACCCCTGTTTTTAATGTATTTATAAAATGCATCTTTTCCTTAGTTAATCATGTTGTATATTGAGTTTCATTGCAATATATATTAAACATTTTGATTGTTAGAGGCATATTATTAATTTCAATCTGGAATAATCCCCACTTCCAGATGGACAGACTTTTCTGGTGAAAGAACTTGTTTAATCCCTTTTTAAAGTGAATTCTATATGCTAAATTTATATATTTATATTTATTTATTTATTTATATATATATATATATATATATATATATATATATACCGCACCAAAAATCTCTGTTATGTATAACTGGACGTTAAAATTTAAATAAGTAAATTTTAAGGGCTCAAAATTATAGTTACTGTCCTGTTACAAATAATTTCCAACCGTTTTAGATATATTTAAGAGAATATGTATATGAAAACTTTAAAACTGATCAGATCAGATCTGTTAATAATGTTTTATTTTTTTAAATACTTCTTCTTCTGCAAATGTAATCAACAATTGTAAATCACAGTTTGAATAAATTTGAAACTTGTAAAAAAATGTTCAAAGCCTCCGCGTCAATAATGAGTTTACCTAGAACGCATTGATTGCTTCTTCGTTTTGACAGCTGAAACTACGAATAGGCGGAAATAGGACTCCATTTACTCCATTAGCTTAATATCGGAAAACCATCAGCGATTTCGGCGGTGCATATCAGCCAGCTAAAGTGCCTGAAAGCTACCAGTTCTACGACCATGAAAACACCATACTTCGGGATTTTCGCTTTAATCAAACCATTTCTTTTAATCGGGAAAATATTAGGTTCCACCCCATTCGACTTAAATTTCAAATATTCCGTTTTCGGCTTGATCCATACAATTTTCACTTCAATAGTCATTTTCCTACTCGGAGTTCTCACTGCTTTGAATTTCCACCAGAATGACTTTCTTGAAGGCACTACTGTTACGCATAAGATCATCGATCGCTCAAAAACTTGCCTTACCTGTCTTGTAGCATCCACATGCTGCTTCGTTACAATTTTTCGCAGAGATGAAATCATTAGAATTATTACAGAAATTGACCAATTTTATCAATTGTTCCCCAAAAAAGGGAACTTTCTCAAATCTATTTTTGTGAGATATCTCTTGATAATGTTCCTGATAGTTTCGACTGCGATTTATGAAGCAACCGTGGTAAATTACCATTACCCACTAGGTGATTTTACTTATGTTGTGGAGTATTACGCACATTTGGTAGTTCAGGTAACAGAAATCAATTTCATTATTATAAATAAATGTTTGACAGTGACTTTCGACAACATGATAATTGAGCTAAAAACAATACAAAATAATATACTATCAATGAGAATAGCAATTAAATCAGAGCAAAGACTTATTAAGTTATCTGAAGAAGTCGAAAAATTGTTCAGCTTGCAAATTTTCCTCGACATTGTAGCAAACTTTATTGAATGTCTTATACATTTTTATTTTTCTCTCATGTACCTAATTAAAAGCTTCGCTGATGAATGGAATGAAGTGCCTTCCTCTACAATTATGTACTTCGATTTGAACATCTACTTAATTATAAGATTAATTGAAGTATTGTCTTCATCACAAAATCTCCGGAAAAGGGTAAGTACGCTTGCTTCAAATATAATAAACGATTTTTCAATTATATATATTTTTTTTACTTACAAAATTATTTCAGGCAAAATATTTTGCAATAAAATTTGACAAATTTGTACTTCACGATGAAACAAGGAATCTTCAAAAAGATGTAATCAATTAAATAATTTCTTCTTAGAATTACTTAGGTCAAATTTTAAATTACAGCATTTTTTTTTGTTTTTATTGTTGCAGGTAACGATTCGCAATCATTTAGGAGCGAGAAAAGGAATTCAAATGTATGCATTTGATATGCTAAAGCTTGACTTTACACTTTTAACTGATGTACGAAAAATATTCATAATTACTTCTATTTCTTCCCCTTAATGTTCTGAAATGATTAGTTCACCTACCGTGAAGAACAAAAATGCAAATATCTCAATACCCCAGGCTTTTAAACAAAAATACAATAGTTTCATTCGGGGCAGTTTAATTACTTAAATTATCTTGTTGTCAGTGGTTATTATTTTATTGGATAAACGACAAATTAATAATAAAAAAAAAAAAAAAAAAAAAAAAAAAAAAAAAAAAAAAAAAAAAGCATAGGCTTTAAATGAAAATAAATTATTGAGTAGAACCAAAGTTATGAAGGCTTGAGTAGTTTGAAAGGATAAACTGATAGGTCTAGATACCCTTTGGTGCATGTAATGAGTCTGAATCCACAATCCATCTACGGAACCGCGTCAGCGAACATTTTAATAATTTACAATTTGCCAAAACATGAACATTCTTACTGAGATGTTTGCTAGAGGTATCTAAAATGTTTTTACAACTCTTCAAATCTGAACATTTTCCCACCCTATTTGTAAAGAAGTCCGACTCGTTAGAACTGCATCATCACAGCCCTTTCCCGTGTAACCCTTATTCCCTGTGGGATTTTGAAAGCCTGAAATGGGAGTTGTTGATATAATTTTTTTTTTTTTCAAACTGCTTGCTATTTTAAGGAGAGGTTTACATTCATAAAGTAATTTAAACTCCGACACCAATAAAATTTCCGAGAAAAGCGATATTATATACTACGCTTAAATGTCTAATGTGCGATGAAAATGGAAAGAAGCCACTCGCCTCGGCGGTTCTCAGGTCCGTTAATAAATTGTTTATTTCATATACTTTATCCGTAATTTTATATTTATTTATTTATTTATTTATATATATATTTCAACGAAACTCGGCATTCGTTATGCTTTTCTACAGAGAAAAATATTACCATTTCCGGTGTACAGAATAATAAGAATTTAGAACGCTATTACACCTTAAAATATCGGGGGGGGGGGTGAGAAAATTTCGGGGGGCTGGGACCATTTCAGGGGTATGGAATACCTACTAACAATCCAGAACTTGGAATATTTTTAGACAACTAAAACGCTATTACACATAAACTAATTTTTTGTTGTTGTACTAAGCGATCTTATTTAATTTATTTTTAAGGGGCTTATGACACATTTTACCGATCAAGTCAACATTTCAGGGGGGGGGGCTGCAGCCCCCCCCCCCTTAAATATGCCCATGATCTGATGAATCCACGCCTGGTTCCGTCGAATATCGACTACTGGAGAAATAAGCTACAGGGGTTGTGTAATCAGGAATAGGAAAATTTAGGGTCGCCATTTTGAATGCAACTCAAGTCTCAGAGTCTGAGAAACATAATTATTCCTGTTTTTAATACTTAATTAAAAGAATATTTCACAAATATATGTTCTCCTCCTCAAAACATTTAGCGTTCGTAGAGTACTTATATTATTTATGTCCAAAAGCTAAACACATTTACACAATTATTTAAAAATATTAGCTGATCTGTACTGCTATACCATCAATGGAAAGTTATGATATACAGTTCTCTCTAATAAATGCTATTTTAGTATTTGAATATAATGATTTGCATTTTAGTTAAAATAAAAAGTGTATACCTTTGTTTAAAAGAAATAAATACTCATTCTTAATTGGCTGCAATTAGTTTTTTAACCCAGCACGAAGGAATCGAGCTTTTCTGGAATCAAGTATTTCTGGCAAAAGAAAAAGCAGTTCTACCAACAGATAGAACCTGAAACCAAACTTTTGCACAAAGTTAAAAGTGTAAACATGTTCTGAGTAAAAATAAAAAAAATAAAGGTTTCTCAATAAAATTAGTTGGACCTTATTGAAATTTCAATTATAATTTTGTCTGGGAATTGAACGTTTTGACCACTCTATCATGTTCTATCAATAAGTAATATTTTTTAAAAAATTTATTTAATGTTTTTAGCTTGAGAGGGGGCCTGTATGAATTAGTCCTTATTTTAGTAGTATACATTATAACTTCAAAGTGTAGTTAAATGAATTATTCTTATTTTATAAATGATCAGAATTAATATCCCAATTATCGTTATTCATATTTATGATTATATAACATTCACACAAACTGAAATCCTTAAAATAATAAGCCCCAGAAATAAACTAAATAATATATTAAAATTGAAATTTATAATAAATAGAAAGAACCATAACACAATTCTATTTATGGAATATTTCAAACATTATTTACGAAATATTTCACCAGGCCACAAATTAATAATATCATCATCATAAGTAATCTAAAAGAAGACGATATTATCGCCGAAACTCTATGGTGGCCGTGAGCATTTAATACTCTGTGCCAAAAGTCGTGGGTTCGATTCCCACTATGGCGTGGTGACTTTTCTTTAAAAAAAAGAAAAGGCGTCAGCTCTATCCCAGGATAGATTATTATTATTATTATTTTATTAGATTAGATTATTATTTAATAATAATGGACGTTAATGTTAAACTAATAAATCCTATTTACTTCAAAACTTTAGTTTGCCTATTCTAAAGAATATCTCTTAGTCACTTTTTTATTGTAAATAATTATAAACAAGTATTTTTGTTTCAGATGGCAGGTGCTTGGATTACCTTCCTTGTTGTACTACTGCAATTTCAGCTGAAGCCATGTCCTAGCTGATGTCAAATTTGCAATCGTTTATAAGTTGCTGTGTAAATTTTGAATAAAAAAGAAGATAATGAGTTTTTAGTGAGACATTATTTGTGTTGGCTCCTTCTGATAAGACTAAATCTTCAGCGTTAATTTTATTGTTTAATTCATTTCACAATAATCATTATTATTATTCAAATCTTATCGCACGACCTGCGCATTCCAAGCCTCAGTGCCAGAGTTGTATGTGGAGGATGAAAAATTGTAACACCAGCAGGAGGGGGAAGTAGGTTTAGAGAAGAAACTGAGATATTTCCATAAAAAAATTCGGAGATTTTCTTGGAGGATCTAGAATTTAATATTGTAAATTACATTATTAAAATGTCCACAAATTGATGGAAAGTTTATTTGGCAGCACTGTTAAGTTCTAACCGGTATTACCTTCTACCTCTGTTATCTTCTGTCATGCTCTAATCTCCTGTTGACAAACTATGGCTTGTCAAAGGGATGTTCTTGAGCTTGTAAGGGAAGATGATTTTGTTGAGTACTTTTTGTTTTCTTTAGAAACCTTTACAGGAGAGTTTGCAGTGCAAACAATAACTAACTTACTATCACAAGTTACTGACATCGCAAGAAGGGGTGCTGAAAATTATATTTGGCAAAAAGATGAATTTGTTCTTATCCCCCGAAATACATCATCTTTACCTCCAATAATTGACAATGAGGGTAGGTTGAGATCTTAATGTTAATTCAATTAATTACTTAGCATCATTTTTTTTAATCGATGACTCTTACATTGACACTTTCAGAACCTCTCCCACCTCACTTGTATGGTGTTACACATTATGGAGAGAATATTGAAGATGAGTGGTTTATTGTTCACTTGCTCATACAGTTAACTCAAAATATTTCTGGATTGATTGCAAGGTTAGTGAATACTCGGATAGCACTTATTAATTTTATTATCCTTATCTCTTTTTTGTTGTTTATTTCTTGTTTTTCTTTCCAGAGTTATCGATGTTGATGGAGAATTTTTACTTATTGAAGCCGCCGACCATTTGCCAGAATGGGCATCCCCAGAAGTTTGTGATAAAAGAGTGAGTTAATATTTTGTTTTGTCAAAAATAATATTGCTCTATTTAAAGTCTTGTTAATATAGTATTTCAATTTATAGAGATATTTAAATCAGCAATGCTGGTAATTCATGGAAAAACTTGGAAGATATTCAATCCCATAAATCAATATAAGGACAAGAAGGGCAAGTTGAGTTAGGGCATGAGTCACACTTTTAAGTCACTTCTGTTATATTTTCATCTGTTTCCCTAAATTTGTACTTGTATTACTACATCTTTCTGTTGTTGTACTTTATTTATTAAAAAGAACATATACATAATTCTTATCTTATTAACTATTTGTTTTAATTCTAAATTAGTTAAAACTACTACTGATTTTTATATAAACATTAACAACTTTTTATTGCTGTAATGGCATCTATTAACATTTAAAGGTCATGACATTCCATTGCCTTACACTAGACTCTTTTCCTTTGTCCTATTTCATTATAAAGAAAATATTACTACGTCTTAATCAAAAAGTAAAAACTCAACTGATATACTTCCTCTTTAGCCAAGTTTTATTTGTCCGTAAAAATGTTAAAAATCGAGTGAATATTTATACTCAGACAAAAATGCAGTATTAATATCTAATTAAATTTTCCTTTTAAATTTTATATTTAATATACTCACAGTTTTAATCAGTTGGCTGTCCCATAGTGTTATAGAGAATGAGCACACATTTTATGTACACGTAAATGGTGATTAGAAAAGTCAATCAATAATTTAAAAGCTTATTATAAAGTATATTGATTTCATAAATATTAATTTAGGAAACTTTTGTCCTAAAAATGTAATTTTACATGTTGCTCTATTTTTCTTCATTACGCTTTGTTCATTAGTATAAGTCTATTTTCTTGTCACCCTTTCAAAGCATTCTTTGAGAGAGCTCTTTCAAGGCCACATCACATAATAAAATGCTTAGACAACTGCAGGTTGGATTCGTACCTGAGTCTCAGAGATCATTTATTTTTGGATGGTTTTTAAATTAATCACTTGCCAAATAATTAATTAAACATTATAATATTTTTTTATATATATATATGTATATCTTTGTAATAATTTTCTTTCATAACCGTCTAGAATAAATCTCTTCATTACTAATAACTCCATCTCAGTCTACTGTGTATATTATGTTGAAATCTGGTGTGTTGATAAATGTTGTCGATTCCATTTTGAAATTTAAAAAAAAAAAAAAAGGCCTCTTTGGCCACTGCTCTACATTGAAGATGATGTATTACATCATATTTCTTCCTTTATTATATAAAATTATGAATTTTCATTTTTTTAAATTTAAGATTAGTTCAAAAAATTTAAATGAAAAGTAGTTAGTTTAAGTTTAAATCAACTTTTCTTTCCATTCGTTTTATTTGACCCAGGTAAGTGTGTTCCCTTTTTTTATTATATTGTTTTGGAAGTAATAAACTCTTACTTTTGTAGGCACTTTGTCTAAATTGCTCTACATGTTTTGTGACCTTTTGTTGCTAGCTCATCGAAGTTTTTTTTTTTGCTCCAGATTTTTGTCTCTGTATGTCACCCCTACTACTTCAAACCACCTTGATCCTAGCTCAATGGCAGCCATGATCGTAAGTGTTGTGAGGGGCAAGCAGACGTCTGAATAAATGGCAAAAAGATAGCGTTGATACAGCAAAGTATCGAATGTGAAAAAAACCCATTTTCATTTTCTATTTTTCTGATTGCTGTTGGACCGATGTACGTTGTGGCAAACTCTCGAAAATTAATGAAAAATAATTATCAATTACTGATAATCAAACTAACCAATGTCCATTAAGTATAATTAAAATATATCATAGAATAAAATATATATAAAGTCATCTATAAAGTACCAACCACTTTTCACATTCGATACTTTGCACTTGTGTCGACGATAGGTCGGGCCATTTAAATTAAGTGTACACAAGTGTGAGATTTTTCAGCCCTGTCAAAACCATATATTAAAAATGGTTTGTTAACTTTTTTTTAGGGATGAGCATTTATAAATAAATCAAATTTGCAATTAAATAATTTATAAAAAACTGCTTGTAGGTATACATTTACAAAGGCGAAATCCATATAGTGCCTCCGGTCAAAGGTAAAGAACAGATGACAGTGATTGAAGCTCTGACTGCAATTAAGAATTCGCCTGAGACTACAAGGGCCTCTCAGGAAATTCAAAATGCTATCAAATTAAGGCTCAGTGGGTAAGAATGACTAAAAGATTATTTTATTCATTCGTATTAAAAATATATATTTTGTTTAGTCTGTTTCGCCTCTCCTTATACGGAAAAAACCTGCTTCTGATATCGATCAGATGACACAAGCCGGAGGTGCCCACGAGAAATGTCTGGGTTTCATAGCTCTTATGGGTCTTCAAATTCATTATGAGTTCTAAGCTCATTCCTGCTCTAATTTATATATATATATATATATATATATATATATATATATATATATATATATGTATGTATGTATGTATGTATGTATGTGTGTGTGTTTGTTAGCCCAATTGATAGAGGTTTTGAGCTAACATTAATTCTCCCACAAGATTTTTTTTTCTAATATCCTTAGGTATGGTGTGAGTATGCTGAAACCAATTTTTTCAACTCGAAAGCCAGGGGGAGAACTTTTGGCAGGCAACATGTTAGCACTTTTTTCAGTTTTTCTTCATTAATTTAAAAACCGTTGCTTTTGGATAAAAAAAAAACTTCAAGTAGGGAGTAAAGAACAAAGAGCAATATTAGAATTTTTAAGTCACTATTGAGCCAAAATGAGAATTAGTGAAATTTTCATTTCATTGCATTTTGCAAAAGTTTGGTTCCTATTGGCCACAATTTACTTTTGATTCCATTCTAAATGGATCAAATAACAGTGTATGCGGTATGTTGAGGGGAAAGGAGGGGGTGGGGAAACACTAAAGCTAGGTTTATACGGGCGAGAAAACTTGCGACAGTACTTACGCAAGTTCTGTCCCGTCGTGTAAACATGTAGATGCAATTTTACCCGACACTTGAACGCAAGTTGTCCCGCGAGCTCTCGCGCGAGTCACTATCGCAAGTTGTTGCGGTAGAGAGCTCAAAATCAGTTTACATTGTGACACCGTTGGGTGCAATTTCAACTCGCATAAACAGCTCTTTCCAATTCAATTTTCAGTTTCTTTGCCGCTGAGAAGACGTCAAAGTCCAACTCGCAGGAACTGCGTCATCTTAGCGCGGTCCCTAGTGTCATTTGGAAAGCTTCAAATAGAAACAGTTATTATTTTGGTTAGACCTTTTGTGAAATACTTTTATGACCGGCGTTCTCAATGTTCGCTCAAGGAAAACAAAATTTTACAGATAAATGTAATTTAAAGAAATCTACTACAACCAATTAAAAAAGTCCGATTCGCAGGAACTGCGTCATCTTAGCGCGGTTCCGTTCTTATCTCTAGTGTTTATGAAGGCATAGAATAGAAACAGTTATTACTTTGTTTAGATCAATAGCGAAACAGCTATCCAAATGAAATCTCAAACAAACCAGTCTTGAAAGGTCTTGATTTACAATCTTACCTGTATGGGTCAGCTATACCATAAGTCGGGCAGAAAGGCCTCCGCTCAGAGGCATTTGGAAAGCCTTGGGATCTCTCTCTTTGAACGCTACATTTCTAACAATAAATTGATCTTCTTATTTTACTTAATCTGTTTTATTGTCAAATACATTATCGGACTCTAAGCAATTTAAAAATAACAAGGAATAAAACAGACAAAAAGAACAGTTCGAATAAGCGAAATCAATTACTTTAAAGTTTTAAGCACTTATTTCTCCGATTGACATCGCCTAATCAAAACTTTCATCAGAATCATTTTTGTAGAGCATTTAGTGAGCTTTCTAATGGTCATCTTCCGTTTCCCAAGATTCTCAACCTTTTTCGAGATATTAAGGAAAGTATACAAAGTTACCAAAACTTTTTATGTATGTTAATAAAATATTTTATTCTAACCCTTCCTAAACTCCAAATGTAACAAAAATTTCAACATATTAGTTTTAATGAATGTAGAACATGCAGAAAATGTTTCAACTGAATCCCATAATTCTAAGTACCAAAATCAAAGAGAAAAAGAACAGTTCGAATATGCGAAATCAATTACTTTAAAGTTTTATGCACTTATTTCTCCGATTGACATCGCCTAATCAAAACTTTCATCAGAACCATTTTTATAGAGCATTTAGTGAGCTTTCTAATGGTCATCTTCCGTTCCCCAAGATTCTCAACCTTTTTCGACATATTAAGGAAAGTATACAAAGTCACCAAAACTTTTTATGTCTGTTCATAAAATATTTTATTCTAACCCTTCCTTAACTCCAAACGTAACATAACTTTCAACATATTAGTTTTAATGAAATTAGAACATGCAGATAATGTTTCAACTGAATCCCGTGATTCTAAGTACCCAAACCAAAAACGGAATTCAAAAACTATTTTTCCAATTTTCTCGACAACGGTTAAAGCTATCGCCTTGAAAATGGTTTCATTCGTTTTTCTAGCCCAAGAAGCCTATAAAAAGAGTACTTACAAGCTTATGAACTCAAAAACGTAAGCGTTACGATTTTTTCTGCGCGAATTTCGCCCCAAACGCCATCTTCCAGTGGGCGGATTTTGCTGGTTAACGAACTTGACCTTTCAAATTGGACGACAGATTTTTGTACCAAATTTCATCAAAATCGGACCATCAGGGAAGCCAGAAATGAGCGAACAGACAAATATATATATAAATATATACATATATATATATATATATATATATATATATATATATACAAATTTGAACCACCGTTATTTTCGGTCTCTAGGGGTTCTGAAACGCGAAATTTTCTAGTCGGCACTTCCGGATTGTTTCATTGTATCAACCCTATAAGCGGGGTCCTCCCTATGGGGGAGGGAGGAACCGCGCTAAAAATGAGTTAAACAACGACAAAAACCCGTTCAAAAGAAAAAAACAAACATGTTTGAACTTAGAAGCAGTTATTTCTCCGATTGACATCGCCAAATCCAAACTTTTTCAGAACCTTCTTTTGTGGAAAATTTAGTAAGCTTTCGAATGGTAACCTTCTGCTTAACACGATTTCCCAACCGTTTTCGAGATATTAAG
This sequence comes from Gonocerus acuteangulatus, assembly GCA_946811695.1. Taxonomy (NCBI): domain Eukaryota; kingdom Metazoa; phylum Arthropoda; class Insecta; order Hemiptera; family Coreidae; genus Gonocerus; species Gonocerus acuteangulatus. The sequence goes on from OX328131.1 coordinate 44,634,497, forward strand.
GAAAATTCCCAAAACTTTTTATGTCTGTTAATAAAATATTTTATTCTTATCCTTTAACTTCGAACGTAATAAAAATGTAAACATTTTAGTTTGGATGAATTTCGGACATGCAGAAAATATTTCAACTGAATCCCATGATCCTAATTACCCTAACCAAAAACATTATTCAACAACTATTTTTCTAATTTTCTCGGAAACAGATATCACCTTAAAAATGGTTTAAAAAATGGACGATCTTGACCTTTCAAATTAGCGGAAAGATTTTCTTACCAAAATTTATCGAAATTGGACCATTTCTGAGGCTGTGAGGGAGCGACCAGACAAAACACACACACACACACACATATATATATTGTTAAGATAAAATATATAAAATGAGAAATATAATTAAAATAATTTTTTATTAAGAACGCGCCACTTTGGGTCGTCGTTTAATGTTAAGATAATTATATTATAATGAAAACTTAATCTCAGGGTATGAAAAGTTCCGAGTGAATGAAAAGGAAACAATTACGTATTTCCAAACAATACTGAAATACAAATGTGGAATGTAGTTTTGTTACTTTCAAATACCTTGTGTGAAGAAATTAAAAATTATTTATTTTTTAATGGCCAAACTGTGGGTCTCCATTGTCCATTCTGGAAGCAATAAATATAACTGAATGAAACAATTGGAAAAGTTTTTCATTTGAGAGATCTGTTACATTTCATGTTGTTCAATTTTTCATTGATTTATGTTTTACATGATGTATTTGGCACCCAGTTTTGACTAGAAATTTTGAGCGGAGAATTCAAAATGATTGCAGGGTAATTGAATAATTGTAATCCAGAATTTGCACATAATTTAAAATGTTTTCAAATAAAATTTGATTTTTTTTTTCTTAATACATGTTTGTTTAAAATCTGTACAATAAAGTACAATAATTAATTGTGTTGGTAAATGAATACATATCAGTGTAAAACAGAAGGAAAAATGTTAATCCTCAGTTCGGCCGCAACATTTTGTGGACAGACAAAGACACATTCACACGGAATGGAATATTTAACAGTCCCAATTCGCATACTTGGTTTCATTTTAATCCTTATGCCGTGTGAAGATCGACAATCAGTATCAGTTCCAAGATAACGTGTGGTTCGGGATTTTGGACGAATATCTTCTTTAGCCAATCCTGATTCCTGACCGGATTGATTCAACATATTTTTAAACCTCCACACGATTTAAATACGACCGACCTATTGCACTGAAAGACGTTCCGCTGGCACATAGACTCATGGTTCCAGATGGATTGCTGTCCTGCACATAGCAGCAGTGCTGTTAGACAGTGGATGGATCCACTGCCCAAGTTCATAAAGGTCCAATTGCAAATTTAGCAAATTGTCAAATATATTAGCAAATATTTTAGTGCGAACATCATGTAAAAGATAAATCAATGAAAATTTGAAAACAAAAAATGTAACAGATCTCCCAAAATGAAAAACTTTTCCAATCATTACTTTTTATTGCTTCTGGACTGGACAATGAGTACCCACAGTTTGGACATTAAAAAATGATTTTTTTCCCACTAGGTTTTTGAAAGTAACAAAACTACATTCCACATTTTTTTGACAAAAGGGGGCCAATCTTTCAATTTATCCCCGAATAAACCTCCACTTTATTTGCATGGATTTAATGCTAATTAAATGTAGACGTTTTTGTGTAAGTATTGAATCTGTAATCTGTTAGGGGGCTGAGGAAAAAAATCGCGAAAAAACTCTTGATTCATTGATAAAAACAGAAGTGCGTTATTGGACGTCCAGAAAGTATCTTGTAAAAATGATTTTAGTGAATTAAATAACTGTTTTTTAAAGGAAATTTTGTCTATTTTATGATAGCATAATTAGAATTTATTTATCTTGAATAGTTTTTGAGAAATTCTTGCTTATTCATTAAAAAACATGACTACGTTAAAAAAACATAAAATTGGACATAGCTCCTTTTCCTTTCGGAATCAGACCATACTTGAAATGAACTTTTTTGTTGGAAATTATGTCTCCAATCACCTCCTAAAGTTTGGCTACTTAGACCTGAATCACCCTGTATAATGAATGTTTAGCTTACTTGAAGAAAACTTTCCTTTCCATAAAAGCTCTGTAACATATGTATATTACTTTTCTCCTAGATATCCAGAGAAAGTCTTCGAGCTTCTGCACCAAACAACAGCATTTGTTCCAGCGAGAGTCGCTGCTCTCCTTCGAGAGAGACCTTCACTCATTGCTCCTGCAGTTACTGCATTTTGTCACAGGGACCCCATTGATGTCAGGGTAAGCTGCATCATATTTTGAAATACATGTGTGACTCATTACTTTAACTAATAAAACGTATATATATGTATATTTTTTTGTAACTGGTTTGGAAAAAACTAGTTTTGAATTTCTAATCAATAGTTTTTCATGTTATATGATTGTTTTCCATTATATCATTATAAGTATGCGCCTATGGGCCCTGTCAAATCACGCTTTGCATTTATGTTTTGCCTTTCTAATTGCCCATATAGCTTTCATTCGTTCACTTAGAGTTTTCTTCCTTTGCTCTGACCACACAAGTTTTACACGCACACACACAAGCATGCACACGCGCACACACACGTATTTTAAAATAGATTTAAAAGTTGTTTTACTAATTTAACAGTGTTAAGTAGTAGCAGGGATAATATTATTAGTTCAGCCAGAAATTTAAGACATTTTCATTTGGACTGATATATTCTGTATCAAAGCATCGGTCGTGATGAAAACTGCAGTTACTCTTTTGGAATCTAATTTGTAGAAATCATTTAACTCAATGACCAAGTCTTAAAATTTAAGCACCTTTTTAGCATAAAGTTTCCGGATATTCTTAGCAGTCGGCTCTGAGATATCAATTATATCATCTGTCTTGTTCTGCTTAAGGAATTATGTGCGCCTTCTGTGGAGAGAATAAAAATGGGGTGGCACTCCATGTGGGCGGAGGTTTCCGAAAATAAATTGAAAATGGTCAAAAGAAGTCTAGGGCCAAGGCGATCATCCCAATGCAGCAGTAAAAGAGACGAGGTAGTTTTAGCCCGCCTTCGCCTAGGTCATACCAGGCTCACTCATGGTTTCCTTATGGAGGGGAAGGAAAAGCCTATATGTGTGTCATGTAATGAACCGATTTCTGTGCGGCATATCTTCGAGTCCTGCAGGTTATACGAAGAAGCCCTAGAAAAGAACGAAATTCCAAAAGTAATATCTGAAGCACTTGCAGACAACCCCTCCATGGTGGACAAAGTACTAAATTTTCTCAAAAAATCAAAATTATATACAAAAATATAGCCAAAAAAATAAATATATAAAAAAAAATATATATATAAAAAAAAATAATAAATAAAAAAAAATAAATAAATAAAAATAAAAAAAAAATTTCTGTATATATTCTATACCTTGAACTCAGATGCATTGATTACATATAGATTTAAATAATATGCCGTAACGGACCAAGCTCATATCACCATAATTATTATTGTAGTAGTATCTATGCAAAACAATTATATTGGCCATAGCAGTTTCAGAACCAATTTTTAAAAACCTTTTGAACATTATATAACATTACAATTTAAGAGCATTCCCGACAATATATGTATTGCAATTGACTTTTGTAATATCTTTATAGTACAAAAATAATTTTCATTGAAAAACATGGCGCTAATGGCCTAGTTGTCGAAGCGTCTTAAAAAAAAAAAAATAATAATAATAATTGAAAAACACTTTACAGGACGATGGTAACCTTTGACGTTCTTCGCCCTTAAACCTTATTCATACATACATACATTGTTCTGCTTATCAATGATGAGATCAGTGATGGTTTGTTAGATCCCTAGTCATAGCTTCATCCCAGTAAATTTTAATTGATTTACAACAGTATTACTATTGTTGTTGATATTAAATTGCTAATTAACAGTGCTTTGTAAGTCAGCCCACGAGGTTTTGGCGAAGACATTGTCAATACAACTCATTAATTAACACTCAAAGTACTAACAACAATAATTATTATTATTATTATTATTGTAACACAACAATTTGTTATTTTCAGGCCATCAGAGCAATGCGGCATTTCCCCCCTGAGACGAGAGTAATGACAACTGCAAAAATGACTCGATGTCAATACGCTATGCTCACTCAAGCCAAATATACTCCAGATCGTCGCACTGGCTGGCACCTTCCCTTGCCAACGTCTCCTATGTTCTTGCCTCATTCAATCGGAGTGAAGTTGGTAAAGAAATATTTCCATTTATATTAATATATAATATAATATATTAAATTTATGTATCAATATATTTTTTCTCTATACATGTTATTACAGTCCTACCTCCTCATCTCTACCTTTAGGAGGTTAGATAAATAAAAAAAATAGTGCTAATAAAATTCCAGACATGGCAACTTAATCCACTTAACACAAACATTAAAAAAAAAAAAGAAGATGAATTTGAAGAGGCTAGCAAAATATTATTAGCAAGAAAGAAGGCACACTGTTGATGAGAATAGCCGAATGTGGGCCAAATATTGATACAGTAATCAAATTATTTCTAATCAGCTCTTGGTGGGGGTCTACAAAATACCCTCACATCTGCATCTCTTAACTAATTTATTTTTTTATGAAGTTACTGATAATGTCCAGCTTTCATGTAGCAATTCTATAAGCTCCATAATAATTCTAACCTCGTTACTCAAAGAAGTATTTCTTTTCAGGCATGTGGATTTGAAATTTTAGTATCTCAGGCAAGATCGACTGAATCACTTGATGATGATAAAGGTTGGCTCCGGTATAAACAGTCCCTCGTCGAAAAAGGCTATTTCAAGGTAAATGTATTATTATTCTAATTATGTATTGAATATGACCGTTATCCTAGTATTTTGTAAATGAATTGAAATTTTTCTAATATTTAGTTTGATGATTTAGTTTAATAGTCCACTAGATGGAAACTGATTGTTATTTTTTAGTAAACTTATTTAATAATAAACTAACTTTTAGGAACTCCTGGAAGGGAGCCAAGAATACAAGAGACTTGAAAGTGAAGCAAAAGAATATTATAGAACGCATAAATGCTACTCTCAGCCACCTTTGGCTACTAAAGTTGTAGAACTGCTTGAGAACATTGAAGTAGATGAAGAAGGGTTGAAAAAGGCTGAAGCATCTCTTCCACCTCCTGATGGTACTGCTATGGTATTTAATTAGCTAGAATATTAATATTATTGAAGGTGAGGGTGGGGAAGGATCAATGGATTCTTAAAGTAACTTAGCAGGATTAACTTCGTCACCCAGTTTTGATAAGCTATGTTGTAGGGTTTTGGGTTCATTGAAAATAATTTTTGAAAGCATAACTTTGAGTACCTTTTCTCATCCATACCAAGTAGTTTCATCCACCCACCTGCAATTCTCCGTACTGCTTGTCTTGAAATATTATAGTCATTCGTCTCTAAACGGATAAAACTGTGAGGTGTTGATTGAGGTATATTTAGGATTGATTTATAATATTTGGAAGCTATTGTTTGTATTTGGTCAAAGTACCATAAGCCCCATAGTTCTGAGGAGTAGAAGAATACTGAGTTGATAACTGAATACAAATAAAATAAAAGTCTTGTCTGTCTGTTTCATGACATCTGTTTGTTCCTTACACAGAGGCACCAAATTGACCCTTAAACCGTTTCTTTTGGTCTGCCTGTATGTCCAATGAAATTTGGTCAACAATAGGCTCAGCAGAGTCTAATAGTAGGCCTTCGAAATGTTGACAGTATTTCTGAGTATGCTTGGCATAAAACATAGTTTTTAAATGAAAACAAAATATAAACAAAGTCATAGAGGCCTGAATAATTTCAAGCAACAAATTTCCTTATGACTAAAAACCCTGGTGGAGCATGTAGCTACTTTAAATCCTATCCTACTATACTCGAAGATTTTAACGATTTACTAGAGAATATGTTGAATCCAAATTTCATATCATTGTTCTTTAGAAAGTGACAAAAAAAAACTGTTTGAAATTTAACAAGAGGGCTTACCAGAATGATTCTGATCGTTGCAAAACCTCATCTCCTAAAATTCTCCTTATCAAATTCAAATGATGGGTACATTATATTTTAACATAATTTGTCTTCTTTCTCTTTATAAAAGTTAGTTCATCTATAATTAAGATTAATTTTTGTTGCAGATGATTCATGGATGAACATATCAAGTGATGATTTAGACAGGATTATGACTGAACGTTATGGGGCGAGACCTCAGACTTCAGACATTACATCAGGTTTAGCCGCATTTCTTAATAATATATCTGGCCTAGAAGGAGTTCAACATCCAAAGTAAGATTTATCATAAAATATGGAATTTTTAATAAAGTACCTCCCCACTCTCTAGTGAGGAAAATATTTTAAAACTTGTTTATAATAAGTTAATACTGATCGAACTATTAATTATTACATCTTTATCATTGGAGAGAAGCAGTAAAGCTGAAGCTGGCTACATTTTTTCTTATTATGAAAAAAAAGATTTTTAAAGCTCAGAACTATTAGTATGTTTACTGCACTGGTTTAGTACTACAGAAAAGAAGAAAAAAAAAACAATTCATTGTAGGCTTGAAAAAAATAAATCAGAAAACAGAAGTCAATGTCAATGTTATTGTGGTCCAAAATTTCTGAAATTATATATAAGCAAGGCGGAAGGTCAATCATATTAGAATTAACACATACGTTTTTTAACCGTCTAAGCGCCTCTTTGGGAGCGAGAAACAGCCCTAACAACGTATCATACATTTAGTGCTGGTTTAAATAAATGAATTGATGTGTTAATTTTTAAATTAATTAAATAGTAAATTAACCTTAGTGACATTCTGCTTTGCTTGTATAGAAAAAAAAGTATTAACTCAACGGAAAACTATATTTGTATAGAGAAAAAAAATGTTATCGTTTTTTGCAAAACAAATATAAGTAGCCTATTAATTTATTAATGAAAAATACATTATAAATAATTATAGTATACAGTGAAACCTCCCTTAACGGACACCCCCCTACAGCATAAACCTCTAATAAGGGACATTTTCTCAGTCCCGAATTTTTCTATAGGTAAAATAAACCTCTATATTGCGGACACCTCTGTACAAAGGACATGGACAGACAAACCTGATTTTTTACCTCCTTACTAAGGACAATTACAGCTAATGTTATTTATAGAAGCGGTCCTATCATGGATGTAGGTTTCCAGAAAAAGGTGTAGGTTTCCAGAAAAATTCCTTAACAATAACAAACTCTTTGTAAGAATAAGATATATATACAGAATAGTGACTAGTAATGTCTTCCTAGGAATTTCTCAACAGGAACCCCTTCCTTTTCAGCAGAAGCATATGATTTTCCCACTGGCAGATTACTATTGTTTTGCCTATGCCGCATCACCAGGGCAGCCACATGGGGAGGGGACAACCGGGTACAGTTGTCCCGGGCGCCATGGGGGCCTGGACTGGGCCTCGTTATTGGAAAAAATGTATAGGTTATGAGCTTGTAAAAAGAACGGTGTATAGAAATACAGCCTATATTTATTGAAATGGGATCTATATTTTTTTTTTAATGTACATAAACGACAATACAAGTGCAGTCCCAGAATAGTATATTTCATTAGGAGTCGTAATAAACCTACAAGTATCGAAAGTGACCTTTACTTCACCGATTGTCGGCTTTTATTCTCATTTCGCTCAAAACTCAAGATGAAAATAATTTTAAAAAGTCCTATAGCAAAGAACTAGAATTTTCAGTCTGGCTCTGACTGAAAAGTGTGGGCCCGGCTCTGAGAAGTGGCGGTCCTGGGTATCACGGTTCCGGTTCCATAACTCTGTTCGGTTCACATTCCTTCCCTCCTTCGCTTTTCAGTTGGGTTTTAGCTCTTGTTGAGTAAATATCATGCTTTCTCTTCAATATGTTTAATCGGAAATCTCTGACACTTAAAGAAAAAATTGACGTGATAACATTTTCCAATCGCGAAAAAGAAAGAAAGAAAAAGATAGATGAAATTTTGAAGAAATGGACGGAAAATTGTGACATAAATGTTGTCCGAGAGCTAAGAACTTCTTTATGCTTTAAACATTTTAGAATAAAAACTTTTTTTTAAGTTTATACTTCTTGAACTTCTTTCTATATACTTAAAAAAAACTTGTTATGGGTAATTATTAAATGGTTAATTAAAACATAAATTCGGTACGTATCCATTTCGACCAACCCCTCTGTATAGCGGACACCTCTTTATAGTGGACAACTTAGGTTCTCCCAGAGTTGTCCGCTACAGAGAGGTTTCACTGTATTTACAATAAAATTAATTAAAATTATAAACATAAGAGAAAAACAATAAGATTTAAAAAGTCCATCACGCAGGAGCTGCATAACTAAGCACTTTCCTCATAACATTACTGAATAATTTGCTGTAAATAACCTATATAAATAAAATAAAAACGTGAATAGTTCTGCTCATTTACATTTCTTATGAGAACTGTTTAATTATTAATTTTGTAAATAATTTGCTTCCAGAGTTACGTTAATACATGATACTGTACTACTTAATAAATACACAAAAACTTGATTTTCCGTCTTTTGATCTGACGCAGGAACAGGATACAGTCCCTCTAGTGGGAGATAGCGCTCCTCGCGGCGCCTTTGGGAACCTACGTCTGGCCGGCAAATTCTAATGAAACAGAGTTTAAAGTAAACCCTCTTTTCCAGTAGACCGATTTACTTCATTTTTACAACACTTCTTTCTCATGAGATGCCCATGACGTATACCGCGTTTTGTTACAATACAACAGAAATTACGACCAGTATGAGTATATTAGTACTTTAGGTCCGGAGTAACCCCCCCCCCCTCCAAATAACCCGATTTAGTCTATTTTTACAACCCATTTTTCTCTGTTGATTACTATCACGAATTCCCAGTTTGGTTGAAATGTAACAAAAATTATGGCTGGTAGTGGCAAATTGGTAATGTGGGTCCGGAGTAACCCCCCCCCCTCCTAATAAACCGATTTAGTTTATTTTTACAAATATGTCTCTCTTTAGATCAACATAACGAATACAGAGTTTCGTTGAAATATAACAAAAACTACGGCTGGCATGGTCAAATTAGTGTTTTGGGTCCAGGGTAAACCCCCCCTCCCGGTGGACCGATTTTGGTGGTTAACGAACTCGTTCAATCGTTTGCTAATTGAACGCTATATAACTTGTTTCGTGAAGAAAAAACAAAAACTCTGGCCTCTATCGTGTTAACAGACACACACACACACACACACACACACACACATATATATATATATATATATACATATATATAAATTTTAACGGGGGTCATTTTCGGTGTCTACTAGGTAGGATCGATAAAGATTTGAAGAAATTTTTCAAAAATTCCGTCATGAGTGCAATCTCAATAGTTACTTTCCTTCGGAGGAAAGTGCTAAAAGAAACAAAAAATGTCCAAATAAAAAAAAAATAAAAGTTGAATGACATTTAACTGTATGAAAATTGTGACATTTTATGTAATTATATAAAAATGAAAAACATAAATCTGAAAAAATCTTTATTATCCTTCAAATTATAATTTTCAAACTTTTTTTTTTTTATTTCTGGCATTGTGTATAGTTTTTGTTTTATACTAATTTCATTTTCAAAAATTTTTTGCTATTAAATATTAACTGAATAAATTTGGTTCCTGAGTCATTTTAATTTAATATTAGTTTGATTGTTAATAGTTTTCCCAGTTCAACTCCACCGGAGGTTCCTCTACGACAGAAACGTACTAAAAAAGCACCAGCAGCAGCTACTGCTGCAGCTGAAGAAACCAGAGATGATGAAAATAATAGAATTTCATTTGATCAAGAAGCATTCACCTGTGCCCTTAATAATATTCTTGGTATTTTTAAAATATATTTATTATAATCTTATTCAAGTTTATTTCCCAAATAAATCAATTTATACTTTGGCATTATAGATTTCTCAGTTCCTGAAGATAGCTGGGATTTGGAGAGCGATGAATCAGGAATGAGTTCATATGAAGACGAAGCTGAAATGGATCTTTCTAGAAAGAAACAGATCAGTATGTTAATATTTTTTTTTTCATGTAGATCAGGAGTTTTTAAGTTGCATGCTTTAAATTACATTGGAAAATTCATTCTCTCAATCATATTTTCTAGGACGAAATTCAGAACGACAAGGAAGTGAGTCTGAACTTAAGCAGTATATGGACCAAATGGACAGAGAATTAGAGACTACAACTCTTGGGCAGAGTTTCATTAAGAAACAACCAAAGGTAGTTATTGAATTATTTATATTATAAAATAGTTTTGTGGACTACCGGTAAATGTTTTTTACGTTCATTTCAAAGGTCTGCTGAGCATTTAAAAAAAAAAAAAAAAAAAAAAAAAAAACCTTAAAAAAAAGAAAGGAAAAAATGGAACATATGTTTACTCGTAACATGTTTTTATGGCATCAAAGTTTTTACGGCTAAAGCAAAGGGTCAAGGGGGTCGACAACCAGCAGAATCCGTCAGCAGAAATTAGGAAAAATTGTTGGATTGGTTACTCCACAATGATTCATTGAGTTGAAAATGCTTCCTCAAGTTAGACATGGAAACTAAGAAGTATAACTTTTATTTACAATTGGTTTTGAGAAAGTATTAGAAAAACATTTTATTAACACACATGATCAGCTTTAAGATTTTCATGTATTTTCCTTAATATTTCAGAAATGGTTGAGAAAGTCATATAAGTGGAAGGTAGCTATTAGGAAGCTTACTAAATTCTCCGTCACCTATCCAATTTTTTTTTTTTTTTTTTTTTTTTTTTTTTTTTTAAGAAATCATTTCTAATTGCAAAAAAAAAAACACTTTCTTTTAAATATATTATATTCTTTTGTCTAGGGGATGGAGGACAGCTTCTCAGACATTGAGAGTTTTGAACCTGTTGACATTGATATGAATGCTGTACAAAACATGCTTGCTTCTTATGAAGCACAGATGGGAGGCTCAGGACCTGCTTCAAACATTCTAGGTCCTATGGGAATCAGCCTACAGAGACATTAAGGTACACTTTTTGCTTTAGAAAATTATGTACAATTTCAACATTTATTTATTGATGGTTTAGCAAACATTAGGAAAAACAAGGCTTTTATTTTGGTTTTCTTGCCGAATGATAAATGAGTGTCATTTTCCTGTTCTGTTTTACACTCTCTATTTCCCCTAAGATGCGTACGGATATGAGGAATGCTTATTCTATAGTCTGTATAGATAGACGAAAAAGTTCAATTCCACTTGCGCGAAATTTTGAGGGATATATTCCTGACGATTCCACCATTTGCAAACTCCCATTTCAAGTGAAAGATTATGAAAACTGATTATGTCTCTTTTAAGACTTGGGAAGGCTTTGAGAGGTCAAGCAAAGGAAATAGTGCCTAATATTTATCAATGCTTAGCCAAAGCTAAGACTATTAACATTTTGCACCTCCCAGTGATAAAGTTATAACAGAGAATTTTTACCGTCAATTCCTTGCACAGGGAATATTGGACACACCCTTTTCCCTCCAACTAAACCATCTGTTCCAACAGGCTATAGCTTAAATTGTTTTTAGTCTTTGCTTTGGCTAAGTATTGATAAATATTAAACATTATCTTCCTTGCCTGACCTCTTGAAGCCTTCCCTGGTCCTAAACGACACAAATAATCAGTTCGTATTGAGTTTAAAGTAGCGTGTTGTTCATTGTAATTGGAATGTATATAGCGGAACCGTCGGGAATATTTCCTTCTGCATTTTTTGCATGCAGGATTAGAACTATTCCATCTAACTGTAAGGGTGGGTTTACACTTGCTAGTTGTTGCAGGATATTTCTATCAGAGAGAAATTGCGACTATTGAAAACCCATGTAAAATGTATGTCTGCAATAAATTGCTGCATGGACCATGCAGACATACATTTTACATGGGTTTTCATTAGTCGCAATTTCTCTCTGATATAAATATCCTGCAATAACTAGCAAGTGTAAACCCACCCTAAGGTCTATAGTTGATATTAATACATTTATTTTGACTTATTCAACTTATATTGGTAATTTTGTGTTTCCAAAATGATATATTATAAATTCAATTAACAATTAAGGTTGACTAGTGTTGTTTTTTTTTTTTTTTTTTTAAGATTTTTTTACTTCAAATTGAGTTTTTGTTTCAGGGTGCGCTTGATGAAGTCCTTGGAATGAACATTTGTATTTTACAGGCTTTAATCTTCAAAATTCTTCATGAATGCATTTTATTGCCATAACAAAAGCATCTCAAGTAACAATAAATTTATTGCCTTTATTGTAAGCATTTACATAAATGTTTATCTCCGGATGGCTATTGCAAAATATACAAAAATGTTTTGTTATTGTGCGGAAATTAGTTGCAAACTTCAACGCTCTTCGGTCACCAATCCAAGCTTTTATCAAAACCATGAACTGTAGATATATATTTGTAATGAATATTGTACTTAATATTACTTTAAAAAGTTAGTTTCAAGAGACCCTTTATCTATTATTTTATTATATTGCTTTTTGTAATGATTTTGTCGCAGGCAGAGATTCATTATAGAATCTTAAGTAAGCTAGGTGCATGATGTGATTTTATTTCATTTTTTTAAATAATACATTTGTTTGTATCGATTTAATTGTATTTAGGGGAATAGTCAGGACATTTTAATTATAATAAATTCAGTTATTTTTTTCTGTAACAATTATTCATTTTATTCTTTTGCAAAAACATTTCCAGCGAATGGCTTCTAAAAGATAGGTAAAATTACTATTCATAATTAACCTTCAAATAATGAAAATAAAAGTTGTTGATATTATAAATTCAGAAAGTGAACCAAAAAGTGAAATAACAAAATCTTCTATGAACAAAAAGGTTATCGAGGTCTTTTAATGCTCAGATTTTCCAATTAAAAAAACATTATAATTCAATTCTGGATTTTAAATAATATAAAACCAAACTTTCCAATTTTGTTGTTCTATTGTAAGGCTGTTGTTGAGGAGTTGTCTACAGTGAGGATAATAGGTGATTTAAAATTCCTCTTAGTTGTTTTATTAGAAAATTAGGCTATCATTCTTTAACTTTCCTCGTGAGTCATCTTGCTGTTGAGTTCTATTCATCCAGCATGAGTACTCGCTCAGACAATTTAGTAATGAAGAAGATACAAAATAAAACATTCTCGTTTTCAAATTAGCCTGTTTTATTAAATATAGTTTTTCTCATTTTTGTTAATTAGTCAGAAATGCAAATTGATGCTGCTTGCTTTCAGAAAAGCTATATTTTCTCAGATGTAGCCTTGATTAAATGAATTATGTAACTTAATTAGGAAAAAGCTTTTAAATTGAGTTTCCTTGGATTATTTCCAGATAGGATTTAGTTTTAAATAAAAATCCATCTTTCCTTTGCCATTCTCTTTTTGTTTTGAATATGTTTTATGCTCCTTGAACAACATATTAAGAAGATAAGAAAAACTCTTGACATTTACTCTTTATTCTCTCGTATAGGACAATGTATGTAAGTAAAGGTTTACGCTATTTTGTATGTTGCATACAGATATGAGGATTGCTCACTCTAATTTTGGTTCTTGGAGATGTGCAAGTAAAGTGCACATGTAGTGCCTGCAGTATATATATGATGTATAATCAAAACAATTTCCATGAGAGAGTACTTCTTTCTCTAAGCCAAAGATATGTTACTAAACACCAAAATATATCAAGACTCATCAAAATATTTTTTCTTTCTGATGGCTCATGAAATATCAGAGGCATATATATTCATATATAATTCATGCATTTTTATATGAATTTCTGCAATGAGTTCCAACAGAAAAAGTAACAAACGTTTTTGCACAAACTCTCCAAGTATAACCATGGGCGTATACAGAAAATAATTTTGGGAGGCCTGAGGGCATTTCCGGTGTATGGAATACTAACAATTTAGATCTTGGAAGAGTTTAAGCCAACTTAAACGCTATTACACCCAAAATAGAATATGTTTTATGAACTAAATGATTTTATTTAATTTATTTTTAAGGGTTTTATGAAATTTTTACTGATCAAATCAAAATTTTGGGGAGGCTGCAGCCCCCCCTTATATACGCCCATGATTATAACACTTGTTTCAGTAACTTTTCGGAGTCATAATAGTTTACTACAAGCAGCAGATAGTTATAAAACCAAACTAGTAGTAAATTTTCCTACTAAACATAAAAGTAATGACATTTATTTTGTGAAGTTAATTTAATAAAATATTCTCTCTCTGTTCTATTATAATTGCCTAGTGCCATAGTTCAATATACAGTAAAAGCTGCACTTTCCAAAAATAAAAAACATTTTACCAAGTAGCCTACTTAGTTTATTATGGTAATCAAATAAAAGTAATAAATCCCTTCATATCTGCTTTTCCATATTATATGAATCATTTCTATATGTATTGATTAAGTGTGCCAATTCACTAAATTGTTTGTAGTAAACAGGATGCAAAAACGAGTCAACACACCTCCACTGTTTAATTCCTTTATTTTAACATAACGTTTTCGAGGTCAGCACCTCATCCTCAGTGTCCTCCTATAGCTGTGCGAGGTTCACTCGGACCTTCCTCCGACTATAAAGTATAGTCGGAGGAAGGTCCGAGTGAACCTCGCCCAGCTATAGGAGGACACTGAGGATGAGGTGCTGACCTCGAAAACGTTATGTTAAAATAAAGGAATTAAACAGTGGAGGTGTGTTGACTTGTTTTTGCATCCTGTTTACTATGATGAACCTTCACCAGCCAACCAACCACAATTGTAGAAATTGTGTGTAGTTTGGGGAGTAGTCAAATAAATACTCTCCATTTTCATATCAATATCCTTTATTCCTCTGAAATATTTCATGTGTTTACTTGCACCTCTGTAGGAACTTATATATAATTACAATTTCATACATCGTAAGAATTAATAAGCATCTTAAAAAATCTCTGTATCAAACATACTGGCCATAAATGAATTTGCAATATAAGAATTGTACTATAATCAGGACAAATTCATAAAACATGAAATCCCATCTTGTGGATGTGTCCTTAGTTTCTGACTTTTATGCCTGTTTTTGTTATAATGAAACTGACTGATGGGATAATATGCAATTCTAATTATAGATAAGCCCCTGATGAGGTGCGAGAGAATACAAGGAACATGTCGGACTAGTTTGAAAATGGAGAATATTTATTTGATCCCTCGCCAAAATATTTTTTGGAAGTTTCTCATTTCATGATTTGTCAAAATTACAGAACGATTTTTCATTTAGGTAATTATCGGTATATTTAAAGAAGGCTTTGTAAGTAATTAATCCGTGAAAAATTTTATTTGCAAGACAATATTTTGACAATGAGTATCACTAAGCAATGAGTCCTGAGATAATTAAGTTTTCATTTTGTATAAGATTTATGTAGCTTTTGATATTCTTAATTGGGATTATTTGTACCTCATTTTATTTTAAAAATGCAATTATATGTATTTGTATATTATTCAATTATTGAATGTCATATGCTTCTTAAAAGAGTTCACATAATGGATGACATGGGAAATTTTTAACGCAAAATATAGGCAAAAAGGATAGTACTAAAAGCAAATTTTATTTACTAATAATTAATAATATCTTATTTTATTGTTGTGTTCATGGGAATTAATTAAAAAAACAAAAAAAAAAATACAAAGACTGTTATTCTCCATGCCATTTTTTTAGTGTTTGTAGAATGACAGCAGACAGCTGTTAATACCATAATTTAGCTAGCAAGGAGGGAAAAAATACTCCTTAACACATTGACTGCCAATTACAACATAAATTTAAATGCTATTACTTATGATAACATCTTTTATTAATTCTTTAGCGGCTCTGAACTCTGAGAAAAATTGTAGTTTGCTGTTTTATTATTATCTAGAACGCCAATTCTTGTACTCAGACCACCAACTGAATCAACATAGGAATCCTGACAAATTTAATGACAGTCAAAGTGTTAACTAACTAAAAATGTTACCTCCTACTTTCAAAGCTATTAGACAATAAGATAGTTTTGTACAAAATCTCTTAGTACACTACATTATGAGTACGCATAGTTGTAAGGATGTTTATTTTCGTAAATTAATTAGCAGATTGTATCCCAAAATGTTCGAACTCAAATGTATACTTATTTTTTATTAAACTTCATTTTTAAGACCATCTTTATTCTTATTTTTTTCTAGAACGTTGTTTTTTTGTTTAATTGATCTTTTATGTACTGTCAATTTGATTTTGTTTGAATTAGTATATTGTGATTATATGTGAAAAGGATTATATGTTGTTCATGGCTATTTAGTTGTTTTAAGCATTGCTTATTTTATTATAACAAACTAGTTTGTTAACTTCTTTAAGATTGTAAGCATGAAGAAGACATTTGAATGTTTTGATACATTTTCTAAAAAAATATGATGAGAAAAGTCTTATGATTAAAGGCGTAAGTTTATTTTAACATTTTAGATGTTTTTATAGATATAATTCTCAATATTGTCTATGATGTAACATCAAACTGCTGGCTGGTGCTCAGGATAAAATCCAGGCCAAATTCTGGATTTAGCTAATGGTAGTGAGAAGATTAAATGTGTTTAATGCTTTTAAATTTTTTGAGCTGAAAGTCTTTTGTTGATAAATATCGCCTTGATATTCATTAGATTATTTGTCAATTTAGGGCCCAAACACAAATTTAAAAGAAGAGTAATTTTTAGTTTCTCATTGTTTGATTTATTCACCATTATCTTAGAATATTCATCTATATATATAAATCTTTATATAAAAACATAATAATAATAAAAAAAAGAGCTAGAGTAAATCAATTATTAATTTAATATATTTTTGTTTTTAACTTGAAATGAAGATATGTTTTTCCCTTATCAGAACAGATCTGAATCTTATGATTGAATTCATCGGCTTGAGGTTAAATTGCAAACTTTTCCCCCCAAAAAATTACAAATATATCTTGATGTAAATAGTGCAATATGGTCATAGTGCAAGGCTACACGAAAATGCATTGAAAAATTAACAAAATACCTTATAGTTTCTTATTGCCGCATATTTCTTAGTCTTACGTTAATTACTATAAACAGTCATTTACTTGATTATTTGGAAAATGTAAGCTTTTTGATCAATTTGTTACCTGTTGCAAATTTGAATTTAACTTCTCAGTCATGTATCTATTTGTCTTCCATCACATAGCACTTTTTGTATTAAAGTAAAATAGCCAGCACGTAATATTCTCTCCACTGAATAAATTCCGTTGTCACAGTAATGAAATCTATAGTAATTAATGGTTAATAGGTAAATATACCTAGACTATTTCAGTATTACATTAATCTGGTTTAGTACGAAGTTACTAGAGCAAATGTATGTTATATTGCAAGTTATAATTTTATTGTTATTTTCTCTCAGTATAACTTAATTTGCTTAGGAGGTTCTTTATCCTTATTGAACGTAATCAATTATTTAAAGATATATTTAGTGGTAGGCCTTTGAAATGATTAAGTGAAGAGTAAAGGTGTGCTTTGTTTTAAAAATTGTGTCTGCATCGTAACTATACAAATTGCTTTGGAGTGCTTATTTTCTTTGCATTATTATCAGTATTATAGTAAAGTGCTGTAGTTTAATAATAATTAAAAACTTTTTAGCTATTTTTGTGGCATATTCTCAAAGGAGAATATTTTTCTATTCAAGTTTAGTCTTTCAAATGAAATCTGAAAGCTATTTTAAATTTCTCAGATTCATAATAAAAAAGGCTGTTTATAAGAGCGATAATTTGATGTAAGGTACTTAAAAAATTGAAGGTTTGTCATGCTCAGGGTAATTAAGTGTGCTGCAAGACATTTTTTTCTGAAATATTTGATTCAGTTTTTATTTTATTTCTATGTATCTTTAGGTTTTAGAAAGGTGATCTCACCAGGCTGAGATTTAAACCCAGAAAATGCAGTTTTACACTCAGGTTTCTTATTAAGTACACCCCCAGTCTTCAAGCTTAGCATAAGAAATTATTTCGTTTAATAGAGCCAAAGCTTCAGGCAGCTGGTACAGCGCCATATTTATTTGAAGCCCGACTATGTTATTATCACATAAGGGTCAAAGTTGGACCCCTACTTGCATTTAATTTTATTAAACCAGTCCATAATATACAAGATGGTATACACCTTAAGTGACTTACATTTTTTAGTAACTTAATGTAATTTAGTAAAATTAACTTAGTATTTTAACTCAGAATCAGCAGTACACACGAGCATAAAATGGGAGATCCTGGGTTCTAACCCCATCTGGTGAGATCATTTTTCCAAAAAATGAAGATATACAAAATTAAACCACAGACGGTGTCTAAAATGGTTTAAGTAAGTTTGATTCAATTATTTAATTAAATGGTTGATTTGAAAGTACTTATAGATATTTTATAATGAATATCATGCTATAATTTTTACAATTATTTACTTCCTAGCGTAAATATAGAATATATGTGACCATTAAACTTATTTTATTCATAGATTTAGTTTCATTAGAGAGTTGTAAAGTTACAGAGTGGCCTAATTGTGTGGGGTAGAAGTATAGTTGGTGTTTATGATGTGATCTTAATCATTTTTTATATATTTTTAGAGTAGAACTTCCTCTATGCATATCTATTTTTTTCCTAGAAAACCAAATATTGTTAAATGAAACCTTAGATTATTTTTTTATTATTGTTTCATTTTTACATAGCTTTCCTGCATTTATGTAGAGAAATAAAAATTTTAAAAATGCAATGACTTTTTTATTTATTTCAAAAGCAACTAACATACAATCAGAAAGTTTTAATACAACTTATTTATAATGAGAATTACGAGGAGGGGGGTATAGATTTGCTTAACCCTTTTGATGTGACACCCAAGTATTCTTGCAAAAGAATGCCGTGCACCAGAGGCGACACCTGAGCATTTTTGCAACAGCTGTATCGCTTGATTGCGAGCCCTCTTTAGCCTTTAGAGTGTACGGAGTGCTTTAGTGAGAATGGGGGATAATTTCTAGTTTAATATTTCATTGTTAGATGCCATGAGCATTCACTTCGACCCTGCTTGGGGGTTCCATTATTATACTTGCACCCGTCCCTCACCCTCCCTACTGGCCCTTCATCCCTCAGCTTGCCTTTAGTAATGTCTGGTTTTCTTGTTGACTTTAGTTTTCAGTATATCAACTTGTTTTGCTTCACAACAAAAAAAAAGTCTACATGGCAGATCATAGACAAATGAGATTAACGGAGGACAACAAGCTGTTGGAAGAGTTTTAAGGTACAATTTTGTCTGATTCATCAGAAGAATTGGAGTTAGAAGATGAACCTTAACTCCTTATAACATTTGTTAAAAGGCTTGAAATTAAAGTGTAAGCAAACAAAAAAATATATATATGGGTGCGTAGGACCGCTCAAGGAGAGGGAGTTTGGTCCGCCTGTGGAGGGAGAGGGGTAGTGAGCGCACCCCGCTATCAAGGACATTACCCTCCCAAGCCCACGTTGCATCCTAAAACCTAGCAATGTCCTTGCTCATCAAATCATTGCTCTGTTGTGTAGGGTACTTTAAAAGTGAATCACTCAATGCTCTGTGCCTTCCTTATAGTGTTATACTATTAATCAAGCATTAACATTACTTCAAGTGCAATAAATAATTCCAAGTGCTTATTACGAGTCTTTTGTCCACAAAATAGATTCTTTTGGCTTACTATTGCCAAAAGTAGGACAATGACTTAGTAATGCTACTTAGTAAATGCTGCTGGTTGTCATTTATTTTATTTTTTTACGGCGCTTCGACAACTAGGCGATTAGCGCCACTAGTGGTTGTTCAACAGCACTCCATAGCCAGAGGAAGGACAACTAAGACTAATGCCAGATTTGGAACAACTTTAACGCCTGTTAACTCATACAGTAGGTAGTTCTCTAGAAACTTCTGAGACTCCTTGAAAGTGACTAGAAGTTGTTTACTTTCAGGACGAACCACTGTTTTAATATTAATGAACCTTCTTTTAAGCGCTTTTTATGAGCCTTTTGTGAATTAAATATTTTGTTCAGAAGAAATCACTGATCATTGAGATTGCGGCGGCAGGAATAGTTGGGGTTCTGTCATACTAGTTATTGAAACCTACATTTTAATTTTTTTAGAAAATGAGGTAGTATTGCCAGCGTTTCAGGTTGAATTTTGAGCTTTCATTAGGGCTATATAGAAATGAATACAAATGGTCAATATGAGTAACAATTAGTAACCAATTTAAAAATAAATATATAAAACTAGCTGAATACCCGTGCTTTGTCACGGCAGACAAGTAGTAATTTTATTGTGTTAAATAATGACAGAATAATCATCAAAATTAACGCTGCTACATAATTTTGTGCAGTTTATTATAGCACGGTTCTTGTCATACTATAAGTTATTCATCAAATGATAAGTAATTCAAGTATAATGTTTCTTGACACTGGTGCGCTCCTGACCAGTGTCAAGAAACAGGTAACATAGAGATAACCTGTTATCTATAGGTTACCAGTAACAGGAGTTTAACCAGTACAGGTTAAAATATGTTGTCAATAATAAATGTACGTTAAAATTTAAAAATTTATGTTTCCAAGATTTCAACCTGAGTATGAAGTGGAGATAAATATAATTGTATTAAAAAGAGAGAAGTTCTTCTTCTCCTCATAGGTATGTTCCCTGTTAATTAGAAAACAATTTCAATCAGTGCACAGTTCAATATATTCCACTTCATACTGTTAAAATTGTATAACTTATTTTTAATTTAGTCACTAATTGAACTGGCTAGAATGAAAATGGTGTAAGTCATACCAAGTAAGTTTTGAGTAATAAACGTTTTTGTGAAACAAACAGTAAAAAAATGCTAGTTTTATATATAATGTAATTGTAATTGCTTTTATTGTATTTAGAGATGTCTAAAGGCCCATTATTTAGCATATCCTTCATTTTTCATAAATCATCAATTTAGACTAAGTTATTATTATCAATCATTCTTAAGTTATTTACACCACTCTCATTCTGTTCTGTACAATTGTTACTCATATTTACCATGTACATAATGCACTAGTATTTCTAAAGTGACACAACTAAACAAGTTTCACTCTGGCATAAGTAGGGGATATAGCATTAAGACAGGAAGAGTGCCACAAGTGTCCTCTGGCGTACAAGCTCTGTAACTAGGTGCATACAGTTTTGGTGGTTGATGAAGAGATATTTACTATGTCTTTCATAGTCATAACTGAAAAATTATTGATTGAATTGATTTTTGAGTTGAGTCACTTTAGAAATACTAGTGCGATATATTCATTGTTACTTATACATATTTATTATGACTTAAACTGTCAATGTTTGTTTATAGCTGTGTTGAAGGCTTGAAATTCAAGCTGAAAAATTGTCAATAATTGAGGTAGGCTTAATTAATATGAAGCCCAACTATTTCCCCCTTGATAAAATAGTTAATTTTGGCAATTACCTACCTGAAAAGTATTATTAAAATAAGTATTTGCAACACTCGAAAACATTCAATTTAATTATGTCAGAAAACTGAAGTAGGCTCCAAAAATTCTCAGAAATAAAAATACTGTCTGAAGAGAAGACTCATGTCAACTTACTATTAAAAAAGTACTATGAAAATAGTGACCATGTATGCTATGTAGACGACCTTCAGTATTGATGTGGGCATACTAGTGGAAGGTTCACATTTGGATGTATTTAGTTTTTAGGCTCCTGAAGAGGCATCAAAGGTTGCGAAACATGTAGAGCCATTTTTAATAAATTGACCTGCACGTTAATTTGATTTTGTTCATTGACCATCTGCCTACACAAAGAAAAATTATTGAAAAAAAAAACACTCTCATTAAAGCACTATTGTTTATTCATGGATGGGTAGTCTTGTTTATTATGCGAACCTCATAACAACTAAACATCAACTTTTACATAACCTAGAAGAAACATTTTTCCTTGTTTGCATTTAATGCTTTGAACTAATATAATTTTTACTTTGAATGGCATGTTTACTTGTTTCAATAAAGTTGTAATTCATTATAAACACAACATAGTGGAGTACATTAAAATAAATAAATTAGTACTATGATGTGGTAAAACTTACTTGAACCATATTTTTTAGGGGGGGGGGGTTAAGAAGCAAAAATGATGGGTAAAGAATTTAACTGGTCAAAGTTGTGTGTTACCCAAAAATTACAAGTTTTACTAATTTGAGTAGTGTTATATTACTCCTAATCTCTGTGTTTACATAACTTCCAGAAGGATTTAAAAACTTCAAATTCACATTTTTCTATTTTAAAAAACAAAACAATTCTTTCATAGAACTGTGAAAACAGATAAATACTCCTTCTAATAGGTAATAATAAATATAGAATCTAGTTTTCCAAAATTACCTTGCTAAACATATTCATATGTTTCAGGGGAATCTCAAGTGGATTACCCCCAATAATAAAGAAAAAATAATTAGTTTCAGGTATTTGAGTATCTAAAAGATAGGCAGTTATTTGCAGTCCACAAGTATGTATTGAGAAATAAACAATCCATTAAACATGTATCACAAAAACAGTATTATTCAATAATTGCCTTAATTGAAAAAAAAATATTACACCATCTAAGAAAAATGTAGCAAAACAGAGGCACTGTATTTTAATATATTACAATGGAACATCATTTAAACACTTTTATCTGCCACAGGCCATCATTCAAATAATGACAATTTTCGATACCTATTCCTTTGTTAACCTTTGCTATATCTTCAGTTGACATCGAAGTAATCCCAACAGCAAGGGCATGTTGTTTTCCTTCTGCCATAACTGCGACAATTGTACCTTTAGGAGCTGGATTCATTTTTGCACCAGGCGAAGTTAGTCCAGGGCACATTATATTTGCTCCACTAAGAACAAACCTTATAGCACCTTTGTCCACTTGTTCAAAAGGAAGTATAAAAGGATATTTGTGTAATAGTCTTAATGTAGGCATCCATGGCCCTTCTCTCTGTCTGAAAAATAATAGTTCACCTGCATTGTTTACAATAATTTCGATGTGTTCATGGCATTTCAGAATCCTGAAGGTGTCTTTCTTGGGTAGAATACTATCAATGAAGTCTTCTATACCGGGAAATTGGTCCAGTAATTTGTTCCTAATACCTTTCTGAACAGATGATTTCAACTGTTGAGTGCAGGATATACTTTCTTTTTCATCGAACTTTTTAAACATTTTCCTATTTACGAAGAATTAATAGCAGTTGCATACACTTTCACAAAACCTGTAAAAATACATTAACGAACAACTCAAACATTCGGCAAAATGTGCTTTGAGTAGAAATGTAACCTTAACCAAAATTAACCTCCACCTACTGCTACGTCATTTGATAACCAAACAACAATTCAGCTATGACAAAATGTCTCTGGAACAAACGGCGTGTGAAGGTAACTACTATTATGAATAATAACATTTCGGATTTTTCTGCAAAAAGCAGGTGACTATTATTGCCGAAATTGGGTTTCATATATTCTGAAATATTTTTTTTCTCATTGTACAATAACATGCTATATTTGCTAATTTATTGCTAAAGCCTGGTTCTTTATTTTCTTTTTTTTTATATGTACATATTTTTAATTTAGATTTAAAAGCTTTTGAAAGGAGACTGACTGAAGTAATAGCATGTCTTCAACCAGCAACTTTTAGGTGGAGAAGTAAGTGCTCTGTTTTCTCTTCTGACATTAATGGAGGTTTACGATGTTTTAATCTATTTTTTTGGTGCAGTCCTTTTAGCTATAATATCAACTTGCACAGCTATAGGAGCCTGGTACTGGCTAACGGATCCTCACACATCAGATGTCTCATTTGCACAGAGCCTATTAAATCATCCTTTCTTTACTACTTCGAGCATCATTTTAGGTAATAAAATAAATTTGTTATTTATTTTAAAAAAATATGTTGAACTATTGCCTAGGTATAACTGAACTACGTATTTGTTTATATTTTTCTGTACATCTACTTGAACTGTTTTGTGCTTAAATATGCCATTTTTGGAAGTTATAAAATTGAAAATAAATTAATCATTTAATTTTGAGCTTCTGTTAACTCCAAAATAGTTGTGTTTTTCATGTGGTTTACTATTTAATGGACAAGCCACTTGATACTATATTATTGTTGATTATATCAGTGATTAAAAAAACCTAATCGCTTGTAAAAATGCAAGTCACACAATAATCTGAAAAATATAATCTGATTTTTTGTGCTCTATTCATTTTGATGCCCCTTTTTATTCTCATCATTTAAAAAATCTATTAAATCTTAAAATTAAACCATAACAGAGAACATATAATTGGTTAGATGGTTGCTTGCTTCTTTTCTGATTTATATTTATTTGAAAGCTTAAATACGCATGGAGAGCAACATTCTTGCAAGAACAAATCTCTTGTACTGATTTTGGTGATTATTAAATAATAAAAGCTTTCACTGCATCTTTCTTATTTTTGAAATGATGAGACTTATTTTCTCCTCTGCCTTCTTTTGCCAAAGCTCCATTTTTAAAGTGGGACTTTCACTTCCTTTGAGCTCGTTTCTCCATGATGCTGATAATAAAGCAAAACATCCTTTGTATAGCTGGATAGGATGTGCTCAAATAGCACTTCCACGTTTCAGTATGTTACTTTCGTTTGGCTCTTGTTCTTAGTTGTTCTGGGGTTCCAGTCATTGTATTACCGGCAATGAAGTTATTTGGAGCAATTTTTTATTTCTCAGAATAAAACAATTGGTGAAACTTACATCTTGGAGAGTCAGTTTGCCACACTTAAAGGAGCCATCATCTGGCTGTTTACATTCCGGAAAAGAGAGACTTATGAAAACAAGAAAGCGAGCAGCTGTGTTCATGGAGGCTGGGCATGAGAAAGTTTGATCCTGCTACAAGACACACACCATCTTGCTTTCAAGAGAGGTTTCGAGTTGGTATTGAATTCTTGACACGACCAGGCAATCCGGCCCAAGCTTGCAGGGAGGCTTGGCACTCTCAAGGAGCGGCCCAGCGCTAAAGTCGTCCGTACCGACGGCCGCGGGTCCGGAGAGCTGATTGAGAACCCACCCCGAGGGATGGGCTCCGACCAGGCATTCTACCAGCCGTTAGACCGCCGCAGAGCGGGTTGCGATGTCATACTGCGAGAGAATTGCGGGCCTCCGAGAAGCCTGGTACCCCGCAGGGGGCAGGCTACCCACCCCCATGGCGAACCGGATGGGGCGTTAGGCCATCCCCCCCCCCCCCAACGGAGGCCGACTCCTGCGAGGAGACATGAATCTCTCGTTTCGGTGTTTCGGGTCTTTTCCGTTTACCCCTGAGCGGTTTCACTGTTTGTTCTCCTACTAAACTTCTGACTCTTGAAGAGGCCCAAGCTAGAGGTCAAAAGCACGGTCATCTTACTCAAGGCAGGTTCATTGTAACATAACTCAATTATTATTACTTTTTTTACGGAATACTCTCACCCAGCCTCGGGGTACGGGATACTTTGCTACTCTCGCTCATAGCGCCTAGACCTTAAACGATCTCCTCTCCGAATTACGTGTCTTTTATAACTCTGATTTTTGTTTTGTTAACTATCTTTAATAATTTTTATTTATCTTTAAATAATTTTGAGTTTGAGTTATTTTTAAGTTGAATAAATTTATTTAAAAGAAAGTTATATTGTATGCTTGTAAAAAAAAAAAAAAGAAGCATTTCTTTTACCATTTGTCCTATATGTTATGAATAGTAAACAAGTGCAATATACAACTATACTATAAGTTGTTTTGAAACATTATTTAATTTTATGAAGGGTTTAGAACGTTTTGAATTAAAATATCTTCACTTACAGTTTCAGGTAAAAAAAATCATATAGCAAAAAATGGACATGGGCCATTTTGAAATTCAACTCCTCATATGTTATAATAATAATAATTATAAATGAAACCATATCTGGAGTAAAACAAACAGTAATAATTACCAAATTATAGAAAAACTCTTATGATTTTTATTTTAAATTTATATGTGTAAAAATAGAATGTTTAGAGAGAGAAAACATTATTACATTTAAAATTGTTTAGATAGTAAAGGTTAATCATACAGAATAAGGATGAAAACTGATCACAAAAACTTCCGCTATTTTAAAAACACCTTGTTTTGATCAATCCTTCCTCATAATAAATTCATTATGGCCATCCTCTTTTTGGGGAAAAATGATAATATTTAAAAAAAGACAACTTCCACTATACATCTTTTATTAATAGTGTAATGAATACGAGCTTGTAGATCTCGAAAGTCAATAAAAACTATGTAGTAGAGTTTAATTAACTACTGTGTAATACACAGGAAATAAATCGACAGAGAATTCATTTTCAGATATTCTTTAGAAGAATTAACTTGCCTGGCTGGGATTTGAAACCATAAATCTCCTTGTTTTAGACTTGTGATTTTCCAATTACATTAGCAGACTTCATAGTGGTTTAATATATCTCAATCCTAGTAGGAGATACCTAATCTTAGCCTTAATAACAATAAAATTGTCTGGTTTCCGATAAATAATGAAGTTTATTTATTTATTTAATTATAGAGTTCCGCAACTTAGTTGACAAACTTAATATTATTGGAATATCGGAAGTTTTGGCAACATTAGATAAATTAACTTCCCATGATGTTATATGAAGCCCCAGAGCATAATTGCGATTGTACCTGAGCATAAAACAGGATATTCTTGGTTCAAATCCTAGTCTGGCGAGAATGTTTCTAAAAAAAATGGATTTCATCTTCTGTTTTTGACATTATCCTGAAAAACATGATATATTTTAAAATAATAGATGAAATAATACTTTGTTTTTTTTTATTTGAGAAAAAAAAAAATTACTGGTAATAATGACCATTACTGTCTATGCACTCAAATAAGAAATAGTAATAATTAGTTTTGCTCTAGTTCTTCTTCTAAAATCAGGAATACATAAAAGAACTTTAGCTCCATCGATAATAACAGCTAGAGTCGTGTTGACTGAATTCAATATATCTTGCGATCATTTTGTTTTCCCAAATTGTGTAAATCCCAATTTTTGACATTCTTAAAAGCACTGCAGTAAGTGTTTTGTAATAGAAACTGAAACAAAAATGTGTTAGCTGATGAAGGATGTCAATGAGCGATCCAACACTGTTCATAACAAGATTACTATAAATTTGCTGACCTCCGAAGCAAGGCCCAGGCATTGTAATATAATAATGAAGAAAATATTTTTTTATTATTATTATCATTTAGATCTGTAAACATAATAAAATAACTTTTGTTCCAGTGATTCTTCTAATATCAGGGATACATAAAAGGGTCATAGCTCCATCGATAATAACAGCTCGAACAAGAATCGTGTTGACCGACTTCAATATGTCTTGCGACGACACAGGAAAGCTGATACTAAAACCTCGGCCTACACAGACATGACAAGAATAGCTTTAGCTGCCTCGTGTATATATTATAATTGTTGGTTAAAATATGACTGTCTCGCTTTCAACCAGCATTTGTTGTTCCTTTGTTATGAAGTATCTTAACAAAGAACCGTTTGGGGGGACGACAAAAATTGTATTCGGTTCCAGAGTAACTACGTTAGGTATACCTCCCGGATCTCTATTACATAGTGATGTATCACAGCTCAAATGCTGATAGATTGTAGACACTAATTTCAGAGACAATAGTTTTTAACTTTAACTTAAGCATCGGAGTGAGGTTTTATAGCCTTAACACATTATTTTTACCAAAGCACACTTTTTAAGGGACAAAATAAAAACTGTACAAATGTAAATATGTTTATTAAATTTGTATTTATAATCACTGATTGTAATATATAAAATAGAAAGAAGATGATTGGCATACATTTTTACTGTAATTTTTAACAAGCAATACTTTGTAGAAAGATCAAGGTTCAATTTGAACAAATACTGTTTAACAATGTTGATTTTTTAAAAATATTCATCTGAATATTATCCATTGACACAATCAGTTGTATATTTGAGGTGATGATTTCAAAAACTTCTTTAAAAAACCTACTTTTACTTTCTAAAAACCATGTTTTTTCGCTATGTTTGATATTCATTCATAGCCAAGGCAAGCTTTATAATTTAAAGTGTCTCAGGATTATTTTTGGTTTAATTTTTTTATTTCCATTTGAAAATATTGGTTTCAACTTGGGATGTTTTCAAAATCACCATCATCAATACACTTTATTTATTTAAATTGTTTTTTTTTTTTTTTTTTTTTTTTTTTTTTTTTTTTTACGGCGCATCTGCATCTTGGCCATTAGCGCCTTATTTAAATTGTTATTGTTATTTTTGTTGTATCAATTCCTGGGTCATTAGCATTACTTAAATTGATATTGTTATTTTTTTTTTTTTTTTAACAAGACCTACTTGCTTCTCGTTTATAGACAAGACAAGCATTATAATTGAAAGTGTGTCTATGTAGAGGAGGTTAAATGTAAATAATTTATTTCACAACTATTTTTGATCATTTATTTATTTCTCCCAGTTTGGGATGTTGCCAAAATTGCCATCATCAATTGTTATTTAATTCCCATGATTTATTTAAAATGTTTTCAAAAACATTTTAAATAAATAATAATCAATAATCAATTGTTATTAAATCCTCTTGATTTATTTGAGTTGTTATTTTTTAAATTGTTATTAGATCAAAAACAAATATGTGGAGACAAAATAATTGTATATGAAAAAAGTGTCCTTTTAAATTTCTCTTTGATCTCTTGCGTGTTTATTAAGAGAAACATTTGTTTGAAATTGTAATAAGCCTTACTGTTTTAATTGATGGATTGGCCGATCCATCGATGAAAATTGAATTTTCTGGCACAGGCTTCGCATTCAGCTATATTAGTGACAGATTTAAAAAACTTCAGTTTGATCCTTATTCTGACAAATTCTGTCTGTTTTCTTCTAATTAGTAAAAATTGTCTTGTCATTATATAAGTTGAAATTCTTCTACAGTAAATCTTGTTAATAAGTGCCATCTATGTTTTAATTCACCAATCCTGTGTCTTATGTTGTTAAAGTAATTCTTTTAACGTTAGATGTAAGTTACTATTATTTCAAAGGAGTACTGAATAGACATCTAATAAAAAAAAAGCAGCTCGCTAAAATGTACCTTATGAGAACCACAGACTGTTTAAATAAAATAATGATTGTGTTGGTAACATTTGACATTGTCTGTCCTTTGTTACTAGGTTTTTGTTTTCTCTTGCTATTATTATGGAAATAAAATTTTGTTTCATAGACTTTAATTCTACTGGTTCGACATTACTTATTTTTCGTATATTTATTTATGAGCATCTGTAACATTACTTATTAATGTGCCTTGAAATTATTTATTTTGCTGATGGGAGAATGCTGTTTGTTTCATATTGAAATGTATTACAGAATTTTTTTCACTTTCTGAATGAATGTAGGTAGCTAAGGAAACTCGGTGGGTATCATGCTCAACTCATGAGGAACATGTGTTGTAAAAAGACCAAAATCGGTCAATTAGAAGTTTGAATTTACTCCAGAACTAAATGGAATAAAACAAATAATTGAATCAGTTGTTCATTACACGAAGAAAAATATTTTTATTTCCAAAATAGTTTTATTTTTTTTTCACAAATGGAAAGAAAAAGAAACAAAAATAAATAAACAACTCTTTACAAATAAGAATAAAACATTAAAAATGTAAAAGAGCATAACTAATGACTTTGCAGAAAAATTTATTTTCTCACCATATTTATATATCCACCAAATATACAGGATGATTCTATAAGCACATTTATAAATTCTTCCTTTTTATGAAATGCTATTTTTTTTTAATTTTTTTTTTTTTCATTAAAGAAAAATATGTATTTTAATGTGTCCAGTCTGGGTGTATCAGTCTTTTACGTACAGTAACCTTTTTCAATTTAATTTTATTCGATAGTCTATTTTTGCAGTAATAATGAGTTTCGCTAAATGACAAGACATATTATAAAAAACTTATTCCTTTTTAGATCTTTATCTCTCCGAACTCAATTCTACCTAGAAAAATAATTATTTTTTAATTGAGAACTACTTTTGTTGTTACGATTATTTCCTTAATTAAAATTAAAGAAGTACTTTAGCCTGCTAGGGAAAACGTCTGAATCCGTTAGGGAGCAGATGTGTTTGTATTCAATCAAGATAAGTAACACAATAAAACGTCTAGAGTTAGTCTCAAAATCCGTCTTTCTCACGCCAAAAAGTCACTGTTGGTAATAAAAAGATATCTTAATTTTTTTAAATTTAATTATGGACTTCTAGGCCATTTTACCAATGTCTGTTAGGTAGGGGGGGGGGCGCCTTCCAGCCATTTGGAAGGCTTGGTCTTCACCTTAGAATTTCTGTCATAAAAATAGACTTTCCGTCTAAACAATCACAGTGATTATAAAGTTGCAACATGTTCTAAATTCCCTGCTGTCGGTTTACGGAATGTAATATATATATATATTAAAATTAGGCTGATACCTTTTATTTTTTTTAAAGTAAAGCCACCCCCCCCCCCACCAGTGGGAATCGAATTTATTACTAAAGGAACACCTTAACTTTTTCGGTAGGTCGGATGCAGCAAGTCCTAGGCCATCAAATTGATAGCAACCTTTTTCTTTCCAGTATGATGGGAAGTAGCACAATTATTTAGCCAGTGAACATCCTGTCACTGGGAGAGAAATTACAAATAAAAATGCATAACATTATTCATATCATGTTGCTTTTAGCACTTCCCTCCGAAGGAAAGTAGCTATTAAGGTTGCACTCAAGACGGAATTTTTGAAAAATGTCTTCGAACACCCCACATTGATCCTACCTAGTAGACACCAAAAATGACGCCAGTTAAAATTTATAAATATATATATATATATATATATATATATATATATATATATATATATATACCTTTTGTGGTAAAACTGAAGGAGAGTATCCTCAGCACCGATTTTCTTCAAAGTTTGCACTATAACGTATTTTGATGCACTAAACACGAATCCGTTGAAAAAAAAAGTTGCTCGCAACTAGGAAAGAAGTTATTTTAAAAAAAAGTTCACTGTTATGAAGGTTAGGGAAGACTGCCTTGGAGGACTTTTAGGCATAGAATTCTTTTCATTTCTGCGAGTTGGATTGACTAGGGGTTTTGATGTTTTCTTGAGCGAGCGGAAACGCATAGCACGTATGCCCAAAAGCGACAGTTTACGACCAAGTCAGCTACCACAGGTGAGTCTAAATTTCAATTACACTTCGTCATTAAGGACTATTGCGCAGGCGCGTGTTTACATATAAGCTGTTTACCCAGTCTTTTATAACCTCCATAACAGTGAACTTTAGTGCTTAATAACTTCTTTCCTAGTTGCGAGCAACTTTTTTTTTCAACGGATTCGTGTTTAGTGCATCAAAATACGTTATAGTGCAAATTTTGAAGAAAATCGGTGCTGAGGACACTCTCCTTCAGTATTACCCATTTTGTAAATGTGTAATCGGTTATTTTTATTACATTTAAATCGTAAAAATGGGGGGGGGGGGGAATCGGATCATAAGTAGAGAATAATTATTGAATAAAAATTGGCAACACTGATAAAGATGGAGGCTGTATGTTAGTTTGCAAAGTCGCGGGTAGTAAACTAGAAAATCATGTAGTTCTCGAAATTTTTCAATTCACCCGTTCTCATCCCTGGAAAGTCATAATTATTCAAGTACGTACGATTTAATTACTCATTACTGTAGTTTTCTTATTGATTAGATTGTTAAACCCGTGAATATTTTTTTTCTATATTGTCATATTTGTTGCCAGATTCTCCATTTAAGTCCAGTTGCAGTTACTTATTAACTTATTTAATAACTTAGTATGTTTATATTACCAGTAATGCGAAGAAATGTCTATTTCTTAGTCATGTTAATATATTTAGACAATCTTTTAGTAGAAGGGATGAATTTTTAAAGTCTTGGAACTTAATTACCTATGGATGTTTTACCATTTTGCTCTCGAAATTGTTTAAATTGAAGGTTCTTGAAAATCCGCATCCTAGCGCCCCCCCCCCCCTCTGAGTTTTCTGGTTAATACGAGGTAATAATTAATGAACGTCAATCTGTTTCTAAAATATCGTCTCCACGACCACTTGTTTAAAGGAGCCTTCAATAAACTAATATCAAAGGATTTTTTTCAGTTTTAGAAATTGTTCTCCCATAATAAAAAAAAACCTTTTAGGATCAAAACTATAATACAATCTGATCCCAAATTACATGAAAAATATTCTCCGCACAAAGAAAGCAGATTATAGATGACTTCACAAAAACTCAACAATTAATGGGGGAAAAGTCCGACTCGATGGAACATAAAGCAATCGTGACCTGTTTCTATACAAACCTTATTCTTCGTGCGACTTAAAAGCTTGATATGGGAATTGTTCAAAATGTTTTAAATAGAAATGTTTGATATTTCTGCAGAAAATTCCATACCCTCAAATGTTTTCAGCCCTCCCCCCCCGGAAATTCTCCCAGCCCCTCCCGAAATTATTTTCTATATACGCCCATGTGTTCTACCTGTAAATGTCTACATTTTTAACATTCATTACGACCAATAGACAAAAATGTGAAGTTTTGCTGTGTTAATTACGTAATACAGTACCTCGCGCACAAAACATTCCGGAAGTTGATTTCCGGATTGATTAATAAACTAATAATTGTGACAGCTGTTATACAGTATTTTTTTTTCATTAGTCATTCGTTCCTCCTGTTAGGAGGGGGGGGGGGGGGGGGTATAACGTGGACATCGCTGCTATGCTGCGAAATTCAAGTAATCTCATTAACGTTTGGAAACGCCCTGATATACACGGAAATATGTCTACTCTTCAAGGGTAACATATTAAATTGTTCAGGATCCAGACACAAAGGTCGATTCTCTAACCTTGTAAGGGTACATCTGAGAATTTAACGGAATTCCCAAGTAATCTCATTAACGTTTGGAAACGCCCTGATATACACGGAAATATGTCTACTCTTCAAGGGTAACATTAAATTGTTCAGGATCCAGACACAAAGGTCGATTCTCTAACCTTGTAAGGGTACATCTGAGAATTTAACGGAATTCCCAAGTAATTATCATGGTTATTTTGATCGCTCCAAGCCCTAATTATATTTTAAATACCTCTGTAATTTAAACTATTCAGACCTAATTGTAAGGTATTTATGATACCTAGACATAAAGACCTTAGAGATTTTCCCCTGTTATATCATACAGAACTCAACAATGGTTTTACTTAATGTCTTTATGATATATAACCCTGGGGAACAATGTTTAACATAATTTCTGTTGAGTTTTGATAGTCAAATAGGCATGCTGATTTCAAAACTGTAATCAGTTTTCTTCTTGCACGTCAAGTTGTTTCTCTATACCTTAAATGAATGTCTCCATTACTTAGAATGTATTTCTTCCTAAGATTTCCGGAATTGCTTCTTTTTTTTAACGTATTTTTAGACTTTTTAGCGCGGTTCCTCCCTCCCTCCACAGGGTGGAAACCCGCTTATGAGGTAGGGACTAGAGATGTGGGTTTTCCGGAAAATTTTGAATCGGAAAATTTTCCTAGCCACTAATTGTTCGCGGTAAAATAAACTTTTATTGCTAGAGACTACGAGTAAGCAACACTTTTTATCAACTATATTATATTATGTATAGGATGCCCTTTTGAGTTTTTCCCCTTCCAACTAAAATAATAAGCAAAATTATAATGAACCAAGGATAGAAATGTGATTTATAAGTTTTTAATCATGTATATAGCTGAAAAGTTAAAAAATACAATATTGGGCAAAATATTTTATTTGCAAAAGTGATGTATGAATATACCTATCCGAAATGGAAACAAAATATATTTTAATGTAAATGCATACTTCTCTTCTCTACAAAAACATAAAAGAAATTTTTGTATTAATGACACTGACACATTTAATAAAAAAGCTGAATTACCATAAAAAGTCCAACACACAGGAACTACGTCATCTTAGGGTGGTTCCATTCACATCTCTAGTGTCATTAGTAAAGGAATAGAATCTCCAAGAGAAGTGGTATAGAAGAACTGTAAACTGACAGTATCATAAGCGGAGATGACTCCCCCGCATTCTCTACATTCGCCCTATTAAATGCAATTAAAACGATAGGTAAACGGTGACAAAACCCCGTTGAAATGAACAAAAATAACAATTTTGAAGCATTTATTTCTCCGATTGACATCGCCCAATCAAAAATTACTTTAGAAACTTTTTTTCTATAGAATTTAGTGACCTTTCGAATGGTTATGTTCCATTTACCATAATTTCCCAACCGTTTTCAAGATATTAAGGACAACATACGAAGATTCCAAAACTTTTCATGTATGTTAATGTTAACATTTTTTTTCTAATACGTCATTAACTCCATATGTAACAAACTTTTAAACACCTTAGTATAGATGAATTTCAAACGTGTATAAAATATTTCAACTGATTCTCACAATTTTAAGTACCCAAACCAAAAATGAGTTACAAAAACTATGCTTCCATTCGGTCCATATATATCAATGGGTTCTGAAATGAGACATTTTATAGTCAGCACTTCTGGATTGCGTCTTGTGGTCAACCTCATAAGCGGGTTAGCCCTATGGAACAAGGGAGGAACCGCGCTAAAATGTGTTGAAAATCAGAACAAATGATCAAAATATATACATTCAAGAATTTATGGGAAAAAATTAAATATAATATATGAGGTAAAACTGAAGGAGAGTGTCCTCAGCACCGATTTTCTTCAAAGTTTGCACTATAACGTATTTCGATGCACTAAACACGAATCCGTTGAAAAAAAAAGTTGCTCGCACTAAAGTTCATTGTTATGGAGGTTATAAAAGACGGGGTAAACAGCTTATATGTAAACACGCGCATGCGCAATAGTCCTTAATGACGAAGTGTAATTGAAATTTAGACTCACCTGTGGTAGCTGACTTGGTCGTAAACTGTCGCTTTTGGGTATACGTGCTATGCGTTTCCGCTCGCTCAAGAAGATATCAAAACCCCTAGTCAATCCAACTCGCAGAAATTAAAAGAATTCTATGCCCAAAAGTCGTTCAAGGCAGTCTAATCCTCCTAGACATCTTCAGACGCGATGTTCGGTGGATATAAGTCTTGGCAAATTTTTGCGCAATCGAGAGAATTACTCAAAACTTTGTTTTGTATTAAAAATTTGAGTAATTCTTCTCGATTGTGGATAAGAATTATGAAGTCGTGTAACTTCATTTTTTTCAACACTTTCTACAAAAAACTGTAATAACTATAACAATAACAAGCTAATTACAGCTTAGAGGGAATTAGAGAAGCTTAGAAGGAACAAATCATAAAGGCATTAGCTAATTATTAAGTGATTTCTGTTATATAATACTTTTCAGGAGCGAAACAAAAAATTTGAAGAATGTTTCATTATTTAAAAAAATGTTTCTGAATAAATAAGTGTTGGTAAATTTTAATAATTGATAGTTAATTTCAATTACATTACTTGATTAAGGACTATTGCGCATGCGCGAGTTTACAAGTACATTGTTTATGCGATCGTTTGTAACCTTCATAACAGTGAACTTTTTTTTTAAATAACTTCTTTCCTAGTTGCGAGCAACTTTTTTTTCAACAGATTCGTGTTTAGTGCATCAAAAAACGTTATAGTGCAAACTTTGAAGAAAATCGGTGCTGAGGACACTCTCCTTCAGTTTTACCTACGAGAATGTGTGTTCCTTCAATTTTATTTTTATTATTAATGTATGTTTTAGACATTTTTACAAATATTTTCATCACTATATTTTTAGTTTTAGATT
This sequence comes from Gonocerus acuteangulatus, assembly GCA_946811695.1. Taxonomy (NCBI): domain Eukaryota; kingdom Metazoa; phylum Arthropoda; class Insecta; order Hemiptera; family Coreidae; genus Gonocerus; species Gonocerus acuteangulatus. The sequence continues at coordinate 44,670,472 of OX328131.1, forward strand.
TTCTTTAATTAGTTTGTTGTTTGGTCGATTTGCATATTTTTTTTTTTATATTTAACTTTTTAACTTAAGTTCCTGTGCCTACTGGTTGATAAGTACTTTGTGTGGAAAGTAACCTAATATAGTTGGGCAACTAATCTTCTTTTTTTTTTCTCAAAAATAACTTTTTTCTCTCTCTGCTCAGAAGAAGAAGCAGAATTTGGGAGGATGACATTGTCATCAAATGAAGATTTTGTGAAACCGATAGGAGTTTTGCCTTGTGTTAATCTTTCATATTTATTTGCATTTACCTATCATTTTGTTGTCTTTCATGGACCCCTACAAAATGTAGAAGTCCACACATTTGTTGTTTTTTTTTCTGGTTAACCATTATTCCTGACAAAGAGCAGTATGATTTTTTTTTTTTAATTATTTATTTTTATTTTTAAATTCCAATCCAGTGTTGTTTACATGAGGTGAATTTTCTTAAAACTGTTGCAGCTAGTACAGAGTGGTGGAGCTTTTAGCGCGGTTCCTCCCTCCCCCATAGTTTTCTGGTTTCCTCTACAATCTTGTTTAACAAATATTAAGAGAAATGAGTGATTTAATTTCTGTGAGTGCTCTTTTATTATGAAATAGGGTGAATTGCCTTTTTATGAGTTATTTCAAAAGCAATATGACAATTGTTAGGTAAAACATAATCACATTTAATTTTATTCATGCGTATTAAAAAGTTGAATTATAACCTGTAGTTTTTGTTTAAATGGTTCAGAAATTAGCTAATATAACAGAATATGGTTAGCTCATATATGTCCTAGAACAAATTTACCAAAAAATTGCCTTTTGTAAATGGAAAATTTTCCGGAAAAACATAGCTGAAAATTTTCTGGAAAATTTTACTGGGAGTTTAATTTACTCCTATCCTGTTTGGATCTTTTCTATTGAATTGTAGGTCATTTTTTTTTTTTTTTTTTTTTTTAGCGGCGCATCAACTATTTGGCTATTAGTGCCGGGCTATCTATAGGGTGTAGGTCAATTATGACTACATTGAATTCCTGACGTAATTTACGGAAAACCATGTATACAAAATGTGTATCTATGGTTTTCCGTAAGTTATGTCTATTACACATTTGTATAAAACAACAATAAGCCTTTTAAAAGTTTTAATTTTTTTTATTTCTGCATTTTCCTTGCTGAATTCCAATTGAACCATTTTAACATTTATTATTGTTTTGGCTGTTTCTCGATGCCTTCATTATTCCAGGGCTGTATATCTCCTGACGCAAAGATGAGATAAAATATATTCGTTCCAACCATAACAGCGAATACTAACCAAAATACGTGATTCCATTCTTGCCAGGTATTCTGTATGTAATATATAAAAATAATTGATGAATAATTTTATTTTTGGGAAATTTTATGTTAAGAAATGGTAAATTGATTTATTTATTGGATTTACAAGCTCGCAATAAAGCGATTTGTTTGTTTTGTGGAATGCTTAAACCGCTGAAAACAGGAGATCTCGGAAAAAGGAATTTTCAAACTGACACAATAATAGTTACACATGTTGAAACATTATTTTAATTATAATTTAACTAATCCTGATGGTCCGGTGGCCGTGAACGCTATGGTATGAGCACCACGTGCCTAAGGGCATGGGTTCGATTCTCACTAGGGATAATGGCTTTACATTCGAAAAATTCCGACTCGCAGGAACTACATCATCTTAGCGCGGTTCCGTTCTCATCACTAGTGTCACTTGGAAAGCTTCAAATAGAAACAGTTATTACTTCGTTTAGACCTTTCGTGAAATACTTTTATGGCCCCAGATACGTGTCAGATGGCAAGGGTACCCTTACCTGGAAAAATGACTGAAAGTTTCTCATTTTCTTTTCTTCTTTTACTATAATACTAATTTTACTGATAATTGCAATTAAAAAAAAACAACCAATTAGAAATTGAGTTAAACAACTGCAAAAGACCAAAACAAATGCATTTGATGTTTTAAGCACTTATTTCTCTAATTGACATCCCCTAATCGAAAATTGCTTGAAAACCTTTTCTGTAGAGAATTTAGTAAGCTAGCGAATGGTCCCTTCCATCTTTGGCAATATAAGCCCGGGTTTCATCGCCAAGTATCAACGTTTGTGCATAAAGTGGCAAATGTCACAAAAGAATCTCCAATATATTGAGACCGACATGCCTCTTTCAACTGTGATAATATGAATAACATACATTTTATTAAGATCTAATCTTCTGAAAAAATGTAAACCACGGATATTCTCTTTTGATTACATACATTCGGTGTCATGACTCCTATCAGATATGGTATCAAAACACCAGCCAAAGCTCCAAACGTCTGGCCGAATGCCCCAATAGTTCCAGCATGATTTGGCGCCAGGTCGATGGGATTAACCTGAAAATAAACAACAAAAAAATCGTTAATGAGAATTTTTACAGATTTACTTAACTTATCTCGCTAATTCTCTAATATCGAGCCTCACATTCCTTGATCTTCAGGTATCTTGGCTTTGGGGGTTCCATTCTGGGCTCTATCGGGTAATATTAGTGTTCTCTGTCCTTTGAGTGTGCCCTAATCACAGCATCCCAGAATTTATGTTGACATTCAGTTAAATGTTGGAACACTTACCTTCAAAGATGGGTAGAAAGTAGCCATAGTCATCATCCCAATAACAAGGAAAATAATAGCTAGTACACGGTTGCATCCTGCATAAGATACGCCCATTAATCCGACAGCTGGTCCAACCAAGGCTGAAAATAACAAGAGGAAGTTAAGAGAGGTAATAAAGGTTGTTTTTTCAAAGGAATTTATCGATAGTAACATGATGTTTCATTGTAGAGGTAAATCTACAAAGACACATCATTGACAGAGTTGTGTCAATTTGCGACAAGCCGTCCTAGGAATTTGGGGCATAGGGAAAATTTTAAATATTTTATTTTTAAAATTTTATATATTTTGTATTTAAATATTTTAGTGTAAAAAGGTGATTTTTAAGTTCTTCTGGACACCTAGTAGACCAGGATAAATGTAGAGACATTTTTCGTTGTTATAGGCCACGAAATGTTAACACGAAAACAAAATTTCGGGGGGGGGGAGCCCCCTCAGCCAAGTTTTCTCCCAACAGATCATTAGCCCCATTCAGAAGTAGCTTATACCCCTTATTATTTTATTTTCCCTTATAGGATATAGAAACTGAGCCAGAGGGTGGAGGCCATCAGTACAAGACACATATAAATGATTGTAAGAAAGACAAATTAACATACAGATAGTTGTAAATATTTTCCTGTTCCACGTTCTGCTCAACCATTTTTTTCTGTCTATGACGTCTACAAACCATCCACAAAGATAAGCCAATAAAATGATGGATAGATAACCCAAGGAAAGATAAGTTCCATTCTGAAAAATAAAAGATTGTGCTGATAAATTATTTATTTTATTATATTTTTAAATTTTCATGATCCGGGCTTCTATGACATAGGAGCCGATATCAATGTCTGCCATCAACCTCTTAAAGGCTACGCCCGACTAAATACAGGTCGACTCTATATTCGAGGCTAGCCCTAGTATATTCGAGTAAAACTTTATATATTCACCAGAACAATTATCTGTCGCCCCTGGATTTCTTGTGGCTTTCAGAATGGTATTCTCAGAATGTTGAGTTGTATTTCTAAGCTATCTTTCTAACCACTGGATGTTGTAGTCTAACTACTTTTGTCTTTCACTGTACAGTACCGCTACTTTTTATTTTTGTCTGAAAAAGATTCATGAATAGCCATATTGTCCTGATATTAGACAAACACTGCTCTCAAACCACAACTCCAGGATCATTATAGCCCTAAAGTAATTAATAAGTGGGAGTATTTCAAAAGAAGATACCTGTTCCACGTCGAACTTGAGGTAGCTCTTCATGAACTTCGGCAGATCTATTACTACTGCAAAACCTCCCCAATCTGTGCCAACGAGAGCGATGATGGAAGCCCATACTGGCAGGCTGCGGACGATTTTTTTCCATGGAGTGTACACTACTTTCTGTAAATTTAATTGTTTCAGTATTATTTCCTTTTCATATATTATTCTTAGTTGGCTTGTCCTTTTAGAACTTATCTTCCTACCTTATTGGGATGAACCCGCTTATTACATCGATCTTATAATAAGCAATGAGCTTCTGGATAAAAAGGTTGAAGTTTTATAGTGCAAAGGTCATGAAAAACCGATCGTTCAAATTTGTATATTTGTAGATGGTTCACGGGACAGCACTGTGGCCAAGCACTTTAGCGTTTCCTTCCTCGGTATAAAAAACAACCGTTGGATCCTGATGACTCAATCAGGAGGTGACGCCAAGGTATTTCCTCCTTGATAAGAAATTTCCAAAGTTGTGGAATTGTATTTGCAACAGAGCATGCTTTGGGGGGCCCATTCTTGCCGCAACACGCTCCGGCGACCTTTCTTAATATCGAAAACTCACCACCGATTGCGTGAAATATGAGAAATAGAAGTTTTACCTAGTACGAGTTGCGCGAAGTCATAAGGAAATTTATCCCAGAGAGAATATGAGAATATTTATTTGTGATTTTCTTGTTTTATTTTATCAGAGTTTACAATTAATTCAATTTTCTTAAATTCAATAATTAATATGTTTTTTTAAAGTAAAGTAAAACTATATATTTTGTAATTCATTTGAATTTTTGACCACGGATATGCCATGATAAAAAAGTTAAATGATCGTCCACACTTCAGGAATACTTAGGTATGGAAAGGAATGATAAAATAATTGAATCGATCCATGCAAAAAGAACTTCAGTCCATTTTTTCCCAATATGAGTTCCGATAATATTTTCGCTAGTATGAGTGATGTATTCTTTGTATATAAAGGTAACTTCACATTTCTATGTTAGGACTTCAGTACAATAAATAGTTGCCATAGAAACATAGTCATAATTTTATTATTCCATGCAAAAAAAGGCTTCAGTCTAGTTTTATCAAAACTACTGATTTTGGACTGAAGCTCTTTTTGCATGGATCGAATCAATTATACTAAACAAACTGTAGATTTTAAATTGTATTCATTTTAATATGCTCCGTATGTTGTTGCTTTCAAATGAAAATTATAAATAATAATAATAAATAAACTTCAATAGGTATAATAGAATATCACATTTCAAGGAATGGAATAATCCTTTATCGGTTAGTTTAATTTTGGGCGAAATAATTACTCACATCTTCTTTGCTGACAGATTCATAGTATTCATCCATAATGGCTTTTTCTTTTTCAGTTATTGATGGCACGGATTGATAGGTGTCGTAGATCGTAAAGTAATACCAAAATACCCAAACAACTCCTATGCCTCCCCATATGTAGAAGACATATTCCCAATTAGGGCGGAAAGAACCCAACATATGACCCGTGCATAGAGTTTGAAGGAAGTTGCCAGCATGAGCACCTGAAAATGAATTGTTTCATTTGATAAGAAAGGCTGTATCATAGCGAAATTCCTTTTTTGCTTTCTTCAAATCCTGACAATAGAACATCTTTGATACCAGCTAATGTAGTCGTCGTTGACATGGTTATAACCAAATATATCTCCGCCCGACTTGATTAAAAACATAATTTGTTTAAACTTCAGTATATAAAGTGTGGTTCAGTGCGAACAAATAAAACGTTTGTTCGAGTACAACCAGGTTCAAAGCTAGGCTGAATTTTTCTGCACCTTCCCTAGATTAGATTAGATAATGACCAATACTCTCCGCATCACGGGGTGCACCGCGGCCTTTTCTCCTATTTTTCGAGTCATAAAATGGTCAACCTTACCTTGTTGACCTAACAACAAAGGTAAGGTTAAACTCCTGATGACTTCCGATATCTTTTGGCTTCAGATGACCTGATTTTGTCTAGTCCTTCCATTGCAACGACGATCTATCAGCTCTTTAGCAACCACGGCACAGCAAGTATGTCGTTTCACACTGGCGTTTATAGAAAATAATTTGGGGAGCGGGTACTGGGAGCACCTAGGCAATTGGAGTGTAGGGAACATTTTAAATATTTTAGTGCAAAATGGCGAGTTTCGCCAAAGGTCCTCTGGACACCTAGTTGACCAGGGTAAATGTAGAAGATATTTTTCATTTGTTATAGGCTTTTTTTTACATGAAATGTTCTCACCAAAACAAAATTTCGGGGGGGAGGGCTGCAGCCTCCCCTTATATACCATATCCATGTCGTTTCAAATTAGTCATGAATTAATTTATTTGGTTCCGCTTGACATTTGGTTATAATTAAAAGGCTATGTATTAATTCAAGGATACTTAAAAATACTAACAAAATGCCACAGGTCTAGCTTTTTTTTTTTTTTTTTTTTTTTTTTTTTTTTTTTTTTTTTTTTTTTTTTTTTAAAGCATTAATCAATATGCTCTTAGCGATGACTAAACTGGGGAGAAAAAACTGATTACAAAAAAGTGTCCGCTGGCGTTCGCGCACGATAAAAAAGACTGTATGTTATTCAGTACATTATATAGGTTTGTCGGGTGGACCTGAAGCATAGTTACGTTCCTGAATTTGAGCAGAAGGCTCTAAGCGATTTTTTTTTCTTTTTTTACGGTGCATTGACTTCTGGGTCATTAGGGCGTGTCTAGCCTTATTAAGCACAATTTCGTTGGGCATAAATACAGAACGTTTTAAAGGGAGATTTTTGATGCATGTAATGAAATAATATCTTGACCCGGGTTCATGCTTTCCTATGTACAGACAAAAACATTATTTTATTTGTATAAACTGTTAAATTTAGTGCTTTAATATTTACAAAAATCATGTAGTTTTTAAAATGATTCAGAAGTTAGAAATAAATAATATGCAATAAAAAATGCCTCAATTATTACTAGTTAAAAAAAAAATAACGGGATGCATTCTATTTCTAACCTGAAAAAACTATTGTTCCCCACAGTCCTCGTTCTTGTGTTGGCACCCACAGAGCAACAACTGTATGAAGCGCTGCATAAAAGCATCCCTGGGCAAATGAAGCATTATTAAGTTTATATTTCATACAAACATACTATACAGGATTCTTGTACAAAAATTTGCCCTCTGTGCTGTAAATAAAATAACTATCGTTTGTGGAAGAAATTAGGTACCCATTTTATACAACTGTCCTGATTTGAATCTTCCACCAACCAGAAAATTCACCATGAAATAGGTACCTTGCATAAAAAGTATTGGTGAGAAGGAATATTTTATTAAAACAAAATAAGAAAATATGAAACGTATTAGTAATTCTATTTTAATAGACATTTTCCAATCAGTAATTAAAATTATTATTAATTTTACCTGCGCTAGTCCGAGAATTATTCTCATAGCAATCAGCGCCCACATGTGTAAATGAGCCCCTGTTGGTGATAAGATTGTGAATATGGAGGTGAGGAGTCCGCAAATGACTACAACTCTACGGGGCCCGAAGAAATCTGCGATGATACCTCCAGGAATCTGTGCTACTGTATAGCCCCAGAAGAAACTGCTTAAAACGATCCCTTGTTCTTCCTCCGTCCATTCCAGGAGGTTTTTTGGCTAAAAAAAAGGTATTTGAAGTAAATATATATATATATATATATATATATATATATATATATATATTTTGTATATTTTCCACTTTTTCTTGCTTCTTTTTCTGGCAGGGGGTCGATAAAGTAGTACACACTTTTTTCACTTTAACTACTTTATTTGGTATGTTTCGCCCGACATGTTTCGTGCCTTTTCGCACCTCTTCAGGCGTAATACTAGTATTACGCCTGGCTCAAGCTAGACAACATGACGAGAGGACTTCCCGATAAGGAAAGCCCCTGAAGAGATGCGAAAAGGCACGAAACATACCAAATAAAGTAGTTAAAGTGAACAAAGAGTATACTACTTTATCGACCCCCCTGCCAGAAAAAGTAGCAAGAAAAAGTGGAATATAAATATATATATATATATATATATATATATATATATATATATATATATAAAATGATATTTTGTTGTAGAAGTGCCCCTGAAGAGGTGCGAAGAAAAGACGCACGAAACATGTCGGGCCCAATAAATAAAGTAGTATAAAAAAAGGGAAGACTGCTTTAATGACCTCATGCCTACAAGGATAAAAAAGAATTTGATATATATATACATATATATGGGGGCGAGGTTAGCTTAGTGGTGCTCACTGGACTAATATGGTGTAGGACCTGAGTTCAAATCTCAAGCAAGCACTAAAGATTTTTATCTTCTAGTGTCTTCGTTCATGGGATGATTTCGGAATCCCTGACCGCCCCTAGGTCAACTCAGTCTTTATTTAATATAGTACTGGGTATCTAGAAAATGGAAAAGCAGACGGCAAGAGCATAGTACTGAGCATAGTGTCTGCCCCTCGAAGGAATGAAGGAAACAGTCATGTCCAACTGATGGCTCGCCATATTTGGCTACAAGTTTCTTATCATTCCAAGGAAAATCTTCTTTTTTTTTTTTTTTTTTTCATTTTTTATGTAAAATTTATTCTCCTTGAAACGATAATAAGCTTCCGGGCTACATATAAGCATCAGGTTTCATGTGACTTATTTTATTGTATTCAATTTTTATTTTGATGAAATTCAGATTTTTGTTTTCTTCCTCCGTTTTTTTTTTTTTTTTTTTTTTTTTTTTAGTATTTATGTTTTGTTTTTTTCCTTCAGCAGTACGAATGGCGATTTACAATCCTAAATGAATCCTTTATGGTCGAACGTTCCAGTGACTCAAAGTTCCAACTTCTCAAAACATGTTGTGTAAATGATGACATGGAACCTCGTGGACCAAAGAGAAGGTCGATTCCCTTCCAATTTTTTATTCTGTAATTTAAACGGAAATAGGGAATACATTTTTCATACATTTTTTTTTTGTTTGTCAATCGATAAGTGATGATTCTTGTGTATCTCGAAGTTGGATCCAAAGTAATTCCAGTGGATGCCTGACAATCTGTGTCTAAAACCTTTACCCATCTTGTGGAACTATCCTTGCGCTAAACATCTAGTAAACCTCCAATCTAGTTTTATCCCTGAATAAATCTGCAACATAGGTTCGTACTTTATGGTGTCGATTTATTCTCAGAAGTTGTGATTTCTGACCGACGCCCATGACGTGGGGAGAGTTTCTGGCTCTGCAACGGAATCCTGAGCTTCTGCCAGGAATCGTTCCAACTGGAATTGAGTTGCAATTCAGCTGCAATGCCTATTTTCGTCGACATCCATTTTTCTTACATTGAGAGAAGAGAATCACAACGTTACCCTTTGACGGTACTTGACAGCAGTTATGAAAAGAGTCCTTAATTTCCCCCGGAGTTAAACTTTTCATATGTTATTAGATAGAATAAATTTGTACTGAAATATTTCCATCATTCGCATTAGGATATAATGAGTAAGATGTTACGATTAATTATGCCGTATTGTTGCTATTTCTTCTTTTGATTTTGTAAGAGTGGGCTGTTCGGTACTGCCTGCTATTTCTCTCAAATATTCTTTCAATTGGATCATTAGTTCGTCTTCTTATCATTTTTCGTTATAATTATGTTCTAGTGATCAATTTTCCGGTGATATTTCAATAAAATTCAAGGAGAATATAGTTATGCGTTTTACTTCGAGTAATCAGTTAATGTGAGAATTTGAATATTGAGTTTTTTGTTTAATCAAAACTTACCGGTTCTTTATATGCTTTAACGTCTGAAGTAGGAGGTGAGCACCCATGAGGATCCACTTTAGTTGGGATTGGTTTCACCATTTCTGTTAAAGCTATGGCTACGGCAAATCTCATAATATAGTTAACAACCAAACCAATAAATGTTGCAATGCACACGTAATATCTGCATGGTATTTTACCTGAAAAGAAAAATACAAGCATATTTATAAAACAGAATAAATTTAAGTTTTCAATTTTTATAACTTTCATTTCTGTCATACATTTTCGTCCGGGGGCATCACATACTATGGCATTGTCTAATAGTTTAATAGTCTCCTAGTGGCATACACACAATAAAAAGCTATACCAACTTTTTTTTTTGTCACCGGTCATCTCAGTGTTAAGTAGCAAATTGTTTTGATTACTAAAGTAAGCAATCAATAGATTGGATTCGGCTAAAGATCTACAGATTCCTGGAAGAATCTTTTTGAGAATTTCGGCTTTTTCTTTGGCATCGTTCTTCAGATGTGACATTTACATACAGTTACTAACTTTACTACAAAAACCTTCCATAAAGCTACCTCGTTCGGAGATCTCTGAGCTTAAAATTCGAAAGTGAAGGCTCCGTCCTTTGAACGTTTTTGTTTTTGTGTTTTGCCTCTTTTGCCCTAGTTTTCAAATAGTCGTTTTCTTTTAAATTTTATTTAACAGTAAAATGATTTTTTTTTTCCAGTAAAACCGGATAAATAAATGAGAAAAATGTTTCTATTCCTTGTTGATTGTAATGGACACTACCTTTGGAGTTGTGTAGATGGAGAGAGTTATATTTTGTGTGAGTAAAATTTGGCTTTTCTTTGGCATTGTAGAAAGGCGTTATCCAAAAAACTAGGAGTGGTGCCTTTTCTTTAGAAAAAAAACAAAAGGCATCAGCCCTATCCTGGTTAGAAAAGGGTGTTTACCTATAGATAATCCTTCCAAATAAATCAGTGTTATCTATAAGTTGACGTTTAAATTTATATATTTCAATTTTAACTTCCACTTATTCATAACAACGATTTTGACGATGATTAATGTTTAGGCTTTTCTAGTCAGGAAAGGAATGATGCCGTTTTTTTTTTTTTTTTTTTTTTTTTTTTTTTTTTTTTTTTTTTTTTTTTTTTTTTTTTTTTTCACGCGGTTCCTCCCTACCTCCATAGGGAGAACCCGCTTATGAGGTTGACTTCACGACGCAATCCGGAAGTGCCGACTAGAAACTTTCTCGTTTCAGACCCCATAGATCACGAAAATATAGGTGTTTCACATTTAAAATTTAAATAAAATAACAAAACATATGTTTGATTAGCGATTATGTGTATTTGTAGCTTTGAGAGAATAAGAATATTTTAGCTTGAGTTGAAAATTCTCTTCTCTCTCCACTCCAAGTGTTTTTTATTTTCTTATTTTAAGAAAACGCACTAGCCCAATCAGGAATCCAACCCGAAGCTACTGCCGTGATGAAAATGCCCTGGATTAAACGCGTAATGTCATCCAGCCTCCATTTGGATCTTACTGAACCATATGAGAAACAAGTACTACAAACAACCCAACTATAATCATTTTCAAATGTGTAAGCAACATTTTAGAACAACCTAGCACTTTAATCCACAGAACATTCATTCCTAGCAAGAAATGTATGAAAAATTAACCTTATCAACAAAAAATAATATCTTACCACGGGTAACGTCGAATCGAATTTCAAGGTTACACTTCATTATATCTTGTGCTTATGGACTGTTTTCTCTTGCATTCATCTTAATCTGAATACCATTTCCCATTTTGTAATCTCTGCCTAAAGGAAATGTCGTTCTTAGGAGTGCTAAATATAAATTGACAATAAGAACTTTTCACATTTTAGATCAAGAAAAGTTAGTCACAAAAATAAATGAATGTGAAGAGGAAAATGCCAAGTGAAGCCTTCTCTAGCAGTAAGATTCTTCGATTTTCTACTAATGGATTCTTAAGCACTTTAAATTAAGAAAAACTGTGAACATTGCTAATAATGATCCTTAAAAAGACATCTGTCTAGTTTCATTTATATACTGTTTATTTTATTTTTAACGTCCATTATTATTACGATTATTATTATTAACTACGAATTTTTGGACGGGTTATATATAGGTTACCACCCTTTTTTTTTGGTTGGATTTAAGGGGGGTTGCCTTTTCTTTTTTCTAAAGAAAAACCACCACCCCATTGTGGGAATCGAACCCACGACCTTTGGCACGGAGTGTTAATTTATATATTGTACTAATTGAAGTTTGTATAAATTTGTGTCGGGTGGTAACCTATTGATTTTGTGTCGGGTGGTATAACCTATTGATTTTGTGTCCGGTGGTAACCTATAGATGAACCCTCTCAAAATTCGTAGTTTATAATAATGGGCGTTAACAATTTAAATAAATATAAATAGAGATTTTGTAGACGGTTAATTAACCAGAATAGGTCTGACGCCTTTTCTTTTTTCGAAATTTCCTCCTCGTCGCGTTATTGTCCACAAGCTCCTTCCACTATCTCGAGGTGTTTTGCCGCATCCTGGGCATTATTTAGATATTACTCCTTCTGAAAATCAGTTTTTTCAGTCCCTAAACAATTGTTTTTGCAATGGTGCTTTAAGTTCTTCAGCGAAATAAAAGCGAACCTCCACTATCGGTTCAGTTTGAAACAGGGTGCAGTAAATACTTCTGAAACGCACTGATGATAGAGCCTTGCCTCTGAAAAGGAGCTATGTTTTCATTAAAAATAAATATCTTTTCTCGAGGTGACTTTTCATTTCATTCGTTATTTATCAAAGGTGATAATTCTTTTAACGCTTCTGAAATATACTCTATTTTATGTAAAGCATTTTGCACTTTTATTGAATATACATTAGTTAAATATTCAATAAAAGTGCAAAATGCTTTACATAAAATAGAGTATATTTCAGAATATACATTAGTTAAAGGAGACCCGATAGCCGTGAGGGTTAAGGCGTGAGCTCTTAACACTCCGTGCCAAAGGTCGTGGGTTCGATTCCCACTAGGGGTGGTGGCTTTTCTTTCGAAAAAAGAAAAGGCATCACCTCTATCCTGGCTAGAAAAGGGTGGTAACCTATAGATAACCCGTCCTAAAATTCGTAGTTAATAATAAATGGACGTTAAAATTTAAATAAATAACATTAGTTAAATGATAACTAACAAATTTCACAAAATTATACTAAAATACTTTTACTTAAATTTTAACGTCCATTTATTATTAACTATGAATTTTAGGACGGATACTAAAAAACCGGTGGTAACCAATACAATAAAGTATTTTTAATAAAAGCGAGAAACTTTTTAATTATAGGCAAACATTGAAATTATAAAAAACGAACATAAAACATAAAAAACGAACATAAAACATTACATAGTAACCTTCAATAACTGACACGTTAGGCTTATCAGTGTTATCACTTAAAATGTGGTAGCTCATTATTTCTCTTAGGTCTGAACCATGAGTTCGACTTGGTAGCTTCAACCGAAAGGTACCTAGACATTTCAAAATCACTAGACTAAGGTAAAGGAAATTATTAATCGAAATCTATCTCCAGCGTTTACTTTAATGAGCAATCTTTTTTTTTAACAAGAAAACATTTACTCAGTTCTCTTCTAATAGGATGCAATATACTTTGAATGGGGCTTTTAGCGCGGTTCCTCCCTCCCTCATAGGGAGGAGACCCGCTTATAGGGTTGATACAATGAAACAATCCGGAAGTGCCGACTAGAAAATTTTGCGTTTCAGAACCTCTGGAAACCGAAAATGATGGTAGTTCAAATTTGTATGTATATATATATATATATATATATATATATATATATATATATATGTATATATTTATATATATATATATATATATATATATATATATATATTTATATATATATATATATATATATATATATGTATATATTTATATATATATATATATTTATATATATATATATATATATATATATATATATATATATATATATTTGTCTGTTCGCTCATTTCTGGCTTCCCTGATTGTCCGATTTTGATGAAATTTGGTACAAAAATCAGTCGTCCAATTTGAAAGGTCAAGTTCGTTAACCAGCAAAATCCGCCCACTGGAAGATGGCATTTGGGGCGAAATTCGCGCAATAAAAATCGTAATGCTTACGTTTTTGAGTTCATAAGCGTGTAAGTACTCTTTTTATAGGCTTCTTGGGCTAGGAAAACGAATGGAACCATTTTCAAGGCGATAGCTTTAACCGTTTTCGAGAAAATTGGAAAAATAATTTTTGAATACCGTTTTTGGTTTGGGTACTTAGAATTACTGGATTCAGTTGAAACATTATCTGCATGTTCTACTTTCATTAAAACTAATATGTTGAATGTTTTGTTACGTTTGGAGTTAAGGAAGGGTTAGAATAAAATATTTTATGAACAGATAAGAAAAGTTTTGGGAACTTCGTATACTTTCATTAATATCTCGAACACGGTTGGGAAATCGTGGTAAGTGGATAGAAACTATTTGAAAGCTTTCTAAATTCTCTACAAAAAATATTCTAAAACTATTTTTGATTAGGTTATTTCGATCGGAGAAATAAGTGCTTAAAACTTCAAATACGTCTGTTTTGTTCTTAAGAACGGGTTTTAGCGCGGTTCCTCCCTCCCCCATAGGGAGGAACCCCGCTTATAAGGTTGATACAATGAAACAATCCGGAAGTGCCGACAAGAAAATTTCGCGTTTCAGAACCCCTAGAGACCGAAAATAACGGTGGTTCAAATTTGTATATATATATATATATATATATATATATATATATATATATATATATATATATGTATATATTTATATTTATATATATATATATATATATATATATATATATATATATATTTGTCTGTTCGCTCATTTCTGGCTTCCCTGATGGTCCGATTTTGATGAAATTTGGTACAAAAATCTGTCGTCCAATTTGAAAGGTCAAGTTCGTTAACCAGCAAAATCCGCCCACTGGAAGATGGCGTTTGGGGCGAAATTCGCGCAAAAAAAATCGTAACGCTTACGTTTTTGAGTTCATACGCTTGTAAGTACTCGTTTTATAGGCTTCTTGGGCTAGGAAAACGAATGAAACCATTTTCAAGGCGATAGCTTTAACCGTTTTCGAGAAAACTGAAAAAATAATTTTTGAATGCCATTTTTGGTTTGGGTACTTAGAATCATGGGAACCAGTTGAAACATTTACTGCATCTTCTACTTTCATTAAAACTAATATGTTAAAATTTTGGTTGCGTTTGGAGTTAAGGAAGGGTTAGAATAAAATATTTTATTAACAGACATAAAAAAGTTTTGGTAACTTTGTATACTTTCCCTAATATCTCGCAAAAGGTTAAGAATCTTGGGAAACGGAAGAATACCATTGGAAAGCTTACTAAATGCTCTACAAAAAAGGTTCTAATGAAAGTTTGGATTAGGCGATGTCAATCGGAGAAATAAGTGCTTAAAACTTTAAAGTAATTGATTTCGCTTATTCGAACTGTTCTTTTTGTCTTTGATTTTAATACTTAAAATTATGGGATTCAGTTGAAACATTTTCTGCATGTTTGAATTTAATCAACACTAATATGTTAAAATTTCGGTTACGTTTGGAGCTAAGGAAGGATTAGAATAAAATATTTTATTAACAGACATGAAATGTTTTGGGAACTTCGTATACATTCCCTGATATCTCGAAGACGGTTAGGAATATTGGTAAACGGAGGGTTACCATGCGAAAGCTTACTAAATGTTCTACAAAAAAGATTCTGAAACAATTTTTGATTAGGCTATGTCAATCGGAGAAATAAGTGCTTAAACTTTGAAGTAATTGATTTCGTTTATTCGAACGGTTCTTCTTGTTTGTTTTTATTACTTGTTGTTTTTTCATTGGTTATAGTAGGATAATGTATTTGACAATAAAACAGATTAATTAAAATAAGAAAAGCAATTCATTGTTAAAAATATATCAGGCTGTACCGTATGAAATGTCAGTTTTGGATTTGTCGATTTCCTTCAAATGTCTTGAAACTGTCGAGGCTCCTATTCCGAGTTCTTTGGCATATTCCCTAGTGTTTTTAATTGCTTATAGTAGTCAAATGTATTTGTCAATAAAACAGGATACGTATAATTAGAATCAATATTTTGTTTGTTAGAATTCGAAGATGCCGTATGAATATCTAGATTACAGTACTGGTGTTGATTTCGTTCTTTACAATTATTCTTGGTATTCCCTATTTTCATCTGTTACCCATAGTTTTTTATTGTTAGTAGGTTTTTCTTATTGATTATAGAATATAAATCTATTTGGCTATAAAACAGGATACGTAAAACTAGTGACAATATTTCGGAGATTTCTGAGCGAAATACTTTTAAGATTTTCTACCACCACGAACGGCTTTTTTCCTCTATTTTTATCCACTAGATAGGCTTTATTTTGCATATTATTCTATATAAGTTTTATTCAGCAGGGGATTCTGATGAAATGTCGTGTTTTTGCTATGGATTTTAAATACGATGTATCTAAGATTGGATAACATTAGCGAGTCTACATAGTTAAGAACCGACGACGGAGGATTACTTCTTGCTATGATTTAGTCTACATATGTATATTAAGTCCTAAATCCAAAAAATAAACTTCACAACGGTTACTATGAGCGAATATGGCGGTTCAATGCCCGTAGAAGGTCCGCAGGAAATTTACCTGCTAAGAGTTAATCCTCAAGAGCTGTAAATATACCCCAGGTATCTGCCGACACAAAGACAAAGCCTAGGCGGAGAGCACCCCAAAAACACAGATCCAAACATAGGTTATATACTAAATATTCATAAAGACTACTTAGTTGTAAACCGATTCATCAATTAGCAATCAATAGTTTTCAACAAATGTTATATACTAAATATTGATAAAAAGTATTTAATTAGAAAAAAAAACAATATTCCACAAGACTTGTTTTTGGTCCATTTGTGTCTACTCCATAGACTTAATTAGGTATATTATTCTATTTTAGTTGGGCAACTAAACTTTGTTTTATTTTGTTAAATAAAGTTTTTTTTCTTGACTTGTTATTCGTCAAGACTTTTATTTGTCCTTGTGTATTAACTAGATAGGTTTTATTCGGCATATTATTCTATATAGGCTATATTAGACAGGGTATTCTTCTCAATCTTGTGTACTTCTTCTTGATCCTTCTGTACATGGGCGTATATAAAAACAATTTCGGGGGGGGGGGCTGAGACCAATTCCAGGGTATGGAATACTAAATATTTAGAGCTTGGAATAGTTTTAGGCAACTAAAACGCTATTACACGTAAAATAAAATATGTTTTATGAACTAAGTGATCTTATTTAATTTATTTTTAAGGGTTTTACGAGAAGTTTTTATCATCAATTCAAAATTTCGGGAGGGGCTGCAGCCCCCCCCCTCATATACGCCCATGCTTCTGTATCCACTAGAAAGGCTTTATTAGGCATATTTTGTATTGATTTATAGACCTTTGCTTTAGAATGAGAGCCAGATTCTGTAATTTCCGCTTCTGTGTAAAAGTTAGCTACTGTCGGTGTCCCTGACGCCTTAATATCACTTTTATTCGAGATGTTCGAGAGGATTTTGACAATTTTCACGAGATATATAAAAAAAAAAAGTTTATTTCTTTTCTAAGCTTATCAAATGGCACTAGGGACATGAACGGAACCGCGCTAAGATGCTGCAGTTCCTGCGAGTCGGACTTTTTGTCGTTTTTTTAGCGCGGTTCCTCCCTCCCCCATAGGGAGGAACCCCGCTTATAAGGTTGATACAATGAAACAATCCGGAAGTGCCGACTAGAAAATTTTGCGTTTCAGAACCCCTAGAAACCGAAAATAACGGTGGTTCAAGTTTGTATATATATATATATATATATATATATATGTATATATTTATTTATATATATATATATATATATATATATATATATATATATATATATATATATATTTGTCTGTTCGCTCTCTAAATAGAAGACGAATGGTCCGATTTTGATGAAATTTGGTACAAAAATCAGTCGTCCAATTTGAAAGGTCAAGTTCGTTAACCAGCAAAATCCGCCCACTGGAAGATGGCGTTTGGGGCGAAATTCGCGCAGAAAAAATCGTAACGCTTACGTTTTTGAGTTCATAAGCTTGTAAGTACTCTTTTTATAGGCTTCTTGGGCTAGGAAAACGAATGAAACCATTTTCAAGGCGATAGCTTTTACCGTTTTCGAGAAAATTGGAAAAATAGTTTTTGAATACCGTTTTTGGTTTGGGTACTTAGAATCACGGGATTCAGTTGAAACATTATCCGCATGTTCTACTTTCATTAAAACTAATATGTAGAAAGTTATGTTGCGTTTGGAGTTAAGGAAGGGTTAGAATAAAATATGTTATGAACAGACATGAAAAGTTTTGGTAACTTTGTATACTTTCCTTAATATCTCGAAAAAGGTTGAGAATCTTGTGAAACAAAAGATTATCATTAGAATGCTTACTAAATGCTCTACAAAAAAGGTTCTAATGAAAGTTTTGATTAGGCGATGTCAATCGGAGAAATAAGTGCTTAAAACTTTAAAGTAATTGATTTCGCTTATTCGAACTGTTCTTTTTGTCTTTGATTTTGGTACTTAGAATCATGGGCTTCAGTTGAAACATTTTCTCCATGTTTGAATTTTATCAAAACTAATATGTTGAAAATTTGGTTACGTTTGGAGTAAAGGAAGGATTAAAATAAAATATTTCATTTTTAGACATGAAAAGTTTTGGGAACTTCGTATATTTTCATTAATATCACGAAAACGGTTTGGAATCTTGGCAAGCAAAAGATTACCATTCGAAAGGTTACTAAATTTTCTACAAAAAATGTTTTGAAGACATTTGCGATGGGATGGTGATATTTGGAGAAATAAGTGCTTAAAACATAGGTAATTTCGTTCATTTGAACGAATCTTTTTGTGTGTTTCCTACAGTTTTTTTTCACTGCTCGTTATTTTTGTGATTGCTTATAGTAGTCAAATGTATTAGTCAATAAAACAGGTTACGTATATATAGAAACAATATTTTGTTTCAACGGTATCTTGGAATTCGAAGATGCCCTATGAATATCTAGATGACTGTACTGGTGTTGATTTCGTTCTTTAGAATTGTTTTTGGTATTCCCTATTTATTATTTATTAATTTTTTTGTTTAAATTCATTGAACAAAATCATAGGAATTCGAAGGTGAGGAGCTAGTAGGCTTAGGGTGGGGGGCGTTTTCCCTGTCCCCAGGTACCCTCGTCTCCCTGTGTACCCTCGTCATCTTTAAGTCCTTGTTTAGAGTCATAAAGATAAGCCTCCAAACAACTTTAGGAATGTAGGATTTCTAATTTTTGCCAGTATCAGAACAGCCGCAGTGGTACAGACGTACCGGTCTATACTAGTTTCACTCCACACGGTGGTAGTACTTGTTATATGCCACAGCGGATCGCTCATTATAACCTTATTTTATACGTATTGAATAGGTACCTAAAAAAAATTTTATTTGTGTATAAGTGTTGCGTTATTGGGATTAGAATAAAATATTTTATTAACAGACATGAAATACTTCGGAATCTTTGTATATTGTCCTTAATTTTTTTTTCTTTTATGGTGTATCGAAATCTGAGTCATTAGCACCATTTTTTCCTTCTGAGCTTTATAATACTTAGATTTAGCTAGCAACAATATTTTACACCGCAATTAAAGTGATTTGCTCTTCTTATAAACATAATATTTATATTATAATATAAACATAATACATTAATTTGTCTGACAAAAAAAAGTCCGACCCGCAGGAACTGCTTCATCTTAGCGCGGTTCCGTTCTTATCTCAAGTGCGATTAGTGAAGGAATAGAGCAGCTATCGGTAGGTATTAGCACCATTTTTCCCCCTTAATATCTTCAAAACAGTTAAGAAATCGTGGGAAGTACGATTTAACCATTCAAAAGCTTACTAAATTCTCTAAAAAAAAGATTCTGAAGCAAATTTCGATGGGGCAATGTCAGTCGGAGAAGTAAGTGCTTAAAACTACGAAAGTGTTAGTTTTGTTATTTTAAACGGGTTTTTGTCACTGTTTACCTCACTTTTGTTTTTTAAGTTTATTTAACGGTGGAATGAGTATTTCATTAAAGCTGAGAAAATAAGAATCATATTGGTAATAGAGTTTTCCTAGAGTGAGCGTCGCGATGACGGGAGAGTCCCATCCGTTTAGAAAACTGTCAGATTCCATATGTGGCTCTTTAAGCTTCCTTCTCTTTGAGATTTTATTTTATATTTTTAACGACAGATCAAAACCTACCGATAGCTGCTACTATTCCTTTACTAATCGCACTTCGGATAAGAACGGAACCGCGCTAAGATGATGCAGTTCCTGCGAGTCGGACTTTTGTAATTTTTGTCTCTTTCCCTTTGTTTTTTATTGCTTTTTATTTTTGTAATTTCTTATGTTGGGAAAATTTTGTGTGTAAAACAGGATATGAAAAATGAGACCAATTTTCTGTTGCTGGAAATAATGTAAATTTTGGGAACTTTCATTAATATCTCGAAAACGGTTGAAAATATTGGTAAACGGAAGAATACCATTAGAAAGCTTATTAAATGCTCTACATAAAAGGTTCTAATGAAAGTTTTGATTAGGCGATGACAATCGGAGAAATAAGAGCTTAAAGCTTTAAAGTAATTGATTTCGCTTATTCTAACTATTCTTTTTGTCTGTTTTTTATTCCTTGTTATTTTTTAATTGCTTATAGTTGGATAATGTATTCGAAAATAAAACAGGTTTAGTAAAATAACAAAAACAATTTATTGTTAGAAATATAGAGTTCCAAGATTCAAAGACCTTGTAACTAGCGGGAATGTTTCTAGTGATGCCGACCCTTCCAGGTAAGATTGTAAATCCTACCTTTCAAGACTGTTGGAAACAAAACAATAACTGTCGGGGTTCGGTCACTGCTACTTTTATCGTAAAAATGGTTTTATTGTGCCGACGTTTCGGCTTGAACTTCAAGCCTTCATCAGGGCTGTAAATACAAGTAGGACATATTTAACACTAATATGTGCACATATCTATGTAAATATACCTAACATATATATATATATATATATACATATAATATATATATATATATATATATATTTATTTATATATATGCATATACACATACACATATACACGCACACATATGTACATATATATGCCCACATACATACACATATGGGGTATGTATTATTAAGTAGCAGTGACCGAACCCGGACAATCCCTAGCTTGCATCATCAACGGTCAACGATCTCCTCTCAACAAAATAATAACTGCTTCTATTTTAATCTTTCGAAATTAGACTAGGGATAAGAACGGAACCGCGCTAAGATGAGGCAGTTCCTGCGAGTCGGACTTTTTTAGGATATCTCGAGAAAAACGGGTCAGCTTGGGTTCTTTCTGCACTTCCTTTTTTTTTTTCTTCTTTTTTTATTAAGGCTATTCCTCCACCATGAGGCAAGAATCTCCCTTGTTTACGCCCAGAACGACCGTATTTTAGGTTCGGTAAGAAAGTCCTTGGGGTTTTTTTTTAGCAAATTCAATATCGCTTATATTCAGTATGGAGTTTTATCTTTGGTTATTTTAAGGGCATCCTCACCTGTCGCTTAAGGGCATACGTGCTATGCGATTCCGCTCGCTACGCTCGCTCAAGAAAATAACAAAACCCCAGTCAATCCAACTCGCTATAATTAATAGCTTTCATAACCTGCATAACAGTGAGCTTAATAACTTCTTTCTTATGCTCTAAAAATAGTTTTAGGCAACTAAAACGCTATTTCACCTAAAATAAACGATTTGTTATTAACTAAGCGATATTATTTAATTCATTTTTAAGGTTTTTATGACACATTTTTACCATCAAATAGAAATTTCGGGGCGGGGCTGCAGCCCCCCCCCTATATACGCCCATGCTTTAAAAGGTTAGATACGGCACAAGATAATGTTTATCAATACTGTAACGTTGTGGATTTCAAAAGAAAAGCAACCAGATTTCCTCTTTATGGATGTAGAGACAAAACGCGCTAAAAATGTATTTGTACTAGAATTTTTGTATTCTGATTCCATGCATTCTTAGCCTCGTTCTGTGAAGATGTATGGAAAGAGGAAATAAAAGGTTTCGTAAATAAAACTTTATTAGTATGTTTTTTCGTTTAAACCAATTGGAATATCTCCATAATTTGATTTATTCCTTCTCTTCTGGCTGTTTGAGTCCTTCAGAATTCCACGGCTGCACATTTCCTGACGCAAAGATGATGTAAAATACATTTGTGACGCTCATTATACCAAATGTTAACCACCAGACGTAATTCCACTCTTGCCAAGTACTCTGGAAAAGAAGGTCATTATTGAATAATTTTACGCAATCAGGGATTAGTTGGTATTCGGCTAAGAAAACATCAATACGATTTTTGTAAAAAAATCGGGACGTTTGGGCTACTCTTTGGTAGCCTTCGTCATCAATGAAGGTGCCGGGAGGCAGAGGAAAGCCATACTTTCACTATGGTTACTTAAGTGTCAACTTTGGTCTTCCTCTGCCTCCCGGCACCTTCATTGCTGACGAAGGCTATCAAAGAGTAGCCGAAAAATATAGATTTTTTACAAAAATCGTATTGATGTTTTTTTAGCCGAATCCCAACTAATCCCTGATTGCTTATCACCTCGACAGCTAACAATCTAATCTTCAAGATGAATAATTTTAGTTCATATGGTCATACTACGGAAGGCATTGGTGATAATTTAATAATTCAATAATATTTTGTTTGTGCAATTCGCGAAAAGCTTCCTAAGCATAATCTGTAAAGGTCAGGAGTTAATCATGAGTGCTTATGTGATTTCAATAAGCCCAGAAATAGATTACCAAGCGAAATTGCGGACACTCTATCATTGATTGGTTTATGTCGACCTCCAATCACGTTTCGTTTCATTTATTTATACAATCATTTGACATTATTCTTAATATCCAACTTTTATGTCGAAATTTGAAAGATTATCAGGGCAATCTCTCTATCTTAGAATTAGATCTTATATGTTAGTGTCAGATTTGGCCAGAAAATGTGGCTAATTGAAGAGGTAGTTCATAATCTATGAATATTTATTTTAGCCTAAAACTTGGTAGGACAAAGGCCAATTATTCCATCATTTATCTTCCTATTCACTGTAATTCAAGAACGAATTGATTAATTTTGATTAAGGGCCCTGTACAGTCGGAAGAAGGACCGGGTGAACCTCTCTGAGCTATATGAGGACACTGAGGATGAGGCGGTGACCTCAAAAACATTCTGTTATTAAAAATATATACAGCCAACCGACCTTAATTGATTGAGTCTGGGTTTCTGTGATCTATTGACTCTGAAAAATAGGACTCATAATTGACAATGTGGCATTACACATTTAAAAATGAATTACAAATAACGTTCACGAACATTTGGTGTCATGACTCCAATCACATATGGTACCAAAATACCAGCAAAAGCCCCCAAAGTCTGGCCTAATGCTCCAATAGTTCCAGCATGATTTGGCGCAAGATCAATGGGATTCACCTAAAATAGAAAATAAATACATTTATTCCTGGAATTTATTAAGACATTCGCACTACTTTTCAACATCTTCACCTTCAAGGAAGGGTAGAACGTTCCCATGAATGACATTCCAAGAATGAGAAAGACAACAGCAAGAGTGCGATCGCACGCTACATAAGAGACTGCCAACAATCCGACGCTTGGTCCTACCGAGGCTGAAAAAAGAAAGAAAATTAAATAATAAAACTAAAATTGCAGCCTTTAGAGAAATAATCTTCAACTTTATATACTTCTGTCAAACGTTCTGGAGGAGACCTTCGTCAATGGTACCGATTTGCCATATGCGCGACATGTTTATATCTAATGTTATGATAATTCGCTCAAGGTTGTACTCCAACAAATATCTCAATTTTTAGGGAAGTGTTTCACAAACAACGTTCGAAGATATTTTGAGCGTAAATAACAATGCTGCATTGTTGTATTAATCTTTTGATAAACATGAATTTACCACGGCAAAAACATTGCACCCTGTTAATTTCTTTTATTGCCTTTTTTGGTTCGTCGGCTAATTAAGCATTAGCACCTTCGTCCACAAATTGCCTCTTGTTTTCTGTGCGATTTGTCGCTTGTATGTTTGGTTGACAGCAGAACAAAATGAGCTTGTCAACCCTCTTAAAATGCCATCAATTCTGTGATATTATGGTCAAATAACAACCATGTATCTGATTCTTTACCAATCCCCTCACTAAGGAGAACCTGCCACCTGATTTCCTCCTTTGCAGGGACTCATTAAATGAAGATTAACTCTTTTACTCCGCATCGGAGTTGGAAACCCCAACAACCAAAGAACCTATTTTGTTTTGTTTTTACAACGAATGTTTATTGTTGGTTAGGATAATGTCTACGAGTTGCGTTACAAATAAAAATAACGGCCGCTAAGGGCAAATTAATAATTGGTTTCCGGAGTAAACCCCCATTCCTGTGTAGTTTATTTTTACTAAGCATATTTTGCCTTATATACCAATGACATGTACCAAGTTTTGTGCCAATGAACAAACAATTACGGCCAGTATGGACTAATTAATAATTTGGTTCCGGAGTAAACCACTCCTTCAAATAGACCGATTTTATTGGTTACGAGCTCGTTGAATCGTTTGTTATGGTATGCAAACAAAAACGATAGCCGCTATCGAATTAACGGATATTTGTATGCATAACATTATCGATATCTAGTATGTAGGATCGATGAAAATTTTTCAAAAATTCATTCAACAGCTACATTCATTCGGAAAGTTCTAATAAGAGAATTTCTTGGGGTCTCCCGTGGTCTAATGGCTAGCGCCTTGGATTCATAAGCGGGAGATGGTGGGTTCGATTCCCAACCTCCGGCAGGAATTTTATCATCCCACGGCTCGCTGGTAAAATTCCTCGCTACACCCTGGATGTCGGCGCTAATGACCTAGATGTAGATGCGCCGTAAAAAAAAAAAAAAAAAAAAAAAAAAAAAAAAAAAAAAAAAAAAAAAAAAAAAAAAAAAAAAAAGAGAGAATTTCTTATGCTTATTTTGATTTTATGTTGGGTAGGGCCTCCGCTAGGGGGGGGGGGCACGGTGGATAATTGGTCAGGGGCCCGGTGTCATTTTTTAACTCGCGTTCACATAATTACTATTGAAAACAACCAATGGATAACTTTCTAAATTCACTATTTCTAATGTATAAACTAGCTTTTAAATATTATCAGTTCAAAAATTTGTAGCCCCAGGAAGTGCCAATCTATCTTATATAATACTTAAATTTTCCACACCGTTCCATTACAAATGTATTTCAGAGATATGCAATTGGCAGAGAAATGTCAGTTTTTGGTAATGTTAATGGAGGAGGAGGGGTTATGAGGCCCGTGGAATTATTTGGACAGAGGCCCGTAATTTTTTCCAGAGGCTCTGGTAGGAGATTCGTTGGTCTTGAGTGCAAAGGCTAGTGCCTAAGGTCGTGGATTTTCTTTCGAAAAAATAAAATGGCTCAGCCCTATCCTAACAAGGAAAGGGTGGTTACCCGTAGATAACCCGTTCCAATTATCTGTGCTATGTGTAAGTCGGCGTTAAAAATTTAAATTAAAAAAAAAGATATTTGTATAGGTTCTTTTACGCCCATTCGACCAAACAATCACTTCACTGAGATATGCAGATCCTTCCTGACAGGATTTGCCTTGGAGCCCTTGGTCAAATGACAGTGTACATACAAAATAGAAGAATATTTACATACCAATGGTCGTAAATAGAATCCTATTCCACGTTCTACTCATCCAGTTTTTCTTGTCTATAATGTCAACTAACGCTCCAGAGGAATAAGCTAATACCATTATGGTTAAATAACCCAAGGAAAGATAAGTGCCATTCTGGAAAATAAAATATTATTTAAAATGTTTGTAAGTATAGTTTAGCTCTCTAAGTCAAATAATTTGAAAAAAATATATATACTCCGTGAGGTTCTGATCAAATAAATCTTAGTGGACCCAAAACATATAATGAGAATAGTCAATGCTTGCTTATGATTTTAGCTGGGACTCTTTGGGAACTCGTGGACAGAAACTAAACACGTGAGATTAAAGGGGTGTAAAGAGGCATATGAATATTTCCATTAAAAATTAATTATTAGTTTGTTTGTTTTTTTTTTTTTTTTTTTTTTTTAATGGGATGTATGGGAGAGTATCAGAATCCGAAGGACGATTAAAAACGCATTTTCTGCCTAATTTTATCATAGTTGTTATCGTTAATAATATTCATAGGATCATGGGCGTATATAGAAAATAATTTCGGGAGGGGCTGGTCAAATTTCGGGGGGGGGGGCTGCGACCATTTCCGGGGTATGGAATACTAAAAATTTAGAGCTTGCAATAGTTTTAGGCAACTAAAACGCTATAACACGTAAAATAAAACATGTTTTATGAACTAAGTGATCTTATTTAATTTATTTTTAAGGGTTTTGCGACAAGTTTTTACCATCAAATCAAAATTTCGGGAGGGGCTGCAGCCCCCTCTGCCCCCCCCCCTTATATACGCCCATGCATAGGATTTCAATTTGTTAATTTGTTTTGTTTCAGTTCAATGAAAAATGAAATTACTGGTTGTTATATGTTTATATTAAATATTTCATTCTTTCTTCCAAACACACTCGTAGGTACTACAGTGTATGTGCAGGCCAATGTTACAGCTGATGCACTTCATAAGAAGGACTATTATGACGCGACAAGCTACTTATGCTTTAAGCAAGGAGCTGAAATTTTGGAAGCTGAAGCAAAGTTCTCACGTCAAAAGAAATCAAGGCCAAGATTTAAAAATAAATTAGGAATATACCTTAGTTGATTACTATATTCAGCAAGCCAGTATTTTATAATTTATTTTGAAGGAAAAATAATAGCTAGCTCTGTAGTATTGTTTAATTTGTTATGAAGTTAACACCTCTAATAATTAAATCATAATGTTTCAATGATAGATACCTTTTTCACGTCGAACTTTAGGTAGCTTTTCATGAACTTGGGTATGTCTACAACCAGAACAAAGATTCCCCAGTCGTGTCCACCGAGTGCGACAATGGTAGCCCAGACTGGCATGTTTCTTAAGATTTTTTTCCATGGAGTGTATACTACAGCCTGCAAATTCAATTATTTCAGTGTTAGCGTTATTATTATGGAATACCCTTTGGAAAATGTCTTCAAATTTTCATCAGTTTTACCTATCGGATACCTAAAATGACTCCCGTTAAAATATACATGTTTGTCTGTTAACCCGATACCCGCGAAAGGTTTTGTTTTTCGCCACGAAAAGTGGTAGGTATATAGCAAATGTTTTCATGTCTATTTGTTATTTATATGAGCATTATTCAGATAGATTTTACTTTTTGGTTCTCAAATTTTACAGAAATCAACTTGAAAATTAATCAACTTTTTTTGTACCAATTGAACATATGGTTAATTTTTGTCGAGGGTCTTTTGTATAATAATCATACACTTTTCAAGAACTATTTTATTATTATTTGGAACATATGATTCACCTCTAACCTAATTCTGTATTTAAACGCATTCATTTATCAGATTTACATGAAAAACACTAACAATGAATTTGCTTAAGTTAAGCCAGTTAATATCTAATGTGAAAGTTTCAGTCCGATTTCTTCAGAAGAAGGGATTAATCCATTCTGAGAAAAAGTGCTCCAGACTTCATAAAATGAAAATGTATTATAGAAGGAACAGAGGGCCAATTTGGAAGTGTAATTGGACAGGATGTAAGAAGGGAATTAGCATTCATAAAGGTACGTGGTTTGAAAACAGCAAAATACCACTCAAAACAGCATTGCTGTTCATATACTCATGGTCAATGGGATATACCACAACCAAATTTTGCAAAAAAGAATTAAAAATGTCTAGTCACACAACTACAGACTGGAAAAATTTCAGAAGACCTATTTCAAAAAATATTGCATTCTATGTTTGAATATTGGCCACCTTCATCATGATTTATTTTGTTCAGTATTAAATAAAGTTTTTTTCTTTTTTATAAACAAGCATTTATCTTGTTTTGTAAACATAACCTAGAGTTTAGTAAAGTAACAGTAGAGTAACTGTTACTAGTTCTTGAAAAGTGTATGCTTATTATACAAAAGACCCTTTGTCGATATTTGGTCATGCATCTACAACTTTATTTTTCGAAATGTGGCCATTTCAAAAATGTATATATATATATGCATATATTTTTTTTTTTTTTTTTTTTTTTTTTTTTTTTTTTTTTTTTTTTTTTTTATGAGACCCTTAAGATTAAGCAAAGTCCCAATTCTGTCTTCACGCTCCGCGCAACTTATTCAAGTGGAGTACATGCAATGCCAAATATTTCACACACTTTTTTTTTTTTTTTTTTTTTTTTATTGATTTAAAATAATAAAAGTCCGTCACGCAGGAGCTGCATAACTAAGCACTTTCCTCAGAATTTGGGTAGTGCAGACTGCTTTCCAGAACAATTTGCTTAAAATATCCTACATAAATAAAATAAAAACATGAATAGTTCTCTTTTAAATTTGTAATGAGTAACTGATCAATTATTAATTTGCTTCCAGAGTTATGTTTACACATGGTACCTACTACACTACGTAATAAATACAAAAAAACTCATATTATCGTATTTTGTTCTAACGCAGGAACAGGATACAGTCACTCTAGTGGTAGAAAGCGCTCCTTGCGGCGGCTTTGTGGACCTACGTTTGGCGGGCTTTTCTATTGAAATATATTACAAATTAACCCCCCGCTTTACGATTGACCGATTCAGCTCATTTTTACAACACTTCTTTCTCATGAGTTACCCACGACGTATACCGCGTTTCGTTACAATACAGCAGAAATTACGACCGGTATGAGTATATTAGGAATTTGGGTCCGGAGTAAACCCCCCCTTCTAATGAACCGATTTAGTTTATTTTTACAACACATATTTAACTGTAGATTACCACTACGAATACCGAGTTTCGTCGAAATATACCAAAAATCACGGCTGGTAGTGGCGAATTGGTATTGTGGGTCCGGAGTAAACCCCCCCCCCCCCCCCTCCTAATGAACCGATTTAGTTCATTTTTCTATCTCACTTTTCTCTCTAAATACCAAGTTTCGTTGAAATATAACAAATATTACGGCTGACATAGTCAAATTAGTGTTTTGGGTTCGGGGTAAACCCCCCCTTCCGGTGGACCGACTTTGGTGGTTAACGAACTCGTTCAATCGTTTGCTAATTGAATGCTATATACCAAGTTTCGTGACGAAAAAACAAAAACTCTGGCCGCTATCGTGTTAACAGACACACACATATATATATATATATATATATATATATATATATATATATATATATATATATATAAATTTTAACGGGGGTCATTTTCGGTGTCTACTAGGTAGGATCGATAAAGATTTGAAGAAATTTTTCAAAAATTCCGTCATGAGTCCAACCTCAATAGCTACTTTCCTTCGGAGGAAAGTGCTAAAAGTCAAATTATTATGTATGATAACCACACATTTTTTCATAGTTCTCTACTGTTATGTTACTTTATGTTAATAAAACAATTTTACTTTAAATTAATGTAATAACATTATTTTTTTTCAATATGAATAATAATTTTTCAACTTCTGTTTGATTATCTCCCAAAATTTCAGATAATGTATTTGGAAAATTTATTGGTTTAATAATTTGTCTACATTCGGTGAGTAGGTGCTTGACGGTCAAGGGAGTACCACAAGTGCGGCATTCAAGAGGCTCTCCGTTACACATTAGATAACCGTGTGTAAGCCTTGTGTGCCCTATGCGCAGTCGGGTAATTATAATTTCTTCCCGCCTAGTCCGTTGATTAGATGTCTTCCAGGGATTTATGTCAAAATGGAACTAAATGTGTGTTTTTCTATTCTACATTTCATTAGCATAATATGTTTTAGTTGAATAACTGAATAGGTTAGACTAGAACTCAGGTTTGACCCAAAATTTATCACTAGAATTTTTTTACTTTGTATTAGGTATTTTCTTTACATACGATTATTTGAGGTACATACAAATTGTAAATCATTAGTTTTCCGTACAATCGGCCAACCAAACAAACAGGAAAAAAGAAAAACAATAGTTAACTTGGTGTAAATATTTAACTTTTATTTATTTTTTTTTTATTTAAATGAATCGTATGAAGGATATTGAATATTTATATCCTAATACCACGTTCTATATCTTTCCTAATACCTTCTTGAATATCCTTCCTAATACCACCTTCAATATCTTTCCTAATACCAACTTCAATATCCTTCCTAATACTACCTTCTATACTCTTTGTTATACCACTTTCAATATCCTTCCTTAAACCACCTTCAATATCCTTCATAATACCACGTTTAATACACTTCCTAATATTACCTTCTATATCCTTCCAAATACAATCTTCGATATCCTTCCTAATACTACCTTCAATACGCACAAATACGTAATTTATTTTCTGATTATTTTTGTAAATAAATTTTTATTCACACATTTTAATGTGAATACATTTTTATTAGAATATTTAAATCACTTGATCACTTAATCACTTGATTTCTTGTAAATATTCACAAAATTTGCGAATATTCATACTTTTTGTGTATATTTAGAATTTTTCCTGTAAATTAAATTTTATTTACAGGAAAATTTGTGAATACAATTTTATTTGTATTTATATATATGGCATACTTGAATACAAATAAATTCGTATTCACGCTTATGAATACGAATTTATTTATATTCGTATTTACAAATAAATGAGGTACAAATAAATTTGTATTTTTATTTCTAAATAAAATTATGCCCAACTCTGATTACCATCCAATGTAGAGTAGGACGGTAATTATGCGGATGGTAATGATAATTGTTACAAAAATATTTTTAATTTAATTGTTAGACGAAAAAAAATTTTTCATGGATGTTTTGAATAATAAAATGGGAGACGGTAATGACCAGCAAAATACTCCAATTCTAATTTACCAGATAAAACACAAAGAAAAAAACTGATACGTACAACATTTCTCTTACGTACCTTCTGGACAACAAAAATCAGTTTGAGAGAGCTGCCCCAACATCTATTTGGAAACAACTTGCTCCATCCTGATAGGTTTTCTCGTTAATTCAAAAAGATGGACGGTAATGATGTCAAAACTGAGGGACAACTTTAAAGGCATTATTACGAAGTTTGATTTTTTTTTTTTTTATTTATTTAAATTTATATGAATTCACCTTAAATATTATTATTTTAAAATGAAACAACACATGAGCAAAACATGTAATATCCTTCCCCCTCAAACAAATAGTAAAGTGTAAAAAATGTGTACAGGGACAGCGGACGGTAATGATTTTGTGTCTATAAAATTAATAATTTTGACATTAACCATTAGCATTAATTTCCTCTTTATTCCATTAGTCATTCCAAGAAGAAAAAACTTTGGCGGCCTCAATTATATCACCAAGGGACAATAATGTTAAAACTATTTCAATAATGCTCATATATATTTTAAGCCAATTCATTAGGAATTAGGGTTACGTTATCCACCTTGCGGAGAATTGTGCCTAGTTATGCAACTCCTGCGTGACAGACGTTTTTCTGAAGACGAGCATCGTTTAAAACACAGATATCAATTCTCGCGATAACGAGTAGTACCGCTTGTTGACTTCGATTTATTCTTCCGTGCCTTAAAAGATATTATTTATTAATCATAGCTCTACTAGTTTTAACCAAATCAGCACCTTTAACCAAATCAGGAGCATTCCTTGCACCAATTTACAGTGTAAGTAGACAAGTACACCTACCACTATCAGGGCCAAGTCATGACTGAAGCTAAGAAAAATGGCTCCAATGGCCAGATGAGAAGGATATAATCATAGAGCCTATTCATCAAACATCGACACCCGAAAGAATAAAATCGATATTAAAAAAAATCTGAGAATTTATCTCATAAAGTATAAGAAAATGTCTTGAAGGGTTAATCTCCCCGAGGCGACAACAGCGCCACCCGTGGATGTTCTGATTACAAACCCACTGGGATGTCTTGAAGGGTTAATCTCCCCGAGGCGACAACAGCGCCACCCGTGGATGTTCTGATTACAAACCCACTGGGATGTCTTGAAGGGTTAATCTCCCCGAGGCGACAAGAGCGCCACCCGTGGATGTTCTGATTACAAACCCACTGGGATGTTAATGAAGCAACTGGCCTGGAGCAAATTAGCATCACTTGTGCCTATAAGAGTGATCAATCTTTACTGATATTCTCTGTAATTATAGTGAAGTCGTAGTTGGATTGAATTAGCCCACAATATCGGTCTCATCATTCACAATAAGACAAAGTCAGCGATAAATAAAGCCAACTGTGAAATTTCAGCTGTTATTCATTTGACACTTTTTATAGATTTTTTTTTCTTTTTCTATTTTTCTCGTTCTACTTCGCTCATTTATGAACCTACCCACCTGTTAATCGATTCGATATCGAACTGCAATATTTTATTACAAGAATATAACTAATATAATTAGAAAAAGTCCGACTCGCAGGAACTGCAGCATCTTAGCGCGGTTCCGTTCATGTCCCTAGTGCCATTTGATAAGCTTAGAAAAAAAATAAACTTATTTTTTTTTATATATCTTGTGAAAATTGTCAAAATCCTCTCGAACATCTCGAATAAAAGTGATATTAAGGCGTCAGGGACACCGACAATAGCTAACTTTTACACAGAAGCGGAAATTACAGAATCTGGCTCTCATTCTAAAGCAAAGCTCTATAAATCAATACAAAATATGCCTAATAAAGCCTTTCTAGAGGATACAGAAGCATGGGCGTATATGAGGGGGGGGGCTGAGGGGACTGCAGCCCCTCCCGAAATTTTGAATTGATGATAAAAACTTCTCGTAAAACCCTTAAAAATAAATTAAATAAGATCACTTAGTTCATAAAACATATTTTATTTTACGTGTAATAGCGTTTTAGTTGCCTAAAACTATTCCAAGCTCTAAATATTTAGTATTCCATACCCTGGAAATGGTCTCAGCCCCCCCCCCGAAATTGTTTTTATATACACCCATGTACAGAAGGATCAAGAAGAAGTACACAAGATTGAGTAGAATACCCTGCCTAATATAGCCTATATAGAATAATATGTTGAATAAAACCTATCTAGTAAATACACAAGGACATATAAAAGTCTTGACGAATAACAAATCAAGAAAAAAAACTTTATTTAACAAAATAAAACAAAGTTTAGTTGCCCAACTACAATAGAATAATATACCTAATTAAGTCTATGGAGTAGACACAAATGGACCAAAAACAAGTCTTGTGGAATATTGTTTTTTTTTTCTAATTAAATACTTTTTATCAATATTTAGTATATAACATTTGTTGAAAACTATTGATTGCTAATTGATGAATCGGTTTACAACTAAGTAGTCTTTATCAATATTTAGTATATAACCTTATGTTTGGATCTGAGTTTTTGGGGTGCTCTCCGCCTAGGCTTTGTATTTGTGTCGGCAGATACCTGGGGTATATTTACAGCTCTTGAGGATTAACTCTTAGCAGGTAAATTTCCTGCGGCCCCCTGGTTTCAACGGGCATTGAACTTTAGGAGGATTGGATTTAGGACTTAATATACGTATGTAGACTAAATCATAGCAAGAAGTAATCCTCCGTCGTCGGTTCTTAATTATGTAGACTCGCTAATGTTATCGAATCTTAGATACATCGTATTTAAAATCCACAGCAAAAACACGACATTTCATCAGAATCCCCTGCTGAATAAAACTTATATAGAATAATATGCAAAATAAAGCCTATCTAGTGGATAAAAATAGAGGAAAAAAGCCGTTCGTGGTGGTAGAAAATCTTAAACGTATTTCGCTCAGAAATCTCCGAAATATTGTCACTAATTTTACGTATCCTGTTTTATAGCCAAATAGATTAATGTTCTATAATCAATAAGAAAAATCTACTAACAATAAAAAACTATGGGTAACAGATGAAAATAGGGAATACCAAGAATAATTCTAAAGAACGAAATCAACACCAGTACTGTCACATCTAGATATTCATACGGCATCTTCGAATTCTAACAAACAAAATATTGATTCTAATTATACGTATCCTGTTTCATTGACAAATACATTTGACTACTATAAGCAATTAAAAACACTAGGGAATATGCCAAAGAACTCGGAGTAGGAGCCTCGACAGTTTCAAGACATTTGAAGGAAATCGACAAATCCAAAACTGACATTTCATACGGTATTTCTCCGATTGACATCGCCTAATCAAAACTTTCATTAGAGCCTTTTTTGTAGAGCATTTAGTAAGCTTTCTAATGGTATTCTTCCGTTTCCCAAATTCTCAACCTTTTTCGAGATATTAAGGAAAGTATACAAAGTTACCAAAACTTTTTTATGCCTGTTAATAAAATATTTTATTCTAACCCTTCCTTAACTCCAAACGCAACCAAAATTTCAACATATTAGTTTTAATGGAAGTAGAACATGTAGTAAATGTTTCAACTGAATCCCTTGATTCTAAGTACCCAAACCAAAAACGGCATTCAAAAATTATTTTTTCAGTTTTCTCGAAAACGGTTAAAGCTATCGCCTTGAAAATGGTTCCATTCGTTTTCCTAGCCCAAGAAGCCTATAAAAAGAGTACTTACAAGCTTATGAACTCAAAAACGTAAGCGTTACGATTTTTTTTGCGCGAATTTCGCCCCAAACGCCATCTTCCAGTGGGCGGATTTTGCTGGTTAACGAACTTGACCTTTCAAATTGGACGACAGATTTTTGTACCAAATTTCAACAAAATCGGACCATTCGTCTTCTATTTAGAGAGCGAACAGACATATATATATATATATATATATATATATATATATATATATATATATATATATATATATATATATATATAAATAAATATATACATATATATATATATACAAATTTGAACCACCGTTATTTTCGGTTTCTAGGGGTTCTGAAACGCAAAATTTTCTAGTCGGCACTTCCGGATTGTTTCATTGTATCAACCTTATAAGCGGGGTTCCTCCCTATGGGGGAGGGAGGAACCGCGCTAACAAATATGAGGCACGCCGCACCTGAAGAACGAACTCGAATTGATGTTTTTATTTTAATTTTATCATTCGTCTTCTTTATTAAAAGTGTAAAGTGTGGTAGGTTCATTTTAGCACTTTCCTCCGAAGGAAAGTAGCTATTGAGGTTGGACTCATGACGGAATTTTTGAAAAATTTCTTCAAATCTTTATCGATCCTACCTAGTAGACACCGAAAATGACCCCCGTTAAAATTTATATATATCTATATATATATATATATATATATATATATATATATATATATATATATATATATATATATATATGCATATATATATATATGTGTCTGTTAACACGATAGCGGCCAGAGTTTTTGTTTTTTCGTCACGAAACTTGGTATATAGCATTCAATTAGCAAACGATTGAACGAGTTCGTTAACCACCAAAGTCGGTCCACCGGAAGGGGGGGTTTACCCCGAACCCAAAACACTTATTTGACTATGTCAGCCGTAATATTTGTTATATTTCAACGAAACTTGGTATTCGTAGTGTTAATATAGAGGGAAAAGTGAGATATAAAAATGAACTAAATCGGTTCATTAGAAGGGGGGGTTTACTCCGGACCCACAATACCAATTCGCCACTACCAGCCGTGATTTTTGGTATATTTCGACGAAACTCGGTATTCGTAGTGCTAATCCACAGGTAAATATGTGTTGTAAAAATAAACGAAATCGGTTCATTAGGAGGGGGGGTTTACTCCGGACCCACAATACCAATTCGCCACTACCAGCCGTGATGTTTGGTATATTTCGACGAAACTCGGTATTCGTAGTGGTAATCTTCAGGTAAATATGTGTTGTAAAAAGAAACTAAATCGGTTCATTAGAAGGGGGGGTTTACTCCGGACCCAAATTCCTAATATACTCATACCGGTCGTAATTTCTGCTGTATTGTAACGAAACGCTGTATACGTCGTGGGTAACTCGTGAGAAAGAAGTGTTGTAAAAATGAGCTGAATCGGTCAATTGGAAAGCGGGGGTTTAATTTGTAATATATTTGAATAGAAAAGCCGGCAGACGTAGGTTCACAAAGCCGCCGCAAGGAGCGCTTTCTACCAATAGAGTGACTGTATCCTGTTCCTGCGTTAGATCAAAATACGATAATATGAGGATTTTTGTATTTATTACGTAGTGTAGTAGGTACCATGTGTAAACATAACTCTGGATGCAAATTAATAATTTATCAGTTACTCATTACAAAATGAGAACTATTCACGTTTTTATTTTATTTATGTAGGATATTTTAAGCAAATTGTTCTGGAAAGCAGTCTACACTACCCAAATTCTGAGGAAAGTGCTTAGTTATGCAGCTCCTGCGTGACGGACTTTTGTTTAATTGTCATTAGTATGATACGTGAAATCCACATCGACGAAACGAAGAGATTCGGTTTGAGAGATAGCAGCGCGGACCTGAAGGATGAAATCATGCATTTTTATCTAGCATTGCATTTGGCGAGTTCGCTCTTCTAGTCGCGAACGCCTCATATATTATAACATAATGGGCGATCATTAATAATTGACATATTGATACAAACGATTTTATTCAGTTTATTAGCTTCTGTCATGACGTGTCCCTGGTTTACTTGTCTACTTAGGATGTAAATTGCTCCTGATAAGGGACTAACGATGCGAAACTTGTAGAGCGGCGAATAATTACTTTTTACCTTCCACATCTTTTAAAGATAATAGATGTTATTGTTTAATCATGAAGTTCTACGAAGAGATGGTTTCTTTGTGATGACTCTCGCCATATTTATTAAATTTCAATCGTATCAAACTATTTACTTACAACTCCCTTGCTGACTGCCTCGTAGTATTCATCCATTATAGCTCTTTCTTTTTCAGTCAATGATGGCACAGATTGGTAATTGTCATAAATAGTGAAGATATACAATATTGCCCAAAGGGCTCCTATGCTTCCCCAAATGTAGAAGACATATTCCCAATTAGGGCGGAAAGCAGCCAGCATAAAACCTGTGCATAATGTTTGGAGGAAGTTGCCAGCATGAGCACCTGAAAACATTTTGTATAAGTCACATGACAAGCGAATTATTGGTGTGTTTCCAGATCATTGCTATAAAATACGAACCTGAAAAAACTATTGTTCCCCAAAGTCCTCTTTCTTGTGTTGGCACCCACAGAGCAACAACTGTGTGAAGAGAAGAATAAAATAATCCCTGCAAATGTACAATTGTATGAAACAAAGTATATGATTAATTGAAAGGCTCAGTGCAAAATGTGACTAACCCACAGTTACAAGAAAGTGAGAAAAACATCATTTGCGGCGTAAATATAACATCATTTAATATTAGAATAAAAACAACTTTTTTTTTTTTTTTTTTTTTTTTACATGTTATCCCCCTTAAAAGTCTGCCTTATTTATTATTTACTGTAAAATTGGCTTCTGAATAAAACTCTAATTTTGGGGAATAATTTTTTCCACCTTTCTTCTATGCGCAGTACCTGGTGTTCCACGGTATGACTAGCCAATACATCTTATTATGCAACGTTTCTTATACCAGCTATTGGGCTATAATTAGAATGTCCGAAGGAATTTTGTGACATTTAATATGATCTACTATATATTTGTCAAATACCACTCACTGACTCACTGACCTATCATCGTCCAGCCCAAACCACTTGACAGAAAATTTTGAAATTTTTCATGGACACTCCCTATATAACTTAGACACTCGCTAAGAAAGGATTTTTTGATATTCGAATTTTGAAGTATTTTTAGAGGGGTTTGAAGTTTCAGTTGGTTAGAGCAGGCAAGCCAAGGCAGCATGCGTTGCTAGGACGATAGCAGAACAGCTGTTATTGTAGGTATTGTATCTATTTCATAGTATTATTTTGAATTGTGATTAATTTCAACTACCCAGACCTTGAATTTCTAGAAATGGACTGTGATTTTTTCCCTCATAGAGTTTACGCTTTACCTGCTGATAGTCCATCCTCACCCATCAGCATCCCCAGTCAGAACTTCTTGGTAATGCTCGCAAATATAATGTGTGTTTCCAAATGACATCTTGGAAACATAAATTTTTAAATTTTAGCGACCATTTATTAAATAATAAAATTCGTAGTCAATATTGACAACGAATTTCTACCGGTACGGGTTAAACTTCTATTGCTGGTAACCTATAGATAACGGGGTACCTCTATGTCATCTCTTTGTTCATAGTCAGTGTCAAGAAACATTATAGTTTGATTACTTATCAATTGATGAATAGCAAATAGTATGACGGGATCCGTGCAATAATAAACTACACAAAATTAAAGAGTAGCGTTAATTTTGAATATACATTATTTGACGCAATAAACTAACTACTCATCTGCCGTGACGAAGAACGGGTATTCAGCTTGTAAGAAATAAAAATACCTTCCTTTACCTGTGCGAGACCAATTATTATCCTGCATCCCACTAGAGCCCACATGTTTAAATGGGCAGCTGTCGGCGATAACATTGTGAATACGGAAGTGACCAGTCCAGCTATGACTAGAACTCTGCGAGGCCCGAAATAATCTGAGATAATACCACCAGGAAGCTGTGTCACCATGTAGCCCCAGAAGAAACTGCTCAACATGATACCTTGTTGGGTCTCCGACCATTCTAATAGGTTGTCTGGCTGAAAGAAAAAGCGAACGCTGAATTTGCGCACATAAAAACCAAAACTTCTTCAGAATTACGATAAGAAATTATATAGAATATATTTTAGAAAAGTGAGAATTTGATGTCTTTGAGAATGAAATGAAACTGACCGGTTTTTTAAAGTAGTCCAAATCTGAAGGATCAGGTAAACATCCATGTGGATCTTCTTTAGTTGGTATTGGTTTCACCATTTCCGTTAAAGCAATGGATATAGCGAATCTCATGATGTAGTTAACGGTTAAACCAATAAATGAGAAGATACATACATAATATCTGCATGGAATTTTACCTGCAAATAAAGAGAAAATGATACACTACACTTTTCTTAATTACCGGGAGTTTAGTTTTGTGTATGTGGAGTAAGAACAGCAATCCAACGGTAAGGGATTCCCAAACCTAATGGAGCGGATGCATATTCATAGGCGGATCTACACAAAAATTTCTGGGGGGCTAATTTAGTATTGGCTTACCGCCGTGCCTGGGGGCGTAGAATCAAATGTGCAGGCACCTGAAAATCATTATAGCAGGCTAATTAATTTTCCGATCATTCTGTTAATCAAAAGACTAAGTTTGCTTTTTAAAAACGGAACCTACAATTTCCCTACCTAATTTTTTTAGAATTCTCAACTATGTTACATACCTTTTTAAAAACAGTTCAGCAATTACATGGGATTACACAAATTTAAAGTTGGAAATAGAAGACAAAAATGAGAGCCCAAGAACAAATGTTTATTTAACTTTTAACAAAATACAAAATAGTTATTTATCAAAACTTTTACATTTTAAATTCAAATGTTCATGAATTTTACTCAAAAGATTAATATTTTTAAAAAAGTCCGTCTCGCAGGAACTGCATCATCTTAGCGCGGTTCCGTTCATATCCCTAGTCTAATTTGGAAAGATTAAAATAGAAGCAGTTATTATTTTGGTTCCACCAGTCTTTTTTTTTTTTAATTAATTATTATAATGGCGTGTCAACCCTTAAGGTCACTAACGCCATTCCTGTGTGTAGTAAAGTCTTGAAAGGTCATGATTTACGATCTGGTACCTGGAAGGGTCGGCTAACACTAGGTCCCGCTAGTTACAAGGTCTTGGAATCTTGGAAATCTATATTTCTAACAATAAATTGTTTTTGTTATTTTACTTAACCAGTTTTATTGTCAAATACATTAACCAACTATAAGCAATTAAAATATAACAAGGAATAAAAAACAGACAAAAAGAACAGTTCGAATAAGCGAAATCAATTACTTTAAAGTTTTGTTCTTATTTCTCCGATTGACATCGCCTAATCAAAACTTTCATTAGAACCTTTTTTTTAGAGCATTTAATAACCTTTCTAATGGTATTCTTCCGTTTACCAAGATTCTCAACCTTTTTCGAAATATTAAGGAAAGTAAACAAAGTTACTAAAACTTTTTATGTCTGTTAATAAAATATTTTATTCTAACTCTTCCTTAACTCCAAACGTAACCAAAATTTCAACATATTAGTTTTGATGAAATTAGAACATGCAGATAATGTTTCAACTGAATCCCGTGATTCTAAGTACTCAAACCAAAAACGGAATTCAAAAACTATTTTTCCAATTTTCTCGAAAACGGTTAAAGCTATCGCCTTGAAAATGGTTTCATTCGTTTTCCTAGCCCAAGAAGCCTATAAAAAGAGTACTTACAAGCTTATGAACTCAAAAACGTAAGCGTTACGATTTTTTCTGCGCGAATTTCGCCCCAAACGCCATCTTCCAGTGGGCGGATTTTGCTGGTTAACGAACTTGACCTTTCAAATTGGACGACGGATTTTTGTACCAAATTTCATCAAACTCGGACCATCAGGGAAGCCAGAAATGAGCGAACAGACAAATATATATATATATATATATATATATATATATATATATATATATATATATATACATATATACAAATTTGAACCACCGTTATTTTCGGTCTCTAGGGGTTCTGAAACGCGAAATTTTCTAGTCGGCACTTCCGGATTGTTTCATTGTATCAATCCTATAAGCGGGGTTCCTCCCTATGGGGGAGGGAGGAACCGCGCTAAAATTGTGAAGCTTCATTTCAGGGGGCTAAGCCCCCCTCCCCCTTTATCCGCCACTCTGCATATTCACAGTTGAATATAAAGTCCAGGGATTTCTGTTTATCTTTATTAACATTTTTTAGGAATAAAATAGCAGAAACTTAGTCCCCCACTGGAGACACGAGACAATTGTTTTTATGTTCTGCAATATTTCGTCAGGTGAACGTTCTGGGAAATGTCATCTGTAGTTAAACTTTTCGGGAGAATGCTTATCTTTACATTTTGGTTTTATTATCAATGTGTAGCCTAATGATAAATTTCTCTCCTGAATGTTAAATCTAATTTTCACATACAAGCTTGTTTGTAGTGACTCACTACGATTATAAACAGGAACTGCGTCATCTTACCGTGTTTCCGTAACTTTATATCCCCCGAGGAAAAGCTTGGAATAAGTGTATTGAACATTTTGTTAAATATTAACATTGTATTGAACATTTTTTATTATAACTTTACTCTTAATGACAAAAGCTTTCTCTGGAATCTATATGAGCCAAGAAACTATCGATTAGAAACAGCTGATGGACAACAGCCATATCAGCTTTATTGTATTAGTATGGACCTGGCCCTACCTGTGGAAGGTCTTTCTTAGCTAAGGCTAAATTTATTTATGTATAATTAAGTTGCTCCTGAAGAGACGTCAAGGGACGCGAAACATGTAGAGCGATAAATAAAGCTTATTAAGTGAAGATGGCGAGATTTATGTATGCATGATCATCCGACTATTTAAATAATATATTGAAAGAAATAGGGGTCGGAATTTTAGAATATAAAATAATGGTGCTTAAGTAATAGCTTCAATGCAGGCTAAAGAACCGGCTCTCTGAAATCTTGATCATCAGCCCATGTGTCGATTGAATTTTTGCCAACACGGCGACGGAATTATCAACGATTTGGGTTGACTTCAGTTTCGAAATAACCTTGAGGAAACCCGTAGTACTTATGTTAATGGCATAATTGCTATGCGTTTCCGCTCGCTCAAGGTTATATCGAAACTCTAGTCAATCCAGCTCGTTGATAATATAGATCACTGGGTTTTCGGTGGAAAACCCTTCGGTGCACTGGGTTTTCGGGTTTTCGGTGCAATTTATCACCTTTTTCAGTCGCAGGTAAATCCCAAAGACGCATTTTCTAGCAGAAACAAGAAGAGCACAAAGGACACAAACAACACTAAGATCTCAAACAAGAAACAATGAAAAGAAATCGCCTAAAAACACAAATCTACAAGTGAATTGCGTTGAAAACAGAAAGTAAACAAGACGGTCACTACAACGGCCAGTAGAATTGCCCATAGAAATAGGCCAATAAAAATGCTAATGAGTTATGCGCCTGCGCTGATGATCTACATCTCTGAACAAGACCCACATCTCTAGCCTGCGTTGAAGCAAATACGTAAGTACCAACATAATTTTGTGAAATGTTAAATACACTTATGGATATAGCGAATTAATATGAGATTCACCATATCCATTGCTCCAACTTTAAAATTCAGATTATGCCAAACATCTAGAAAAAGTTTAAAATGAATACATCGTTTCTACCAGGTTTCTAATGGACACACTTACCAGTGAACCACTCAACAGTAACCACTATCTGGATCCTATTATTGGGGTTTATTACTCAGAGGGAGAGGTTGCTATAACTGGGCTAGTGTTTAAGTGCGAAATAAGAGGGAATATCAAATTATGAATGGCTTTAAAGATATTTGGCCTCTAAGTTAGGCTTCATGTTTGTTATCGGATCAAATTATTATTTGTTTGTTTCAATTGTTTATTTATTTATTTAAATTTTAACGTCCATTTATTATTAACTAGGAATTTTAGGACGGGTTATCTATAGGTTACCACCCTTTTCTAGCCAGGATAGGGCTGATGCCTTTTCTTTTTTCTAAAGAAAAGCCACCACCCCTAGTGGGAATCGAACCCACGACTGTTTCAATTGTCAATTTTCGTATTCATTATCAACAAATAACTTGTTAACCTAAAAAAACATATGTTTGTACTTAGTTTAGTAACATTTTGTGATAATAAAGTAGTCACGGTTCTAATACTATGTACTTTACGTAATAAGTACACTACTGGTTTCAGGGGCCAATTTAATATTATAAAAATAAATAACAGATATTACTTACCACGGGTAACATCCAGTCTATAAGGAATATCGAATTTCATTGTATCTCCCTTATACAACTTGCTTTTATATCATCAGCTACTTTTAACTGTTCTTGCCCATCTAAATCT
The DNA here is from genome assembly GCA_946811695.1 of Gonocerus acuteangulatus. Taxonomy (NCBI): domain Eukaryota; kingdom Metazoa; phylum Arthropoda; class Insecta; order Hemiptera; family Coreidae; genus Gonocerus; species Gonocerus acuteangulatus. Next base: position 44,713,447 of record OX328131.1, read on the forward strand.
CTCCTCCTAAAACACATTAAGTTGTAAACATCTCTACCGAGTATTACTCATATGAAAGATGAATGATTGTTAAACTGTTATCATTAGTTTCATAAAGTAAGAGTTATTTTAACAAATAAAATAGATAACTTGCCGAAAATAGGCCATGCCAGCTGAAGGCGTAGGCCCCATACATCCCATTCATATTTGATAGATACAGAGAAAATATGTATAATAAGATTTGTGAGTGTTTTCCGTTTGGTTACTCCAACATTCTTTCTTACGAGGTGTTTTTTTCTTTTTCGTTCTTTAAATACCATCTGACTATAATTATTTATTTATTCATTAAAATTTTAACGTCCATTATTATGAACTAAGAATTTTAGGTCGGGTTATTTATAGGTGTACACCCTTTTCTAGTCAGGATAGGACTGGTGCCTTTTCTTTTTACTAAAGAAAATCCACCTCCCCATAGTGGTAATTGAACCCACGACCAGAGTGTGGTACAGAGTGTTAAGTGCTCACGCCTTAAGACTCACGGCCACCGAGCCTCCTTTCTTCGAAATAATAATAAAGATAAAATAAATAATGTTTGATAAACAAATTCGAGACACCACGCGAGCACAGGCAAGGGTAGACGCCATTTACACACTGGACAGGTCCTGTGACGCAGGGTTTCTTTGCAGTATACCCCCTGTAAAATCATTACCCTGTATATTATTTTTATATTTTGGCTGGACCTGTATAGTTGATAACAGGCAACTTCACTTCAACGAAGCGGACAGGATGTCAGACGAGTCCGGTGAGGTGGTTCACCTCGTGGGGTTGAAGATTGGTCGGAGGAGCACAGTGTTGTCTGAGGAGGTCCAGAGGACTGCTGTGCTGGTGGCTCCTGGATAGTGTAGGCTGGTGGCTCAAGATTAAATGAGATAATAAGAATTTGTTTAGTCCTGTTTCTGATCTTTACAGCTACAACTACAAGGATGAATAATGTCTTGTCAATTTTCTAGTTCTTATCGCTTATCTGTAGCTACAACGATATATCGATATATATATATATATATATATATATATATATATATATATATATATATATATATATATACACGGTGTGGCGTAATGAATGGATAATATGGTACCTGCGGGTATAGGACGTGCTGGCGGTTCAGAAAAAATATGTTATATGTTTAGTAAAGATCCTTCGGTTTTCGAGGTATTCAACGTTTTCAAAAATTCCAAAAAAAATACACCCTTTGCCACTCTTTTTTGTGTCATTACTCCAATTGAAGGATTTTTTCCACTCTGTTTTTTGGATAGTATTCCTGGGTAAATGCGCTATCGAATGTAAACCATTATTTTTGCGGCGTATGCGTAGTTCTTTTTTTAAACAAATATTTAACTCCAATTTCATGTTTTGCTTATTTCTTTCCTAAGTTTAACTTAACGTGGTTTAAACAAAAAAAAAAACTGTTTACCTGAGGGCCAAATTAAGGAAAAACATGCCTGTTTCATGGAGATTCAGAAATGGTATAACTCGCTGTATTCCCAACATTTAATACTAAATAAATTCCTATTCCAATGAGTCAAGGCCTAGTTTAATTATAGGTCTAGATATTTAATACTACAAGGCACTTGATAGAGAAAAAAAAATAATAATTGATCATAGTCCAACATGACTGGTAGATGTGAATATAGCCGCTATTCTGGCTGAGACTGGCCGGTGACGGTTCTAATTCGGAATGGTGACAACTCTGGCCTGCATGAGGAGTGAGAATAGATCTTTCATGGGTAAATTCTTCTCAATTAAATTGCAGTAAATAATATATCGCAAGAGTTGCGTCTACAAACAACAAATTGTTGAGTTGCTGTGAGTGTTATGGCGTTAAAACTCCTTGCCAAGGGTTGTTGGTTCGATTCCCGCTGGAAGGTGGTAGCTTTTCATTTGAAAAAAAAGGAAAGGCATGGGTTCTCTCCGGATTACTAAAGGGGATATTAATGGACTACTGTTAGTAGCGTTTGTTTGGGAAGACAAATAGGTTTAAGCCCCATCCTGACTTGAAATCGACCTTAACATTACAATTTAAATAAATAAATAAAATTGTTCAATGTTTCTAGTTATTTTAAAAACGTGGTTAAAGGAGTCTCAGCATGTTATTAATTACCTGGGAACCCAATTAAGTTTCTTCTCAAGGTTGCATTGTATACACTCGGAAGCTGTCGAGTTATGTTGTCGTTTTTACAACAATATCTTGATGAATGGATTACTAATAAAATATAGGTGCTGCCAAGTTCCAAAGGAAATTCTTTAGCGTATTTCCTCATTTGTTATGAGCGCGAGCTTATAACGCAAGCGGTGGCGAGATCGCGCCTATCGTCTGCAAAATGTTTCTCTTTCTGATGAAATTTGGCGCGAAAAGGGATTTTCTAAAACGAAAGTTAACTTTGCAGGACTGTTATTTTGACGAAATTCGCGGGGGAAATTGCCGCTCATATTCGTTTTTTGCGTTAATTGGCTTACTGGTAAACTTTGCTTAGGTCTTTTGAAGTGAAAAATCGAATAAAACCACTCTCAAAGATCACATATTGAGTGGTATCACTCCGAGGATTTATACGAAATGTAAGACGGACTACAGAGGAGAGGATGTGGGACAGGATTTAAGAAGAGGTGTAAGGATGTCAGAAAAAGCTCCACAAGGAAACAGAATGATTTTTTTTAAATATTTTGTGTTTGGGGTCTTGAAACAAACCCGTTTTTGCCTGAAAACCTGATGAACAAATATGGCGGTGAATTGTGGATTCCGCACACAAGAAAATATGATAAAAAAAAAAAAAAAAAAAATCAGTCCCGTAACAGGCCACGAGGGCCCTGAGGGGCAGATACTATAGAGGTATCTGATTCATGACCATACGGCACACTAGGGAGTCAGTGTGGTCACTACTATGCTCCGGCCGCCTGATTTTCCCCTTGGCTGCTTCGACTGCTAGAGTCATTAGCACCAACCAAGGTACCCATTATTAAATTAATTAAAGGCTGGGTTGGCCTAGGGATGGTCAGGGAGGCCGAATTCAACCCATGAACGAAGACACTAGAAGAAAAAATCTTTAGTGCTTGCTCGGGATTTGAACTCAGGCCTCCAGCTTATTAGTCCAGTGCTCTACCACTGAGCTAACCTCGCCCAGCCAGAAAATATGACATTCGGCTAAAATAATGGGATCTTCCGATCAGCTAAAAGAAGCTGATCGAATTTTTTTTGGAGACGTCTGTTATCAAATTCTGAAGGTTAATTTAATTAATAAAGCATTATTGGATCTATAGCTCTGTAAAAGTCCGACATATATGAAGAAGTCATTATGTCATTAGATAAAAAGTTCATTAGGAAAACTAATGTGCAACCCGGAAGACATTTTGTAGGGAAATTTAGTATTGTCAGGGAATTGTGTTGTCGATTAGTCAGCCTGCTTGTAGCTACTAGATTCCCTAGAGCTTCCAGTATCCTTCTAGAGGTCGGACCGTACATAGCGCAGGTAATAGCTCTCATCACTCACCTCCTTATCACTCCTTACACTTTATGAGGGAATTTATCGTATAATCAGTATATCGTAGGGCTTTTGGTCGCTCTGTTCCCATTTATCCCTTTCTAGTTTGTAAATTGCTAACAATACTAATAATGGTAGGGTCTCTCCGAGGTCTTGTGGCTAACGCCTTAGATTCTCATGTGGGAGATAGTGGGTTCAAGTCTCACCGGCAGCAGGAATTTTCTCATCTCACGGCTCTTCGAGAAAATTCCTCACTACACCATGGGGAGGGGGACACTCATAGTCCAGTGCACCTCTGTAGAAATGTAGCTATATGGATGTTGAAAGGGGGCTAATTTTTGCGGGAATATCTTCGGATGTCCTGAAATAACAATAATTGAGGTATGCCTAAATCGAAAATTTCCCGGAATATTTTTGTTAAATGTAAAAAAACCCGAATAAATGACGTTTTTATATTACTTCTTTGACTCCTAACTCCGAAAGTATGCCAGAGCCCTTATCGAAGCGTCAAAAGAATTTTAATATAATGTTTTAGTGTTTCATTATTCAGAAATGTTCAAAGGGATTCGCAGCTAAGCAAAATAACAATAACACACAAAATGGAGCGAACAAATATACACTTATTATATATTTTCCGGTAACATAAAATGCATTTACGCCATTCATATTCTAGGAAGAAACTGTTGAACTGTTTGATGGGTTTTGCATAATAATTTTTTAATAAAGGCTTTAGCGAAAAAAAAAACACATTTTTCAAATTGTTACAAAAACCAAATCGAAGATATTCCCGCGACAAAATTAAGGTGCCCCTCCCAATATCTAACGCAAAACAGATGCGCTCCGGGCTATAATAATTTTGTGCGATTTCTACTCCCGTTTGTCCATTTACTAAATAATATTCATTTATTATTTAAATTTTAACGTCCACTTATACATGACGATTTATGGGACAATATATTAATTTTCTAATTGAGATGTTGTTTGAAAATATGTGGGGTACTTCAGAAGATCTTTCATTAACATTTCACCTCTTTCTGTTCCTTTGGATTCCATAATCTTTTATTCATCAGCTTCTGGGATAATACATACTATATTGAATAGTTTTGCTATTTGTAAAATGAGTTTATCAATATAATTGTACTTAAATAGTTTACAAAATACCGTATTCGAATTTATTCTTGAGGAAAAATGTTGGTTCCGTCAGGTATTCCCACCACATTCTGAGAACATCAAAATTGAGGAACCATCTAATAAAATAGGGAAAAAAAATCGTATAATTCTAATCTCCGGACGTTAAAATTTAAATAAATAAGTAAACTCTGAAGATACAAAGATCTAATATTATTTAAGCTGAGATGTTATAAACAAAAATACGTTAGGACAATATTTGTAGAATTAATTATGTTTCCTATGTATTAGTAACTTTATCAGATAGAAATTAGTTCTTAAATGATTTCATATTCGAGTAAGTACAAGTTAATTAAATGATTTGATTTAATTAAATATAGGTAGTAGTTTATAAATTTAATTAACTGCAAATATTTACAGGACTTTTAGTTGTTAATTAGTTAAACAACTTTTCAATTACGTAAATAATTAAATAATAAGTCTTAAGAAAATTCGAAAATAAATATTAACAGATTTGTTTCTATTATGTTAAACAAAAATAATATACAAATAATCAAATGTTTAATCTGTGAAAAACGTTTTTTTGAGGCGGGAGCACTCCGTGTTTAAGGTACTGAGTTTGATTCTTATCTTTTGTATAAATGGATGTCAACATTTAAATAAAAAAAATATAGTTAAACGTCCGAAACCATATACACTTTTTGGGGGGGAGGGGAGAGTTTTTAAAAAAATTAATTTACACTTGGTTTATACTAATTTTAATCAACTATTTTTTTTTTCTTATTACAAACAATTTACTCTTGCCCAACGCTGGTTCAAATGATAAATTGAGAGAAGGCTGAGTCTCATTGAGTAATCCAAGACATTCTTAAATATTAAATATTAATCCTAGTGCATTAGTAATCTTCAGCTGGACAATAATATAGCAACAATAATAGTATACAATTTTATTTGCTACTCCGAACAATGACAATATCCGGAAGTAATTTGACGGAAAAACTGCGCAGCTATCAAAACTAGCAGTTAGCGTTTCATCAAACCCCACTTCGATGAAATAAAATTAAAATCTTGCAAATACTCTGAATACATTATTTGACTTGTTCCGCCTTGTTGGTTATAGACAACAAGTATCCGTAAGTTCCTGCACCACCATTAATAAATAATTTATTTACGAACATTTTAACGTCCTATTATAAATAAGGTAAATTTTTAGAACAAGTAATCAAGGACAAATATGAAAAGAACGGTTCGCTTTTTGAGTTGAATATTATCAATGAAAAAAAAAAACAGAAATACTTTATATGTAACGCAACAAAAGCTTTCTTGCTTTGAATGATTAATAAACAATGTAAACTTTTATATGCTAGTATTTGTAGTTATTATTTTAGTAGTTCAGATAGGACAATAATTTCGAATATCTAGTTGTACTAATTAGACAACGATACGTCATTTCCTGCCAGAATTTAGTAGATGATTCCTCCAAGGTAATTCTACACCCTGAAGCTTTGTGGGTATCGTGTAATGGGTGGTGGCTCCGATAATTGATGTTGATCGCTAAGCAATTTATTTAAGTTTATTTTGTGGGAGCAATTTCTTCAATGATGGGAAAATCCTCAATTGATGCGATGAATGGGAGTCCATATAAGAATAGGAGCGTACCGTAGGAGAGGGAAATATTTAGGCTTGCCCAGCCCCCATGGAGTGGATGTGCCTTACTACTTACTGTGTGTATCGTTTTTAATGGTGTTAGGAAAAATTTAAATGCCTTATGGTCTAATGAGCCAGCATTGTAATAAAGCATTTAATTTTTTTTAATGTGCTTCTACTATCTAGGTCATTAGCACCGTTGAACGTTATTTCATTAATTAATTTAATTTGCCTATTTCTGTAAACAAAGGTATGGAAATGTCTGTAATACAGGGTCTGTCCGGAAAGTAATAGGACTAAGTCGATTAAAAAAACATTATTGATCCAACCGGTTCAATTTTTTAAAAACTTTCAAAATAGGCTCCTCCTGCGTCGATACGGCGCTGCCAGTGCGATTTCCAAGCATTGAAGGCGTCACAGTAGGCATTCTCCGAAATAGCCTTTAGAGCCGCAGTACAAGCTGCTTGGATCTCCTCTGTCGTCTTAAAATGCTTTCGTTTCATCGGTATTCTCAGACTAGGAAACAAAAAGAAGTCCGGGGGCCACACCTGGGCTGTAGAGCGGCTGGGGAAACGTTGGGATGCCTGCGTTGGTCAGGTAGCTGGTCACAAGATAGGAGGTGCGAGTCGGGGCGTTGTCCTGCTGCAACTTCCAGTTGGCTGTGATGTCTTTTCGGGCCCGATCGACCCTTCGTTTGAGTCTCTCGAGCACTTCCACGTAGAACTTGGAGTTGACGGTTTGTGCACAAGTCACATTGTCGGTGCTTGTCGAAGTCCAAGGTCTTCCAGCACGGTCTTCATCGGTGACCTCTTCCCGGCCCTCCAAAAAGGCCTTGTGCCACCGAAACACACCACTTCTTGTTATAGTAATATCTAGGTAAGCCTGCTTGATAATATCAAACGTCTCTGTCGCAGATTTACCGAGTTTCACACAGAATTTAATCGCCGACCTCTGCTCTAATAAACGCTGCATTTTCGGCTTGTACTACTCACAAAAACTCGTCACACGAAAAAGCCTGTCGAATCCAGTCGGCGCACGCGCGCTCCAAGTACTGTCGCGGCGGACAAAAGTCAGTCCTATTACTTTCCGGACACACCCTGTATGCTTGAAAGCCACTGGTTGTTCAGCAGATGTCTTGAAATGACATTGTATAGTTTATTGTAGGTGAATATTGTGTTTATGTACTGGCTGCTGTCCCTCAATAATTCGTTCGTGTAATGTGGAATATTTAGTTTGTGTCTTCTTCTGCATTCAGTAAGTAGGTGTTTTACAGTAAAGTCTTTATTTCTTCATATATCACAAGTTGTTTTTTTAAGTCCTGTCATGAGATATTCGTGTGTTAATCTTATGTGGCATATTCAGAGTCGAGCAAGTACAATTTATTCTCGTCTGTTGTCTCGGTAGCTGGATGTCCATCCTCTCCTGAGTTGTAGTTTTGATTGTACGTAGTTTATTGTCGGTTAGTCGAGTCCAGCTGTCTTGCCAATAATTTAAAATATTTCGTTTGATTCCATTGGTCAAGTCTTGTTGTGATTGATCTCAAGTTGTCTTGCAGGAAGTTTTGCATGTGAGAGTGCTAGAGAGCTTATCCCTAAACCTTGCAGTCAGTACATTGTAATTGGCGAATTAAACGTTTGGTATTATAATGCGTTATCATAGGCTTTAAATAGGCAGATAAATAGCTTTCCCTGAACAAGTAGATATAACCTTACCCATTTGCTTACTGTACTATTTTATTAAAAAATAATATAAAAAAGCAAGCATCAAAAAATCGCTCAGAAATTGAATTTTATTGGTATGGATTTGTGATTGACAAACTATAAAATTAACACGTTCAAGGAGGAATCGCAATGACAGGTGCATTTCTTGTCAAATTGATAATAAAAATTGCGTCTACCTTGATAATAAAATGTTTACATACTAGAAAATACATATTGGCAAATAAAGGCCATAAATTTCTATAAATTACTACTTTTCATTTTATTCGTCAACGTTTTCAGGGATTTAGCCCCACTTTCAACACAAGAATACATCCTAAGTGCTCGGAAATGAGGCTAATTACCTGAAATCCTTTGTCCCTAAAAAGAAAACAGTGGACGTGTAAGTCCAATGTATGCTTCTGATCATGTTATAAATGACTATTATAACAAATAATACGCACATAAATAAATTGTTATGAGTTCTTTAACCTTTAATTTCCAAATCTGGTTTTTGAAGTTCGTGACCTTGTATTTAGGATATGAAAATGTTCAGTTTGTGATAATCTGTGCACTGGGCTCTATCATTTTTACGCCGCCATTCATTTTTACTGACGTTAAATTGAATAATTAGTCAATAATGTCGGCTTCATCTTGAAATGTAAATATATCGCCGGCTATAAATCCAACATTCAAGGTAAGGTGACAGCAGTGTTAACACCGGAAAAGATACCGCATTTCGAGAAAAGACGAATGTGAATAAAACCTTTTCTATACAAATATAAATGAAAAATTATTCATAACATCGCTGATAAAAACATGCTCCTGGGCTGTCACGTTTTTTTTTTTTTTTTTTTTTTTTTTTTTTTTTTTTTTTTTTTTTGACGAGTTTGTGTGAAAACAACCATCTTTACCCATATCATATTTCTCTCTCCGGAAAGAAACTCTTTGTCTAACCTCCAAAACTAAAACTATTTCTGATCGGTGAACTAAATACACAAAATCGGTACACTAGTAGAGTGGGGGTTTATCTGTGACCCTAGTCATCCAGGTATTTGTATTATAGAAAATTATATTTTTGTACTCGTCGCCTTCCTGAGTAATATGATTAGTTAAAGCAACTCCTGCGATACGAACTTTTTACTTAGTATTTGTATTTATTGAGTAAATTATATATTTTTTTTTTTACTTTATTACTGTATACATCACCTTATGTGCAACTCGTCTTCGAATAGGGCATAGCCATGTGGCAGATAGCCATCTCATTACAAAAAATGACCACCACCCCTTTGTGAATCATGCTTTCAAGTTTTAACCATCTGTCTTATAAAAGGGAAATGCCCGAAATATGAAGCAATGTTCAAAAACTCTATCTCAGAATGTGTGCATCGGTTTTAAAAATTATTCTGCAGTATATATGCATATATGAATTCTATAAATGATCATGAAAAAAAAAATAAAAAAAGTATAATATAAAGAAAATAATAATGAAGAAGCTTAAATAAATAAAATAGGCGCTAAATGCAACCGGAAATGGATTTTACGTGTGCATTGCGTTGAGATAAGTACGGTTGTCTAATGCGTACTAAATGAGAACAACAAACACAAGAACAAATATGAAACAGACATAAATATATTCTAGGGTGTAATAACCTGGCAGTTACTCGCCCAGAAAAAGTTACATCCTACCCAACATTAACTTAGTTATTTTCAGTATCAATTAAGAACAATAATGTTGAACTTTAACTGACAATTGGCAGCTTGAAACAAACTTACATACAGGTTACTCCGACTAGACTGTCTTCACGAGGGAGCTACGACATACTGTTCTATAAAGATCGAAGAAGACAAATAGTCTCTTCTACCTCTTTGTAATTTATCTTGCGCCATGTCGTTTATCAATGTAATACTAAAGTTTGGAGATCCTTGTTAGCACTTTCCTCCGAAGGAAAGTAGCTATTGAGGTTGGACTCATGACGGAATTTTTGAAAAAATTCTTCAAATCTTTATCGATCCTACCTAGTAGACACCGAAAATGACCCCCGTTAAAATTTATATATATCTATATATATATATATATATATATATATATATATATATATATATATATATATATATATAGATATATATAAATTTTAACGGGGGTCATTTTCGGTGTCTACTAGGTAGGATCGATAAAGATTTGAAGAATTTTTTCAAAAATTCCGTCATGAGTCCAACCTCAATAGCTACTTTCCTTCGGAGGAAAGTGCTAACAAGGATATATATATATATATATATATATATATATATATATATATATATATATATATATGTCTGTTAACACGATAGTGGCCAGAGTTTTTGTTTTTTCGTCACGAAACTTGGTATATAGCATTCAATTAGCAAACGATTGAACGAGTTCGTTAACCACCAAAGTCGGTCCACCGGAAGGGGGGGTTACCCCGAACCCAAAACACTAATTTGACTATGTCAGCCGTAATATTTGTTATATTTCAACGAAACTTGGTATTCGTAGTGGTAATATAGAGAGAAAAGTGAGATATAAAAATGAACTAAATCGGTTCATTAGAAGGGGGGGGGGTTTACTCCGGACCCACAATACCAATTCGCCACTACCAGCCGTTATTTTTGGTATATTTCGACGAAACTCGGTATTCGTAGTGGTAATCTAGAGGTAAATATGTGTTGTAAAAATAAACTAAATCGGTTCATTAGAAGGGGGGGGTTTACTCCGGACCCAAATTCCTAATATACTCATACCGGTCGTAATTTCTGCTGTATTGTAACGAAACGCGGTATAAGTCGTGGGTAACTCATGAGAAAGAAGTGTTGTAAAAATGAGCTGAATCGGTCAATCGGAAAGCGGGGGTTGAATTTGTAATATATTTCAATAGAAATGCCCGCCAGACGTAGGTTCACAAAGCCGCCGCTAGGAGCGCTTTCTACCACTAGAGTGACTGTATCCTGTTCCTGCGTTAGATCAAAATACGATAATATGAGTTTTTTTGTATTTATTACATAGTGTAATAGGTACCATGTGTAAACATAACTCTGGAAGCAAATTAATAATTGATCAGTTACTCATTACAAATTTAAAAGAGAACTATTCATGTTTTTATTTTATTTATGTAGGATATTTTAAGCAAATTGTTCTGGAAAGCAGTCTACACTACCCAAATTCTGAGGAAAGTGCTTAGTTATGCAGCTCCTGCGTGACGGGCTTTTAAATTAGTGAACAATTCCATTCATATATGCATGAAGTTTGGATTGTTTGATGTTCATTTTTATATATTTGTATATATATATATATATATATATATATATATATATATATATATATATATACATATATATATATATATATATATATATATATATATATATATACATACTAGCTGTTCCCCGGCGTGCCGTGCTACACCAGTGTGGATTTGTAAAGAAACAAACATACAGACAGACAGCTGGTAGACGTTTTTGACCGAACCTATGACACTCCCCGTATCAAGACCTACCTGTGTGCCAAGTTTGGTCAAAATCGGTCAATCGGTGTGGATTTGTATAAGGAACAAACAAACAGACAGACACCTAGTACACATTTTTGGCCTAGCCTATGACACTCCCCGTACCAAGACCTACCTGTGTGCCAAGTTTGGTCAAAATCGGTCAAACGGTGTGGATTTGTATAAGGAACAAACCGAGAGGTGAACAGACAAACAGACACTTGATATATATATAGCCAACGGCCATAACCACGTTGAATGCACCGGTTCCCATAGATCACCAAAGTTAAGCAACGTCGGGCGTGGTCATTACCTAAATGGGTGACCGACCAAGTGCCGTTGGCATGGTAAAAGGGTGGCAGCCTGTAGATAGCCCGGCGTTAATAGCCAAATTGTTGATACGCCGTTAAACACACAATATATATATATATTGTGTGTTTAACGTCTAATGAACCGAATTAGTTTATTTTTAAAACACATCTTTCAATTTTCCACGACGTCTTTGTCTTTTTTTTTTCAGCATGGAATTTTCTCAACGGTCCTTGAAATGAGAGAAACCCCTGCTGCAGGCGATACTCGAACCCCCATCTCCCGCTTAAGGATCCAAGGCGTTAGCCACTTGGCCATGGAGAGAGACCCTGATACCCGCTACTTATTCCGAATTTCGTTACAATACACGTGAATAAACGGTCGGTATGAGCGAATTACTTATCCGGAGTGAATCCCATTAGTAATGATTTTGGTGGTTAACGAAATCTTTCAATCGTTTGGTAACAGAATGCTATTTATTATACGTTTCTTGGCGAAAATCTTCAATGAACATTGAATTCGGGGGGAATATGTGAGTCCCTTGTGAGATTGGAGCCCACCTCCTTAGCACTTGCTACCACCGGGCCTATATATATATATATATATATATATATATATATATATATATATATATATATATATATATATATATTGTTTTTGGTAGATATTTATTAATTAAATTTTAACGTCCATTTATTATTAACTACGAATTTTAGGACGGTTTATCTATATGTTACCACACTTTTCTAGCCAGGATAGGGCTGATGCCTTTTCTTTTTTTCTAAAGAAAGGCCACCACCCCTAGTGGGGACTTGGTAGATATAAATATATATATATTTACCAACTTAATGGAAAACAAGCAGAGGACAACCTTTACAAGTTGTAATTAGACCTCGACAATTAGACACATGTGTAGACTTCCCAATGACCTTCACATTCCTCACGACCTTCACAGCTTCTTTATTTACTTATTTTTCCATCAATCTATTTATTTTTATATATTTTTTCTTATTTTCTTATGTAGGCTTGAGCATATGCCTATACATGTATGTTAGTTTGAGTGTGTGTGTGCATGCGTGTGTATCTCCTCTAATTTTTCCCTTCCTTAATGACAGTGTTTTTTTTTTTGTTTTTTTTTTTTTTGGACTGGTAATTTATAGACTTCAATCATTTTCTGAACACTCATGACCTCCTGTCACAGATAATATCGCTACGATTTTTGTTTTACTTCTTTTATTTAGGAGATTTTTTTTTCTTGGATGAAAAACTCTTCACTAGAGAAAAATGATGCCAGGGAAAGCGAAAATTTCATCCTTTAACTCCCCCAGCCATCGAGAATACAAATTAAGATCGTTCCAAAAACGTTATAATATGACAAAAAATATTCTATCATCATGCCTCTACCCGAAAAGGTTGCTTCTGACTCCATGAAGTTGAAAAGAATAGACCATTACATCTGAGACACCAACATTGAAGTAATACGCATTTTTTTTAGAAGTGGAAAACATTATTTGAACATAACAACATGTAATTAGTTGCTTCACACAACTTGCTCTTATCTATGGAGTGAGGAAGGACATGTTTCATTTCAAATTGGCATGTACCTACCATTTAAACATTATTTTAACCAGTATCTTTTCTCTTGAATTGCTAAGAATCACAATCTCAGTATACAATAAAGTCAATAATATCTCTAAACGGTTCAACATATAATTCTGAAGAAATTAAAATATTTTTTTTAGAAGTACCCTCAGAAATATATAGAAGGTAGAGTGAAAAAATAGTCTAAAATACCTAGCAAACTTCTTAAGAATCATTAATAGACATAAGTAATCATTTCTATAAGTAATTGTTTCATTTGACCCAAAAAAAACTCATTTCTCTCATAAAATGCGAAGTTCATTTTTAGAGGTACTAGGTCCCGTTTTGGATGACCTATTGAAGGTTTTTTTTTTTTTTTTTTTTTTTTTTTTTTTTTTTTTTTTTTTTTTTTTTTATGCCGCATCGACATCTGGACCATTAGCGCCGGTCTTAGAGCAATATTATCTTTAGTTTAAGACATAGGTGGGGTCTATAGGAGGAGCCGTTTTTGAGATTTTGCCCTTGAAAGTCGCCTAACAGCGAAAACATCGACATTTTGAAAACTTTAGGCGCCTTGCGGAACGCGTTAATGACCTCCTATTGGGCTCAAAATTCGGCTATCTAAATATCTGGAAAGGGTGATCATTTTGAGCGGGTGCCGTTTTTGAAATTCCGACATCGATTTTTAGCGACCACCCTAATGTCCACTCCATGCCAAAGGTCGTAGGTTCGATTCCCTGATTGGGTTATGGCTTACCTTTCGAAAAAATAAAAGGCATCAACCCTACACTGGCCAGAAAAGAGTTGCAGTGCAGGGAAAACCTGTAGAAAATATTATATAAAGATATGTTCAAATTCTAATACATAAAATGTTAGTTGAAAATAGAATAATGTTTATTTCAAGGAGATACGGTAGTAGTTTAAAAATAATTATTTTATTTGTCGCCACAAATAGAGAGTTAAAATAGTTTTGGCATCGTTTCAGATATTTTATTTCTTTTTGAAGATAAATATGAAGTATGCTCGCTCAAAAACAATAATTGGACTCTACAGAATAAACTGACTAAATAAAATTAACTGGACTTAAGGTAAACAGCGACAGTCATATTGCCTTCAAAAGATTCTTTTGAATGGTCACTGCCATGAAATTTAACTGTTAAAAAAAACTTTTATTTTATAAGTTAAAAAATAATAGTTAAAAAAAGCTTTTATTTAAAAGTTTTAAGATTAAAAGTTATTTAGGAACTTCTAAAATTAGGTACATGAAAATAAAAGTTTAAGTAATAATTTTCTTTTTTTCAATCTTCTACTATATATTTGTCAAATACCACTCACTCACTCACTGACCTATCATCCCCCAGCCCATACCATTCGACAGAAAATTTGAAATTTCGCATGGACACTCTCCTTAGCATGTAGTCACTCGCTAAGAAAGGATTTTTTGATATTCGAATTTTTAAGTATTTTTAGAGGGGTTTAAAGTTTTAAGTTGGTTAGAGCAGGCAAGCCTAGGCAGCATGCGTTGCTAGGACGATAAAGAACAGCTGTTAATGTACTGTATCTATTTCATAGTATTATTCTTAATTGAGGTTAATTTCAACTATGATGGGAGACCTTGAATTAATAGAAATAAACTGTCCCTCATAGAGTTTACGCTATACCGTATTGCTTGCAAATATAATGGGTGTTTCCAAATGACATGTGAGAAACATAAATTTTTAAATTTTAACGTACATTTATTATAGACAACAAAATTTAACTTGGTAGATCATCTTATATACGCTCATGCTGGAAACCTATAGATAACGGGTTATCTCTAGATTATCTGTTTCTTCGTATAGTATGACGGGGACTATGCTATAATAAACTGCAAAAAATTATGTAGTACCGTTAATTTTGCTGATACATTATTTAATGCAATAAAATAACTACTTAACTCCCGTGACAAAGCACGGGTATTCGGCTAGTGTTAAATAAACCTTTTAAGTATCTTAATCAAAAATATTAGGGTTAAATAAGATAGTAAATAAGTGAATGTTTTTTTTTAGAAATTTAATTATATTTATTTACTGAAATATATTTGTAGATACAAAACAAAAAATAAACATTAGTAGCTTTTATTTATTCCTTTAAACTTTTCCCTATTAATATTTTAATAACAATTACTTTAAAACTTTTATTTTTTAAGTTAAAAATAACAGTCAACAAAAACTTTTTTTAAAAGAGTTTCAACCCAAAAAGTTATTTTATAACTTTTACTTTTTAAAAATGAAAATAAAAGTAAAAGTTCAATTAATACTTTTTTAAAATAAAAGTTAACAATTATTTTCGAGCCCTGTTTCAAAGACATCTTTCAGGATGGACGGTACACTATCGAACCTGAGAATTAGCTTAGTTATCCAGCAGACGAACGTTATTAGCAACATTTTGATCTGTTAAAAAACTTTACCTACCCTTCTTTTGGTCACTCAATCATTATGAATCTAGGGAATTTCAGCACATTAAATTACTAACTCACTTCTCACGACGACTTCTATGGAGTGTGTAGTTCTCGTTAAATCGAACAAAGCATTACCTTCGCTTTGTTTTTTCTTTCATTCAAAGCTGTTAATTGTAATTGTAAACGTTCTTCTACAAGGACTTACTAATGTGTTTTTAACAGTACGAAAAACATGATCTTCTTCCTTTGAGACGACAAAAGTAGTTTGTAAATGTTCCACCTATTTCTTCATTGTTATTTAAAACAGTTAGTTGTATAATTTGAAGCATTTAACTGTTTTGAGTTGTGTTATGTGTTGTACTCAATCTCAAATGGCGTATACAGTCATCTTATTGAACGGTTTTTCTGACGGCGCTTTAAATATTTCCAATGCCATTGTCAACTACTTTTCCATTTCTGTATTACGAGAGCGAAGAGTTCAGGAATTTCTAACAGTCAAAAAGTATGTTTTGCTTATTTCCGAATGAAACCTGATGCGTTTTATTATCTGCTAGATTGAATTAAACCTGATGCGTTTTATTATCTGCTAGATTGAATTAAACCTGATGCGTTTTATTATCTGCTAGATTGAATTAAACCTGATGCGTTTTATTATCTGCTAGATTGAATTAAACCTGATGCGTTTTATTATCTGCTAGATTGAATTAAACCTGATGCGTTTTATTATCTGCTAGATTGAATTAAACCTGATGCGTTTTATTATCTGCTAGATTGAATTAAACCTGATACGTTTTATTATCTGCTAGATTGAATTAAACCTGATGCGTTTTATTATCTGCTAGATTGAATTAAACCTGATGCGTTTTATTATCTGCTAGATTGAATTAAACCTGATGCGTTTTATTATCTGCTATATTGAATTAAACCTGATGCGTTTTATTATCTGCTAGATTGAATTAAACCTCATGCGTTTTATTATCTACTAGATTGAATTAAACCTGATGCGTTTTATTATCTGCTAGATTGAATTAAACCCCATATAATAAAATACTTATTGTGATATGACTTTAATACGATTTCCCAGAGAGGTTTCCGTTCGAAAAAGAGAGAAATTAATTGCTAAATTATTCGAGAAATTAACTCCGTTAATGGATCTCGTGTTCGGAAATAGCCTAATTATTTCGTTTCCTCCGTCAGTCCGCGCAAGTCAGCGAACGTCCTCAGTGCAAGTTGTTTTTTCAAAAGGTGTTTACTTTTCATTATTCATTGTTGTCGTGCTATAAATCGCTCTAAAGACGAAAAGTTCACATTTTTGTTTATTGATCACAATACATAATAATAATGTACACATTTACAGATAGAACAACCTTAAACAAAATCCTAAGTTTGGCGGTTTAATTCAATTTCAAAACAATACAGAGAAATACCCAACTCCTAAAGAACCGATTTGGTTGTGTTTTTAAAACACATTTTCCTCTTTAGAGGGGGGTTTAGTTTATTTTTACAGCATATTTATTTCTTAAGACATCCACGGTTTATGCGGAGGTTTGTGGCAATGAAGCAAAAATTACGCCCGGTAGGTACTGGAAGAAAGAAACACTTTATTTATGATTTATGGTAAATAGAGAATTCTGCCCAAATAAATTGGGTTGCTGTATACACAGCCTGCTAATTATTCATTCGAAAATTCATTTAATTAATTTTGAGGATGTTAGTTAATTTATTTTAGACTATGGAGGGAAAGAAAAAGAAATTTATTGAGAGGAGATCGTTGACCGTAGATGATGCAAGGTAGGGATTGTCGGGGTTCGGTCACTGCTACTTAATAAAACTACATTTTATCATAAAAATGGTTTTATTGTGCCGAGGTTTCGGCTTGAACTTCAAGCCTTCATCAGGGCTGTAATAAACAAGTAGGAAGGATGTAATACTGAAATATACATATATATATATATATATATATATATATATATATATATATATGCCTACATACACAAATGAACATACATATATACATACATACATATATGGAAAAAGACAAAAACATAAAATACTAGAACATAATATATAGAAGAACAATGTGCTCTAGAAGTGTTTGGATTATTAGGAGAACATATATAAGAATAACAATATGGGCTTACCGATGGGAAGATAGAGAACTATTCCTCACAAATGCGGGATCATTTCTGACAGTTAATACAGGGAAACATAGGAAGAAAGGAGTTGGTGAGAGGGGGGGGGGGGGGGTTCTGGACCACCCAATGGACAAATGGACCATCTGGAGTCCAAATGGAGCGATGTTTGTACTTAACGAACTCAATCGGTTTTTTTTTGGGGGGGGGGAGACGTTTTATACCAAGTATCACGGTAAAAAAAAACACCATTAAAACTTTCTTCAAGTCTCCATTGATCCTTCAGAGAAACTTTTTTTTTTATTTATTTATCCAATGCCCGTCAGTGGCGGTTGAGCCATTTGACGCCGAGCCTCCCAGTATCGCGTCGTGAGGTCAGGAAGATGGATCAGTTTGGGGCAGACTAGGAGGTGGCTTCCCACCATCCTTCCGCTTGAACATAGTGGGCAAATGTCCGAGTCTGCTAAGCCAAGGCGATAAAGATGGGCCTGCAGGTAGTCGTGTCCAGTTTCCAGGCGGAATCTTGCGACAGCTTCGTCAGGGATGTGAGCTGGGGTTGCTAGGTTTTCCCACATTTTTCCTCCGCTGGAGCTTTTTGGGAGTTCTTTAGTATGCCTGGATATTTCGGTCTCAATTTGGCTTCTTGCTGCTTGTAAGGATTGGAGAGTCTCAGGTTGCTCTTCGTCTGCTCCTTTTTTCGCCATTTCGTCGGCTTTCTCGTTACCTGGAAGACCAACGTTGCTGGGGACCCATTGAAGACAGACTTTCCATCCCCTATTAATGAGGTCAGATACCTTCAGAGAAACTGGAAATGGCCCTCTTCAAAATTTTTGTTGATGCCCTGGGAACGGTTTGTAATTCAATTCCATTTCTGGTGTTCAATCTCGTTTGGACCATTACAAGAGTGCATCGCTGTCCTACTGTATCACGAACGACGCGTTAAAAATTCTGTAATAATAATTTCTGTACAGCTGTTATAAGAATCATGAGAATAAAGTTTCTGTGTAGATGTTCAAAGTATAATGTCTTGTTTTAGGAAGAGTTCTGAAAAGGAGTACATTGTGGATGAAGGGTCCATTAGGAATATAGACGACCATAACTGCAAGAAATTATGAAGCTGCAAATAGACGTTACTCGTGGTGAGTACGGTTTTGTTTATTGTAAATGTTCATACCTCTCTCTATCCTTACGATAATAAATCCAAAAATTTAAATTTCCGATAATCTCAAAATTTCCACATTTCACGTTCATAATTTCTGGAGTGTGAACAGAAGTTGGTACTAGTCAATTATAGAGGCTCCACTACACTAGTTTATTTTAACCTTAAATATCAACAACACTGAAAAAAAACATATGTATTATGTTTACATTTATAATAAGTTTAATTATTAACCTTCATAAAATAAATTATTTATTTATTACAATTTTAGCGTCCACTTATACATACGAAAGATTTTGGGACGTAATTACTACTGCTTTCCTGCCCGGGTAGGGCTAATATCTTTTAATTTTTCGAAAAACATTTTTTTTCCAAATCCCTCAGAGAAAATCCAATTAACGCTGACTTTGCTTGCCCCAAACATATTTTTAGTAAGGTTTCATAAAAAAATATGGTAAAAATGCAGTTTCCAGCCCTCCAAACCGATTTCTTTCAAACTTTGCACAATAACGTATTTTGATGCACTAAACACGAATACGATAAAAAAAAACGTCGGATTTAACTAGGAAAGAAGTTATTAAGCACTTAAGTTCACTGTTGTGCAGGTTATGAGAGCTAATGCAGGGTGTCTACTGCACGAAAAAGTCACGAAAGTCACGAAAATGTCACGAAATGAAAAATAGGGCACGAAAATCACGAAAAAGTCACGAATTTGGAAGCCATGTCACGAAATTTTTTTTATTCCACGATTTCCCATCAAAGAACTAAATTCAGCCAAGTTTCTGAAATTAATCTTTTCCCACTAAAACTGTGTACAATCCGGTGGAGTGAAAACTCGCAGTCATTAGATAGGGCTCTTGCGATGATACCTGCCTTAAAGTTATGTATAGAAAATACTATTGATGATCCTCCAGTTGGTAGGAATTCCACAGTTGTGCAGAACCATGTACGAGTTAACGAACTTACCTATCAAATTAGACGAACATTCTTCAAAATTTTGTATGAAATGTCATCAAAATCAGACCATTTTTGAGCCGGTGGGAGAGCGAATATATATATATATATATACACAGGGTGATTCAGGTCTAAGTAGCCAAACTCTAGGAGGTGATTGTAGACATAATTTCCAACAAAAAAGTTCATTTGAAGTATGGTCCGATTCCGGAAGGAAAAGGAGCTATGTCCAATTTTCTGTTGTTTTTTTTAACGCAGTCACGTTTTTTAATGAGTAAGAAAGAATTGCTCAAACACTATTCAAGATAATTCAATTCGAGTTATGCCATCATAATATAGATAAAATTTCCTTTAAAAAACAGTAATTTAATTCACTTTTATTAGCGCGGTTCCTCCCTCCCCCATAGGGAGGAACCCCGCTTATAAGGTTGTTACAATGAAACAATCCGGAAGTGCCGACAAGAAAATTTCGCGTTTCAGAACCCCTAGAGACCGAAAATAACGGTGGTTCAAATTTGTATATATATATATATATATATATATATATATGTATATATTTATTTATATATATATATATATATTTGTCTGTTCGCTCATTTCTGGCTTCCCTGATGGTCCGATTTTGATGAAATTTGGTACAAAAATCCCTCGTCCAATTTGAAAGGTCAAGTTCGTTAACCAGCAAGATGCGCCCACTGGAAGATGGCGTTTGGGGCGAAATTCGCGCAGAAAAAATCGTAACGCTTACGTTTTTGAGTTCATAAGCTTGTAAGTACTCTTTTTATAGGCTTCTTGGGCTAGGAAAACGAATGAGACCATTTTCAAAGCGATAGCTTTAACCGTTTTCGAGAAAATTGGAAAAATAGTTTTTGAATACCGTTTTCGGTTTGGGTACTTAGAATCACGGGATTCAGTTGAAACATTATCTGCATGTTCTACTTTCATTAAAACTAATATGTTAAAAGTTATGTTACGTTTGGAGTTAAGGAAGGGTTAGAATAAAATATTTTATGAACAGACATGAAAAGTTTTGGGAACTTCGTATACTTTCATTAATATCTCGAACACGGTTGGGAAATCGTGGTAGGTGGATAGAAACTATTTGAAAGCTTACTAAATTCTCTACAACGATTCTAAAACTATTTTTGATTAGGTCATGTCAATCGGAGAAATAAGTGCATAAAACTTCAAATACGTCTGTTTTGTTCTTATGAACGGGTTTTTGTCGTTCTTTTTGTAATTTTTGTCTCTTTCCCTTGGTTTTTTATTGCTTTTTATTTTTTTAATTTCTTATGTTGGGAAAAGTTTGTGTGTAAAACAGGATATGAAAAATGAGACCAATTTTCTGTTGCTAGAAATAATTTAAATTTTGGAAACTTTCATTAATATCTCGAAAACGGTTGAAAATCTTGGTAAACGGAAGAATACCATTAGAAAGCTTATTAAATGCTCTACATAAAAGGTTCTAATGAAAGTTTTGATTAGGCGATGTCAATCGGAGAAATAAGCCTGGTGGAACCAAAATAATAACTGTCGGGGTTCGGTCACTGCTACTTAATAAAACTACATTTTATCGTAAAAATGGTTTTATTATTGTGCCGACGTTTCGGCTTGAACTTCAAGCCTTCATCAGGGCTGTAAATACAAGTAGGACATATTTAACACTAATATATGCACATATCTATGTAAATATACCTAACATATATATATATATATATATATATATATATATATACATATATTTATATATAAGCATATACACATACACATATACACGCACACATATGTACATATATATGCCCACATACATGCACATATGGGGTATATATTATTAAGTAGCAGTGACCGAAACCCGACAATCCCTACCTTGCATCATCAACGGTCAACGATCTCCTCTCAACAAAATAATAACTGCTTCTATTTTAATCTTTCGAAATTAGACTAGGGATAAGAACGGAACCGCGCTAAGATGAGGCAGTTCCTGCGAGTCGGACTTTTATTATTAAAAGATACTTTCTGGACGTCCAATAACGCACTTCTGTTTTTATCAATGAATCAGAGTTTCTTCGCGATTTTTTTCCTCAGCCCCCTAACGGACTACGGATTCAATACTTACACAAAAACTTCTAAGTTTAGGAAGCATAAAATCCATGCAAATGAAGTGGAGGTTTATTGAGGCATAAATTGAATGATTGGCTCCCTTTTGTAAAAAAAATGTGGAATGTAGTTTAGTTACTTACAAATACCTTGTGTGAAAAAATTAAAAATTATTCATTTTTTATTGAACAAACTGTGGGTATCCATTGCCTAGAATCAATAAAAGTAACTGAAAGAAACGATTAGAAAAGGTCAACCTCATAAGCGCGTTCCTGCTTCCGTAGGGAGGAACCCCGCTTATGAGGTTACACTCTTTACGTCTTGGATCACTGAAATTTCTGAGAAAAAGTCCATTTTTTTTTTTTTTTTTTTTTTGCCGTTAACACTCTACCTCGAGCATCGGTGTCTTCATCGAGAAAGTAAGTTGTAATAAAATTTACACTTTCGCTCTCGAACCGTAATGTTTAACACCACGCAAGTCAGTGGGACGGAATGCCTCGAAAAAAAAAAGTTTCTAGTTTCTAGGGGTTTTCATCATTGGGTTGACATTTTTTTGCATCACAGACCCTAATAATCAGAAGACAATAAGTTTAAGGTCAATGGCTAAATTTTTATTTGAGTTTTACCAAGTTTTTTTCGTATTACACGACGCCATATTGAATTTCGTAATTTCGATTTTTTATTTTTTTGATAAATTTGTAATCACAGACCCTAATAATCACAAAACAGTAAGTTTAAAATCAATGGCTAAATTATTATTTCATTTTTACCAAGATTTGTTTTTATAATACGACGCCATATTAGATCTGCCTTTTTGATTTTTTGAATTCTGATAACGGATTCGTAATCGGCGACCCCAAAAACCCCTGAATACGTAATTATACATCGTTCCCTTAACTATGCAACCATCTCGATAAGCAAGTACGACTGGCAAGTCTGGGGTCAGGTGAACTTGCAAATCTACAAGTATTTACTCGCCACGGAAGTATTTACTTTCACTTATTCACACCAATTTAGGCGTTTGCTTGGGACATACTTGCCTCCCAAGTATTTACTTGCAAGTAATCTACTATACAGGGTGTCCCACATTGAGATGACATAACTTTAAGGGTTTCTTCTGCACTTCATTTGTAGTTCGGGGACGCAGAAATGAGCGTTCTATCTCAACATGCAGAGGAGCTACTCAAACTTTTGTCTTTTTCAAAAACTACTGGCTTTTCTAAAGAAAAACTGCGTTTTCGGAATTTGTGATCAATGCATCATAAATAAAGACCACATTTTTATAATCTACATTAAATGTCCAATAAGAAACACCCGTTATTGAAATATTACCATGTAAATTAAGAGCTATATTCAAAGGCATATACATGAGAACGTTTAATATTAGTTTTTTATTAAATTATTAAATATATTTTTAATCAGCTATTTTTAGACTTAGAGTTTTGCCTCCACCACAAAAGTTGCATTATTTTATAAGCTTTAAAATGGTACATCGTAGTTTAAGATAAAAATCTATTTCAATACATTTTTTTCTGATTTTCTAGTCAAAACCAATAAATATGCTTCAGCGTGAAGGAGAAATTCTTTAATTTCACACGATTATGGCGATGTCCCATCCTTCCCAAACTACATGACGTTTATTACACAAGCCCATCTATCAAATATTAACGCATTCTGCTTTTAAATGGATGGTTGATCAACTGATAATGGACGAGTGGTGACGGAATGGATGAACAGTGAATTTCAGAAACATTCCCACACTGCGTACACACATTTTTTGCTCTGAATAAGGATAGGTGGACAATTCGGAATCAAGGGTGAAAGAATTTAGATAGAAGGACATATTGATAATAAATACCATTATTGTAAATACAATAAATACATGTACATATTAAATGGTTATGCCTTGAGGGTCTTGGTAATATCGATTATATTCTATTTAATTAAATATCTGCTTTTAAGTGAACTGGGTTATACATTACAATCATTTGAAATTGTATACCGAAAACTCTCTCCTGTAGATAAAAAGTGAAAAAAAATCCATTTAAATGAAAGGCACCCTGAAAAGTTGCTTAAAATGTTACCTCGTTTTCCTAGGAAAAATCTATAGAAATATATAGGGACAAAAATGGTTATTACTGTGGACTAATGACTATTTTTCCAGTAGATTTTCCATATGTCTACAAATATAAGCTTAACATCTAACTGAATCCATGGCATTAGGGAGGACGTCTTGTCTTTTAGATCTCATGAGCTGGCAATGCTCCTGGATCCTGTTGATGAGTTCCTCCTTCGTCGTCACTGGCGCTGAGTACACTCTGCTCTTCAATGTTCCCAATACATGGAAATCTAGAGGGTTGAGATCAGGAGGTAAACGAACTGGTCCAAAGTGGCCGATACAATGATTAGGGAATTCAGTGTTCAAACTAGAGTGAGTTGTTAATTGGTAGACGAGCTTGTGTAATAATCCTCATGTAGTTTGGGAAGGATGGGACATCAACATCATCGTATAAAATTAAAGAATTTGTTAAGAATGGCTCGTTCACGCTAAAGCACCTTAATGGGTTTTGACTTAGAAATCAGAAAAAAATAGATTGAAATAGATTTGTTTTTAAAACTATGAGGTACCATTTTGAAGCTTATTAAATAATGCAACTTTTGAGAGGGAGGCAAACCTCTAAGTCAAAAATAGCTGATTAAGATAATATTGAATAATTTAATAAAAAACTAATATTAAAAGTTCTCATCTATATGCCTTTGTATATAGCTCTTAATTTACGTGGTATTATTTCAATAACGGGTGTTTCTTATTGGAAATTTAATGTAGATTCCAAAAATGTGGTCTTTATTTACGACGCATTGATCAGAAATTCCGAACACTCAGTTTTTAAAAAGACAAAAGTTTGAGTAGCTCCTCTGCATGTTGAGATAGAACGCTCATTTCTGCGTCCCTGAACTACAAATGAGATGTAGAATAAACCCCTAAAGTTATGACATCTCAATGTGGGACACCCTGTATATTTGTCAAATACCACTCACTCAATCACTGACCTATCATCCGCCAGCCCAAACCACTCGACAAAAAAATTTGAAATTTTGCATGGACACTCTTCTTTAGCATGTAGACACTCGCTAAGAAAGGATTTTTGATAGTTATTCAATATTTAAGTATTTTTTGAGGGGTTTAAAGTTTTATTTAGTTGGTTAGAGCAAGCAAGCCTAGGCAGCATGCTTTGCCAGGATGATAATAGAACAGCTGTTACGGTACAGTATCTATTTCATAGTATTTTTTTTTTTTAATTCAGGTTAATTTCAGCTACGATGGCAGTCCTAGAAATTAACTGTCCCTCAAAGAGTTACGCTATGAGGGACAAAATCACCATCTCCGGGATATGGAATACTAACAATTTAGAACTTGGAATAGTTTTAGACAAATAAAACGGTATTACAACTAAAATTATATGATCTTATTTGATTTATTTTTAAAGGGTTTAAGACACATTTTTACCATAAAATCAAAATTTCGGGAGGGGGGGGGGCTGCAGACCCCTCAGCCCCCTCTTATATACGCCCATGCTGGTAACCTATAGATAACGGGTTATCGCTAGATTATCTGTTTCTTGACACTGATCCGGAGCGCCCCAGTGTCAAGAAACATTATACTGTGATTACTTATCAATTTATGTATAACATATAGTATGATGGGATCCAAGCTATAATGAACTGCAAAAAATTATGAAGTAGCGTTAATTTTGCTGATAAATTAATTAACGCATTAAAATAACTATTTACCTTCCGTGACGAAGCACAGGTATTCGGCTAGTAGTTTTATTTATTTATTGGTTCTTTGTTGTAGGGCAATGCCCTTTAACTTTTTCAATTTTTTAAGTAGTCTGGTTCAATTGCCCCGTGTCTCAAAGACACCCCTCTCCCCCTAATCTCTGATGCTGCGAAGAAAAAAATAAGACTTCCAAAAATGATTGCTTTGAAGACATACATTATTTACATATATTTTTATTGTTCTTAATTCATATTAAAAAATAAAATTTCTTGTTCTATGTTCCGGAGGCCCAGTGGTCGTGATTAAGGCGTGAGCACTTAACACTCCGTGCCAAGGGTCGTGGGTTCGATTCCCACTATGAGGTAGCGGCTTTTCTTTAGGAAAAAGAAAAGGCATCACACCTATCCTGGCTAGAAAAGGGTGGTAACCTATAGATAACCCATCCTAAACTTCTTAGTTAATAATAATAGACGTTAAAATTTAAATTTATTAATATTCAGAGGTTCTCATGGAGATTTAAATATTGAAATTGAGTACTATTTAGGCCCAGGGCACACGGTGAGACTGTAACTCCAGTTGCAAACCAGTTGAACGCGCAACTTCGACCTCGGCTATGTATTTGAATGGGCAGACGCATACGACGCAACTCGTTTTTGACGATTTCAAACCAGTCCCTTGAAACTGTGGGCCCGCGGTTGGAGTTACGTTGTACGAGACCGAGTGATGGTTAGCCGGTGTTTTAACAGCCATATAGTGCCAATGGTTAAAATAATTTAAAACTTAAGGCCGCTTTGGACTAATTTTACGTATTTATATATACACTGCCGGACAAAAAAACCGGCGCACCTTGAATTTCGTCTTTTCAAGGCTAATAAAATTTGTAAATTTTTAACTCAATTGTAGTGTACATATTCAGCTTGTAGAACACCATAAGTGAAGACAAAAAAAATATCTAAAAAATACAGTAAAATATACAGCCGTATCGCCCGCAATCCAAGAGCAAATTCCGGAATCTAAAAACGAGATTTTGCATATTCGATAGTTTGACATGGCAGGAACGATATGATGTACATTTTATACAGTTTTATTAATTGTTTTAAATGTATGTAAAATTGCGAATTTATAGATATCATGGTAATCCGTTTAAGTTACAAATAAGTTTAAGCTAAAACATAAGGCGCTTTAAGTGAAATTATTTTATTTTTAATGGGCACGAAATTTGCTCTTCAAGTCACGAAAATGTCACGAAAAAGTCACGAAATTGGCTTTCACGAAAGTAGTAGACACCCTGTAATGTAAACAACTAAATTTGTCAACATACGCATGCGCGGGTATGGAAAAGTTCGTAATAAGGAAGTTTAATTGAAATTTACCATAAATTATCGAAATTCATCAGCAGTTATTTATTTACAATCATTTTTTTAAATAATTAAACACTCTTCACATTTCTTGTTTCGTTCATGAAAAGTATTATATATCAGAAATCCCTTAATAATTTGCTAATGCCTTTATAATTATCGTTCTAATTCGCGCCTATCGAACTTCAATTGTCAACAAGTCAATTGTCAAACAAATATTTTGATGCTAAACAGAAGAACATTTAGATGGATATTTGGCCGAATTTCTCTTCAAACGCGCTCATAAATATGAAGAGCGTTTAAAGGCATTTTTCAGTGTGATTGGGGATTTGTATCCACCGAACATCCAGTCTCAAGAAGAAGAAGAAGAAGAAGAAAAAAAAAGCTAAAAGAGATGTCTTGGAGGATTAGAGGAATGTCTAGGAAGACTTTAAGGGCATACGTGCTATGCGTTTCCGCTCGCTCCGCTACGCTCCGCTCGCTCAAGAAAATAACAAAACCCCAGTCAATCCAACTCGCTAAAATTAATAGAATTCTATTAATTTTAGCGAGTTGGATTGACTGGGGTTTTGTTATTTTCTTGAGCGAGCGGAGCGAGCGGAAACGCATAGCACGTATGGCCTTAAGCGACAGGTGACGACGGGTGAGGATGCCCTTAAAATTAACAATATCTTTGAATAAATGGTTTCTGAACATTTCAAATGAGAGTTCTCTGTTTCCCAATGTTACATATCTGCGCATGCGCGTGTTTACAAATACGCTGATGCCTAGTTTTATAACCTTCCTAACTTTAGTGCTTAATATTATAGTCTATTAATTTTAGCGAGTTGGATTGACTGGGGTTTTGTTATCTTTTTGAGCGAGCGGAGCGAGCGGAAACGCACAGCACGTATGCCTTAAAGTCGTAATTTATGCCTTAAAGTCATCACAAATTTAGTTGTTTACATTAGCTCTCATAACCTGCACAACAGTGACCTTAAGTGCTTAATAACTTCTTTCCTAGTTAAATCCGACGTTTTTTTTTATCGTATTCGTGTTTAGTGCATCAAAATACGTTATTGTGCAAAGTTTGAAAGAAATCGGTTTGGAGGGCTGGAAACTGCATTTTTACCAAAAATATATTTATTATAAACGATTCTAATTGTCAATTATTTTACGTAATTGATTTTAAATGATTTTAATGGCGCACAGAAATGATCTGGTGTAATCTTGTGTCCCAGTCATGCACAAGGATGAGCCTTAATAAAAAGACTCATTCAAATGAGATAAGAGTAATTTTAACGACAAATTTTATCAGCGAAATCTCAACCAGAAGGATTAAGCATATTCGCAAGATCGGGGATAAATCATTGAAATTCTGTGATAAAATCCTTAAACCTAAGAAGTATATGGGACAAAACATTAATAAAATACCATATCTTTAAATAGTTATCCAACCCCCCCCCCCCCCCCCGCCCAAAAAAAAAGAACTGACGTTGAAGAAAAAGGCCAAGTTCCACACCACGCCCAAAAACAGTTAGCATATGAAAATTATGATATCATAGTACTGAGCTAAGTTTTAGGCCTTGTCAAGAACCTAATAATACCCTCTCACTTATTTGCGCATTTCCAACTTGGCCATTTTTCGTTAAATTATGGCCATTTTAACTTACATGGATTTCATACAAACCCGATCGTTTCAGGTCATCAGAAAGTTTATAATAATCCTCAATCGTTACCACAAGGGCCTGAATTCTTAAATGTCAGATATTTTATAATAAATCCGATCGTTATAGCGACCATCATTTAACAAAACTGGCCAATTTGTAAATGCTCTAATAAGTAACAGGATATTATTAGGTTCTTGACAAGGTATTAAGAGCCTACATCTTGGTCCCATAACTCTCATAGGCTAAATGTTTTTGGGAGGGGCCTGGAACTTGGCCTTTTTCTACAAAGTGAGAATGCATGTTAAATGATGTTTTTTTTTTTTTTTTTTTTTTTTTTTTTTTTAGGGTAATATCAATACTGTTTGTAAGTGACTTTTGAGTGTGCGCCGTCGACGTTTGGCTTTTAGAAGAATGATGGGTTTCTAAGCAAAGAGCGAAAAATGCGAATGGGCATCCCCTGGGAGCGGATTCAAACTCAACTTTTCAGGATTTTTCGATTTATGCCTTTAATAACACCCTAATATCTATCATCCAGAAAAATATCAAGTCTCTAGTTTTTCGGGAAGTGCCTAATAATTTTGATGAGTGACTCGTATAAATTCCGATTTTCCATTGCCTATATCTCAGAAACCCTTCAATGTAGAATTATAAAAACTTTCTAATTTTACAAACATCTATTAGTACCTGTATAAAAATTTATCTTTAACTGGTTCAAAGTTTTTAGAGGGTAAACATCGGCTCTAATGCTTCGTGTAATATAAACACATTGTGCGTAGGCCAGAACTTGGCCTGGCGCACTACCTAGGTTTGTTTTTCGCAACTTTTGGCGATTCACTGTATATAAATGCATTATATAAAATACATAAAATTTTAAATATATTACAAATCGTTTATAAAAATGCCGTTAACAAATTTTATGTAGAAATACATTTTACAAATTATGTTGTATATTAGTACTTTCTAATTTAATGTGCTCATATAAAATATATATGTATATGTATGTATGTTTGTATGTATATTTTATGTGCTCATATATTAGTAATTGAAAAATGTGTAGTAATTGCTTAATACATTTTGAAATGACTGTCCTGGAATTCGTTTTGATTCATCAATGATAATTTTATAAAACAAATAATTTAGTTCAGTATATAATAATTTATAACATTGAACACAATGGAATAGTATTTCTTTCATATTTGTCTTCCATGTTAGATTTACTGAACCATTTACGTAACCACTTCAAGACGAAGCATTGTAAAACTGTAAAGAAGGCGGAGAATCCGACCTTGTTTTGCAGGTCGTTAATAATTCATAACTTGTCTATACACTACTAAAGAAAAGGTCGCTTCGCAAGAGCTGTGGGACCTTAGCATATTCTTCACCAAAGAAAAAACTACAATGAATAAGTTCGCCCCATATGAAGTTCGGCTGCATACATGAAGCACATCCCACTGCAAGGTGAATAGTTTACGGCACATTGTTGAGGAAGGTGCTAAACATACCGATGGAAATACCAATAACAAAAGTTCATCTCTTTAAGGCTACTTCAAAATTAACCCAGAGTGCCTCACGGAAAAGAGATGTTGAATAATTTCAAGGATCACCTGAATAGCATAAATGAAAACATAGGGTTCACAATGGAGATTGTAGAAGAAGGAAAACTGTTATTCCTCGATGTCATGGTGGAAAGAAAAAATTATCACCTTACCTATCGGAAGCCAACCCACACAGATAGATACCTGAATGCAAACTCTCACCATCACTCAGCTAACAAGAATGGGATCATCAGAAATTAGTTGAATAGTGCAATGAAAATTTCAGAGCCCATATATCATAAAAAAGAAGAACGCCACTTGAAGGAAGCAGTAGGAAAAATTGATACTATGAAGAAGCCATAAAAAAGGAATTCCGAAGTATGAAGTTAGCCCGAGATTCTCGAAGACCTCACGAACCAGAAAAGTTTAATGAAAAAGTTATCGTCCCATACGTCAAAGGTGTAACAGATACAATCATTAAATTATTGAATAATATCAAATCAGAACTATATTTACTAAAAACACAAATATCAGCCACCTGCTCCCGAACTACAAGGATGATCTTGGATTGAAGACCCCGGGTATATATAGCATACCATGTTCGTGTGGGAAGAAATATATAGGCCAGACTGGAAGATTGGTTTTTACAAGACTCAAAGAACATATCAAAAGTATCAAGAACATGGACACAAAAAGATCAGCGATTGCAGAACATTTCATTGCCACAAATCACTACATGGGGGGGGGGGGAGTCCTAGTAAAGGCATCCAACAAACGGGAAAGCATTATTCAAGAAGCTATAGAAATTGTTAAATACCCCAAGAACTTCAATAGAGAAGATGGCTACAGATTTATGGACACCCGCCATCCGACCGGAAGAACCGACCAATCAGAGACCTGGAAGGGCCGACTGCGACCCCGCCGAGGTATAAATAAGACTCGGAGCCCTATCTTCATTCTCATAAGGAACCCTGAAGAAGCCAGCAGAATGTCTGTCGAAACGTTCGTTGCTACTAATTTGACACGGTCATATCCAGAAGACAAAAACATTAAATATCATTTTCATTATGTACAAACTAAAAAAAAGTCTTAGTTTTCAATTCAACACAAAATACTTAAAAAAATCATTATTATTGCTTGATGAAACGTTTTCGTTCTCCAGCATTGTCTGTATCACTCTTGAGCATCCTATATTAGTCAGATAGATTGACAACCTTTCAGCAATTACCGAATTTGAGATTTAACGCTAAATAACTACACAAGCGATAGGGCATTAAAAAATCAGTTTCGCAGGAAAATTAGACGCGATGAAATGTTTTTTAGTATTTGTTCGGTTTCAGCTTGTGAAAATCCTGGGTAAAAAGTCAAGAAATCGTATGGAGTTTTTTCGCCGCAGATCTGTCTTATTCAATATCCTGATATTATTCATTACTAATCTTCATTGAGTCGGTAGAGGTAGAAGGAAAAGGAATAAAACCACGTGGAGATTGAGAGACCTTGTGATTACCTTATCAGGTATGATGAATGGATCCTAATGAGTAATCCTCTTTGAGATTATTCTCAACTTAGAAATCTATTTATTTCGTTTCAATCGTAAAATTGTCATTTAATGTGTTAATTATCCTTGAAGCATTCTAGGAAGCCCCTTTACAGGGCAGCTAGCTCTAAATAGGTCACTGATGTTGGAGATGTGTTTCTGAAATTAGCGTTGGTTTCTTTATGAAAAAAAACCTGTTATGGAAAAGGCGTTTGATTTTATTCCCACCCTAATAAAGCAGTCTTTATTTTTATTTATTCATTGGTTTTTGCTTGCCATCCTTTCTTAACGTCTAAACGCTAGGGCTTTTCCAAACTGCATACCTACCACCTACACTGTTTTCAATGACTCAATCTACTAAACAACTGCAAGGGTTTATCCAGTGTTAGGCGCAATCATAATCATAATTACGATTATAATCACCGATCATAGGGATATGATTACGATTATATTCATAATTACAAAAGTGATTACACTTGCAATCACACCTTTCATTATAATTACACTCGTAAACACATTTTCCTACAATGACTAATGTAATCACAACTTTTTCTTCCATTACAACTGTAATCACAACTCTTTCTGTGATTATGAACGTTTTTTGTGTGTATATATTTATTAATTTATTTATTTTCAGGTAAAATACCATTCAGGTATTACATATGCATTCTCACTTTCTTCGGCTTGACCATCAGCTATATCATGAGATTTGCCATTTCCATAGCTATAACTGAAATGGTGAAACCAATACCTGTCAAATATGATCCTAAAGGTTGTTCACCCCCATCTGCGGACGTTAAGTCATCTAAGGAATTAGTGAGTATTGGGTTAATTTAGTAAATTATTAAAGCAAAATCTAACAGTTTCTTAAGAGATTTTCAGTGTCTCCTTTTGGCTGTAGTGATGGCATAGTTACTGTTTAATGAATAGAGCGTTTTCGATAATCTGATACGTTATATTTGGAGATGCACCTGTGTTTTAACAATCACTGACAAATTGAGCCAAATACAATTGATGATTGAGTAAAATCACCTGAATTTTCAAATTCAAGTATGAAACTTATTTTTCAAATTTGGAATTTGGTTTGCCTTTGACATCTACATTCCTTTGATCAAGATTGACTGTGTTCTAATTCAGAGATAGAGCTAGGTTGAATTCGTTATTTGGATTTTTTTTTCATTCAACCATTACTTTTTTTGTGAACGTTCTAGTGAGCATGCTGGAGTACTGAGTACCCCAATCTCCATTTTAATTCAGGGAAATGGTAAGTCATCAAAATGTCCTTTAGAGCTCCATGATGAATACTGCGGGAGAAATAAACCAATTAGAATCGGCAATATCTAAGACCCAGCTAGGTAGATCGAACCATAATGTGTATGTTTTATTGTATTCAGCTGAAAATTATTCCTTTAATATTTCTAATGATCAATAAATATTTTCCAGCCGAAAAACCTACTGGACTGGTCGGAGCCGCAACAAGGCATAATCCTCAGCAGTTTCTTCTGGGGCTATGTGCTCACTCAAATACCTGGAGGGATGGTTGCTGACTACTTCGGGCCTAGAAGAGTCTTGGTGATCAGCGTACTCTTCACTTCCTTATTCACTCTTGTCTCGCCATCGGCGGCTCATTTAAACATGTGGGCTCTTGTCGTTTGCAGAATACTCCTTGGACTCTCACAGGTTCATTCCCTCTGTTGTTTTATTTAATAATAACACAAGTAGTATGTAATGACTGATGACTGGGGGACAAGAAGCAAGTAGCTCTAACTGATGGGGCTGATGCACTTTTTCAATGAAGATACATGCAAAATTTCATATTTAAAAGTAATAGTCTATATAAAATAGGAGGAAGGACAATCAATTAAAAAAAATAAAAAAAAATAAAAAAACTTATACATACTTAACCAATAAAACCAAAATTGTTTATACATTGACTAAATTTTAATATAATTTTTTTTTAGGGTTGTTTTTATGCATCACTTCACACTGTAGTAGCTCTCTGGGTGCCAGTACAAGAACGTGGTCTTTGGGGTACAATAGTCTTTTCAGGTTTGTATTTGTTTAGTACTAGCTTTCATTGAATTCTGTAAATGAAGAGTAAAGGACTCGAAAAGAAGGTTATATACAAGATCAAAACATTTCAGGACATGAGAGAGAGAAAAAAAAAGTCTGTTCCAAAGAAGCTGTGTAAACCGAGCATATTCCTCAGCAAGAAAACCAATTCAATAAATGTAAAAAGTTTTGTTCTTTTAAATTTCTTATAACCAGCTGAATCGATAATTTACTAAAAACCATTCAGGTAAATATCTACTTCCATTGGTCCGATTTTGCTGGTTTTCATAACACATCTATTTTATTTTAATGTTATATAGATAGTTTCATTGAATATATTACAACCACCAGGTGAACGTTTGTATTTTAGTTTGGAGTAGGGTGCAGAAAAAACCTTCCTAATGGCATATTTTTACAATATTGCTCTCTCATCCGATTGGATGATATACAGCAAGTTTTTTTTTTTTTTTTTTTTTTTTTTTTAATAAATACATAAAATAACTGTTATTAGTGGCACATTAATAATTTGCGTCTGGAGTAAACCACCTCTCCTAATGAGGAAATTAGGATAGAAAACTCGTCCTGATAAAATATTTCACAAAAATTAAGAAACAAAGATATAATCTTCTTTCTTGTTCTGGAGTTGAAGTCAATACATAACAGAATAAAATTCTGCATGCAAATAAGGAAAGTAAAAATTTAATCACAAACAAAATAAAATTACAAGCAAATATATCGAATATCAAAAATGAATCGTTAATGACACAAAATTTTAAAGAAATAATATTTTTTTAATAGTAATTAAATATTTGTCTTAATTAAATTCATATTACATTGGATTCTATAATAGGCTTAAATAGGGGAACAATATATTATATTATTTGAAAAAAAATATTGAGTATTTTGAATATTGTGAATATTAACCCTGGATTGACACCGTGGGGTGAAAAATAACCCACACTTTGTTCTTTGGTGTGTTTCTTAATTTCTGTAAATCATAGAGACTCCCTCCTTCTTCCTAAATAATCGTAAGTGTATTATCTGATATAACTTCATATAAACAACGACATTGTCTGTTAATGGCTGTATGAGAACGTCTCGAGTTGTGTATGGGGTATTTTTTACCCCACAGTGTAGTTAACGTATGTAGTTTTTGCTCATCTGATTGAACTTCCCGGGTCGATCCCTTTCATGTCACGGCTTTCCAAGTGACAAAATGACCTGAAATCTGCCCAGAAATGATTTTCTCTTTGATTTAGGCTACCAACTGGTGGTGAATGCTCATGTGGCAATTAGTGCCTAACTGGAGTACACACCAAAACCACTGAAGAAAATGATGCTTGTTGTTTTGGGAGATGAATCAACTCCTGATGGGCCTTCAACATCATTCGTTACCTTTGACAAGCCCGAGAGATGTGTATTTTGTAACAGAAAGGATGACAGGAAGACGAAAAAAAAAAAAAAAAAAAACACTAAGAAAACGGACAGCCATAGCAATAAAGAAGGAAATTCTATCAATATTTTATCAGACCTTTTCATAAAAAAGGAACAGAACAAACAGTAGTAATATTTTGAAACTGTTTGTTTTCTTATTTGTATTACTCCAGCGGTATTTTAAAACATTTTTCAAATATATACAAATTTTACACCTTGATAGTCATTTAAAGAGAAAATTTGATTCAGAAAATTAAACATTTTGAAAAATGTTCCAGATAACATGTTCCAACCATTTGAGATGCGTAATTCACAAAATATGGGAAACTTTTAGTTCATCGTAGGTCCCTCTATTTATTTATTTTTTTTTTTTTTTTCAAGCGGAATACCCCGTTTTCCTTCATTGGTCCCATTTTGCATCTCAGCACCTTTCTCTCTCTCTCTCTCTCTCTCTATATATATATATATATATATATATATATATATATATATATATATATATATATTTGTGTGGTAGTGTGTGTGTATGTACATGAATTGTAATGAGAATAATTTTGGGATTGTAAAAATACATGAATATTTGAATGCTAAAATTATCAAAAATGCTTTCATGAATACAACTTTATTTTATTTTTTTTTTTTTTTTCAGAGTATAACATTCTGTATTGCTTTCAGGTGCTCATGCTGGTAATTTTTTTCAAAGTCTCTGCACAGGATTTATGCTGTCGTCTTTCCGCCCCAACTGGGAGTATGTGTTCTATATTTGGGGATCAATAGGAGCTCTTTGGGCTATTATTTACTTCTTCACTACGTATGACACATACAAAGATGTTCCTTCTCTATCAGAAAAAGAAAGAGCAATAATGGATGAGTACTTTGAAGCCGTAAGCAAGAAAAAGGTTAGTAGAGAAACTTACTTTGACATGAAATTATTAGGTTATTTGTTTAAATCTTTTTTCATCAATTAGATTTTGTCAGAAAGAAACAGAAAGGTGAATCAATAGTTGCAAAGAAGAGAGTATGTCATTCAGTATCAGCTAAGAAGGTCAAAGACAAAACTATTTTCACCCCCCCCCCCTATGTTATGTCTATGAAATTTCAAGTCCTTAAGGACTTAAAAGTTCATAAACGTAAAATTTCTGTTAAGAACTTTAATGTTCCTACCTCGTTAAAATATTACTGTTTTAGATATATTTTAATTATTTGAAACATTTTGGTTTCATATAATTTAATGACTTAAATTTTAGCATCAATTTATTACTGACAATGAATTTTAGGACGGATTATATATACCGCCCTTCTCTAGCCAGGATAGGGCTGAAGCCTTTTCTTTTCTTTTTTTAAAGGAAGAATCGAACACAGGACCTTAGGCACGGAATGCACACATCTTAGCACTCACGGCCACCGGGCTTCCAAAATTAATTCATATAGTTAAAATTATATGAATTAATGAGAAGTCAGCTGTTTGAAAATCAGTAATAAAAATAAAATAAAATTTGATTATCCAGAAGGAGATTAGTCAATCAAAGGACAATTTGTCTTTTAGTCTATGGATAAAATTATTTGTTGTCCATTATATTGAAAAATATATTGTTCAAATGTTGTATTTATGTCTTCTTATTTAACAAATTTTCTTATTTTTTACAACTTGAATATTTTTCCTTATTTATTGGGGAAAAAAAGAAGTTTTAAATAAGAAGACAAAATTACAACATTTGAACATTATATTTTTTAATTGAATAGAAAACTGTTCGGTAAAGTGGAAACAACAAAGAACTATTTCAGTTCTTAATAAAAACACTTTATTAAATCACAAATAAAGTAATACAAAGGAAACTTATTCTAACTCCGACTCGGGAGAATACCACAACCACAATGGCGTCGGAGCTTACATTCTGTGTTTACAAGCAATTTTATTGCAATCCAACTCCCTCCCTCACTCAAATTTTTAACATATTACAAACAACTTACAAATAAAACAAACAAGCAAATGTGACTTGATGAGTCAGGATAAACATAACACAATAATTATGACTTTAATAAATCGATGACATCAAAATGCATGCTAAGATGGTTCTTAAAAATGTTTTCATCGAAAGTGATGAATCGGCAGTAATGAACAGTGTATGTGATTGTCCTTTCAAACTTATGCTTCCCTGTAAAACTGTATGCTCGTGGAAGTTGGTTCTGTGGTCTGTCTTGAATCCGGAAGTATAGCATTTGTAAGGAGGACCTTTACCACCTAATCTACCTATACCATGTCTCCTCCTATCCTTCCTCAAGTGGCATTTTCTAGGAGTTAGATAAGCACAATGGTAGCATTCGAACGGATCCTTGCCTATGTGCTTCCTGTTATGAATCTCAAGTTCTTCCTCAGTTTTTAGTTTAACTTTACAAAACTGGCATTACAACAAAGCCAACCTATGCCTTTCTCCATGCTGGAAAAATTCTTCCTTATTGGCAGACCTGTAGTTACAAATACGACAAACAAATGAAAGTCTCTGAGGACAAGCTCCGTGAAAAAGAGTTTTGTGCCTGCTAATGTCTGCTTTCATGTATGACCTGAAGGAGCATTCATCGCAATGGAATATTGATGAAGATTCTCCTGCATGTTTGTTAAGTTCAGACAATGATTCTGCAAGTGATTTACTGAGGAAGCTCAAATTCTTTGACTTCAGAGCTTGTTCCACAACTGATTCTTCTGTAGCATTTTCTACAGAACTGCTGGCAACAGCACCTTCACTGTATTCTTCTTCTCTTGTTTCATATTCTACTTTTTCCATTGGTGTAGTAATAACGTGTTCTTCACTCACTTCTTCAGCTTCCACTGTTTCACTTTCTTTACCATTTTCAATATATCTTTCAAGTAGAGGATCTTCTGGATTATTAGATTGGTCATCCATGTAAAGAGAAGGATCAAATTTAAAGGAATCTTCTTTCTGAATATCTCTCAGTATTTTAGATTCATTGTCAAACACAAGTAATATATGAGGATTATCACTCAAATAGTTTGTTTCTATCCTATCTTGTTGTGAAGGATCATTACTACTCGAATCATGAGTTAATAACTCAGTATTTTTATTTTCCAAAACACCCTCTTCAGAGTTTGAAGAAATAATAACTTCATCATTCTAGACAACACCATACAATACAATACAATATTTCCGGGTTGACCTCCTCAGTGGGAGCGCACCGCGGCCAAGCAACCTATTGTGCTACCCGTCGTTATCTCCCCTCAGAGTATTACCTTCCAGTAGTCCAGAAGTCTCCTAATGGATATTTCACTTGGTTCAAGATTGGTATCCTTTGTGTCACCAAAGTACCTAAACCGTATATGATCTAACCGTTCACAGTCACGGATGATGTGTAACGGTGTCTCTTCTTCTGCTCCACACCATCTACAGGTGGGGGAGTTGACCAGCTTCATCCTATAAAGGTGCTTTTTCAGTTTGCAGTGTCCCGTAATTATTCCAATTGCTTCTCTGAGTTCCGTTCTGTTTAGGAGCTTCAGCTCCTTCCAGGGTTCTCCAGAGGGCTTTTGAATAAAGCATTTGGTGTGCCTCAAAGTCTGGTTCTCCCAAAGGTTTTGCTGCTTCCCACGCAGCCAATGGTGAATTATCCGTTTGAATAATGACGGTGGTGCCCCACAAAAGGGAGCAGGGCCAATTGGTACAATAGCGGCACCTCTTCCTGCAAGTAGGTCCGCTCTTTCATTGCCAGGGATTCCACTGTGCCCAGGTATCCAGTGGATCTCAACACAGTTTCTGTTCTTGGCCAATTCATTTAGTTCCATTCTACATTCCCTGACCAGTTTAGATTTAGCCATTGGGTTGTTTAAAGCTTTACAGGCAGCCAGGCTATCCGTTAGAATATTAATCCTTTTCTGGCTGTGTTGTGTTCCTCTCAACTGAATTGCGGCAGCAAGGATTGCATATACCTCAGCCTGGAAGACCGATGGCTCTCTTCCTAAGGCAATGCGGGTGCCCCCCCCCCTTGACACCCCCTGTACCAAATTCCTGAGCCAGTCCCCTCTGAGGTCTTCGATCCATCTGTGTAGACGTTGAATCCATTGGGTATGTTCACCGGTGTGGGCACCAGAGATTTCCGTTCCACTCCAGTGTTGACTCTGAAGCTTCTTTTGAAACCATATTCAGGGATGATTGCATCCGACGGAATACCCAATTCCGGGATACTTTCAATAATCCTAAAGATTCTTGAATGTCCTCCCTGCGCCTGAGGTGCTCTAATCATGTTTTGCGAGGTCAGCCTATGAGCTGTAGTCATGGCCATTCTTGCTACATGCAAATGTAACGGTGGTATATCCAGGAGTGCTTCCAGGGCGAGAGTGGGCGTTGATCTCATTGCTCCACCTATAAGGAGGCATCCTTGTCTTTGTATTTTATTAACCATGGCTTTCATATGTTTGGTGTCCAATCGGTGCCACCAAACTAATGCACCATAGGCAACAATTGGCCTGATTACATTCAAGTATAGCCATCTGGCAATGTGTGGTTTAAGACCCCAGGTTCTACCACACAGCCTCTTACATGTCCACAGAGCAAACGTGGCCTTGTTCCTTACATGTTCCAGGTGTATTTTCCATGTTAGTTTCTTGTCCAATAGTACCCCTAAGTACTTCACCGAATTGCTCAGAGGTATAATATTCTCTTGAATTCTTAGGGTGCCGTATACCAGTCGTCGCTTTTTTGTAAAAGGCACTATGACCGTCTTACGTGCATTAATGCTGAATCCTGACCTAGAGCACCTCCTTGTGACTCGTTTAAGTGCTTCGTTCATAAGGTCCGTTATCACCGTCCAAGGATAAAGGATCCAGAAGGAGCCGAAGGGACTCTCTTTCCTTCGTTGTCCTTCCATTAGGACCTGTCATATCTTCTTAGAGGAAGTAGAGGATCTTCTGGATTATTAGATTGGTCATCCATGTAAAGAGAAGGATCAAATTTAAAGGAATATTCTTTCTGAATATCACTCAGTATTTTAGATTCATTGTCAAACACAAGTAATATAAGAGGATTATCAGTCAAATAGTTTGTTTCTATCCTATCCTGTTGTGAAGGATCATTACTACTCGAATCATGAGTTAATAACTCAGTATTTTTATTTTCCAAAACACCCTCTTCAGAGTTTGAAGAAATAATAACTTCGTCATTCTAGACAACACCATAACTTAAATTAATGCCAATGATGGGTTCTTCAAGTAGTGCAGAACTCATTAAAGTTTCAATCGAAGTCTCTTCAATGATGTCATATTCTTCAGTAACTTGTCCTTCCTGTGTGGTGACTTCTACAGATACAGTGCTAACTTCGTTTAAAATCCTCACAGAATGAAAATCCTCAAAATGATTTATATCTTCAGAAGACAAGACTCCATCTTTTTCTATTTTTTTTACTACTTGAATATTTTTCCTTATTTATAGAGGGGGAAAAAAAGAAGTTTTAAATAAGAAGACAAAATTACAACATTTGAACATTGTATTTTTTAATTGAATAGAAAACAAGTAATTTTATTCATAGACCAAAGGAGAAATTTTACTTCTTTTGATTGATCTCCTTCTAGGGATAACCAAATTTTATTTTATTTTTGGTTCTATGTACTTTAGACGTGACACAGCCTTTGTAACAGACAATTCCTTTCTAAATATGGCTGTAAATGTAAAATAGATTTAGCTCCCGAAAAGATATCCAATGTATGTGAAACTAATGTAGCAAAGTTTTATTTTATTCTATATTAACCTGTGGGTGTGACAGACCCCTGAGTAAGAAAGCCATGTTTTAGAAACCTCCAATTCAATGTATATGTATATGTAATATAATTTCTTTCAATAATAGTTATAATTCATAATACTAAATAGAAAATATTAAATGCAAACAAAACCTGTGACATGAGAAGTCGCATGGGTTTGAAAGACCCGTAGATGAAAACTCAACAAAGAAGGCCACATACAGACAGTTGAGTAACACCTGAACATGCGCAGAAGGTTTCTGCTTGCTGAGGAAGGTTGAGGTGAGAGGTCCACAGGACGTCAGCTCTGTAACTGCTCACCAGCGATTCTCAGAAGAGCAAGTCTTCGTCTGTCAGACCAAGAGACCGCTGCCGGGTTAATAACTGACCTTCTGCCTACTATGTCATGGTGGCGATATAGTTGGGTCATAAAAATATTAACAAATGATTACAGATCAAATTGACATCTTGAAAACCAGTATAACACCAATTGTCTTTTTTTAATTTGCAGAGAGTTCTCTTTACTCCTTGGAAACAAATTTTGAAAAGCAAACCTGTATGGGCCATTCTGTTTGGCATGATTGGTCATGATTGGGGACTCTTTGCTCTCGTCGTCGACATACCTAAATTCATGAAAAGTTATCTAAAGTTCGATGTAAAAGAGGTATGCATAAATCTTATACTACTGAAGTTTTTTAATATGTTTAAGACTTTTCTTTTGGCCACTTAAACTAAAAATTGCTTATGTAGCCATCTGTGGAATGTGTGAGAGCTACATGAAGCACACATCAACTGGTTATGTTAGTTAAAAATACCAACAGCCCTAATAAGTTTAATTGTTTCTTAAATATATGTGTAAACATTATTATTATTATTAATATATGTGTAAAATAATATATGCAACATTATAAGTCAAGTAGTTGCATCCACCCTCATCCGAAATAAGTGGAGATAAAAAGTTTGAACACATCTTGGAGATAACAAATCCAAGACAGTTTTAAGTTTGAATCATTACCTATCAAATCCATTCATTTATGCATATATATTTTCAAGCTTGAAAAAACAAAATTAATTGTAGTTTAAAAATTAATGTTTTCAACATTTTTATGTCTTGGAATATACTATGCATCACAGAAAAAAACTTCAGTGAGAGAAAAATGTGTCTTCTTACATTTAGAAAGAAATAACAATTTTGGAATTATTTTATCATTTAATTTTTTTAAGGGTTTGGTATTACTAAGTGAGGGTTTATTGACACTGAGAGGATTTGGTGTCTTAAATTTATTAAATGAAAATATATGAAACAGGTTTATTCTATGTAATTTACAGTCAAAACTTTTATTTTATTTTTAGAATGGTGTATACGTATCCCTTGGATATTTAGCTCTATGCATGTTAGCTTATGGTTCTGGAAAGATTGTAGACGTAATAGACAAGAAAAAGTGCATAAGT
This sequence comes from Gonocerus acuteangulatus, assembly GCA_946811695.1. NCBI lineage: Eukaryota > Metazoa > Arthropoda > Insecta > Hemiptera > Coreidae > Gonocerus > Gonocerus acuteangulatus. The sequence goes on from OX328131.1 coordinate 44,756,148, forward strand.
AGATCAAGGAACAGAATTATTTTCACATCAATTGGTAAGTTTTGTTTTGTACATTCTTCGTGTTATTGATACAAAAAGCTAAAAAAAAGTCGGACTCGCAAAACTGCGTCATCTTAATGCCATTTATCCATAATGCTATTAGGGAACCTTAGAATAGAAATAGTATTTGCTTCGTTTTGATCTTTCGTGAATATGTAAACACGTGTAAAAATATATAATCAAATCTGAGAAGCAGGATTTAAGGTACCACAACAGGAAATAGGCAGGCAGCATCATTAGTTGGCATAAATCAATTGCTTAAAACTTCACAAAAATATTTTATTAAAAAATTAAATTCCAACCTTAATTTGTGTTAACAAACTGACAGTGTGGATGCCTTTAAATTGTAGTACATAAATAAAAAGAATACATATTAATGAATTATTTATTTTCAGCCTCAGTAGGACCTAGTATCGGGCTGTTGGGGGTCTCATACGCGGCATGCAATCATATAATGGCTGTTGTATTTTTGGTTTTTGGAATGATGACTATGGGCACTTTCTACCCTTCACTGAAGGTAAATATGACTAGCCTGTGCACTAATCTCGCCAAAGTTGCTTGATCATCATTTTTTTTATTTCTTTTTTATTATAGGTCAACCCCATTGACTTAGCACCAAATCATGCCGGGACTATTGGAGCTATGGGCCATACTATTGGAGCTCTGTCTGGCATTATTGTCCCTTATGTCATAGGAGTTATGACACCAGATGTATGTAGTAACAGAATTATGAATTTATTTTATTTTTTTAATGGGTGCGATCAAACTCATTTTGTTGAATTTATAAATAACAAATAAATCAATATTTATTAATTCTTTTTATCAAACGTTTTATATAGGATGTTAACGTATCCAAAAAAAATAACTTTCAATTCTTCAAAAATAAAATGGTGGCGCTGTGTCTGATGAACGGAAACCCTCTTTTTTCAAGGGCAATAGTCTGCAGGCGGCAATTTTTAATCTAGAACAAAAATCTCAAATTATTTCGAAAGAAGAAGGTTAAATCTAGTAAAGTACGTAGGATTTTAATGAAATATTATTTTTTTTTTCAAAAATGGTGAACAATTATTCATTTTCTATGAAAATCCGTCAAAAATTGGTCATAAAATTGTAATAATCAAATGAATCGAAAAAGCCTACGTACTTTGCTAGCAAATATCATTAGGCAGCTGCAGTTAAAATTTGAAGTTGATCAGGCAAAACTTGAAGACGCCAGAGTATCGCCCTCAGTAATTTAATGTTCTGAAATGTTAATTTTTATCCTATTTAATTTTTTTCATACTTTCTTGTAATAGAGATAAAAAAAAAAAAGGGGGTTTTAATTTTGAAATGTATCTAGTGGAGCCAAGCCAGAGATATGAATGCTGTTAGCTCAATAAATTACCCAAGCATAAAACAGGAGAAGTTTGGTTTAAATGCCACTTAATAAATGGAGTTAAGTTTATTGCGCTATTTTAACACGATACCTACGGATAAGATTTGAGTAGGTGTTCTCTTGGTGTAACACATGCCTCTGGAGACATGTAAGCAATCTCCCGCCCAGGACAACTATTTAGAAAAAGTTCTATCATTACTATAAAATCTACTCTTCTCTATGGAATGCCCCTACATATTTCCTGTTTTTAGGGTCATTTGTGTAGTAATTGGTGAAGTTTTTACCAAAGCAGAGGGCGGATCTAATGTCTAAGAAACATTTGAGCAAAAATCTTATTTTTAAGAAACCACATTTTTTTTTTTTTTTTTTAAATTATAAATTATCTATAACACTAACAAAGCATTAAGAAAACATTATGTTGACATTAATAACATTTCTGGTCAAACAGTAATACAAATAAAAGTCAAAAAACTTTAAAGATCATAGAAAAGCATAGTGTCAAAAATGAATTAATAATCAGTTTGAAGTTTTAAGAATTATGAATATTTATTTTCCAAATTATTTTGATTTGATTGCATACTTTTTGCTTGATATTTTTGTGTACGTGTGGTTCTTGAGACATGCCTCTGGTGACTTGTATAAAACAAAACAGTAATTCACAAAAATATTAGGTCGAAATATTCAATCCTTGATACATATTTAAAGTATAGCAATAAAATATGAGCATTTCCCCAAATTACATTCTGCTTCCACTGGAAGAAAACACCTTACATGTGGATTTAAAAAAAAGTAATGATTGGAAAATTAATTTATTGATAGTGTATAACACCCTTTGTGGCATAAAGTGTTTTATTGAATTTATAAGATAGCAAAAGACCCTACTCTTAGTATTATATGGCTATCACATTGTCTGAATTCAGATAAATATAACTCTATACCGTCTTTCTGAAGCATCGGCTCCATTAGATTAATTAACTGCGTAATTTGCAGCGCTCCTGAAAGAAAAGCGGGATGGTCTGGGTTCAAATCCCAGCATGGCAAGTTCATTTTTCTAAAAAATAGAGATTTGCAAATCTTCACCCTCTTATTATTGTATTCTCATTGGCATATCCATTATATTTTTCAGAGCACATGGCAACAATGGAATTACGTATGGTGGTTAACATTTGCCATTATGTCATTAACAAATATTATCTATATCTTCTGCGCCTCAGGAGAAGTACAATCATGGAATATAGAAGGTATTGACAAATCAACTGAAGATTCAGAAGGCAAATAAATTGTACTCTACAAATAAAATTATAATTTTTTTTTTTTTAAATTGTAAATAAATTTTAATTTCTTATAATGTGTAATAATTTTTTTTCCATTACTTTATAAATTATTGATAAATATATTAGGTTGATTCATAAGTTCGTGCAGTTCTTATATTTTATTTTTATTTTAATGTCACTGTCAAGCATTGTAATTCATAGTCACAATCACTCAATGATGTATGTTTGACAAGGATTCTCATGAAGCAATAGATTTAAACGATCTTCATCAAAATTGGAAGGTATTTCATATCATGAGACATATCAATTGCTCAAGAGCGGGAAAACCATTTTTGTGCTGCTCATTCAGCTATGGCTTCAGTCTCATACACTTCACAAATTGTTCTCGCTGCACCTGCCGTAATGGATCCACGGTTAAACTCACACCGAGCATTTAACACTCTGTTCCAAGGGTCGTGGGTTCGATTCTCACTATGGGGTGGTGGCTTTTCTTTAGAAAAAAAGAAAAGGCATCAGCCTATCCTGGCTAGAAAAGGGTGGCAACCTATAGATAATTCGTCCTAAAATTCTTAGTTAATAATAATGGACATTAAAATTTAAATCCATAAATATATATATATATATATATATATATATATATATATATATATATATATATATATATATATATAATGTAATACAATGTGCAAATCTGGGTCCAACTGCTAGCCTGTTTGGTTAAGTTTTTTTTTTTTGTCTTCATAGTATGCCTATGAAGAGTACATTTATTGTGAACAGATGTACCATTGCCTTATTTGGCATATTACATGCAGTGATTTTGTGTTTTGATACATATATTATATTGAGATATAAACTTCGATAAGAGAATTATACAGAACTAATTTAAATAATGTGAGTTTAAACATACAATTATTTTTTAAACTTATTTACAATAATATTCTAATATGTGAGTAATTGTGATAATAATAAACTATAATTAAATAATATAAAAATAAAATTATATTTCAACCGATGCTGCGGTTTCTCTTGAGCCAGAAGGATATGCAAGTGCAGATACATTGAGAGAAACTCATTATTGTTCAAATCAAAACATAAATTCTAATTTTATTTTTTGACATCCATGTCTATACTTTTGGTAAATTTTGAAAATTCTTTCTTATATTTATCAAATAGAATATTTGGTTGTTCTGGCCAATTGCCACCTTTTAATAATAGAGATTTTATTAATTGTAATCTGTGTTTGTCGAATAGTGTACATGAATATAAGATGTGGGTAAAAGTTTGTGTAGTCCGTCCATCACATTTACACTTATCGTCATTATGTATCTTAAATCTTGTCAAATATTGTCCAGTCGGTCCATGTTCTGTAAGGAATTGTGTCAATTTATAGTCTTTTGATAGAGTTGTAGTTGGTGTTTGTAATGTGAGGGATATATTTGTGTAGGCTGTAGGATTTTGTTTGGTTAAGTTAAAAAAAAGAAAAAAGAAAAAAAAAAAAATACATCAGCCCTATCCTGTCTAGATAAGGGTGGTAATCTGTTATTTATAAGTGGACATTAAAATTTAAATTAATAATATATTTCTGTTTTAAGCTTAACTTCAACATATGTTATTCAGTCATATGGATTAGAAACAATTTTAATTTGGGAAGCAAACGTCTAAAAACAATCTTTAAGAGTGTATTAAGTTAAGATTTACAACAGAATGATGGCAAAGCATAATTTGTATGGACTTTTGAGAACTAATTTCTTAAGGAACCATCAAGTAATTATATTTACTAATATTCTACTTGGAGACCCGGTAGCCGTGAGGGTTAAGGCGTGAGCTCTTAACACTCCGTACCAAAGGTCGTGGGTTCGATTCCCACTAGGGGCGGTGGCTTTTCTTTCGAAAAAAGAAAAAGCATCACCCCTATCCTGGCTAGAAAAGGGTGGTAACCTATAGATAACCCGTCCTAAAATTCGTAGTTAATAATAAATGGACGTTAAAATTTAAATAATAATATTCTACTTGTATTGCTGATATTGTATAAGATTCAATTGTAAATCTTTAATTGGTAATTATGAGTAATTAGTGCCAGAACTCTGATTTTCATGTAATTAAACATACTGCTTCATTTCAACCTTAATACGAATAAAAACAAGGTTCTGCAATGGCTTTAAATAAGTTAGGGTAGTTGCATGGTGAAGATGTAGAGGTACCTCGATGTAACACAAACACATTGTGTGCAATGGGCGCTCCCATTGTGAAAAGGTAGAGGTAGAGGTGTACCTCACGGGCCTCCAGGAGGTCTCGCCCGACCGCTTTTGAAGACAAAATTGTTTGTCTTTTCGAGTGGTCTATCATGGGGCCTCTTCGTGATTTGCCCCCTCTACTCATTCCACCCTCTGCTGCACGTGTGGTTGTTTGTGTAGTATTTTCACTCTAGAAAATTGCCGATAGGATTGATATGAAAGTTGCAGTATTTTGTACAATTTTCCAACTTTGGTGATATGTTGTCGCAAATGTATGAAAATGTTTCAGGAGTCATCCTCATGTATTCCTGAAATTTGTCCTGGTATTCCTTAAGTTACAAAAAAAGATGGTGATATTCTCCCAAATCTTGTCACACTTGATTTATGGGATGAGCACTAAAACCCTGATTACTTAAAGTGACAATTAGTCACCATTTAACGCTGTCGACATGTCATCACTATCTTCACTACTGTCACTTAACATTGTAAAGAAATAAACTATCCTAACAACCTCTCTCCCTGCAACACAGTTTAAGACTGACCCTCAAATAATGGGAAGTTGACTGACCCTCTTCACTATTCGATTCTCCCTCTACCTCTTCACTATGCGACTCTCCCTCTATCAATACCTCTACCTCTTATCTCTAGCTCTTCACTATGCGACTCTCCCTCTATCAATACCTCTACCTCTTATCTCTAGCTCTTCACTATGCGACTCTCCCTCTATCAATACCTCTACCTCTTATCTTTACCTCTTCACTATGCGACTCTCCCTCTATCAATACCTCTACCTCTTATCTCTACCTCTACCTCTACCTCTACCCCTATCTTCCTGTACTTCTACCTCTACCTCTACTTCTACCTCTTCCTGTACTTCTACCTCTACCTCTACCTCTACCTCTACTTCTACCTCTACCTCTTCACCACGCGACCACCCTTACCGATTACTCAGGATGCTTCCTCTTAAACATAAATTCTGCGATATGTCCAATAACATAGTGTTGTATGTTGTTTGTGTGTGTTTTGCACGTTAATCCAATCAGAGATTATGGAGGAAACTTCTAATGTGACGATTTTAGTTCAATTAGGACCATTTCAAAGGTACGTAAATTCTATTGTCGTACTTTTGAAAAATACAGTTTAATGTGCTTTGCGACATTTTTTTTTTTTTCACGTTTTTATTCTTATTTAGGTTGAAATACGAGTTTGAGCACCAATAGCTCACAATTACCCTTTAATTTTGAGAAACATTAATTCGCCAAGCCTGGATTTGAACCCTAAAACCGATGTTTTAAGCTCGAGTTAGTTTCCAATTTGCGTAGTAGGCTCCATATCATAGGCTGACAAGTCAGTTCCCTCAAAGTAGCAATATAAATGGCCTCTGAGAGGAATTTCGGGCCCTTGTACAAATAACTTCACGGGACCCTTACCCCCCCCCCTCCTCACATTACCAACTATTAATGGAATTATTTAAAACTGGCATTTCTCTGAAAATAAAATTTTTAATTGTACGAAATGGAGAATGGCAGGTATATAACATTGTTATTTCAAATTATACTGCAAGTAAAAAAATTAGGCCGGGCCCCCCTGAAACCATGGGCCCCTGACGAATTGTCCTCCTTGCCCCTCCCCCCCCCCTCTCCGAGGACCTGACCATAGCTTTAGATGGAGAGATGAGCTTCACATTTATGTGATTGTTATTTAAGGCTCAAACTAGGTAGAGTATCAGGACTTCAGGTAGGAGTATCAGGTATCCAGGACGAATTAACCTGCCTTGCTGTGGTATGCAACTGTTTCGGGCGTAACATTAGAAAGGTTGGTGAAAATAGTGTTGGCTTCGTTTTCATCATTAGCTTGTTTTTATTTTTTTTCTTCATCTACAGTAACCTCAATTTTGATAATTTATCATAAATTTTGAGCAATTAGTTGCTAATCTCGGATTTTCGTGAAACTTCACATACTACTTAATTTCAAACTGGGCCATTCCATGTCAAATCAACACACTTTTCGGACTTGATGTCTCAGTTTTTCATGATTTTTGGGATGCAGTAATATATCATAGACTTATGAAAAAATACCAAATTTCAGTTATAGAGCACAATTATTTTTGGAAGTTATTAATTTTTAAAGATTTAAATTTTATGAAAAAATGTCATATTTTTGCAACTTTGGATGCCTATAGGCTCGCAACCAGTGATGATATTAACTTGGGAGTGGCCTCATTTTAAACTGAATGGGGATTTAATAAGATATGCCACAAAATAGGGGTTACAATTTTAAAAAAGTTAAAAATTTTAAAATGAAATTTTAAAATTTAAATTTCTCAAAAAGTGGCAATTTTAAAAATACCAAATATAGTTTGTAATGTTTTAATACATATAGCAAAATTTTATCATGGGATCTCAATGGGATCAGGACATACAGGGCTTCAGAGATACACATGCTCTGTAAATAACCTACAGTATTAGTTAAATTTTATTTTTTAATTTCTAATTTTGCTACGAAGTGTTTGGTTCTTATATGGTCTTTGCGGGCTTGCACTGGCCGCTAGTCTTTTTATCATGGCCCCCAGCCCATCACATGGTCCTTTTCCTTGTGCTGTTGCTGAAAAATGCCATTCAGCATTAGCTCTAAATGCTTGCTTTTGATTAGACAAGTTAATGTAGTTTTGTTTATTTTTGTATTGGGTTGCAGAGCCGTAGGCTAAGTAGAAGAATTTTTTAGATCTCATTGAACCTTGCATTTTAGATATTCCCAGATATAACTTGGAACAAGTTGAAGGCTCTAGTGTTGAGGTTGAGACAGTCTGAAATTATTAAAAAATTCAAATTTTTGACTTCTTTCTATTTAAAATACACCAAAAAAGGGCGAATGCTAACTGCTACTGCTGTTTTGGTGCCTAACTATTTGACCAATGGTATGATTGTGTCTTATCTTGCAAAATGATCGAATAATTCTCAGGAAAGGCACAAATGACAGCCACTTCACATTCCAAAAGATATTCCTTGGTATGTCTCAGAAATGCACTTTATTCTTTTGCTGTGAAGTGATGACGAAGTAGGACAGGAATCCCCGTTTTATCGGAGTAAAAGGGGTAGTAGTAGTTAGTATCGCTCCCTGAGGACGATCAACTCCTCCTTGAGTCTTTACGCCCCGGAGTAAAAGGGGTTTCCCTCTACTTGTAGGCTAATCAGCTTCAGTTTTATTTTACTGAGAGGTTTCCAAACATGGCACTACAAAGGAATCATTACATTTTATTAATTTAATAGAGTCCTGCACACTTCATCGCAAAATTAGAAATCAAAAAATAAAATTTAACTAATACGGTAGGTTATTTACAGAGCATGTGTATCTCTGAAGCCCTGTATGTCCTAATCCCATTGAGATCCCATGATACAATTTTGCTATATGTATTAAAACATTACAAACTATATTTGGTATTTTTTTTTGAATTTTTAAAATTGCCACTTTTTGAGAAATTTAAATTTTAAAATTTCTTTTTAAATTTTTTAAAATTGTAACCCCTATTTTGTGGCATATCTTATTAAATCCCCATTCAACAGCTTTAAAATAAGGCCACTCCCAAGTTAATATCATCACTGGTTGCGAGCCTATAGGCATCCAAAGTTGCCAAAATATGACACTTTTTCATAAAAATTTAAATCTTTAAAAATTAATAACTTCCAAAAATAATTGTGCTCTATAACTGAAATTTGGTATTTTTTCATAAGTTTATGATATATTACTGCATACCAAAAATCATAAAAATCTGAGACATCAAGTCCGAAAAGTGTGTTGATTTGACATGGAATGACCCAACTGTATTTTTTAAAAGTAGAAACAGTAGAATTTACGTAGCTTTAAAACTGCCTTAATTGGTCGAAATGGTATTTAAATGACTTTCATTGCCTTATTTTTCTTATCAGAACATAATCTCCAAAAGAATAATCGCACAATGATTGTAAAATAGTCAAGGGATTATATTTCTGGGGAACGTTCTTCGAAGTGGCAATAAAAAAAAAAAAAAAAAAAAAAAAAAAAAAAAAAAAAAAAAAAAAAAAAAAAAAAAAAAAAAAAAAAATTAATTATATTAGCCATATCGCAGAATTTAAGAGGAAGCATTCTGAATTCAAGGAACGAATCGATGTTATATATAATTACAATAATGGATGTTATATATAAAACGATTTCAAAGTTGTATCCTAGATGTAAGTCAGAACCTATGAAAAGAAAAACTTCGCGAGTCATACAATGATGAAGTCTATACCATTTTTTTTAAAAAATTAATAATCTTTTTATTTAATAAAGTGGCTGTTTTCCATATCTGCATCTAGATGCTCACTGCTTGCCAACATACTTCACTGTAATTTCCCTCCTGTCTGTCAGACACTTTTTATACTCCAGAAGTTAACCCATTATGTGAAGTCTCAGGTAAATCCGCCTTTGGCAAATAATTTCTCAGAAATACCTAAATTCTCTTTTTTTCAGAACCAATTCCTGCGTAAGGAGAGAAATTTTCACGGAAGCGCGGTGTATCAAGGCTCCGGAAAGTGCATTGAAAAATGCACCAAGACCCAGCTGGAGGCAAAGAGCACGCTGGAAGGCGTAAGCAACAAATACTTGCAACCTTCCAATAGGCAAACGTCAGGTTGGAGATTCAGGATGCAACCCCCAATCATATCACCCAAGGTGGACGTCACTCTAGAAGCTAATTGTAGGTTACAAGAGGAATGCAAAAATGTTAAAAAGAGTAAAAAATGAAAAATGTAAATGTAGATCTTGCTTAATACACTTTTGAAGAGCTAACTTTATTTTTTCTTCGTACATTTAGTTGATATTAATTTGATCCACACATTTAGTTATTTTCCACGTTTCCCACCTCCCACCAGAGGTAGGAAACTCGTTTATGAAGACGAAATCCGTAAGTGCCGGCTAGAGTAGTTTCAAAACCCACAGATCACGAAAATAAATACGGCTAAATTTATAGATATATGTACCGTTTTGGGATTTTTGTATAATATACCATTGATCATTTTCATGATATTCAAGAAAATAAAATTAAATAAATTTTGGTTTGGAAATCGTAAGTGGAATGTGATCATTCGATCTTTTTCGTTTTTTTTTTTCATAATACAATTTATTAAAATAACGAAATTAAATGAGGAAGCACGATGGCCGCAAGTGTTAACGCGTGAACACTTAACACTCCGTGCCAAAGGTCGTGAGTTCGATTCCCGCTATTGGGTGGTGCAGGGCCGCCACATCTCAGAGCCGGGCCCAGGACCAGATTTTGATAACGGGCCCCCAATATTCAAAAACCCTCTCCCCTTTCCACACAGAAATCACAATTCCCTTACTAGTTTCTCTTAATGGTTGAAATGTCTAATAAATTTATATAAAAATGTAATATGTTCTCAAAATTATCATTAATAAAAAAAAATCATCATACAAGTAGTAGTGTGTACTTTTTGGGATTTCAAATCCCCAAAACTGAAACTTCTAGTAATTTGTCATTGGCAGAGCCTCTGAAAGGAATTACGGGCCCATGTCCAAATAACTTCACGGGCCCCTTAACCCCTCTCCTACATTAATATTACTAAAACTATGTACAATTGACATTTCTCTGAATACAAAATTTTGAATTGAACAGAGTGGAAAATTTACGTATTGTCTACGTCTAAGGTACATTGGAACTCCTGGAGTTACAAATTTATGGCCTGACAATATTTTTAAGCTAGTTTATATATTAGAAATAGAGAATTTAGTAAGTTATCCAGTGGTCGTTCTCAACGATCTATAATATTAAAACTGTTTTAATATTACAGTTCGTTGGTTGTTCTCAATAATAATTGAACTATACTTAGGTATATAATTATGTTATTTCAAATTATAATGCGGAAAAAAAATGAAGCCGGGCCTCTGATCAATTGTCCACCGTACCTCCCTCCCTAGCGGGGGCCCTGGTCATTGGATTTTGGACATTGTTAAATTATTTTCTTCTTGTGTTTTGAACAAAATGAGAATAAAAGCTGTTTGCAGGAAAGTTTCTATTTCATTTTCACCAATCCTCAATAATAGAAAAAAACTGGCAAAATTCTAATTGGCTGATGTTATTACCAACGCATTTGATTGGCTCATTATAATTTTTAGGCATCCTTTTGAATATTGATTTAAAAGAAATATCTCTCTGTATGACATGGCTGTAGGTATAATTGGAACATTAAACACTTATACGAATATTTTGTATTATTATTACGAACATACCTCAAAACCAAAACATTTTGTATTTGGCGGGAGGACAGGAAGAGGAAGTGGTCTTTCCTGTCTGGCAGGGCCCGGCGCTTCAAATCCTTAAATTCAAAGTAAAGATCGACCGACAATCGGTGCAGCAATGTTCACTTTCGGTACTAGTAGTTTTATTACGACTCGTAATGAAATATACTATTTCTGGGACTGCAATTGTTTTGTCGTTTCTGTACATTAAAAAAAAAAAAAGATCCCATTCCAAAAAATATGGCCTATGATATTTCTTAAATCTATTCTTTTTTCAAGCTCATAACCTATATTTTCCCCCCAATTAGCGAGGCCCGGGAAAACAGTACCCAGTTGTCCCCCCCCCCCATGTGGCGGCCCTGGGGTGGTGGCTTTTCTTTAGAAAAAAGAAAAGGCATCAGCCCTATCCTGGCTTGAAAAGGGTGGTAACCTATAGATAACCCGTCCCAAAATTCCTAGTTAATAATAATGGACGTTATACAATTTAAATAAAATTAAATGAAAAAAATGGGTACAACATTATAATCAACTCGTAAAATTTGGAATTACTACAAGCTATGAAAATTAAATAGTGACACGAAATCAATGAGACAATTAAGCTTTGATGTTTGCCGTCTCACTCTTTGATAATCGCCACTTCTCGGCTTGCTCGCTCACTTGATTCCGCAGGAGCAAGCGACAAACCCTATCTCACTCGATTTTCCTCATTTGGAGAGAGTGTAAGTAAGTAATGTCATTTTTTTTTAATTGGATTTTTCAAAACGTCGCAGACCGAATCAAATCGGGTCGTTTCCCACATAATATCGTCGATACAAATGCAAAGTATCAAATGTGAAAAGTGGTTTGGTAAAAAAATTCTTTATTCTCTATAAATTCTTTATTTCTTATATATTATCTTATGATATATTTTAATTAGACTTAATGCACATTCGTTAGTCTGATTTTCTGTAATTGATAATTATTTTCTTTAATTTTCGAGAGTTTGTCACAATGTACATATTATGGACTTATTAAGTCCAATGGCAATCAGTATAGATTGAAAATGAAAAATGCGTTTTTTCACATTCGATTTTTTCCATTTGTATCGACGATAATACATATTATGTACACAGCATATTATACTCTACTCTAATGAAAGATTGACTTTCAGAAATAAAAGTACCTCTTTGCTAATACCTTACAATTAGGTTGCCTCTTTGTTAGATCATATATCCTGACTTGAATTGTAAACAACACTCACGTGTTTGTAACAAGATGCCAAGTTCCAATTCAAACTTCCTTTCTTTTCAAGGGAGTAATTTCCTTCGCCAAAGGTTGATATTGTCCATACTAAGTGGAAAGTCTATTTCTGTTTCTAATATAAGATCTACAGATATTGATCCTGGCCTCAGAGGTTGTAATTTCTTCATTTTAACTGATTGTCCTTTATAATATTAATCACTTTTACTAATTTTCCTCTTCGATTAAAGAATACGAAGTGAATCTGTTGAGGCTTCTGGATAAAATGACGAATGGGACATATTTGGAAGTTAGTGAGACAGGTACCAGCTTTACATTTACTCCTGGATCTTTAATTGGTGGGCAGCTAGCTCATGAATGCTGTAAGCTTCGAGGTCTTGGATACTATTTGGAAGTATTATTTGCACTAGCCCCTTTCTGTAAAAAGAATTTGAACATTTTATTGAGAGGAGTAACTAATAATCAGGTCAGTAAAGTGTTATTAACTCATTGTTCTTCTTGAATTGAAATGTTTTTGAACCATAGGTGTGAATGTTTATACACCAGGAATCTGTATGAAAGGAAAAGAAAATACAATTATTGGTTTTGTTAAAGATTCATTTTTGAAATGGATTCTGACAGTTATAAATTACTTCAACTTAAGACCCTAACAACTCAAAGTTTAGACCCTAATAGTCAATCAAACATTGAAAAATAATATATATGTAATAAAAATTAATTATTATAATTAATTATCTATTGGTATTTATTTTAATAAGGGGCCTTGAGGTCTCCTCGTGGTCTAGTGGCTAATGTCTTAGATATGCAGGAGATGATGGGTTTGATTCCCACCAGCGGCAGGAATTTTCTCATCTCATGGATCGGGAAAATTCCTCGCTGCACCCTGGATGTCGGCGCTAATGGCCTAGATGTCGATTCACTGTAAAAAAGAAAAAAATAAGGGACCTTGTACGACCCTCAACTCTTTAATAATTATGGTCTTATGAAAACTATTTTCTTCCAATAAACCCCATATGTCATGCATGAAATACATTATAAATCTTCAATTATCTGACATTAATTATGAAAACTAAGTTAATCTGTCTGACAATATACAAAATCGTATAGGCCCATAGTAACATACTTTAAAGAAAATATTATTTTGATCCTATAATACACCCCATAGTTGCACTTTTACATTTTAGCCTGGAGTATAATGCACCGATTTTGTAAATTTAGCTAACAGACTGGCTAAATATACTACGTGTGTATGTGTGTATGTATATATATATATATATATATATATATATATATATATATATATATATATATGTATGTATGTATTATATTATATTTAGCCAGTCTGTTAGCTAAATTTGCAAAATCGGTGCATTATACTCCAGGCTAAAATGTGAAAGAAAGTATATATATATATATATATATATATATATATATATATATATATATATATCAGTAATTATTAACATAATAAAAATTTAGCACAATAATACTATAATAAAAGTGAAAGGTCAAGTTCCTCAATCTTTTGATTCCCCTGTTTTGTTTTTTCAGTGAAATTCATGCAAACAAACTCTTATTGCTTACATTTTTGACGTAATAGGCCTGCATGTATATTTTTTATTGGTATCTATTTGTGGGGGAATAGAATGAACCCATTTGAAAACATTAAAGAACTAGAATTTTGATTTGGGTGCTCAAAAATAACAAAAGGACTTAAAACATTTATGCAAACAAAGATATTTAAAGTTTTGAAAGAGTATATCTGTTTGTATATATTTTGTACAATATATTATGTACAAAAACAGTTGAGAAATAGTGGTGAGTGGAAGGTGAAATTCGAAAGCTCATTCAATTTTCTATGAAATACGTTCCTTTGTAAATTTCTAGCAGACCCCCTCAATTCAAGAATACTGTGTATGATATTTCAAAGGCTTGTTTTCATATCATTGAAGACAAAATATTAAGATCTATTATAAGTTTTTCAAATCACTCTATTATAAGCATTATGCAAAAACATGTTTGAAATTTTTCTTTTTTATAACTTGTGACAAGTGAAATGTAGCCTCCACGATACTGAGCTGTTATCTCCCACCTCCATAGCCCTAAAGATGGCTTGTAATTCAACCCAAAACTTTGGGTAATAAATATTACTCATTTTAGTAATAAAATATAGTTTTATTTAATAAATGACCGAATCCCGCTCATCTACACCTTCTCAGTATCAACTATATATGCTATCTCTTTACTAAAATGATTCTTAAATTTTTATTTCAGGATGATCCGTCTGTAGACTCGTTTAAAAATAGTGCTGTTTCTGTGTTGAAAAAGTTCATTGTTGTAGATCCTGGTATTGAGTTCAAAATTAACAAAAGAGGTTTAGAGCCAGATGGTGGAGGTGAAATACAATTCATTTGCCCCTCTGTTAAGCTTAAAGCTGTTCAGGTAAAAGTTTATAAAAATGTGATGCTATCAAAAATTAATTTTTAAATATCTTGCCTATTCTTTTGTATGTGTGATTTTAGTGCAAAGAAATGGGTAAAGTAAAGAAGATAAGAGGAACAGCATTTGCATTGAAAGTTTCGCCAGGTTTGGCTAATCGATTTATCGAATCTGCAAAGGGAGAATTATTAAAGTTCCTTCCAGATGTGTTTATTACAAGCGACCATCTCAAAGGCCAAAACGCTGGAAAATCTCCTGGTAAATATTTACTTCTTTAAATTTCTAATTTAAAATAAATAGAAACTAAACTGATAACTCTAATCTTGTGTCCTTTAGAGATAGCCCAGCTCTTATGACTAGGGAATGGATGTTATTGTATTTACATATTTTTCTCCTGTTCGTAAATCTTAAGCTTTGATGTAATTCTGCACGTTTTAAGTGATTTTAAAGTAGTTAAACCATTTTTTACTTTACATATTTGGCCAAAATTCCATATTTTTACATAATCTGCCATACATACATATTTTGCTATATATTTTGATATTTTTTAATTGTAATAAAGGAGAAAAGAAGAAATAAAATACTACTGTACCCATTGAGTCTAGGTCATTGTATATTTTCTAGTTCGAAGAAGCAATTATGGCTGGTAGCCATGCTTCCCCAGCTCTAATGGTCTAGGAGCAGATGCGTTTTAAAAATATATAACAATTTTTTTTAAATTTTTTTGTGTTTAACGGAGTATCAACATTAGGCCTATTAACACTGGGCTGTCTACAGGTTGCCGCACTTTTCTATTATGCCAACAGCACGTGGTCAATCACCCATTCAGGTTCTGGCCACGCCCGACGTTGTTTAACTTGCATCAAGGAACCGGTGCATTCAACGTGGCTATGGCTGTTGGCGTAACAAATTATTCTTTAATAATTGTATTATTTCTTTAATCTACTCTCTAAAATAAATGAATAAGTGAAAGAATAATGTCCAAAATAATTTTCAAAACTCGAAATACAAAATAATGAATTTTCAACCTTTTTATTTTATTTCTTAGCTCCTAAGAGGCATTGGACGAAACGCTCAAACACGCGTCGATTAGTCTTCAATGCGAAATCACCAGAGAAAAAAAATCGATGGGGCTAAATTGGTGACCCTACCACTGTATACTCCCCTTATGAGATCCGGCTGGCGTCACCCCATGTTTGACAATTTATTTATCAATGTTTTTGCAATATAGGCGACAAAACATATAGAGATCAATGAAAGATGTGTATATTTGTGGTAATACGTTCAGTAGAGGTTTGACAATTTAAAAATGCATGTTTTTGTAAACAATTTTCCTAAATAATGTTCATCTGTAGACATTTTCAACTTATTTTTTGCCCTTTTATAATGTGGTACTAATTTTTATTTATGATTTATTTTCCAATATGTTGTAGAGGTTTAGACATTTTGTTCTACATATTTCTAACTTTTGTTTTTTTCCTTTTATAATAACAGAGTTCCTACTTATTATTTATGCTTTTCTTTTCAATATTTTATAGTGTTTTAGGTATTTATTTACTAAATAGTTTCAATTTTTTATTACATATTTCATTATAAATAGTTAAATATATATGTACATATTTAGAATTTCATTTTACATGAACATCCGTTCCCTACTAATCCCTGGCCCCTGATTAAACTTCTCCTCTTAAGGCTTTCTTTTCTCTGGACATTTTTGTTGATGTTAAAATGCATATGGTAAATTACCTTCAATTATTAGGTTTTGGTGGAACACTGGTAGCAGAAACTACAACTGATGTCAAGTTTTGTGCTGAAAAAACTAGTTTACCCAAAGAGAGGCAAGTCCCTGAAGACTTGGGAAAGGAAGCTGCTTGGCTGCTTTTTGAAGAGATCTCAAGAGGAGGTGTCATCGACTCGAATTTCCAGTCACTAGTCCTCGTATATATGGCCTTTGGTCAGAAAGACGCCTCTCAAATTCTTTCTGGACCTCTTTCACCCTATGCGTAAGTATACAATTATTTTATTTTTCCAACTCTTTCGGAGGCTTAGGGCAGTAATGGAGGCAGGTGTAATATGTCTCCATTGAGAGTATATGGTTGTTACTTCAAAATTGATAGTGAAATTATCAATTATGCATTCATAACTCGATCTTGGTTGGTTATGACTTCATAATATTTCCTGTATTATTAGTTGAATAATTGTCAACCTGTTTTTTGAAATCAGGTAATATTTGTAATGCAACCCCCAGATTTTTAAAATGTTATCTATAGATTACCATCCTTTTCTAGACAGGATAACACTGATGCATTTTTTTTTTCAAAGAAAACCCACCACCCCTTGTGGAAATCAAACCCCACAACCTGTGTTCTACAAATCGGAGTATTTTTTATCTATATATATAAAAATCACGTGTCTGTCTGTTTTTCTGTTTGTTTGTTCCTTATACAAATCCACACCGTTAGACCGATTTTGACCTAAATTGGAATAATGGTAGGTCTTGATAAGAGAAATCTCCTAGGCTAGGTCAAATAAATCTACCAGCTGTCTGTCTGTAAGTTTGTCCCTTATACAAATCCACACCGTTTGTCCGATTTTGACTAAACTCGGTACACATGTAGATCTTAATCTGGGGAGTTTCGTAGGCTAAGTCAAAAATGTCTACCAGCTGTCTGTCGGTATGTTTGTCCCTTATACAAATCCACACGGTTCGTCCGATTTTGACTAAACTTGGTACACAGGTAGATCCTAATCTGGAGAGTGCCGTAGGCTAGGTCAAAAACATCTACCAGCTGTCTGTATGTTTGTTCCCTATAAAAATCCACACCGTTTGACCGATTTTGACTATACTCGGTACACATGTAGATCCTAATCTGGAGAGTGCCGTAGGCTAGATCAAAAACCTCTACCAGCTGTCTGTCTGTATGTTTGTTCCCTATAAAAATCCACACTGTTCGACCAATTTTGACCTAAGTTAGAACACAGGTAGATCTTGATAAGGCGATTGCCATAGGCTAGGTCAAAAACGTCTACCAGCTGTCTGTCTGTATGTTTGTCCCTTATACAAATCCACACCGTTCGTCCAATTTTGACTAAACTCAATACACAGGTGATCTTAATCTGAGGAGTGTCGTAGCCTAAGTCAAAAACGTCTACCAGCTGCCTTTCTGTATGTTTGTTCCTTATACAAATCCACACAGTTCGTCCGATTTTGACTAAACTCGGTACACAGGTAGATCCTAATCTGGAGAGTGCCGTAGGCTAGGTCAAAAACATCTACCAGCTGTCTGTCTGTATGTTTGTTCCCTATAAAAATCCACACCATTCGTCCGATTTTGACTAAACTCGGTACACAGGTAGATCCTAATCTGGAGAGTGCCATAGGCTAGGTCAAAAACCTCTACCAGCTGTCTCTGTATGTTTGTTCCCTATAAAAATCCACACTGTTCGACCGATTTTGACCTAAGTTGGAACACAGGTAGATCTTGATACGGCGATTGCCATAGGCTAGGTCAAAACGGCTACCATCTGTCTGTCTGTTTGTTTGTTCTTTATACAAACCCACACCGTTTCACAGATTTTGATCAACTGGGCACACAGTCTGGTCTTGATCAGGGGATTGCCATAGGCCAGGTCAAAAACGTCTACCAGCTGCTGTCTGTATGTTTTTGTTTTTTTTAAATCCACACCGTTAGACCGATTTTTACCAAACTTGGCATACATGTATGTCTTGATACGGGGGGTTATAGGTTAGGTCAAAGTCGTCTAGGACTCACAGTTGGGAGGCTACGGGTTCATAACAGTTACAGATTCGTGTTATTAGATTTTAATAATACTTATTTGGTTTCTAATTTATTTAGGCTTTTCTATATGCAGAAAGTAGTTGTTGCATGGCACGCCGGGTTACAGCTAGTTTCAAATAAGAATTGGTTAAAAGCAACTTTTCGGGCGATTTTTTTATTGTATCAGCATGAGACTATTTCAACCAAGTTGTCTTATACTAAAATCAAAACATCTGGTGTATCCTAAATTTTGTGTGTACTTTTTTTGAAACCACAAATTTTCTAAAACATTTAGCATGAAATTTATCAAACAGCTTGCCATGCACGTGGATACCCTGTTTGTACTTTTTAATTTCAAACTTCAAAAACATTTTACAAGTTGTTTCACAAACGATTTGCCATTAGTTTGGATCCTGCTTTAATATCTCTCAACTGTTCAGTCCTGCCCCCTTCAATGTCCAAACATAAAAGATATGATGCTTAGTAACACTGGTTATTGAGTTGTTTTCAACTTGTATTTATTACTTATGTTCTTTTAAAGATTTATAGCAGTTTATTTCCATGATAAATCATATGGATATTTTATTTTTCTATTGTTTTTCCAGAATAGAAATGATGAGGCACATAAGAAAATTCCTTAATTTGATGTTCAAACTCGAACCATTTATAGAAGAAAGTGAAGAAGATAACCTTAAAAAAGGGACCAATAAAGTTATGATTAGTGGAATTGGTGTGGGTTTTAATAAGATTTAATTGTGATATGCATTGAACTAGATGTATATGTACATTGTAAATATGTAAATATCTGTAATAAAAATGCTTGACAAAAGTTAATTTATTATTATATTTCTCTGTATTCCTTTAACCCTTTCTCTACTGTTGCCTCCTCCAGCAGCCGAGGAGTGGCTGGGCCCTGTGTGCACCATTGACTTGTGAGGAAGTCGAAGAAAAGACGGGGCACACATAACAATGACTGGTCCAGCAGTCAAGACCTCCCCATATTTCTCACCTTTCTCTTCTCATTTCACAATTTTAAAGCTATCTAGTGTTACTCTAGCGTTCTTCTAGTATTCCTGCTCGTGACTAGAGAGGTTTGGAATGAAGTTTTTGGAATTACAACTCGTTTTCCTCTCACCTATTCACCCTATCAAACCTTGTAAAATTGCCATTAGTTCTTATAATTGTTTATTCCCCAACGACATAAAGCATAAATAGTAAACAGAACAATTGTTGTTTTTTTTTTTTCTGTCCCTTGACACTGTCTGCCTTCTAATTTGATGCTTGGAGCTCAATTCTCTCTCTTAGGTCTAACTTAAACGGTCAATTTTATTGATGCAACATTTTAGACGCAATATATGGTAACAGTTTGGTCCACAACTCCATAATATTGATTAATAGTGTCTGTTAAGATCATACTTTAAAGATGGATCCATCAGATGTAATTTTGTAGGCTTTGGTGTCCTTATAGAGAAAAATAAGTATAAAATGAAAAGTGTTAATCAAAAGCTGGTTTAAAAAAACATAAAAATGTTTGACATTGAGCCAAACGACTAGTTTTTTTTGTACCTTGTAGAATTGGTTTTATCATTAATAAAAACATGTATTCTTTATTTACTGAATAGTATAATTCAGTAAATACTCCTTTTACTTGAATTAGTTTCCAACCCAAAACACTATTAAGGGAAGTCACCCAAAAGTTGACACGTCGAATTTAAATTTGAAAAATAACAATTAGAGGTGCTAATGACCTCAGCAGTAGATGCACCAAAAGAAAAGGAAAAAATAAATAAAAAATAACGATTAGATTGAAGCATGGGCGTATATAGAAAATAATTTTGGGGGAGGGGGCTTAGGGCATTTGTGGATATGGAATACTAACAATCTAGAACTTGGAATATTAAGCCAATTAAAACGCTATTACACCCCAAAAAAAATATTTTTTCTAAACTAAGTGATCTTATATAATTTATTTTTAAGGTTTTTTTGACACACTTTTACCAATTTCGGGGGGGGGGGGGGGTACTGCAGCCCCCCTTATATGCCCAATGGATTGAAGAGAATTCATTTAGTTTCTCTCCAATAGAATGAACAGTAGCTTAAGAATAATGTTGGCTAACCTGATCAACTATGTAAGTGTTAATAACATCTGCAGCCATTTTAGTATGAAACTCCTGTTGCTCCCTCTCTCTTAGTAATTTTGGTAAGAAAGTCTTAAGAATTTTATTTTTTAATGCATGCATTAAATTGTTTGTCTTAGGAACTCTAAGACACTTAGGACTGTAAAAGGTATGACATATGTTAAATAAACAGATCTTGAGGTTATGGTAGTGTCCAATGAGTTCTTACATATCTACTATCTCAATGGGAAACACTTTAGGAAGACGGTTGTCAGTGATGCATACTAAAAAATTGAGTCGGGATTTTCATTAGGATTTCATCTGTTAAGATTCCAGTCATTAGAAATTAATATTTCTAATAATTTAAATCTTAAGTTGCCAACCTGATTTCCCAATGTTGTCAGACAACATTTTATAACAGTTTTCTGCATATTAAAATGGTCAGACAACTTCTTGTTCTATTTGTGCTAAAATGGTTATAATTGGCGGTGCCTCCAAAAGCTACTCACATCATCCAACCTATGGATGTATCAGTTTTCTAAACACTTAGGAAATGTTGGAAGCTCATGATTGGAGAGTAACCATATGGAAAGCGGTATCAAAATTAAAAAAAAAAACAATTCACAGAATTGCTGAAAGAAGTTATAAGAGAAGGGGTTACAGCCTCGGTAATTAGCAACTGTTTCCCTTAAATGTGGTTTGATTCCTTGGAACCGAGATTATGTTTCATTTCGCAAAGATAGTGAGAAAAAAAACGTTCAAATAGGAAAAACAGGTTCCTCTGATGGTCTCCAGGAATACAAGATATGCAATAGGAAGAAAAGACCTGGTAGAGAACCAGATACTTCAGTTTTCTGAAGTAGACTCGCGGAAAAGTCAAGTGGGAGACTTCTTAATCACTTCTTAATTTTTGGAAAGGAATTAAATTAACATGGAACAGATGGATAAGGAATGCCGTACCATACATGAGGTTCCTTCAGAAACCGGACATTCAACCTATTCTGAGGTATCTTTGATTCCAACATCATTGATTAAGGCAATAAATTTGAATGTCAGCAGTCCTCTACCCACCCCTTTTAAAAAAGCACTAATATGGCCTCCAATAAAGGTGGAATTCCTGAAAGCCAGAGAGCTTAACAAGAGTTAATTCCAAGTGTCTTCACACCTCACGATTTTTGGAAGTATACAGATGTACTGGTAACAGCCAATGTAGTGTAGCCAGATGTACTATTGCAACAAAATATACACTTGAGAATCTATCATAGTTAATAGAAGAGGGTAAAAAATGCAAATTTGGATGAAAAATACAGCTCTTGCAAAGCATGTAATTCACTCACTTGACCTCATGACATGTCACTTACATCGTCAATATAACTAAATTGTGTAAGATCTTTCGGATGATCATGTCGAAGTGGTGATAACCAATGTTTTACCAGATATTCTGCTGGCTTCCTCAGCATTTCTTCTGAGAATCCATGAGAGACCTCAGGGATTGGGTTGGTCATGCCTAGCACACCTTGAAACTTTGAGCCAGTTTTATTTTAAGGAATAAGGGTTTTCAAAAATAAAGATGCTTTAAATTAAAAACAGATTTGAGTTGAGTTATTTTAATATAACTATTCAAGTGAAATATAATACAGAGAGCAATAAATGTTATTTGCTTTTTACACTTTTTTCAGCAGCTTTTTTTGCTTTTACCATTTCTACAAGGTCCTTGTAACGTTTCATACAGTCTTTTTTACTTCTATTTGGAACACAATCAGCTATCCTGTCCCATCTCTCGGGAGTACTCGCTGGGTATGTTTTCAATGCTTGCTCCAGTAATCTTTGCTCCTCAGCTGTCCAGGCGTTAAGCTCCGGCCCGTCAAACCTGTAACAATCAGATAGGAAAAACTTTAATAAAAAAAGAAAGGATGGATGTTTAAAAATTTGATAATGATTTGAAAAAACGAATTCGCTTTACAGTATTTAATAAAATATACAAAACATATTCGGGCTGTTCAATTAGATAGATCTGTTCAATTGAGCACATGCGAACTTTTGGGAGGAAAATATTCCCTACACTTCTTTCTAGGATTCCACCATTTGCAATAGGACATTTGGGATAACATCGTCATTCGTATAAATACTTTTACTCTGCTCTTCTAGATTCTCACTTCTGAACAATTAAATTAATTCTAGATTCAAGTCATTTAGTTGAGAGATTTGAATATTTCAGAACTCTTCCGAACTACGCTCTGCTCACTTCCCACTTACACCCAGTTACTAGTTCCTTTTATTTGTTGAGGTAAGTCTGTGATGATAGAAACATAAAGTTATGTTGAAGTTCTTCAACACAATTTCAAAAAACAGAACTACAAAACATATGTAAAAGTAATATGTATGAGTTATGCCTAGTTTACACAAGCACAGTACATATAACCTAAGCATTTGTACTTACAAGTAATTAGGTTCTTTTTTAGGGACAAGTATAAATAAACACGGCAAGTACAAGTGAATAGGAATGGATGCTCTTTACTAAGCAACAAGTAAGCTTCCACCACCATTCTACTATGCAGTTGAATGTTTATTCCTTGTCACATTGTAAAAACAAAACAAGTGCTTAGTGGTGGACAGACCTTACTTGTACACTACATGCAAACGAATACTTGTCATGTGACAGTTGTGAGTGATAAGCTTGTGTTCATTACATGACAGACCGTACTGTATGCTACTTGTTCACCAACATGTGAGCTAGTATTTGACACTCGTCACTATGACAGGGAAAAACACTAACCTTGTGTAAACAAGGCATTATGCAGGGTTTAATGGTGGTTAAAATTATTAGTGGATGTTAAACATTGCAGGCTATTTGCCTGGATAACTGAAAGCAGTTATGACAATAATCTATTAAATAACTAGGGTATATTGCTGTTTACGTACCTCTGTGATGTTTCTGACACCTCAACACTGGCAACTTTCTTCTTCTTCTCGAGATTATCAAATGCCTTCTGATTTGCAGCAACTTTTACACTTTCATCTAAGGACTGAAGTTCTTTTGCTTTAGAAAGTACCTCTCGTGCATTAAATAAGTTCTCCCTCTTCTTTCCATGTTGATTCATAAAGTTTGCGACAACTTCCCATCTCTGGTTTGTACCAGCCGGAAAAAGATTAACAGCTTTAATAAGCAAATTAATATCGGCCTGGCTCCAATTTAAGTTATTAATATTAGATTGTCCATTAACTTGTTTATTATTAGACACCTTGAGATGGGTTTCTCTTTCTGTTTGTAAATTTTTTTCAATTTGATCAATTTTTGACAAAAAGAGATCTCTCCCTTGTTCTTTGATTTGTGTATTTAGTTCCTCTAATTCTTTAGCACTCAGAACTTCACAGAGTTTCTCAGTGTATTCCATGTGCTTAACCAAATCATTTTGTGATTCTGTAAAATAGTTATTAGCTTTACAGGTCTCTCGAAGGGCCTTCCTTTCTTTCTTTAAGGCTCTTTTTTGGGCTTCCCTCTCAGCTTTCAGTGCATTCTGCCTAGCTTTCTCAGCTGCTTCTTGTTCCTCTTTTTCCTTCCTTTTCTTCTCTTCAATTTCTTTCTGGGCTCTTTCGGTTTCTTCCTGTTTAGCTCTTGCAGCTTCAATTTTTGCTCGCTTCACTGCTTCTTTCTTGTCTTTGTCCTCCTGTTTGAATTTAACAATTCGAGGATCGTTGTTATAAGCTAGGTCAACAAGACTTCGTATTCGTGCCATTTCTTCTTTTTTCCTCTTAGCGCGAACCGCTTTATTCTGCTTTTCGATCCAGCGCCTCTCATCTCTATCTTGACCGCTTTCCTTAGCTTCTTCATCTTCATAAGAATATTCACGCCATGATTCAAAATTGTACCAAAAGCTATAAAAATTATTCACACTTTCCCTAGAAGCATCAGGCCCTCCTAACTGAGGAACTGGTACTTTTTCTGACCACTGAGAATTGAGCTGAAAATATTTATCAAACACAGTAAAAAAATCACCTTTTGAGATCTCAGAGTTTGTAGGAATATTATCATCAAAGTAAGGATCCACTGAGTCATAGGATCTTCTCTTTGTTTTATCACCTAAAATTTCCCATGCTTTAGTTATACATGTAAAGTAATCCTCATCCCGGTTTACAACTTCTCCTTTTGCTTTTCTCTTGTCCGGGTGGTGTTTGAGTACTTTTTGCCTGAATGCTGTCTTGACAATAGCAGCTGATGCTTTGAAACGTAGATCAGCAAGACCCAATACAGCATAATGATCCTGCTTCTTCCATTCTTTAGGATCTAGACTACGAAGGTAATCGTCATCGTTTTCGTCGATTGTAAAAGTAAAATCTTCAGATTGATCGGATGGAGAACTAGTTGCCAATCTGGGATCATTATCAGAACCTATGTTCCTAACGTATTCAACATAATATGGTCCCACACATTCAATAACTTTATAGTTAACACTCAAACCATTATTAGTTCCATTATTCATGTCAATAACCATTATTTATTTTTGTGGAGATTCAATTCTAAATATACACATTAGCCGCTCTATATACGATTTACCACAAATCGATAATAACGAAAACCCTTAAATAAAAAAAATAAAACACGTATAATACACTTAACCTATTACTAAAAGTATTAACATAACCTTCGTTCAATGAGCCCTGAAAGAACCTGTCCATCTGTTCATTGTTAGATGAATTTTCAAAAACTTATTTAAATTAATTGCTACTTTTAATTATTAACTGCACTATTTTATTTGTATATATTTGTTTGCTTATATTTTTAAATCCTAATTAAAAGTTAATAATAGTATTGTAGGCAAGTCTTATATAACTTTTCAGTCGTAAACTTAAAAAATAACAATAAATATTTAATAATTTTCGTTCACTAAAATATTTTTTATCTCTTCCTAAGCCAAATATACTTTATTTAAAGATATGCAGAGTAGGAAACATATAGCGAAGGTGTTGTCTTGACTGTGTAATGACGCTATATCGCCATATTGTCTTATATTTTGTGCGGTATCCAAGTGGTTGATTATTTCGTTGGGAGTTAGTGTTATTTTACGTTACATATATGAGTAAGTCTTCTCGGAGCGATAAGTTAAAGGGCCACGGGATGAAAAGGAGAAGCAGCAGCAGAGATTACCCGCCTATCCGGAGTAAAAGATCAAGATCAAGTATTGGAAGGTATGACAGTTCAGATGAAAGAATTACCCCTGACCGCATTCGACGTCGTAGCCGGGCGAGATCACCTACTCCTCGCCGGTACCCTTCTCCTGGCTCACACCGCAGTGATTATAGGTCTCGGGATGTTGATAGATCATATCCAAGTTATAAAGTGCTATGTGTAAGTGCATTACATCCAAAAGCTAGTGATGAAGTAATCAAAGATACTTTATATAGAGAGTATAAAAAATTCGGAGATTTGAGCATAAGAATTTCTCATGACTTAGATGAAAGAGTTGCTTATGTATGTTTTAGAAATTCTGAAGATGCTAGAGATGCAAAAAGGAGTAAACCTAGAATAATTTTATTTGATAAAGTAGCACTTGTTGAGCCAGTATATGAAAGCAGAAGTACTTCAGAAACATACAGACCAAGGAGTAGACCGAGGTCAAGAAGTTTAACTCCTGATCATGACAGATATTATCGAAGTCCAGAACACCGAGGACCAGACAGGAGTGTAGAAAGAATGTATGGGCCTCCTCCTGTCATGCAGTATAGGGAATACCGGCATGATGTACTTTCGATGCACCATCCTGACTTCATTAGGGGGCCTCCTATGCACCATGGAATGCCTCCTCATATTCCTCCTGTCCCTCCTCATCATTATGGGCCTCCTCGACATATGATGCATGGTTTTCGCCCACCTCCTCCTCATTTCGAGCATAAGGTCGAAAATAAAAAAGATAAATTCCCTAATTATTTACATCACGTACCTCCTGAAGATGACCCTCTTGCTACTCGTACGCTTTTTGCTGGTAACTTAGAAGTTAATATATCGGACGAAGAACTTAGACGAATATTTGGGCGTTATGGGGTTGTTGAAGACATCGATATAAAACGGCCTTTACCAGGCACGGGTAATGCTTATGCTTTTGTTCGGTATCAAAATTTAGACATGGCTCATAGATCAAAAGTAGAACTTTCAGGTCAATACATAGGAAAATTTCAATGTAAGATAGGTTATGGGAAGGCAACGCCAACTACACGGATTTGGGTTGGCGGTTTGGGTTCATGGACATCACTTGCACAATTAGAAAGAGAATTTGATAGGTTTGGGGCTATTAAAAAAATAGACTACATTAAAGGGGATACTCAAGCATATATACTGTATGATTCTATTGATGCAGCTACAGCTGCTGTAAAAGAAATGAGAGGTTTTCCATTGGGGGGTCCTGAGCATAAACTAAGAGTAGACTTTGCCGATGTTAATCCAGTCCCTCCAATGAAACCAAAACCCTTGCCTGGTGAAGAAATGGGGACTGGGGATTTTAGGCCTCGGGAAGCCTTTCCTTATCCTGAGCCTCACTACGAGTCCTGGGGTGAAGGCGATTACTATGCTGGATCTCGGAGCTTCCGAGGTCGAGGAGGAAATGGTGGATGGACTGACAGGAGGGGTAGGTATCGATACGGAGAAGAAGAATGGCGAAGATCAGAAGAATACGATAGGTATAAGAGATCTGGTTCTCGTGAAAGGTCTCAAGCTCCTTCAGAAACTAGTGAAGGTCACAATGGTGTATTGAGTTCTGTGAGGACATTGCCTGAACTTGCTAAAAAGTGTGTTACTTCATGGAATGGTGCTCTTATTCTGAAGAATTCGTTATTTCCAGCGAAATGTCATGTTACTGATGGTGATGCTGACATAATTGACTCTTTAATGAAGGATGAAGAAGGCAAGCCATTACTAAAGATAACACAAAGGCTTCGTCTTGATCAACCTAAGCTTGAAGATGTGTCTAAACGGATTTCGAGTTCGAGCAGTCATGCTATTTTTCTCGGTTTGTCAAATGCTACGAACATGACGAGTAGTGATGCTGCGGTTCAGACTAGACCTCTTAGAAATCTTGTGTCTTATCTTAAACAAAAAGATGCAGCAGGTGTGATATCTCTGGTGAACAAAGATACTGAAGGAACAGGAGTACTTTATGCTTTCCCTCCTTGCACGTTTTCTGCAGATCTTCTAAAACGTACAGCCCATAGTTTGTCATCTGATGCTCTTAAAGAAGATCATTTAGTGATAGTTGTAGTAAGAGGAGGTACAGCCTAATGTGAGAACCTAACGTGAATTATTAACTTCTTTTTTTTTTTTTTTTAATATTTAGGACAAGTTAATTGTTTTATTTATGTGACGAAATGCCGACTATCATATTTATCATTGAAATAGTGATTGTTATTGGGAACTTCATAATTATTTTTTGTACTGATGCTCATACTTGTTAATTGTGCAATCTTCAATGATTAACTTTAGTGACAAAATGTTTAGTGAATTTATGTACACAATAGATTTGTGTAAATTGTGATTATTATGAATCATAGTTGTGCTATTGTTTTTTGTGCAGTGGCATATGTAATACTCTCCATTTTATTTATATTTTGCTGAGTGATTAGTTTTGTTCTTTTTTTTTTTTTTTTTTTATCCGACACCAAAGTTATCACAAGATATTTTTTTATTGTGTCCGTTAAAACCAATAGTGGTGTGAAGTGTAATATTGTGGAAAATAGATGCTTTCGCTTCATTGTGTAATTTTACTAAACTACCCATGTCTGTGTGAAAAGTGGTTTTTGTGATCGAAATATCAAAGTTTATTTCCATTTGATTTGGTTAATTTATTTTTATTTGTGGGGAATACTGAAAAAATTAACTTAGCATTCGCGAATGTAGTGTTGTGAAAACAAAACAAAAAAATCACCGCAACAGTTCGATAGTGGATATAAACCTAGTGAATGTTTCTTGTGATTTTTTTCTTATTCATTTTCTTTTATTATTTCATTTTGTGCACTGAAACTTGAGTGTTAACGACAAAATAGTTGTGGTGAAGTTGTTTTGACAATTCTTTAATTGACAATCTTATTTATTTTCGGGGAAACTTGTATTCGTATACTGCTGGATGGTAAGCTTTATATTTTCATTTAATATTTGTTATAAATGTAGGCCATTTCAAAAAGAGAGAAAATTGGCTCCTCTTTTAGTTTTATCAGATTTTCTTAATTTTTGTCTTGTATATTTATTTCTCTTTAATTTTAATATTATATAATCATTTTATTAGAATATATTACTGATGAAATGAAATCGAAATGTGTTTATGGCTTACATTTATATAATTACACTCTTTTAGTAGATTACTTCATAAGGAATTCATGGGCTAAGGTAATTCTGTCCTCAAGCTCAGACGTTAGTGTTTCTTATTCTGTGGAATAATCTGAGGTTTCCATTTATTTAATAATACTAGCTATTATGGTGGTCATTGCCTTGATTGCTTGGCTGGCGGGCTCTTGCCATCCATCTCAAACAAAAATAATGACAGCCCAAAGGTCTTTAATTTTGGTTTAGGTATAATGAAATGCTGGAGTCTGTGTTTCCTTCAATATAGAATGTAACAAGGATGATTGAAGTTAAGAACCATTTTTATTCCTGCATAAGTGCTTTTATAGTTAAAATAAAAATATTGTGCGCCATGATTCTAATTAAATATGTAACCATAACCACATTTTTTAGAGAAAAATAGCAACTTCCATATCTCAACCAAATTACTGTTGGGAACACAAAACTTTTCTAGACACATATCCCCGTTCCGGAGGAACATGGACAAAAACAGGAGTTTTTTTTGGGGTAGGAGGAATAAAAATAATTATCATTTGGGGACCAATTAAATCATAAATGCTTATGACATTATGGGCTTATATTTATGTACTATTAGCACTAAGAAGGTTATGCTGGCCCTGAATTAGATCAAGACTCAGAATTTTACTATCACGGTAATAAATAGAAAATATCTGTTAAAATTTGTATATTGGCGCAACAGTCATCTAGCATCCCAATGTGTTACGACAATTACATCCTTAATAATTAAATATATTTTTAAGACGTAGTTGTGCTAGTAACTCAATTTGCAGTTGCATTGATGCTCTACTACAGATAACAAGCTGCCAAAATTGAATGGTAATTTTTTTTTTTTTACAAAATTTCTAGAAATATTAAATTCAATCTGTCTTTTTTGGAGTATAAACTCTTAAGCATTATTGTTAGAGCACTATAAATTGACATTACTTCCTACTGTCTATTCAATCCTTGCCCCATGAATTTCTTTGTCAGTCTGCCTTAAAGAACACAACTAATGAAATTATTGTAGGATAATTTATTTTGATGCTAGTGATATCGAACACCAATAATGTTCGGTGCTTATTTTTGACTCAAATAAGAATTTATTTATGCATTTATGAAATAAACGTATCCATTTTTTTTTTTTTATTTGTAATCATGCCTGATATTTATTTTTTCCAATAAGATCTATATATTGGTTTATAGTAAAGCCAGAAACATGATTACCTCTATTATAGAAGAAGAAAAAAATGTGCCTGATTTATCACATGTATTTATAAAGAATTACATAATAAATATTTTTCTATACAGACCGCTATTTTTTTTATGTAAGACAATATTAACCCAGAATACTTCAAATTGATTTTAGTTGTCAAACCAGAATTAAGAAGGTAACCAATATATTATATTATTATTATTTAAATTTTAACGTCCATTTATAATTAACTCAGAATTTTAGGACGGTTTATC
This sequence comes from Gonocerus acuteangulatus, assembly GCA_946811695.1. Taxonomy (NCBI): domain Eukaryota; kingdom Metazoa; phylum Arthropoda; class Insecta; order Hemiptera; family Coreidae; genus Gonocerus; species Gonocerus acuteangulatus. Next base: position 44,786,710 of record OX328131.1, read on the forward strand.
TATAGGTTACCACTCTTTTCTAGCAAGGATAGGGCTGATGCCTTTTCTTTTTTCCAAAGTGGGAAATCAAACCCACGGAGTGCATACGAATATATCTTATTGGTAATTCTTAGCAATGAGGACCCAAACTTGGCTTTTTGTGAGAAACTTCATGTACCTAAACTACAATCTTGACATAATTTTGACTTAAATAAGTAAAAAAAAAAAAGCGCGAAAACAAATGTCGCAAAGCAATTTAACAATATTTATCGAGAGGAGATCATTGACCATTGGTATTGTGAAGGTAGATTTAGTCAGTGTTTATGGTATCTTAATAAAACTACATTTTTTTACTAGGAAATGTGTTCTCTGGAAAAATGTTTGAACATCCGTGAGGCATAGTTTTCCTTCTCATCATGAAGGCTTGAATTTCAAGCAGAAACGTCAGTGAAAATAAAACAAATTTTCTTATTAAAAATATTGTTTTACAATATTTTGTAAAAAAAAATATTTTGTGGGAATTTTGCCCAGAGTACAATTTTGCAATCGTTATAAATGCATTGGATTTGTTTCTTATAGTCAGTATGCATTCTCTTAAACATAAATTTTGCAATATGGCCAATATGATGGTGTTTTATATTCCTATATTTGCAGAACATTCCCTCAAAAGATAATCCCTTGACAATTTTACAATCACTGTGAGTTAATCCTATCAGAGATTGTCGAGGTACGTAAATTCTGTTAATCCTACGTTAAAAAATACGGTTTAAGTGCATTGAGACATTGTTTTTAATTGTTTTTATTTAGATTGAAATGTATGTAACATTACACAAAAGTCCCTGTTTGGGCGACTTCTAGCTCAGAATTACCATTACATTAAAAGAAAGTTATTATGTGTTTATGTTAACGAGTTTCTATTTGAAAAGCTAATTACAGATTCAACCAAAAAACATTTTGAAGGAAGTAGGACATATGACTTTCTGAAGTATTTCTAAATCCAGGTTCATTTACTAATCTATTTTTCTATAGAAATAGTGCATCTGCTACATTTTGATATTTTATCATTACCTTTGATGCTATAATGCAGGAAAGAATATTTATTAGTTTTTGTGTAGCAGATTTAATATTCTTGGCAAATTTATCTGGTCTAATTTGTGTGCCAAGATTCAGCTCTCTCGGCATGCCAGAACCCATAACTCCGTAGGTTGCCTGAGTATTTTTCATCCTGAATCTGGTTGGATTAATATTTAAGATATTCCTGCAATCTTCATTCTCCTTAATTTTATTGTAGATTACCTGAGAAGATATAACTTCAAAAGCATTTCAACACGTATCTGCCATCATCTGAACAAATTGTTTCATTTATTTGTTCTTTAATTTTATATTAAAATAAGAAACAGTAAGCTTGCGGTTTCCCACTCGAAATCGTTCAAACCAGTGCTACAATTGTCGCTCACTAACGACATTTTCTCCTTATATTTCTACAGGTTTCCGATAAGTTAAAGCAGAATTTTCTCCTTTATTGAATTCCCAAAGCCATAACATGGCGTTAGTGGTTTCTTGGGAGATCCATTCCCATGAAATTTCAGCACAGAATAAATGTGTTTTACACACGAAAACATGATAAATAGAAGTATATTTTACTTCTAAAAGTAAACAAAAATAAATTTAAATAGAGGGAACATAAACATACAGAATATTAATAACCGACATTACTTATGGGATGGCTTGATACTTAAAGTTTCAAATGTAATTATTTTGTTTTGTTGAACAAGTTAATCACTTTTTAACATTCTTCTTATAACTTTTAGCAGTAAAATGAATATCTTGATAAGTTGAGGAAAAAAAGAAGGAAGTGGGTATTATTTGCCTGTCGATTTACAATGTTGCTTTCCACTAATAGATTCATTAGGGTCTCTTTTATTTGTTATTTTGTGCCAGCAGATATTTAAATTTGTTTAACGTAAAATATTAAATAAATGTATATAGTGAAGATGGAGATAGTTAGCCGTTGCAGAGATACGAAGACAAGGTATAGTTGGGATTCGGCTAGGAGAAAAACGTCAGACTTTCAGGAAGAAATCTGTATTTTGACGTTTCGGCTGCACATTGGCAGCCGAACTATACCTTGTCTTCGTATAAATGTATATAGCAAGAAGGTTGAGATATTCTATTCTGTGCTTTTCCAATCACAGCGTATAAGGAAGCATTCAGAGGATTTTGTGGACCTAGTTTCTCAGAGTCTGACTTTTATATTATCACATTGATGTTTATAATTTGTGGACTATTAGTATGTTAATTGAAATAGGTATGTGATATTAAGATCAATTTTCAAAATTTTACGTTTCAACTCTGCAGGTATTTGAACTCAGATCTATTTTACCATCGGGTGGCAAGCCAATTCGGCTATCGAGCATCATATAAAAGGTTAGCAAGTTAATTCTACTAAAGGAGTGAATGCTTCAGATAGAATGCATAGCGTCACGTTTATCTGAAGCCAGACAATGTTATTGTCAAATAAGGCTCAGAGTAAGTGCCCATACTAAGATAAAAAATGTATTTTAACATTGTACTATACTCAAATTGGTATGCACCATCACTGACTTATTTTTCAAGTATTAGCATAACTCATTGATGATGTATACCATCGTGTATATTATAAAGTGGATAATGAATTTAAATCCTAGTACAAGCACCTAATCTGAGCCCTATTTTACGTAAACATTTCCTTGCTTCAGATAAATACGGAACTGTCCCCTGGATCTGAAAAATTAGAGGAATCAACTAACCATTTTCTGATGTGAAGCTTGATATAATATTTTTAACAGGGAGGGGGGGGGGTTTAACGGTGCTAATAATAATAAGTAATAGTAATTATAAATATAAAATAGTACCAGGTTAACATGTCAGTTGCAAACTGCTCAATTAAATTGTTAAGAAATATACATTTAATTTAATTGGAGTCAAATAATAAATATTAAGGTAACAGAAGGTATACCAGTTATTTTGTTAATAAGATGAATATAAAATGAATAATTTCAATATAAACAGCTACATTATAAAACTATACATTTAATTTAATTGGATTTAAATAATAAATATTAAGTTACCAGAAGGACATGTTAAGTGTTATTGTGGTAATAAGATTAATATAAAATGAATAAGTTCGATAAAAACAGATAAAATAAGACGTTTTATTTTTAGACACTATTTTTAATATTACTCCTCATAATTTCTTCCATCAGAAGAGATAGTTGACGGTTGTGCTTACAAAGGTCAGCTTTTAGTCATAATAGTTACTTTTTCAAAAAAACATGAGTTTTTATTTCCCTCTTGGGTTGAAATTCACCCTTTAGTTGTTACGTAATTGCACACTTTGTTGCACATTAGACACTGAAGCAACTTGTAAACGAAGCAGTTCTTCCTCCCCCAAATGAAGGCTTGAAATTCAAGTCAACATGTTGGCAATGAAAACATGTTTTTATACAATTATGTCCGAACTGTTGACTATTTTCACCTTTTCATTATTTATTTATTTTTTATTATCATTATTATTTCTTCAACTTAGTTTATAAAAATGAAACATCCTGATTTTTACTTTTATGTTTATTCTGATCTTGATAATTTATATTGTTTAACTCAGATGAAATAAAATGTTCATTGTTGTTTTTTAAATGACTTTGTTTGTTGTTGATTTTATATTATTACTAAATTTATAATCATCGTTTTATTTTCCTGGTTAATTTTTTATGGCCCTAATAAAGGCTTGAAAGACAAGGGAAATGACAAAGATCACATTTATTTTTTTTTAAAATGTTTTTTCATTCATCTATTTTGACTAAAACTAACTATCTCCGTCTTAGAAATCTCTCCATCCAATGATCTCTTTATAGTAATGTGATAATAAATTAACACATTATATAATTTATTTCTATATTTTTATACAATTCAAATTATGTAACAGTGAATATTACACAGAAGGGAAGCATTTTCCCTCTTAAGTACTAGGATACCGCAATTGAAAGGCAGACTTATAATGGAGGCCTTGGCTCAGGACTGAGTTGTTGAGCTGCAGAAGAAGAATATTGCATATTTCACTTTCGCAATAACTAATATTTTCTCCATTTTTCATGCCGTTTTTCCACAGTTGCATGTAACACTGTAATTGGGCAAGTCGCTTGATGAAACATTCAGTACACTCTCTTCTGCCAACTGTAACAAACAATTGTAGTAGAACATGAGGAATTATAATCACATCAAGAATAATGATTATATTGTAATAGTAATTCATGGTTTAATCACTAATTCAGTTATACTTATACCAAAATATAATTACATTCAATTTGTTGGATGTAATTAAATTAAACGTTTTGAGAATTCGTACTTTCAAATGCCTGTTCGTAATAATTGTTAATGATTATTACCAGCAATTCAATTATAAATGTAATTACTTATTAAATTGTTCATGGATCTCATCCAAACCTTTTCTATCTCTTCTTAGGAAAATATAAAACACATATATGAGCGTTTAATCAAGAGAAACTTAAAAAAAAAATTTGAAAACTGCAAAATTTGATTTTGAGTTTTTTCAAAGTATCCCTTTTTCAGTCTTTGGTATAATATATTTAGAGGTTACATTTAAAAAAAAAAAAAAAAACACACACACAAAGGGGTGCTTGTATGTAACCCCAGTATTGTAAAAAATGCTAGCAGAAAAAATAAGGAATAGGTGGATATATCCTATAGTAAGTAATAAAACTTAAAACAATTATAATTAAATGTTGGACATTTATTTTTTAGAGTAACAAAACACACTTCCTTCTATTTAGCATTGTTTTATTTTAACACAAGAAAAAAAAAATTAAAGTGGATCTTTATTTTTCCAAAGATTCTATTTGACACTTGTTTATTTCAACACAAATAAATTGAAATTAAATCTTATGAATACCAAAGTTTAAAAAAATTAAACAGTTATAAATTAATTTTGTATTCCCTTTTATTAAGAGTATTTAGACTTTTTCAGAAGACAGATAAAGTTTTAAAATATCAATATTACTATTTTTTAAAAAAAGTCTGTCACACAGGAGCTGCAGAACTAAGCATATTCCCCAGCAAGTTGGTTAGTTATAAATAACACGGAGTTTTTGGATGGGTTATCTAGAGGTTACCATCCTTTTCTAGCCAGAATAGAGGTGATGCCTTTTATTACCACCCCTAGTGGGAATCGAGCATCTAAGCGCGGAGTGCTGACCCCTTAGGACCCAAGGCCATCAGACCGAAAAAACTAATTGATAAATAAATGTAAATAGTTTACCCCTTTGAAATTCTTATTCTACTTTGTATATTATAGACGTAGTTTCATTGGACGAGAACAAAAATATATTTTTTACTAAATTATTGAAAAACAAAATTGGTTCGACACTACAACCGCCTCTATTAGAGCGATTTCGCTTATTTTTACAACACTTCTTTATCCTAACTTGGGCAGAATTTATATCAAATTTTGTAGCAAGGTACTCAAAATTATAGGAAAGTAATGACAAATTAATAATCTGGATCCCAGGGTTAACCCCTCTCCAGATAGACTGAGTTTGCTGGTTAGCGAACTTCTTCAAAAGTTAACTATGGGAATGCTAGTTCTGTGGTGAAAATAACAATAAAATTGTGGCTGCTAATGTGTTACAAAATATGTGTGTATATATGTATATATATATATATATATATATATATATATATATATGTGTGTGTATATATACATACATATATATATATATATATATATATATATATATATATATATATATACATGAATAAATACAGTTTAATGAGGGTAATTTTTGGTTCCCATTAGGTAGTTTCGAAGGATTCAAAAATTTTTAAAAAAATTGTAAAGCCAACTATTTTAGCCTTCTTTTGCTATTGAGGTAGGTCTTTTGCAATCATGAAAGAATTTTTGAAAACTTTCTTTAAATCTTCATCAATACTATCTACTACAAACTGGAAATAACCCCAGTTAAAATTTATTTTATTTATATATAAATAGATCTTTTTGCATTATAGCGGCGGTGGTATTATTTTATTTTATTTTTTTTTTTTTTGAAAACTTGGTATTTAGCATTTCCGTAACAAAAAATTGGACGAATTTTTTCACCAACTAAATATGTCCATCTGGAGGGGGTTTACTCTGGATTCAAATTATTAATTTGTGCCTAAAGCTCAACATTTTTCTTATATCTACTATATATTTGTCAAATACCACTCACTCACTCACTGACCTATCATCGCCCAGCCCAAACCACTCGACAGAAAATTTTGCATGGACACTCCCTATATAACGTAGGCACTTGCTAAGAAAGGATTTTTTGATATTCGAATTTTTAAGTATTTTGAGAGGGGATTAAAGTTTTAGTTGGTTAGAGCAGGCAAGCCTAGGCAGCATACGTTGCTAGGGCGATAAAGAACAGCTGTTATTGTACTGTGTCTATTTCATAGTATTATGTTTAATCGAGGTTAATTTCCACTATGATGGCAGTCCTTGAATTACTACAAAATTTATAGTAATAAATTTCACAGCTTATTTAATAAGCTGTGATTTCGGAGGCCTGGTGGCCGTGAGTGTTAAGGCGTGAGCACTCAACAATCCGTGCCAAGGGTCGTGGGTTTGATTCCCACTATGGGGTGGTGGCTTTTCTATATAATAATAATAATAATAATGGACATTAACATTTAAATAAACTGTGATTTTGTCCCTCATAGAGTTTACGCTATAACTGGTGATGATAATAAGCCTCTTCGCCCATCAGCATCCCCAGTTAGAGCACTTCATGGTAATGCTCGCAAATATAATGGATGTTTCCAAATGACATCTTGGAAACATAAATTTTAACATACATTTATTATTGACAAATTTTAACGTGTACTGGTTAAACTTCTGTTACTTGATACTGCCCCGGAGCGTCCCAGTGTCAGTAAACATTATACTTTGATTACTTATCAATTGATGAATGACTTATAGTATGACGGGAACCGTGATATAATAAACTGCACAAAATTATGTAGTAACATTAATTATGATGATACATTATTTAATGAAATAAAATAACTACTTATCTGTCGTGATGAAGCACGGGTGCAAGAGTTTCTCCAATTTATTCTCTCCGTACAAACATAGTTACTTAAAATACATTACGGGTTAATCAAGGAGGACAACAGCCTTGTAGAAAGGTAGCAGAGCCAGTTCATGACCCTTTTTGCTTTGGAAGAAGAAAGAGGCTTTATTTTGGACAGTGACTCTGAATAATTTGAGCAAAATCAATTTAATTGTACAATATACCTTTTTTTTTTTTATTTTTTGGCGCACCGACAACTGGGCCATTAGCGCCGGCATACATTATGTGGCAAGTAACCTTCTCAATGGGCCCTGAGATGAGAAAAAATCCTGCCACCGGTGGGACTCGAACTCTCATCTGCATGAGAATCTAAGGCGTTAGCCACTAGACCAGGGGGAGACCCGATATACTTATTGTCTGCCATCCCATACTGGCCAGCGAAGGAGACTGGGGCCCAATCCTACCTCGGTAGGAGGGGAGACCCCCAGGATCTGTAGTGCCGACTCTTTGACGTCCGGGGCAACCCTGCGGGGGCGTGCTCGCTGGGAGTGACTTGTGGGCTTGGCGTCCTTCTTAGGTTGGTCGCCTCGCCACCGGCACGGCCAACATTGAGTGGTTATGTAACAGGCACGGGACCTGCCCTCGGGAGATCAGGTTGAGTCCCCTGGAAGGAAACCGTAGGGGGTGCTTTTATCACTTCCGGGCCAGTGACCATTCTGGTGCTTAGGGGCTTATGGCACGGTCATGAGTGCCAAAATAATACTGTGGTTGGGTTGGTGGAAGGAATCACGTTGTGATTGCCTGTCGCAGCGTAGTGGTCATATGGTTAGATGATCTGCTGTAGAGTGACCAGAATTTGGAGGTATTCTGTAATAGAGCGAGACTCAAGCACTCTACAGCGGGGAGGGAGCCATTGTAGTAGGTCCTTTCCTGAGGGCCGTCTTGCGATCTTCCATGGAATGAGAAACCCCATGGGGGATCGCAGGGAAGCCCTCATCTCAGTGAGCGTGAAGATTGTGTGTTAAAGGAGGGGTTCAGTGAGGACTTAACAAGTTATATACGTTCCCCTGTCCGTTTCCACAATCTGACGCGCGTACACCTGCCTTCCCATACTGTTTTATTGAGCTATACTTATAAAGTATCCTGACAATAAATATTAATTGTTTGTCTCTGGAGGCCAAGGGGTACAAGTGATGCATGTTATAATTATACATTGATAATAGACATTAACAATTATTTTTTTTTTAAACTATATTACTGCCATTTCAATTGATCCATAGTAGAAACATAATTTAAACATTATACTGACTTACACTTATCAGGGAATTTACAAAAATGATTTAACTTTAAACTGTATATCTCAATATGATTATATTGTCACTTGTACCCCTTCCCATCATATGTTGTGGGCATCTAAAGAGGAATATGTGGTGTAAAAATAAACTAAATTGGTCCATTCGGAAATTATTAATTTGCCTACTCCAACCATTATTTTTACTATCTAGCAACAAGATCCTGAACCAATGAGAAAGTTGTGAAGTAAAAAACTAAAAAATAATCGGAACATTAGAAGTCTGGGTTTAATCTGGGGAAAAAAAATCATTAAAAAAATTATAATTTTGTCAGCTGTTATTTACAAATTGTCAAAACTATTCATGTTTATTTTGTATTTATAATACCGCGACAAACTGGCTTTTTCTTTTGGTGCCACGAATTACCACCTTGGTGCACCTAACGCCTCAAGCCGAGGCTGTAACAAGATATTTTATTTTATTTTATTTATTTTCTTTGTTTTTTTTTCTCTTCCATTTGTGTAAAAACTATTTTTTTTTGGTCCAAAATAAAAGAGAAATTTTTTTTGTATTTATAAGGATTATTTTAAACAAATTATTAAGGAATGTAGTATACACTACCTTCTGAGAAATGTGCTTAGTTATGCAGCTCCTGCATGTTGGCCTTTATTTTACCAAATAAATACATTTATAGATCATGACTCAGATATATAAAAGTAATTTCATTCAATATATGATATTCTATTCAACGTATTTCTGACCATTAATTTCATATATTTATTCTTTTGGATATGTATGGTGCAGGTCAAAAAAATAGTACTCCTTTTTCTTATGTACTACTTTATTATTGGCTTACCCTACATGTCTTGTGGCCTTCATGCCACCTCCTCAGGGGCCATAAAATCCCATGTGTGGTCTGCTAATATGGGTGGCGAGCAGACTGCACATGGTGATTTAATTGCCCCTGAGAAGGTGGTATGAAGGCCAAGAAACATGTAGGGCAAGCCAATAATAAAGTAGTACATAAGAAAAAGGAGTACTATTTTTTTGACCTGCGCCATATATATCCAAAAAAATTCTTTATATGAATATAGACATATATCTTGGAAAATAATTAACCATCAGAATAAAACTGGTTTCAGAAATTTACTTTTTTAATGAACTCTGAATACAAATATAGGTTGATATTCACCACAAACAAAACACACATTAGATAAAAAAATCCTTCCATTAAACTAAATGTTTTGTTATCTTTGGCTGAATATATATACATCAGTCACAAACGTTATTAGCTATTAACAAATAGCAAGGTTTCTTTAATGTGGCTAATTTTTTGTCAAAAGATAAGGCACACAAAAAGATGCAAGTAGCTAATCAATTGTTATGATATGATGGGGATAGAAAATGAATATATACTAGGAAAAAAAGATTTTAAAATTTATTATTCTAATTATAAATTTACTTGTATTATAATAATATATTTTATATACAGGAAAACCATCAAGAAAATAGGGAAGTAATCCCACTCATAATGTGGCCATTGTAGGGGAATTAAAAGAATCGATTCTAACAAAATAAAAATCTATCTTCCACAAGAAGATTAGTAATTTAAATTAATTGCAAAGATTGTAATAATGAATGGGAGAGTCACTGCATTTCTAAAAAAGAATGATAAAACAGCACTTAAATGTTTATATAATACGGAAAATATAACTAATTGTTCCATACAATATAAAAACGTATACCATTCCACAAATGTAGAATTATAGAATAAGGAAAAATCCATGCGATTCGATTTATTTAAAATTTTACTTTCTTTAAAATTAAAACTATGTTTCTTAGTTAATGGGTGTTCCATCAATGCTGCATTATTCTCTTTTGTTGTACTATTCTTTTTGTAATATTTGCGCCGATTCCCCAATATAACATGAGTTACCATTAATTTTACAAACGTATTTTGTTAGTTCTTTTATTTTTGGCCTTCCATTTTATACTCACATAGAAAAGCTGGTGCGAAAATATCATCAAACACTTCCAGCCTCCAGGAGTTGCGTCTTTTATCAACTGGGACAAATAAAAATGGCTCGAATTAAACACAGACTATATCAAGACATTTTAAACCTATAAATTTCACTTGAAAAAAAAAATGTGTATAATACGTTTCTTGTATTGGACCAAATAAATTGATTTTGTGTTTTTGTGTCCTTAATATTACTAAAACTATTTTCTATCTTCTACTAATCCATTTTTACAAATATTTTCAAAAGTCATTTTTTGTTTGTTGGAAATTAAATGATGATAGTCATGTAATCCTGTGGAGAAGGAGAAAATTCACTAAAAGTAGGATGCCAATTTCAAACAAAAATTTTCAGAGAGAAAATAATGAACATAATTTTTTTTTGTTGACAAATTATAAGATGTGCCAGAATTTTTGCAGATTATCTTATATATATATATATATATATATATATATATATATATATATATATATATATATATACACACATACACATACATACATGTATCTAGTCATTTTAAGACCTTCATTAATTCCTAATGTCACTACTAATAGTGATATCAATGTAAACAAAAGATGATGAACATAAATGCTCAACACTTGTCCAAATATTTAATATTTTCCCCATGAATGCCCACCCAGCTGAGTAAACAGGTATATAGGTGGTCACAACCTGACAGTACCCCTTTGCCAGAGCACTTAGGGAATTTTTGCCTTAAGATGAGGTTCGCTTTAGTGGCAGCCTTGATTTCTTACGTCATTCTTGGTGTAGCCGCAACATCTGCTAACAAAACTGCCATCCAAGGAACTAAGAACGAAACGGCTTCCGACAGTTCCAAGGCTCCACAACCTGTAAAAGAGGAACCAGGTAAGTCTTAAGTAAAGTTAGTCGGCTGTTTGTCTTTAAAATATATTTTGGCAAATATATAAATTGAGTTATACCTGCACAACACAGTAAACAATAATATAATTTTTTGAGCTAAGACGGTTGCGAATTCTCAGTGTAAATTTTTTTAAGGTGCACCGACAATTGGGCCATTAGCGCCAACATCCATGGTGCAGGCTGAATTCGAACCCCTTTCTTCCACCAACCAAGGCGTTAGCCACTAGACCAGGGGGGAGGACCTATTAAGGCAGTTATTTTAGGAGACTTAGTTGGATTTTGAATGGTTACCTTCAACTTACCATGCTTTCCCAACTGTTTTCAAGTTATTGAAAGAGTAAGTAGGAACAAGCAATGGCCTAGAAACAATTGAATGAGTTCTTTAACCAGCAAAATCCGTCCATTTGGAGGGCCTATACCAGCCTCATTTTTGTTATAATAAAACGAAACTTCTGTCGATCGAAATTGCTGTTGTATTACAACGAAACTTGGTATACGTCGCGGGTATCTAAGGAGAAAGATGTGTTTTTTAAAATAAACTAAATTGGTTCATTAGAAGTTAGGGTTTACTCTGTATTATGCTCGAATCGAATTAAGCTGCCAAACCTCGGGTGTGGTACTGCTCCCAATAGGGGCACTGCGTCCGGTTCCTAAGTTGTTATGATTGTGGGAAGTTCTCTATTTACACGTGGGCACTTTTATTATTCCTGAAGATCCACGGGCGTATATAGAAAATAATTTCGGGGGCGGGCTAAGAGCATTTGGGGGTATGGAATACTTACAACCTAGAACTTGGAATAGTTAACCAATTAAAACGCTATTACACTAAAAAAAATATATTTTTTCTGGCCTAATTGATCTTATTTAATTTATTTTTAAGGTTTTTATGACACATTTTTACCGACTTCGGGAGTAAAAACTAAGGGGGTGCCCCCTCAGCCCACCCCCCTTATATAAGCCCATGTCAAGATCAATAAACAGAAATGTCGTTTCGTGTATTTATTAAGTAGTAGTAGTTCGTGTACTACCTTGCATACACAATACTCTAAAAGAAAATTAATTGAAAAAATTACAATAGATTTAGCTGTTTATCAACGAAAAGCCTCAACCCTAGGAGGTTTTCACGTCAATTTTGCCGGAAAAAACAGTGGCCCGGTATTTGGATTCTGCTGGTTAACGAATGCTTTCGTCTGAGGCGAAGTATTTTTTTACGAAATTTCACCCGAAACGGTACATTTCTTCGGCTGTTAGAGCGCGAACTGACAAACATGATATATATATGTGTGTGTGTGTGTAAAATTAATTAATTAAAAAAGGTAATAAGTCACACGGGGATCAAGAGAACGCTCGGGCTTCAGATTACAACTAACTTTATTCATTCCGGCTGGATCTATATAGCCCCAGCTTAATTGTTTACATCCACAGAGTCGATGGTGGCGTGGTGGTCTACCGCTCCCCTAAAAAACCACCTCCAGTTTCCGGAGGTTTCTCCAGAAACTTCAATACCTCTTAGGGGGTGGGACGAAAACGATTTAAAATAATGAATAACAAAAAGAAAAACATAAAGCATTTACATGCGCCTCGACAGAAAGCATATGTACACATCGCTACACTACACCACACTTCACTAAACTGCAACATGTTCTCTTCGTTCGGCGGTTGTTCCCACCGGTATACGTAGTTGCTCATACGGAAGGTCCGGATTGTTGGTAGTTTGCGAAGCAATATCTCCCATTCAGTGATGTGCTCCTGGGTCATTCACTTGTACGTTGTTTTTAGGCACCCTATCTCTCTTCTCTCTCTCTGGAGGCGTGTTCTGGTTACTCGCCACTTATTTTCATGGACAGTTGGCCCGGGCCGATCCTCGCTAATTGGAAAAAAAATACCGAAAGTGACTTTTGCAGCATCGATTGTCGGCTTTTATTCTCTTTTTGCTCAAAACTGAAGATGAAAATAATTTTAAAATGCCCAAAGCCCTATAGCAAAGTACTAGAATTTTCATTCTGGCTCTGAGAAGTGGAACCCGTGATCTGGCCCGGCTCTGAGATGTGGCGGCCCTGAGTCCACCCGATGATTCTTGCGTGACCCTGCCAACTTGAAGTGTTCCGATGAGCACCTCGAATGGGGTTAGCTCTGTGACACTATGCACTGAATGGTTGTAGGCACACACTGCGATCACCATCGCACCTTCCCGGAGGTCCCGCTATCCGTTTGTACAATCCTCGAGTGCTGACGTATAGTGTTGCGCACACTTGAAGAAGGTCACCTCGGAGAGCCCTATGCGAGTCTTCTTCTTTTTTTTAAACACTCATTCCTTCTAATTAAATCATGTTATTGAAAATTGCATGAAAACCCGTTTTAAATGTGATACATTTGTATTTTTATTATACATGTGAATACAAATAAATTTGTATTCACACATATAAACACAAATTTATTTATATTCTATCAGCATCTCTTTATTTATATTCGTATACGCAAATAAGTGAAGAACGAATAAATTCGTATTCATACTTATAAATAGAATTATGCTCAACTCTGACAAGAACTATGTTGCAAAGGAATTTTCTTAGTTATGCTGCTCCTGCATGAGGGACTTTTTTAAAAATAGAAATATATGTAAGTAATAGTAGCTACTTATTTGTATTTGCAGACCCTTATGCGCCGATTTCCTACGTCTGCCACGATAATGGTTTCACTATCCATACCCGGAGGAACCATTCGGAAGGAAACAGAAGGTACTCAGGAGGTTTGTATTTTATATTGGCTATTTCTTGGATTTATTTATTTTTTATTTAAATATTAACGTCCATTTATTCACAACGAATTTTTAGGACGGGTTATCTATAGGTTACCACATTTTTCTAGCCAGGATAGGGCTGACGCCTTTTATTTTTTTCCCACGACCCTTGGCACGGAGTGTTAAGTGCTCACGACTTGGATTTAAATATGTATTTAAGCTCTTCGTAGAGATTAATTTTATTAATTGAGTAAGCTATTACCAATTGGCCATCCACTTGAAGAATTTCTCTTATAGAGGAGATCGGTATTGCTAGGCTGAGAATGGAACACAACCGATGTACTCATGAATAAATAATGACGAAGAATGGAAGACCAACATGTCATACCAGCAATTTGGACCTATCAGTTCAATATACATGCCCCCCCCCCCAAAAAAAAACGGCCCAACTTCGGGAATCGATGCAGAATAAAAAAAGAAAGAAAGAAAGTCCATTGGCATATATCTCATTTCTGCTTCGCTTCCGAGAAAACACAAACAAATAAAATAAATTATGAAAAGGCAGTCTTTCATAAGGCCGACATGAAAATTGTTAAAAGTATATGTTTTATCCCCCACCCCCTCCACTCACACTCACCCCCCCCAGGGGTTGAGGGGGTGGAAGATAAAACATACAATTTTAATGATTTTTTTATAGGCATTATGAAAGAATGCCTTTTCACAATTGTGTTTTAGTTTGCGTTTTTCTCGGAAACGAAGGAAAAATGAGAAATATGCCAAAGGACTTTCTTTTCATCCTGCATCGACTCCCGAAGTTTGACCGTTTATTTTGGGGACCCCTAAATATAGGCATGTATATATATATATATATATATATATATATATATATATATATATATATAAAATGTTAACTCAATCATTTTCGGTGTCTACTGGGTAGGACCGATTAAGATTTGAAGAAATGTTTCAAAAATTCCTACTTTCCTTCGGAGGAAAGTGCTAAATGGTACCAATTTTAAGCGGAAATTACTCACCAACCACCTCCTCGACGTCCGCTCGTTTCGAGTAAAGCTCTATTAAAGACACAAACTAATAAGATCTTTTTTCTTCAAAAAGCAATTAATTTAACGGCAATCAATAAAAAACTGAGGAAAGCATAGAGAATTCGTTCCAAAGAATATAATTGTCTTATGCCAGTAAAGTAAAATATAAAATATATTAACAATTGCAAATCAAAATTAATAAAAATATTATTTCCTGTAAAATATGTTTACATATTTGAAATCATTATTGCCAATACCTTTTGGACCCACTGAATATATATATATATATATATATATATATATATATATATATATATATATATATATATATATATATATATATGCATATATATATATATATATATATATATATACATATATATATATATATATATATATATATATATATATATATATATATAATTATTATTATTATTTATTTTGATGGCAAGAGGTCGATAAAGCAGTACATCATTCGTTCACATTGTCTTTTTTTTTTTCCATTGTTGTTTAAAGGCCATTCAACCACTATTGGGTCATTTGTGCCTCGTGGTCGGTCCATTGATAGCATCGAAAGCAGAGACAAAGCCCGGCGGGAGGCGGCATGGGCGTATATAGGAAATAATTTCGGGGGGGGGGGGCTGAGACCATTTCCGGAGTACAGAATAATAACAATTTAGAACTTAGAATAGTTTTAGGCAACTAAAACGCTATTACACCTAAAATAAACTATTTTTTATGAACTATGCGATGTTATTTAATTTATTTTTAAGGGGTTTATGACACATATTTACCATCAAACGAAAATTTCGGGGGGGGGGGGGGGGGTGCAGCCCCCCCCTTATATACGCCCATGGTAGGTGGAGTTCACTTTGTCTACTTTGTTCGCTATCTATTGCCTGACATGTTTCTTTCCTGTGTCGCACCTCTTCAGGGGCTTTGCTATGCAAAAATATTATTTTGTAAAACTCTAAATTCACATTTTTTACGAAAATAAACACTTATCCTTACACAAATAAATTTACATTTGAACAAATAATATTTTATTTTAAATCCTAATCCTACCTTATCATATATATTCTCTAGCTTGAGTCTGTACATATACAGTCATCTGTTGTAATGAATATGGCTGCATTTCATAGACGCTTTCAGCTGTTTAATTGTATCCATTATTGGTAAAAGTTTTAATCGATTCTTTCAGCTGAAAGAATCGATAAAATACAGCAATATTCATTATCACAGATGACTTGTCAGTATTACGCCAGACTCAAGCTAGAAAACATGACGAGAGAACTTCCTGAGAAGGTAGGATTAGGATTTAAAATAAAATAGTATTTGTTGAAATGTAAATTTATTTAGGGAAAGGATGACTGCTTATTTTTGTAATATAGAATATTACAAGAAATATAGAAATAGAATATTTTTCTATATAGAAAGCCCCTGAAGAGGTGTGACACAAAGGCACGAAACATGTCGGGCAAAATATTGCAAATAAAGTAGTCAATGTGAACGAATGGTGTGCTGCTTTATCGACCACTTGCCATAAAAATAAATAAGAAGAAAAGTGAAAAATATATATTGGGTCATCAGAAGAATTATATATACTAGCAGACCTGGCAAACGTTGTTTTGCCATATACATTATTATCTTTTGTTTCGGTAGTGAAATAATAATCCCTTTCCTGTTGCGGGATCTCGTTGTTTTATATTTATGCAATATCCATCTTGTCCCTTCCAGAAGATTAGCGGATATTGGATTGCAATGGACTCAAGATTATTATTTCTTCTTCGAATCAGGTTTTCTTGCGTAGCTGTACGGTTCCACGATTTCAGCAACAGGTGCATTGAATGTACTCTCCAGCTGGTGTTTTATCAGGATTTATGACAATAGTGTGATTGTCACTTCGTAATTTGTGCATGTGTGATTTGAATAATTTCAACAATTCATTCTGCTCATTTAATAGAGCGTCAAGCTCTCCGACGATGCGTCTGGCAAAAGGCGAATTGAGGTTATTGTAGCCGCAACGTGCATCCACGCGATTGGCAAGTGCGTTTTCGGAGTCCTCGCCTCCCATAAAGTAAATTTGTAAAACTTTATGTGGTTCGTTGGGCATTGTCAGCAATGATCCCACTTTGTGATAAATTTGGCCTTTGATGTTGAAATCAGTAGTTTACCATTTTCACCATTATTTTTAACTATTTCTGTTGCTCCGAACGATGTCATTTGGAAACATGCATAGAATGTTCGAATTGACCTCAGGAACTGGCTAGAATCTGGATCCGTACCGATAAGCAAACCGTCCAATGGTTCAGGTGGTATTTCAATTTTGATGTATAATAACACCAACAGGTGAAGAATAACCCTTCAAAACTTCAAACTTTACATTTATTTCTCCATCACAACGTTTCGGACACACTGGTCCATCTTCAGGCGATCATGTCCTGTTAATTACTACAGTTACACTTAATCAGTCATGAAATAAATAAAAATGATTCCTGTAAGGAACCAAGTCAAGTGCCAAATACCAGATGGTATTTCAATTTCCGGTAGTTGTACTTTCCCTGACGCACAACACATCCCGGTTGGCTCATATTTGAATTTAAGGGCATGACAATGCGGGCATACTCTGTCCATAGCAACAATCTCTACTTTCGGATGAGCGTAATATTATATATTAGGCTCATACTTGAATGCTAGACGAAGGAATAAATCGGATGTAAATGCTCGATGTCATTTGCTCTGCGTGTGTTAACTACGAACCGGCGCGCTTATCTTTGTTCGAATCTTTTTTGTTAATTTCGTTCAGCTTGTGCTTCTTCTGATTGATTCAAGAAATTGCGCCATGCTCAAACGCACTTCTGCATTATCGTGTCGGATTTATTCGTCTATTCTCTGGGCTGTTATATTTTGCATGAGTGTTTTTTTTTTCGTTGTACGGTCCAAATTGGCCCCTTTGCGTCTCACTGGCATTGTTCACTGTACAAAACAGACAAAAATATACCAAATCGAAGTACTTAATGATAGACAATGGTATACTGATAATGTTGTTCTGTTATTATTTTAGCTACCTTTCACAATCATAAAACTTTGTTGGGAGGCCCGGTAGCCGTTAGTTTTAAGGCGTGGGCACTTAACTCTCGGTGCCAAAGGTCGTGGGTTCGATTCCCACTATGGGATGGTGGCTTTTCTTTAGGAAAAAGAAAAGGCATCAGCCCTATCCTAGCTAGAGAAGGGTGGTAACCTATAGATAACCTGTCCCAAAATTCTTGGTTAATAATCATGGACTTTAAAATTTAAATGAATAAATAAAACTTTGTGAAGAGATCATATGCTAAACAAAACCACTATATTAAAGTAATAATATCTATTAAAAAATAGAGATTGGTGATAAAATATGGAAAATTTAGGGTTGTATGTTTTTTTGGTAAACCTGAAGGAGATTGTCCTCAACACCGATTTTCTTCAAACTTTGCACTATAACGTATTTTGATGCACTAAACACGAATCCGTTGAAAAAAAATGTTGTTCTCAATCAGGAAAGAAGTTATTTAAAAAAAAAGTTCACTGTTATGAAGGTTAGGGAAGACTGCCTTGGACGACTTTTGGGCCATAGAATTCTTTTCATTTCTGCGAGTTGGATTGACTAGGGGTTTTGATGTTTTCTTGAGCGAGCGGAGCGTAGCGGAGCGAGCGGAAACGCATAGCACGTATGCCCAAAAGCGACAGTTTACGACCAAGTCAGCTACCACAAGGTGAGTCTAAATTTCAATTACACTTCGTCATTAAGGACTATTGCGCAGGCGCGTGTTTACATATAAGCTGTTTACCCCGTCTTTTATAACCTCCATAACAGTGAACTTTAGTGCTTAATAACTTCTTTCCTAGTTGCGAGCAACTTTTTTTTTCAACGGATTCGTGTTTAGTGCATCAAAATACGTTAT
This sequence comes from Gonocerus acuteangulatus, assembly GCA_946811695.1. NCBI lineage: Eukaryota > Metazoa > Arthropoda > Insecta > Hemiptera > Coreidae > Gonocerus > Gonocerus acuteangulatus. The sequence continues at coordinate 44,805,714 of OX328131.1, forward strand.
AATGCAAATTTTGAAGAAAATTTGGTCGTTTGTAACCCGCTAACAGCACCTTTGGTCTTCCCTAACCTTCATCAGTGAACTTTTTTTTTAAATAACTTCTTTCCTGGTTGAGAACAACAATTTTTTTCAACGGATTCGTGTTTAGTGCATCAAAATACGTTATAGTGCAAAGTTTGGAGAAAATCGGTGTTGAGGACAATCTCCTTCAGGTTTACCGTTTTTTTAATGCCAAATCAGAAAAAAAATAATTTTGTCCAAAAAATAAAAACTAAAAATTTTGGGATGGACCACCCTCATGACTTACGGGTATGAAAAATAGTTTACAACCTATTCTCAGACCTACCGAGTAAACACATAAAATTTCATAAAAATCGGTCAAGCCGTTTCGGAGGAGTTCGGTCACAAACACTGTGACACGAGAATTTTCAGTCATTTTTGGTGCTTAGTAGATGGGATCATTGAAGAAATATTTCAAAAATTCTTTCATAAGTGCTATCTAAATAACTACATTTCTTCGGGAAATGCTAAAGGAATCAAAAGACTAACACAATTTTATTTTTGATAAGGTGAAACAACTACCGTATGCGAGAATAATGTCTTCAACCTGGATTGCGGAAAAGGAAAAACTATCAGGATAATAGATGCAGAATATGGTAGGTTCGATACGACGACATGTCATTCGTACCCACTGTTCTTCATGAGGTGTGAGGCTAATGATGCCTATAACAAGGTACATCAAAGGTATGTTAGTTTGGTATGCAAAAATATGTTACTCCGATATGCCAAGGTATGTTAATTGGATAGACAATACTTTGTTATACACAGGTAAGTTTAGATTGCGAAGGCAAGATACTTGGGTTTCAAGGTACATGTTAGGCACTGCATCAGCAGCAGTTATTCATTTAAACCCTTATCATTAAAGAATAACTGATAACCGTAGTATAATTAAAGCAGAATTCCATGCCACAAATTTGAACCATCGTTATTTTCGTTCTCTAGGGGGATCTGAAACGTAAACGTGATTTTCGTGCCCTATTTTCAATTTCCTTTATATTAAAATAAAACGAGCAAATGGCATATTTGCGGACTTGAAAAGCCAATAAATATCTAAAAGGTACATGCCCTGTACTTGTAAAGGATCATGAAGATAAAGGTGTGACATTAATGATTGTATCCAGATAATACTACGTTTCCAAACGTCCTTCGTAGTATCGTTTATATGTTACTAATTCTACTAAACATCTAGAATTGTAAATATCTTCCGCACAACAACTAGCTAAATCCCGATTCCAGACATTCCATTCCAGAAAATGCTATTAGTAGTCTCGCCGCCGCTGATACAGTCACCGATGGTCCACCAAGATTCCTCTGAAAGTACTGGCCTAGAGACAATCTTATATCTTAAACTCTATAATCATTCTTGATTATACCTATATAAATTTTAAATATTTGTAAGTATGAAAATAGTATAAACAGTGATCTAGTGTAAAAATGTTTGAAAACTTATTAATCGGTTGTTACAGAAACATATTTTATAGCATACGGAGTGCAACATAACCAGAGTTGTATTATTAAAGGGTTCTACACGTATTGTACACAGTGCAGGTTGTACATTTCAATAAAGAGTAAACAAAAAAAATCAAACATAATAAATCGAATTAACATGTTGGTCAATATATTAAAGCGGCTCTTCTTGTTTCGAATCCTCGGATGCCACTTCAGGAGCCTAAAAACTAAGTACGGCCTCCGCTATAAAGGTACATTAGGGAGTGGGGGATTACTCAAGGACTAAATTATTTTTGTTAATATTTTGGGTTAGATGTTAACGTTATAACCGATAACGGTCGTGCGGGATGAGCATCTCCAAAGGTTTGAAGGGTGGGCTAGATCTTCTTACACCGTACGAAGTTTGCTAGTTATCTAGAAGTACCTCCACCTCCACCTCCACCTCCACCTCCACCTCTACCTGTACCTTGACCTCAACCTCGTCACCCTGCGGCCACCCTGGTGGCACAAGATGCGACCCCCCCCCCCCCCTGGTGGCACAAGATGCGACCCCCCTGGTGGCATAAGCTGCGACCCCCCTGGTGGCACAAGATGCGGTCCCCCTGGTGGCACAAGATGCGATCCCCCTGGTGGAATAAGATGCGACCACCCAGAGTGAGAAAGATTGCGGCAACCCGGTCTCGGCGACCCTTCGCGTTTCTTCTATACCGTGTTTCCTGTCTTACAGTTGTTTAAAAATAAAGTTTTTCATTCTAATTTTTGATGGGCACTTTGTACACGCACCTGGAGGAGTTTATAGAGGGAAGGAATACGAAAAACAATGAGTCCAGCCGATAGTGGCGAGTGCAAAACCCAGGCCGCATATATTTGTCTAGAGCGGCGGGGGCACTGCTTATCGCGCTCGCATATATGCGCTCAGAGCGTTTGAAGGGTTAATAACAAATATATTTTTGTTCTCGTTCAACGAAACAAGCTACGCAGCATTCGAAAGTAAGAAGTAAAATTTGGTATTCACTAGAATACATCCGCATCCTTAGTCCATGCCTCCTCAGGAGCATGAAAATAAATACAGTCTAGTAGAAAGTACATAGTGTTTAAGCCCCTGACTAAAACATCCTCTGTCTATGAAACAAATAGTAATAGGCAAATATATAAAGGTATGCTCAATAGAACATACATTGCATTAGGTATATCGGGCAAACACACAGGAAAAGAGTTGGAATTATTTAATTGCATACACTTCTAATGTGGGGGTCTCCCGTGGTCTAGTGGCTAGCGCGCTAGATTCATAATCGGGAGATGGTGGTTTCGATCCCTACCGGCGCCGGAAACATTCTCATCTCAGGGCTCGCTGAGAAAATTCCTGGCTTCACCCTGGATATCGGCACGAATGTGGTAGGCATATTCTGTGAATTTACGGGGTCTCAAAGAAACAGATCAAATTACGCTGAAGTGGTTATTTGTTCTTTTTCAAACTGATACAGGTTTGTAGTGACGCAAAAAAGGATTTCTGATAACACAACGACTTCTAATCGAGACCTCTTTGGCTCGAAGAAACAGAATCCAGTCAAGATATGTATGTGTGTGTGTGTGTGTGTGTGTGTGTGTGTGTGTATATATATATATATGTATGTATGTGTGTGTATATATATATAGATATATATACACACATATATATATATATATATATATATATATATATATATATATACACACACATACATATCTTGACTGATATATATATATATATATATATATATATATATATATATATGTATATATGTATATATGTATGGAGGATACTTGATCCTTAGCCGTTAAGTGGAGATATGGGGAAGAACACAACTAAGATAACAAATATATTAGACTTTTTAACATAAACAAAAATCCTAAATAAATTGTGACTGGTACGGTACATGGCCATGTTTAAAATAAACACATGTCTAATTTAGTACTACAGGCAGTTAATAATATTCAGGAATTATTGTTCATGTTACTTTTCAATATTAAATAAATTAAACAACAAATATTAAACACAAAAAGTGCAGCATAAAGTAATATAATATTTTCAACATATGAAATCAAAATAATATTTTACATTCAAACTAAAGAACAGTTATTAACAATAATACATTTAAAAAATGATATATATATATATATATATATAACTAAATTAGTGAAATTAGTAAACTCAATCGTTAATACGCTCCACAAAAAAAAAAAAAAAAAAAAAAAAAAAAAAAAATTAAATTAAATTTCAACTAACACAACTCTTATAACATATGCATATATATGTGTGTGTGTGTGTATATATATATATATATATATATATATATATATATATATATCGTGTCACGATACATGTTCGGGATAAACTTTGACACTACCGATTTTGATCAAATTCTGTAACTAAATCAATTCTGGTTGTAATCTCAATTATTTACCTGAATATTTGTTAATACCAATTAAATATTTGCGTATAAATATGGGTTCGATTCCCACTATGGGGTGGTGGCTTTTCTTTAGAAAAACTAAAAGGCATCAGCCCTAACCTGGCTAGAAACGGGTGGTAACCTATAGATAACCCGTCCCGAAATTCCTAGTTAATAATAATTAACAACGTTAAAAATTTAAATAAATTAATTAAATATTTATTATTTGACAATTGTGTGAATTGTTTGAGTTCTAAGATTTCCTAATAGTTGAGGATATTCATCGATACAACTCTCTAATACCGTTAAACATCTCGATTGCGTAGACATCAAGTAGTCGTGGCGTTTTGTTTCTATTTCTAGATAAAATAGTACTATATTCACGTTATATTTGTTTATGTTATCATATAACCGTACTATTTTGATTATTCATGAATGATTTTTATAATTATACAGTTTATTGTGTTATAATTTTGCTCTGTATTGTTTTGATATTATTATCATTTTTAACAGAATGATAATAGCATAAAACTTTATAGCTGACATTTCCGATCGCAAACGATTTCATTAATACCTCAGAATCTCCAACACCTTTTAGAAGGCTTTAATTTCCTATTCGCTTAGTTTTAGCGATTACCATAAATTAGTTTCAAGGCGAAACAATGTCAATTTGCGGTTTGGAATTGAAAAATATTCCCAAGGTTTATCTCATCGGCAATTATATATCGCCTGTTCCAGGTACGGGAAAACCATCAAATCTATTCCTGGAAGCAAAAATATTGTACATCCAAATATTGCTTAGATAATTTTCTATTTTATTATTTCACTATAATAATATTATTATTAATATTTAAACCATCACCCTTATTAAAAACATGAAATTTATATATGTTATTAATTTATTTAGTACATTTTGTAATGAGATAAATAACATACAAAGTCAAAAAGTGTACGTTGGTTTGTGCTTAATTCCGATACTTTACCTATAACTTTTAAATTTTGACAGAATATTTTATTCTCAATATAGGATTTATATCGGCTAAACTATTTTCAGCTTTACCTGTAAATATTATTTTGAAGTATCAAAATAATGTGTAAAAATTAAATTCAATCCATTACAACTAATAAGCCACATGAACGCAACGCGTGACTGAGTCAGCTAATATGTACATATATTTGACGTGGGTTATAGCATGAAACATCTTTTAAGACGGAATCTTTCAACTGGTTTGTGGAGAGTTGGACAAAACTTGAAATTCGATTTCAGTTTATCAAACACGACCGAGTAATTTGAAAAAAAGTTGAACCATTTCCTCAGGGGCGCCAACTTATAAAAAATATTGAGGGGTCCATCCGGGGGTCTTGCACTGGGAACTTTACTAAACTTTGGATGAAAATTAGCGGGTTTTAAAGTTCTTTTGAAGCATTTTAGAGTCATATGACCAACATAAGAACCCCGAAAACTGGACTCTCGATAACTCAGCACTCCGGGAAACTCGACAAGCCTGATACATGTTTTGGCTTTGAAAAAAGAAACCAAACATAAACACACACGGTATTTCCGTAAAAAGCTAGAGTAATTCACAGTAATGATCGAATCGGTGAGAGCAAAAACGACTTCAGGCCAAAAAATTCGAAAATTTTAATTTAATTAACATTTTTATTACATTTTAAATGTTCCTGAGGCAGAATTAAATAGAGACTATGCCACTTTTGCATGACAACAACATAAACCCACGTTATCACGAGAAAAACATTGTTTTCGATTATTTGAAATTTTGGAGGAGTTATGATGTTTTTTCTCACTAATTTGAAATTCTTGACTTACGTAATTTCTGCACTCAACGATTATTTATTTATTTATTTAAATTTTAACAGCCATTTATTATTAACTACGAATTTTAGGACGGGTTATCTATAGGTTACCACCCTTTTCTAGCCAGGATAGGAGTGATGCCTTTTCTTATTTCGAAAGAAAAGCCACCACCCCTAGTGGGAATCGAACCCACGACCTTTGGCACGGAGTGTTAAGTGCTCACCCCTTAACCCTCACGGCCATCGGGTCTACCCGATTCAATTATGCCTATAGACTATTACAGAGCAATAAATATATAGCTCTTTATATAAAAAAACTAAAAATATTCTTCTAAAACTAATAATTTTCTTAAATTAAGGGGGGGGATCATGGAGTCGGCGCCTATGCGTTTGCTATTCGAGTAAAAATCTTTATAATACTAATAAAACATTTAAATTAATTTTAACATTTTTTTCGTAGTTGTACATAAAAGATTAGAGCTTAGGGATTCTTATTTAATATAAGGATTTACAATTATGTTTTTGTTGTCTTCAATGAAAATTTAATAACCTATTCCTTATAGTGAGAAAGTTATGAAATATTATTGGTGTTCGTGAAAGATTTAAATAAATATTAATGTTCTTTTTGATAATGATATGTTTTAATAATTACAAAATCTTGTTAGAATAAGTTATTTAAGGCTATTATTTGTTTCTAGGTGTGACAACAAGCAGAAATGCAGCATTAATTCATCGGCGGCAGAGTTTGGCGATCCTTGCCCAGGAATCATTAAATATTTGCGAGTTAAACACAAGTGTGAGGCAGGTAAAGAAAGAGTACCATTCAAATAAATATTTGTTTCGAGGTAATGTTACCAGTGACGGATATACCTTTAGCGAAATTATATGAGGCAATATCAGGTGGTACTTCCGTGGAAAACTCTGGGAAATTGTGGCTGTCGAATAATACATTTTTATTCTATTTCGAACTTTTTCGCTGGATAATTTCATCTCCATTTGCATTTTCGGTGAATGTATCTATTGGCACAGTCGTCTAAAACAGAAATTTTCTCCGGTATTACAGCCGGCTTCCTCAGGTGGCATATACTTGTTCGTTAGCTGAAAGCGAAATGTTGATTTACTGTCTGTTTCCTGCTAATCTACAGGCACAAGTGGTTAGGGCATAGGGATAAGCAGGCAACAGGCTGTATACAAAAACTCTTAGCGATTTTCTAGTGTCATTTGCAAAACTTGTAGTGCAAAATGAAAGCTACTAATGTAAAATTATATCTCAAAGAGATTTTAGACGCCACAACAGGAAACTGATACTATCCTAAGGAGAAATTATTCCATTTAACCACCGATTTCTCCAAAAGAGATCGCTCTATCAAAACTCACACAAGATTTGTAGGGAATTTAATAAGCTTTCGAATTGATACCTTACATTTACTGCGACACCCCAACCGGTTTTGAGATATTTAAGATTATATTAGAAAACGCCGAAAAAAAAAATAGTTTTTCCATTTTCTTCTACAACGGTACAATCCCCATGTCCAATTACTTATAGAACGTGAATCTAAAAGCCTAGTAACACAAAAACGCGAGCGTTACGATTTATTCGCGCAACTTTCGACCAAAAAAACATGTTTCGATTGTCGATTAGGAGCTTCCGGATTGCTTCAACCACTTCTTAAGGTGAACCTTATAAGCGGGGTAGGTAGGACCCGCCGTAAAAGGTCAAGAATCCCAAGTTCTAACGACCATGGACCTGAGGAAGCCGGGTGAATGTTTTGCTTTAGTGAACCCCACTGCCGGTGGCAAATGCGCAGAAGTAAAAGGAGAATATATTTTTAGTAGAGTTATCAAAACTTCGTGAATACATACGGGTGTGTTACCTAATTAGGCTAACGGACTTAAAATCGCCGTATCACATGTTAATACAACTAATAGAGCCAATGCTTCAGGCAGACAGCATAATGTAATGTTTTTCTGAACACGGATCTGTATAATGTTATAGAAAGCTCGAAGTTTCAGCGCTTCAGTTTTGGGTCGGATGTTGGGAGGGGTCAAGCTAATTCGTAATGTTATTGTCTATAATGTCCCATTATTTAGAAATGTTAAACTTTATTTACTGCTTTGCAACCTGCAATTAGTACGAAAAAAGGGAGTACTTAAATGATTTTAGGACCTTCATATTCCATTAGTAAAGTGCTGTGTATGTAGTAAAACTACGTACCAAATTTCGTTTAAATTGGTTTCATGGGTTTTGCAAAATAATGTTTCAATTGAGGTACATTATAGCGAAAAAATAAATATTTTACAATTGAAAATAAATCAGCCCGTAACAGGCCACGAGGGCTCTAAAGGCCTGATTCTTGACCATAAGGCACACTACAGCGTGTGGTCGTCGGTAGAATAATCCTACCGCCTGATTCATAAAGGCTGGATGGGCTAAGGGGCAACCTAGGACACCGACTCCGTCTCGCGAACGACGACACTAGAAGATTGCGCCCTACTTTCGAACTCAGGTCCTCCAGAACGTCTGTCGACTTCTATATTACTGGCCAAACTCGCCTTTCTGGTTGACATATGTTATTATGTATAATTTACCATATGCATGTCTCACACTGGAACCGACTATGTCGTACTTAGTCCCACGAAAATTCCCATTTGGTTGAATGTAAAGAGTCCTCTCACATGAAATTAGTCGTGTGACTACGTGTGTCTAGATCCGACCCGCGACTTAATCCCATCTAGATAGGATGTTCAGACGGTTTTCGTGCGACTTTCAATATTTTTTCAAGAAACGAAGGGTCTAACTTTTGAGATGTTCAGCCGAACAATGAAAGTTAAATATTTACTCTTCCTGCAAACTATTCATTGATTACTGCAAGCAACGTGTCGGTATCTACTTATAGTTAAGTTATACTAGCACTTTTTTTTTACGACGCACCGACTTTTAGTAGTCCATTATCGCCGACATCCATGGTCGGGAATTTCCTCAACGGGCCATGAGAAGAGAAAAATTCCTGTTGCACATGGGACTCAAACCCCCTTCGCCCGCATGAGTTATATAAGTTATTGTTTATAAAAAAAAGTCTTAATTGTTCACGAATATTATATGCTTAGCAAGAAGCTCGATCCTCATACCGAGTGCATGCTCGAGTACAGGCAAGGTTCCTTTGACAGTCGGATGTGGGCCTCTTTCAATGATTTTATGAAGGAGAATGATACATTCGATGATAGCTCAGTCGGGCATAACTTCGATGAATTCAGTTCAGAGGCGCATAAAGGAAATAATTTCGGAGGTCGGAGGGCTCAGAGCATCGCGGGATTTGGGAAGTAGGGAAAATGATATATATACATAAAGAGTAATATGTACTATGAGTCGTAAATCAAATGAAAAATTAACTTAAATTAATAATTTCAATGATGTATTTTTTTAGTTGAACCGCCCAAAGAGTTATTATCTAAAACGGTGTGCGAAAAGGAGAAAGGTTTCATCGAATGTCCAACTGGGAAGACTATCATGGTGGCAGATGCTTATTATGGTAGAAAGGACAACTCTACATGTCCTCATCCTAACATCAAGGATACCAACTGCAGCTTGCCCTTAGCTCTCGATATAGTCAGTGCAAGGTAACTAACTTAATTTATTTTTGTTGTGCATGAAATAATATTCACGTTATATATATATATATATATATATATATATATATATATATATATATATATATCACTCCGCCTCCTTTACTTCCACTCTCATTCATAAGGAAAGTTTTTTTTTTTTTTTTTTTTTTTTTTTTTTTTTTTTTTTTCCTTTCTTTTTTTTGTGAGTTTAACGGCGTATCAACATTAGGGCTATTAACGCCGGGTTATCTACAGGTTGCCACCCTTTTCTATAATGCCAACAGCACGTGGTCGATCACCCATTCAGGTACTGGCCACGCCCGACGTTGCTTAACTTCGGTGATCTAAGGGAACCGGTGCATTCAACGTGGCTACGGACGTTGGCTAAGGAAAGCTCTAATAGAAACAATAAATAATAGAAACATGATTCGTATTAACCTACCGTGCTTTACTAACCAATTCATTTGACTTCTAAAGGCAATTAAAAAAGTCCGACTCGCAGGAACTGCAGCATCTTAGCGCGGTTCCGTTCATGTCCCTAGTGCCATTTGATAAGCTTAGAAAAGAAATAAACTTATTTTTTTTATATATCTCGTGAAAATTGTCAAAATCCTCTCGAACATCTCGAATAAAAGTGATATTAAGGCGTCAGGGACACCGACAGTAGCTAACTTTTACACAGAAGCGGAAATTACAGAATCTGGGTCTCATTCTAAAGCAAAGCTCTATAAATCAATACAAAATATGCCTAATAAAGCCTTTCTAGAGGATACAGAAGCATGGGCGTATATGAGGGGGGGGGGCTGAGGGGGCTGCAGCCCCTCCCGAAATTTTGAATTGATGATAAAAACTTCTCGTAAAACCCTTAAAAATAAATTAAATAAGATCACTTAGTTCATAAAACATATTTTATTTTACGTGCAATAGCGTTTTAGTTGCCTAAAACTATTCCAAGCTCTAAATATTTAGTATTCCATACCCTGGAAATGGTCTCAGCCCCCCCCCCCGAAATTGTTTTTATATACGCCCATGTACAGAAGGATCAAGAAGAAGTACACAAGATTGAGTAGAATACCCTGCCTAATATAGCCTATATAGAATAATATGCCGAATAAAACGTATCTAGTAAATACACAAGGACAAATAAAAGTCTTGACGAATAACAAGTCAAAAAAAAAACTTTATTTAACAAAATAAAACAAAGTTTAGTTGCCCAACTACAATAGAATAATATACCTAATTAAGTCTACGGAGTAGACACAAATGGACCAAAAACAAGTCTTGTGGAATATTGATTTTTTTCTAATTAAATACTTTTTATCAATATTTAGTATATAACCTTTGTTGAAAATTATTGATTGCTAATTGATGAATCGGTTTACAACTAAGTAGTCTTTATGAATATTTAGTATATAACCTATTTTTGGATCTGTGTTTTTGGGGTGCTCTCCGCCTAGGCTTTGTATTTGTGTCGGCAGATACCTGGGGTATATTTACAGCTCTTGAGGATTAACTCTTAGCAGGTAAATTTCCTGCGGCCCCATTGTGTTCTACGGGCATTGAACCGCCATATACGCTCATAGTATCTAACCGTTGTGAAGTTTATTTTTTGGATTTAGGACTTAATATACATATGTAGACTAAATCATAGCAAGAAGTAATCCTCCGTCGTCGGTTCTTAACTATGTAGACTCGCTAATGTTATCCAATCTTAGATACATCGTATTTAAAATCCACAGCAAAAACACGACATTTCATCAGAATCCCCTGCTGAATAAAACTTATATAGAATAATATGCAAAATAAAGCCTATCTAGTGGATAAAAATAGAGGAAAAAAGCCGTTCGTGGTGGTAGAAAATCTTAAAAGTATTTCGCTCAGAAATCTCCGAAATATTGTCACTAATTTTACGTATCCTGTTTTATAGCCAAATAGATTTATATTCTATAATCAATAAGAAAAACCTACTAACAATAAAAAACTATGGGTAACAGATGAAAATAGGGAATACCAAGAATAATTCTAAAGAACGAAATCAACACCAGTACTGTAATCTAGATATTCATACGGCATCATCGAATTCTAACAAACAAAATATTGATTCTAATTATACGTATCCTGTTTTATTGACAAATACATTTGACTACTATAAGCAATTAAAAACACTAGGGAATATGCCAAAGAACTCAGAGTAGGAGCCTCGACAGTTTCAAGACATTTGAAGGAAATCGACAAATCCAAAGCTGACATTACTTCGCTTATTCAAAACTTTCTTTAGAACCTTTCTTGTAGACCATTTAGTAAGCTTTCGAATGGTAACCTTTCGCTTCCCAAGATTTTCAACCGTTTTCGAGATATTAAGAAATTATACGAAGTTCCCAAAACTTTTCATTATTTCTGACAACAGAAAATTGGTCTCATTTTACCTATCCTGTTTTACACACACATACATTTTCCTTACAAATACAACATAAGAAATTAAAGAAATAAAAAGCAATAAAAAACCAAGGGAAAGAGACAAAAAGAACGACAAAAACCCGTTCATAAGAACAAAACAGACGTATTTGAAGTTTTAAGCATTTATTTCTCCGATTGACAAAACCTAATCAAAAATAGTTTTAGAATCATTTTTGTAGAGAATTTAGTAAGCTTTCAAATAGTTTCAATCCACTTACCACGATTTCCCAACCGTGTTCGAGATATTAATGAAAGTATACGAAGTTTCCAAAACTTTTCATATCTGTTCATAAAATATTTTATTCTAACCCTTCCTTAACTCCAAACGTAACATAACTTTCAACATATTAGTTTTAATGAAAGTAGAACATGCACATAATGTTTCAACTGAATCCCGTTATTCTAAGTACCCAAACCAAAAACGGTATTCAAAAACTATTTTTCCAATTTTCTCGACAACTGTTAAAGCTATCGCCTTGAAAATGGTTTCATTCGTTTTTCTAGCCCAAGAAGCCTATAAAACGAGTACTTACAAGCTTATGAACTCAAAAACGTAAGCGTTACGATTTTTTCTGCGCGAATTTCGCCCCAAACGCCATCTTCCAGTGGGCGGATTTTGCTGGTTAACGAACTTGACCTTTCAAATTGGACGACAGATTTTTGTACCAAATTTCATCAAAATCGGACCATTCGTCTTCTATTTAGAGAGCGAACAGACAAATATATATATATATATATATATATATATATATATATATATATATATATATATATATATATAAATAAATATATACATATATATATATATACAAATTTGAACCACCGTTATTTTCGGTTTCTAGGGGTTCTGAAACGCAAAATTTTCTAGTCGGCACTTCCGGATTGTTTCATTGTATCAACCTTATAAGCGGGGTTCCTCCCTATGGGGGAGGGAGGAACCGCGCTAAAATCAACAAACATAAAAATCTGAGGAATACACAGATAAACCCCGTTAGATTTGACTACTGTAAGTTTTCAATGCATTGTGGCGCCCCTACAATGTCAAATTATGTAATATGCAAATCGGAGCAAACTAGAGAACGAACATGTTCGAAACATTGACAAAGTAATATATTGAAAAATGTTCATATTCGATACTTTATTTAAGGCATTTCCGGCAATTCTAAAGAGGCTAAAGTTTCGAAAATTTGCACCAAGCCTGAAAAGCAAGCGCAAAATATCGAATCTGAAAAACGAGATTTTGCATATTCGATAGTTTGACATGCTAGGGACGATATGCTTGCAAGTACTCGTTTTATAGGCTTCTTGGCCTAGGAAAACGAATGACGCCATTTTGAAGGCGATAGCTTTAACCGTTTTTGAGAAAAGTGGAAAAATGGTTGTTGAATAGTGGTTGGTTTGGGTACTTAGAATCATGGGAATCAGTTAAAATATTTTCTGCATGTTTGAAATTCATATAAGCAAAGGTGTTTAAATTTTGGTTACGTTTATAGTTAAGGTAGGATTAGAATAAAATATTTTATTAATTGACATAATAAGTTTTGGGAACTTCGTATATTTTCCTTAATATCTCGAAAACGGTTGGGAAATCGTGGTAAGTGGAAGGTAATCATTCGAAAGCTTACTGAATTTTCTACAAAAAAGGTTCTGAAGCAATTTTCGACTAGTATTGTAGTAGCAGAAGACAAGAACATGAGAAACGTTTTGATATTTCTCAATGCATTGAACTGTGAAATGAGTATTTCTAGTTTGTATTATCGTGGATGGTGGGAGCTGGCCGACCCTGCTGAAGGGTTTATTTCCAGGTAAGGGTACGCTGGCCCTTTGTCGCGTATCTGGGGCAATAAAAGCATTTCACGAAAGGTCGAACCAAAATAATAACTGATTCTATTTTAATCTTTCCAAAGGGCACTAGGGATAGGAAGTTGACGCAGTTCCTGCGGGTCGGACTTTTTTAATAACAGGAACGTAAGGAATATCTGAGAACAGTGTCTTAGCTTTCTTCGTTGATATATCAGATCTCGGTCGAAAACCTAAATTAAGCAGCTTCAAGAGTGGTTAGTAATTGGATGAGTGATACAAAAAAACCCAGCCCGATGGCAATATACATAGATAGCAACCTGAAAATTGCCCGGTTCCTATGTATGCATGTATGTGTGTGTGTCTATATATATATATATATATATATATATATATATATATATATATATATATATAGAGAGAGAGAGAGAGAGAGAGAGAGAGAGAGAGAGAGATTTACAAATTGATTTTAGGATCTTCGAACTCATGATTTTTTCCCCTAATTTTAATGTGCTCTTCATTAACACCAGTAGCATAAATGACCGATTTATCAACACAATTAATGGCTGTAGTACTTTCCAGATGCGATCACAAGCAGAACTGTACGATCACGCCAAGCAATGATACCTTTGAAGATCCTTGCGAGGGGACGTTGAAATATCTTCAATTGGACTACCAATGTGTACAAGGTATGTATCTAGGCGCACGGTAGTGCGCCAGGCCAAGTTCCGGCCTAAGCATACTGTGTGTATATTACAGGCGGTCTTAGAGCCGATTTTTACCCTCTCATAACTTTCAACCAGGTAAAGATAAAGTTATGAAATTTTACACAGGTATTATACTAGTAGATGTGAGTAAAACTGGAAATTTTCATAATTCTACATCAAATAGTTTCTGAGATATAAGCGATCGAAAATCGGGATTTATAGGACTCACTCACTCACTCACTGACTCATCAAAATTATTAGGCACTTCCCATGATGCTAGAGACTTGAAATTTTTCATGATGATAGATATGAAGGTGTTATTAAAGGAAAAAATCGAAAAATCCTGAAAAGTTGTGGGTGACTCCGCTTCCGGGGCGGGGGCGTGCCAGTTTTGTACTTCCTTCGGAAACCCGTCATTCCGTCCGAAACCCATGATGTGGGGTATCAAATGAATTGTCTCGGCATGAAGAACCTATATTTGATGTTTTAAGAAACAATTAGACGCATATAGGCTCGGTCAAAATCTTATACCAGTTGTCGGTCTGTATGTTTGTTCCTTATACAAATCCGTACCGTTTGACCGATTTTGACCAAACATGGGACACAGATGGGTCTTGATACGGGGAGAATCATAGGCTAGGTTAAATTGTCTATCAGCTGTCTGTCTGTCTGTTTGTTCCTTATACAAATAAACACCGTTTGACCGATTTTGACAAAATTTGACACACATGTCGGTCTTGATCCGGGGAGTGTCATAGGCTAGTTCAAAATCGTTTATCAGCTGTTTGCCTAACTGTTTATTCCTTATACGAATCCACACGATTTGACCGATTTTGACCAAACATGGTACATAGGTAGGTCTTTATCCCGGTAGCGTCATAGGCTAGGTCAAAATCGTCTATCAGATGTTTGTTCCTTACACAAATTCACTCCGTTGGACCGATTTTGACCAAACTTGGCACACTAGAGTAATGTTATCTGGAAGAGCTTCTAACTTTTCCAGTCTAGTGATCAGATGTATGTAGGTTGATTATTGGTATCAAATATCAAGCAGTAAGGAGAACTTAATGCTGAATCCAAAGACCACGGTTTTATATGAAGTACAAAAGCCAGTAGGTATGCGGCAACTAAATTTTAATTAATACTTAGAAAAAAGTAATGAGATCCCCAAAAAAAAACATAAATGTGAAATAGAGGCCAAGTTCCTCCCCCGCAAAGAAACACTCCAATCCCAAAAATATCCCTTCCTAAAACCCCCTAAAAACGCCTTACCATTCTACACTCCAAAAAAGTAGTATGAGTTGGTGTGTTAATTCAATCAAAAATATTTGCCAATACAAGAGATGATACAAGAAAGAAATGTCCAAGTTCATTACTTGGAAGACCTCATAGTTACTTACTAAGAATAGTAAAGACACTTCAACTGACCTTTAAAAACAACAATAAAAATACTTATATCCAGTTACTAAAATATCACTTTCCTCAACCAGGTATATTCTTAAACTTGTTTAGTTTTCTCTCTAAAGATAATTTCGGCACAAATAAAACATTGCCAAGTTTAAGAATATACATGGTTGAGGAAACTGGATATTTTAGTAACTGGATATAAGTATTTTTATTGTTGTTTTTTAAAGGTCAGTTGAAGTGTCTTTACTATTCTTAGTAAGTAACTATGAGGTCTTCCAAGTAATGAACTTGGACATTTCTTTCTTCTATCATCTCTTGTATTGGCAAATATTTTTGGTTGAAAATATGCTGCACTTAATACACTAACTCATACTACTTTTTTGGAGCGTAGGATGGTAAGGGGTTTTTGGGGGGTTTTAGGAAGGGATATTTTTTGGGATTGGAGTGTTTCTTTGTGGGGGAGGAACTTGGCCTCTATTTCACATTTATGTTTTTTTTTTTTAGGATTATGCCTCTCTTTATGTTGCCTTTCATCATTTCAGAAAAAAAAAACAACTTGAGAGTCGCAAAACTCGAGTTAAGTTGGGCTTTAATGAAGCATAAAAAAAAACTCCGACTCCCAGGAGCTGCGTCATCTTGGCGCGTTTCCGTTAACATTAGTAAAGGAATATAAACAGTTATTGACAAGTTTTGATCGTTTGTGAAGATTAAATAAAAATAAATCTCAAAGACAAGGAAGATTTTAGGCGGCAAAACAGGAAACTGACAGTATCCTATGCGGAAATGACTCCATCCTCTTTCTCAACGTTCGCTTTAGGAAAACCGTTAAACCATTACGTTTCTCATTTTCGTATCTTCTTTTACTAAAATACTCATTTTACTGTTAACTGCACTTTAACCTTCCAGTAGTGGCGCCCCTTTTTTGTGACATCCATAGTGGCGCTGCACCTCAGAGGGGCAAACCCTATTTCGCGCGGAAAAATGTGCGTTATTACATTGATATTTGAGGGAAATAGTAAAAAACTGCAAACTTTATAACAAAACAACACTTTTGTTTTTGCGGGGGACATAAGAAACCATCGTTTTCGTTTAAATAAAATCATATCATGTTCGATATGAAATAAAATATTAATATAAAATATGAAATTGAATAATCAATCCATGTTTACGTCTAAACCCGGCCATACCTAAAAACACTCTGCTGTTATTGGTATAAGTGCCAAATTTCTGATTTAAAAAAAAAAAAAAGAAAAAAGTATCATGTTTCATGACTACACTATTACTAGGTTCTGTTGGTGGAGTCATAATCCACTTTATGTTAATATATATAACATTTGTTATATACCAGGTTATCCTATAGACATGAATCACGTCTAAATACATAAAATATGTCAATACAATATAATATACGTATATAAAATATGAATATAAAACACATGAATATGAAATAATAATAAATTTTGTTTAGAGCCTTCTGCTCAAATTTAGGAACATAAATATGCTTTAGGTGCATTCGACAAACCTATGTAATGTACTGTATAACATACAGTCTTCTTTTTTGTACATGGCCACCGCACATTTTTTTGTGACACTTTTTTTCAGTTTAGTCATCGCTAAAGCATATTTATGCTAATAACAACGTCCTGTGATCCTGTATTGCTAAAATGTGTATACGAGGCCATCTTTAATCTTATCCTACATGATATTCCTGTAAAAAAGGGTAGGAAATCACATGAATAGTGGCGCTGTACCTAGCAGTTGAAGACCAATTTTTACTCCTCTCATTTATTCTACGATCGAATAAACTCAATCACATACTCATAGATGATAGCATAGTAAGATAGAAAACGAAAAGTGTAGATATCTCATATCTGTAAAACTTACGTGAGTTGTGGTTCAGCACCTGAGAGGTGACGAGGGCCACTGACAATGATGAGCTCACAAAAGGCGACTGGCCGGTGGAAAAACGGAAATCCGGAAATACTAAAGCGGAGAGCCCGCCAAAACACGGCTGCCAACCGTGATAGGAAAATTAAAAAAATTACGCACCTCTCAGGTGCGCGCCACTAACGGAGGGTTAAAAAAAAACTATTAAAAAATGTGGTAAACAGAGACATAAAACCGCTCAAAAGAACAAAACTAACACTTGCGAAGTTATAAGCACTTATTTCTCCGATTTTTTTTTTTTTTTTTTTTTTTTTTTTTTTTGTCTACTCCTTCCTTAACTCCAAACGTAACAAAAATGTAAACATCTTTGTTTGGATGAATTTCAAACATGTAGAAAGAATTTCAACTGAATCCAACCCCAAAAAATAGTTTAAAAAACTAGTTATATACCCTTTTCTCGAAAACGGCAACAGATATCGCCTTTAAAGTGGTTTCATATGTTTACCTGCGTTAGAGAACCTATTAAAGGGGTACTTGAAGCCCTACAAACTAAAAGCCGTAAGCGCAAAGTTTTTT
Organism: Gonocerus acuteangulatus; assembly: GCA_946811695.1. Lineage (NCBI taxonomy): Eukaryota > Metazoa > Arthropoda > Insecta > Hemiptera > Coreidae > Gonocerus > Gonocerus acuteangulatus. Next base: position 44,823,910 of record OX328131.1, read on the forward strand.
CGCCGCGAAATTTTCTAACTAGAGCAGCTATCTAAAATACCTGATGATAGATTGAAAAAGGAGGCTCAGGCATTAAGAAACGGATAAATTTCGAGCAAATGCGATTAAAGTGACCAACCAAAAACCCAGAAAATTTACTTTGGACAAATATTTTTCAACGGAACATTTCAAGGTCAAGGCCTTTTCAGTTCTATTTATGTTCGAAAATGGGAGGCCATGTACCCTTGACTAAATAATATTGCCTCAAAAGAATTTGATCTTCAACCTTTTAGCATGTTTTTTCTTTCCTTAAACATAGAACACTCTCATATGATGAGACATCTCTTCAAGTGGAAATCAAAGAACCAACCAAACAAATATCTATCAATCATAAAATCCAAAATAATTGTTTTAAATTTAGGCATAAGAGTATGTATGTTTGTGTGTGTGTGTTTGTGTGTGTGTGTATAGTGAGGTTTACGTTGCAGATAGCACACAATAGTCTGTCTTGTAGCGTCAATATGTGGCAGATTATTTAGGTATCTGTTTATATAATTACTCATATGTTAGGTCATATGATAGGTTCGTAAGATGGCTTCTCACTCCAACAGTGCTGACCCTCTGCATTGTGGTATATTTTGCCGGATTCCTCCCTGGCTTCTTCGTGCTGTCATGTTTGTGGATTCTGATGACCTCTCTGATACGTTTTCTTGATAGAGTGTCCTTCCAAGCAAAACTTGCTTGCAGTAGCCATCCAGATTGGACAATACACTGCAGATTACAGGCTGAGATGCACCAAAACGTCTGTGGTGACAACACACTGTGAGGTGTGCCCAAAGCAAGTCTTGTTTGACCAAGCCATGAAAGATACCCGGACAAGAAGACTCATCGGAGAGGCCATCAAAATCCACAAGCATCCGGCTGATTTACAAGGAGGAAGGCCTCATCCAACCAAACAACTTGTGACCCATCCTAAAAAGTATACAGGACCAACCATGCACTGATAACCACTACTGCTCCAAAAGGACATCTGACGAAACAAACGGAACCACTTCAAGCCATGTTGGTCAGCAGAATCTGAGACCAAGGAGTACAAAGGGAGCCCGTAGCAAGAGACCGCTCATTTCCTTACCAACCATGGAGGATGGATGACAACCGGAAGAAACCGGAGAGGAGTCCGGAAAAATATAATAAAATATTTGTATATAATCTGTATTTTTTTAAAGGTGCTTTGAATACCTTAATATCTCTAATATATTAATTTATACATACTTAATTATTTTGTGTAAATTATTAATTTATTATTAAGGAATTAACTGCCAGAATGTAAGGTGGTATTACTCAGTATGTAATTAGTTTCCATTTATTAGGTTCAATCAGCACTTCGCTGAAAAGATACGAGTTGCAGGATAAATATTTAGCAGTGCAGAAAAAAAACCGTAAAATATTCCATTTGTGGTTCCAGACGATCTGAAATACGTTGTAGCTTGCCAGGATGCTAAGATGATACTCCAGTGCAAGAACATGTCCTACATAAATGTTGTGAGAGCTGAGTATGGACGCGGACATCCCTACATCTGCAACAACGGCAACAAGAGGATTGCATCAGAAGGCTGCACCAGTCCTAACGAGCTAGCTATAATGTTTGGAAGGTTGGTAGTCTTGAGAACAATTGTCTTAGATGTACGACCAGACGACCATTTTTCAAATTAATATTTGTACATCAAAATTGTAATCATCCCTCTAAATTATAAGTAATGCAGAAGGTAAGTAAATTAGAGAAACTTTTATTTCACAGCTGTTTGGTGCTTTACAAGTTTCATATTATCCATTATGCCGCTTCAGGCACATATACTTATTTTTTCAATCATACTAACTAAAAGTTGTAAACCTCTATGTACTCCAAAATGTAAATGTAAAAATTATAGTCAAAATAATTTCATGTATCCACAGAATTCAAAAAGTCCGTCGAGGAGTAGTTGCATAACTAAGCCCAATCTTCACCAACATATTAATGCGGGCTATCTACAGGTTGCCACCCTTTAATAATGCCAACAGCACATAGTCAGTCACCCATTCAGGTACTGCCCACGCCCGACATTGCTTAACTTCAGTGATCAATGGGAACCGATGCATTCAACATGGCTATGGCCGTTGGCATGAGCATGATTTATGCCGAGTTTTGTTGCAATATAACAAGCATTTCAACCAAGCCTATAAGTTAAGCTGTCAATTTGAGTTTCTCCTAATTTTCTATTTGATTTTTACGTTGAAAACTAAAATTAAAAAAAAAAAAAAAGACGACTATTTTCCTTTTTAGTCAAAAAATTGTGTAAGTTTGATTTCTGGAGACAAATAGAAAGATAAGAAAAAATAAGAGTAAGTGAAGAAAAAATGAATGTATGCAATTTCACCCTGGTAAAGACTTATCTTTCTTGAGATGATTTTGCTATAGATATAATTTTGTAAATTCTTATATGGGTGGAACAATTAAATCAATCCCTCTCTAATATCAACTCATTGTGCAATGTGGATAAATTAATTAATACTTGGTTCAACATTTCAATGAATTTTATGAAACAGGTGCCAAGGAAAAGATATTTGTGAAATCCCTGCCAGTAGTCAAGTATTTGGCGAGCCTTGTCCAGGGAAACCCAAGTACCTTGAAGTAGATTTTTTTTGTTCGGGTAAGTATTTTTTAAATATAATTATTGATAAGTGACCCTATTTTTCTTTCATGACCTATCGACTTGTGGGCTAAAAGCACCGTGCTATGTATGGGTTGCCACCCTTTAATAATGACAAGGGTTTCCTTGGCTCTCAAACATCCGTATTGCTAAGGCCACACCCGACGTTGCTTAACTTCGTTGGTCTACTCAAAACGTTGTAAAGTGACCCTTTCTAATCCGCTTATTATATAAGATGGAAAGTCCAAAAATAAAACACTTAACTAATAAATATGATTTATGAATAAATAATGCTCTATCAGTTCCTCATCAGTACATTTAGTGCCTCATCAAAAGTGTTTTGTAAAGCTTTACAGCAGTCAGGTAAAACTACTGCTATCCGGGCCTCATCACGACTGAAGTTAGGAACAAAGGTTCCGACCATTCAGTAGATTTTAATAACAAAGTTCAATAACCAAACATCAGTATAACATTAATTAATTAATCATATTTATTAGTTCAATGTTATATTTTTGATGTTCTATCCAACAGTAGGTGTATTTACTTCAAATATAAATTTTATTTTGCTTTAAGTGGCTTCACTGGGCTTAATTTCTTATTTTTTCGTGTTTTACGGTGCATCAACTCTTGGGCTATTAACGCCGGGCAGTATACAGGTTGCCACCCTTTTATAATACCAACAGCACGTGATCAGTCATCCATTCAGGTACCTGCGCCTGACATTGCTTAACTTCGGTGATCGACGGGAACCAGTGCATTCAATGTGGCTATGGTCGTTGGCTTAATTATTATTATTCTTATATTTTTTCTGACCCTCCATATTTTCTTTTTTTATGTGTCTTAGGGTTAACAAAAAAAAGAAAAAAAAAAAAAAAAAAAAAAAAAAAAAAAAGGTAGCAGACAAACACTAATTATTTAAATCTTTAAAGGAAGCCCTCCTTCACAAAGACAAGATGTTTCTAGGCTATAGAGCTTCTCTCCATTTCTCCTCACCCTCTCTGTTTTATGGAATTATATTTTTGATATTCATCTGAAATTTAACTGAATTCTCACAATTATAAAGCTTTTTACACTAATATTTTACTTTTCTTTTCAGAAATTTATGAGGAATCTGACTCCGGCGGTACGTACGATGAAGGATTTCCTACTTTGTATGGTAACTTGTAGTTCATACCTTCCTAACTTCTTAATTTGTTGCAGGCCCACCGCAGATCTCATCCCTTAAAAAAGACAGGGTCTCATTTTTCTCCAACAGACTAAATGCAAACAATTCTAAGAGCTATATTGCACAAATAAAAGTAAGCCTATCCGTAAAAATCTAATTTATCATTATTATTCTAATCATTTGGTGTAGTTTTCTAAATGTTGCTGATTTCATTAAAAGTGACTGCATATTGGATAACATTTTGGAAGTATTTTATCAACTAAGAAATTAGCTGGCTCAATTTTTGCATTTTGAAATGAAACCAGAGTTGAAAAATGTCACCAGAGTAAATCCCACTCTTAATCATTTTTGTTCTTATTCTATTAATATCTGTCCTAACCTTCATGTATGGGTGTATAAAGAAAATTATTCATCAATTCATACTAAAAATTAGCAAATAAGTAGTTCTTGCTTGACTATGGATAGGACATATTCGATTAACTAACGAATTTCTAATGTCAAAAATTAAACCTCAAAGAGAAGTATACGAAAAGAACGACTATTTTGGCTCTTTTGGCCAAGGGTATAAACCGGGCCAGAAAACCTTTGTAATTCTGCGGGAACTCAGGTTTATTCGTGGAGACATAATGAGATGTGGGTCCTCGTAATTAAACCACAGAGAAGAATCTACAACTTACGTCTTTTTGACATTAGAAATTTGTTAGTCAATCGAATATGTCCTATCCACAGCCATGCAAGAGCTACTTATTTGCTAGACATGTAACGCAAATGAAATGTCCTTTATGCTAGACATGTAACGCAGAACCTAAATCATTTAATGAAAGACTTTGGGTGTGAGGCAGTGAGGGTTAAGGCGTGAACACTCCGAGCCAAGGGTCATGGGTTCGATTCCCACTAGTGGTGTTGGCTTTTCTTTAGAAAAAAAAAGGCATCAGCCCTATCCTGGCTAGAAAAGGGAGGTAAGCTGTAGATAACCCGTCCTAAAATTTCTAGTTAATAATAAATGGACGTTAAAATTTAAATAAATAATGAAAGACTGCCAGAATGATGCAATTCTTACCTCCTGATATGCAGGAGCGCTTAGCCGATGATTGCCAGCACATAAACACTTACTGACCTTCCTCAAGAATGCAGGACTATGTAATCTTATTTGATGACCTAAAGCACTGTTGACTTCAAAAATATTTTTGCTCCATTGATACTCAGTATCATTTATTGGTGACCTTTTCACCAAATATCTTAATCAGTTACATTTTTATGAATAATTGCTTTAATCATGCTGATGTTCTCATGGGCGTATATAAGGGGGGCTGAGGGGCCTGCAGCACCCCCCCCCCCCTCAAAATTTTGATTCCATCGGTAAAAATGTGTCATAAAATAAATAAAATTAGATCGCTTAGTTGAGAAAAAATAATGTTTTTTGGATTTAATAGCGTTTTAGTTGTATACTATTCCAAGTTCTAAATTGTTCTAGATTGTTAGTATTCCATACCCCCTAAATGCTCCCCCCCCCCAAATTATTTCCTATATGTGCCCGTGGATGCCCTAGAATGACAAGGTACAGGAGATACTGTTCTTTGTATAATCACTAATGAAAACGGACACACTACCAATCAATAGTAATAAAGCAAATACAAAAATGTTTTACATGGATGAGTATTAAGGTTAAAATAAGGCAGAATATTTGTACACTCTGACTGATAACAAAGATGTTACCTATGTCCCTTCTAATAAAAAACACATCTTTACAAATAGAGTGCCAACATGTTAAGAATTTACCAGAGAATAAGAAAAATGGCAAATTTACTAATTACCTTGTCAGAGCTGTCTTTCAATATGAAGCTGAGTCGCCACCAAAAAGTTCATAACAATACTGATAAAATTTCCTAATGCCAAACAACTTTATAAATTTTCCCAGGATGCTGAGGATAAAGAATGGCAGACTGTAATGGATGGTGAAGCTGAGGACTTTGACTTCAGTGAGCCCCATACAATTGGAGGCCTCGATCCAGATGGTTACTTTGATGCGAGAATAATAAAGAAGAAAGGAATCATCTCGTCGTGCCTCCCCTTCACAAGAATCAGGGCAAGGAAACAGTAATCTACAAAGGATAAATTTATTATAGTGAAATTATTTATCTCCGAATCTAAGCAATAAATTAAAATAAACATTATTACTTTTATTTTGTGACAAAAATGTACATGTTACCTTGTTGAGAAGTTTTTAATTCCTATGGATGTTATATCCAGCCATTCATGTTTATTCCACATGTAAAATAGTATTTGCATGTTTAAACAACCATTTTTGAAACAGTGTTAATACAATAAAAATTATGATTGGATCTGAGTTAATATTCTATTCATCATAGTACAGATGTTTTTATAATTACAAATTACTTCTCTGTACTCAAGAAAAGAAGTTTATTTTATGATTAGAGGCGAAGAGCCTTCAGAAGCCTCTTCAGGAGCTTAGAACTAAAAATATTACTGGTCACATCATTAAAATGGACCAAACCTTTCACTGACCTTAGTTGAGTCACGACTGTAAGATCAAACATGGTGGGCTGGTGTAGCTACAGATTATTTATTTAATCTAAAATCCAATTATGTCCATTTACAGAAAATAGAAAAATAAACCAATAAAAGAAATAAAACTAAAATTATATGAAAGTATCAATCGAGTTTACATTAATGGACTAAACTTCTGGAAATGGACAGAATCATATTTTATAATTAATAAATAATAAGCAGATATACCTGTCCACATATTGGACGTTTTAGTCTTGATTCAGCCGGGGTAGAAGATTAACTTTATAGGCTGTTTAAAATGTTTAACGATGTAACCAGGAATAGTTTTAGTTATAAGCTCTCGAATAGGCTTCAGAAGGTGGAACTTGTAGATCAAGAAATAAACAATTTGGAGCAGCAGTAGTTTTGTTTTTTATTATTCAACTTCTGTCCCATTGTAGTAAAACAAGTGTATTTCAAGAACCTGAAATTTAGATCTTCCAAAAATCCTGATTTTCCATCTTCCAGTAATTTTCTAATTATTATATTTTTTTAATATAAAAGTTAATAGATATGAAACAGTATATTTGATTTTAATATATTGTTATTTATTAAAATCTTAGTGTTCACTTACACATAATAGATTTTTTGGATGAGTTCTGTACAGAGGACCACCCTTATCTAGCCAGGGTAGGACTGATGACTTTTCTTTATTAGGAAGAAATGCCATCACCCATAGTGGGATTATTATTAATAACTTATAGTTAGATATTATTTTTGCTACTATCCTTCACCAGCATTATGGCGCAAAATAAAAATAGTAAGTACAATAAGGATTATAACGCCATCTCACACAATGCTAAATACCTAGGCAGCTAGGAAAATATAATAATAAATAAATTAAAAATTTTGGCTTACTAATAAAGTAACTGCAACATTGAGGAATTCGAGGAAGAGCTTCATTTTCATTTGGGTACCATCACATATGGGAGTAAGAGGCAACGATCTCGCTGATGAAGCAGCTAAGATGCGTTACAGGACTCAGTCAGGCTAGAACCATTCCTCTCTCAAAGAGATTGGAACCATTACCATCGGAAGAAATTAATAGAACAATGGGAAATAACCTGGTCAACCAGAAATACCAAACTATCAAAAATTAAAAAGACGGTCGGACCTTGGTTTTCGGCTAATAGAAAAAAACAGAGGGAAGAAATAGTTCTAGCCAGACTGAGACTAGGCCATAGCAAATTGACCCATTCCTACTTATTAACTGAGCTCTCCCCCCCCCCCCCCCATGTTCTCAATGCAACAATGCTCCTCTCACTGTGGAACACATTCTGACTGAATGCCACCAATTTATGGAGAAGAGGAAAAAGTGGATGCTGGAGGGAAATTTATCCGAATTATTGGGAGAAGACTCGAGCCATTTAACCAGTGTTATAAACTTCTTGAAAGAAGTCAACTTGTTTTATATTTTCACCGCTAATGACTTCGGTAGAAGCGGTGTAAAACAATAAAATCAATAAATTTATTAATTAAAAAACATGCTGAAAAACATGTTTACCTGGATTACTCAAGCAGTTTCTACGAAATGATCTCTTTTTGAATGAGCCATTGAAGAGAAAACCCATGTAACAAAATTGAAGAATTTCTTGAGATGGAGCAGTCTGGTCCGAAGTTGAATCTGTACATGAATTATTCAAATTATTATTAGTAATTATATTGTATAATGTTTCAAAATTTCAATTATGAGTTTCAGAAAATAAAGTATATTCATAGAATTTAAAGTTTATAATCTATATTCTTGTGTATAACTAATTATTTTTTTAGTCATTCCTGATTTGAAGATAGGTGGTTCTGTGTGAATGGATTATAGAAATTACAAATGAGATAGTATCTGAATTTTCCCCATTAATTTAATTTAGAAATTATGATTAACTCCAATGGCCAATCTCTTAGAATGTAAAAATATTATTAACTCTCTCTTCTAATATTAGGAGCAACATAACTATATACATATAATTTGAGCATTAACTCGAGTGGTTGAACTTACTTAAAAAGAAAAGAAAAAAAAAAAAAAAAAAAAAAAAAAAAAAAAAAAAAAAAAAAAAAAAAAAAAAGATAGAAGAAAGCCTTCCACAATTAGGGCCAAGTCCAGACTAATCTCATATGGCCCTTGACAATTTGACCATTTTCATGGTTACAGCTCAATTCCAGGGAAAGCTTTTGGTTCCCCCCCCCTAATTCATTTATTTATGAGTAGCTTCAATCAAGGCCCACAAACGTGTTTGATTTTAATATTTCTTTAACGACGAAATCGATCCAAGCTTCTCTGAAATCGATTTAAACCATGAAACTAACCATTCTAAACAGCTGATTGACAACAGCCATATTTATTTTATTTATTTGGCAGAGGCCGTACCAGTAGAAGACCACGGGGAGATCCTGATAATGTTATTATTGCTAAAGCAGAGGAACTAGATTTAAATTTTAGCCTTCCCTTTAATTTTTCTAAAGTGAAAGATTTGAAAATTAAGTGACTGCCAGTTTAGACCGTCGTGAGTTATAAACGATGGCTAATAAATGCTAACAAAGACCTTGGAACTGATTTATGTTATTTTTTTTAATTAGTAGATTCTGCTTTGTCTAAATATCGTTTTACTCAAGAACTAGTCCTTGACCATAAAATAATTTTTATTCTTTGATGGTTGGTTTTGTATCACACTTTAAGGGACACAAATTTAAAGCGTTTTAAGGTTAAAAACATTTATTCTCCTTTTCTTTCTTTGAGTACCACAGTTATGTTAAGAAAAATTAAAACTTTAAAAAAATATTTACATTAAAATAGTAGCTAATATATTCGTAAAATTTGGCCATTTTAGATTGTTGTCAATCATTTCATCTGTGTCAACAAATACATTAATTTCGATATTAATATTTTGTAAAATTGCCTTGGATTTACACAATAGGTCTTTGTTTATTACATGGATAACGTTTATCATATTCAGCTTGGTAAGTACGAAAGAATGAAATCTCTTACGGCTCGAGATAGTTCACTTCTAATACTTCAGCATCCCATTCATGCATGACGCACAATTACCCCAGTGACCTGAAGAATAGCCCCTCTCCAATTATAATAAACTGATTCGCCATAATTTAATATGTTAAAATTTAAATAAAATTATAACCCGGTTAGTTGTAAAAAGCAACTTTCTCGTCCTGAACAACAATAAAAAAGCGCGGGGTTGTGAGTGTAGAAGTATATTAATGTCGATTTATAATCTTTTGGAAAGCGCAATATGCACATTATCTAATCTACAATTTCATTCTATTGTAACATTGTTACAGAATTGTTATGCTTGATAAATGTCGTTATAAATGAAATCATACCTTTTCCCTTATAATTTATTTTAACCTCTTAAGGGATTATGACTCATTGAGATATAAATAGACTTATATTTTTTTCTAGATATTAAACTCCTGCGTATAAGTTTTTTTTTAAAAAACATTTTACTTATTTTATGGTCATGAATACAAAAATATTTATTGAACAGTTCAAAGTACTTAAAATATATTAGACGAGGATAGATATACAAGAGGCTTTACAAACCTTACTGTATACTGATGACTTGGAATTTATGTCGCCTTTATAAGTGGAAACCGGTTCTCGTCCTAGAGAGGTTATATGAGTACCGTTATCCTTTACTTCTAGGAAGCCAAATACGTGTCAGTAGTACTTGGCTGATTAGGGCAACTTACCAGTCTCATAAGCCCATAGTTCGGGATCCTTGTTTACATAGAAGACTATCTTCATGCTTTTCTACTGAATACTTCAATCCTTACACCTGTGCTCACCGCTATTATTGTTATCAGCCTTTAAGCATGGGTAAAACAGAAGCAGGACAAGTTATCGAAAAGAAACCATTTGAAAGGCTACCCAAAACAGTAACACCTATACATTATGAACTTTTTTTGAAACCAAATTTAGAAACGTTTGTATTTGAGGGAACCGTCGCTGTACAGCTTCAGGTAAGTTAAATTGATTGTAATTTCACTTTGAGAGTTGAAAAGGTTATTGAAATGCTTTGGTAATTTTAGATAAATGAAGCTGTTGACAAGATAATATTGAATTCTCTTGAGCTTGAAATTAATTCTGCTGTTCTGCAAATTGAAAATGGACAAGCTCTTAAGCCGCAAGTGGAACTTTCCGTTGAAGCTGAGACTATGACTCTCCTTTTTGATCAACTTTTGCCAACTGGAAATGCTGTCCTACGCCTCGAATTTAAGGGCGAATTAAATGATAAAATGAAAGGATTTTATCGCAGCAACCATTCAAAGTATGCATGAAAGGTCGCATTTTTATATTATTATTCTATTCGGAGTTTTACATTGAAAATTTGGAAGTAATACATTTTCCTCAACAGTCTCAGTGGCGACCAGTGTTATTGTGCCGTAACTCAGTTCGAAGCAACTGACGCAAGAAGGTGCTTTCCATGCTGGGATGAACCAGCCATAAAAGCTGTTTTTGAAGTTACTGTGTGTGCTCCAAATGATCAAGTTGCCTTGTCAAACATGGTAAGCTCTTTTTTCCTTCCTCTTTATATACATATACACTTTCTATTTTTTTGATTAGGCAAGCCACTATTTCCATTAAATAGAATTAATTCATTGTCATTGTTCTTATTTTGTAAGTTTTTTTTAATACATTCTATAAAAACTAAATTTTTATTTAATTTTTTAACTTATCTACTTTGTGCCTACTTTTATTAGGCATGATTTGTAGCCATACATTTATATAAAATCTTGTGTAGCAAAATTCCTGTTTAAACTATTCTAATCACAAGTTGGCTTAATGTCAACCACAATGATATATATATATATATATATATATATATATATATATATATATATATATATATATATGTATGTGTGTGATTCTATTTATATATTTATCAATAATATATACATATATATATATATATATATTTATATATATATATATATATATATTTTCTATAAAATGTCCAAGGAAATTAAATTTATCAATTACCCTTTCTTGCCCAAGAATGTTTCATTTATTACGTAGTCTTAGGACGGAAAACCAAAGTTTGTGGGCGAGTAATCCATTATATTTGGATTTCATAAGTTACTTTGAATAAAGTTGTTTTTTTTTTTTTTTTTTTTTTTTTTTTTTTTTGACACTTTATTTCCAACAAGAAACATGTTTGCTTATGTTTAGAACTCTGAATATTACCCCTCTTTGTTAATGAATTATAGAAATAGATAGAAAGAAAGAACACATTATTAGAATTAATTTAAGCAAGGCTGGCCCTATTAATGGGGTTGCTTTTAGCAATTTCAAATAATTAAAGTCCCCCCGTGGCATGATGCTCAGAGTGCAGTATTGCCTTGGGAGATACCAGGTGTGAATCTAGCTTGAGCCTTAGTTGCACTTTTCTAGTGATTAGCTCGCTGAAAATATTTTCTACTTTACGAGGCGATATATTGAGCATACAAAAAGTCAAATGATAGACGGAATTATTTATCCAAGCTCAACATGTTTCCTGCCTTTAGCATTCCTGAATATTAAAGTAAACCTAAAAGTGCATTCAAAAAAAAAAAAAAAAGCATATCACTTGCCGGATTTTTAATCATTGAATGTACTTATTAACACTCCGTTAGTGGCGCGCACCAGAGTGGTGCATACTTTTTTTTTTTTTTGGATCATGGTTGGCATCCGTGTTTTGGCGGGCTCTCCGCTTTAGTATCTTCCGGATTTCCGTTTTTCCACCGGCCAGTAGCATTGACGCCTTTTTGTGAGCTCATCATTGTCAGTGGCTGGCCTCGTCACCTCTCAGGTGCCGCGCCACAACTCACGTAAGTTTTACAGATATGAGATATCTACACTTTTCGTTTTCTATCTTACTATGCTATCATCTATGAGTATGTGATTGAGTTTATTCGATCGTAGAATAAATGAGAGGAGTAAAAATTGGTCTTCAACTGCTAGTTACAGCGCCACTATTCATGTGATTTCCTACCCTTTTTTACAGGAATATCATGTAGGATAAGATTAAAGATGGCCTCGTATACACATTTTAGCAATACAGGATCACAGGACGTTGTTATTAGCATAAATATGCTTTAGCGATGACTAAACTGAAAAAAAGTGTCACAAAAAAATGTGCGGTGGCCATGTACAAAAAAGAAGACTGTATGTTATACAGTACATTACGTAGGTTTGTCGGGTGGATCTAAAGCATATTTATGTTCCTGAATTTGAGCAGAAGGCTCTAAACAAAATTTATTATTATTTCATATTCATATGTTTTATATTCATATTTTATATACGTATATTATATTGTATTGACATATTTTATGTATTTAGACGTGATTCATGTCTATAGGATAACCTGGTATATAACAAATGTTATATATTTTAACATAAAGTGGATTATGACTCCACCAACAGTACCTAGTAATAGTGTAGTCATGAAACATGATACTTTTTTCTTTTTTTTTTTTTTAAATCAGAAATTTGGCACTTATACCAATAACAGCAGAGTGTTTTTAAGTATGGCCGGGTTTAAACGTAACAACTCCTATACATAGATTGATGATTCAATTTCATATGTTATATTAATATTTTATTTCATATCGAACATAACATGATTTTATTTCATCGAAAACGATGGTTTCTTATGTCCCCCGCAAAAACAAAAGTGTTGTTTTTTTTCAAGTCTGCAGTTTTCTACTATTTCTCTCAAATAGCAATGTAATCACGTTGCTGAGGCAAATTTTTCCGCGTGAAATAGGGTTTGCACCGGTGAGGTGTAGCGCCACTATGCATGTCCCAAAACGGGGCGCCACTACTGGAAGGTTAACTATTTTAATCCCAAAGTATTATTATTTTATTAATTCTAATAATTTTTTTATGAATTATTGTGGGGGGGGGGGACGTTACTGTAATATTTATATGATTTAACCTCCCGATGTGTATGTGCCACTTTAAAAATAATAATTAAACCAAAAAATATATAAATTTATTTTCTTTTTGCCTAGTAGCAATGTGGTGAGCATGCTCTAATTTCAGCTATCGTGGATTTTCCAATTTATACATTTCAACTTTTCAAAGGAGTTACGAAAAATTGAAACGTTAAGAGCATATAAAAGTTTATTTGGTTATGTTATCTTTATGTTTTACTGCTTCTTATAAGTCTTTGATGTTTAATTAATTTATTTATTTATTAATAAGGCTTCGCAACTTGGCGAATCGCCTGTAATTAATTAATTTCATTAATGTTAAAAGTAACTATAAAAATTACTGGGTCAATTTTTGAAAGAGATTATATTTTGCAGCTTCCCAAGTTTTTACGTTTCAAGAGTTTTTATATGTGATGAACTATGACACTCAACTATTTGGTTAAAGAACTTGGTAGAACACCAATATTGTTTTTCAGTAACTGACAAAATTGTTCCGGTTAACAGTGTCTTGTTTCATTTTAGCGCGGTTCCTCCCTCCCCCATAGGGAGGAACCCCGCTTATAGGGTTGATACAATGAAACAATCCGGAAGTGCCGACAAGAAAATTTCGCGTTTCAGAACCCCTAGAGACCGAAAATAACGGTGGTTCAAATTTGTATATATATATATATATATATATATATATATATTTATTTATATATATATATATATATATATATATATATATATATATTTGTCTGTTTGCTCATTTCTGGCTTCCCTGATGGTCCGATTTTGATGAAATTTGGTACAAAAATCAGTCGTCGAATTTGAAAGGTCAAGTTCGTTAACCAGCAAAATCCGCCTACTGGAAGATGGCGTTTGGGGCGAAATTCGCGCAAAAAAAATCGTAACGCTTACGTTTTTGAGTTCATAAGCTTCTAAGTACTCGTTTTATATGATTCCTGGGCTAGGAAAACGAATGAAACCATTTTCAAGGCGATAGCTTTAACCGTTTTCGAGAAAATTGGAAAAATATTTTTTGAATACCGTTTTTGGTTTGGGTACTTAGAATCATGGGATTCAGTTGAAACATTTTCTGCATGTTCTACTTTCATCAAAACTAATATGTTGAAATTTTGGTTACGTTTGGAGTTAAGGAAGGGTTAGAATAAAATATTTTATTAACAGACATAAAAAGTTTTAGTAACTTTGTTTACTTTCCTTAATATCTCGAAAAAGGTTGAGAATCTTGGTAAACGGAAGAATACCATTAGAAAGCTTATTAAATGCTCTAAAAAAAAGGTTCTAATGAAAGTTTTGATTAGGCGATGTCAACCGAGAAATAAGAGCTTAAAACTTTAAAGTAATTGATTTCGCTTATTCGAACTGTTCTTTTTGTCGGTTTTTTATTCCTTGTTATTTTTTAATTGCTTATTGTTGGATAATGTATTTGAAAATAAAACAGGTTAAGAAAAATAAGAAAAACAATTTAATGTTAGAGATATGGATTTCCAAGATATATAGCTTTTCAACTGCCTAGCATCCTTCTTATTGGGGGTTCTTTGTCTTTGATTTTGGTACTTAGAATTATGGGATACAGTTGAAACATTTTCTGCATGTTGGAGTTTCATCAACACTAATATGTTGAAATTTTTGTTACGTTTAGAGTAAAGGAAGGGTTAGAATAAAATATTTTATTAACAGAAATAAAAAGTTTTGGTAACTTTGTATACTTTCCTTAATATCTCGAAAAAGGTTGAGTATCTTGGGAAACGGAAGAATACCATTAAAAAGCTTACTAAATGCTCTACAAAAAAGGTTCTGCTGAAAGTTTTGATTAGACGATGTCAATCAGAGAAATAAGTGCTTAAAACTTTAAAGTAATTGATTTCCCTTATTCGAACTGTTCTTTTTGTCTGTTTTTATTCCTTGTTATTTTTTAACTGCTTATAGTTGGATAATGTATTTGATAACAAATCAGGTTAAGAAAACTAAGAAAAACAATTTAATCTTAGAGATATGGATTTCCAAGATAATATAGCTTTATATAGGTCCTTCCTAGGGCGGGGACCCACCCAGGTAAGATCGTAAATAACACCTTTCTTGAGAGTAAAGATGGAACTGTCAACTTTGGTCCTCCTCTACCTCCCGGCACTTTCATTGCTGACGAAGGCTACCACTGACTAGCCAAAACGTCCTAAATATAGATTTTTTAAGAAAAATCGTATTGAGGTTTATTTAGCCGAATCCCAACCATTCCATCTTTACTTATCACCTCGACGGCTTACTATCTAATCTTCATGCTTTCTAGAAATGTGGACCCAAAATAATAACATCTTCTATTTTAATCATTTTAAATGAGTCTAGAGATAAGAACGGAACCGCGCTAAGATGATGCAGTTCCTGCGAGTCGGACTTTTTGTGTCATTAGATTGATCCAACCGAATTCCAACTTGTATTTTTCTTCAGCAAGGTTTTTAGTTTTCTCATGTTTAGGAATAAATATGAAATTAAAACTTCATTTTTATCTTAAATTAAATACTTTCTCCTTCGTGATTGTTATGACATAATGTTGATTTTCTTAGGCAAATATAACGATAAGAACCTGTTGAATTTTCAAGATAAGTGACTATATGATTTTTTTTTTTTTTGTTTGTTTGACAATTCTACTTAAATTAAATTTTCTCTTATTCTGTTTAAAATCCTACTTTCATTATTGCTATATCATAATTTTTATGGTTCAAACATAATTATTTTTTGTCTTCAGATTATTTTTATATTGCATTTTCTTGTTTTCTGTACTGTTTTATTTGCATGTAATAAAATAAAAAATAAAAAAAAATGATACGAACTTAACGTCCATTTTCTTGCCATTTAAATCTACCTAAGCTAGGGAAAAACCTTCTGTAATACCTTGCACAAAATTAGAGTTCACATTTTACTAAAAAAATCTGGATTGACATGCTTTATGTTTAAATGTCTTCATTATATATATATATATATAAACAAAATAAAAATTGGGTCTTTCATAATCTTCTTGGATATAACATTATTATGTTTCTATTTATTTTATTTGTATTTGTGGTAAGTAGTAAAGCACAAACTTACTCGAAACAATTGGGCTTGAGATGCTTTAGGTCTTTGTATGAAGAATATTCTAAAATTGTTCTCTCATATTTTTTTTAATACACCATTTTATTATTATTATGAGGGGGGGGGTTGTCTCCTGGGATAAATTCTCTTGGGGGCTATTGCCGACCAAAAGATTTCTTTTGTTTTTTAATTTATTTTGGGCATTCATTTAGAAATTTCCTAAAATTTCTGGTGGTATCAAGTAGCAGGGTGTAAAAAAATCATGATTTTTTAAAAAAAAATCAAAAAAGTCGGATTTATTTGATTTAAATCAGATGTTTTTGATTTAAATCGGATTTTTTTTATTTAAATTTTTTTACTAGAACCGGCTTTAAAAAAGAAATCAGACTTTTTAAATGTATCTAGTCTATATAGAGAGCTGGTTATTACCTAGTTGTTCATTATATAAACCTGTAACTAAAATATTTGTTTATTTACAATGCAAATAATAAAATAACTATTCTAAAGTGGTGGGTCTTAAGTGGATAATTTTGGGAGCATAGCAGAATTGACGGATCATATATACAGGGGTTGAAGTTGACCTATATTTTGAAACTGGAATTTCTGTAAATTTAAAGACTTAAATCAACAAAAATCATTAATTTTCGGCGATTAAATTTAAATGTACAGAAACTCTGGTCTCAAAATATAGGACAATTTCGACCCCTGTATATATAATGACTTAATTTTCAAATTTTAAAACAACAATTTTAGAAATGAAGCTTTAAAGAAATATTAATTACTAGGGAACAGATATTTGTATTTACATATACTCTTCTGATTCGTAAATCCTAAGTATTGATGTAATTCTGCACGTTTTAAGTGTTTTAAAAGTATTTAAACAGTTTTTTATTTTACATATTTTGTCAAAACTCCATATTTTTGCATATTCTGCCATAAATACATATGTTTGCTACATATTTTAATATTCTTTTTATTTTGTAATTGAAAAAATAAAGGAAAACCGAGAAAGAAAATAAAACTTTACCCATTGAGTCTAGGTAACTGTGATATTTCTAATTCCAAGAAGGTGGCTGTATATGTACTATGTCAATACTAAGTACAGGTTGTCACAAAAATAATGGTCATCTGTTGGCCAGATGATTCTCCAATACGAGATAGGAAAAAATAACCCCCATAGTAACCCCCGCAAAATTGACCTTGAAATTGTATTCAAGTTCAAATTTTTTTGATTGCATATTTCGAAACTGCGAGTCATGAGGAAGAAAAAAGTCAATGGCACCATAGGTTAGAAATGACTCCTTATGGTCAAAGAGACCATTAACAGCGTATACTTGGGCCATTCCATTACAATCGTCAAATGGTGGCCGATTTTGATACTTATTTTTTTAGTATGTCCTACTAACATTGCCTTACACAAAAATACCTCGTTTGATTGTTTTAAAAAAAGCATTTTCCAGTATAAAATAATGTAAGTATATTGAACAACGGCCCTCACAGCGGCAATCATTGGAGGACCAGAACTTCCTTCGGGAGGAACGTCTTCCTTCAGATTACAGCAAGTTCGGGAGTTGAGGCCCGGGGATCAGGAGCAGAGAGCATTGTTTTGCAGGTGGGTGCTGGACATGTCATCCAGACTTCCTCCAGCGGGTATTGTGGATGGAAGAAAGTTTGTTTTCCAACGTTACTGTCCACAGCAGGCAATGGACGAGAATAACTTGGGCATTTAAAAGAATTTGGAGAAAGTCTGGCAGCTTACCTCAGAAATGAAGTCCAAAATATTTAACCTGGTGAACGGGCACAATTGCTACGGGCGCTGGAGTGATAATCTTACTTATTAAGTTTTTTTTTTTTTATTTTTTTTAGGAAAAAACATTTTTTTCTGCACACGGGCAAGGACAATTACTCTATCCTCTATTCTAAGAGCGCCTCGAGGACTGGTTGGTTCATGAAATTCATATACGACCTGTGAAATCCCTAATGATTAATTTCAGCGATTGGTTGAAAGCTTATGGCCAGGAGCTCTAGATAAGCTTTGAGAATAACCTCATGAAGGCATTTCTGTCAATAGTAAAATATGCGTTCTGGTCCTCCAATGATTGCCACTGTGAGGGCCGTTGTTCAATATACTTACATTTTTTTTTATACTGGAAGATGCTTTTTTTTAAAAAATCAAATGAGGTATTTCTGTGTAAGGCAATGTTAGAACATGCTAAAGAAAAAAAAATATCAAAATTGGCCACCATTTGTCGATTGTAATAGAATGGCCCACGTATACGCTGTTAATGGTCATTTTGACCAATAGGAGTCATTTCTGACCTATGGTGCCGTTGACTTTTTTCGTCCTCATGACTCGCAGTTTCGAAATGTGCAATAAAAAAATTTGGCCTTGGAATAACATTTCAAGGTCAATTTTGCGTGGGTTAATATGGGGATTATTTTTTCCGATCTCGCATTGGAGAATCATCTGGCCAACAGATGACCATTATTTTTGTGATACTCTGTACAAAAGGCATGTTGTTAGTGGATAGCATTAGAATCATACGAGAGTAATAGAGAAAATCCAGGTTTTAGAAGGAGCTACTGGGAATAAATTAAAAATAAAGTGAAAACACAGTCTAGAATAAACCCCTGGATGGAAAAATATCCACATTATTGGAGATATCCATAGTGGCAAAACGATTAACAGTTTAGTTGAATCCCACTCTTCAGAGGAGTTGATTGTAGCCTTAAAATACACACCAGAGGCTTTAGTAGATGGTGAAAGATAATTCAGTCGCTTCAAAAGTATACTCAGATCAGGTCGGCATCATTTCACATTTGAAAATTTTAAAATTCAAGGTGTAGCAAACAATCTTCCAAAATAATGTTCAACTTTTCCTTTTATAATGAGTTCCTAATTTTTATTTATGCTTTATTTTTCAATATTTTAAACAGTTTTAGTCATTTTCTTCTATACTTTTGTTCTTTCCACTAATAATAACAGAGTTCCTACTTATTATTTATGCTTTTCTTTTCAATATTTTATCGTGTTTAAGGTATTTGTTTACTAAATATTTTCAATTTTTTATTACATATTTTATTATAAATAGTTAAATATATATGTAAATATTTTGAATTTTATGTTACATGAACATCCGTTCCCTATTAATCACTTACACTAACAGAAATATTATTTATTTAAAGCTTTGAACAAAAAACCCAGTTTGTCAGCCTTTTCACATCTAATTAGGTAGTTTCTCATTTGACTGTGAACAAAAACAAGGGTTGAAAACATTCTTTCAACCCTTGCAGAAGTTGCCTTTCCTGTCATAAGCTGCTCTATTATTAACAGTTCTTTCGAGGAAATACAATATTTTAAGGCCAACAAAGACTTCTACCAATTTAAAGCATTCACTTCGCCCACTACTTGCCAATCTCTTTTATCTTAAACTTAAAAAGAGATTTATTTGCAGAATTAAAAACAGAGAAAGGGTCATAAAAGAAACATACTTTGAATAGATAAGAACGGTCAAGTGAGGTTGAAATGGCTGAAAAAAAGGCAGAACTAGTTAGATTTAAGTTTAAAAAATAAACTAAAGTTAAAAAAAATATATAATAATAATGTTTTTTAATAAAATCAATTGATTTAAATCAATATTTTTTTTTATGAAATAAATTGATTTAAATCAATGATTTTTTTAAAAAAAATCAAATGATTTTAATCATGATTTAAATCACTGATTTAAATCAATTGATTTAAATCGTTGACACCCTGTCAAGTAGTACCACTTGTTTTGGGAATTTTTAATAAGTCCCTTCGACAGTTTTAGGTAGACAGCTGTGGTGATAGTCGTTTTCGGAATGAGTACGTCGGTCGAGATTATGTGGGCTGTTATCCTTGCGGAATCCAACTTATACAAGTTATTCAGTCTTTGGTGACGACCTCGTATTTTCACTGTTCCTCGGCATACAATTTCTGGATATTCTCATCATTGGAGACTTATTTCCTTTTTCAATGATAAGAATACCATGGAGTGATGGACAGTACAGTCTATTAACATTGCTTTTTCCCAATACATATTAATTGTTTTAGCAAGGAACATACTTTAGTCTTGATCTAGCTTCCTCAAGACGTACATGAAAGTGGGATAAAAATGTGAGATCAAAGCAGTGTGCTCTGTCTGTCCACTTCCGTACTGTCTCTCTGTACACTTCCAGTTCGTCTACCTGCCTCTCTACTTCCTGTACACTCCTGGTCTGTCCACTTTCTTCTTACAATCTGCTAACTTTATGCTGTTCACATTCGGCTTAAGAGAATGTGCATTAAGCAGAAAGTGGCCCGAAAGCGAGAAGGAAGAGGCTTGAAGCCTATTTGGAAGTGAGCAGTACTTTTACTCAGTGTTTTTGTTTTGCACATCGTATACAATTCTCAGCAGACTCTAACTATGAGACATGACCATGTCAAAAAATGTGCTAAAACTAACATGCTAAAAATTAGTGGCTAAAGCATGTTCCATTTTTTTATTTATTTTGACAGTAGGCTAGAAGCAGTAAGGAATGGGGACAGGATTGTTTTTTCTTTTTTTTTTAAGTATTTTAATTTGATTAAATAATTTTTTTTCTTGAATGAATTTTTAATAACTACAAACAATTTTGTCTACAGCCTGCTGTAAGTGAAACAGTCGAAGGAAACTATAAGATTGTTAAGTTTGCCCCTTCTCCAAAAATGTCTTCTTATCTTGTGGCTGTAGTTGTTGGAGACTTCGCTTACGTTGAAGATACATCCTCCGATGGTGTACTTGTTAGAGTTTACACTCCACCGGCTGTTAAAGAACAAGGACGATTTGCTCTATATGTGGCAACTAAAGTTTTACCATACTACAAGGAATATTTCCAAGTGGCATATCCCCTTCCTAAAATGGATCTTGTTGCCATAGGCGATTTTTCAGCCGGTAAGTTACTGGAATAAATTTATATTTAAGCATAGCCCGTATTCTTAAGAGTAACTTTTTAGCAGAGCTTGGTAAGAAAGTATAAGGTTAGTAATCTTTATTATTAAAAATAAAGAGGTATGCCTTCACAGGACCATGTAAAAGTTTTTGAATTCGATTTTAAACCCTTACAGATTTTGAAAATGTTTGGATAGTGTAGTACTTCTAAATTATATTTATTTTTTCTATATTCCGACATCCACTTTTAAGGTATCTTTGTATTTTCAGTTTAAATATAAGGTACAGTCTATTATTGTAGGAAGTTGCAATAGTAATGACAATCATGGAAAAAATGTTTCAAATTTAATTTAACAACAATCATCATATAATAGCATTGCATCCTATTTTGTTCGTTTTAGGTGCCTCTTCAGGAGCCTAAAAAAAATACAGTCTAATGAAATGTTGGCAATCCTTCCGCTACGAGGGCCTGAAGAGGCATTTGCATGACGAATGTTTTTATCTTTATTTTTTTATCGTTTCCTCACACACAAAAAAAAATAAGAATAATGAATTTTTTATCTTCATGGTCAATACTTTCCTGGACCAATAGTCGAAAATATTTTTAAAGAATTACTTATTAGAAAACAAAAAATTGATTTATTATTTAATCTTTGGAACACGCCAAATGAGATTTCTCGTTCCAAATGGAGAACTCTTCATTTCCATCTCGAGTGGAGATCTCCACTCTCCTGAATTTTCTAATTTGATCAAAACTGTTAATAAAACATGATATACAATGGTATTCTTACAAACTCAAAATCAAATGTGAAAATATTGCCTACGAATACATAGACACAGTTAACAGGTTACTTTCTTAGAAGGAAAACGTAGTGTATGATGTTTACTTTTATTTTTTATTTTTAGGGGCAATGGAAAATTGGGGATTAGTTACATACAGGCAGTCTGCATTGCTAGTAGATTCTGAGAACACTTCTGCATCTAGGAAGCAATGGGTAGCAGTTGTTGTTGGCCATGAGCTCGCTCACCAATGGTTTGGAAATCTTGTTACCATGGTAAATTGCTCATTTCCTCAATTACAAGCTTTAGAATATGCTTATTTAATTTTACATGTTTTATGTAAAATTAAGTAAGCAAATGTTACCTAACTAAAAACCAATATTAAAAAAATAGGATTCAAGTTTTTTTAATACATTGCAGTGAAGTTCTGAATGAGTCAAATTGGCTCAGCCACCTTACAAAATGATTATGAAATACAAAAAAGTCAAAATAGTGACTTTTCGTTTCTATTTTAGCACTTCCCTTACAGTCCAGTCAACGAACAGTTATAGATGGAAATTTTTGGAACACAATTTTTGACTTCGTAACTTTGTAGGAAATTTAATAAGCTTTCATTTGTTATAGAATGGTCATGTCGCTAGGACGGAGGGTTGCCGAGATATAAGTGAAAACCCGAAAAATGGGACCTTCTAACCCCCCCCCCCCCCCCCGCTCAAAGGCAACGGGTGAGGACTTTTGATATGTTGACTACCTAACTAGCCTAAACAAAGTTATGAAGTTAAAAATTGTGTTCCAAACATTTCCATCTATAACTCTTAGTTTCCTGGGCTGTTAGTCGCTACATTTCAGATTTCAGGATGAACACTGAAATTATTTTTACGTTTGAAGGAAAATACATAAAATAGCAAAGTAATATATATTATTGAAGGGAATGCAATACTCTACAACTCTATAACCGTTATTTATTATTTTGGTACATCGTTGAAGAGTTATCCGGTCAAACGAGGAAAAAATATGCGGCAAAAGTGTTTTTCCCCAAAATGACAGACTTTCAAGAGCGGATATTTCGAAAACTAAAGATATCTCGAAAAACTTTATAGAATAGAACTTGTAGTTAGTCAGTCAGTTGAAACGAAGCTCCAGTCTCATACGTGCAGTTCAGTTGAAAAGAAGATACAGTCACATACAGTTGAGTCAGTTGAAACGAAGCTCCAGTCTCATATGTGCAGTTCAGTTGAAAAGAAAATACAGTCACATACAGTTGAGTTCAGTTGAAAAGAAGGTCCAGTCTCATACGGGTGTTCAGTCAGAAAGAAACAACGCCAGTCCTAAGGCAGCTCTAGTTCAGTGCACAGCTAGTCTCATATGGTCGTCAGTTTTCATGAAGCCTAGGCTCAGTCCGTTAATGGAGATACAGTTGTAAAGAAGATCCTGTCATATGCAGTTAATACGAAGCTGGCTTTATATCAGGTAATGCTTGTTTATCCATGTGCCTGGATGTAGCTTATCTATGAGTTTTTTCTTTTGTTTTGTTTTTTATTATTTAAAATTATCTCTGTTTTACTTTACTGGACTCGAACCCGACCCCTGAGATAAAGAGTTTTTAAAATTAAATATTATAAAATTTTTATTTTAAATTATAACATATTGGCGACCCAACATGGCACATTCTTTAATTAAAAATATTTTAAATGATTCTTTTTAATTAAATTATAACATTTTGACTCCCTATGTAGGGGCGTAACGTAAATAATTTTTATTTAAATTGTAATTTAAATTGTTGTCTTTTTTGAGAGATTAATGGCTCTATGACTATTCTGAGAAGGACTTTGGATTGGAATGCTTGTGTTCTGTGTCTGTTTGAGTGAATTATTTTATATTCTTCAGATGCCATAAGATCAGGGTTCATCATTCACTTAACACCTTGGGCTATGCACAATATTTGGGGCTCCAAAAATATTTTAACCTTTGAAGGATATGTTTATTCATATGAAAGAAGGTTCGATATTATTAAAGACGACTCACAATTATTATTTCCAATGTCTGATTCATTAAAAGGATAGGAGGAAGGAATGCTTTCTTAGGATGATGCTCTTGACTTCTTTATCGGGACTGAAAAACACCAACTACTTCCCCTAGACTTGAAATAGATTTTAAACACTAGAGTCAAAGTTGAGAGTAAATATTCTTACTGTTAGATTTATTAGACTCTCTATTCGAGGCGGTCTAAGTGAGTTACCATAATTTCATGAGCATTATTTATTTCTATGATAATATATAAATGAAAATGTTTTATACATTATTGTTTTACACATTTCTTAAATTTTATTCTTATTTACAGGAATGGTGGACTCACTTATGGCTTAACGAAGGCTATGCTACTTTTGTCGAAAACCTCTGTGTGGCACATCTCTTCCCGGAATATGACATTTGGACACAATTTGTTTCGGATATTTACACTAGAGCCTTGGAACTTGACTGCCTAAAATCCAGCCATCCAATTGAGGTTATTTATTTGAGTTTTTACTATGACCACTCTTGTGAATATGTTATTTCATTGTGAACTATTTTAAAAGAGCTGAAATATAAGTTTGCTCTATTTATAAAGCAAAATAAATACTGTAATTACCAAAAGTCAGAAAGTGCTCAAAATATATCTTCTTCCAATCGCTACTTTCCAAGGCTGATCTTTCACCTTGGCCTTTGAGTTAAAGAGAGCCATATAACACAAACATGAAGTTTGATGGAAAAACATTGTTCACTAACTTGTTTCCTCAAAGGAGCAGCATCTGAAACAGAAAATAGTTTGCACATTTAAATAAATGGACAATGAATAACATTATTTAAAAAAAAATACTTGCTGAGAAAGAGACCTAAAGATGACAGTTGATTTCTTCACTTATGTACGTATGTTTATAATTCTGTGATGCATCTATATGAGTAGTAGTAACGGGTAGACTTATCGAATATAATTTCTTGTTTATCAAACATTTTTGTTGTTTTCATTGAAACTATCTTGGTTTCTAATAATCTACTTTTAGCTATAATCTAATAAGTATGTGCAATTTGTTTCAGATCCCTGTTGGACATCCTTCAGAAGTTGATGAAATTTTTGATGATATTTCTTACAGTAAGGGGGCCTCAGTTATTAGAATGCTTCATCGTTTCTTGGGGGATGAAGTAAGTATGATGTTATAAAATTAAAAGCTAATAAAATAATTCAATTACGAATTTGGTACAGTCCTCCTATCCTCATAATTGCTGTGGCAAATGGAAGACACGACCTGTTTAGTACTCGAATCTTGGTCTTTCTCTCTTCTACTCCTACCTTATAATTTTCTCGATACCACCTACATTTTTGATATTTAATGCTGAAATAAATAAACACTCCATGCCAAGGGTCATGAGTTCGATTCTCACTATGCGGTGGTGGCTTATCTTTAGAAAAAAGAAAAGGCATCAGCCCTATCCTGGCTAGAAAATGAAGGTAACCTGTAGATAACCCGTCCTAAAATTCTTAGTCAATAATAATGGACGTTACAATTTAAATAAATAATGCTGAAGAACCTAAGAGTGTCCCAATGGTCTAGTGGATAGCATGCAGGATTATCATGTGGTAGGCCCATTCTATACGGACTTTTAAAACACAGCAGTTTGAACGTATAGAAAATGCCAACTGACTGGGGACACAGGAGGTACACATAGTGTATACACAGGCTTTGTGACGGCTTTATTCAGACGCGTTAACAGAGCAGTGGGCTGTCTGCTACCTGACGCGTAAAACAGTGCACCGTGGAACAGCTTTCCTTTCTATGCAGGCGCTTCTTGAGCAGTTCTATGGCTAGTGCTGAGCGAAAGAGAAATAGTATAAAATGTTTGATACAGAAAGGTTTATTTGTGCAATTGAGCTGCGACTTTGCTTGTAGAATGTAGCAAATAAGGAGTTATGTGGTTATTATGTGGAACTGGCCAGTAGAGAATCAATTTGCTAGTACAGAGTGTGTTCCCCACCTTCTTTTTCGTCGGGCGATAAACTCATTTCATAATAACTTTCCAACAAACTAACTGTAAATGCACATACTGCAGTTACGGTATTCATATTGACCAAAAACTGAATACATTTTCTGTCAATAAGGAGAGAGTCACCGCCCAGACGGCCTGTATAGAATGAAACGCGTTTTGCAAGCAGTTCTACGTCTAGTTAACTGCTCACTTTCTAACTGTTTGTATAGATGACAGATAAACGCCGTAGAAACAGCTTACAAACTGCCGTGTTTAAACAGTCCGTATAGAATGGGCCATAGATGAGGTTATGAGACCTACTTTAGCAGGCTGACTTTTGTCAGCGAAGGTGTTGCCAAAACAGTTCTTGCTTGATCATAGGATTTTTTTATAATGGCTAATCTTATTCGTAGTTAATAACAAATAAAACAAGTGGTTTCCTTTATCATCAATTTTAAACTTTTTTGATAAGCAACATTTTTGTTTTTTTAGGATTTCCGTAAAGGTATGAATATTTACCTCACGAGGCATCAGTATGGAAATACCTTCACTGAAGACCTTTGGGCTGCGCTCGAAGAGGCTTCTCACAAGCCTGTGAAGGATGTTATGTCAACGTGGACAAAGCAGATGGGATTTCCCGTCATTAAAGTATTAGATTCGGTACAGGTTGGTGATGTACGAGAAATAACTGTTTCACAAGAAAAGTTTTGCTGCTCTGAGGCTGATGCTGTAGGTTTGTGAGTTTTGATTAAGCTTTTTTAGTTTTGATTAAAATTTATTTCTGTTTACCCCTATTATTGTCATTAACATATTATATATTTTTAATGGCTTTCTTAAATGTTCAACAAAACTTTGAGGGAAAAAAACATTCATTGAGAACTATTGTGTGTAAGGCGACAAAGACACATTAAGATTGATAGCACAGAATATTCATTGACAATCAATACAGTATTGGCCCTAGATATTGCCCCTATATCAACACTATCTCAAGAAAAGCCTCTGTCAACTATTACTAATAACAGACAAAATTGTTTTTATTAAGTCACCAAAAACTCGTTATTAAAATAACTGGAGGCAAGATGGCCTTGAAAGTGTGAACACTTTGTGCTTAGGCTTGTGAGTTTTAGGTGGTGGCTTTTCTTTCGGAAGGCATCGCCTGTATTCTGGCTTAATTAAAGTGTGGAGGCCCGGTGGCCGTGAGCGTTAACCCTTAATTAGTGGCGTGCTTTTTCTTCCATAGCTAATGGTGTCGTGGTGCCCCAGTGAAACAAACTTTAAATTGATTTTTTTGGGGTAAAGTAATTTAAATAAATAATAATAAAAAATAATATTTATTGAAATACAAAGATTTCAAAGGGCAAAGGTCGAATAAACAAATACATTCACGTCAATATGACCCGACGCCACTAATTAAGGGTTAAGGCATGAGCACTTAACGCTCCATGCCAAGGGGTCATGGGTTCGATTCCCACTAGGGATGGTGGCTTTTCATTAGAAAAAAGAAAAAGCATTATCTCTATCCTGGCTAGAGAAGGGTGGTAACCTGTAGATAACCCGTCCTAAAATTTGTAGTTAATAATAAATTGATGTTAAAATTTAATAATAATTAAATTGTTGCTTAGGACAGTATCTACCTTTAGTGACTTCCTTTTCAGGTTTTTAATTCAAAAATGATTTTTTTTTTCTTTTTCTAAAAATAAAGATTTGATAGATGCCTTATATTCAGAAAGAGAAAGGAAAGCACGTGATGCTGGCCTGTAAGAAATCTGAATAATCGTTTCCATTTTAATGAAAGTTGAATGCAAATAATAATAAATTAATAATAAATTGTTTACAAAATTTATTAATATGTTGTTGTTTTTTAATTATTTAGGAGATAATAGTTTGTGGATGGTGCCATTAACATTTTCAACTAAGTCTCGACCTCATGACATTGTGTATTCTTGTATATTGGATAAAAAAACAGGAAAATTTCAAATACCAGCATGCCCTGATGATTGGGTTAAGGTAATAAACCATTTGTTTATTTAATAAAGATGATGTTTTATTATTAAGGTTATTACATTTTTTACTCTTAGTGAAGTTCTTGTTAATGAAGAAGCAAGAATCTTGATAAAAATCAACACTCAACAAACTTAATTATTCTATTATGAAAATATATTTTTTTTTTTTGTTTTTATATTTGTTAGATATAGAAAAAAATTAATTTTTTATTTTATTTTGCTCCTTAACACGTTCGGGCCCAGCGTCATGGCATGTGCGTCTGAGAGATGTGTTCTACGGGCCCAGCGATGGTGGCGTGTGTGTTAGCCGATAGCTTGGCTTTCTTTCTATCCCCATTACTCCAGACCTTGTTGCATACCCTTTGTATTTGATTTGGGACCTCATTGCGTTATTCTCGGTTAGGTTTCATGGGCTGTTATCGTATGATACTAAATCCGCCAGAAAAATCCCTAACTAAATTGTAAGTGATCCACTAAAAGTACATAATTTCGAAAGTTTCTTCACTTATTTATTTTTATATGTTTTCTGAAATAACTATACAAAAGGAAGACTTGGGCTCTGAAAATGTTAAGATGTTATTATTATCCCTCAAAGTGCTGTTGACTACTGTACAAGTCGAGGGAAGCCATTGCATGGACGTGACTAACTTCTCCTCAAGTCGGAGAGAGCTGTTACTCTGTTTGCTGTTGACTTGTCCAGAAGTTCTCGCTGTATTGAGTTAAAGCCTTGAATGTAGATGAATTGTATACAAGCTGTGTTCTTACTTCAATCTAGGAGATTTTAAAGCAATTAATAGTTCTCTGTTTCACCACTACAATTCATTTAGATGTTCTTTTTACTACAGCTGGCTGTAAGACGAGCAATGACCTTCCCCTCGAAGTGCTGTACCTTGTTCCTCTTTTGAAATTTCCTTCCCTTTGTGTCTGAAAATGTCTTTGAAATATTTTACATGTAACATTGCACTAATTTCCCATTTGCAAACAGTACCACACACTAAAAAGTTATTAGCACATTCATTGCGGGTCTAAAATTCACGTTTTTCCCGTAAACGGGAGAAATTTGTATGATCAAATTTTGACATAACCATGTTATATTTGTTTTATTAACACAAAAATTGCGAAAATTATAAACACTGAATAAAAATGCACATACCTTGAAATATTTTAAAAAGTGGTTGGAGACTAAAAATTTAAATTTGAAAACACAAACGATTTATACCCTCTGAAAGAAGAACGATATCTGAGGTCTTCCCGCCGGTCGGTTGGGCAGGTAAAGGAGAAATCCCCTCTACGAGACACTTTTAAGTGAATGGAAAAGTACTTGGCTTACCCGATAGATCTATCGGGTCCGTAGGAGCGAGTGGGGAGGCACCCGATAGATCTATCTGGTCCGCAACGAATGTGTTAAATTGAAAATAATATTTGAAACAGTGAGGGAACTAATGTAAATTTTGAGACAATATAAATATGTGGATATTGCAAATTTGTAAATATTTTTATCTCTCCTGCTGCTGCTGGCCTACAGCCCGGATCAAAAAGGACGATGGGAAAATAAATGTATGACACTGAGAAAAGTATGCTGCACCCAGGGCAAGTATTGCTTTGCAGGCTCATAGCACCCAGGGATCAGTAGGCTAGGTCAACCCGCACACTAATGACCTTGGATATGAGTAATGACGACATGAAGAGATAGAGGTGGGGGTGGGTTATTCTGATCTAAGCATGCCTGAATATTTCCAAGCAATGGGAATTTGAAAGATCTTATTGCTTTCATAATAATGGCGTTATTAAAAAATCGTAGAGGAAAAATTCATATTATTTTCTTTCCCAACAAAACTCTATTTTCAACTTTTGGTTACAGCGTAATGCTATATTTATATATAAGTAGCAAACAGACAAAAATATGTTGGAAACAACTGAATTTGGATTTTTTAAGCTTAGAGCTAATGATCGATTTTGTTATGGTTGATGTGCCATAAAATTATCCTTCATTCACAAATATTCCCCACTTATACTATGTGTTTAAATAGTGAGAAATATAAACTAATTATTTCATTTTTCAGATTAATCCTGGTACTGTTGGTGTTTATAGGACTGCCTATCCTCAGCGTTTATTAGACCAATTCATTCCAGCCATTGAAGATAAAACGTTACCCCCACTCGACAGATTAGGAATTGTAGACGACCTTTTTGCATTGGTAAGAATGATTTTTGTTTTGTTTTTCCCTCATTTTTTGGAATAATCTAATCTTAAAAAATAATTGTTCTGTTTGCTTGTTTATTTTTGTTGTTGTGTACCCAAGTAAGTCTGGCAGCCGATTAAGTACTGACTACAATGTCTCTTCTCAGTTGTGCCATATCGTTGCCAACAGCTAAGAACCAAAAATACTCTGTATGGAGTATCTTTTGCCTCTTAACTCATTCGAGAGTGATAACCACTTTCATGACAATGGGCCGGCATGCCCCGTGAACTGATAGCCTCTTTTTTAATAAGGCCATTTCTTCGCTTTGGGACTGAAAGCCATCACAGTGACAGCCTTTTGCAATATCCGGCGATAAGTTTTGTATGCTCTAGTCACTCTTCTCAGTTCATAAAAATGCAGTTTAACTGGGGGTTTCCCTCTGCTAACTGGTACCTTTGCATAGACCGGGACCCACTAAAGAGCCTTATTTGTGTTTTACGGGTTTATATATACAAAGAGATATTGTTCTGTATATATTATACCAACCCCAAGACATTTGACTTGGTAATTTATTTATTTTTTTTTTTTTTTTTACGGCGCATCGACAAATCTTGGCCATTAGCGCCGATTGACTTGGTAATATTAAAAAAAAAAAAAAAAATAGTAGCGGACAACTTTTTAAAGAAAGAAATAACGAAAGCTTATTTAGGAGAAATGAGAAGATACGGACAGTGAAGGTTCAGCTATTTTAATGCTGTCCTGTAGAACCAGAAGGGTGAAATGAGCTCTGCTCCACTGGCACCTAAGGTCATGCAAGTTGCCCTCATGTAAGGGTTAAAGCCCTGGAGGAGTTTGCTTGAGTTCAGATGTAACTCCATTAACTGGTTTAAATGTTGGGTAAGGAGTTCAAACACCTTTACTAAAATTGTTTTTAATAAAAATAATTCATCGAAACTTATCTTTACAAATGATTATTTATATTTTTCTCTGAATGTTCCACAATTTACATATTCAGCAATTTTAATATCAATTTTTATTTCTTTGTGGCACTGAGGATGTTCTGGCATTATCATTAACTATTTTACATTTTTATATTAGCCCCACAGTTATATTTTGTCTCAATAAATTAAGCTCTTCATTATTTTCCAGGTTCAAGCTGGGCACTGTAACACTGTACAGGTACTTAAAGTGATATCAGCCATGAAAGATGAGGACAACTATACAGTTTGGATTAGTATAGGAAACTGCTTATCAAAGCTCAGAGTTTTAGTTTCAAATACAGACCAAATGGATAATTTTAAAAAATTTGGACGAGATTTGTTTAAACCTGTAAGCAAACGATTGGGATGGGATCCCAAACCTGATGAAAGTAATTGTTTTTATCTTTATCTTTATTATTTTAGATGTGGAGGCCCCAGTGGCCATGAGCGTTAAGGCGTGAGCACTTAACACTCCGTGCCAAAGGGTCGTGGGTCTAGGGGTGGTGGCTTTTCTTTAGAAAAAAGAAAAGGCATTAGCCCTATCCTGGCTAGAAAAGGGTGGTAACCTGTAGATAACCCGTCCTAAAATTCAGAGTTATTAATAAATGGACGTTAAAATTTAATAATATTTTACATGTATCATTCAAAGTAATTATATCCAGATCGTTATTTGCTTTAAGGAAGTTTTTATAAAGGAAATAATCATCTATAACTTCTTCAGTGGATACATACCCAGAGTTCTGATTTAATTAAACTAGGTAGTGGGGGGGGGGGATAAATGAATACAAAAAAATGAAAACATCTGAATGTAATAGAATATTTTATAATGAGCTGTAGATAGTTACCCGTCGAGGTGATAAGCAGTCAAGGAATAGTTGGGATTCGGCTAAGAAAACATTAACACGATTTTTGTAAAAATCTTTGTTAAGGACTTTTCGGCTACTCTTTGGTAGCCTTTGTCAGCTGAAAGACAAAACACAAATGCAGAATTAATAAACAGAATAGTTGAACCAATTAAGTGGTTCATTGTTTTCCTTTTTTTCATAAAACACTGAATTAAATTCAAGTTCCTATTCTTTTCTGTCATACGTTATGTTTTTATTAATGTTCCTCAGAAATATTCTTAGCTTTAAAAATGGAAAAGTAATTAAAAGTATATATATAAACACCAATGATTTGAAAAACAATACATAATTTATTGCCAATTCATGATAAATATTTTACACAAATCGGTTATTTTTATTTGATTGATTTATAATGAACCCCTGTAATCATGAAGTTGTTGGAACAAAGTTCTGAGAGCTTTTCTTTTTAAAAAACCCTTTCAATTTATACTTATTTCAGGTCATCTCGATAAGCTTCTTCGATCCTTAGTTCTTGCAAAGCTTGGTCGCTATGAAGACGAAGAAACAGTCACTGAAGCAAAGAAAAGGTTTGATGACCACATCAGCAAAAGGAAAATTATTCCTGCTGATCTCCGGGCCTCTGTTTATCGAGCTGTGCTTTCTGCGGGTGACGAGTCTACTTACGATACAATGATTAGGGTTTGTTTAATTATTTAAATTTATTTCAATGTTATGTATTAACATGTATTTAAATGTCCATTATTAATTATATCTATAATTAATATACAATGTTTGAGGTCCAAATTTGCCAATAGTCAGTTTGATTTGGAGGTCTATAGTTTAGGAAATATAAGCATTATATATTTTTAGAAGAGTTATCCTTCTCCAGTTTTTGAAATGTATAGCGTTTTGAACTTTGAGTTGTACTTTAATAAATTATAAATAACATCAGAAAGAACAATGAACTGATTAACATTGCATTAATTTATATTTGTAATATTAATAATTGACTGGTGCTTATGACTTAGGCAGTTGAAGCACTGTTATAAAAATAATAATAATTGAAATTTTGGCTTAGTGATGAACAAGTTTGAAATGCTTCCCCAATAAAAACCTAATAAACTAGGAAAAGATAACGTTTAAAAATACTTAGAATTTATATTGAATTCGGCCCTCTTCCTCCTTCATTGTTCATGTAAAGTATAAAATATAATTTTCTAGCCTGATAATTTAATACAAATTCATTTCACTTTAGTCAGGAAAATAAACTGGTCCAATTTACTGAAATTAAAATCGCATTACCTGTATATAATTGTATATATTAGTGTGAAAAATGGAATATTAAAGATTGATTCTGATGTCAATGTTGTCGTTTTTTTTTTAGTTATATAAAGAAGAAACTCTTCAAGAAGAGAAAGAAAGGATTTCAAGATCTTTAGGCTCCTTTAAAGATCCAAAAATACTCCAAAAGGTTTTGGATTTTGCAATGTCGGTGAGTAACTTTCTCCTAGATTCTTTTATTATTAGAAATAACTGTGATAGTGCTCAAGTTTTTAATTTTCTAGGTGGTAATGAATATTAAGTTGCTTGTAAGACCCTAGTTTAATGCTCTTCCTATAAGCTTCTGTATCTCTTTGATTTTTTTTTTTTTTTTTTTTTTTTTTTTTTATTCTACATTCCTTTTTAACCCTTTAAGGCGCAATCATCGGGGGCAAAAATTACCCATTGCACTCCGCTAACAATTTTGTGGCTTCTGCTAACATCAATCAATTCTATAGTTTTTTGTGTTGAGAGCCCAAATAAATTGTAATCAACGGTTGTAGAAGATTGAATCAATTGGATACTTAAAGCTTGGCTGTATTTTCTATCCACTCTCCAAACCATCATGGCCTACATCTGCTCTCAAGGTACCATGGTACAGCCAGTTTATCATTTCAAATTACTCAAGCATTCGTAACTTTGGTTCTAATACATATTTTGTTTTCATTTAATACCTATGTTTTAAGTCATATAATTAGAAATACTGACATCTGAAAGGCCGACCATTAACCAAGTATGAGCCTATAGTGTACAACATTTTGTAGGCCTGGAAGATAAAAATTTGTTAAGTGTGGATTTAGTGTCTTTGTTGTGCAGAACGGAAAGATAACATTAAACTGGTTCTTTATATACGATGTACAGAAAAAAACTTTATTCTATTTGCATAGGCTATTACTGAAATGAATGAGAAATTTAAAGGAAATAAAAATTTATTTTCTAAATAAAAAATACATTTTGTTAGTAGAATTGTATTTATTGTCATTACCCGCATGTTTGACTGTTGTGTACTTTTTCTTCATGGCAGACGTATAGATATGCTCATGCTATTATAAATCATGACTAATTACAGGACAAGTGGATGAATGAATCTACGAAGCCCGTTGGGGTTTTTAGAAGATTTACAAGGCTTTTGGGAAAATTCGTCTGTTCAAAATTATTACCAGGCGAAGCCCAGGTAGTCTACTAGACCCAAAAATCTTACCCCTTTATATAAAACCGACTTTGCGCCACACCCTGCATTTTGAGGGAAATATTTTTATTATGGATGTTTACTTTATATGTCTGTGGTAATACCATTTCATAATTTTGCAAGAAGTGATTTTAAAATATTTATTATTTTTAGGATGATGTGAGGGCCCAAGATAAGGTGTTTGTCATCATTTCTGTTGCGCTAGATAAAGAAGGTCGTGAATTGGCTTGGGAATTCATGAAAGCTAACTGGAAGGATTTATTGAACCGTTATGAGGTTTGTATTTTCACAAAATAATATTTGTTTGCTTTTATTACAACGCATCTGCATCTAGCTTATTAGTGCCGACAACATATTAATATTTCCAAAACAATTGTAAACGTAAATTTGTTCTTTTTCACTATGATATTGACTTTACTAATCTAAGTTGTTGTCATGTAAGGAAGAAAATATGCCTATCACAAAAGTTCTTCTTTTGTGTTTATTAATAAAGTGCAACAATGTTCCCCTTTCTACATATAAAGAAATGAAATATTGAAAGTAAAAGCAGGATTTAATAAGGTCTTAATCACAGAAGTTTATTGAATGGTACATAGAGCTTACATTGTTACTGCTAATGCTGCTAAAATGTGTAATTATTTATTTTAACATTTGGTGGATTTTACCATTTTTCTTTCCTGTATTATTTTTTAATGAATTCCACTATTTTTACGTTAAGTATTGTATTTTTACAATTTGATGGTATAATTCTGGAATACTAATATTAATAGTTGAATATGCCTTTCTATTACAAAGGATTAATCCTTAATGACTTAATTTTCAATTAAACCAGATTTTATACCATCCATGCATTTATGTACACAACAAAATATTTAGTACAAAAGTATTTCTCAACAAAATATTTTCTTTAAGTACAGTAAAACCTTGTTAACCCGGTAGCTCAGCGTAGTAAATTAAGTCTTTTTTTGAAATTGCTACTCTCAGTACGTATGTTATGCGAGATTTAGGTTAATGTACATGAGTTTTCCTAGAGTTACGGTCGATGTACAGTATTGTTTTGCTGTTTCCGCGATTTAGACGAAATGTAAAAACATTGTTGTGACTATGGAGAAAAGGATGGACGCATTGACAAGAATTGATAAGGGAGAATCGTTAAAGAACATTGCTCCAGAGTTTGGAGTAGGAACATCGACCGTTTCCCCGAATGGAAAAAGAACAGAAAACACATTGAAGACTTTTGTTTCAAGATGATTTCTAAGGGCAGTTTATGGTGATGATGACCCACACAGAAGCAGTAGAAAACATTGAGAAATTTATGGTGTATTTTTGTGATTTATATGTTGTTGGGTCCCAGTTGATCTGGGTAAACGAGGTTTTACTGTCAATATTTAGTTATACATATAATCTTATATTGCTGTATCTTATCTAGGAGAATAATTATTAGTTAATTTTTATTTCAGGGCGGATACCTTATGGCAAGACTTGTCAAGAACATCCTTGAGAACTTTGCTTCGTTCGAATTAGCAGATGAAGCTGAAAGATTTTTTGAGGGCAAAGATAACATTTGTCTCCAACGAAGCATAAGCCAAGCTGTTGAGTCAGTGCGGTTAAATGCAGCTTGGCTGGAGAGGGACAAAGAAAGCATCTGCAAGTTTCTGGAAAGCCAGTAAACAACTTGTTACCATTTATGTCAGACTGTATTCTTCTTCAAGCATTTTGAATTATTTTTGCACCTTATTTCTTTTTCTTATGTCCTCAATTAAAATTTGATTGTACTATGTCCATAGTATTAATTTAGCTTGTTCCCTAATGAAATTGTGTTATTTTCATTTTTTAAATTATTTTTTTTAAAACTATGGATTTATCCCATCGATAACTCATTTATTTAATAAAATAGATATTTCTCAATTTGTTTTCTTTTATAAGCAGATATTTATGTATTTTTTATCTTTGTCTGTAAATAAACATTAGATGTTTCAAGTGATACCCAAAAACTGTTTATATAAAAATTTGTGCTTTTATATTCTATAGATAGACTTTTGTATTTCTTCATCTGAGCTTCAAAATTAAGACTGATAACTGGTGAATTTTGGCTTAATTTTCATATTTATTATCTTCTCGGAAAGTTAAGTGTAATTAAACAGCAATTATTTGCTGTAGTAATTGTAAGTGATGCATTTTATTTTTAATTGTTTGAAGATTTAGTATTCTTTTCTATGCTTATTGTATGTTTTAACATGTTTTTTACGACAATGTAAGCTTGATGAAGATGCAAAAATGTCTTTAATAGTATGAGTGTACATCAAACTGTATTCAATGTATAATAAATAATATTATCACATTGCTCTCTCTTGCTTTAATTATTATATTAATTGTTTTATTGTGCTCGGAAAATCCACATCTCTCCTAGTGAACTTCTCAGCAAATATAATTTTATTTCATGAAAGGAATATATTATGAAGGAATTATAATATGGTGTAAAAGATAAGGGATGTTCAAACCTTACAATTGTTTTTAAATTATTTATTCCATATTCCTTTCATATGGAAATAAAATAAACAAATATTTTGTTTATCACTGGTAACACTAAGATACATGTACAGTAGACTCTCCCTAATCCCGTGTTGTTGGGACCGGGGTATAGTCGGATTAGACAAAATGCCAGATTCAAAAATTCAGGTACCCTTCTTTTTTGGACTTAGCCGTGCAAACATGTGGGTTTATGCCAGTGCTTGAAAAATCATTATGTATGGCATTTTCATAGCGAAGTGTTGTAAAATCGTTGTACATTTGCTCACTTATATCAGCTGGTAGCTCATTGAATGGTGATTGTCGAATAGATTTGTAGAAGTGGAAATATTGCAATATTTATATAAAGCACGTGAGTGTTTAAAGTGAACCAACCCCATTGATGGGAGGTCGTTCACGAATGAGCCATCTCGAGTATCGATATATACATAACCTACACTGGCTTTGATCAGGGCTTCACTGCTCCCTTGATCTTACTACAAGCTTCTATTAATTTTCAATTTGCACCATAAATAGCTTTTGATGCATCAATTTGAAAAGTGATAATATTCTACTTTAACCCCCTAAATATGAACCCAGGATGTTAAAAAAAAAATTGTATTCATGAATACGGGGTAGGCCGCTTAAGCGGCTCTTGCCCATTCCAGGCATCGGGAATCCCCGATATGCAATGCCCGTGATACGTCGTAAAGCCGATTCCAAATCGCAAAGATCCCGTTAGTGAAAATGGTTCATTCGATGGCTTTACCCTAAGATTGGCAGGCTTAAAAAAAAATAAAATAAATTGCCGAATAATTTATAAGAATAGTATAATGCTAGCCCACAATATCATTTCAGACAGAATTGAGAAAAACATTTCATTAGGAATGCCAAAAAAAGTATTTTTTCCTTCCAGTCTCACAAGAGTAAGGTACTTATGAGATGAATCAATGAATAACATGTATGCGATATACACATTTCAATTAATTCCTAATCTAGAATGTATAAAAGAATTATTACATACTTTGAAACGATTTCCGGATAAGAGCCAATTATCCACGGCCAACACTGACACAAGACGGGTGCGGGAATGGGCAAGGACCGTTTAATCGGTCAACTTCGTCATATCTCGGGCCCAAGTCCTCCAAATACTATTTTTTGGCATACCCTGGCCTTTTAAGGTTTCTCGTTGGGTCAAGAGTTTTTTTTTTTTTTTTTTTTGTTTTTTTTACGTCGCATCAACCAATTGTGGCTATTAGCGCCGACATCCAGGGAGCAGCCAGGAATTTTCTCAGTGAGCCCTGAGATGAGAAAATTTCTGGCACCGGTGGTGATCGAACCCACCATTTCCCGCTTATGAATCTAGCGCGCTAGCCACTAGACCACGGGAGACCCCGTATCTCAAGAGTTATTGTCCTCAAACCAAGTTCAAATTCCTCAGGTCAGGTATAATATTACTTGAGGTCACAACTGAAAAAGATTACATTAACCTTAAAAATATTAACAAATTTGAAAATTATTCGGTAAATTTTTACCTTCACAGATCCCTTAATTTTTCAAAAGGAATTATATCATGTAGTGAATTCCAACACTGCTCAGAAAAATAATTAGCTACTGAAACCAAGGAGTTGTTCTCGTTAAAAGAATATTTAAAAACATAAATAATGAAAAGTCGCCCACTTTTGCGTTCATACTAATGTCTATGTGTTTGTGTTCATGTTGAACTCTAGATTTTCTGAGCATCAAGGTCAGACCATATTTTGAGCCACTGTTATGTTTCCGTTGGTAGCTGTAATAAAGACCCGAAGTGCAAACATTGCGGTGGGCCTCACCCTAAATGGTTCTCTTCGTGTTCTTTTTTCCAAAAGGGTCGAAGAGATTAAAAGTGTAAATAAAATATCCTATGCCCAGGCTCAGAAAATGGTAGAAGGACCTACTCAAACAATGCCTCATCCTCAAAGCTATTCCAATGTTACCTCAACACCTCCAGTCAGAGACTCAATTCTTGAGAAATTTACGTCAATATTTAAAATATTGTTTAATGAAATATCTAAAATTGAAACTAGTTAGCTGAACCCTAACGACAAAAATTTAGATTATCACAGTGTCATTACTGATTAAATTGAATCAAAACCAACTGAAGTAAAATCTGCAAGAGAGACGTTTGATATGACCAAGTGGGCTTACCCAGATAATGTTTTAGCAAGAAGTGGCGTGTTTAGGTGGCAAAAGCCTTTGCGGAAAGCCGTGCTGGAAGACCTTCGACTTTGACAAACACTGGCAATATGAATCGCGGACAAACCGTCAACTCCAACTTCTACGTAGAAGTGCTCTAGACACTCAAACGAAGGTACAATCGGGTCCGAAAAGACATCGCAGCAGACTGGAAGTTGCACCACGGCAAAGCCCCGGATCACACGTTTCTTGTAACCAGCTACCAAACCTGACAGACATCCCAACGTTTCCCCAGCCGCTCTACAGCCCAGATGTAGCCCCCAGACTTCTCTTTGTTTCCTCGCCTGAAAATACTGACGAAAGGAAAGCATTTTGAGACGACAGAGGGGATCCAAGCAGCTTGTACCGCGGCTCTAAAGGCTATTCCGGAGAATGCCTACCGTGACGCCTTCAATGCTTAGAAGTCACGCTGGCAGTGCTGTATCGACGCAGGAAAAACCTATTTTGAATGTTTTTAAAGAATTGTAACAGTTGGCTTAATACATTTTTTTAATCGACTCAGTCCTAATACTTTCCGGACAAACCCTCGCGTATGTGACATATAAAGGTGTCCGCTGGCGTTCGCACATGCGCAGTGGCTATGTACGTAATAGAAGACTGTATGTTATAGAGTACATTACATAGGTTTCTCGTGTCTAAGCGTGTGTTGTGTGTGTCTAAGCGTTACAAATCTCAATAATGTGTCCGCTGGCGTTCGCTCATTCGCGGTGGCCATGTACGAAAAAGAAGACTATATTTTATACAGTTACAAACATTACATAGGTTTTTTGGGTGGACCTAAAGCATATTTATGTTCCTCAATTTGAGCAGAAGGATCTAAACGAAATATTCTCAATGTGGTAATGTTCTACCATCTCCTCGGCATATGTTTTGTAAGACAGGTCAGGGGGCGGGATGGAATGCATCTACTTTATCAACAGTGAAGCCCTCTTTCATGGGCGTATATAAGGCGGGGCTGCAGCCCCTCCCCCCCCCCCCCCCCCCCCCGAAATTTTGATTTGATCGGTAAAAATTTCATGAAACCCTTAAAAATAAATTAAATAAGATCATTTAGTTCATAAACATATTCTATTTTGGGCGTAGTAGCGTTTAACTTGGCTAAAACTCTTCCAAGATCTAAATTTTTAGTATTCCATACACCGGAAATGGTCTCCCCCCCTCCAAAATTATTTTCTATATACGCCCATGCCCTCTTTACCCAACGACCCTATGGGCTGCCAGATCCTACTACTACTACCAGTTCCTTCGACCTTCTCTAACTCCTCTAATTTCTCTACCTTTTCTAACTTCTCTTAATTCTCTAACTTCTCTAAAATCTCAAACTTCTCTACCTTCTCCGACTTCTCTACTTTCTCTAACTTCTCTTCCTTCCCTAACTTCTCAACCTTCTCTAACTTCTCCAAAATCTCTCCCTTCTCAAAATTCTCTAACCTCTCCATATTCTCTGACTTCTCTACTTTCTCTACCTTCTCCGACTTCTCTACTTTCTCTAACTTCTCCAAATTCTCTACCTTCTCCAACTTCTCTTTCTTCCCTAACTTCTCCAAATTCTCTAACTTCTCAACCTTCTCAAAATTCTCTACCTTCTCCAACTTCTCTAAATTCTCTACTTCCTCAAAATTCTCTACCTCCTCAAAATTCTCTACCTTCTCTAACTTCTCTACTTTCTCTATCCTCTCCAAATTCTCAACTTTCTCTAACTTCTCTACCTCCTCAAAATTCTCTACCTTCTCTAAAGTCTCTAACTTCTCAAAATTCTCTACTTTCTCAAACTTCTCCAAATTCTCTACCTTCTCTAAATTCTCTACCTCCTCAAAATTCTCTACCTTCTCTACTTTCTCTATCCTCTCCAAATTCTCAACTTTCTCTAACTTCTCTACCTTCTCTAACTTCTCTACCTCCTCAAAATTCTCTACCTTCTCTAAAGTCTCTAACTTCTCAAAATTCTCTACTTTCTCTAACTTCTCCAAATTCTCTAACTTCCTTCCCTAACTTCTCAACCTTCTCTAAATTCTCTACCTTCTCTAAATTCTCTAACTTCTCTAAATTCTCTGCCTTCTCTAAATTCTCTGCCTTCCCAAAATTCTCCACTTTCTCTAACTTCTCCAAATTCTCTACCTTCTCCAACTTCTCTACCTTCTCAAAATTCTCTACCTCCTCAAAATTCTCTACTTTCTCTAACTTTTCAAAATTCTCTACCTTCTCTACTTTCTCTAAATTCTCTAACTTCTCTACTTTCTCTAAATTCTCTACCTTCTCTAACTTCTCAAAATTCTCTAAATTCTCTACCATCTCTACAGAGAAGGTAGAGAATTTAGAGATGGTAGAGAATTTAGAGAAGATAGAGAATTTAGAGAAGGTCGAGAAGTTAGGGAAGAAAGAGAAGTTGGAGAAGGTAGAGAATTTTGAAAAGTTAGAGAAAGTAGAGAATTTTGAGGAGGTAGAGAATTTTGAGAAGGTAGAGAAGTTGGAGAAGGTAGAGAATTTAGAGAAGTCATTGGAACAGGGTCGCCACATCTCGGAGCCGGGCCCGGGACCAGATCACGGGCCCCGACTTCTCAGAGCCAGAATGAAAATTCGAGTACTTTTTTTATAGGACTTTGGGAATTTTAAAATTATTTTCATTTTGAGTTTTGAGCAAAATGAGAATAAAAGCCGACAATCGGTGCTGCAAAGGTCACTTTCGGTGGTTTTTTTTCCAATTAGCGAGGATCGGCTCGGGCCCCCCCCCCCCCCCCGGTGCCCGGGCCTGGGACAACTGCCCGGTTCCCCCCCATGTGGCGGCCCTGCATTGGACAGGCAGTTTTCGGTGTGAAGACTTTTTCAAAAATTCCGTCATGAGTGCAACCTCAATATCTACTTTCCTTCGTGGGAAAGGGCTAAAATGTCGTTAGATCCGGCTGCAGTGTTGTAAAGCAGGCTAGCATTGATGCCTTGGGTATTAGCAACAGTAAAATTTTAACCATGAGGGGGCGCCGCTACACTATTTATGTTACTTGTGTTTATTTAGGTTAATTAAGTACATTTTGCTCGAATGCGTCAAAACATAACCATCTGGCTGAAGAATTTGCTTATTTATGAAGCACCTAACGGGAATTTTTATTTATTTATATTTATCCAAATTTGATCGAATTTTTGTTGTTGTGACCAATGGATTATGAAATGTCTACATTTGAGCACATAAGAGGCAGCAAATCCGCTGTCTAACATTTTATATTATATTCTTGTTTATAAACGTAAAAAAAACCTATATTCTCGACTGATTGTGAATCTTAAATCAAGGAATTGGACGCATCTTAATCAGCTTGAATTTGACTCACTTGGAGGATTGCTTTAATTTATCTTGGTAGGCATGGGGATACTTTTGTCTTGGTTTCATTGGGCTGGGTACAAAGTAGGGATAGGCGATAGTCGATAGTTACCATCGATTTTTTTTTTCTAGAATTGAAGTTCTCAGCACTTGGAGGGCTGTGGTATTAAATACTGACACGTCTGGTGAATTAAATACTGAAAAATAACCGTCTGGTGAATACAACCAACTACATAATGTATCCAGAAAATACCTTTGTGATCCAGGCTCATCAGTAGCCTCAGAACGTGTATTTTCAGCCGTTGGAAAAATCGTTTCTGAGCTGCGGAACACTGAGCCAAAAAAAAAGTGGAAATGGAGGTCTTCCTTTCTGGTAATATGTGGCTCAAGGAGAAAAACTAAAACAGTTTAAAATAATTGCACTTTTTGTGCCTCTTGATATTTTTTTCATTGGAAATGCTTTTTATAAATTTAAATAAATTAGTTTTTTGTTTTAAACCTTTGTGCAATCTTATAAATATACTTAATCCTGCAAGTAATAGATAATTCAATTCAAGAACATTAAATTCTTCATTGGACAGGTATGTAAGGAATATGGAAAGCCAATATCGAATAACTATCGATAGTATCAATATTTTTTAGCCGATAGTATCGGCCTATCGATAGTGCTGAACTATCGACTATTGCCCATCTCTAGTACAATGCCCGCCAGGTTATTCGGAAACCTTATAATATTTTCGAAATATACGGATTCTATTAGAATACTTAAAGTGAGTTCTTCGTTGGAAAATCGAGGGTACTATTTTACACATTGTCCTTATAAAAATAAAGGACGTTAGCTCGGTTAGAAATGTCATACTTTGTTGTTTCTAAAGAAAATTAAAAGAATTCAAAACTACACAGCTGGAAAACTCGATTTAGACACGCAGATGCCCAATTTCGTTAACCTAAATACCAAAAAAATATATATAGTTCAAAATTTCAGTAATACAAAGATTTCAAGATTATAGCCAAGCATGGAATCCTTGAAAGTAAGTTCTCCCGGGAAGGTAACCCGGTTTTAAGAGAGTTTCCTTCCGACAGAAAGTAAATATTCATGTTTACTTTTCATAGTTCTTATACTTACATTCCTGTGAGGCTTCGGTGCAGTTAAAGCTATAGTGTTCATAAACCCCTGCTGGATACAGGATTGACGTGGGATGAAGTACCAGATTCAGGATTACCACCACGTTGAAACAAAAGAACCTACCATTTTAAAAATGTTATCACATAAGATGGGTTTTCAACTTAGTTGCCCCTCGTTTGTGTTTATTTTTAGAGTTTTTAAAATAAAAAAAAGTAATAGTTCGTAAAATAATAAAATTATCTTCGAAACCATTTTAATGCTATTTTCTAGTTTCCCGAGGGGAGGTGCACGTGCGTTTGTGAGTAAAATAAGTTTCATTTTAAAATGCTTTCAAAAAGTTTATGATTTTGAAATATTCCAAACTTTTATATTTAGTCTAAATATTAATATTCAAATGGTTTTAAGTTTGTCTTTTTATAATTTATTTCTTATATTGTATTCCCCTGTCAGTTTGTTTTTTAGAGGAAGGTTCGCCAACCACCACAGTAAAGGTTTGCCTTTTACCATTGTAAAGAATTTGATTCTTTTATTTTTTATAAAAGTTAGGTTTTGCAGGAGCAATAAACGAAGAAAGTCACTTTTCTTCTTTGTTAACAAAAAGCCTGGCCTCTGAGAGGAATTACGGGCCCCAGTCCAAATAACTTCACGGGTCCGGCCCCTTAACGCCCCCTCCGTTACTATTACAAAAAACTATTAATGGAATTATTTAAAACTAACATTTATTTCTCTAAAAACAAAATTCAATATATTTGAAATTGAACGTAGAGGAAAATTTACGT
Source organism: Gonocerus acuteangulatus (assembly GCA_946811695.1). Classification (NCBI taxonomy): domain Eukaryota; kingdom Metazoa; phylum Arthropoda; class Insecta; order Hemiptera; family Coreidae; genus Gonocerus; species Gonocerus acuteangulatus. The sequence continues at coordinate 44,868,499 of OX328131.1, forward strand.
ATTTTCTAAGGTACCTTAGCACTTCCTAGGGCCAAAACTTTTTGGACTAACAATATTTTAAAGCTATTTATTAGAAATAGAGCATTTAAAAAATTATCCAATGGTTGTTTTCAATAATAATTATGTGAACTATACATAGGAATATAATTTTGTTATTTCAAATTATAATGTGAAATAGAAATGACGCTGTGCTCAGGGGCCCCTGACCAATTGTCCAGCATGCCCCCCCCCCCAACGGAGGCCTTGCAATATAGAGGATGGAGTCTAGCTGAAATTTGATGAGATTTTAATAGCAATAAATTCCTTGAGCTATTTTGTTTCTTTAATATCTATCTAAAGTTAGAGTTCAACTGTTAATGACTTAGCAGATCTAATACGAAGACCAAACCAATAATATATAAACATTACTCTCAATATTGAGAAATCGTTCAACTGAGGTGTATCTTTTAGTTTATACTATAGTTATCATAATATGATAACTGTACAGGTATCTCTGATTCTTGACCACATGGCACGAGGGATATAATGAGGTCAGAACTATGCTCCAGCCGCCTGATTTTTCCCTCTGCAGACCCCCATTAAAGGCTAGGGACGGTTTGGGGTCTAAATCTGACCGTTGAACAACGACACTAGAATATTAAATCTTTAATGCACGAGAACTCAAGTCCTCCAGCAAATTATTCGAGTGCTCTACCAATGACCTTTTCTCACCCCCTAAGCTTACAGAAGCAAATAATAATAATAATTTAGTTCCTTAAATGTTTTGGGAATTGGATTCTGATGACCATTATAAAATTCAATCCTGTATGCTTTCCTGACCATTGCTCTCATAATTGAAATCTCCCCTTATCGGTGTGCTTATCTGTGAATATGAGAATAGATTAAGGATCCTTCAATAAATCAAGGTTCTTCATAAAATTGTGGTCACTTATTTAATTAGTTTTACCTTTATGTCTAGTATCTGTACCTTCCTTTCTATTTTTCTATGAATTTGATCTTTATGTGAGAATTATTATTGTTAGTTTATGAACGTTCTTTTCTTCCCCTAATTTATTTCTTGATAATCTTCTCTTCTCAAATGTATTCTATGTCTTTATTCTTTAGTGGCCTGTTGTTCTCTTGACTAATCTGATATATAGGTGTTCTTGTTCAAATCTGTCATCAATACTGTTATGAATATTTGGTCTGAAAACCGAAAGAATATTACTCCCAATAAGGAAGTGTTAAAGCAGTAATCCTCTAAAAGTTATTTAACCCTTTAAGGCAGAAAACTTTTTTTATAAAACAGGTTTTTTTTTCTTTATTTTAGGGCATTGAAAAACACCTGCCAATGTGTACTTACTGTTTTGAAACAAATATGGTTCCGAGTAATAGACACAACAACCTTGCGGGGGCGAGGTTAGCTAAGTGGTAGAGCACTGGACTCATATGCTGGAGGATTTGACTTCAAATCCTAAGCTAGCACCAAAGATTTTTTCTTCTCGTGTCTTCGTTGAAGGATTGAATTCGGTCTCCCTGACCGTCCCTAGGCCAACCCAGCCTTTAATTAATTTACTAATGGGTACCTTGGTTCTAATGACCCTAGCAGTTGAAGCAGCAAGGGGAAAATCAGGCGGCCTGAGCATAGTACTGACCACACTATCTCCCTAGTGAGCCGTATGGTCATGAATCAGATACCTCTACAGTATCTGCCCCTCAGGATCCTTGTGGCCTGTTACGGGACTGATTTTTTTTTTTTTTTTTTTTTTTTCACAATCTTGCCTAGACAGGGAATTTAAGTGGGACATATATGTTCCTCTGTGCGTTAAAGGGCTAATAAGAAAATAACTATTTTACAAGCTGCTTTAATAGATAATTTCTTCAATGATTTTCAGTCTTTTTTCCAGATGATTTCAAAAGAATTCAACCCAAAAATGATTGCAATAAGATCTCATCAGCTGCCTTCAATTTTGAATCAAGTAAGCGGTGTCTTCCCAAAAAATCCGTCTCCTACAACTTGCCCCTCAGAAAATGGAGGAGATTCGCAACCATCAGTAAAATTGTCTGAAAACTTCAATCACACAGGTCGTTCTAATAGTATGAGTAATATCTCAAAACAAAAAGATTCATTTATTATTACTTCAAACTGTAAGGAAAACCTAGAAGAAACCCTTAACCAAAAAATAAATAACTCTCAAAAGGATGTTGGTTCTTCCAAAATAAATAAAGATAATAAGAGAAATTTGTTTAAGTCACAGTCTGGCCTTGATTATAGTGAGGGGATGCCAAAAAAAACATTCTTGCAGCAAAGTCGATTATACCACAAGAAAGCTGAGAAGCCTGCAGAGGGATTTAAACAGGGGACTTCTACAGGTATTCTTAGCAAAGAAGCATTATTGAATCACCATGCACAAATAAATGTGAGCCATTTTTCACTATTTGACCCTGATTTGACTGCTCTTAACCTATCAGCTCTTCAACCCTCAAAAGCGGGCTTTAATGTCAGAAAGCTAATTTCCAAAACGCATAAGGATAATTGGGACTGGGGTTTACCATCTGAACTTTCACAAGTTAAAACAGAGGGTCCAAAGATAAATGAAAATTTAATAGACTTTGTTGTACAGAAAATGAAAATTCAGACAGAAACTAAAAAGAAGTTTAAACCTGCAGAAGAACAAGCGAAGACACAAATAAGGTCTCTAATGAACAAAGCAAGAAGTATGAATAAGGAAGCTGAAAAATTAAGAATAGCAGCTTCAGTTCCTCCAGAGAAGAAAGAAAAACGCCTCTACAGGACTGTATCCAGTATAGTAAATTCGAACAGCAAACATTCAAGAGAGAGACCTGTGAAAACAGGAGTAGAAAAAGCATTTCAAAGAAAACATTCTGCTATGATTAACGAAAATTCAAATCTTAGAGAAAGAGAAACAGAAGGAATACCTGAAAACAAGAATAATATAGACGAACCATCAAAAACAGCATATCAACCGACTGCATCTTACAGAGATCTCTTCTACAATATTTTAAACAAGCCTCGTAAAAAGCCAAAACTTGACAATAGCCTTTCTGTCTTTAATAGACCCGCTCTGGAAATTGGTAGAGCAGTTCCTAAACGTGCTAATCAGTCTACATTATCCAATGTGAGTTCCTATATTTCTGCAAGAGGAAAGTCAGAGAAACAATTGGATAGTGAAAACAAGAAAAGTCAGACCAGTGGAAATAGTTCTTCGATGAAAGATGTGGCGAGAACTCCATTTCAAAAAGTGAAAGACTCCTTATTTACAAAATCGGCAAAGGCATCTTTTTCAACAATATCAAAAACAAAATTAAACACTAATAATATGCTTTCCAATAAGAAAGGAAAGACTAAACAATTTTCTACTTATTCCATACCAAAAGTAGTAAAGAAAGATAATAAAACTACGCCAAAAATTAGCACTATGAATTATCAAAAGAGAAACAAATCAACTACAAATGCAGCTAATAAAAAAGTAAACAAAAGAATTTTCAAAGCATCTTCAAAGCAGACAAAAAATGAAGGCAACATTTTGGAACAAAAAGATTCTAAGATTTTTTCTAAAGCAAATAAGCAAGCTAAAACAAATGAATTTAACAAACAACCTACAAGAACATTCTTCTCTTACCATGGACCTAATACTTCAATGCACTATAAAAAAATGAATAATACAGATTCATTTATAAAGTCCATTCCCAAAAAAGAATCAAGCACAACTGAAAAAGCAAGAGCAATAAATAAAAGCTTTTCTAAAAGAACTTTTCACACACAAAATAATGGTACTATATTTCAACCAATTGAAGAAAAAGTTTTCTATGAACTTTTAAACTTGTGCGATTCTTCAAAAAATGACGGCGAGCCTAAGAGAAAGATGCAATCTACAAAACAGTCTTTTGAAGACTCTTGCCGATGTAGCTTGAATGAAAAGAAGACACCGGAGAAAAAGAAAGGCATTGTTTGCCGTATTGCAAGCATGTTAAACATTGGTTGTGGTAGTGGTTGTAAGTGCCCTCCTAGAGGTTGTCCCAAATGTGGCAAGTTTTAAATATCATGGATAAAAGTGTGTTTATATCTTTCCTTCAAAGTTTTCAATCAGTTTCTGTGCTGGCTATAATCAATAAATCGTTCAAATCGGCTGTTGTTTAAACTTAATAGAACAAATTTTTGTTTCATAAATTCAGAATGAATTGCCACTTACGAAAGATACTTTTATCTAAAACAATTTAATTTCAGAAATATTATATGGCACAACTAGGGTTTGAACCTTTGATAATGAAGTATCTAAACATTAAGCGAGAAGAGATTGTTGACCAAGGAGATTAGACAGCTCCAAGAGGGAGAATGTTAGGGTTCAGACAATATTATTAAATAAAACTGCATTTTTGTTAAGGATTTCGCAGTTGGGATAACAGATAATGTGATGAGACAAGGCCAAAACTAGTAAAGGGTTAAGCGTTGAATATTCCACAGTCTGGAAGGGAGGTTTGTTGTTGTGCCCATATTTGGGCTTGATTTTCAAGCTTTCATTGGAGATGTAAAACAAAAATAGACCGAATCAGTACAAATAAAAGTGTATAATAGATAATAAAACCTGTAAATAGAAATGATAAATAGAAATAACATTATGTGGATATATTAACACTAGATTTACCAGTCATTTTGACTGGTCGTACCATTTCAATTAAAAAATCCTACTACATATAACATTTTCTTTCCTAAATGACGTTATGACATTTGTAGCTATAAGTAGAGAATACATTTAATAACTTAATGTTACTTTATATATATTAAGTATCAAATATATTTTTTGTTATTGACATTTATACTGGTATCAGGTCTGGTAAATCTAGTGTTAAGAGTAAATGTATAAAATTACAACATGAACATAGTAGAGTTAACATTAGATCTTAAGTTTACTTAATTAACCTTCTTAACGTAATTAGCCTGTTTACTTCATATGTTAAACCTTTTAACTTAAGATTATAATTACTCAACTTCATCCACATGTTGTAATTTTATACATTTGATTTATTTAAATTTTAACGTCCATTATTATTAACTACGGATTTTAGGTTCGGTTATCTACAGGTTACCACCCTTTTCTAGCCAGGATAGGTCTGATGCCTTTTTCTTTTTTCTAAAGAAAAGAAGCCACCACTCCATAGTGGGAACCCACAACCCACATTTGAATTACCAAATTTCTAGATTTTTTTTTTATTTTATTTTTTTTTAATACGTAAAACAATCATAAAAGAATATTTCTTTCATATAAATAACAATTTTTTTAATTTATTCTAAAGCAGCTAGGAGCTAGAATGTTTTAAGTGTCTCTAAAAAAAAAAAAAAAAAAAAAAAATCCAGAAATTTTTCTTGGGCAGTTAGGACGGTTTACAGTTTTTGGAGATAGATGGTTTTTGCACTGTCCGTCTTACAAATTTGATAATTAAATTTTAATATGACTAATTATTAAACTGTATAACTATATATAAACTAACAAAAAGGTATTAATAAATACTTTTTGTTGGTAGGTACCAAAAACACATGAAGAACGTTTCAATCCTAAAATAATACTGATTAGAGAAAAACAACAAAGAAAAGTCTGACTCGCAGGAACTGCATCATCTTAGCGCGGTTCCGTTCTTATCCGAAGTGCGATTAGTAAAGGAATAGTAGCTGCTATTGGTAGGTTTTGATCTTTCGTTAAAAATATAAAATAAAATCTCAAAAAGAAGGAAGCTTAAAGCGCCACATATGGAAACTGACAGTTTTCTAAGCGGATGGGACTCTCCCGTCATATCAACGCTCACTCTAGGAAAACTCTATTACCAATATGATTCTTATTTTCTCAGCTTTAATGAAATACTCATTCCACCGTTAAATAAACTTAAAAAACAAAAGTGAGGTAAACAGTGACAAAAACCCGTTTAAAATAACAAAACTAAAACTTTCGTATTTTTAAGCACTTACTTCTCCGACTGATATTGCCCCATCGAAATTTGCTTCAGAATCTTTTTTTGTAGAGAATTTAGTAAGGTTTTGAATGGTTATATCGTACTTCCCACTGTTTTGAAGATATTAAGGGGGGGGGGAAATGGTGCTAATACCTACCGATAGCTGCTATATTCCTTCACTAATTGCACTCGAGATAAGAACGGAACCACGCTAAGATGATGCAGTTCCTGCGGGTTAGACTTTTTTTTCAGACAAATTAATGTATTATGTTTATATTATAATATAAATATTATATTTATAAGAAGAGCAAGTCACTTTAATTGCGGTGTAAAATATTGTCGCTAGCTAAATCTAAGTATTATATAATCTCATAAGGAAATAATGGTGCTAATGGCTCAGATTTCACCATAAAAGAAACCATAAAAGAAAAAAAAAAAAATAAGGACAATATACGAAGATTCCGAACCATTTCATGTCTGTTAATAAAATATTTTATTCTAATCCCAATAACGCTACACTTATACACAAATAAATTTTTTTTAGGTATCTATTTAATACGAATAAAATAAGGTTATAATGAGCGATCCGCTGTGGCATACACCAAGTACTACAACCGTGTGGAGTGCAACTATACTAGTTGCACTCCACACGGTGGTACTGACCGGTACGTCAGTACCACTGTGGTATGTAAAGAGCAGCTGTTCTGATACTGCCAAAATTAGAAATCCTACATTCCTAAAGTTGTTTGGAGGCTTATCTTTATGACTCTAGAAAGGGACTTACAGATGACGAGGGTTCACTGGGCGCCGCTACCTGGGGACAGGGTAAATGCCCCCCACCCTAAGCCTCCTAGCTCCTCACCTTCGAATTCCTATGATTTTGTTCAATGAATTTAAACAAAAAAATTAATAAATAGATAAAAACTTCTGAAAATAGGGATTACCAAAAACAATTCTAAAGAACGAAATCAACACCAGATCAGTAATCTAGATATTCATAGGGCATCTTCGATTTCCAAGATGCCGTTGAAACAAAATACTGTTTCTATTTATACGTATCCTGTTTTATTGAATAATACATTTGACTACTATAAGCAATCACAAAAATAACGAGCAGTGAAAAAACCTGTAGGAAACACACAAAAAGATTCGTTCAAATGAACGAAATTACCTATGTTTTAAGCACTTATTTCTCCAAATATGACCATCCCATCGCAAATGTCTTCAAAACATTTTTTGTAGAGAATTTAGTAACCTTTCGAAGGGTAATCTTTTGCTTGCCAAGATTCCTTCCTTAGCTCCAAACGTAACCAAAATTTTAACATATTAGTGTTGATGAAATTCAAACATGCAGAAAATGTTTCACCTGAATCCCATGATTTTAAGTACCAAAATCAAAGACAAAAAGAACAGTTCGAATAAACGAAATCAATTACTTTAAAGTTTTAAGCACTTCTTCGATTGACATCGCCTAATCAAAACATTCATCAGAACCTTTTTTGTAGAGCACTTAGTACGCTTTCTAATGGTATTCTTTCGGTTACCATGATTCTCAACCTTTTTCGAGATATTAAGGAAAGTATACAAAGTTACCAAAACGTTTTATGTCTGTTAATAAAATATTTTATTCTAACCCTTCCTTAACTCCAAACGTAACCAAAAGTTTAACATGTTAGTTTTGATGAAATTCAAACATGCGAAAAATGTTTCAACTGAATCCCATGGTTCTAAGTACCCAAACCAAAAACGGTATTCAAAAACTATTTTTCCAATTTTCTCGAAAACGGTTAAAGCTATAGCCTTGAAAATGGTTTCATTCGTTTTCCTAGCCCAAGAAGCCTATAAAATGAGTACTTACAAGCTTATGAACTCAAAAACTTAAGCGTTACGATTTTTTTTTTGCGCGAATTTCGCCCTAAACACCATCTTCCAGTGGGCGGATTCTGCTGGTTAACGAACTTGACCTTTCAAATTGGACGACGGATTTTTGTACCAAATTTCATCACAATCAGACCATTAGGGAAGCCAGAAATGAGCGAACAGACAAATATATATATATATATATATATATATATATATATATATATATATAAATAAATATATATATATATATATAAATAAATATATACAAATTTGAACCACCGTTATTTTCGGTCTCTAGGGGTTCTGAAACGCGAAATTTTCTAGTCGGCACTTCCTGATTGTTTCATTGTATCAACCCTATAAGCGGGGTTCCTCCCTATGGGGGAGGGAGGAACCGCGCTAAAAAGATCATGCCAGCTGATGACAAAAATGTAAAAAAAAAAACCCTCCCATGGAGGATTATACTGGGATACAATACAATAACAGTTCATGTGAGATGTATGGTTCATGCACTGTACAAAATGTTTCAATGTCAATATCTCCCAAACTAGAAACGCTGTTTGATAGATCTATGTTTAAGGAATTCATTTAAATTTAAAGCTCAATTTAGAAAAAAAAAAAAAAAAAAATGTTTGGATGGTTTTTACATTGCATGGTTCATTTGCTTTTATCTATCCACTGACTGTTTTTTTTTTAATTTAAATTATAGGTTTTTTTTTTTGTATTTAAATTATCCACTTTCTATTATTTATATTTACATGTTTTATTTCATTTTTTGTACTTATTCTTGAAAATCAAGCCATAACTATGGCACAAAAACAAACTATTTTTTTTTATCCAAAAAAATAGTTTTATTCGTCTAGTCAACTATCTACATCTTGGTAAAAAAGTTAACGATTTAACCTTAACCATTAAAATTCAAGGCCCTTTCGGTTGAGCAAACTACAAATTTTCAGTGACTATGGCAGTACAATGATTTAATAAAGAAAATGTCATTAAAAAGTTTAATGATAGATAAAAACTTAAAAGGAAGCTGCTACACCATAAGCACTTGATTTCTGGCCTCGGTTAATTTATAAACAGTGCTATAAAAGTTAATTACATGTGAAAACTTTTATCCAGATTCTGTTTGAATGAAAACCTTTATTGGTCTAAGTTCTTTTTGAACTAACAATGAATATATAAAACACATTCACCATGCTGTATATAAAACACAGATTTGTTTGTGGAGGGTTTAACCTTTTCATTATGTCAGAATTAACAAACACTCCACAAATATATCTATAACTCTTTTTTTGATATTTGTGGACAAAGTGCTTTTTGCACGCCACCTCCTCAAATATATAAAGGATTTGTAGGTAAACAATGGATAGTAGGGTGTATTCAACAAAACCCTTTTAAAAATGGAGTGTGAAAATGACTTGTCAACTCAACAAATCATGAAGATTCTTACCCAGATTTAATGTTCGCTCTCTAAATTTAATATTTATGGACCTTAAAAAGAAATATAAAATTACAATGGAACTTAACACAACTTAATATAAAATGCCTGATGATGAACCTGAACAGGTTTGGAAACATCGCTAATATAAGTTAACATTTTAAACAATTTTGAGGAGCAACTCCTGCCAGTTTCTTCAAGAATCCATTGTTCCTTCCCCACCCTCACCTTCAACTTACATATCTATTTTACTTTTAAAAGATCCAGTCTAGCAACCAAAATGAAGAAGCCGTTGGCACACTAATTAAAGTGAAGATGATAATAAACTATAAAAGAATGAACTGAGAAGTCATTAAAAGTCGGGTACCTTAGTAAAATAACTTTTATTGTTAACATTAAACAATCTGTGATGAAATATCATCGTAGTTACTAAAAGTAAAAGAACTTATATATAATCATAAAATACTGTGCAAATAAAACATAGAGAATTCTTTTCTTGATGGCTATAGACACCAATTTCTTAAAAATTCCAAGTAAACATAATTTAAAATAAGAAAATTCAAGTAACCTGACTAGAACAGAACAAGATATCATCAAAAATATTCTTTTTCTAAGCTTTATCAAAAAAATATCAGTTGAATTCTATCTGTTAAATGAGAAAAAGAGATATACAAAAATGAAGGATTTAAATTGACATTTATTCGAAGAAAACATAAAGAAATTAGATGTCTGCTTTATTTTCATTTGACCAATATGTATAGTAAAAATGGTCGTATCAAGCAGTATTACTTCCAACATGATTTACTTATCTAATTAATAATAATGTTATTCAACCCCATTCTAACACTTCACTGTTTTTATTCAAAAAACCTTTAGCATATTTAACAACATTTATAACATAGCTTACACGTAATATAATCCACTTGTGAATGAATGAAACTATTTGGATCAAAATGAAAAAAAAAAACAAAACAATGTTATCATCAATACATTTGAAAGTGCCAACGGAATGCAAGAAAAATGAAATATTCATATGCATTTATTATTTATAATTACAGTGAAATAATGCAGTTTAAAAACAATTTCCTTTATTTTGTGCTAACAACAAAGATAATGTTATTGATGTAGTGTATAATGATTCTAATTTGATCCATTTATAGATGTACAAGAATGTATTGGAATGTTAAAATAATTTGTTAGACCCTTTAAACATTGGTTTCACTATACATTGGAATGGTTTTATAGTGAGTGTGTAGGCTATTTTCTTTATAATCGTTAACTACACCCAATAAAAATTGTAACCAAGAGTTGATACAGTACAACTTTAATAAGCGATGTATAGAGAAAATGACAAAAGAAATCCAGCAAGTAGAAGCGTAAGCTCATTATTGATTTTTCTTGTTTGCCTCATGGTAAGTTGGGGGTGGTTCCTGAAAATCAAAAGGCACTGAATTACTTCACAAAATCATTTGTTTTGGGATTTTTCTTGTTTCATTTATTTATTAAGAAGAAAATAACAATCTGTTCCTGATACCAGATACAAACATTTCTTATCATTATTCTATTGTAGTAATTTAAATTCCACCAAAGAGAAAACAAATAGTGAAAGAAATAATAAGTATTTTGTAAAGTTATCAAAAATTTTATAATAGATATATTTTTTAGGAAAATTAAAAAGGAGGCCCAGTGGCCAAGAGTTCTATTCCCTCTAGGGATAGTGGCTTTTCTTTCGAAAACAGGAAAGGTATCAGCCCTATCCTGGCTAGAAAAGGGTGGTAACCTGTAGATAACCCGTCCTAAAATTCTTTGTTAATAATATATGGACATTAAAATTTATAAATTATAATTCTTAGACTAAGCTGGTCCTATTTTTTTTTATTTATTTATTATTTTTTTTTTTTTGTAGGAAACTTAATAGGCTTTCAAATTGTCACCTTCTGTTTACCATGATTTCACAACAGTTTTTAAGATTTATAAGAAAATATACAATAAATCCAAAACGGCTTATATCTTATGATAATTTTTTTGTAGTTTCCTGGCCTCCAAAAGTAACCCAAAATTTTTATATCATAGCTTAAATAAATATCAAATGTGTGAACATTTTTGTAACTTAATTTGTTTTTGTTTTTTTGTAATACCTGAAACCAATTTTTTTTTTTTTTTTTTCAATATCCTTGAAAACGGTTAAGGATATTCCGTTTTATTCTATTTTCCCAGGTCAAAATATCTTTTAAAAGTGAAACTAGAAGCCTATTGCCACAAAACCCCATGCGCTACAATTTTTTTGTGGGTGTGTGCTCAATTACACTACTGAGCATGCCAAGTTAATTTATCAAAAGGAGTCAAAGCTTTAGGTATATGGCATAGGGTCAAATTTATCTGAATCTAGAAAATGAATGTTATTGTTATTTAAGGCTCAGAGTAGATGCCCTACTAGAATTTAAATGTATGAAACCACTATATAGCGAGGATGAGTTTGGCTCAGCGGTAGCCACTCGACTCATCATATTCTGAAGAACTTTAAATTTAATATTCTCTTTTAAACTTTGTCGGTGGGTGATATCTTCTCCTCCTACATGCCGGCATGTACGAGGAGAATTAAATTTAAATGAAGAACTCAGGGCCCAGACCATCTCTAGCCTATAATGGGTGAAGAATGAGAATGGGAAAGGGGAGATCAGGGAGCTCAAAAAGAAAGAAAAAAAAAGAATCCCTCAAGCAGATAAAAATAAAACATAAACAATAGCTTTGACTAAAAAGAAAACTTTTCAAAAATTCTTTAATGAGTGCAACCTCAAAACATTACAACAAAATAATAAAATAAGAAATAACTCAATTAAAAAAAAAAAAAAAAAGAGTAAAAATCAAAAATATGTAAAATACCAACATAATAGGCAGGAGGTGGTACATAAGCACACTGCGGGCGATTTGGATCATAGTAAGCACTCTGAGCGGCTTCTGCTGCTTTTGCGTCTGCTAATGAAATAAAATAGATAAAAATTAGCATAAAAACAAAATGAACACATAACTAAGTAATGTTTTCTGCATTATTAAAAAAATCACATATAAATAATTAAACTTTAAAAAGTCACTCATTCCGAAAGCAAATAAATCAATGGTCTATCTTAATAGTAAATTATTTTTGAATATAGAGTGAATTACCAAGAGGTAACTTAAATCTCTTAGCATAATGAGTATGGCATGAGTACACTGTAAATATAAAAGATTTATAATGAGATAAAGATAGTCAGTCATTGAGGTGATGAGAAGTCAAGGAATGGTTAGGATTCGGCTAGGGGAAAATGTCAGATATTCAGAAAAATCTAAACTAAAAACGTTTCGGCATGCTCTTTGACAGCCTTATTCCGTAAGAAATGCCAAGGAGATGGAGGAAGACCACAATAACTTTTAGATGGCCATGGATAAGTGTTTTTGGAAAACACTAAATATCTTATTTCTTCATTGGGGATTATTTTTAAAATCTAGTAGATAAAAATTTGAAGAAGTTTTTTTTTCAAAATTCTAACTGAAGGTAATAGAGTTAAAACTAAATGATAAATGTAAAAAATAAAAAAAACTCTTATTCTTTCTGACATTACTGATTCGCTTCTAAATAAGTATGAGACAAGCAGAAGCAATAATTTTTCCTTTTGGAATATTTATATCATATTTTAGATTCAAACCCCGTTTAAATTGTTTTCAATATATTTTGGAAACTGTTTCTCAATAGTTCTAATATTTTTTATAAGTTGCTCTATTTATATATTTCTTGTTTGTATAGCAAAATACAAGTTATGTGGCTTCCTCAAATTTCAAAATTATTTTTGTTGACATTTTATTTACATTACTCACACAATATCTGACCATTATATTACATTCAGTTTGTTCAATCCTTTGAGACTTCACTGATAATTTAAATTTAGTATCCAATATTCTTCAGGCGGAAGGTAAATAAAAGAGAATTAACAAAGTCAATTCATTTTATTTGTATTTGCTCTACATGTTTCACACCTCAGGTACCTCTTCGGAAGCGAAAAAAACTCAATAAACTAAAACTTACAGCCTAATTGTATTAAGGCGAACCTTCCCGTACAATGGCCATGTCCAATATGAGGTTACTATTACCTACTTATAGCGTCAATCAGCTGTGTAGATTCCAAAAATCGATCATCCAGAAAATGAATTGACTCTCTTAATTCTCTTTTATGGACCTTCTGCCTGAAGAATATTGGATTGAAAAAGATTTTGGATTGAGATAAATAAATTTTGAATTGAATAGTTAAATTCTGGAAAAAGAGAGAAAAAATAACACAGGGGGATTTATCAAAGCTTTTATCTACTCCTGAAAAGTAGCATCGAATGACTTCTTAAAATATTGTTCACAAAACTAGTTACTGAGATATTAACCTAATTATTCACAATTCATGCGAACCTGCCAGCCTATTATGCAGACTATTGATTCAGGGGGAAAATTGTAATTTAGTAGGAACATATTTTTTTTAAGGAAATGGTCACCTTCCACTTTATGATGATTTCACAGCTATTTTTGACGTGTATACAGAAGTATACAGACTAAAAATGCTTATGTGTTAAAAATTATTTTTTATTTTTTTTTTTTAATAATTTCCAAATGTACATTTGTACTACTCCAAATGTAACCAAAATTTATATTTCTTGGTTTTGATGAATCTAGAAAATATGAAAAATGTTTCAAATAAGATGTTTTGTAAGTGGTCAAAACAAAAAATCTCCCCTCTCCACATATCTCAAAAACGGTTAAAGATAATGTTTTGAAAGTGGAATTTAATGTATCTTTCTATTGAAGAAAAACTTAATAAAGTTGACCATCTGTTTTAGTCAAAGTATTTTTGCGCTGTATTTCATCAAGATTGGATAATTTTTGTTGACAGTAGAGTGGAAACAGACAAATATTTATATAATTTTATTCATATATATGACGGACGACATGAGGTGTAAAATTCGTTCGTTCCATTTTTTGAAAAATTGAGATGGCATTAGATTCTAAAAGATATTTCAATCCTATTTCAACATTTTGGTTATGGTTACCGATTTCCAGATTGCGTCATAGGCTTGACTTCTAAAATAGGTTTACCTCTATGAAAAAATAAGCCTTGATATTATAAAATTCAAATGCAATTTTATTTGATATGATTGATGTAACTACCAGAAGTGGGAGACGGAACAAATCCAGTAGCTTGTCCAGGCGGAGCTGTAGCATATCCACTGTAGCCAGTATTGATACCAGGATACGGTGGAGGCATGTCAGTCATGTAAACTGTGTTAGCTAGAAACAAATATAATAAGATAAAGTCAGCTGGTTCTATACTGTGTAATACTTGATAAAGCATTTTATTAATGTTATGGTTTACTTCATTGACCTGCCAATGACTCTTTTCGAGTAGAGGCAGTAAGTTAAAATAAAATAAAATAATGTTATGGTTAAGACATTTATTTCTAACAATAATTATTATTTTGTAACCTAAGTATATAAACAAAGTGGAGATTGTCGGAGTTAGATCATAATAGTTAATAAAACTATAGCCCGTTCAGTTAGATGGAATAGTTCTAATCCCGCATGCATGAAATTCTGAAGGAAATATTCCCGACGGTTCCACCTTTTGCGGAATCGATTTCCATTACAATCAACAACGCAATACTATAAACTCAATAAAAACTGATTTTCACTCTTTTAAGACCAGAGAAAGCTTTGAAAGGTCAGGCAAGGGAGATAGTTTTTAATATTTATCACCAAACGGCTATCGGCTAAACTCGTAGTTTTTCAAATTTCTCCATGGGAGCTCAATTGCCTATTCTACAGTTACTACTTTGTGTATCGACACAATTTTTTCCCTATCAACCGGTCAGTTTAAAGTGTACTCCAGACCAGTGCGGTTCTATTTGTCTTTTTTTCTTTTTTTTTTTTTTTTAATTTTTCCATAATATATTGAATAATATGGATAGACCGTAATTTTCAAAGCAATGAATTACGATAAAATTAGGAGGATTTTGGAAGAAAATACTGAATAAAATATATAAAAGAGATAAAAAAAAAACAAAAATTTAAACATAAAAAAATCCTCCAGTGGCGAGTCCAAAGTCGTTTGTATCAAAAATTAGGATGGAAAACTTATATTTTTTAAACAACTACTGGATGGACTGGAAAAATGGTAGAGAAAGGGCAAGAAGGGCTCCCGAGACCAGGGGGAGGGCACCAACTCATGTTATCTCACAGTTAGTAAAAGGAATATGTTATATCATATAAACATGATATAACATAGGGGTGAGTAGACCTCATCCTCCACACCTATGCAGATGCCCGTCCTGCACGACCATCAGCGGTTATAAGGTTAAATCTAACTTCAATTTTTAAAAAGCCCCAACTTAAAGGAGAATATGACAGTATTTACTTAAAGGAGAATATGGCAGTATTTGTTATTTAAAGTATTCTATAAACTATGAATCATCATCCAGTATGATGTACCTTCGCTAACATTGTAGATAGGTTCTATTTTTCAACTAAACATTACACCCGAATTTTAAATCTAACATTTATCATTACAATATATATATATATATATATATATATATATATATATATATATATATATATATATATATAAATACCTGCAGGCTGCATGGGGAAAGCACTATATGGAGGAATCCAACCATAATATCCAGTAGGATTAGGAGCATATGCTGGCGGTGGAGCTTGGTACCATTGCCCACCTGGTGGAGTGTATGGAGGCGGAGCATCACCAGGGCCATTTCGAGAAGCTAAAAATTTATAATCACACTTTAAAAATCTACTATATATTTGTCAAATACCACTCACTCACTCACTCACTCATCTATCAACGCCCAGCCCAAAAATTTTGAAATTTTGCATGGACACTCCCTATATAACGTAGGTGCTCGCTAAGAAAGGATTTTTTGATATTCGTATTTTTAAGCATTTTTAGGGGGGTTTAAAGTTTGAGTTGGTTAGAGAAGGCAAGCCTAGGCAGCCTGCGTTGCTAGGACGATAAAGAACAGCTGTTACCTTACATTATCTATCTCATAGTTTTATTTCTAATTGAGGTTAATTTCAACTATGATGGCAGACCTTGAATTACTAGAAATTAACTGTCCCTCATAGAGTTTTAATTGCGTTTCTTTTCTGCCTGTCCCCATCAGATAGGCTTGCCATATTTTTGGAGAGTTAAACAGAGGGGGGGGGGGATAAAAAGAGTACAAATTATAAGCAAAATGGTTGGTGAGTTTTAAGCCTAGCAACTAACGGGAAGGGGGAATCCTAAACTGTTAGTCTACCAAAACCTTAAAAATAAGAACGGAACTTTTTTTGCTACTTGATTTTCTTAAAACAATCTCTCAGCCAAATAGTAGTGTCTGGCAGCTGGCAGCGCTGTGCAGGTAGTTCCAGCGTTTTACAGTTAGATTACTTCTGATTTCTTTGACACTGTGAGCAGTAGTAAAAATGTTAATTGTAGAAAAGTAACCGATTTAAAAAAGATTCTTATAAACATGAATTCACTACTTTTTACATCTTACAGCCTTTTCCGGGACATTGATAAAACTGGGCGGGACACCGAAACAATTGCAAAATACCGGGACAGTCCCGGTCAAACCGTGATGTATGGCATATCCTTAGGTTTTCCAGGCGAGGTAATAATATCCGGAACCCTTGCACAGCCTCCTCGCCTATAACCTTGGTAATACTCGTAAATATATTGGGTGTTACCATATGACTTCTTGGAAACATAAAATTTTAAATTTTAACGCCCATTGAATAAAATATAGTATGACGGGAACCGTGCTGTAATAAACTGCACAGAATTGTATAGTAACGTAATTTTAATGAAACATTATTTAACACAATAAAATAACTACTTATCTGCCGTGACGAAGCACGGGTATTCAGCTAGTATGTTAATAAATGAACATAACCATCCAAAAGTTGATCAAAATTATTCTCCACTTGAAAATAGATTGACCATTCTGATAAAACTTTAGCTTTGAAGATAAACACTCATTTGTCAGACACAACCGCACAACATACTTTTAGTCGAGTGAAATCAAAGAGGACTAGATAATGACAGGAAATAAATGATAGTTAGCTCATTTGATAAACTCTAAATCAAATCTATGCAATTTTTTTTATAAATCTAGCTTTAGTAAATCTATGTAATAATTATAGCTCAATATTATTTCAGGGTTTCTTAACTTATTTGTGATTCCAAGATTTGAACAAGAATTTGGATTCCGAGACACCAAAAATATCAGTTATACAAACATAAACATACAATGATCAAGTATTTTGTAATGACATTTATTTATTTTTCAATAATATGATTAGATAATATTAGTTTTGAGAGTTTTTATATATTGAAAATGTATTAGTGATTGCAAACCAACTAAGTTTTCACTACAGCAGACATTTTTAAAAGTGCTATAGCCAGGAAGGTAAACACTAGTATGGATAATATTTTTGCCTTGAGCTTATGTTTTGTGATGTAATAAAATAGTTTCCATTCAATATATATTTTTTTTTTTTTTTTTTTTTTTTTTTTTTCAAATCAAGAGGCTACCACTCTTTCTAAACAGCAGCAGGGAATAGTTTCATCAAGCCCATCGCACTCAACCTAACACAAGCAAGATTCATCGACCCCCCCACTTTTCCTCCATGGGAGTCCACATCCTGCTATGGGGAGTTGAAATTTAATTATTAATTAATTTTTTGATTTTTTTTTTCTGAAAAATATTTTTGTGACATTTATTTCAAAACTTGTCAACAGGAACAAGAGAAATAAGATACTGAAATGAAATTCTATTCTTATTATAAAAGAACATAAATTAATATAATGCATTTTGTAAGGCGCCAATAGCCTAGAAAAAAATAAAATAAATTTTGTAGGTGGAAGAGGAAATTAATACCAAATATATTCACAGAATCTAATAGACAATGAAAATTCATTCTTTTTTGGTTTTAATTACATTTTTCAAGAGGCAGTTGGTGAAAAGGAAGACAGTAGTGCACCTTGGGGGTATGCAAGAACCCTCAAAAACCCCCTTAATAAAATAATGTTATATTGAATAAATATATATTGCTTACCCATACTAGCAGCCTTCAACATGGCCTGAGCGAAGTCAACAGCTCCTCCTTTTTTGAAAACAATTTTGAACTTAGCTTCACCAACCCAATTTCCATTTGGCTGCGCTCTGACTTTACCTTTGATATAATTTGCGCCAAAAACTGGTTGTTCAAGCTCCACCTGAGACAGAAAAAATAAATGATTTATCAACGAATTTTAAGTAACTTATAAAAAAACCATAAGAAGTAGAGTGTACATACATCACTCATTGTAATGAACGGGAAGCTAAACGAGAGCATGTTATCACTATTGCTGTTATTGTTGAAAATCATTCGGTGTGTAGTAAGGTACATTCGTCCAATCTTCGTCCCTTTGAATGCAGCCTCATCCTTACCAGAGAAGTCAACTGTCACATCATCAGAAAACAGCAGAATACTAAAAGAAGAGAAGAAATATTAAAAAAAAAAAAAAAAAAAAAAAAAAAAAAAAAAAAAAAAAAAAAAAAAAAAAAAAAACAACATATGACAATTGTGTTTCCATAAAATTACAAAATGATATAACATATTCCTTTGATGAAAATATTGTTTAATTTAATCAGTATTAAGTGGTACCTTGCAACTTTTTTTTTTTTTTACCATTTTCTTTTTTATGGGCTGAAATACTTCATTATCTAATTAAGAATTATATCCAAGAATGTTTATGTGGCGGAATAGTTTTTAAATGTGCCAAAAATTTGATTTTTCAACTAAAGCCCAGATACATTTCAAAATTAAAAACCATTCTTTATATCATTACTAAAGATAATTTGTAAAAAAAAAAAATAATGAAATTTTCGGTACATTAAAGTCGGTTTTCTGAAAACTGACTTTACCAATCAACTTCAAATTTTAACTGAAAATTTCTAATGATATTTGCTAGTAAAGTACGTAGGGATTTTTCCATTCGTTGAATTATTACAATTTTATGGTCGATTATTGTAGGATTGTTTAATAGGAAATGAAGAATTGTTCAATGTTTTCCAAAAAAATTAATATTTCTTAAAACCCCTACTTACTTTACTAGATTTTCCCTTCTTCTTCAAAAATAATTTTTTGTTCTAGATTAAAAATTGCCGCCTATGAAAAAAAGGGGTTTCCGTTGTCAGTCACAGTGCCACCATTCTGTTTTCGAAGAATTAAAACTTTTTTTTTTTTGGTTACTTTAACATCTCATATGAAACTTATGACATAATGAATTGAAAAATATTGACTTATTTGTTATTCATAAGTTGGGGAAAATGACTGATTTTGACCACGCAAGCGTATAAGTTAAACTTAAGTTTGTTTGAAAAGAGAATGCTCATTGAATCATCTCCCACCACCAGCAGGCCACCTACACTGGAAGATACCGAAAACCTTTGGAGTCAATTGGTGGCGATTGGGCTAAGATAAAGGGGAATATTGGGTTTTCGTGCCCTAACACTCAGCGGTATTCTCTTGATGACGGACAAAAGAATTTGAATCGTTTTGTCGTGATATACTTAATAATTGTCATTAAAGAAATTTTATTTTTATGAGCAAAGCCTTAAAAATTGAACTAAATAAAAATCTAAATTGGCAGTTTATTTAATTCTTATTATCCCAGCACCCTACACCAATCTACTGTGGAGATGTATCAACTTCCTCATCGAGTAGCCCTGATGAAGGCTTGAAAATCAATCCGAAACGTTGTCCCAAATGAAAGAATAATTCTTTAAGCAAAAAATATGTTTTTATTCAATGATTGTGTCTTAACTCCAACTAAAAGCATGCTGTAATTTTCTACAGTCTAGAATCTATTTGGAGTTAAAAAAAAAAAAAACATTCCAATTCTCAATCAAACATTTTGCGTTTTAATATTCATTTTGATTCCTCTGATTTATAAGCATGCTCAGATAGATGGAAAAGTTCAATTCTGCAAGCATGAAATTATGAAGGAAATATTCCCAAAGGTTCCGCCATTTGCCAGTTTTCTATTTCAAGGAACAACATTTCCTATTTCAAGGAACAAAGCTGATTATGTCTCGTTAAAGACTAGGTGAGTGGTCAGACAAGGGAGATAGTGTTTAATATTTATCAATACTTTCCAGGCCCGAAACAAGGGCCAAATATTTTTTTTTTTATTTATAGTTTCACGTTGCGCATTGTAGGATTTGCAAATGGTGGAACCGTCGAGAATATTTACCTCAGAATTTCTCACAAGCGGAATTGAACTTTTCCATCTCACTGAACGGGCTATAGGAGATTGGAGTTTTTTGCTTTAAAAGTTACTTTTCATTTTTGTAGCTCATTCCATAATGGAACAATTCTTAATTTCTCATAAATTATGATATCAAATAGCTATAAGCCACTGCACAAAAACACTGTGCCTAGTTCAAAATTTGTTTTTTTTTTTATTTGTAAACATGCTGTAAGAAGATTAAAAAAAAAAAACAAGTATTCAAGAATGGATAGGCTTTAAGAGCAACCCACAAAGGATAGATTTATTGTAAACTGCTCTTTCTACTTTGACATTAATTTAGAAAGATTAAATAATTTATAAGTTTAAAAACAAAGAATAAAAAAGCCCAAAAATTATATTTTAATCTTTCCTAAATGTATTATTCAATAATATTCTATTGAACTGCTGAATGTGTTATCACATGGAGTCATATCTGTATGACAATGAACAAACACATCTGACTCATTAAGTAAATTGATCCAGTACATTCAGTGAGCCTAATTACATTTATAGTTATAAAATAGATCCACTTTTGCGTTGGAAAATATCTCCAGCTCTTTATGATATTAAATAATTCAATAACAGGAGCTAATTACATGTAATAATTCTACATGACATAACAGGATTTTATAAGAGTTGGTCCCAATGACAAAGTTAAAAAAAATATTGTTCTTATTCGACATGCAAAAATAAAATACATATAAATTATTAACATTTTAGTAATGAAAACAATTTAACCGGGGATTTGAAAATGGTAGTTGTAAATTTAACAATGAATACATTTGTAATCATTTGCTGCTAAATTTAACTCCAATTAATATTATTGAATATGTATGAGATTGTTATAGTGAAAGGAAGGATAAAAAAAAAAAACTGAGATGTTTAGTGCTTTTGCAGTAATGGGTGTTTGTTAGACTATTTTTTAATCATGTCATAAAAATACTCAATTAAGGAGAAAAAAAAATGTCATTTGCTTTCCAAGATCTTAGTGGAGAAAAAAATTATTTCACAGAAAATAAATGCATCATTAGCAATGTCTGATAGAAAAGCACTCGGCATCCACAACAAAAAAATAATTGATTGATTTTATATTTATATATATATATATATATATATATATATATATATATATATATATATATATATATATATATATATAAAATATGGAAATCAGAGTTTATAGATGTGCAGACTCTTACAATAGGCAATGACATGATTTCATTTTCCCTCTTAATCCTTTATTTAATATGTTGAGCAGTCTACCACAGTAAAATTATTTAAGAGAACTGTCGAAATAGAAATATGTTGTAAATATATCCTCAGAAGGATTAGGAAGATAATTAAATGTCAAAATGTATGGTTGGAATATTTTTAGGTATTATAGTTGTAGCTAAAAAGCAAGCATTAAACATTAGAATGAACCATATCCAGTTACAGAATACTCACAGCAAACTATTATATAATGAAATACACAATTCATCTTTTGCAGGATTAGAATTAAGAATATAGAAATTAGTTTCCTATAAAGGGTATAAATCAGTAGAAAAGTACATGTCAAACAAATAACTTTAAACAATTGGGATAAATATGTGCAGAAGTCATTAAATTGTGAAAGTTAATTGTATAAATGTCTTACCATTCACCAGCATGAATTAGAACCCCACCATTTACGTGAGCCGTGTTTAACGACATTTTGAACAAATCAAACTGTATAAAATTGCTTCAATTTAATGCCAGAAAAAATAAATTAAATTGCACAACTGGACAACAAGTACTCGCCACAATAACAGCTATCTTATCAGCTGACTAGGCCTGGTCTTGTCTAGAACATAGGGATGTTGAACGTCATGATCTTGAACACATATAAAGAAGCTCAAATTATTCCATAGAACGTACTATTTGGTAGTTCTCATTTTCGGGAAATACTCTAGTTTGAAAAGTATAAATTAGTTTATCCAAGCATACATAAACTACGTGACATTTTTTACTTTACAATCCTATAGGCAAATAAAAAAACATAAGCATATTAGTCTTATTAAAAATTCTGATCCCTTTCTATTTCTCACCTCTTACATTAAATAGAGATTCGTATTTATGATAGTGTTTTAATCATCATTAATTTTTTTTTTTTGTCCTCGTGAACGTGTTTTTCTTCATAATATTTTCATTAGTTCTTAAACGTTTATCGAATATATATATATATATATATATATATATATATATATATATATATATATATATATATATATATTATTTGTTTCCTCCTTACAGTAACCCTGCAAGAAGGGAGTTTATTTTTGTCTGCAAGCCTCATGCAATAAACAGCATATCACTTGCACACACACACACACACACACACACACACGCACGCACGCACACACGCACGCGCACACACACACACACACACACACACACACACACACACGTACATACATACATACATATATACATATACATATATATATATATATATATATATATATATATATATATATATATATATATATTGTATTAGTATTTACTCTGTTTTTTTTTTCATAGCACTGATAAAGGTAAATCTGAAGGAGAGCATCCTCAGCTACGATTTTCTTCAAAGTTTGCACTATAACGTATTTTGATGCACTAAACACGAATCCGTTGAAAAAAAAATCCCGCTCTCAACTAGGAAAGAAGTTATTAAAAAAAAAAAGTTCACTGTTATGAAGGTTAGGGAAGATTGCCTAGGACGACTTTTGGGCATAGAATTCTTTTCATTTCTGCGAGTTAGATTGACTAGGGGTTTTGATGTTTTCTTGAGCGAACGGAAACGCATAGCACGTATGCCCAAAAGCGACAGTTTATGACCAAGTCAGCTACCACAGGTGAGTCTGAATTTCAATTACACTTCGTGATTAAGGACTATTGCGTATGCGCGTGTTTACATATAAGCTGTTTACCCCGTCTTTTATAACCGCCATAACAGTGAACTTTTTTTTTTAATAACTTCTTTCCTAGTTGAGAGCGGGATTTTTTTTTCAACGGATTCGTGTTTAGTGCATCAAAATACGTTACAGTGCAAACTTTGAAGAAAATCGTAGCTGAGGACGCTCTCCTTCAGTTTTACCCTGATAAAAGCTGTAAATTCAATCTACAACGTCCAAACTAAAAACTCTTTTGCTAATGAAATACAGGTTTATTTACAACCCGGCGTGCTTATCACTAGCTTTTCTTTGTTTAAATTTAACTATTTAACAGTAACAATATGTCTCAATTGTATAGGCATAAACAATTAGAAAGATTTTTTGGGACTTACGTACTAGTTGCACCGATGTCGAGGACTGGCTCTCGTTCAGGCTCACGCTCAGTGATCTAGATCATGAAATGACAACTCAAATAAAGCTATCTCCATTATCAGCGCACGCGCATAACTCATTAGCATTTCTATTGGTTCATCCCTATGGGCAATTTCATTGGTTGCTCTAGTATTCATTGTTTTGTGTTCACTTGCTGTTAGATTAGTGTTTTTATATTTATTGAATAAACAAATTTAAAAAAAAAAAGTGTTTCTTACAATTTATTGTTTCAGTTCTTAGTGTTGTTTGTGTTTTAGAGTGCATTTGTGCGATAACGAATATGTGTCCGAAATGGCAACAACGAAATAGCAACGAGATTAGAGATCCTTTTAGCGAGCGGAAACGCATAGCAATTATGAAATTAACATAAGTGCTAATGTTATATAATTAGGAAATTAGTAGCACTTATGTTAATGGCATAATTGCTATGCGTTTCTGCTCGCTACGCTCGCTCAAGGTTGTATCGGAACTCTAGTCGTGCCAACTCGTTTATAATATTAATACATGGTCCTGGTGCCATAAATGGTCGCCATATTGCCTGATCTGGATCAGTGACTGGGAGCCTGAACGGGAGCCACTTCTCGAGATCGGTGCAACTAGTACGTAAGTATCGATTTTTTTTTTAATTTCCCATGTAAATTGGGATATTACGATTTCCTGTGCATTAGGGTCTTCTTATTGATAAAAATAAAACTTTTCAATGGGATTTAATTTCGGCAGATGTTTAAATTTATCTTACAGTGAAATGAGTTTATCAATTGAGGGTTTTCAACAAGTTAGTAAGAAAAATATTAAGATTTCCTAATTTTAGCTTTAAATGTTACACCACATATAAGCAAGATTCGGAAGTTTGCTAAGATGACGCATTTCCAGCGTTCTGAATTTTTTTAAAAAAAGCAGGTTCAACCGCTTTTCTCGCGGGAGAAGAGCGCCTGTGCCCAAGCGCAGAAATCAATGGTCCCCTACCCAACTCATGCGTACTTAGTTTTGCTGTCAAAATGACTTAAGAATATGATTACTACCGTAAATAATAATGTAATATTTTCCTTTGGTGCATTGAAAAGACAGTGCCAGCCCTACAAGAAGTAAGGGCGTATGCTGCTAACGGAAACATGAACTGAGTCCTTGAAGGATTGTTGTATTTCTTCTAAATTAACACAATACTGACAAACCATGGATGAGAACTTAAGCAGAGGATATATTCAGCTCGGAAAGGCCAGGGGAGCTAATGATTTTAGATTTACAAATGGCTTTAGCCATCTCTCACCTCCTGTGGATAAGTATGATGGCATATACTTTTCCCTTGTGCTTGCTGGAGTTGGATTTCTTTTGCCATATAACAGGTACTTCATTGATTACATACTTTGATGGACCACATGAATATGTTGCTTAAATTTAATGTTTTTCAGCTTTATTATAGCAGTAGATTACTTCCAAATGCAATATCCTGGATCAACAATTGTCTTTGACATGTCCCTCATGTACATATTAATGGCATTTCTTGCTGTCTTGGCAAATAACTTACTAGTCGAGGCTCTTTCTTTGAATACACGAATTACTTTCGGTAAGTTATTTTTCAATTCCGTAGGTAATGTAAATTTGTTTTACTTTTTATTATTGTCTAATCATTTTTCTATATTTTACAGGCTATATTGTATCCTTCTTTACACTTCTCTTTGTTGCTATTTTTGAAATATGGTGGGGTCTCTTTTCGAATGCCACGTCTTACACTGTTACTTTGCTAGCAGTAGCTGTAGTTGCTTTAGGATGTACTGGTATGTTTTTTTTTAGCTATGTTACTTTATTTGCTCAAATATTTTTTTTTTTTTTTTTTTTTTTTTTTTTTTTTTTTTTTTTTTTTTTTTTTTTTTTTTTTTTTTGCTGCATCTATCATATAATTTAAACAACTCAGACTGTCGACTGAATATTTATTTATTTGGTATTGAAAAATAAAGAATCTTTGAAAAGTGCACCTGGTCGTTTTTATGTATTTTCAGACTTGAGCATTCATTTAAGTTTCTTTAAGGTTTAGAAAATTATGTTTGAAAATCAATTAAAACTAGGTTGGTTTTGAAATTTTGTTTTCTGAAGTCAATGTAAGGTGTATAAAAACATTTGATTGCTTTACAAAAGCTTAATTGTTTTATTTAAGTATTTTAAGTTTAACTAAGAAATAACTTCAAACTAAAAATAACTTTATATTAGGTTTAACATCTTCTATTTTTTTATTTTCACAAAAGCAGGAACCTTCTGCCACTTTAAGAAAAAATTCATTATCATGTGATTCAGTATTACTTGAGATGATTACTATATTCTTTCTTGAAAGAACCCTCTATAGCACTTGTTAGTAGGTGTAGTCTTCTATAACTACCTTTAATGCATTGATCTGGTTTTATAAAAAAGATTATTGTTAATAATTAGAAAAATAAAATATTTTGGGTTCTTCTGAAAGAATTCTCTCATTGAACGAAGTTTCCTCTTCAAGAAGTAATGAGCAATAATCATAAAAAAAAAAAAAAAAAAAAAAAAAAAAAAAAAAAAAAAAAAAAAAACACATCTGAATAATTATTTTTTCTAATTCACAATATGGATAATGATTGAAAGATTAAAGCAGGATTTATTTATTTATTTATTTTTTCATTAGGATGAAACCGAGTTGTGTGATGAGATTGCTTGACTTTAAAAGGGCATTGTGTTTTTGTCATCCTTTAAAATGCAGACAATCATTGCTGGAATAAATTGGTACACTATGTGTGGGAGTCGACTGCTAAGATCGAACTTGGCTTAAGAATCATCTGCTCATTTTGAAAGTGCTTGCCTACAGTACAAACCGTACCATACCAACAGTGTATTCACTCATGGACATTGCTCGATTTTATATAAAAATAAATTGAAAAAGAAAATGGAGTTAAATTTACTATTAGACCAAACCCAGCATATACTCCACCTTGGCAATCTCAAATGTCAACAATCTCATCTGAATAGCCCCCTAGATTGTTTACTATAATTGTCCTTGATCATTTCTAGGGAAAATTTGAAATGAAATTAAATTAAAGCGAACTTTATGAGAATTTTAGTATGTTTTTATTAAGTTACTTATGTTTGCTGAGTGTTGGTGGCCCATGGTAAGTATTTTGAAAAGGCCACCTCTACTTTTAAGAATAGGTTTATTTTAAATGGCAAATAGCTTTGTAGGTTTATTTCTCCAAAGAAATCCAACACTTAAGGACAGAGGGGTCCCCTCTGGTCTAGTGGCTAGCGCCTTAGATTCATAAGCGGGAGAAGATGGGTTCGATTCCCACCGGCGGCAGGAATTTTCTCATCCCACGGCCCGTTGGGAAAATTCCTCCACCCTAGATGTCGGCGCTAATGATAAATAAAAAAAAAAACTTAGGGACAGAAAGAGAGCAGGAAGCAAGTCGTTGTTATGTACAAGTATTTATAAATGTTTTTCCAGTTCTGTGGAGTGTTGATAATATCCTTCAAATATGGGATCGATCTTTTTGTATAGGTTCTGCTTTTTGTACCTAGAGAGTTTAACTTTCCCCTGCAATAAACTTGTTCCTTACGTGTTGGGAGAATATCCCCAGTACCAACAGATATCTGAAATTTTTATTTTGTAGAAGTTTTTTCCGTGCTTTTTATAGGAACTTTTACCATAAAGCTCTTTTGTGAAACAGAAATGTTAAGGTCCTTTCAAGAACTTTTGTAATATTTCTTAAAATATCAGTCCCTGGACAGGATTTGTCTATAGAAGTTTTTTTATCATTAAAATTTGCTAAAGAACATTTTAATCAGAACTTTCACACTAAAAGTTTTGAAAATATATGAACTGATAAAGAGATCAAACTTATGACAAATTTAAAAAAAAAGGTATTTTGGTCAAAACATGTCTGTTCACTGAGGGGATAGGTTTGAGATTTGTTGAGAGTTTAGGCTTGTCAAACACATCGTCCCTGACATGTCAAACTATCAAATATGCAAAATCTCGTTTTTGGATTCGGGACTTAGCTCTTGGATAGTAGACGATACGGTTTGTCGCAACTCTAATTCCTTTATAGAATAGCCTTAAATGAAGTATCAAATAAGACCATTTTCAATATATTACTTCGTAAATGGGTAGAATATGTTTGTTCCCTTTTTGCTGCGATTTGCAAATTTGATAGTTTGACATGGTAGGGACGATATATTGACCAGTTTTATCTCTTTTTGGAACTACAAACATAAATTTTAGAAGTTATTTTTAAAATGTTCTAAAAGTTACTTTTATAAAATAGCTTGGGCAAGAACTAATATTTAGAGAACTTAAAAAGCTCTTGAGAAACAGTTAAACTGGAACTTTTTGAAAAAGTGCATAACTGTTTCGAACCCTGCTTAAAACATCTAGTAACAAATCATGATCCCTTAAATCCTTAAAATCATAAAAACATTTAGTGAAGTATGAAAGTGTCGATGAATTCTGTAGTGGACACTTAACCATTCTAATTTAATGTATTTTTTTACTAATGAGTTTTTTTTTTTTTTTTTTTTTTTTTTTTTTTTTTTTTTTTTTTTTTATAATACTCTCCTGCATTAACTATAAATAATTAATTAATCTAATTTTCCTTTTAGTTCAACAGTCAAGTTTCTATGGTTACACCAGTATGCTCCCCAGTAGATATACTCAAGCAGTAATGGCTGGCGAAAGTGGGTTATAAAAAGATTATTTTTAATTTAATAGTTTGTTGTCACATATTTTTTTACTATTACACACTTATTTTAACAGGTGGAGCAGGACTTTTGGTTTCCATCAATCGCATCCTTACTAAGCTGCTTCTTCACGATCAGCGTGTAAACACATTAATATTTTTCTCTGTTAGTGTCCTTATAGTTGGATTATGTTTTGCTCTTCATCAAGTTGTAAGGCAGACAGATTTTGTTCAGTTTTATTTAACTTTATGCAGAGAATCGAGAAAGATTACCCTGGAACCAACAGAGGATGCTGGCTTAGTAAGTATATTTATTTTTTTTTTAATTGTATAGGATTAGTGGATTCTGTAATAATTTGGAGGCTGATATAAGTTTAGAGATAGTACTGAAAAGGCTTCATGGTCTAAGTTCTTCTGGAATTTATTATGCCTGGTGAAGTATCAGTTTTCATCACCAATTTTACGAATGACATTTGATCTGAATGCTGAGAACTTGGGGTTCATCAAGACTCTGAAACCCTTCGGACTCATTGAATTGTTGTTTGATTTAAAAACCTTGAGATGTTTGATCACTTTCTGCCCAATCCCTTTCTTTGCTTTTGGCAGTTCTAGTCGCTATATGGTGAAACAAAATGAATATGAATCGAGGTGGCTTTAAGAAATAGAGCAAGTCCTGCTCA
This sequence comes from Gonocerus acuteangulatus, assembly GCA_946811695.1. NCBI lineage: Eukaryota > Metazoa > Arthropoda > Insecta > Hemiptera > Coreidae > Gonocerus > Gonocerus acuteangulatus. The sequence goes on from OX328131.1 coordinate 44,897,797, forward strand.
AATGATACTTTATTATTCAATTGCCAAAAGGTTCTCAGAATATAGCATTCTGGGGTCTTCCAAAAGTGTTTTGAGAAAAAGGCATTTAAAGTTCTTTGCAGTGTACTACTATGTACATGCCTGATTTTGAATTCAGCCACTCTGAAGCTGCTCTTCAATGTAAAGTAGGTAAAACTAATGAAAATAAATGTTTCCTGTTGTAAATTGTAGTGTATTTTTGAAATTACTCATTATGTACCCTTTTTCAGCAAATGGTTCTGAACATAAAATTGCCAAATAAAGGTGTAAACGTACATTTCCCAAGTTTGAGGAATTTCATACGAACGGGCATGCTTTCAAGTGTCCGATACCATCGTTAAGTCAAAACGCATTTTTTCACACACTATATGCCTTTTTTCAGTGAACACCACATATAAAGAAAGCCAATAGTAACTTATATAACAAGCTCCTTGATAGTCTGAGCCATTTTTCAAAATTTAAAATTTTTTGCGAGCTGCAATTAAATACACGTTTAAAAGGTATTAAAAAAATTATTTACAGAAATTATATTTATTGAAAATATATAAATAAAAGTATAAAATGTGTGTATTGAATTTAAATATTATAAATTAAACACATTTATTTTACTTCTCTTGATAATTCTTAAGCAAGAGTGATACAAATTGTTTCCTCCAGAGGACAATGTTAACTATCGGTCTTGTGTCGACGATTATGGATCATTAAGCCACTGTTTATGATCATTTGCGCAGTTTTCGATGAGTCATGTCATTCTTAACTTGGACGGAAATGAAATTTGTTACAACGTTGCACTTAGTCTTTCTCATTTGTTTTCAGTAATTTAAAAGATATTTTGAAACACATTCGGAATGATAATAATTTTTTTTAAAATATAATAGCACAAAAATAAAATGGGAACTCGGGTACATGTATCGAGAGCCACAAATACTCTTTCAAAGAGCCGCATGTGGCTCGGGAGCTGCAGGTTGGCTCCCTCTATTATATAATGATATCTTCTGACTCCTTCCATCGTACTCGATATAACACTGCAGTATTTGTCTATATGGTGGATGGTATTTTAAATGTGCTAATGGAGGATGAAAAATCACTTCTAAGAATGAATACTCTAAATTCTGTAATGACTGGATTATTGAAAAGAGATTAAAGAAGGAGTTAAGCCTGGAGTTAAACACTGAAAAAACGAAAGATAATAAGAAAAGCCCACTGTTTTCAGTTTTATTTTGCTTACTTACATATGTCCAGTACCCAAGCACATTGGAAAAAAGTTCAAAACATTGTGGGAATAAGTTGAGACTGTTTTAAATTCGAATTAAATAAATAGAATAAGAAATTATTATTGCAAGTTTTTGTTTGAACAAATTTGTTTTAGATGGATCCTGCTGATAACGACGGTAAAAATAGTCAGTATGGGGTCCTTAAACTTCAACCTCAGAGCCCTTTGGAAAATTCACAGGCTGCTGGACATTTTAGTTTTTCTAATCCTGTTTATGAGCCAACTGCAACCGGCGGCCCTACTTACAAAGTTGAAGATGTTGTCGTTAGAATGACTGGTGATTCTGCACCATACAGGAAGTCTAGTTCAGCTAAACCCTGGTCAGCTATTCAGAGTAAGTGATAACTGTAACTTAAAGTAAATAATTTTATAATGTAATTAATATGTAATTACTAGGGACCGGATTCTTAGGTTTTCACCTATTTTTTTCCTTTCTGCTAAACATGATAATGTTCGGTTTTTTATATGATTCGCGTCTTGTAGTATCATTCATGCAAATTTGGAAGAACCTAAAAAAACCTATTCAGGATGATATCACCTAAAATCGCCTAAATGACGATGGAATGACCTAGAAAGACCTAATCTTTAAAATAGAACATACAATTCAATGAACTCATTTCCTAAATCAAACAAATTTTCTTAAAAGCACTTTCCCGGGTCTAGACGTTCAGGGAAATTATATTAGGAGTGTCGCTTCCACCAGAAACCATTTTAACACGCTGGGGAAAAAATAAAAAAACAGTTGTTGACGCTTTGGATATGAATGAAGCAGCTGCCATTTCTAAGGATTCGATGTTCCTCCAGACCAACGAGATTCGTGGTTCACTCGCATTCCTAAGAGCACATTTCTCAGATCTTCCAAATCTCATTGGAAAATTCGAATCGTCAACACTGGAGCTAAATGATGCGATGAAATACTCTCCTATCACGTCTTGTGACGTAAACGGGCGCATCTTTATCTTCCTCTGCTTTTAAGACAGTTCTCTAAGACAACAGGAAGGATTGCACCGACGGAAACCTGGGCACCTATATGGGAATTTACTGTAACAAGGGGTAATACTTATTTTAGTTCATATTTTCCCTTTGATATTTTTTGAACATATTGAAATATTTTTATCACCTAAAAAAAAAACTAAAATGGATTTTTAAATAAAACCTAAAAAAGACCTATTATGCCTTTTGCAAAAACCTAATTGGATGCTTATTTTATCCTAAAAATCCGGTCCCTAGTAATTACGTTTGTGGATGGTTTCGCCTCATGGGCTATTAATAATTTTTAATGATGTGACAAGGAATAGTTTTAGTTATAAGGTCTTGAAGAGGCCTCAGAAAGGCGTGAAACATGTAGAGAAAGTTTTAAATGATTTGGAGCGGAAGTATTTTGTTTTTGGTTTGGGTACTTTGAATCTTGGGATTCAGTTCAAATATTTTCTGAATTTTTTTCCACTATTATGCCATGAAATTTGATTCCCCCCCCCCCCCTTCATCTTGGACATAACTGTTTTGTTTATTATTATTATTATTATTATTATTACACCCTGTAATTAATGGTTAAAATCAGGTGGCCATTTCATAGTACCGACAACACAATATATTTTATTTTAAATTGAGGTGTTAGCAATTTATTATTTTACTTACTTGATCTTGGGGTATATTTTTAAATAGTTTCGACAATTTCAGAGGGACTGAAAGCAAGATGGGAAGTGGCACAAAGCATTTGGCATTATATGCTCTCTATCAGTTTGGTGTATCTTGTTACATTGAGTCTTTACCCTGGAATCGAATCTGAAATAGTTTCATGTAAATTTGGTACTTGGATGCCTGTCATTTTGATGGCTGCTTTCAATGCTTCTGATCTCATAGGAAAGGTAATTAGTAAATAAGTAATAGATTATTGAAAATAATAATATAAATCACTAATATATCATTGATTTTCTTGTTTAAGTATGTCTGAAGATTAAACCTCAATCCACTATGGGGTGGTGGCTTTTCTTTAGAAATTTTTTTTAATGATATACCGAAGCAAAATAAATAAATAACCTATTTTTTATCAAAACAAAAAAATCCATTCTTCATTTCGATTTGGATCAAAGACTGGCGGAGTTAATTTTTTCGAGCCGGACCCAGGTATCCCTAATCCCTTGCTCCCTCGTCACAAAGAGTTAATTCCCCCGAGAACAAGTGATGAAAGAAATAGCTAAAGCTTCCCTCAGCCCTTGTTTAATAGCCCCATGGTCAAACTCCTGGAAGAGTCAGACGTAGGCAGCCGGTAAAAGAGAGAGGAGAGTTGGACTGCTGTACAAGTCCTTCGTGCTGGGGGCCCAGCAGCTCTCGACTGGGGCACGGTGCGCCTCAACTTCTACAGAAGTCTTTTGTAAGGAAAGGGTTAATGGTAAATATCTTCAGAGCCATAGTAAAAGTTTCCATTTTTGTTGTTTCATCCCATGTAATATTATTTAAAAATGAATATTTACCTTAATCAGCCATTGGATTTACAAAAATTGAAGATCCCTAATCCCTTTAGGATTCAACTGTTGTTAATAAAGTTTAATCTTCATTATCCCAAATCAAAATTCCGGGACTTGATGAAAATCATGCTTTAGCTCTGAAAACCTTATAAAACATGTAGGTTATTATTTAGATTATTTGGCGTTTTGAACAGAAATTTAAATGCGTTTGTGTTTCTGCCTTATATTTTGTTGAATTGAATTAGTGTTGCCCTCACAGTTAGGATCCTTTAATTAACTGAATTCTAATCTTTATTTTTCTCATATAAATTTAAATAAATGATGTTCTAAAAAAAAAAAAAAAAAATCAGAGAGATACTTTTCTGTTACATTTAAACTAGTGCCAGGTTGTAAAAAGTAATTAATTTAATTAATTAATCAAATAATTTTTATTTTGTAAAATTATTCCATCATGAAATTATTGAAAAAGTACTTTTTTTTTTTCTTTTCGGAAGTTGCTTGTATAACTAAAGATGGTGAAAATATGCTTAATTGAATTTAAACTTTTTTTAAATTTAAAAAATTTAAATTCAATTTTAATTTAATTGATATAAATATTCAAGATAGGAGTAAGCATAACTTATATGCATTGCTTTGTTGTAGGTAATTGCATCACTGGTTTATGACTGGTCAAGAACTAGGCTACTTATATTTGCAGTTGCAAGGGCGTTCATGATTCCATCATTTCTTCTTTGTGCGATGCCACGTGATAAACCGATTACACCTGATGAAGGATATCCACTATTTTATTCTATGCTTCTTGGGATTACAAATGGAGTTATAGGAAGTGTTCCTATGATTCAAGCACCCAGCAGAGTAGCAGAACAGCACAGAGAATTGACAGGTACTAGATCGTTAATATTTAGTATTACGTTAAAACCTTCAATACGTGTTTACTTTTATGTTCTACTAAAAATAAAAGCTACTAGAAAATTAGAAACTCTCCAATGTTCTTTAGATATAAAAAAAATTAACAGTGATGCATTAACTGATCTGTATTATAAAATCAAGTAGAGAAAACTCAAACAAAAATTCGGCTAAAATTGAAAAACGTGAAAAATGCTTTTAATGTGCATTTTGATTCAAGTGGATTAGATTAGATTTGTCATGACTCATAACTTCTACCAAGCGGGGTATACATCAACCATTGTCCTATTGTGTGAGCCCTAAAAATGGTCAGATCATACCTTAAACTCCTGATGAACCTCAAATACTGTCCAACTTTTGTCAACGCCTTGTTTTCTGCCAAAAGGTAAGAACCACCTTTTTTTCCAATGCTACACATTCAAATTTAACAGCTTAGGTGTTTCATCCTTGTCTTTGCAACATCTGCAGACTGATGATGTTGCAAAGACAAGGACACAGACCATTGATAATCCAACAAATGGCAGTGGGTCCATAGGTGTCGTTTCCGAACCTAGTTTTCTTTTTCTTTTTTTTTTGGGTGAAATCAACCACATGGGTCATGGTCACTGTTAAAGAAGAAAAAAAAAAAAAAAAAAAAAGTTTTGCCAGCTTGTCTGCCTTTTCGTTGCCTAAGATACCTCGATATCCCAGTACTCAGTAGATGACAACTTTATTGTTTTGGGCTAGTTAATTCTGCCTTACTTAGCACTCTTTTTCGATTTTTGAATTAGTCTCCTGGCTCTCTAGTGCCTTACAAGCTGTCAGTTAGAATGTTTATCTTCTTCTGACAAACAGTCATCTGACAAATAGTCAAAACATCTTCCTCTTTATTTTCTTATAGTCCGAGAACCAGTAACCACACATTTCATGAAGTGTTTTATGCTTCTTTAAATTTTGCTGTAGTACCTCTTGGGTAGATAAGAAGGTATATATGTGTTGGCTAGACTTACCGTGGAACACCAAGTACTGAGTATTGGGGAAAGGTGAAAAAAAATATTTCCCAAAAATAGTGTTTTATTCAGAAGCCAGCTATCATTAATGTAAACTAATTGCAAATTAAGACAGTTTTACAATGAATAATAAATAAGGCAGATACTTTTAAGGGTATAACATGTAAAAAAAAAAAAAAAAATTAATTGTTTTTATTCTAATACTAGCTGACCCGGCGAACTTCGTACGGCCTAACAGTCAATTTTTTAATTTTTTTTTAATACTTATTCTGCTATTTGGGACACCCAGACAGCTAGTAAGATAGAAAAAAAGAAGAAAAAAACTTAATAAGTCGACAATTACATTATGTCAAAAAATAAAAATTATAAAACACTTAAAATTCTTTTAATAGTCACTAAAAAATCACAATCAAAATTACAATATCAGATTTCTTATTACCTGACGCGTAAATAAACAGAGCAGACGGTTTTCCAACACGGGTACAGGCAACATACAATTGACCATGCGAGAAACATGGGTTTTCTAGATTAATACCACAAACACTTAATGACTGCCCTGGGATTTGTTTATAGTCAAACTGAGTTCATAGGTCCAATAGCAACACAGCTGCAGGCACTGTAATGAATTCACAGCAGCTCGAGTCAAACTTGCACCATTATTAGTCGAATGTCGTGCTTCGCGGGTCTGTCTTAACCAAATTCTTTCACGTTCATTGCGATCTTCACGTTCCTGGGCAGTACGATTAGATTGATAATTAATTTAAAGCGTTGCATTTCGGGTTCTTCTGCCTAAATTTGTCCGCCGCCTTATAGGAGGCATATTTAGTAAGTCACAAACACACAACACTTTTGTAATTTTATAGAAATTTATGGCTTTTAGATTTAGTAATATTACAGATGCACAGCAAAGAGATGTTTACATTTCAAGTGACATTTTAACACAGACAATTTACATTTTACAATAGTCAATTTGTTTTTGAGTAATGTTACCATCGAATAAATATTGACAAATATTGAAATTAATATTTATACAATACTAATGTCACTCAATTGTTTTGCCTTCCCAGAACCCCTCCACTAACACTTTATGGTATGGTATTAGAGTTCAAATTGACCTTTAAGTATTATTACAAATCTTTTGTATGGGAATATAGAAAAGTGGAGTCTTTTTTACTTCGTTAATGCAAATATAAATTAATTTAAATTGCATTATTAACATGTGATTCTAATGTCACCTAGTGATTACATGTTCTTATTTATTTATTTTTTTTTGCTTATACACAAATAACCAAATATGTTAAGTGTTAAAAATATTATAATTGAGACCATATGTTTGTATTTAAAAATGAATTTGCGTTAAGGAAGTAAAAAATACCCCAAAAGTGTTGTTTTTAGACTTTTTCAGGCAACTTTTTAAATTTTTCTCTCTGTAAGAACCATCCTCGTACTTCAAGGAATATTATAAAAAAAGAATTAGCGAAATCGGTTCAGTTGTTCTCGAGATTTGCGCTTACCAACACATTTAACGATTCATTTTTATATATTAGATATACAAATACGTTAACTGTTAAAAATATTATAATTGAGAACATATGTTTTTATTTAAAAATTAATTTGCGTTAAGGAAGTAAAAAATACCCCAAAAGTGTTGTTTTTAGACTTTTTCAGGCAACTTTTTAAATTTTTCTCTCCATAAGAACCATCCTCGTAGTTCAAGGAATATTATGAAAAAAGAATTAGCTAAATCGGTTCAGTTGTCGGTTCTCGAGATTTGCGCTTACCAACACATTTAGCGATTCATTTTTATATAATAGATTAAATGAGAGCGCAGGGAACAACCACAACTGCACGGTGCTTTCATTCACTTTAACGGTGACACGCAGTGTATTGCACTCTATCATAGGCAACAATTATTTTTATGTTTCCTGATAATTAAACCCCTCAAAAGTGTCTACCCTTTTGTAATTATTTTCAAATAAGTTTATTGAAGACGCTGTTTAAATCGCAGTGTGAATAAAGCACTTCATTTAATATTAAAAATAAAAACTAGGTACTACGATTTTTTTTTTTTTTTTCATTATAACATCCCTAAAAGTGTCTGCCTTATTCATTATTCATTGTAAAGCTGCCTTAATTTGCAATTAGTTTACATTAATGATAGTTGGCTTCTGAATAAAACACTATTTTTGGACAATATTGTTTTACACCTTTCCTCTATGTGCAGTACCTGGTGTTCTAAGGTATGTCCAGGAAACACATACTTATCTTCTTATCTACCCCAGAGGTACATTATAGCAAAATTTCAAGGTGCATGAAACATTTCATGAAAAGTGGGTTACCAGCTCTCCAACTATTATAAATGTATTTTATTTTATTTCCTCTACTCATCCTTTTATTTTTAGCCACCTATAAATTAATTTGTTATATTCTGTTATTGCACAAATAAAATAAAATAAATATATTATAATCTTTTATAGGCAACATCATGACGCTTTCGTATAATGTGGGACTGACTGGTGGATCATTATTAGCATATGTCTTTGAATCAATGCTTGGTCCTCCGTTGAAGAATCCTTGTGAGGCACTGCCTACTATACCACCTACTAATGCAACTATATTCCAAAATATAACAACAACACTAGCTCCAACAACTTTGTTAACCACAATTTGGACAACAGCTGCTCTCACTACAGTGTCTACAGCTGCAACAATATCAAGTAATTTTACTTCAACTGTAACACCATTTAACATAACTTTAAGCGGAATCTAGTTGATTTTACTTATAGAAGTACAAATAATATTTTGAAAGTAACTTCAAAACTTAATGTTAAATTATTCAATCTCTATCAGGTGCACAGCTTAATTTTTATACTATTCTGTTATTTTTTGAACTGAGCAATAATGTATAGAAAATAAATCACCTCAGATTTAATGCAATCCTTGATAATTTTTGTACAATTATTGCAGAATGGAAACAGATAAAAAAGAAAAATGTATTGAAATTTAACAAAAGATATATGTTTATTAATTAATGAAATGTAGTTAAATATTATAGAGGGGAGTAAAAAGAATCTTGGTGACTTGCCTTCAGAATAATTCATCAATCAGGCAAAATACTTCAGTAATTTTATTTTCGCAGTGCTCCATTGTAGAGGATTAAAGCTAAAACATAATTAAGGATGTTTCAAAAAAATGTGCTCAAACATGGTATAATTTATTAAAAAAAAACTTATTTTATTTATTTAAATTTTAACGTCCACTTATAAATAACATAGATTTTTGGGGCAGGTTTTGTACAGGTAACCAGTATTTTCTAGCTAGGATAGAGCTGATGGCTTTTATTTTTTCGAAAGAAAAGCCCCCACACCTAGTGGGAATTTAATCCAATGATTTTAGGCATGGAAGTCCTCACGCCTTAGAACTCACAACCATCCTCCTTATTCTAAAAAATTCTTGAAGTAACTGTCAGGAGTTGCTCACCAAAACGGTTTAAAACATTCACTTACATTTTGCGACGTTTCAGACTTGTTTAGGTTCATCATCAGGCATCTACATAAAATAATAAAAAAATGTAAAATTAAGAATAAGGAGGAAACTTCTTGTACGTCACTAATACCAATAAAAATACAATAAATGAGGTATATAGTAATACAATATATTAGTTACCTTATATTAAGTTGGATTATATTATTAACTGAGATGACGGAGGAAAGAATAAACTAGCCTGGGGGTTTGTGGCCGATCTTCAACACTGTCACTTTTTCTCCCAGCTTACCAGGTAGATACCATGACGTGAGTGGGTTTGTGATGACGCACATACGGCGTCATCCGCAGCCAAGTTGTTAAGGACTTGATGAGCATCCTATGGTGCTCACCGTATTGAGTGTTAAAAAATAAACTCATTTATCATCGAGTAACCTTACACAACGACCTAGATATCCCCTTCAAATCAAATTGTCATCCCATGCAAATCCTAGAGGTCAATGCCTATCCACTTGGACCCATCCTAAAGACCTTCCCAGGAGGCTTAAGAGAGTTTGGCCCAGTGACCAGCTACCCTAGCAGTGGTTAAAAACAGTGAAAATATGAATGTTAGCATATATTAGGAAGTGCCAATAATGATTGGCTCCTTCCATATACTATTCACTGAATGTACACAAGACGAGCACAATTAATTATTGTACTGTATAAATTGTACAGATTTTAAATAAACATTTATTAAAAATAAAAAAATTTATCATCGAGTTACTATGGTCCAGAAAATATTTTTAAAAAAGCGTATAAAATTTATCTAAGCCAAAAAACAACTTTTTTTTTTTTTAATATCAAGATGCTATTCAAAAGGGTTAATATTGAATTAGATTATCTTCAAACCTTCATGATAATAAATAAAACAAAACATGATATTAGAAAGGATCAAACGTTTTTGGAAACCTAACCTTTATTCTAAAGACAACAATAATGAACTAATCAGTATGAATATACCTGTGTTCCATTCTGCTTCTTTTTTTATGTACTTACATTAACAGTAAATTATATATTAATACTTTTCACTATTAAATGTCCAGTACTTAATTTCTAAGATTCGTTAACATATATTTATTGCAGAAATTAAATGAATAATTTTATTATTCCTATGAATTTTGTCTTACTTCAAAATACTGTCATTCGTGTCACTTGATACTATTTATTGTCTTCCAGGAAAGACTGTATTTTTTTTCTTTTGTTCTAAAATGATTGTTAATTTTTAGTAAATGTGTTTATGAATAAAATTCATCTTAATTAATGTTATATGTTTTATTGTGTGTGTTTGTTTTAAAAACTGACAAAGTAGGCAGAATGAAAGTCAAACTTACATTTTAAATTAATTTAGTAACTTTGCTACATATTGTCACACCTGTGGAGCCTCTTCAGGAGATTAAATTTATAAATAAAAAGGCTTACAGCCTCAAATTTGTCCATTATTCATAAGTATATAAATTTATTTAAAGTGTGAGTTGGAGTTTCATTGACCTACCGCCTACTTTGGAAATTCTTTAAACTGATTAAAGGGCCCTTCAGGTTTTAATTATTAAAGTTTGTAGTTAAGATACCTGATAGAGGATACAGGGATGCCTCCACTTATAAATGGTACAGAAGCACCATTTTCCAATAAGTGAATATGCTTCTAATAAAATAAAAGAAAATATGCTTAATGCTTAGTTGTTTCTTAATTTACGGAAATAGAATAAAAAGAAATATCACAAGCCTAAATTTCATTGAATCAAGTTATTCAACATTTTCGACTTTCAAAGATTTATGAATTTCAGCAACTAATACATTCTCAACCACAGTACATTACTAAACCTAAAAAAAAAAATGCTTGCAACTGGAACATGATTTAGAATGGTTTGATAATACAACCGAGTTTTGCTAACATAAAACTGGAAGCAATCTGTAAAAGATGTTAAAATGTATATTATGACATTTTAACATCTTTTACAGATTGCAGAGATGTTAAAATGTCATAATATACATAAAAATAAATATGAAACGTATCTATCTGTGTGGAAATAGGTCTATACAATGCATTTCACAGTGTTTATCATTACAACATAACATCACTCATGATAAACGGAAGGTGTGTACTCCCCTAAGAGATGTAATGGGAACGAAAAGAAATAGATGTGGAGAAAAAATAAGTTTGGGGGTTTTAAAGTGAATTTAATCACACCAATTTTAAAGATTAATCAATGACATATGTTACTTTCTGATTGATGGCCAGTCACCACTTTACTGGTAAAACAGTTATCCATCACTATAGTTCTTCTGAGTTTTCCTGGCGAGAAAGTGAACCACGTGATTCATAAGCCTCGTTTGAAGCCAACTTAAAACATTAAGATAGTTCCAAAACAAATGATAGTTGGACGAGGCAAGGTCTGAGCTCTATGGTGTAAACATTAAGATTTCCCAGCTCTCTCAATTTTTGCTGGCTCATTAAAGTGTGTGGTCTAGCGTTGTAATGATGGAAGACCTTCCTCCAATTCTGTTTTTTTTTTTTTTTTTTTTTTTTTTTTTTTAAACACCTGCTCCAGTCGAATTAGCTATTGACAGTAGGGAACCAAATTAATGACTTGGCTAGATTCGAGTAGCTTATGAGGAACAATTCCTTTCCAATTTCACTAGACACTCAGCAACAACTTGCTTACCTTCAAACCAAGATTTGCAACTAATGATAAAGCGTCTCCACGCTTTGTTCTTGACCTTTATAGCTCACAATAGTTCTATTTGACAAACTTGATTCATTGTCTGTAATCATTCATTTTAAAAATAGCTTGATTTATTTTAGTTTTAGAGAGATTCACAAATGGTAACTCACTTCATTCAATGTTTCTATATTAATTCATGTGGAAGTTTCTTTTGGGATGCAGGATTGTGAAAAAACTTCAAAACTGTTTTATTGTCGATGTTTAGCTCTGTAGTGATGTCACAAGATGAAGTATTTCGGTCTATCTAGATTTTTTTTTAAATATTTCAGTAACTTTGTCAACAATGGCCTGGCCAGGACAAGGTTTATCATTGACATCATGAAGACGAGTAAACTAATTCTGACACTAGTGTTCACTAAAATTGGCATACAAGCACATCACAATTTTCAATGAGCCTGCATCCATTTTTCCCTTTTCTGAAGTAAAAAATCAAAATCCGACAAAAATGACCGTCTGGATTCTTCATTTTCAATGCACAATAACTTTCGACTGTATCAAAGAATGATGATACCTTTATATTGAAAATCTTCTATGGGCTTTCAGATGCACTATAGTTTGGCTCCATAGAAAATTATTATTAGAGACCAAAATTATTTTCACTCCAACCCAATATATAGGGCTTGAAGAAACTTGACCAGATTTTTATTGCAACCATGTCATTCATAAAACTATAAATAACCACTTTCTTTTTAATGAGAATATACACAACATAAAAAACAAAACAAAAGATAACAATCTGAAGGTACTCACTGAGCTCGATACATGATATAAATTAAATTACATTAAACCCGATTATTATGATTATTATAAATATTACTAGAATGGATACACCGGACGAATGAAGTAATAACTGTATATTGGCTCCGAGGAAGTGAGGACATTGGACAAATCACTCAAACTGGTGTACTTGCAAGGAGGATGGCAGGACAAACACAAAGTTACTCTACAAGATATGCAGAGGCCAGAAGGATAATTTCAGAAAAGTGACAACAACCTCGGACATGAAAACTAATAACAAACTTCGAGAGATAAAACAAACAGTTATTGAATATTATGCCGCTTAAGAATTGGCAATTCACAGCTGACGCAGATATCATGATGAAACAAAATCCGAAATTTTTACATTGTAACTAACTACTGGAATATAAAGCATATACTGACTGAATGTTTTCAGAGTCTCAACTAAGACTTACTATACAATATTAACAAAATACTAGGTGAGCCAATATTAAGAACAAATATGCAACTACCTGAACAAGCATTGTTACTCAACAAATTATAACACCTACACTATGACATGAGCACAAAAACCTTATCTTAGGCCTTATAATAAGCCTGTTAAGATAAACAGAAAAGTTTAATTTCCCATGGACAAAATTTCGAGGGAAATATTCCCAACGGTTCCGTCATTTGAAAATTCCAATTTCATGGAACAAACCACACGTGAAACACTACAAAAACTGAACATCTCACGTTTAAGACTCAAGTTAGAAGGCTTTGAAAGGTCAGACAAGGGATTTAGTGTTCAATATTTATCAAAACTTTGCCGAAGCTAAGGCTAAAAATGTTTTAAACCTCCTAGAGATAAGATTATAGCAGTGCTAATTTTTCATCCCCGGAATATAAGCCACACTCTTTTCCCTCCAACTATCTATCTCTTTGAACAGCAAACCTTATAATTATAATTGTATCCAGCCTTAGCTTTGGCTAAGCATTTATAAATATTGAACACTATCTCACTTGCCTCACCTCTCAAAGCCTTCCCTGCTCCTGAAAGAGACAATCAGTTTTTATCAAGTTTTTCATAGTTGTTCATTGAATGCAAATTTTGGAACCATCAGGAATATTTCCCTCAGAATTTGATAATGATTATGATAATAAATAAAACAAAACATGATATTAGAAAGGATCAAACGTTTTTGGAAACCTAACCTTTATTCTAAAGACAACAATAATGAACTAATCAGTATGAATATACCTGTGTTCCATTCTGCTTCTTTTTTTATGTACTTACATTAACAGTAAATTCATGCGGAATTTAAACTTTTACATCTAACTTAACGGCCTATTAATGAAAAAAGAAGGGGGAAAAAGTTTCATTTACGTACCGAGAAGTTGTTATGTATACCATCAACGAAAATAAAATCATTCTAATACTAAGTACACTAGTACTAAAACCCTTTTGTACATAAAACACTTCATAACTTTAATACAGTGGAGTTTACACAAACTGGCACTCATCACCAACTGTATTCACATTGACATTAATAAGATTAATAGTTTTTCCTTTAAACTTCCTGGGATCTTGTTCCTCTTCCATCTCTCCAGCGGTCATGGTTGCTAGTGTTATATTTCGCCCAAATCCTATTGGGCTTCATCAGACTTGGGTTTACACCAGACACTTCTCGCAGGAAATATATCTCAGGTGTCGGATAGATGATTATCATAATTATTATATCTGTAGCTATATTTCCTGCGAGAAGTGTCACATGTAAATGCACTCTTATTGCCCGTGATAGTAATATATATCTCTGACATAAATTGTTTGCAGTTTATATTAGTCACAATTTCTGTCTGACATAAATATCCTGCAATTACTATCAGTTGTAAACAAACCCTTAAACTCGATGGCCACGCGTAGACAGGAGCTAAATAGCTTATACTCCAACCTACCTGCGGCCATTGAGATCAAATGTGATGAAACCCAAAATGATTTGGGTGAAATATAACACTAGCAACCAGGGCACCGCTGGAGAGCTAGAATAATAATAATAATAATTTGTGTTAAAAGTTGAATTGCCTAGCCGTGGTAACTTAATAAATAAATGCTTATCCCCTAAGGAAAAAAGGCTTGGGGGTAAAATGGATTTTAATTAAAGACTCAGTTATTCCCGATATAAGAAAAAAACTTTTATTCAAGAAAAAAAAAAGAAAAAAGAAAATATTTACACTGGTTTACAAAATATGTATATAATATATATATTTATAAGCGAAAAATTTACTTACAATTAAAGAAAAGAGAACCACTTTGAAACAATGGATGGTTGTTATTTGATAACACCATATTAACAAGGAATACTATATTAGATTTTTCATAACATTAAAAAAGACAAAGAGAAAGCAATAACAAATAATGTGTTAAAAAGTTAAAGAAAATCAGGAATCTGTCCTCTTAATGTATGTATATCAACACTTTTCGTATAATGTAGTAAAAAAGAAATCAGTAGGTGATCCTCTTCAGATAGTTTGTTATTTCTTTTTTTAAATACGGCACCTGTTGGAGTTCATTCATTGTCTTTCTGCTTCCTGAAATAAAGTTTAAAAAATAGAAAAAAAAAATATATATATTCTCTATTTATGTAAATATGTTTGTAAATAAAAAATATTATGAAATTTGTTATTTATTCAATACATTTCCAAAACCTTTTACCAAAAAGTAGGACTAATTTTAAGTTTACCTTAAGTAGAAATAACTTTTTATTGTTTTATTAATCAATTGGATTAAATGTTCAATATTTATACTGTCAATAAAATCTATGTGCAATGTTAGTATACTGAAAAACTTTAAAAATTGATGATATATGTTCAAGATTTCAACATATCATAATGGATCCCTAGAAGACAATATTTATGTTTCTAAGGATTTTTTTTTTTTTTAAATAACTCTTTATTATCTAACATCAGCTCTGCTAAGTTAGATTAAGGAATAGTTATTTTCTTAGATCCCACATCTTGAAAATTTGCCTTGAACTAGTGTTTTTTTAAGTTAAAGTGTTAAATCCTCTAATAAAATATAATGTAACAGGTTTAGATAATAAATGACTTAAAATCTTATAATACATGCAACTGTGAAAATTAATGGCAGCAAAAAAATGATTGTAAAGACCGGACTTATGAAAATAAAAATGTTAGAATTGAAAATGTGTACTTCATTAAGAATATTCCATGCTCCTGATATCTTCCAATATATACTGTTACAGGTATAATAATAATAGTCGGTTCCCATAGATCACCGAAGTTACGCAACGTCGGGCGTGGTCAGTACCTGAATGGTACTGTCCTGAATGGTAAAAAAATAGTCGGGAAAAGGGGCCCAAAGTAGAGAACAGAACCGGGGCTCTTGGAAGGGCTGTGAGGAAAATAACAGAACCTCTGCTCCTAAGTGGAGCCATTAACTAACAGAAGTTCATAATATGTACACTAGTAGCATTAGTAGAAGCCAGAATACTGGAGTCGAGCGGAAAGATGGAAAAGAGGCAATGTCAATTTAGTGGCTTGGTGTATATGGGGCACGGTGAGCTCAAACCACTAATACTATATCTTGTTCAGACAGATGGAAAAGTTCAATTTCGCATGCTCGAAATGTAGAGGGAAATATTCCTGACGGTTCCACCATTTGCGAACTCCCATTTCAAGGAACAACATGATACATGGAACATTATAAAAACTGATTATGTCTCGTAGACTCGGGAAGGCTTTGAGAGGTCAAACAAAGGAAGTAGTGTCTAATAGTTATAATTACTTATCCATGCTAAACGTTTTAAGACTAAAAACATTTTAAACCTCCTAGTGATAACAATATAACAGATAGAATTTTAACAGCACATGGAATATAGGCCACACTCTTTTCCCTCTAACTAAACCATATGATTGAACAGGATATAGCTTAAATTGTTTTTAGCCTTAGCTTTGGCTAAGTATTGATAAATATTAAACACTACCTCCCTTGCCTGTCCTCTCAAAGCCATCCCTGGTCCATGGGCGTATATAGAAAATAATTTTGGAGGGGGGCTGAGAACATTTGGGAGGTATGGAATACTAACAATCTAGAACTTGGAATAGTTAGCCATCTAAAGCGCTATTATAACCAACAAAAACTCGGTGGTTCGTGAGACTGCAAGAGGCCCATACACTTTAAGTTACCTCCTCAAATCAAACCATTACTAGTGATATTTTATTTATTTAAATTTTAACGTCCATTATTATTAACTACAAATTTTGATATGGGTACTCTATAGGTTACCACCCTTTTCTAGCCAGGATAGGGCTAATGCCTTTTCTTTTTTCTAAAGAAAAGCCACCACTCCATAGTAGGAATCGAACCCACGACCTTTGGCACAAAGTGTTAAGTGCTCACGCCTTAACACTCGCGGCCACCAGGCCTCCTAGTGATATTTACTGCACCCAATGAGATTGTCTTAACCCATGAAGGATGAGTGTGCCGAATACGGCACACCTACCATGTTTCCTCCATGTGAAGTTAATGTTCACTCTGTTGTCTACATTTCCTGGAACTAAAAGGGATCGGTTTGTCAGTTCTTCGCCAAATTTCATCGAAAAAAGGTCTCCATATATTTTATTTTAATTTTTTAAAAGTGCTGATATTTTTCAATGGATCCCGATCACTGGTGGTAAGTTGAATAAATTTATTACTGTTTGATGATTTGATTTTATGTCAATGGTATCCTCGGTTTTCGAGTAAATGGAATGAGTTGGTCAGCTGTATCCCCATTCGACTTGGTTCTGAAGGAGTGAAAAGATGAGCGTGCCGTTTATGGCACACTTCCTTCCCAGGGGTGTTTGCTGTGGCTTCTGGGGAAAATCCGGTTCCATAGAGCAATAAAAAAAAAAAAAAATCCTGTATCTCAACCAGCGGTTAGTGCAGCTTATAATAAACACATTGGAAATACAGACAGAATGGATCAACCAGTAATGTATATCGATTAGGGGGGGGGGGAATGGTATTGGATTTTACTGGTGGCTTTTGGATGCGGAAGTACGGTAAGAAAAATTACCGAACATGATTTTAGGCGAGAAATAGTTCTCATATAGCTCACAAAGTATAAAACCAATGGGTCTGACAGCATTGTTGACAAAGAGGTCATCCAGAGTTCTAAGAGACATATGTTATGACCGAACTGATCACCTCCTTGGACAAGTTGAAGACATGAAGAGGAGATTTGCACAAGGTTACAAAATCAGAGTTATATCAATTTGTTGGAAATGTGACATTGGTTTGTGTTCGAAATGTAACATTCTATGTCATACAAAGTAGTGATAGTAACCTAAATTTTCATTTGAGAATTTTCGATTTTAAATTGAGTTTACATTTTTTATTATCATTCCTCAGTTTTGGTAGAAACTTTTTGGTCAATCCAATAATACATCTAAAAGAAAAAAGAAAATCTATCCTTACCCATTGACCTAGAACTGCAAGCTTGATGGAATGAATGTACTGAGCAGGCACCCAGTAGACCCAATATCGTGATGCTTCAGTTGTACCCAATTGAATACCCTGAAATAAAAAAAAATAGTTGTAATCATCAATCTGGGCAATTCAAAACGTTTTTGGGAAAAATTCTTCTGTTGATTTTTTTGCAGATAAATTCTTTATCACAACTAGCAAACTTCTTATAAAAGGTGTTTTGCATTTCACTATAATATTGGATGGAGGTAAGTCACCTTCTCATCTGTCCCAAACTCATCCATCTTCCTGACCTCACGAAGGGATACTGGGAGGCTCGACGTCAAATGGCTCAACCGCCACCGACGGGCATTGGATAAAATAAAATAATAATATTTCATTATAATACTAAAGTTGCATTGTACCTAAATCTTTTAGTACATTTCCTCTTTCACTGTAAGAAGGAAACCGACTATAATAATAGTGGTTCCTTTTTCTTTCTTTTTTAGTGTCAGCAGGTACTAATATAAATATAAAATCAAATTTGTTCATATTTATGGTATGGCCTGTTCAATTGCGCATGGGTGAACTACTGGGAGGGAAATACTTATTATAAATATATTGTACACTCTACTTGGGATAAAAGAGCTTCAATTAAAAGATAAAACACTATAATATTTATAGCAGTCGCCTGTCTACCTAAGGAATGTAGTCAGTTTACACAGCTATTGAGAGACTAGCATTGTAGTTCATAATGAAATGGACATAGTAAGCGGTTGAGGTGATACGAAGTCAAGGGATGGTCAAAAATCTATATTGGATGTTTTGGCTGTACTTTGGCAGCCTTCTTCAGCACTAAAAAATGCCTAGGAGAGGGAGGAAGGCCAAGATGACATTCAGGTGACCATGGTTAAATGTTGGTTTTAACCATGGTCACCTAAATGTCATCTTGGTCTTTCTCCCTCCCCCCTAGGCATTTTTTAGAGCTAAAGTACCAAAGTGCAGCTGAAACATCCAATATAGATTTGTGCCTGAAGATCTGAATTTTTTTCACCCAGAGGAACCCAACCATACCTTGACTCTGTATCATTGTAGTTGTTAATAAATTTTTGGTTTTGTAAATATTTAAGCACACGGGCAAGGGAAATTCCTTAAGCAGGCTACACACGGTCAAGCAGGCCTGTCAGTTCGAACTGAACAGTTCGCCTGAAGGCCAGTTGCCGGATGGTCTGACCAGCCTCTAAATTTTCCGGCGAATCTCAATCATTATGGCATCTACTACCGACGATGTCGCGTTAGCACTTCTCTCGGTTTGGTAGTTACTTTGGGTAGGTAGAAATAAAAAAAAAAATCAGTATGGTGTAAAGATTGGTTGAAAAAAAGGGGCTTATTTCCTCATGTGAATTAGCTGAATGACTTGAAGTCAGCTCCCAAGGATTGGCACAATTAGTTACGTATGGATGAAGATACGTATCTGCAACTTTTATCATTGGTAGCGCCTTTGATAGAATGAAAAGACACTGTTTCTTGTCACAGTCTTGATAGTTTTCTATTTTACTTGCCATAGACATGGCTCACTGTGATAAATTTCCCTAAATAAGTGTTAGACGACCTCAGTTAGACTGTAATGTTTGATCTGAAAGCCTGATGTCCCAACAAACGGCCCAGTCTTAACTGACAGAACAGCTGGAATATATACATGTTCAGGTGACAGGCTTTCCAGCGGACTTCTCATGTCAAACTGACAGGCCTGCCTGACCATTTGTAACCTGCTTTAAAAACAAATTATAGATCTAATTGCCTACTTAATTTTTGTTTTAAAAATTCAAATATTACAAAAGCAAGGTTTGACACGTTTCAATTATTTACTAATATTGACTTTTATCAAACATTCTGAGCTTCCAATCTATATTTATTAGTTCAGTAGAACCAAAAAAAAAAAAAAAAAAGACAAAGTTTTACCATAATATGGTACTGGGGATGACTCTCTATTGGTTCACTAACGATATTCTTAATAGAAGTCATAGGAATTTTTTCTGTCCTTTCTTTAGTACCGATCCAGAGTTGGTCCAGCTCTAGCTTGAAAGTTAGACGAACTTTACCACCAGCCATATTTAACATTCCACAGAGAGGAAATGGAGGGAGAGGATCCTAAAAAAAGAAATGAACAAATATTAAAATTAAATGAGATTACACCTAAAGTTTAAACAATGCATAGTAAAACTGAAGGAGAGCGTAGCGTCCTCAGCACCGATTTGTTTTTCAAATTTTGGACTATAACGTATTTTGATGCACTAAACACGAATCCATTAAAAAAAAGTTGCTCTCTAGGAAAGAAGTTATTAAGCACTAAAGTTCACTGTTATGGAGGTTATAAAAGTTGGCATAAACAGCTTATTAATAAACATGCATATTAAGAAGAATGTCTAGGACGACTTTTGGGCAGACGTGCTATGCATTTACACTCGCTCAAGAAGATATCAAAACTCTAGTCAATCCAACTCGCTGTTATGGATAGAATTCCAATGTTATATAGGTTATAAATGGTTTATCAACATTTCAAATGAGAGTTCTTTTTTAACGGATTCGTGTTAAGTGCAACAAAATACGTTATAGTGCAAAATTTGAAAAAAAATCGGTGCTCAGGACGCTCTCCTTCAGTTTTACCCAATGCATTTATTAATCGTTTAACTATGAGCATCCACAAGTAAGGCAATTCACTCAATACAATTATGCAAATATCAGCCAGTTACAATTAATCAAATAGACAATAAATTAAAGAAGATAATTTTTTAAAAAAGAAGAAGACATTCTAAAAATTACAAATAAAACATTCAAAAAAAGAAACAAATTAAATTTCTCGTTGTTTATTTGACATCATAAACACCAAATAAAATAAGTGATAATGAAAAGAGGGGAAAATATGAGAAATAAGAGTAAATAAATTATGTATATAAGTTTGACTTGTAATGGTGATAGCTTTTGTTCGCCAAGAAAATACAACTAAATGAAAATTTCTTTCCCTTTTGCTGACCCAAGCCATGGGCTCAAAAATAGTAGAGCAAATAACCATATTTCTATGCAATTCAGCAAAGGTCTTATTTATTAAAATCATTAAAGATAGGAATTTTTGTAAAAAGGGAGAAGAAACTGTTAAAAAAAACGAAACCAACACCTTTGAATTTAAAGCACCAATTTCTCCGTATGAGATTGTCTCATCGGAAATTACTCGAGATCCGTTTTTGTAGAAAATTAAGTAAGTTTTTGAATGGCTGCTGTCCACATGCAACAATTTCCCACCAGTTTTCGCAGTTGGTGCTTAGACTTCGTGGGGGTTGGACGCGTATAGGTTAGAAGTGTAGTGCTTCGATTAGTCCCAAGGATTTCCAGCATCTCTATTGGCTGCGGCCGCAAGTATCACTTATATTATTTCTTTAACAATAACTACACCAATTTCTGAAAATTCAGAAGGTTATTCTCCCCCATACTTATTGTCTGGCGTACAATAAGTATTAAAAAATGTCCAAGATGAGAAAACCCCCCGATAAAAGGCTTAAGATGGATAGCATGTTCTCGTTTTCATCCAACATCACACAAAACGAATCCATAATTACGGAAGCAATTCCGAAATTCTTAATAATTAATAGAAAAGGAGGAGAAAGCTTCTCAAAAATTAGCCCTTTCTTTATCCAGAAAGCAGTAAAAGGTTATGTAGGAGCAGTTAAAAATATAAAGAAACTTAGGGATGGTAGATTTTTGGTTGAAGTTAATAACGGTTTTCAAGCGAAAAAACTTCTAAATTGTTGTAAACTATATGACCAAATGGAGGTGGAAGTGGTTCCTCATTCAAAACTGAATCAAAGTCAAGGAGTCATTCGCTGCTATGAATTAGACTTAGTTGAAATAGATGAGATTAAAAATGAGTTAAAATCCCAAAACGTATCAGGCGTATACCGCTTCACGGTTAAAAGAAACCGCTAGGAAATAAAAACACATAGTTATCTCCTTACTTTTCAAATTCCAGATGTACCACAAAATATTGAAGTGGGATATCTCAATATCCCTGTGAAACCTTATTATCCTAATCCTACTAGATGCATGCGATGTTTTCAATTTGGACATATCAAATTTTACTGTGAAAACCTTTTATGTGTAGCTCATGTAATAACCCTAAACATGAGAGAAATTGTAGTAAGCCAGTCATGTGTGCTGTTTGTAAGGGACCGCACAACAGTTTTGACAGAAACTGTCCAACTTATATAATCGAGAAATAAATAAAGAAAATTCAAGTAAATGAAAAGGCTCCCTATGGAGTAGCAAAACATATTTTTTTTAATGTACAGAATGTACCACAGAATCTACTGCTAAAAACGCCAAAATACTCTGAAATATTATTGAATTCAAGTAAACAAAAGACTGCAAGTGTAGACGTAGGAGTACAAACAGATTTTATTGTTGAAAATATTGATAACAAACATTTATTTCAAATTGCTTCGGTTGGAATTCAAACATGTACAGAGGAAATGGTAGCCCTGCGTTCCCCATCCCCTCGTTCTCTTTCTCTTTCCCAGGAGCCCCTCTCACTCCATTCTGCCTCCTCCCCACTTCCCCTACCTCTTCCCCTGCCCCCACTGCAACTTCCCCTATCCCCACCTCTACTTCTCCTGTCCCTACCACTACTTCCCATTTCCCCACCTCTACTTCCCCTCTCCCCACCAATACTTCCCATCTCCCCTCCTCAACTTCCCCTCTCCCCAGAAGTGCTATAACCTCTACTTCCCCTACCCTTTCCCCTGCCCCTTCCACTACTATAACCTCCCCTTCCCCTGCTCCTTCTCTGCTCCCCTCCACTCCCCCCACCTGTACCCCTTCAACCACTCCTAGAACATCCACACCCCCTACCTCTAACATACCTCGCAAGACTGAAGAAAGGTATTTAGATCCCGAAGAGTCTACAGTGAATATAAAAACAGATAGCAAATCCATGAACAAAAAGATCCAAAATCTAACAAATAATAAATCCCAGCTAAATTCAACCTCACCCCCGAAACAACAAAGAAAAAAAAGAAACGATAAGCAAAAACATATGGGCACGAGTAAAGAATACAATAAAACTATATCGTATATCAAATTTATACTTTTAATCTAAATCCATTGATTGATGGTGTAGTGGTGTTAGGGCGCATTTAAGTCGGTTGCAATTAGGAGACGCATTTATGTTAGAACACATCTGGACCGCTATACACACATCTACCTTTCAGTGCCAATCTCACAAAAAATACTTAGAAAATATATACTTGTGCGAATGTATGTGAATATCATTATATGTTTAAAGAAATTTACATTTATTTGTTTAGATATATGTATGTGTGTGGATATGTATATTTATGTGTGTATTTGGGGATATGTGTTTGTATGAGTGTGAACACATATCAACAAAAAATAAACATATCAAAAATGTATACAAATGAAAGGAATAACTTTAGAATGGTTCATGGAATTGTAACGGAGTAAGAGCACACTTGAATGACTTACAGTTAATAATACAGGAGTATTTACCAGAATTCATCTGCCTCCAAGAGACCAATTTGAAAGAATCTGACAACTTCACACTAAAAGATTACAACATTCATCGCTATGACTACCTCCTCAGAGGAAAAGCATGCAATGGAGTACTCATTGCTATAACAAAGAACATCCCATTCAAAGTAGTCGACCTCAAATCCAACCTTCAAGTAGTAGCAATCCAAACCTTAACAGATATACCCATTACAATCGCAGGTAAAAACCAAAGACCTCCAATATACATCAATATTAATGGGAAACTAAACACAAACGAATCCGCCATTGTAGAAGAGTTCGCTTCGGTATTCAGTAACCAGAATCACTCATATGAACAAAAGTTTACAGAACACAGAACCAGACTAGAAACTACACCAATAAACTGTAACGAAAATTATGAAAATGTGCCATATAATGATCCTCTTACTATGTCCGAATTCAAATATGCAATATTCAGACTTACTGGGAAATCCCCTGGGCCAGACAAAGTGATGTATGAAATGATCCTAAAACTACCAGAACCAACAAAATACAAAATTCTACAGCTGTACAACAAAATCTGGAAGACTGGTAACTTACCAAAACTGTGGAAACAACATGCCATCATTATACCCACACCAAAACTTGGGAAAAGCTCGAGTGAAGCCACACACTACAGACCAGTTTCACTAACGAATTGCCTTTGTAAAATATTAGAAAGGATAGTAAATAGAAGACTTTGTTGGGTCCTTGAAAAATATAAACTCTTAAACGACCTGCAATGCGGCTTCAGGAAAGGAAGATCCACACTGGACAATTTAGTAAAATTAAATACATTCTTGCAGGAAACGTTCATAAACAGGCAACAAGCAATCGGAATATTCTTTGACATCCATAAAGCATTTGACACTGCTTGGAGGTATGGAATAATGAAAACTATAAACTCCTGGGGGTTGCGTTCTAAGCACTACACTATTTGCCATAGCCATAGACCAAATCACAAACTGCTTAACAGCTAGAGTCCAAGGACTACCATTTGTTGACGACTTCACCATTATCTGTCGGTCAGAAAGCATATCTTACATTAAAAAAAAATCTCCAGACAGCCGTTAAAAAACTGCAAACATGGTCAGAGAAGATAGGATTCAAATTTTCCTTAGAAAAAACAAAATGTGTCTTATTTTCTAGGCGTAGAACAACCACAATCAAACCCATCATAAAATTAAGTGACACACCGATAACATATGCAGAACACTTTAGATTTCTCGGAATAACTCTGGACACAAGATTAAAATGGCACAAACATATAATAGATTTAAAAAAAAAAACGTTCAGCCGAGAGACTCAAACTCCTAAAGGTATTAGCAAATACAAAATGGGGGGCTGACCGAAGATCTCTATTGACTATATACAAAGCGGTGGTACTATCAAAAATCGATTACGCTTGTATAATATATGGATCGGCTAGACTCCTAGAGTTAAACAAACTAGACGCCATTCACCACACGGGGATCAGAATAGCTACAGGAGCTTTCCGCTCTAGCCCAACTCTAAGCTTATGTGCTGATGCAGGTATATCCTCTCTAATCTTCAGAAGATAACAGCTAGCAGCGCGGTACATGTCAAATCTAGTAATACAACGAACGCATCCGACATATCCATAAGTGTTCAACAGAAAACACAACCAAAAATTCGAAACCAATCCTTCATCCACAAAGCCAATAGGAATTAGAATGAACCAAATAACAGACTTTTTACTTCAAAACAATAGGAACCTACCGCCACCCATAAGCGTCCCAACGTGGACCATAAAACAACCGCAAATAAATACGGAACTCACAAAAATAATCACAAAAGCTAAAGGGAAACTTTCAGTACACGAAGCAAAATATAAATTTAAAGAAATTATAGGAAAAAAGAAACATGCCAGAGTAATATACACCGATGGATCAAAAATTGCTGATTCCACATCATGTGCCATATTTAATGGAGAAAACACCACGAAACACAAGCTGAATAAACTCTGCAACATCCATTCTGCTGAACTCACTGGCAAAGCCCTAGCTCTACACCAAAACTTAAGAGTCAACACAAACCGACATCGTCATCTCCACAGACTCCACAGCCTGCAGGACATTTACTCAAATAATTTGTAGTGCAAAAAATACAAACTTACCTTCATACACATGAAATGCAAGGAAACACAATAATGTTCATATGGACACCCAGCCACATAGGTATAGAGGGGAATGAGATGGTGGATATGGCTGCAAAAGAGGCACACAACCTAAATGCAATCACGCCAACCTTATTGACGGGAAATGAGCTATTCCTACCACTAAAAAGAAGAATAAAAGTAAACTGGAAGTAAACTGGGAAAATCTGTGGAATGAAGTAGAAGGTATTTTTTTTTTTTTTTTTTTTTTACGGCGCATCTACTTCTAGGTCATTAGCACCGACATCCAGGGTGCAGCGAGGAATTTTCCCAGCGAGCCTTCAGATGAGAAAATTCCTGCCGGAGGTGGGAATCGAACCCACCATCTCCCGCTCATGAATCCAGCGCGCTAGCCACTAGACTACGGGAGACCCAGTAGAAGGTAATAAACTAAAATACATAAAAACCTCAGTAGACACTTGGTTCTCCTCGTCGAGGGAAAATAGAAGAGAGGAGGTAGTCATAACAAGAATAAGGATTGGACACACAAAAATCTCACATGGATATTTGATGGGAAGAGAGCAACCTCCAAAATGCCCAAGATGTAATGAACCCTTTACAATAAAGCATTTAATATGCCAATGCCACCAATTTACAGTAGAATTAAATGAGTTGAATATCCCTCCAGAGATAAGAGAGGCATTAGCAGACAATGTAAATATGCTGGATAAAATAATAAGTTTTCTGAAAAAAAGTTGAATTATACAACGAAATATAATGAAAAAAAAAAAATATGCAAAAAAATAAATAAATGCGTGTATGTGTGTATAAATCTAAAGAAATACAATTCATGTAAATAGAAGATTTTTCTATACTAGTAAAAAAAAAAAATAAATAAATAAAATAAATAAATAATAATAACTGTAAACCATAAGTATATGTTTTCCGAGAAAAAACAAACACGAGTGTGAGTGTGACATAAATGAGATCGGGCAATGATGCTCTGGAAGCTGTTTGCCCTAAAGCCCAATACAACCAACCAACCAACCACTCGTTTTCGAGATATAAAAGAAAATATACGAAAATTCAAAAGATACTTATGTCTGTGAATACATTTTGTTTTCCTTCCTCAACTCCAAACATGACCAAAATTTAAAAATATAATTTTGGATCCAAGTCAAACATGTAGAAAAGTATCCGAACCAAAATGCAGTTAGGAAAACTAGTTTTATTGAATTTTAAAAAAACTATTCCTTCGGTTTTTTTACATTATATTCCATCCTTAAGAAATTCCATCCTTCTTCATCAGACATTAAAATTTTAACTGGGGTCATTTTTGGTGTCTACTAGGTAGGATCAATAAAGATTCAAAGAAATTTTTCAAAAATTCCGTCATGAGTGCAACCTCAATAGCTACTTTCCTTCGGAGGAAAGTGCTAAAAAAAGTTATAACAAAAATGGAGTACCTGATGAAGCAGAATGGGATTTTTGCAAAATATTATGTATATAAAAAAAAAAAAAAAAAAAAAAAAAAAAAAAAAAAAACTGAAGAAAGCGTGTCAACAAGAAACCTCTCCCCAGCGAAGAAACCTCTAAAATAATATATATAAACACACATTTGAAACACCATTATTTTCTTGACCGTTGATCTAAAGGTATCGAAACATGAAATTTTCAAGTTGGCACTTCCGGATTGCGTCATTCTGTCAACGTCAAAGCAGGTTTCCTCCCTAAGGAGGGAGAGAAGATGTGCGCTAAAACTAATAATCATTCAAAGGAAAAACATAGAAAAAATATATTACAAAGGGATATGATTGAAAATATAAATCACAAAATTTGATTGATGCAAAAATATGCATATTTCTCTTTACTATATTTTATTATCAATTATGTAAAAGTATTAACATTTATGTTAATTTCATAATAAATCCTACACTATTTACTTTCTTCCGAGTATATGGCAAGCCATTGAAAAAGTAGCTTGTTCTGGCCTAAGTAACTAGCCAACCTCAAATTTTAGAATCCTGTCTCTTTAAATAGTTTAGAACGCAGGTCTTACCAAACACGAGTCCTGTGCGGTACTACTTAGCCTAATAAGTGAAGTAATGAAAAGAGAGGAGCATTTTTAATAACATTAGAATGGAAGGAATTTATTATAAATGATTAACGTGTGCCATTCTAAAGGTTATAATATATTGGACGTGAATTGTATAAAACATTGAGAGTTGAAATTAGACAATTGTCAGATAGTTTATACAGGGGATAAGAAAATAAATTGTTTTAGCTCAAAACAATGGAGCAATTATGTCTGAATAGAACATTATTTTATTTTCTCAAGCAGTTACCAAATTGATTGTTTATAATTTATAAAATCTTCATAATTGTTACGTTTCAGCAATTCATAAATAACTGACAATAAAAAGAACTAGGAAAAAAAATGACTAACAGGAACTGGATCATTTTAGCGGGGTTTTATATCTTGCTCATTCCTATTGTTGGAAACAAATTTAAAAACTTACAACTGTCAAACAAACTGAACTGAACGTGCTAACATGGTTCTAATGTTTAGACTTCCTTTTCTTTTAGGGAACGCAAAAACCAAAAGGAACTTAGTTTTCATTTTTTTCTTTTTAGTTATATTACGTAAAAAACTCATTTTACAGCTAAACAAATCTTTAAAAAAATATGTAAACAAAGATAAACACTTATCAATTTCAAAATTTTAAGGTCGAATTAAGGTCGAGATATCCCTAGCAAAAGTAGAATAAGAACCATTTTCTGTAGGAAATGTTGTAACCTTTCGAATGGTCACCTTCCACTTACCATGGATTCTCAACTGTATTAGAAATATTTAGGAATATATAAAGTCCAAAACTGCTTATGTCTGCAGATGAAAGATTTCTTTTCTGATAAATTTTATGAGGGAGGTTAGCGCAATGGTGGAGCAGTCGAATAAAATGCTGGAGGACCTGAGTTCAAAAGCACTAAGATTTTATCTTCTAATATTGTCGTTCTAGGGTTGGATTAGGGGTTCCAGACCGTATCTAGGCCCAATCAGCCTTTAATTAATTTATTAATAGGTACCTGCAAAGGGGAAAATCCGCCCGGAGCACAACTGAGAACTTGGCACCCTAACTTTGAAAAAAAATATGACAATAGACTCAAAAAATTGCAAATCGTTTGTAGTTGTTTGTAGTGAAAAAAATTTTGTTTGTAGTTGCACCGATTTTGAGTAACGGGGGAGCCAAAAAATACCCTGCACCCGACTTCAACCGATTGAAACCAAACCATTTTTATTCGATGTCAAACTGTTTGTAGTGAAAGAATTTTCGTTTGTAGTTGCCCAGAAAAAAATTTACAGGCGTTTTTTGAAATTTCAAAATCGCAACTTTTTCATTTTTAGGGGTGTGTGTTTTTTTATGGTCCCAATGCATGCGAAATCGTTTGTAGTTGATAGTAGGGAAAGAATTTTCGTTTGTAGTTGCACAGAAAAAAAGTTACAGCCGTTTTTGAATTTTCAAAATGGCAACTTTTTCATTTTTAGGGGTGCGAGTTTTTTTATGGTCGATGGTCGTCCATAATGGTATATGGTCGATGGTTTATGGTCGTCCTATGCATTCGAAATCGTTTGTAGTTGTTAGTAGTGAAAAAAATGTTGTTTGTAGTTGCACCGTTTTTGGGAAACGAGGGGGGGGGGGGTGTCAAAAAATACCCCACACCCGACTTCAACTTATTGGAACCAAACCATTTCTATTCGACGGCAAATCATTTGTAGAGAAAGAATTTTCGTTTTTAGTTGCCCAGAAAAAAAGCAGCATTGGGGCCATAAAAAAGCTCGCACCCTAAAAATGAAAAAGTTGCCATTTTGAAAATTCAATAAACGTCTAACTTTTTTTCTGGGCAACTACAAACAAAAATTCTTTCACTACAAACGATTTGATGTAGAATAGTTTGGTTCCAATCGGTTGAAGTCGGGTGCGGGGTATTTTTTGACCCCCCCCCCTGTTTCTCAAAAACGGTTCAACTACAAACGAAAATGTTTTCACTACAAACGATTTGCATTTTTTTGAGTCTATTGTCATATTTTTTTTCGAAAGTGGATTGCCAAGTTCACAGAGGTTGCCAGAGCATAGTACACAATATCTCCATAGTGTGCCTTATGGTATACTCTACATAATCTGCCCCTCTACAGTATCCATACTCAGTTCACATAAATGATTCCTTAAGGCTAGTACACACTGAGACTCAAAGTTGCGAGGCATTAGCAGCTGTCCAGATTCAATGTTGTGCATCAGGTTCGGAGCTGCCCTGCAACGAAGAATCGCATACACACACTCGGAGGTGTTTCTCTATTGTTGGTACTGTTGATTAAAAATCGAAATATGAAAAAAAAACAAGAGGTGGTTGTGTTGAAAATTGTTCAGTGGCAACAATAAAGCGTGCTACGATATTTTAGACACATTGAGACTAGAAGATGGAATGGGATTTATCAACATTATAAAAATGACATCTCAAGATATTGAGAATCTTTTTTAATGTTGTCTTTCTTTCCTTTTTTATAAATAACTAAATTATACACTATGTTGATTTAAAGTTGGATACGTATGATATTAAATTAAAATCAGAGCAACTATTGTCACAAGAGGGTGAGTGCAGATTATAAATGCTACTAGTCGATGAAGGAGAGGTGTAGGTGTCTGGTGAGTGATATGAAGATTTGAAAATTGTATCACGTTTTGGTTAATATTATTACTGGAATACCTTCCGTTATGATAAGTCCAATACAATTTCTATATTTAGTCTCTTGCAATTCCTCAGTGAATCCGCAACAAAGTGCCCGAAGATAGTGAAACAGTCCCTTATTATAACATTATATTTTTCTGCCAATTCAGGAATCGCTTTCGCACGTTTCTCACTGTTTCTATACTCTGCACTTGTCACGTCCCAAAAGCATGAGCGATTTGTAAGTCCTCTTTAATTTTATTGTCAATTCAATCGTCCACATATTGAAAAAAATTGAATTACAAGTCCATACGCGGGAAATGTTGGTGGCTGACAGCGGACTGGGTCTGCTCCGGAACACGTCCACACACGTAATGTTGCGCAACATTGTATCAATGAGTCCCAAAACAGGGGGACTCAGATTCTTGTATCAAGTAGACCTGTAATACACTCCTGATACAAGGGGACATGTTGGGCAGCTGAATCGCAACACTCCAGATTCTAAAGAGATTCAGCCCTGCAACAATGATGTGCAACATATATGAAAGAAATCAACCTGATGCAGGCAGGAGTCAAACCCGCATCTCCCACATGAGAAGCCTCGGAAGTAGCCTCTAGACCACGGAGAGACCCAGGGGGTGGTCATAAAACATCAATATTTCTTAATTTCACCGTCGGATTGGGTCCAGTCCATAAATGGGCTTCCTCCCCAGAGGGAAGCGGAAACACATTAAAACTTAATAAGGTCTTGAAAAGAAATCAATGCAAAGGTCAAGCTTTTTAGATACTTATAAACCATAAAATTAATTTGTTTTTTTATCTTCAAGCACTTTTATATCACTCTTGGGAGTAGTTGCTGATTCACATAATTTTTGATACTGTAGCAGATCAGGTTCAGATGGATAGAATAATACTATTACTATTAAGTAAAACCCGAGTTAGGTTATTCTGTAAATACAATTTCTTTTTAAACCAATATACTGTCGCTATAACTATCATTTGATTTAAATGAAATATTTTAACCCATCTGATAAAAAACACATTGCTCGCTAGCAACAAGTAAAATTAGCAAGCAATGTATCAAGCAGAGTTGGGCATAATCATAACCAGAATTACGATTACGATTATAATCACAGGCACCCGAGATATGATTACAATTACGATTATAATAACAGGCCCTCGAGATATGATTACAATTACGATTATAATCACAGGCTCTCGAGATATAATTACAATTACGATTATAATCACAGGCTCTCGAGATATGATTACAATTACGATTATAATCACAGAGTCTGGAGATATGATTACGATTACAATTATAATCGTAATTACAGCTGTGATAACAATTACACTTGTAATCACACCTGAGGTTATAATTACTCGTAATCACAACATTTTTCTGTAATTAAAATTTTAATCACAAAATTTGTCTGTAATTACGGATGTAATCACAGCTGTTTCTGTGATTACACTTGTAATTACAACTAATTTATCTGCAATTACAACTGTAATCACAATTTTTTCTATGATTACGGCTGTAATCACAGATGTTTCTGTGATTACGAACATAATCATAAATGTTTTCTGTAATTACGACTGTAATCACAAATTTTCTAACGTAATCACACCTTTTTTTCTATCTTTTCCACTGAAATGACAACTTTGCTCTAGTGATTACAGTTTCAAACAGGGTTGGGAAAAAAATTAGCGATAAAAACTGATACCTCAGCGCTCATTTAGCGCTACCTTATAAACTCAGTGCTGTAAATCACAAGAGCAAAGTTGTCATTACAGTGGAAAACAGAAAAAAAAGTGCGTTTACGTTCGTAATCACAGAAAATTTGTGAATACAGTCGTAATTACAGAAAACATTTATGATTACGTTCGTAATCATAGAAAAAAATTGTGATTACAGTTGTAATTGAAGATAAATTAGTTGTAATTACAAGTGTAATCACAGAAACAGCTGAGATTACATTTGTAATTACAGAAAAATGTTGTGATTACAATTGTAATTACAGAAAAATGTTGTGGTCACGAGTGTAATTATAACCTCAGGTATGACTACAAGTGTAATTGTAATCACAGCTGTAATTAGAATTATAATCGTAATCATATCTACAGAGACGTAATTGAAATCATATCTCGAGAGCCTATAATTATAATCGTAATTACGATTTACAGAATAACCTAACTCGGGTTTTACTAAATAGTAATAGTATTATTCTCAAGAGACCGAGATTATTTGCACATCATATCTACAAGTGTGTACAATTTAGAGTAAATAAACTGCTATTTTTAATCAAATATAAAAATTGCATTGCTATTTACATCTAAATATACACAATATCACAGCTCAGACCCCCATAGTTTTGCATTCTCTAAAGAGTAAACCTAAAATTTATTGATAAGAGACCTCATTTTTCATTTTTCCTAAAACTAAACATTTATTCATAAAATAATAATCAACAATAATATCATTATTGGTGCCTATGGCCTAGATGCTGGAGCGCCAGAACAAAAAAAAAAAAAAAAAAAAAAAAAACAATAACAATTAAATAATATCATTAATGTTGAAAGATTACTCCTAACAAAAGTCTTAATTATGTACATAATTTGAGGGTTAATATCTACAGAGTGTAATAGGGTCATTCCAGGTCAAATCAACGCAAAAAAGTAACATTTTCAACCTCACTATCACAGAAATTGATGAAATTAGGTGAGGAGATAGCCTATGTATAGACTAAGAAAAATACAAAAAATTATTGAAAAATATCAACTGATTTGGAAATTACAGCTATGTAAAAGTTCAAAAATTGTGAAAAAATGCTGGTACCTGAAATTTTTGAATTTCGATTGTAGCTCTAATATTTAAGCTAGAGCTAGGAATGGTGTTATTTTAAAGCTCTTTGTAAGAACTGTCTTATGATATGCAACACTATATATAGGTTTGGAGGACACAAAAATTCTCAAATTCAAAAACAAAATTGTATTTGTATATATCTATCTCAAAAAGCGTATTTTTAAAAATTTTCAAAATTTTACATGTTTTTCTAAGTGTATTTAAGAACTTATTCCTAAAATTTTATGATGGGATTCCAATGGTTTAACCATTTATTAATTTTTTTGGTTTTTAAGACGCTAATATTTTGGACGATATACAAAACATAATCATATATGTATATGTTATGTACTTGCAATTGTAATAAAACTTTCATGAACTTTAAATCTCTTTAAAATGTTTAAACATAACCTATTTCTATTAAATAAAATTAGTCGATTAATCAGAAATCATAATAATACTAGTAAAAACATTTTTTTTTTAAAGTAGAATAAATCAGTACTAAATAAAAATTACATTATCAATACATTTTCTAATGATGTAATGGAAGGCCCGGTGGCGATGAGTGTCAAGTTGTGAGCACTTAACACTCTGTGCCAAATGTCGTGGGTTTGATTCCCACTATAGGGTGGTGGCTTTTCTTTAGAAATAAGAAAAGGCTTCAGACCTATTCTGGCAAGAAAATGGTGGTAATCTATAGATAACCCTTTTTTAAATTCTTAGTTAATAATAATGGGCATTAAAATTAAAAATATTAGCGTCTTAAAAAAACAAAAAAATTAATAAATGGTTAACCCATTGGAATCCCATCATAAAACTTTAGGAATAAATTCTCAAATACACTTAGGAAAACATATAAAATTTTTAAAAATACGCTTTTTGAGATATATACAAATACAATTTTGTTTTTGAATTTGAGAATTATTTTTTCCTCCTAACCTATATGGTGTTGCATATCATAAGAAAGTTCTTACAAAGAGCTTTAAAATACCACCATTCCCAGCTCTCTAGCTTAAATATAAGAGCCACAATCGCAATTCAAAACTTTCAGGTACCGGCAGTTTTTCACAATTTTTGAACTTTTACATAGCTGTAATTTCCAAATCAGTTGATATTTTTCAATAATTTTTTCTATTTTTCTTAGTCTATACAAAGGCTACCTCCTCGCCAAATTTCATTTAAATCTGAGATGGTAAAAAAAAATCAGTGTGTTGATTTGACACGGAATGACCCAATAGATACAAAGAATTTTATTTAAGTCAAAATATATCAACCACTTGATTGAGATTAATACCTTTAATACAAATTAACAAATGTTTTTTCAACATGACTTTCAAATTTAATCCAATGAACAGCTGATCAAATGATAAGTTTTGAAACTCATTCCCATAAGAGAAAAAATAGAATAAGGCCCAGCGCACACGGTGAGACTGTTTTGCAACTCCAGTTGCAAACTAGTTGCACGCGCAACTGTTTTGCGACCTCGGCAATGTATTTCAATGGACAGGCGCACACGACGCAACTGGTTTTTGACGATTTCAAACTAACCTGAAACCAAACATATGTTAAGGCCCATCGCACACGATGTAACTCGTTTGCAACTCCAGTTGCACGCGCAACTGTTTTGCGACCTCGGCAATGTATTTCAATGGACAGGCGCACACGACGCAACTTGTTTTTGACGATTTCAAACCTGTCACATGCAACGCAACTGCAACCGCGGGCCCACGGTTGCAGTTGCGTTGCATTTGAGTTGTACGAGACTTTCGTCGGACAGCCTTGCATTCCATCGATATTTTTGGTTGCTTAGTTACATGAAGGTTCATTTATTACATATGTCATTCAGCTATGTTATCTTGGGTTATCAGTCCAGGCAACGAATGCTTGAAAACAGCTATAGGTCGAAATTTTTGGAACACAATTTTGACGTTGTAACTTTGTTTGGGCTGGATAGGAGGTGAACATATCAAAAGTCCTCGCCCCTAGCCATTAAGCAGGGGGGAGGGGGGGTATAGAAGGTCCCATTTTTCGGGTTTTCACTTATATCTCGGAAACCCCGCGTCCTAGCGACATGACTGTTCTATAACAAATAAAAGCTGATTAAATTTCCTACAAGTTCTATTCTATAAAGTTTTTCGAGGTATCTTTAGTTTTCAAAATATCCGCTCGTGAAAGTCTGTCATTTTGGGAAAAAACACATTTTTTTCTATTTTCGACCAGATATCTCTTCAACGATGAACCCAAAAAATAAATTGCGGCTACAGGGTTGTAGGACATTCCATTCGCTTCAATAATATATATTACTTTACTATTTTATGTATTTTCCTTCAACTGTGAAAACAGTTTTAGTGTTCATCGTGATATCCTGCAACAACTGTCGACCAATGAACCGTTCAATTTCTCAACATTTCCAGTCATTGTATTGTCCAAAATATACTCCATTATGTAAGTACTGGACGTATAAATAGTACGAAATACATAATTTTGGGCCTCTGATCAATTATTCACACTCATTTATATAACATCTTGACCATTATATTGGCAATGGTTTTGTTAAGACCAAGTGTATAACGTTTGAAATAAAATACATAAAATAGTATTGTAATACATATTATTGAAGCTAATGGAATGCTCTACAACTCAATAACCGATATTTATTTTTTGGGTGCATTGGTGAAGAGATATCCGGTCGAGAATAGGAAAAAGTGTGTTTTTTCCCAAAATGGCAGACTTTCAAGAGCGGATATTTCGAAAATTAAAGATACCTCGAAAAACTTTATTAAACAGAACTTGTAGGAAATTTAATCAGCTTTCATTTGTTATAGAGTAGTCATGTCACTAGGACGCAGGGTTTCCGAGATATAAGTGAAAAGTCGAAAAATGGGACCTTCTAAACCCCCCTCCCCCCCGGCTTAAAGGCTAGGGGCGAGGACATTTGATATGTTCACCTCCTATCTAGGCCAAACAAAGTTACGAAGTCAAAAATTGTGTTCCAAAAATTTCCATCTATAACTGTTCGTTGCCTGGACTGTATGTAAAGGCAGTTTTAAGTAAAGTGTATTTGAGCCATGTAGCCAATAACAATATGTGCCATCAAGAACTTAACGTGAAGCAATTTTTGATTTAAAAACTGATGTCAGATTCGTTTTTAGCACATAAAAAAAAACCCTAAGTTCAAATTTTGTGAATATTACAAAAATAAAAAAAAAAGGTATTTTAAATTTCACTAAGGGGGAGGGCCCTTATAAGTTTGTTAAAGATTCAAGAATCCGGTCATATTTCAAAGAATATTTACCCGATTCAAACCAAACTTGGAGGGTCGATAATCTGACACATTTTCTTCCAATGAGGGTGTTTCTACGTGTTCTGGGATTGACGTTATATGCAAAAAAATTAACATTTTATTTTTATTTTGAGAACCATTTTTTGCAAGTACATTTTAATATTATACAATAGTCATTTACATGATGATGGTCATTTATTGGTTAGAACAAGGAGTCTTTCTTCTTTTTAAGGATTTCAATGAATTAAAAATGGGATTATCTCAAGAGGAGATATTGAATTTCAAAACGTCACGTTACTTTTTCGCTCATAAATTTGTAGTCTCCTTCAGACTGGGAAAAATCATTAGTTTTTGTTTTCAAAGATATTCACCACATTAAAGTTTTTTGAGGTGCTTATTTTTGCTATTATTTTTGGTCTAAAAAAATGTATAATGCTAGTTTACTTGAAAACATAAACATATTTTTGAATATATTTGACGTAATATAAATTATTGTTTAACGATTATATTTTTCTTTTAATCTAGGAACTCTATAAAACAAATGAATTGGTGAAAGAATCATGTCGATATAATTTTTTTAACTCGATGAAAAAAGCACTTTCAACTTATTTTATTTTATTTCTCGGCTCCAAGGCGTATTGGACGGAACATTCGGACACGTCGACTATTTTTCTGTTAAGAATCACCAGAATAAAAATAGTTCATATTGGTGACCCCCATCGCTCCCCTTGTGAGTCTGACATCGCAAGTTCTTACAAAGAAACACGTAACTCACTAAATAAACAAACCACTTGCGAAACTGTTGGGCAATTCATTTACAACAAGCCAATATACTCGCGTGTTTTGTTTTAGTTAATAAATAATTTTACACGCAACTGGTTTGCAACTCAAGTTGCAGAACAGTCACACCTTTTGCTGAAAAAAGTTGCAAACTGGTTTCAGACGCAACTAGTTTGCAACTCGAGTTGCAGAATAGTCTCACCGTGTGCGCTGGGCCTAACAGTTTATTAAAACAATTAAAGAGAGGCTGCCCAAAATAATGGGTTTGCTAAATAAATAACTTACAATTGTATCACGGATGCCAGGAAGAACGTCATCAGGTATCCCTTTATCTATAATTTTTTTGTGCATTTTTTGGCGACACAGGGGCTCTTTACTTGACGCTTGAGTTTTTTCTTCGACAACCTAGAAAATTGATAAAGAAACCATGATAGCTGAAAGATAAATAAACAAGAAGAATTACAAAAGGCATAAATACAAACCTGAGTGCTAGGTGTTGACACAGCCAGAACATCATCTAGTTTGGAACCTACAACCATCACTTTGGCACCAGATGTTATTCCTATATCCCTCAACGTTTTATCATCTTTAGCTAAACCTTTGTACATCACCTTCTGCAATGGCTGAGGTACATCTAACAGACAATTACACCATTAATATTGAAAAGTAATAAAGAAAGTGACTTCAGAACTGTAAACTTACTTATTACATTCTGGAGATGTAGTTTGAGTTTAGAAACAGTTTCATCAAGAGGAAATTCGATGTCAAATTTGTTTTTATTGTGAATCACTATAAAATTGACAATTTCCTTTGGCTCGGAGGTAGCTTTCTCTTGAATAACAGCTCCATCAGTCTTTGAATCTCCATTTTCATCAGGCTTTATAGCTACATCTAATAAAAAAGAAATGATTGTAATTATTATGATTATTAATTAGACCAAAATATTGATAATAAAAGCATGCATAAAAATTCAAGACTCAAATTTTCTTCACATATATTTAAAAATCAACAATGTAAACAATAATAAAAGATACAAATACTTAGGTAATTAAAAATAAACACTTACCAGAAACTACTTCTGAGCCTGCACTGTCCATTTCCCTCTTCAGTAGCCTATCATTTATATTTCATTACTTGAATGTATTGTCACAACAACAATCAATGAAAGACAATTTAATACTACAAAATCAAAAACAGAATAACCTCCTCTAATAGGTCAACGAACATTAATGTATCATCATCACTGCCATTTAGATTAAATGCACGTCAAAAGAAATTGATTTGTAGCTCTTACAACTATTATCTAGATTGCTCTAATAAGATCAAACGATGTCTGAAGTATTAATAGAAGAAATATAGAGTTTAATAATGGTTAAAAAAAAAGCATAAGAAAATATCAGTGACGTCACAAGCTATTCTGGTTTCCCAGATATATAAGGGTTTTATTAAAACTTTATTAGAAATTCAACTTTACAAGTGATATTGTACATTTAGCATGCTAAATGTTGGCGTTTTTAGGCGCGTGATCCTCTCATCCACCGAAGATAAAAGAGTAAGAGACAGCAGATCCCAAGTTAGACTCCTCCCTCCCACCACCAACAGGCATGAGTTCTTAAATACATATTACAAGTATTAAGGAATCTTGATAAGAGGAAGGGAAATTTTCAAGGCTTAATAAATTTGCTACAAAAACTGCTCTCATGCAATCGGCAGAAGGATCTCAGATGAAGAAATCATTGATGAAAGGTTTCGTTCGTTTGAACGCTTTTAGCATTTCCCGAAGAAATGTAGCTATTCTGTCTCTGGCTTCCACAGTTTTTAGCAGTAAAATTAATTTTTCAGTAAAACAAAGGCACAAAATGAGAAACGTGTTTGTAATAGAGCTTTCCTTAAAAATAAGCCGATGTTGAGAGTTATTTGGATTTAGCGTTGACCTCTGTCAGTTTCCCGCGCAGTGTGACCATTTAAGCCTATAAATAATTCTTGCCCCGAGATGTCATTGGGGCGTTTGCGTTTATTAAACTAAAATTCGTTTATGGGTGAAAAAACAGCAAAAATTTCTAAAAACAAATATTAACTAATGAGGTGCAGATATTTAGCCGTCAAGGTGACAAGAAGTCAGGGAATAGGATTCGGCTAAGAACAATCAGATTTTGGTCAAAATCTATATTTAGGACGTTTTGTCAGCCCTCTTCGGCAATAAATGTCTAGGGGGATGGAGGAAGACCAAAGATTGCAGTTAGGTAACCATTTGCTGTGTTCCAGGGCCGCCACATGGGAGGGGGGACTGCCGGGTACTGTTGTCCCGGGCCCGGGCCGGGCCTCGCTACTTGGAAAAAAATGTATAGGTTATGAGCTTGTAAAAAGAATGAGGTTTATAAATATAGTGTTGAAATATACAATTTGCATTGTAATCCAGTGCCTTCTATGTTTTGGCGCGTGAAATACAGTCGAATATGGAATGCTAACCTGGAAGGTTGTGTGTCTTGTGTTCTCCCCTGTTCCCACGTTTACTTTTATAGATGCAGCTTCTTATACTCTGCTATTAGCACTTATTACAAGAGGGTATGGGCCCAGAACATAACAGTGGGATAAATAGGAACTGATTACAGTGATTTTCGTGAGTTACAAATTATTTTATTTGATTTAAGTAGAAGCATGGCAGCCGGAGTGAGTTATGTTCGTCCATTTGATGGAATTGGAAATTTTTCTACGTGGTTAGTGCGGATTAAGACATGTTTAGATCGTCTTGGAGTTTTATCAGTTTTAGAGGGACTTAAATCAGAAGAACTTAGAGACAAGGAAGCTTTTATTAGACTAGACGCACATGCCACAGATATTATTATTCAATCAGTAACAGACAGTGTATTAGAAATTATCAAGGAGAAGCTTACAGCTCGTGACATGATTGAAACCTTGAAAAACATGTATGAGAAGAAAGGTTTAGCGTCCAGGATTGATCTCCAGAGGAAATTCAGAAATTTGGTTATGGCTGAGGGAGCTGACTTACAGAATTTTCTTCTTGAATTTGAAAAGACTTTAGCTGAATTAAAGATGTCAGGAGGGAAAATGGAGGATGATGAAGTTATCATTCAACTGTTGTCAGCAATGCCAAGTAATTTTAAACCAGTAGTTACATCAATTGACATTTTATTTTCCAAAGACCCAGCAACAGTTACCCTTGATTTTGTGAAAAGTAAATTGCTCTCGGAAGAAAGAAGACTATCTATTTCTTTAAATAATCAAGAACAATGTGGTGAATCATTCAGTGCAGTGAATAAACGTGAAAATACAATCAGAAATCGATATAGTGGCGGGAACAAGTCAAATTTTCAAGGGAAATGCTTTGATTGCCAAGCAACTGGACACAAGCGCTCCCAGTGCCCCAATAAGAAGTATCCTAATCCGTATCGTAAATCTAACAATCGATATAGACATTTTGGTGGCACAGCCATTGAGTTACAAGGGACTATCTACTAACTCCATGGGCACAGCTGATATTGATAAGGAAGGTAACAGTAAACAAGTAACCTCCTTCACTGAAGTTGATAAACAATGTGCACAAATCACGGGAAATTCACTTTTAGAAATAGAATTTGTGATCGACAGTGGTGCAAGCTGTCATTTGGTTAAGTCCTGTTGGAAAGAACACTTGCTAGGTAAAGTTGAGATTAACAGAAAAATTGGTGTTGCAAAAGTAGGTGAATATGTGACAGCATCCACTTGTGGAAAACTCATTGGTTGCTGAATCAGGTTGTGAAATATCTTTAGTGAATGTTCGGTACTTACGTATTAGCGTCAAAGCAGGTTAAAGAGCCGGGTCTCAGAGAACTGGATCTACACCGTGTCAGAGATCTAAATCAAGGAATCAAATCAGATTTCGCCAATATGGCGACGGGATTATCAACGATTTAGGTTAACTAGAGTTTTGATATAACCTTTAGCTAGCGAAAACGCGTAGCACTTATATTAATAGCATAATTGCTATGCGTTTCCGCTCGCTACGCTCGCTCAAGATTATATCTAAACTCTAGTCAATCCAACTCGTTGATAATATAGATCAAGGATGGTTTTTCGCTGGATAATGGACTGATAAACAATTTGGCATCGCTTCGAAAAAGTAGCTTTCATCCTAGCTATTCTGATGTCGCTATCTCGCACAGAAACTGAAATCGCGTAACAAAAAAAAAACAACAATTGCGTGGGTAAATAAAGCACAAATGAATTTCGTTAAAAAGACAGAGGGAAAAAGATGGCTACTATAAACACAATAGATGATATCTCTGATAGTGGTTGACCAATAGAAATGCGTTATCCATGATCCAGATCTCTGAACGAGACCCGCCTCTTTAACCTGCTTTGACGCTAATACGTAAGTACCGAATGTTCTAATTTGTGATAATTTATTATCAGTTAAATGTATGGAAGAAAATGGACTTAAAGTAATTTTTGGAAATAGCAGAGTGACTGTTTGGAAAGGAAGAAATCTAATTTTCCATGGGAATAGAATTGGAAATCTCTATGTTGCTAAATTTTTTGTTGTGGTGGATAGTGCCAATCTAATAGAAGATCATAATAGTTTGATGCATCGAAGAATGGGACATTTGAGCAGGTATCCCTCAAGTAATGTATGTGATACATGTATTTATGTGAAACAGTCTCGCACTCCCTACTTGAAGTCATTACCAGATGAACGCAAAGCTACTCAGATTTTAGAGTGTGTCACAAGTGATGTTTGTGGACCCATACATCCTGCTACCCATGATGGTTTTCTGTATTTTGTAACCTTTATAGATACTTTTTCACATTTTACTACTGTGCTATCTTCTGAGAAAGAAGAGTGAAGTTTTTGATGCTTTTAAGGAATACAGGAGTCATGTGTGCACTAAATTTGGACGTGAAATAGGAAGACTCAGAGTAGACAATGGTGGTGAGTACATTAGCCATGTATTCAGAAATTTTTGTAAGGCTAAGGGAACCCAGATAGAGTACAATGTGCCTAGAAATCCGTCTCAAACAGGCATTGCAGAGAGGATGAATCGGTCAATTTTGGGGATGGCAAGGTGTATGATCTTCGATTCAAATTTAGACAAAACATTTTGGGGAGAGGCTGTGAGATCAGCTGTGTATATCATTAATCGACTGCCCACAAGATCTTTAAAAGACTATCGCACACCATCAGAGTTATGGTATGGATACCCTCCAGATTTGGACAAGATAAAATGTTTTGGAAGTATTACTTTTGCCCATATACCCAAGGAAGACCGTCATAGAAAAATGGACAGAAGGAGTCGCAAATGTCTGATGATGGGTTATGCACCTAATGGATATAGACTATGGGACCCAATTAGTAGAAAAATAATATTGGCTCGCAGTGTAATCTTTCAAGAAATCAATTCGTCTAAAGTGCCTGTTAGACATGAAGATGTGCCCAAATGTGAAATAAAAATCCCTAAGGAGGTGGAAGTCAATGTTGATGACAAAAGTCTTGAAGAGAATGAGAAAACTACTAATCTTAATGAAAAACCTCGAAGAGAGATTAAACTTCCTTTAAAATACCAAGATTTTGAACTTTATGAATGCTTATATACTGACATCCCAAGTAATTATGATGAAGCTGTCAATTCATCGGATAAGGACCTATGGTTAGATGCAATGAAGCAAGAAATGGAAGCCTTAGAGAAACACCAGGTCTGGTATCTTGTTGAACGACCAGCGAAGGAAGGTGTAGTGAAGTGTAAGTGGGAGTTTAGTGTAAAAAATAATCAAAGTGCACAAAAGTTGGTCTATAATCCTGTTTTTCACAATAGAACTAAACATATAGATACAAAATTTCATTTTATTAGGGAATTAGTCAATAAGGGTGTTATTAAGTATCTGTCTACTGAACAAATGTATGCTGATATGTTCACTAAACCACTTGCTGTTGCTAAGCATTTATATTGTAGAGATGGTATTGGTCTTGTTTAATAGTAATTGTATGAGTCACTGGATTAAGGGGAGGTGTTGAAATATACAATTTGCATTGTAATCCAGTGCCTTCTATGTTTTGGCGCGTGAAATACAGTCGAATATGGAATGCTAACCTGGAAGGTTGTGTGTCTTGTGTTCTCCCCTGTTCCCACGTTTACTTTTATAGATGCAGCTTCTTATACTCTGCTATTAGCACTTATTACAAGATATAGATGGGCGTAGCCTATATTTATTTGAATTGGATCTATATTTTTTTAATGTTTATAAACGACAAAACAAGTGCACTCCCAGAATAGTATATAATTTCATTAGGAGTCGTAATAAAACTACAAGTACCGAAAGTGACCTTTGCTGCACCGATTGTCGGCTTTTATTCTCAATTCACAGAAAACTCAAGATGAAAATCATTTTAAAATGTCCAAACTCCTATAGCAAAGTACTAGAATTTTCAGTCTGGTTCTGAAAAGTGGGCCCGTGATCTGGTCCTAGGCCCGGCTCTGAGATGTGGCGGCCCTGCTGTGTTCTTATAAAAATATGAACTGTTTTTATTACAAAATTTCCAAACAGTACAGTTCATGGGTACGATAATCGATAAAAATGTGTCATAAAAATCTTAAAAATAAATTAAATAAGATCACTTCATTCAAAATATTTTTTTGGGTGCAATAGCATTTTAG
The DNA here is from genome assembly GCA_946811695.1 of Gonocerus acuteangulatus. Taxonomy (NCBI): domain Eukaryota; kingdom Metazoa; phylum Arthropoda; class Insecta; order Hemiptera; family Coreidae; genus Gonocerus; species Gonocerus acuteangulatus. The sequence goes on from OX328131.1 coordinate 44,941,859, forward strand.
GTGGCTAACTATTCCAAGTTCTAGATTGATAGTATTCCATACCTCCCCCCCCCCCCCCCCGGGAAATGATTTCCTACATATGCCCCTGGCACAGTTCCTTTGGGTCGGACTTTTTATAAATAATTGAGTAGTTTGAACAATTGCTTATATAGAAAAACTCTATAACTACTAGGCTATTATTCAGAGAATATGTCAGAAATGTATTCCACACTATTGGAAGCATTTATTCTTGTCTGGTTCTATCCTTTAAGCACCCTGGCTGTTGGATAATAAGTAATTCAACTAGAATATTACCCTTTCTGAACAGGAATGAGGAAGTAGGCAGCTCATTCAATTACCTCCCAAAAGATCTTGAGGCTGTTGTAATCACTGAGCCACCTTGAGGCCCAGGAGAACAAATATTGAAAATTCACGGGATGTTATACTGGATACCATAAGGGGAGGGGGACGCAATCATTATTAGTGAATTTAATTAAAAAAAAAAAAAAAAAAAAAAAAAAAAAGAACTATTCTTCCATATGTATATTTGCATGGCTAATGGACATTCTTAGCACTAGAAAATATGTTTGCCATAGAAGCACTATGCACAAATAAACATACATGGAGCGGATGCTAGTTGTTCCTTTCAACCTGTTGATTGTAATTTCAATTATCACTATATGTCAAATTAATAAACTACCTCTTTGCACATTGCAATTATTTTCTAATGCTTACCCAAATATAACTGCCAAAAACATAGGACTACAGCCTCAATTTGTGAAGGAGAACCTTTCACAAGTAGTGCCATGTCAAGACTGCTGCCTACTTGAGTTTTGAGGCTGTAATCCTATGCTTTTATAAGATATTTCCCTGAAGACGCACCAAAAGGCGTGAAACATGTAGAGAAGTCAGAAAATAAAAAAGGTTAAAAGTGTGAAGTTAATTTTTATTGACTCCGCCAGTTTGATTATTTGTATATTTCTATTCTGCTCAGAAGTAAAGAAATCATTTCGTATCGTACAGGAAAAGCACTTCTTTTTTTTATCACAATTAAATGGTGTATATCATTTAAGGCATTTGTAATTCGTTCTAGTTTCAATAATTAAGTTAATATTGTGGCAACTGTAATTTTGAACAGTTGTTCAAGCATAGGAGGCAGTAATTATAATTTCGTTGACAACAGAATTGCTGTTATTGTTAAACACAAAACCCATTGTTCTGAAAATATATTTCTAACCAGCGTAAACCACTTGTACTCTCAACCCCTTATATAAATCCAAGCTCCCAATATCAAATGGTCCGTCTACAAGGTGCTTCTAGAACCTATGTTCGTATGTTTCGTGTTACTCTTCAAGGTGCTGTTAAGAAACGCAAGAAATATTCAACACTTTGGGCGAGGAGTATGAATCAACTGATAAAAGTAATTTAAACTTTATTTGTTTTGGAAGTGTATAAATCCCACAAACTTACTCGAGTGTCTTTACCACCAGCAACAACTAGTCCGTTTCCGCAGAAAGATAGTTCTTCATTTACAAATGCTATAGATTGAATGCACTCTGTGTGATGAATAAGTACGGCCAAAAGCTTCAATTTCTTCATAGAATAATATCTAATTCTTCCATCCCAGCAGCCGAGGACACAAAGGGTCCCCTCTTCGTTGATAGCTACACAGCCTACTCCAGGGTTTGTAAGAGTTTCCTCTTTCACTTCTTCTATCGAAAGTAATTTTTCATTGATTGAAAACTTAAAGATCTTGTCAGAAGATGTACCAAGAATAGCTTCTTTAGTTGACTCGCAAACATCAACAGCCATTGGACAATCGGAGGAGAACTTATTTTTAGATAATACCTCCAACTTCTTACTACAAATCTCAATATCTCCAGATTCATACGCAAGTAAAATTGCTCCCAATGATTTGATGCTCTTTGAGCACATGAGTTGCCCAAAAGTTTTCTTTGTTCCTAAATTTATTTCTTTATTTTTTACGAAATCATAAATAACCATCCTGCTATCATTGTCAGGCAAAAATATAAAATCATCTAGTAAGGATATACTACAAAAGCCACAATAATCATTTCTTATAACTTTGATTAATTTCCAAGAGTTATTTTCTTCAGTCCAAAATTTAATGCTATCAGCTTTTTGTTGAGTCACAAAGGAAAACCCATTATATAAAATGCTTAAGCACGCTTCACTTCCAACATTGTGGCGAAATAATTGTCTTTTTGTCTGTAAAAAAAAAAATACAAAACATGTAAAAACTTTATATTTTAATTAAATAAGTAAATTGTATGCTAGGGATGAAGGGTAAATATTAAAACAAATATTATATTATTAAACTGTGATCCAATTTATTGGTTCAAGTTACTCCTCTTTAGGAGCATTAATAAAAAAAAAAAGGAACAGAATGTGCTTACATATTTCATGAGATTAATTAGTTAAAAACTAGGTTTAATTAAAAAACAAAAAAGGAAAGGTTCATAGGACGATTAAAACAGTAAGTTGTTCGTCCTTTAATTCATTCCATTTAGGAGCATTACGACCAGGGGTTTTCAGCCTTATCCTATGAGTGCCTAATTCAGGCTGAGTCAGGTCTAGACTGATAAGATTAATTTTGCATACTGCAGTTCAGCTGTTCATAATCAATAGCATTAGGATAAATATCAATTTTTTAAAGGAAGCCTTTGTTATTATAATTAATAAGTAGGTGTGGCCCTACCTGAGGAAGGTTCTCGGAGGTGTAGGCTGTAATGATATTTTATTTTATATTAGTTTAAGTGCTCCTGAAGAGGCGTCATGGATACTTGAAACATGTAGAGCGCAATAAAGGAGTAGCGAAGAAAGTGAGCGTTTTTTAAAATTTTACCTTCTGCTACATATAAATATATCTAATTAATAAGTACCATGCCCAATTTTTCAATTAGTCTATTAACTCATAAATGATAACATACTCCCAGTAATATCCATCCATCATACTAAGATTTTTATTTTATTTTCTTATTACTTACAAACACAAATTTGCTAAAAAGTTAAATTGGGATTTTGTATTTAGGATAATATTAAAGAATTTATCTTTTTTTTTTTTTTATTTAGAAATAATAATTACATTGAAATATTTTTAAACAATAAAAACAGGTAGTAAAATTAAAAATAGTAATTTATATGTAGTTCAAGAATAATTAAAACATAAAACAAATTTACAAATCCTGCGCATACACATTATTTATTTATTTACTTGATTTTAGAGTCCGCAACTGGGCGATTTGCTCCATACACACATTATTTATTTGATTTTAGAGCCAACAACTGGGCAATTTGCTCAACAACACACTAAAGATATCTTGGAACACTCCAAACAATTAGGTGTATCACACTTCACACACTTGTAGTTTGTCATTATTTTTCATAGGACACAGTTACTTTGTTTCCGGTCACCTTCTGTATAAATAGTTTCCCTTAGAATTTTTTCCCATAGAAATATTTTTAGGTATATTTTTATGTTTTTCTGCCATTAAAGAATGCATGGTTATAATTAAACCCAAAATTCTAAACATAGAACTATGAAATACAAAAGGGAAGAAGAAATTCAAATACAAGTAAAAAACATTTTACTGCAAGAAAATTATTCACTCTAAAGTGGGCTTATATGCGAACGTTTATTAAAATATTCTTATTACATACTGACATTATTAAAGACACTTGAAATAATGTCCATCAGACTGGTGGTTATAAATATCAACACTTACAGTAATACAAGTATGATAGACCGAGTGAATGACTGCCTTTATAGAAATATCCGTCTCTCAGGATTCCAAATGGTAAATTTATAGCAAAACAGAGAAGTATCGTCAAAGATAAACAAGCACTATCTAAGTTGGAACAAATGAAGCATAGCTGGAGAGCCCAGCATAAAATGTTGAAAACTATTCGACCTTCAGCCAGATATTGCCATTTACAGATTAAATAGTAAAATATCAATGTCTTGGCTATTATGCCTCTGAAGATAAGTCATTGCGATGTGAAACATATAGAGCTTACCGAATAAGTGAATAATGAACGACAGTGTGTTTAATATGACTAAACCTTCTGCCACATTTAAATTTCAACAGGAATATGACTAACTTATTGAATTAAACTTAGTATTCATTTACCTTTAAATCCCATATGTGAACATAACCTTCATTGGTCCCAGCATAAAGAATTTCATGGTCTCCTTTAGTAAGAACAAGTAAGCAATGAACAGGTGACATGTTCCCACGGAAAGTAAAAAGTGGTTCAGGAGGGGGCTTGGACATCTGAAAAAATGGAACACTTTTTTTTTCTTTTTAATGAATATTTTATAATCTTCTTTAGCTTAAGCAGTAACTCATAAATTCAATATATTCCTTGAATATTAAACTTGAGTAGATATAACATAATTTAAAACTCAACAAGAGCTAGGAATTACCACAGTTTCTGTAAAACTAACTTAATCCAAGAAAAGAACAATTTACACGGGGGTCCTTATAATAATAAAGGTAATGTTAAAAAAAAAGGAAGACATTATGGATTAAGATTGAGTAGAAGGTACTGTTAATAGTGTAATTACTGGTCATTAAAAAGCAAGTAAATGTAATAAACATTGATTTGGCCAGATGGTGGTGGTGGTATGGTATATCACAGGTCAGGGTTTATCAGGTTAACTTATTCACCAAAATTATTTGATTAAATCCTTAAAGCAACACTTTCAAGGGCTACAGTTCCATTAACAAAGGGCATCAAAGTTGCAGTGAAATAAAAAAAGAAATTACAGCAGCTAGGGGAACAGGAATAATTAATGTCCTAAGTAAGCTCCCACTCATAATGAACTGATTTTTGGACAAGTCAAAATTGTTACTCCTTTCCCGAAAAAATATTTTATTATTTTAACACCAGCGCTTAGTGTTTTCAGCAGGTCCTGCCATCATCACAGCTATAATGTATTTAGTTTCATTGCTCAAGGCACTCTCAATAAGATCATTTTTTTTTTTTTTTTTTTTAAGTAAGCGATAATTTCCACTTGGGTAAAATGGTTTCTTGCCTCATGAATTGATGGAAAACAAAATTTGCCTCTCAACATATATTCACCAGATAAGCGTACAATGTTCACAATCACTGAAGCGTAGAACTGTATCACCTCACCATTTATGTCCACTTTCCATGTTTCATTGATTTAAAAGTAGTTTATGCTTAAAAGGTTTTATTTAAGGTGTAGGTGGCCAGCTTTTATGAGTAGACCTACATAAGTCTATTGAGCTATGATGACAGTGGAGTAATTGCTGAATGCTCGGACTTTTACCAAATAAAAATAAAATTAAAATTTATTTTAATTAACTGTCTGCCTACACAGCAAGAAAGTGAGCATCTTTATAAATTTAATTCTAAAAAAAAATTACATTGGCGATAGGTCAAAGCTTTATTTTAACCATTTAATTAGATATTATGAAATCATTAAAACTAGTAAAAATAATACTAAATAGTATATTCAATTTATTCTTAAGATTTAAAATTTCCTACATTTCTCTTATTTGATATGCCTGAAAGTCTTATGGTTTTAATGTCTGCAATATTTCAAATATATAGATATACATATATTCATACACGCATATACCTTGATATACAAATATTTATTTCTCATATCCAATCAGCAATAAAACTAATAAATCAGACAAAATAAGAACATAATGCTTTTAACTTAAAAAAAAAAATGTTTTTTTCTGGAGGTGTAAAATATCTAATCACCTTAAGTGCAGAAATTTTAAGTTAAGAAAACTTCGATTTTTCTATGATATTTTTAGCTTTCAACTTTTATAAATTTCTTCATTCGAAAGCGTACAAGATAATGGACGGTATACCATAATTCTAAATCTTAACGTCCAAGAGAACTAAGAGCCAATTTTTATAAACTGTTAAAAAAGGCTCGTAGTTAGTAAGTGATTCGTTCAAAAATTTCCAAGGAGATAATACTGAACTATGTATTACTGAACTTATTTTGTCAAAAATTATAAGTTAATTTGTATTTCTCCTCTCCTACTTTTTCAGACCAAAAAGTAAACATTTTCATATAAAAGCTCCGATTATCATCTAAACATTGATTCCCACAAACCTGCTTTGAAGGAACTCAATTACATAAAAAAAATCGGCTTATGAAGGAAAAAAACCGCCATTTAATTAGACTCATTGTATAATATTTCTTAAGCTACGGAGCCTTCCAATATTTAAAAATTTGCGTATTTTATAATAAAAATGTCTTGTTTGTCTTCATCGATCCCGCCCCACTAAGAACCAAAAATTATCAACATTCCTTTTCCGCTGAGTGTGCGTATGCAAGATTGTTTTTGGAGAAGCACTAGTGCTGCGTGTTGTCTACTTTTTAACGCGATAGCGTCTACAATTTTCGATATTTCTCTATGGAACTTAGTAGACATTTCCAAAATTAAAAAAAAGTACAATTTCGATAATCCGAAAAATACATACATTAAAACTCCAAAAGTTATTATTAATGAGCCATTGTAAACGAGTTTTCGTATACTCCAAAAAAAAAAATAAATAAATAAATAAAAAAAATAAACGAAGCGTCATTCCATGTCAAATCGACACACTTTTTGGACTTGATGTCTCAGATTTACATGATTTTTGGTATGCAGTAATATATCATAGACTTGTGAAAAAATACCAAATTTCAGTTATGTAGCACAACTATTTTTGAAGTCATTAATTTTTAAAGATTTAAATTTTTGTGAAAAAGTGTCATATTTTGGCATCTTTGGATGCCTGTAGGCTCGCAACCAGTGATGATATTAACCTGGGAGTGGTCTAATTTTAAAGCTGTTGAATGGGGCTTTTATATGACATGCCACAAAATAGGGGTTACAATTTTAAAAAAGTTAAAAAATTTAAAATTTAAATTTCTCAAAAAGTGGCAATTTAAAAAAAAATATCAAATATAGTTTGTAATGTCTTAATACATATAGCAAAATTCTATCATGGGATCAGGAGATAAAGGCCTTAAGAAATTCCCCTTTTTGTAAAAAATACCAGAATTAGTATAGCTTTTGACAATTTGGAATAGCTCACTGAATGAAACAAGCAACACTTCACAATGAAACAATCAGTGGCTAATACTTTTACATTTTTTTCAACGGAAAAAGTCATACAGACACTTACCTTCTAATATTATGAGTAAAGTTAAGGGCTAACAAATTAGTTCTTCGAGACTTGAATCGTTAGAAGATACCTACATATTTGTTCACTTCACTGTTTCGTAAACTGTATGTACAGCCAGTCTGGTGACGGGGTTCACTTTGCATATCACATCTTCAAAAGGGATCCCCAGTGTGGGATATATAAGTGTGTGTGAGGACCTGAAGGATGGAGGAATGCAACTTGAACTTTACTGCAATCTTCATCTTTATCCAGAACATAACTCAACCACCAAGTGTCACCTTTGATTGATGTTACATACTTACTAATATCTGCTGTATGTCCTTTACATCAGGAAATATTTTCGAAACAACCGCAGAAGAAAGTAATAACACATTTACTTTGGTTCCACATTTGAGAGGCATGTAATTTCTGGGTGCCTTTTAAAGTTATAGCTGTATTGTACCGGTTGGCCAGTTCTTCAGTTGTAATTTATTCTTCTATGTTCAAAAATACAAAGTTTATATTAGATATGTTCTGATGTGACCATTCAAACAGTTGCCTAGCATCGATAATTTGGTTCTTATATGGTCTTTGTAGGCTTGCACTGGTGCTAGTCTTTTCATTGTGGCTCCCAGCCCATCACATGGTCCTTTGCCATGTGCTGTTCCTGAAAAATGCCATTCAGCCTTAGCTCCAAATTCTTGCTCTTGATTACACAAGTTAATATAGTTTTGTTTATTTTTGTATTGGGTTGCAGAGCCATAGAATAAGTAGAAGAATTTTTTAGATCTCTTAGAACCTTGCATTTCAGATATTCCCAGATATAACTTGGAACAGGTTGAAAGCTCTAGTGTTGAGGCTGAGACAGTCTGAAATTATTAAAAAATTCAAATTTTTTACTTCTTTCTATTTAAAATACACCAGAAAAGGGTGAATGCTTGCCTGACTATTTGACCAATGGTATGAGTGTGTTTTATCTTGCAAAATAATTCTAATGAAAGTCAAAAATGACAGCCCCTTCACATTCCAGAAGATTTTCCTTTGTATATCTCAGAAATGCACTTTATTCTTTTGCTGTGAGGTGATGACGAAGTAGGACAGGAATCCCCGCTTTATCTGAGTAAAAGGATTTCCCCTCTACTTGTAGGCCAATCAGCTTCAGTTTTCTTTTACTGAGAGGTTTCCAAACATGGTAATATAAAGTAATCATTACATTTTATTAATTGAATAGAGTCCTGCACACTTCATAGCAAAATTAGTAATTAAAAAATAAAATTTAACTAATACGGTAGCTTATTTACAAAGCATGTGTATTTCTTAAGCCCTGTATCTCCTGATCCCATTGAGATCCCATGATAGAATTTTGCTATATGTATTAAGACATTACAAACACTATTTGATATTTTTTTTTTATTTTTAAAACTGACACTTTTTGAGAAATTTAATTTTTTAAATTTCATTTTATAATGTTTAACTTTTTTAGCGCGGTTCCTCCCTCCCCGATAGGGAGGAACCCCGCTTATAAGGTTGATACAATGAAACAATCCGGAAGTGCCGACTAGAAAATTTCGCGTTTCAGAACCCCTAGAGACCGAAAATAACGGTGGTTAAAATTTGTATATATATATATTTGTCTGTTCGCGGATTTCTGGCCTCCCTAATGGTCCGATCTTGATGAAATTTGGTACAAAAATCTGTCGCCCTATTTGAAAGGTCAAGTTCGTTAACCAGCAAAATCTGCCCACTGGAAGATGGCGTTTGGGGCGAAATTCGCGCAAAAAAATCGTAACGCTTACGTTTTTGAGTTCATAAGCTTGTAAGTACTCGTTTTATAGGCTTCTTTAGCTAGGCAAACGAATAAAACCATTTTCAAGGCGATAGCTTTAACCGTTTTTGAGAAAATTGGAAAAATAGTTTTTGAATACCGTTTTTGGTTTGGGTACTTAGAATCATGGGATTCAGTTGAAACATTTTCTGCATGTTTTACTATCATTAAAACTAATATGTTGAAATTTTGGTTACGTTTGGAGTTAAGGAAGGGTTAGAATAAAATATTTTATTAACAGACATAAAAAGTTTTGGTAACTTTGTATATTTTCCTTAATATCTCGAAAAAGGTTGAGAATCTTGGTAAACAAAAGAATACCATTAAAAAGCTTACTAAATGCTCTACAAAAAAGGTCCTGATGAAAGTTTTGATTAGGCGATGTCAATCGGAGAAATAAGTGCTTAAAACATTAAAGTAATTGATTTTGCTTATTCGAACTGTTCTTTTTGTCTTTTTTTATTCCTTGTTATTTTTTAATTGCTTATAGTTGGATAATGTATTTTACAATAAAACAGATTAGGCAAAATAAGAAAAACAATTCATTGTTAGAAATATAGCTTGCCAAGAGAAAAAGATTCGATGACGTCTTTTGAATATTTTCAATTGCCTTTATGCTGTTGGTTTTTTTATTTTATTTTTTAATTGATTTTATCTGTAGAATTATTACTATAGTAAAAGAACATAGGAATATGAGAAAATTTTTGATATTTTCCAATTCATTGAAACGTATAAAATGAAGTATCGGTAGAAGAGGTTTCTAGGGTCTTGCGGACCCGACCCCAGGTATAGCCATAAAACCCTTTGAACAAAGGCCGAGGAAAATATTATCTGTTTCTATTCTATGCTTTTCAAATGAGAATAGGGATATGAACAGGAACCGGGGTCTCCCGTGGTCTAATGGCTAGCGCCTTGGATTCATAAGCGGGAGATGGTGGGTTCGATTCCCAACCTCCGGCAGGAATTTTATCATCCCACGGCTCGCTGGTAAAATTCCTCGCTACACCCTGGATGTCGGCGCTAATGACCTACATGTAGATGCGCCGTAAAAAAAAAAAATAATAATGAACTGGAACGGCGCTAAGATGACGCAGTTCCTGCGAGTCGGACTTTTTAAAAATTGTAACCCCTATTTTGAGGCATGTCATATTAAAGCCCCATTCAACAGCTTTAAAATGAGACCACTCCCAGGTTAATAGCATCACTGGTTGCGAGCCTATAGCCATCCAAAGGTGCCGAAATATGACACTTTTTTACAAAAATGTAAATCTTTAAAAATTAATAACTTCAAAAATAGTTGTACTACATAACTGAAATTTGGTATTTTTTCAAAAGTCTATGATATATTACTGCACACCAAAAATCATGAAAATCTGAGACATCAAGTCCTAAAAGTGTGTTGATTTGACATGGAAAGACCCCAAAGCTATATTTATGTATCCACTTATACATAACAAAGCTTTGTTGGACCATTATCTAAGCAGGACAGGGATGATGAATTTTATTCTTTCGTTTATTCCTTAACGCCCTTGGGACACTGGGCATCCAAAAATAAAGATATAAGATCCAGACCTGATGAGGGAGATGTATTATAGGCCCAAGTGGAATGGGGCTTTAACTAGGACATAAACTGTTGCTGCGGTAATTTTTGTTTTCTTTCGACAAAACTAGCTATATTTGAAACTAATGAGAAAGATTCATTCTGAAAATCAAACATGGAACACATGAATTTACTTGCAAGTTTTTGTATCCGATTCATTATTGAGTACTACAATGCTATGAGAACTTGTCACCTAAACATTTGTACCTACGTGAAAACAAGGTTATTTTTTAGTAAAAGGTGACTGTAGTCCCCCCCGCAAACAGTAGAACAAGGGGCATGGCCGGAGGGGAGGCCTTCCTACACTAGGGCTTAATGCAGCGCATGTGCACTACCTTGTTCTTTTCTTTGCAGCAAGGCTATAGTATGTGTAAACACGGCTATTACAATTGAATAGGAATGGCTTCTTTTAAGTAAGCAACAAGCAAGCTCCCCCATCACCATTCTACTATACAGTTGTCCCTTGTCACCTCATGTAAACAGCCCAATAAATGTTTAGAGACAATCTAATCAGCCTAAATTACAGAATGCTACTTGTCCACTATGTGGGAATGAGTACTTGTCATTTTTCACTAAGCCAGCTTAATGAGAGTGCAAGATGGACAGTTGTGTTCATTACTTGACAGGCGGTACTGAATGCAACTTATCCATAAAACGTGTGAACGAGTGGTTGTTACTAAGCCAGCTTAATGAGAGTGCAAGATGGACGGTTGTGTTCATTACTGGACAGGCGGTACTGAATACAACTTATCCATAAAACGTGTGAATGAGTAGTTGTTACTAAGCCAGCTTACTGAGAGGGACAAGCAGTAATGAAAAGTACTGACCACACAATCTCCCTAGTGTGCTGTACGCTCAAGAATCAGATACCCCTGCAGTATCTGCCTCTCGTGGCTTGCTATGAGACTGATAACATAAAGATATACATATATTAATCGTACATATAACATTCGAAGTTTGTGATATTTACTTGATCATAGGCAGACAAAGTAAATTTAAATGTAACAAAAAATATGTGGGGTTGTAGGTGGCAATAAAGAATTTATGACAACACTTAGTGATAAAAAAAAACAGTAAAAAGCTTTGGGAGTCTCTTAAATGATTGATAATTTATTTATATAAATTGTAGCATCTATTTATACATAAGACAGATTTTTGGGACAGGTTTGCACTCTTTTCTGACCACGATAGGGCTGGTGCCTTTTTGTTTCTTATTCTCAAATGATTTCTTAAAAAAAAAAATATTATTAAGATACTTTTTTCTTCTGAATAATAAATTTGATTAGATGTCTAGGAAACAATTGAGTGGTTTGTAATGCAAGTTTTATAAGTCAAGATTTTGATGATTTATTTTTAGCCTTGTATAATAAATTACGTTAATTAGCCTACTTTTTTAAAAAAAAACCCTAGCCTAGATGTTGTTGGTATATCAACATCTAGGCCATAATCACCGGGCTATCTACTTGCTATAAATCCATGGTGGATCATGGATTTTTTTCAACAAGCCCTGAAATGAAAAAACTCAACCTCCTGCAGCAGACTTGAATCCGCATCTAACATAACGCATGGGAATCTAAGCCACAAAACAGACGAATCATTACAAATGAAGTAGCAGATGTCAGGCAAACTCCTTTTCGTTCATACCGACTTATACCACTTGCATTCATAACCCCACAGTTCGGAACATAGAAATAAATCTAAATAGGGTCTCCGATAAAATAGTTCCACGTTATATTATTACCTTTCTGCTCTTTGTGAATTCCTTTACTTACAATTACATCGAATAAAAAAAACTTAAAATAGAATTTTACTTGCCTCTAAAATTCCTTTAAAAAAAAAACCTTCTTTTCTCGGCCTGGTGAATGAACAGGCGTTTAGAGGATGAACAATTTCTTCACAGATACAAGGACCTGCTTAGTTACATTTTTCAATTGGTCACTTAGTATTATTGTTCTACTGGCCAAGACAGTTAATGTAGCCAGTAAAAAGTAATTTGAGAAATCATTTCATAGTAATCTTCTGAGAGTTTCTTGGCTTTAAGTTATATAGTTTCAAAGGTATCATAAATGAATGCCATTCTGTTTCAAAGGTTTTATGAATGAATAAGAGAGTGAGCGAGTAACATCTCTCAAATATGTTATGGATTATTTACATTTTTATTCATTTGGAAGCCCAGTGGCCGTGAGAGTTAAGGCGTTGAGCACTTAACATTCCGTGCACTTTGGGGTTGTGGCTTTTCTTTAGAAAAAAGAAAAGGCATCAGCCCTATCCTGGCTAGAAAAGGGTGGTAACCTATAAATAACCTGTCCTAAAATTCGTAGTCAATAATAATGGACGTTAAAATTGAAATAATAATATTCATTGTTGCTGCTCTTCCCGCACATGAAGTGGTATAGAAAGAACACAGAGATATTGGGCAATATTAAATAAGTTACCAAATGTTTTTAAAAAAACCACTGTCCAACTTTTATGATAAGGCACTTATTGTTACATTTACAAGATCAAAATATATATTTTCTTTTGATTTAATGAAAACAAGAAAGTATTCATTTCTAAGGAAAATTAAAAAAGGTTTCATCAACATTAATAAATTATAATTTTTATAAATATATTTAAAATTTTATTTTCTTTAACGTTGTACAGAGTATTTACATAAATTTAATTGTTTTTAAAGGTATTTAAAAACCATATTTTGACTGAGTCTGCTTCCTTGTCATTCTGCTGTTTGCCCATTGATTTCTCAATTCCATTTCTTTTTCTTTAGCCTGAGAAGCAAGGTAAGTAATTTGGTGTTTTCTCCTTTCAGTAACGGACAGGTTTTTAGCCTTCTTAAAACTGCTATGTTCCTGTTCTTTTGTAAGGTCTTTAGATAACCACATGTAAGCATCACCTACCATTGAATCAACATTGATATCAATGATTTCTTCAGGGACTTCTCCTTTTCTTTTTCTAGCTCTTGTGCCACAGAGTTTTTCAATGGCTTCAGGATCTAAATCGGTAAAATCAGACGAAACCTCCATAGCCTCAGGTCCCACCAATGAACTGGTTTCGGGTTGCAATGAGTTGTTGAAGCCAATCCCTAATTCTGAAGATTTTGGAACCGAACTATCAAAAGAGTTGCTTGAAGAGAGAGATGAAATATCTATAGGCTCAATTGGATCAGGCTGCACATCATCAGTTGAAGTGAAGAAAAATGATTCCGGCTGGACAGCTACATCATCGTCATCGTCATCCTCATCTTTTTCCTTTATATTCTTTTTCACAAATTTTACTGAGGATGAATGAGTGACAGCTTTCACCTGTTTGGGAACTAAGGGTTTTGGTAAAATATTGGAAGGTTTACTTTTATTTTTTACACTATCTGGTACCAAGGTCTGAGAATGTTTTGGTGCTGGCAATAAAGCAAACAGTCCAGATCCTTTGGCTGAAGGTTTTGGCTTTTTTATGTCCTTTTCATCAACTGATTTATTTATTTCACTTAAAGATGGCAAAACTATTTTTACAGGTTGTTTTTTGTTTAATAATTTGAAGGTATTGTCTGGCATGGAGAAAGTGTTTCTAGGTGCAGGCAAATGTGAGAAAAGTTTGTTTTCTTTGATTGATACCTCATCTTTGATAATGTTACTTACTTGTTCTAAATGTGAACTCCCATTGACATTTTTAGTACTGTTGTCCTTACTATCATTGGATGATTCGTCTTCAGATTTTTCATTATTTTCTTCTGAATCACTTTCATCAGATGACCCATAATCCACAAGAGGCATAGTAAATGAAATTCAACCAAATTAAATTTTACAACTCGCACTCTTTTTCACTAAACTTACTGATAACAGAATTATTTGAAAAGATTCATTGTCTGTTTACAAACTTTAATAACCTTTTTGATTGTTATAACCTCAATGTAAATTGAAGATATCGAGAATAAATAATAAAGTTCTAGATTTGAGTATAATTTTATTAGCAGTAAAAACATTTATGGAGAACCCTAATATTAAATACTCTTCAATCATTGCTAAGTTATATCATAAAATATATTGTTAAAATAATTGTAACGTATAAGGATTTTAAAATGGACAACAGTGACGTATCAAATAGTTGCGTAATTTATAAAAGCACTGAATTGTTACAGGCATAATATTACCTATCTTCTCTATTATTCCTGTCCAGAAATAAGGTGAATAAATAATGAGTAGGAAGCCCGCTGAGGTCTTCCTTAGTGAATAAGTGATATTCAGCTAATTAAAAAATAAAATAATTTTTATTCATATCTTGAGTAGTCAGAAGAAGGAAATATAGCTACATTCTTTCAGAAAGTGCTAAAATGAGCACACAGTTTTGCTTGAAACGTTTTATTAAATAAAAAATTAATTTTAACATTTCAATACAATGAAAAAACTTCAGATCATTATTTCCTGCTTCTCTGTACCTTCATTCAACTTTAAAGCAAACTTCCTTTTATGAAAGAGTTCCTTTTACGAACTTAACTGGCCCGAGTCTTAATAATTTCCCGTAGTTACTCAATAGGTTATCCCCTGGACCTCCATTTGACTACTGTACAGTCCAGTGAACTATCTATTATATAAATGGCCCTTAAAATAATAACAATAATAAATATTATTAGTTTTAGTATATAATAATCCTAACAGACCGAACTCAAGTATTATATTTATTGTTATATAGGTAGGTATCTGTAAAAAGAATGAGTATGAATAATATAAAACTCCATTAAATGCGTTTTTGCACAAAATCTCAACAAGATTAGCTTCATAGTATTTTTTGAAATGGGAGTTAATGTAACCTTGTTACATCGCCGTTCCTACGGGGGCGTGACAACTGGGTGTGGGGGCTTATGCGCTACTGACTGCCTTAAGGATTTTATAGTTTGAGAAAACGAAGAGGCGAGTCGCAGCTGTTCCAATTATGGCGTGAAGTCTTGGGTGGTCGCTATAGGTAACTAGACTCCTGGAGCATGCAGAAGCCAATCAGCAGTGGTGGGAATGAGCCGAGTAGAAGGAATTTGATGGCAGTCAAAAGCGGCGAGACGCTCATTTTCATAAATATCTGGAAAACGGTTGGGAAATCGCGTAATGTTGAAGTAACCCATACTAAATTCCTCACTTAAAAAATGACTTCAGAAATATCTGACGATCATCGCAGTCAGAGAAATCAATGTTCTTTTCGTTCCTTTGAACGTGTTATCTCAGTATTGTTTTTAATTTACATATTAAAAAAAAAAAAAAAAAAAAAAAAAAAAAAAAAAAAAAAAAAATATATAATGTTACATTTCCCACATTCTTACTGATTTCCCTCTTATTTATAATTTAATGAGGGTCACTTTTGGAGTCTACAAGATAACTAAGTATAGGAAAGTTAACGTAAAGTAACATTTTGTCTTGCCACGTGTAGTGTAGGAAAACGCTCAGGTGTTTTGAACGTAATAAGAAGGCGAGCTATTCTTCTGAAAGGTGCTCAATCTCAACCCTCCCCCCCCCACCCAAAGCTTCCGGCAGAGCTGAAGGCCAGCAAAACAGATCCCCACAATTCCTGGACAAATCCTTGTAATTTATCGCTACAGACTCATACACTCCTCGCTTCATTTGGAGCTCTTATCGATCCTATTTTTCGTCCTGCTTTCATGTCTCTGTTCCACGATGAAGTATTCTCTAATCTATCTTATGGCGTCGACCTGGTCACGGAATACGCATGTGCTGATGAAAAATGTCACTTTTTGATAATGTTTAGGTCCGCAGATCCTAAAACGCCACAAAAAATGGCACGTTTTTGAAGAAATTTGTTAGAATAATTCTTAGTTTGATTCGAAAGGACATATTCATTTGCCAGCAGAATGTTCCCAGCGGAATGCAGTTTTCTCGACGAAATATTCATAAGTTTTCAAGTGCACCCACTTTCAAGGGAGTATATTTAAACACTTTTGAGGACAAAACTATAACTTTTTCGCGCAAATTTTGCCGCTAAACGTGTTCCGGTGTGCTAATTCTGCTAGGGTTAGGGCACGATGTTAAAATTTATTTGTCCTAGAATTTATTTAGGTATGTCTGTTTCATATTTGTGTTTGTTGTTTTTATATATTGCTCATTAAGTTCTCGTGCCTAACCCAACACAAAGCACATGTAAAATCCCTTTCCGCTTTCTTAGAGAGCTTATTTTATTTATTTTTTTTAAAAATATTTTATCCATATATTATTTATTCATGATCAATTTACAGCATTATATATATATACCGCATTAGAATACAATTTTTAAGAACCTCTGCTACATTCCGAGTTATATTTAGTTGCCTGAACCTTGTTTCATATTCCGGACGTCCCTCTATTATATTTAAAAGCATAGTTCACATAGAGATGGAGGTTCTGATTTAATGAGATGGCTATGTGTCATATGACTGTGGCCTATTCGAAGTCATGTTGTTACATATTCTTTCCTTGGATTTAGTCTTTCTGCACTCCTCCATTACTATGTCGTGGTTTTGGATCTTTTGGACTTGCTTTTTTGAGGATCATGGGCGTATATAAGGGGGTCTGCAGCCCCTCCCACGAAATTGGTAAACATGTATCATAAAAGCCTTAAAAATAAATTAAATAAGATCACTTAGTTCAGAAAAAAAAAAGTTTTTACCTGGTCTAATAGCGTCTTGATTGGCTACTTATTCCCAGTTCTAGATTGTTCCGATATGGCGACAACGATATAGCAACGAGTGTGGAGATCCTTTTGAAGTAATGTGAAATTGCATATCAGCTCATTTTCAACCGAAAAACCAGTGATCTATATGACCATCGAGTTGGATTAACTAGAGTTTCGATATAACCTTGAGCGAGCGGAAACGCATAGCAATTATGAAATTAACATAAGTGCTAATGTTATATAATTTAGGAAATTAGTAGCACTTATGTTAATGGCATAATTGCTATGCGTTTGCGCTCGCTACGCTCGCTCAAGGTTATATCGAGACTCTAGATAATCCAACCCGTTAATAATATTAATACATGGTCTTGGTGCCATTAGACCTGGGCACTACTGGAATAATTTATTTCTCAAATAAATAAAATGGTTATTCATGAAATAATTATTTCCGAAATAATGGAAAATCTTTAATGTTATTTCATAGTTAAATAAAAGAATCTTCATCAGATAACTAGATGTATTTATTCCTTGAATAATTATTTGAAAATTTGATCATTCTTTAAAATAAATCAACATATTTCTAGCAGCTTTATTTCTGAAATAACTATTTGATCATTGATATTTCAGTATTTTTTATTTATGAAGTAAATTATTTCACAGAGAAGCAAAATAATTATTTCCGAAATAACTTTATAAAGAAATAACGTTTGTACTGGATGAGAATGGTTAATACTACCCTCAAAACAGGAGTTAAGGAGATAATCCTTTTAACATTATTATTGGGGTCTCCCCGTGTTCTAGTGGTTAACGCCTTAGATTCTCATGCGGGAGATGGTGGGGTCGATTACCACCTGCAGAAATTTTCTCATCTAACGGCTCGTTGAGAAAATTCCTGGCTGCACATTGGATGTTGCGTAAAAAAATAAAAAATAAACAAACATTTTTTGCCTCACTTTTAATTTATTTAAATCAGTCTAAAATTTTTTTTTCACACCCCATCGACCATTAGCGCCAACATCCAAGGTGGAATTTTCTCAACGAGCCGTTAGATAAGAAAATTGTCATCCTGTCAATGAGGCTTGACAGGAAAACATGTATTTATCAGAATATATTATTTGATGAAGTAATATTAAAAAAAAAATGATAAAATAAATTATTTCTGAAATAATCTGTTAAGATTATTTCATGATTTATTTCGTAAATTTATTTCAAATAAATTATGCTCAGGTTTAGGTGCCATAAATGGTCGCCATATTGTCTGATCCGGATCACTGACTGGAGCCTGAACGGGAGCCACTTCTCGAGATTGGTTCAACTGGTACGTAAGTACCATATATTTGTATATAGGACTATTTTGAGGTTACTGGAGCGGGAACAGAAACATATTTATATGCATGTACGTGTGGGTGTGTGTTTATATACACATAAACACAACATATAAATTTGAACCTTTCGGAATAAGTATTGAAAATGATAATGAAAATCGATTTATAGAACATACTAAACTAACGCACAGGATGAATGTGTCATTGCTTGAATGTAAAATATATTGAACAAAAAATTGATCTATCGAGAAAATAATTTAAATTACAAATCTTAACGGATTTTGTATTTTTTTATTTAATTGAAACAATCTCAAAAGTCCTAGATAGAGGGACCGGATTTAATAATCGATAGGTGGATCGTTGTCGGAATAGGAAATGGCTCGTCGTGTTAGCTAGTGTTTTATTCTTTTCAATATGGTTTTTAAGAGTCTTAAGTGCCCAAAATTGAGTCATAGTGCAAGAATGAAGTAGCCTTCAACTAAATCTATCAACATTTAAGGTAAGTTTTTTTTTTTTTTTTAAATGCAATATCAGCATACTTCTGTTTGCCTAATGTCTTGGACTCTTGATCTAAACTTCTGTTCTTTTATAGCCGTATTCTCTTATTTTTCAATCTATTTAACAATTCAATCTAATATTTCACTCGGGCCTAATGTTTTTATTATTGATGAAACTTACAATTGTAGTTATACTTCAGGTAAATACGTTTCCATTGAAATTACACTTTTTCACAATCTTTCTTCGTTATCCGCCATTTTGAATATTTTTTCTAGGTGATTTGTTCTGAAATTACAAATTCAGTTAGTGACATATTCATACATCGCATTTTGGGTTTTCAATCCTCTGGGCATCGTTTATTCCGCTAAGAAGGAAAAAAAAAATATTTTGGGCAAAATGAGATTTTAAATAAAGCAATTTTTTATGGATTAGATTAAATATAAACACTTTTTAAAAGGATTAATGAATTCATTTTTTACCCAACATTATTAGCACTTTTAATTTTCGTTATGATGTACTAAATAATAAATCAATTATAACATTTTAAAGAAATAATATATCAACTTCAACATTTTAAAAAATTGTGTGAAATTTAGTTTGCCTTCTTCCATCCTAAGTAGGTACACCTTTTTGTGTTTATTCAACAATATGTTGGATCATACATAAGTTAGGTATAGGTAAAGAGTAAATATTCTTTTAATTAGTAAGTTTTTCACTGAATTTTTAAAATGTTAACATAGGCTTCAGCATTCATAATATCGTCAATAAATTTAAATTTCCTTGCCCCTCCTGCTCCGAAGCACCAGCAATGTATTATAGAATCATCACAAAATTTGACTATTGTAAGTTTTGAAAGGGAAGACTGTAATTTATTTTAATTTCTAGCAATTTTACTCTTTTTTTATTGGATTGATAAATAGATATTTTGGTTTCATCAGTGGATATATATATTTTTCTAAAAGTTCAAGTGGATATATATATTTTTCTAAAAGTTCAATGGAAATTTGGTTTTGGTGTAAATTCAAAATATTTCCTTCTTATATTTCTCAAACTTATGAAATGTTTGCTCCTTGCAGTTTTTAGAGTATAATAAATTACTTTAACAAGGTTTATGAGTAGTCACTGGATTGATATTTTTCTCTAGTTTAGATTTTCTCTATTATTTTTATTTTCTTTCACCCCCTAGTTAAAAGTATGTGTCTTATTTATCTGCCTGTCTTCTGTTATGTTAGAACTTAGCCAAAATAAGTGATGCTATGGTAAAAAATCATATCAAATATGAAAAGTCATAAAAAGATGATATTTCATATTTCCTCGAGGAACTTTAATCTTTTTACCAATTTTTACTAAGCATTTTACAATCCAATATTGAAAGAAAACATTAAACTGACTATAAATGGTCTCATGAATATCTTTGCGAGTGAGTAAATAAACAATTATTGTTATTTATAAGAGAGCATGAATGCAAAGCAGTTCACTGTTAGTTGTGATGCTCGGATTATAACAAACTATGTTATGTGAGGTCCATGAAATTAAATGTGTCACAATTTATGAAAATGTCTACTACAAATACTGGGTTTACTATTTATCACTTATCAACTTAGCTAAATCAAATTCTTCTGCTGCACAATAATACACTATTTTTGTCCTATTTTATATATTAAAAATGATATAAAACATTTATTTACAATAAGCTCAAAATCAAAAGGTTTAATATTTAGAGATGATCTCTATAAAAATGGCTCTCAATAACTGTAGCTTTGTTGGAGCTATTTGTTCTCGTTGATAATTTTTTAAAATTTTGTTTATTTTGATTTTGAAATTTTCAATTAATTAATTTTGTTTATTTAACTTGGGGGCGAGGTTAGCTCAGTGGTAGAGGACTGGACTAATAAGTTGGAGGACCTGAGTTCAAATCCCGAGCAAGCACTAAAGATTTTTTCTTCTAGTGTCTTCGCTCATGGGTTGAATTTGGCCTCCCTGACCGTCCCTAGGCGAACCCAGCCTTTAATTAATTTAATAATGGGTACCTTGGGTGCTAATGACTCTAGCAGTCGAAGCAGCCAAGGGGAAAATCAGGCGGCCGGAGCATAGTACTGACCACACTATCTCCCTAGTGTGCCGTATGGTCGTGAATCAGATACCTCTATAGTATCTGCCCCTCAGGGCCCTCGTGGCCTGTTACGGGACTGATTTTTTTTGTTTTTTTGTTTATTTAACTTAAGATACATATAATAAACTGAAGTCACTTTGTTAAATAGTTTTGATGCTTTTATTTATTATATTTCCCTTAATAATTTTGCTGTTAAAACTTACTTTTATTACTTTCTGAAGGAAATTAGCTATTGAAGTGTCACTCTTAACATGTTCGGGCCCAGCATCGTGGCATATGCGTCCTAGAGATGTGTTCTGCGGGCCCAGCGTCATGGCATCTGTGTCGGCATGTAGCATGCCTTTCTTTCTATCCCCACTACTCTGAGCCTTGTCCTATGCCCTTTGTATATGGTTTGGGCCCTCATTATGTTATTCCCGGTTAGGTTTGTTGGTCTAGCATCAAATTTTACCGAATCTGCCCGAAAAATGTCTTCAGCGGGCCCGCTGTTGTGGCGTATTTGTCATTTTACTAAATTGTAAGTAATCCACCAAAAGTACATCATTTTAAAAGTTTCTTCGCTTATTTTTTTTTTAAAATATGTTTGCCGATATAACTATACAAAAGGAAGACTTGGGCCCTGATGGAAATTTTGTTCGGAAATCGGTCCTGAAAGTGTTAAAAGAATTTTTGAAAACAATCTTCATACCGATTTGACCCAATAGATACCAAGAATGCCCTCCATTAATTTATAGACATAGACTAGCTGACTTTGCTAATGTTGTTTTGTCATATAAATTATTTCTAGTGCTTATTTTGGTAGTCAAATAAAAAATAACTACGTTATTCTTAGTGTGTGGGGATGGGGTCCCACACATGGACTGGTTGCAGCGAGTGCGCATTACCTGGTTCTTTTGTTTGCGGTAGGGTTATAAAAGGATAAAAGAGTTCTGTGAACGATGATGGCCTATAAAAAACGGCAAAACACCGAACATTATGTTTTAAATTCATTGTACTTTATTAACTTAACTAATATATTAAAATTTATACCTATCACTAATTATGACAAAAAAAAAAACAAAAAAAAAAAAAACAACAATATCAATCTCCTTGTTCAATGGAGTGTATGATATTTTTAGTTAGTCTATCTTTAGCCAACACAAATAAACTGGTTGGTTTATCCACACGAGAACATGCCGCGAATGATTGTCCATGTGAAAAACACGGTGTGTCCAAATCAAACCCAAAACAGACATCATTTGGCCTGGCGTTTGGTCATTGCGAATAACAATCTGGAAATTGAATGCCTTTGAATTCAATTGACAAATCTGTGGGAATAATAATGGCCGAAAACTGTGTAGGAAAGCTTATTGGGTGAGGAAGATAGGAGACCGGCTTCATTCTCATCCCTAATCCGTGCAGTTTACTGCGTGAGAAGTGACATCGGTAGACACCTTGTGGGAATAACTGATCGAGTGAAAATTGATCAGTTATCGACCACCTAGGGTTGAAAATACAGTGACTCACAAAACCGTTGCAATGATAGCTCTTGCTTACAAAATTTGAATACCTCACTGTTAGAAATGTGTGTTGGATAATGAAACAAATATATAAGGTTTTAACACATACTTAATTATTAGAAATTAACATAATAATAATTTGATTGAAGTATAAAAATAAATTATGAAAAACATTGAACATTTAACTGATTGCGACACTTTTGTGGCTGCATTAAAACTATCTACATATTTGGAACACTTTTTACAAAATTGTATGAAAATGATGACGGGTATCGTTCTATATCAATTAGTTTCGCTCTCATAATTCTTCAAACGATTATGATGAATTTTCGCCCTTGGCCAAATTTAGTTTTTTATGGAACGAAAAGTGCTGAATAATTTCTATATTAGGTGATTGAGGGGGCAATCTAATAAGTTAATTGAATGATTTGTGACCATTTCACTTATTTTTGGAATGTGCTTTGGATCATTTTCCTGTTGAATTATAATTCATTCTGGAATTTAAAAATTGGCAGTATGATGACTGGAAAATACTTAGATATTCCTGAGGGTTCATTTTCCTTCCTTTTCTGGCAATCCATCGATCATTTTGCTCCTTTATGCACTCCAAACCATTGAATGCCACCAGCAAATTTTCGAGTCGGAATTCCTTGTTAGTAATGGGCGACCCAGATTTTTTTCCAAATCCAGCATTGTCCATCAATCCCAAAACGGTTCATTTTTATTTTGTCTGACCTCATAATTCTTCTCCAATTGTCAGCAGTTGTCCAATTTTCATGATTACTACAAAATTGCAGTCGTAGTTGCCTGTTTTTTTTATGCAATGGTTTCTTGATCTTTACCCTTGCCACTTAACCATGACTATTTAGCGCTCTTGGAATAGTTTCAGTACTGACGTGAAGCCCCATGTCTGATCTAAGTCTTTGTTGGTCTTGTACAGCAATGTCGTTCTCGCCCACCCTAATCAGTCAAACCAGTAACTCGCTGTCTTTCTGAAATTTTTCTTGGTTGACCTCCAACATGTTCAAAACAATAAAGAGTATTTTTTATAACATATCTACTTACTGTAAAAACATTGAAACCAACTCGAGCAGCAATTTGTCTCATCGAAAGGCCTTCATTGACCAAAAGCCTAATACTGTTGTTTATGTCAGAGAAAATTGAGTTCATCCTAATTTTTTAATTTATCTGGCTTAAATATTATTTTTTATGTCCTTTCTGCTTGGTAGTAACTATTTGAAATAATTAACTTGACACTTTACACCTTGAACTTCACTGCACAACATCCGCCACAAAACTGTTGCAATGAACCAACAACAGAAAGCGTATCCTTGAGAGTGTAAACATTGACTAATCCCTCCAAAATTCTTTTAGAATTATACCTCCTTGTCCCAATTAAATTATTTTGGCCCAGAGTTGTAAATGTTCTAATGGTTTAATTTTTTTTTCTAAAATATAACAACTTACATATCACTGCAACGGTTTTTTGAGTCACTGTAATTAAAGTTCTAATATCGCTATTAAAAAATGGGTATTGGTGATAGAAGGGTGAAAATGTAGGATTGTTTGTATTTTTTAATGCTAAACTATAAAAATAAAACATTTTGGCCAAAAAATTAAAAAAAAAAAACTTTTTTTGGGATGAAACACCCTTATCAACTTAGGGGTATGAAAAATAGTTAACATCCTATTCTCACTCCTACCAAATAGTCAGAGCATGATCTCAGACCTTTTTCTCAATATCTTTCCGAATCAACTCAATTGGATTGAGGATACTGAACTTGGTTCCTTTAGTTAAAAATACTCTTTACAAAGTTTTGAAGAATGTTTTGTATCATTATCTTACATAATGAAACCAGAAGAAACTAAATGGTCCTGCAATATGTTTTTATAGCCCTTCTTGTTAAGAATTCTCATAATTTGTACACAAATTTGTGAGATTGTTCTCATACTTTGTGCCCAAAGTCTGAAAAAACAGCTCACACGACAATTAAACCTCCTTCATGCTTGACCGTTAGGACTAAACATTATGGAATTCATTTTTCTCGTGGTGACTGACAAAGCATAACATGATCAAATCTAAACAGCTGTACAAAGTGCTTTTCTTCACTCCTCACTTGTATTGTTATGAGCCCAAGTCCTCACTGATACCTTTTTTTCTTACTGGATCTTAGTTATAGTTTTACCTAACCTACTCGCCCAAATAAATTGGCCATTTTTTTGGTGATACTATTGACTTCAGCTGAATGCTGTGGGGTACTCAGTCTTCTGATCTTTTTACTTTTATGGCAAGGAACTGATCCTGTGTAGACGTCATTATTGGTCTATGTGTTCACGCTTTACTGTGGTGAGAGTGGTATACAGGGTGATTCAGGTATAAGCAGCTAAACTTCAGGAGGTGATTTTACACATAATTTCCAACAATAAATTTCATTTGAAGTATGATCCGATCAGATATATATTTTATTGAATAAGAACGCCCCCTAATGGGCTACAGATTCACTACTTACAGGAAAACTTCAAGATTTAGTAAGCATTAAATATCTGCATATCAAGTGAAAGGTTTTTGAGGGATAGATTGAACAATTGGCTGCCTTTTGTCAAAAAATGGGAATGGAATGTTATTACTTTCAAATACCTTATGTAAAGAAATGATGGATTACTCATTTTCATTGGTGAAACTTTGGGAATCCATTATCCAGTTACTTTTTATTGCGTCCGGATTAAAAAGTAATTAAAAGCAATTGTTGGATTTTTTTTTTCATTTAAGAGATTTATCATATTTTGTGTTTTGCGAATTTTCATTGATTTATGTTTTGTGTGATTTAGTTGGCACTCTTTAGAGTAAACTAAAAAAAAAATGCCAATATAATTAAAAATTTAAAATCTGCCAAAAATACAATTAGACTTTTGTCAACTTGGATATTAGGTCTATCCAGAGTCTAATAGAAACGCTGCTGTGTGTCGCTAGTACAATCAGTTGTTATCATTTTGAAGTTAACATGTGGTGCAGAATTATGGACGAATATCTTTTTTAGCCCATCATGATTCCTGACCGGTTTGATTCAAATGCCTTTTTTAAACCTCCTTTAACACGATCGACCTATTGCATTGGAAGGTGTTCCACTTGCACAAAGGATAGATTCATGGTTCTACATAGAATGCTCTCCGGGACACAGCATCATTGCTCTTAGACAACCACTGTCCAAGTACACGAAAGTCCAATTGTAATTCTAACAAATTTAAAATTTTTAAGTATATTAGGAATTTTTTTTTTTTAGTTTAAAAGTGTGCCAACTACATCATTCAACATAAATCAATGAAAATTTGGAAAACACAAAATGTGACATATCTCTTAAATGAAAAAATAAAAAATGACCAACAATTACTTTTTATTGCTTTCGGACTGGACAATGGATTCCCAAAGTTTGGCATATAAAAAATGAGTAATCCATTATTTCTTCACACAAGGTATTTGAAAGTAACAAAACTCTATTCCACATTTCTTGACAAAAGGGAGTCAATCATTCAGCATATCTCTCAATAAACTTCCACTTCATTTGCAGATATTTAATGCTTACTAAATGTAGAAGTTCTTCTGTGAGGAGTGAATCTGTAGTCCATTAGGGGGCTGAGAAAACATTCATGAAAAACCTCTGATTCGTCGAGAAAATCAGAAGTGAGTTATTGAACATCCAGAAAGTATCTTCTATCAACGGGTTTAGTGAATTAAATCAGTGTTTTCTTAAAGGAAATTTTGTCTATTTTATCATGGTATAATTAGAATTTAATTATCTTGAACAGTTTTTGAGCAATCCTTTCTTAATCAATAAAAAATATGGCTATGCTAAAAAAACAAAACATTGGACATAACTCCTTTTCCCTTCGGAATTGGACCATACTTCAAATGAAATTTTTTGTTGGAAATTATGCGTAAAATCACCTCCTGAAGTTTAGCTACTTAGACCTGAATCACCCTGTATAAATATATATATATATATATATATATATATATATATATATATATATATATGTAATAAAATTGTAACGGATCGCTGTCTGTACGTGGAAGATATACAGGAAAAAATTTGATTGGGGGTTTTTATCAACACAATAGTGTTGTTTCATGTCAATCGGTTCATAAATAAAAACATTATGCCAATGTAAAGAATCACGTCTAACATTTCATGAACTATCATTAACATGATACACACCAGGGTTTTTATTGTTTCGTTACGCATCTTGGTATATTGTATTCCCCTAGCAAACGATTGAACAAGTTCAATAACCAGCCAAATTGGTTCATCTGGAGGGGGGGGTTACGCCGGACTCAAAGTAGTTATTCGCCCATACATGCAAACATATATACGTACTTACATAAGTACATATGGGTCTGTAAACACAATAGCAGAAATAATGTTTTTGTTTTTTTATTCCATTTCTAACAAACGATTAGGCATTAATAACAGTCATATGGGAGGGGGTTTACTGTGGACACAAAGTAATGATGAAATTGTTGTTATTCTGCCACAAAACTCTGCATTCATCGTGCTCACATTAAGATAAGGATATGATGTAAAAAGACTCGCAGGAACTGCGTCATCTTAGCGAGGTTACGTACATCTCGAAAAAATTGAATAGATTAACATCACAAATCACAGAAAACTGACAGTAACCAACTTACAAAGAAGCAGATAATTCTTAATCTGTATAAATCAATACAATTATGTACTGAAAACGTACTTACTCTTCGACTACTGCTGAGAAGGCTCTATTCTAAACAACCAAAAATTTGTTGTCATTTTAAGTATCTAGTTTTACTAGCAAATTCGTTTTACTGTTATAATCAACTGTAAATATGTGCTTCAGTAACGATAACTTCAGTTGGAGGCTATGAGGAAGGTTATACAGATAGGAGAATTCAAAACAAATCTATGTATACTCCATCATGATATTGGCCACTGCCATCATGATTACTACAGCCGCTCCAAACTTATTATAAATACCTTTCACCGTTTCTTAGCTTATTTTACTACAATACTAATTTTACTGATAAATGCAATTTATAACTAGAAACAACCAATTAAAAAGTGAGATAAAGAAAGAGAAAAACCATTTTAAAACAACAAAACAAACACTTTTTAAGTTTTAAGCGCTTGTATGAATATTGCTTTAGAACCTTTTTTGTAGAGAATTTAGTAAGCATTCGAATGGACACTTTCCACTTACCACGATTTCCCAACCGTTATCGAGATATTTACGAAAAATGTATGGAGATCTGAAAACTTTTCATGTCTATTAATAATTTTTTTTTTTTTTTCGCATACTTCCTTAACTCCAAGTATAACCAAAATTTAATATCTCAGTTGGGATTAATTTCCAAGATGCAGAAAAATTTCAATTGAATCCCGCCTAATAAGTTGGAGGACCTGAGTTCAAATCCCGAGCAAGCCCTAAAGAGTTTTTCTTCTAGTGTCTTTGTTCATGGGTTGAATTCGGCCTCCCTGACCGTCCCTAGGCCAACCCAGCCTTTAATTAATTTATTAATGGGTACCTTGGTGCTAATGACCCTAGCAGTCAAAGCAGCAAGGGGAAAATCAGGCGGCCGGAGCATAGTACTGACCACACTATCTCCTTAGTGTGCCGTATGGTCATGAATCGGATACATCTACAGTATCTGCCCCTCAGGGCCCTCGTGGCCTGTTTTGGGACTGATTTTTTTTGTTTTATTATAACATGTTAACTACTACCTTTGAACCAACGATAGTGTTAGGAACAAGATAATCATGAAAATATTAGCTGGGTATTGGAAGATCTTCATAAAATAATGTAACCTTCGTGTATTTTTATAAAGTTATTTATCTACATATCTCGTTTTATCTTAATTGTATATTATGTTACCTGAATGTGAAATTACTTAAAATACAACCCTGTGGTTCTTCAAAAATGAACTTAACAATATATAAGCAGGGTTCCCACTGACAGGGAAATGTCAGGGGATTTAATTATGAAAAAAGTCAGGGGAATGTCAGGAAAATTCCAAATTTCATTTATCTTTTTTATTATTATTATTTATTTATTTTTAAAGGCAGAAAAAATTGCTTGCGTGGTATGAATATATTTTCTCCAATTCTTTTTCTCTTTCTCTCACTGTCTTAGTTGGCATATTTTAGTCTCTGTAACGCAACTTCTGGGGAGCTGGGAGAATTGCATGAAGAATCTTAAAAAGAAAATGGTCTTTGCTATATTTTTAAGGCTCTTAACTAGATGTCTATTGGCTTACATTCTCAGCATTATCTGACCTACCTGTATTTTTAACATGTATGTTAATAGACTGTCTTAGGCATAATTAACGGGGGAGGGGCCTCCCCCCGAAATTTGGAATTTATCTGTAAAGATTAAAGGTTAAATAAGATCACTTAGTTCAGAAAAGATTTTTTTTTTAGTGAAATAGCGTTCTAGTTGGCTATCTATCCCAAGTTCTAGATTGTTAGTATTCCATACCAACCAAATGTACCCAGCCTCCCCCTCACGAAATTATTTCCTGTAGTCTGTAGTCAATAATTAAATAAAAACTCCCCTTAGTTAATGTTTGAATTTTTCTGATTAATATAATAATACTTGCATATCTAATGGATTTAAAAATATTCACTTCATAACCGTGTTTATGAATCGTAAGTTTAGTTAGCATGTAGTCCAGTCACCTAAGACAAAAAAAGGGGCAAAGTTCGCAAAAAAACGCGTAATGCTGATTTTTTGGGGTGTTGTGCGGTATCACCCCAGTAGTGTGTACCCAATTAGTCAGCTTCGAAATACCTGTGCTAACTGCTCAACAGTCAAAAAACATTCAAATTTTCGGACATTCTTTTGTTTTTTGCTTATAGCTCCTAAACCGTGCCTCGTACAACAATTTGTATTCTTGGATTTTTTAAAGTAGATAAAATATAAAAACTTGTGATGCTAAAACAAACTTTTTAAGTAGAATAACTTCCGAGATACAGCTCTTCAAAGATTGGCTAATTTTCCCAAAAAGTGCAAAATTTAACTACCATGCGTGTTTGGAGGGATATGCAGGCCAAAATAATCATCTTACAAAATACTCTTGAGAATGAAAGTTATAGTAAATTTTATTAGCTATATTGTGCAATATAGGCCAAGTGGGTGGCTAGTTATCTTCCTTATTGGGACTGGCTGAGCCTGGCAATAGCAAGAACCATTACAGCACGTTTCAAACATTTTTTTTTCTCCATGTTTTATTACTTTTTGAGTGGACTGGGGGGTGGAGAAAGGGATAGATGGGGGGGATTTGGTAGTGGTTAAATGGGGGGGGGGGTCAAAAACCCACCATAACTAGTGGCGTTGGGTCCCCTGTGACCCATATTTTAAATTGATTGTTTTGGGCAATGTAATTTAAAAAAATAATTATTATTAACACTAATAGTTATTGAAATACTTGTCGTTCATTAAAATAATACAATACTTATCAAAATTACATAAAAAGTTCTTTATAAAAGTACTGAATTGAAGTTGAAGATGTGAAAATGAGAACGTTTACAAAATTCAAATTTATATAGTTTTTATTTCATAAGGAAAAATAAAAAAACTTAAGGCTTATATTAATTGCAAATAATGCAGACTATAGGCCCAGTGGGTGACTAGTTATCTTTAAAAACCAAACACCGTCCTTGTTGAGACTGGCTGAGCCTGGCGAATAGTATGGGGTAATGGTAAAATTGGGGGGGGGGGGGGGGGGTAATAAATATCGAACAGTGGTATCATTAATTGCAACATGCCACTCAATAAGATTGCGGTTCCACCGTCAATGTAATTACTGTAATATTTTAAATTTATTTTTTTCAACTCTTTATATGATTAACCCTAAATTACTTGCCTTGGGTCATATTGACCCGAATGTATTTGTTTGTTCGATCTTTGCCATTTAATTATTTCTAATTGTCTGCCACTGCCATTGTTATCTCCTTGCATTTTGTCGACAATGGAGTTTGTCCAAGATATCGAGAAATCCTAGGGTGTAAAAAATAAACCAGCTATGATTACTTTTTACAATTCTACTGAAGGAGGCATAGCCACAAATAACCAAATGTGTGCGAAATATAATGATGGGCGACGCACAACGAGATGGGCTTAGGCTATATATTTTCATTTGACCAATCTCAGTGCTAGAAGCGCATGTGTTGTTTACAAAAACATTACTGGATTCTGGAAAGGACATGGGAAGAAGAGCTTTTTGAAAGGCTTAGGTCATGCTTTAGTCAAGAATTATGACATCTCTTGGTCGCGAATTCTTTTTCTACCTAGGCTTCTCAAACAATAGATTAAGATATGTATGGACAAATAAATATGAAGGAGGAGAATGAAGCTGAATGAAAATGAAGAGGTATAGTTTTGTCCTTCCACTAAAGACAATAAACATTCTTCATTTTGTGACACATGTGGCAAATGTGTGTGGAAAGAACATTGTTCACAATTAATGTAAGCCTTGATTTTTTTATTTTTCCTTATTAAATTAAACCTATATAAATATGAATTTTGTAAACGTTCTCATTTTGACATCTTCAACTTCAATTCAGTACTATCTTTTTTAAATAAATTTACAATCGTTATCTTAATATAAATGCAAGTAGGCAACTGTTACAGAATAATTGAAAAATTTAAAGTATTAATATAATTATAAAACTAAAAATCCAGTAGGAATATCATAACATTTACTCCCTCCCCAGACTAATAAAAAATATGATTCTAAATATGGTTGAAGTGGATACTATATCAATTGCCTTTTTTCTTCCTCCCTATGAGGGGGAAAACCTAGCTTTTTCAATCAGCTGATTTTCCTCAGTTGCAGGGTGAAAGAATTATGTTTAATTTTTCATTGGTATTGAAATGTTGGTCTTCTTTTGTTAGTAATCCCATGCTTTCTTGTTTTCCCTCAAACACAATGGAAACCTGCATGGGCGTATATAGGAAATAATTTCGGAGGGGTCTGGGAAAATTTCGGGGGGGGGGGCTGAGACCATTTCCGGTGTATGGAATACTAACTATTTAGATCTTGTAGGAGTTTAGCCAAGTAGAACGCTATTACACTCAGAAAAGAATATTTGGTACTTACGTATTAGCGTCAAAGCAGGTTAAAGAGCCGGGTCTCAGAGAACTGGATCTACACCGTGTCAGAGATCTGGATCAAGGAGTCAAATCAGATTTCGCCAATATGGCGACGGGATTATCAACGATTTAGGTTAACTAGAGTTTTGATATAACCTTTAGCTAGCGAAAACGCGTAGCACTTATATTAATAGCATAATTGCTATGCGTTTCCGCTCGCTACGCTCGCTCAAGATTGTATCTAAACTCTACTCAATCCAACTCGTTGATAATATAGATCAAGGATGGTTTTTCGCTGGATAATGGACTGATAAACAATTTGGCATCGCTTCGAAAAAGTAGCTTTCATCCTAGCTATTCTGATGTCGCTATCTCGCACAGAAACTGAAATCGCGTACCAAAAAAAAAAAAAAAAGAAAAAAAAAAGAACAACAATTGCGTGGGTAAATAAAGCACAAATGAATTGCGTTAAAAAGACAAAGGGGATAAGATGGCTACTATAAACACAATAGATGATATCTCTGATAGTGAATGACCAATAGAAATGCGTTATCCATGATCCAGATCTCTGAACGAGACCCGCCTCTTTAACCTGCTTTGACGCTAATACGTAAGTACCGAATATTTTTTATGAACTAAATGATCTTATTTAATTTATTTTTAAGGGTTTTATAAAATGTTTACCGATCAAATCAAAATATCGGGGGGTTGGGGGGCTGCAGCCCCCCTTATATACGCCCATGGAACCTGAACGAAAAATAAGACAAAAAATATAGTAAATGAAGAGCAACATAAAACTGCCGATTTGTACCCAAAAAATGGGAGTGTACACAGCGGGATAGAAAAGCAGGGGATAAATCAGCCGAAACTGAAGGTTGACGACTGGGAAGTCGCTATAGTCGACTGGAAAATTGCCAAGTAAAAGGAGACAAATGTAATAAGGAAAGGCTGAGGGTAGATGAGAACTCGATAACAAAGTTAGGTAGATAAAAAGCATACAAAAAATCTACGAACTGAAATCTAAAACTGGAATAAACCTAGAAAAGGTGTACAATTTCGCCATTGTTATAAGGGATTGAATGCTGGTCACGAGAGAGAGAGTGAGAGAGTTAGTCAAATCAGGACCTTGGCCAAGAAACCTGTTTTTTTATTTTATTTTTTGAATCAGAAATATGAAGGAAACACAATGCTTCGCTTTTTTTTCTCTGATTCGCCTTCAATTCTCTCACAGTTTCAAGCTAAAGTGAGCATTATCATCTATAGAG
Organism: Gonocerus acuteangulatus; assembly: GCA_946811695.1. Classification (NCBI taxonomy): domain Eukaryota; kingdom Metazoa; phylum Arthropoda; class Insecta; order Hemiptera; family Coreidae; genus Gonocerus; species Gonocerus acuteangulatus. Next base: position 44,974,889 of record OX328131.1, read on the forward strand.
AATTCAATGTCCGATTTCAAGGGCGAATCCCGGATCTCATAAGTCACTGGTATAAATTGAAATTGAAACGTTAAATTTCAATTGAATACTTTTTCAATCAGGCTTATGAATCAGCATTCCATAGAGTAAACATTCGCCTTTGCTATCATGAAGCACTTTTAGAACTTTGACTTGTATTTTCCAACATCCGGATTTCGTGATACGCCCTTTCTCTTCCCAGGTCCTGAAATGTTTCAAGGAGAGTACTACTGCTTAGCACTTTTGATGATGAGGAAAGTTGAAAAGAATAGTGGGAGGGTTGATTTGGAAAAGTAAAGCGATCAACACAGGATCCAAGCCAGACCAGTGTGACCATTTATAGAAGTAGACTGGCAATGTCTATCTGAGAGAAGTGATGTGTAATGCGGAAGGAGTGGGGATGAGTGTGTGCTGTAGATAATGTTCTCATAAGGTTGAGAGTGTGACAGACCTATCGATTTTTCTTGTGTTCTTGATCACCTACCCGTCGGCGTTCTATAATAGCGTTATTCTCAGCATAGTACCAATTACACGTCCGCCTAATCAACAGAAACCCTCTCCACTTTAATCCTCTTATTCTGTTTTATCTATATCCCTTCTCTCTGGATACTACCTCTTCGTATTTCTCCCTCTTGCTTTCTCCAACTCCCCCTCCCCCGAAGTTCTCTGTCTCTCTTGCTACATTCCTTGCCGTTCAGGTGATAATTCAAGGAATGGCTGGGATTCGGCTAAGAGAAAAACTTCACATCTTCAGAAAAATCTATATTGCGATTGTTTCGGGTTGCTCATTGACAGCTAAAAAAAAATATACACAATTACAAACGAGAATAATCAAAACAGTACAAAACATTTTTTTTTCTTCTATAACATGATGACAATAGATTAAGTCACAATTTTTTAAGTGTATATTTGGTAAACAAAGGTTTTTATATGAACAAATTAATCAGTAATTTTATACAAAAATTAATCGTGTGTTACAAACAAAAATTAACAAAGGCCCAAAAATTGTACTTCAGTAGTTAATGTGCATTCGTCTTGCCATTTTCTTGTATATATATATATATATATATATATATATATATATATATATATATATATATATTTCACGTATTCTTGTTTCTTTTCATGGCCGGGGGTCGATGAAGCAGTACACCTTTCGTTCTTATTCATCTACTTTAGTTGTTACTAGCTGTTACCCGGCGTGCTATGCTACACCTATTTTCTGCATCTATAAAAGCAAATCTAAATTAGAAACCAAATAATTCATATTAAAATCTAATAACGCAAATCTGTAACTATTTGGGTTCATTGTTTCGAACTCGTGATTTCCGATCATAGACGACCATATGACTCTCCCCGCGTCAAGACCTACCTGTGTGCCACGTTTGGTCAAAATCGGACGAAGGGTGTGGATTTGTATAAGGAACAAACATACAGACAGACAGCTAGTAGAGGTTTTTGACTTAGCCTACGAGACTTCCCGTATCAAGAGCTACCACTATTCCAAGTTTGGTCAAAATCGGTCAAACGGTGTGGATTTGTATAAGGAACAAAGAGACAAACGGACAAACATACAGACACGTGATGTATATATATATATATATATATATATATATATATATATATATATATATATATATATAGATTTTTTGTGACATGTTTCGTGCCTTTGTGTCGCACCTCTTCAGGGGCTTTCCTATGCAAAAATGCTTATTTTCATTTCTCTACATCAATTTACTTTTAAACAAGTAATATTTTATTAAAAATTCTTATCCTACCTTATCAAGAAGTCCTCTCTTCATATATACTGGCTTGAGTCAGGCACAATACTGACAAGTCATGTGGGGTAATGAATATGGCCGTATCCTATCGATTCTTTCAGCTGTTAAAATTTTATCGATTATTGGTAAAATAGTTCATGGGGTTTAATTTATAATACTATGGAAAATTTGATGGACATTTTTTACATATTTTTTTTTTTATTCATGGCTGTTTTTGAGTTTTTAATTATATAATTATGTTCTTTGATCTTCCTTTTTAAAGTGTTCCTTTCTTTATTTAAAATATCAACGTCTGTAAAATTAAAATTATGTCTTTTATTTATTGCGTGTTCCGTCAATGTTGTCCTGTTCTCGTTTGTGTCTATGCTTTTAGCATGTTGTACAATTCGTTTTTCTAATAGTTGTGCTGATTCCCCAATATAGCATGCGTTGACATCGTTACTACGAACTTTGTATCTATTGTTTTTTGTGGCTGTCGGTTTGAATTTGTCTTTAATATTGCTAAAATTATTTTCAATTTTATTACTATATTTCCAACCTATTTTACCCACGTCTTTACATATTAGTTTCAGTCTATTAGCTATTGTCTATTAGCTGTCCTGTTTCCTCTTTTGTACTAATATATGTTCATTTCATGCAGTTTCCTTTTTTGAATATTTATTTTCGATAAAGAAGTTTTTAATATTGGTCTGTACTAACATTCGTTTTTTCGCGTTTGTCTGTGATTTGGCAGGATTGTCGTTTGGATTTCTTTTGCGCTTTTTATTACCATTAGTATCCTTATTCAAAAAAGTTGAATCCAATTTAACTTTTTTTATGTGAAATTGACTCTACGTTAGCATTAGAATATTTTCTTTTTCTTTTTCTTTTGCATTCTATATTATTAACAAATTCCTCGGAAATGTTAAAAATTTCAGGGTTATATTCATATTTATCTAGCTTTTTTGGGCAAAATATAACAAATAAAGTAGTTGAATAAGAACGAAAGGTGTACTGCTTTATCGACCCCCTGCCATGAGAAGGAACAAGAATAAGTGAAATATATATCGGGTCAGCATTCAGAAGAATTTTTATATATATATATATATATATATATATATATATATATATATATATATATATAAATATATATATATTTAATTGTTTATTCAGCTTCAGTTTAATTGTTTATTCCGTTAGTCGTACCTTTAACTGCAGATATCTCTTACTCGCTAACCTATTTTATCTCTTTATCATTAATTGGGTAAAGGTGTGAATTTATTTGGGCGTGTAACAGCACGGTTATTACGCCCTAGAATCTTTTTATGTCTGTTTCATATTTGTGTTTTTCACATGTGAAAGCCCTTTCCGCGTATTTTATTTATTCTTCTTTCCTTTTTTTCTTTATATTATTTTTTGATTGATTTTCGATAACTTACAGCATTCTGTATGCACCCTGGATTTTTAAGAGTTGAATCATTTTGTCCATAGTTTATAATTTTGTCTATCATTTTGACAATATTTAGGAGCCCCTGCTACATTCCGAGGCATATTTAGTTGCCTGAGCATTATTTCATATTCTGGACGTTCCTCTATTATATGGCATATCGTTAAAACTTAGATCAGTCATTGGTTCTCTCACTAACTGTCCTTTGGGATAGATTTCTTTAAAATATGTATGAGTATTTTCCATATTCTTTGGAGTATCTGGGGGCGAGGTTAGCTCAGTGGCAGAGCACCGGACTAATAAGCTGGAGAGGCCTGAGTTCAAATCCCGAGTAAGCACTAAAGATTTTTTCGTCTACTGTCTTAGTTCTTGGGTTGCATTCGGCCTCCCTGGCCGTCCCTAGGCCAACCCAGCCTTTAATTAATTTAATAATGGGTACCTTGGTGCTAATGACCCTAGCAGTCGAAGCAGCAAGGGGAAAATAAGGCGGTCGGAGCATAGTACTGACCACACTATCTCCCTAGTGTGCCCCTCAAGGCCCTCGTGTCCTGTTACGGGATTGATTTTTTTTTTTTTTTTTTTTCCCTATCGCCTCTAAATTAATTCGCTTATGAGACCTTCCTTAAAACGATTAAAGGTGTTAAAATGTTTGAATTATTCACACAAATCCTTTCATCTAAATCAATTTTATGAAGGATTCACTGGAATAAAAATTAAAAATATTATTTATGCATAGCTGTTAAAAATTTCGCATATTTTTTTGGATCACTTGTTGACTTATTCGCTGCAAGTTCAAAATTTTCTCAAACTCGTTTCTTGAGTGAGTATGGAATGCTTTGGCGAAGGGGATTTTGTACGTGAATACGCTACATTAGGCTGAGAGGAAGCACTAAAGCACTTGGAAAGCACTACTCTCAATAATGTGATTGATTGTCAGTGTAATTAGGGCCGACTTAGAATCGAGTTTGCTATCGATACAGGAGGCTGATGGAAGCCTTGTCTAGTTGAGAGATCGTTACTGAACGCCTCTTAAGACTAAAGGCGTTGCTCTCCATCTTCTTCCTGAATCATAGGGCTCAATAGGAACGAGCAAGAATAATACAAATAAAACAATTAAAAGGAAAAAAAAAAGAAAAATAGTAATAATAGAGTAACTGCGCATGTGCAATTATACCGGTAAAAGACCGCGGGATGGGAAAGACAGAAAACTTTACTTATTCTATGCTAAAGCACATTTGAAGGCTTGACCCTTACGACGGCAACCCGACCAACCTTAAACGACCATGGAGCGTAGTCCGATTCACCCTTCTAGTTCCACAGGACGGCATTAAAATAGCTGAGCCTCCTCTGCCAATCTCCTCCCATTGCTTTCGTTATTATTTTCTTTAAATCGTTTTTCCGTTATTTTTTTCTATAAATCGTTTTTCCGTTATTTTTTTCTTTAATTTGTTTTTCCGTTATTTTTTTCTTTTAATCGTTTTTCGTAATTATTTTCTCATTCTGGACTTCGGACCAGACAACGGCAGGCTTAAACACGTTTAAGCTTTAAATTTTGTTTTTATTTTGTATACAACGTTTTGAAATTTATTTATTTTCTAAATAAGTAATATCAAGTCAAATATCTCGGCATTGGTATAATATATATGGAACATGATTTCTATGTACACATCAATTGATAAAACACAAGTAAGGCCCTTCAGGGGGCCCGAATCATTCAAAGTGACCGGGTAGCAAAGGGAAACCCTCATTAAGCTCAAAATGAATTTTTAAGAACTCTAGCGGATTTAAGAGTGACTAGAGCTTACAAAACATACCGCCAGATATCGCGAAAAGCTGCCACAGCGGTGGATTTCAGCTCCAAAGCGAAGAAATGGCTTTTTCACGAAAGGTCACGGTGCTTGCCGCCCGTTGTGACGAAAGAGGCTGTCAGTCTTGAATGGGTTAAGTGTGGCTCTGTTGCCCACTACAAACGGAAGAGGAGATTCAGCAGTCCAAGTTCCCTACTAATACGATGTGACTTAGATACACGCGTGGGCTGGTCAGGCGAATGTGTATCTTGCATTGGAGTAATGAAATAAAAAAATCAAGATATTTCGCGCTTGATCCTCAAAAATATAGAAAAAAAAAACGTCCAATCCAAGCCGCGATATATTAGAGTCTTTGCTTGTAATGTTTCTTTCTGGTTTGATTTGGAACGCTTAAAATGGAACAAAACCAACACTTCCAAAACTTCATGCACCTTTTTCATCTGCCGAGGTTGGCGTATCGAAATCATATCTTTAATGAGAGGTTTTTGGTGGTTGACAGTCCGAAACACTGGGGGATTTTTTTTTTCTGTTTAATGTGTTCTCAACAACTATGAGGTCATGAAACACAGGATTATAGGTGGATATTTATATAGAATAATTTTATCGGTGCCACGCGAAGTTAACAAGAAGATGTGAGGGGATAGGAGCTAATAATTTTATTTTAAAAGTTTTTATTTATTTTATTTAATTATTTTTTGTTATTATTACTTTTTTTTAAATGATATTTCGATGGCCTAGACCAGGGGTCCCCAACTACGGCCCGAGGGCCACATCCGGCCCGCGGACAGATTTTGTCCGGCCCGCGGAGAGCTAGCATACTTGAAAACTCCTTTTAGAGAACATATTTTTTATAGCAAATTAAATTTAGTTTACTGAAGTATTTTAATTTTATATTGAATAATTATTAATATGACATCTACATTGATATGGTCATGGGCTAACTACTCATAACATTGTTGTAGGCTTATTGTTATTGTTTTTGTGATAAGTTGGATAAAGAAACACAGAATTGAAATGAGTAAAGATATGTATAATATGCAGAAAATTTAACTTCAGTATATAATAACTAACAAATTATTGAAATGAATCCAACTAACATTTTATACATTTTAAATGAAAACATAACTTATAACAAGCATAATGACATATGAAATACTAATGAGATTTATGTAATTGAGATTTTCCACTGACAATAGTTTGTAGTTGTGGACTAATTTTACTTGTACCAATTATTAAAAGAGATTTAAGATGCTCATCAGTTAATTTAGATCTGTAAACATTTTTTGTGTACTTCATTTTGGAGAAGGTCTTCTCACACAAATAAGTAGTACCAATAAGGTTTTGGCCCTCGGAACCTACTGGAGTAATCAGTATGGCCCTAAGGCTGGGAAGTTTGGAGACCCCTGGCCTAGACTGAAAACCTCGTATCTAAAAGAAAACTTAATAACTTTTATACGTTATTAAATGGATAAGATTCTATTTGACAATCTTTGAGTGTCAAAGAAACTCTTATCTTACTCGTCCTGGACTATATCGCCGAAGACACAAACCTTGGGGGCTTCTCAGTAACCATAATATCCATTTATTTAGGTATAAAAGTTAATTAATTTTATTTTTGAGATACAAGGTTTTCATTCTAGGCCATCGATTTGGTGATTTGATTTAAATATATATATATTTCTTTAATGATATTTACTAAGGCTTTCATTACTTAGAGTTTAATATATTTATACACACACACACGCACGCACGCACGCACACACACACACACACACGTCTTATTTATTTATATATTTTTAGATATTATTTATTAATTCTGTTGACGTTAAGAATTGGAACAGCTTATCAATCTGGTTGGGACGATCCGCTAAAATTTCGTCAATTTTATCTGATAGCTGGGCTTCTCTTCTTTGTTTATCATAGCTTTTGCAATTTATTAACAGGTGTTGAACGGTGGTTATTTGATTACATTTTTCACAAAATGGAGGGGCGCCTCGGGTCATCAGATATGAATGGGTAATTCTTGTATGGCCAATCCTTAGGCGAGTCAGGTAGCATTCTTCTTTCTTAGTTGGTCGAATTGATGTTTGCCAAGGTGTTACTGGGTTTTTTATCATTCTCAATTTATTCTCAGTTACAGTGTCCCAGGTTTGTTGCCTGTAATTTTATGCTTAACATAGCTCAGAACGTCACCTTGAGGAATCCTATAGTATTCAGTTCCTTCTATAATTGCCTTTTTAGCCATCTCATCAACCTGCCTGGTATGCCGCAATGACTGGGAATCCAGACAAATATCACATTTTGATTTTGACGGTTTAGATGCGCAAGTGATTCCATGATCTCTATTATCAGTGGATGCTTGGCAAATGGATTCTTCATAGCTATCAGTGATGATAGTGAGTCTGTGTATATAGTAATATTGCTATAATTTGGGGTTATTATATTAAGAGCCTTGTTGTTAGCTAATAATTCGGCCGTGTAGATGCTGCAGTAAGGTGTTAATGTGAACATGTATCCTTTATCTTCTGAATAAATAGCAGAACCAACACCATTTTTGTCCTTCGAGCCATCCGTATCTTGACCTTCTGGGGACTCGCCTTTTAGTTTTCTAAATTCAGTTAGCAGAATGAGCGGATCTATGTCTTTTTTTTTATTAAAGTTGGTAAGACTTACAGGCGAAACTGGCTACAAGCCGATCCATACCCGATGTAAACAGCTTGACAACTTTCGACCTGAACAAAACTTTACGTACTAACACATTGTGCGAATGGGAACAACATTGGTTGAGAAGTACTTCCAAACTAAGGGAAATTAAGAATACGACCAAAGCCTGGGTAAAAGAACAATTCTCTCGACGAGACGAAGTTATTTTATCCAGGCTTCGGATAGGACACACCCTACTTACCCATTCGTACTTACTAGACAGAAAAGAAATACCCACATGTCGAATATGCAACAGAACACTAACCGTCAAACATATACTAACTGACTGTAGACAACGTAGCAACCTAACCATTCCTTACGACTTACATGACTTACTGTCGGAAGGTAGCCCGTACACACAAACAGTACTAACACATTTAAAGCATGAAAACATCTATTCAAAAATATAACGTACGTTTTAGGCAAATATTTTTATTTCCTTTTTATTTTTATTCTATATACTGATTTTGATTAATAATTTTTGTTAGTTTACATATTTTTTTTTTTTTTTTTTTTTTTTTTTTTTTTTTTTTTTTTTAAGGACAACTGATCATTCGTAGATTTGACTCAAACTAACTGCCTTTAATTCTGTCGTTTTAATGAGCTCGTCGCCTCCGTTGCGATACTCATAATAAATAAATAAATAAATAAAGTTGGTAAGAGAAAGGTTCATTTTAGGTACAGTCAATGTCCAAGGCGGCTTTGAAGCGGAGACGTTGTGGATCATATTTTGGGTATCAATGCTTAATTCAGTGATGATCTCAGTAGTTCTGACGGCGAAGGGTTTTCTATTGTATGGATAGGAGCGGTTAGGGTTGCAATTAAGATATTGATTGAGTGGGTGGAGAGGGGGTGCATTTATGCCGATGTAATTTGAGAGAATAATTTGTTGTTGTCGAAAATGAAGTCGGTTGATACTGGGGGATTTGTAATAGGCAAATATCCTGAAGACCAATTAGGGTTTCCACTAATATATTTTATACATAAGTAAATTAATAAATTCGGGTTTTTCGTTAAGGGTTATATTATTATATGACATGCATTAAGAAAACTCTCTTATAAAACACAGGCTAGAATGCCATGTTAGATTTGATAACAGAATATATTGTATTCTGCCTTTTGATAGCAGGATATATCAAGTATTATCTCATCTCATCTCTGGATCCTTTCCATGAAAATAATGTTAAATATAATTCCAAAGTTATTAGCGAGAGTTCACTTCTTTTGAAAGTGGGATTTGTGCTTTGAAAGGAAAATAAGCTTGAGTCGCTATCAACCGACTAGAAGGGTAGATAAATAATCAGGCATTTCATTCTACCGGAGTAAAAGACATAGAGAAGCCGCATCAAAGCGAGCAGCCGTGGTCCTCTCTGGTAGGATTTTCAGGGGAGCAATTTCTCATAATTCAAAAGTAATTCAGTTCGTATGTTCTATTGTAATGAAGGCTTTATTATTTTTTTGTTTTTTGTAGGTCGGACGGTCCTTTTAAAATAGACGTCTGTTCATTTATCTTTTGGCGGATGAATCATTTATACTTGGGATTATACCTCTTTCTTTTGGTTTTAGCCGTGGATTGGAATTTCTTTTATAGCTTTTAGTCACTGTTCCGTGAGTAAAAACCAGCTGATGACTTTGTTCCCAATCGCTGCTTGGAGATAAGAAAAAAATATTGCCATGTAAATTGAAGTAGCCTCCGGAAAATTGCCTGTTTATATTTTAATAACGGAACGTTTTCGATGTCATCGCCTCATCCTCAGTGTCCTATAACTAAGAGAGGTTTACCAAAGCCTTTTCCCGATTGATTGTACCCAGGTTTTTGTGGACAGTTTTTTTTTCATCCTAAGCAAGTATGATGAACATTCACCAGCAAACCAACGCTAAATGTAACTATACTACACACATGCTACTTGAGAAAAAATATATGTTCATATTGGAAAGAGGGTACGTAGATGAATTGTTGTAAAGGAGAAATAAGTGGGTTTTATGTTATGTTAATATTTTAAATTATTTTTCTTCTGTGAAAATGGGTTAGTGACCGAAGCCATTTAGACCGAGTCATGATAAAGAGGAATAAATAAATACGTTTTTGGTTTGAGGTGAATATCAAAATGACAAGGTGTTTTAATAAGTTTGACCTAAAATTTTTCTTTTGAAAAAATATCAAATTACAATATTTATATTATAGAAATAGTGGCCCGCAATAAAGTTGGCGACCAATTTAAAACATCTTGTTTACCGTATTATAGAGAGTGATTAGCCGACTTTTGAAATACATACAGTGGGTCAAAAAATTATTCATACACTTAATTTATTGGCCCAAGGATGAAAAAAAATGGTCGAAAATTCCCACAAGTATTTTATTGGCAAAACGTTTTCAGGGACTAAGCCCCATTTTCAATGCCCTGTGACACAATACAGTAATTAAAACAGGTTCAATTTAAAACAGATTAAAATAACAAAACAATAATAACAAAAAACAATCGTAAAACCTGAGACTACATATTAAAATAACATAAAACCCCATTTTGTCCAATTATTTAGAAGTCAAGTCAATAAAAAGTTAAAACACACATTCAAATAATAAATACTTTCATTCTATCACACAAACACACTTGCAGGAATAAAAAATAAAATTGTGTGATAGAATGAAAGTATTTATTATTTATTGTTTGAATGTGTGTTTTAACTTTTTATTGACTTGACTTTTAAATAATTGGACAAAATGGGGTTTTATGTTATTTTAATATGTAGTCTCAGGTTTTACGATTGTTTTTTGTTATTATTGTTTTGTTATTTTAATCTGTTTTAAATTGAACCTGTTTTAATTACTGTATTGTGTTGAAACCGAAACACATCCCATAAACAGGGAAACATGTACGTAACTGTAGTTCCACTCGGGACCGCCAGAAGGTAGTTAAGTCATGGTCGAATTATATGCTGTTGTTACCTTCGTTCTTTAAGGCGATTAAATCCTAATTCCTGGTAAATGAAAGTAAAGTATATATTCTACATACTCTTAATATTCTATTATTTTCTGTCATTTACACCCTTTTCAATTGTACGTTTTATACAACTGCAATATTTTTTTTACTCTCCTGTAAAATTGAAGGTTTTGCATTTACGTAGTAAGGTCCATAAGTTTCCGGCCTGTCCTGCTTCCCCTCCTTCAAACGTGCCGGGACCTGCACGCCTATGCAGGTCCATGCCTGCTCACTCCATACCCATCGCTCGCACTTCCTCAGTCTTGTCAGTCAGTGTCCAGCCTTGAAGGAAAATCCCCATTTTTACAATGTTCAAACTCGAGTACCGTGCGGTAATTAAATTCTTTTGTAAAGAGGGTCTTACTTCTGCGCAAATTAAAGAGCGCTTGGGCTGTGTATACGGGCAGTCCTCCCCCTCGTATTCCACAGTGAAAGAATGGGCAAAATTATTTAAGTTAGGGAGAGAAAGTCTAGAAGATGACCAACTTCCCGGTCGCCCATTGGAAGCTGTCACTTCTGAAACAATCCAACATGTGGAATCTGAATTGCTGTCTGACCGGCGACTAAAAACCAAGAAAATAGCAGCGAGGTTAGGGCTTTCAAAAACATTGTTTTGAGGATCATCAAAGAACATTTGGATATGAATAAGGTTAGTGCAAGATGGGTTCCAAAAATTCTTTCAGCTGCTCAAAAACAGGAACGAGTTCACTGCTGCAATGAATTTTAGCGCGAGTATAATGCCGACCCAAGGAATTTTTTGGACTCAATTGTAACTGGGGATGAGACAATGGTTCTATATTATGACCCACTCAGCAAAAGAGAGTCCATGGAATGGAGAAGACCAGGAGAAGCGCCTCCTTTAAAGGCAAAAGTCACGCAGTCAACAAAAAATGTAATGGCCACAATTTTTTGGGACTGTAAAGGAATACTACTGATAGATTTTAAAGAAAGGAATACCACAATGAATGGTGAGTATTATGCAGCCCTACTTCACCGGCTACGAGACGCCATTAAAGAGAAGAGGCGAGGAAAGTTAAGCAGAGGTGTCCGCCTCCTTCACGACAATGCCTCTGTCCACACAGCATTGATTTCCAAGGCCGCTGTGAAGGACTGTGGATTCCAAGAAATCTCTCATCCACCCTACAGCCCAGACTTGGCCCCTAGCGATTTCTACCTTTTCTCAAAGTTAAAATCTGACCTTCGTGGAAGGCTATTTAATACCGACGAAGAGCTCCAAGCAGCAGTGGAAGAACATTTTTTTAACATAGAAGAAAATTATTTTTTTCTATAGAAATATTGCCAGAGCGTTGTGTTAAGTGTGTTGAACTTAGAGGAGAATATATTGAAAAACAGTAAAACCAGTTTTTTTCTTTCACCTTTCCTTCTATCCCAGGCCGGAAACTTTTGGACCTTACCTCGTACGTCACTTTCTTCTTTTCGATCAATTATTGCCTCTCATCTATATATATAAAAATCACGTGTCTGTCTGTTTGTTCCTTATACAAATCCACACCGTTTGACTGATATTGACCAAACTTCGCACATAGATACGTCTTGATCCGGGAAATCTCGTGTATACTATTTTTATGCCAGTTATAATACTTCCGATAAGCTTATTTTTTACAGTTTAATTATGTATTTACGTGTTCCCCTGCTCTCCTCATTAGTGAAATGCCAGAAATATAATACATATGATATAAATCAAAGTAATATGTGATACCATCAAAGTGAAAAATAAATTCAATGCTATGATGAGAGGTGATATGATACTAAATAACGCTTTCGAGAATAGTATGAAATGACTGAAATAACTTGAGGAGTTGAAATTAAACTAAACGCCCCTGATTTCATAACTCGGAGCATGAAAAAAAAGTTATAAAGCTTTGATTTTGAGAGTGGAATAACGAGTGCATTCTATGTTAATTAATTCCCACTCAAAGCTCATTTACAGAGATGACTTGCCTCATTAAATCCGGCTCGTCAAGTGGAATATTCTGCTCCAACTTTCAGATAAATGTTTGTTCCTATCGACATGACTAATTGATGATTCTCCGAACAAATTGTCATTCATATGGAGCTAATTTAGTTTATAATTTATTTCAATGGTACATTAAATCGCGAACGATTTCCTTGATTCTTGAGTATTACGGTAATATCTCAGGGGTAGCACAGTTGTAGTGCAGGTCGGCAAAATGAAGGATTTTTAAAACTGTCCCCCCCCAGTCTTGCTGTATTTCTCGGAAAGCTAGATAATAATAGAAAATCACTGTAATCAGGTAACGGAGGTAAAGATGTGTATCATTCAATGTATTCTTATTCCTGTCTTATTTTATTCCTGCATTGACAGTCCAGGCAGAGGAGATTTTTGGGTAATGTGCTCATGTATGGGTTATTTAAATCAGAAGGTCCCAACAAAATTTTGCGTTTCAACAATTATAAATAAATAAAATCTGTAAAATAAACGTGATATAATTGTGCGTGAAATAAAAATAACTGAGGTACTTAGGTGTTACCTTCACCTCAGGTTTGAGTGGTGGGTCTCGATCGTCGCCTCTAGCACTGTTCAGGATTATTTTGGGCGAGGGCTTGCGAAGTAATTAAATTATTTCAAGCCACTCTGGAGGTAGTGTAGTACTGTCTGAAAAGTGGCTTTAAATATCAGAATCATTCAGCAGAATAATGTACTTGAATTGAAAGAGACCACGTTGTACACAACGTGGACACTGGCCTGGGGCCGATTCTGTTCCGAGTGCAGGTTACCAGGAGGCGTGCGGAAACTTGAAAAACATTTTATTATTCATGCTTTATGAAAAAATGTCATAAGATAATCCACTCGAAGAATGTAAACTCCTGAAGTCTCCAGCAATGAAAAATTATCGAATAGTGCGAAACATTTTTGATCGGAGCCAACGGAGATTCCCGACTAGAGGCGATGCTTGCCGATCATATCCCTCATTCCGCTGCTCCGAGCCCCAGCGATCTCAGCGGCCGACGGGGGCAGTGCGCCCCCCGCGGCCGGACTCGTTGCAAGTTACTCAGTCTCGGTTCGACGACGGAATGATCAGGAGGTACTGAATAGTGCGCGGACCTAACACCGTGAGTAATTCTCATCAGAATCGCATGAGATTTTTACATAAAAAAAATCCTGAAAAATAAATAAAACTCATCCTTCTCCACCCTATTTTCTTTACTTATTTTCCTTAAATAATATATACATAAAAAACAATTAAAAAATAGATTTATATAATGTTTATTATTTTTTCAGGGGTTCTACATACATTTTTTAGAGACTGATAAATACACATTATTTTTTCTATTTTTATTTTCTTGAAAAAAAAAAGGAAAGATAGTTTTCATGTTTTCATTACAAGTGCGAAAAATATATAAATAAAGACATTAAAATGTTCTATACGTTTACAATGTTCCGTAAGACCTTATACTACACCTTACATCACTCAACTTGTTTCCTATGTATCATCAACTGCAATTAGAATGGAATAGATTATAAGATTTCATGAAAAATGTATGAATTAACTCCTAGGAATTGTTCCAAAGAATTATTTACGTAAATTAACAAAAATGTTATTAGATACAACAAGCAAATTATAATTAAAATCTTCAGGACAAATTAGTTAAATTGTATACATTCTAATCTTTAATCCTACTTCAAAAGACTCATTTTCATAATATTTCTTCGGCCCGTTTGGGGGTCTAGGATAACTTATGTACACATTTATTTGAAAACTTCCTTATTTTATTTTCGTGCCCGAAATGTTTCATGTGTTATTTTTTCGTTCCTCTTCAGGAGCTCTTCTTGTGAAGAAGCCCATGCTAGTTATTAGGAGGGCGGCCTAATATTCCCATAAAAATATTTATTGTATATTATATTGATGTAATATACATTGAAAATTTAATAAGCGTTACTACTTATACGATTATTAATAAAATAAGGTAAAATCATTACACTTCTCCTGCTCCTAATGGCCCATAATGTATACCGAGCTTCGTTTCTAGAAAGTAAATGTAACGGCTCTTACCGTCAAATTATTAATTTTTTACTGGAGAGACCCCCAACAACTAATCGTAATTTTTTGGTTATTTCCTTAGTATCAAATTTTCAAAAGTTGGGGAAAATGTATGCCGCTTTAATTTCCAATAAAGCAAAAATTTCGCCCAGTAGTTTGTTGAACTACTGGTCGGTTTCAGATTAAACTCCACTCGTCATGGACTAATTCTGATCAAAGAGTTAGTTATAATGTATACTAAGTTTCCGGATGAGGGGACGAACTTTGTGATCTGCTATCATGTTAACAGATTTATATATATATATATATATATATATATATATATATATATATATATATATACATATATATATACATATATATATATACATATATATATATATATATATATATATATATATATATATATATATAAATACATATATATATATATATATATATGTATATATATATATATATACATATACATATATATATATATATATCAGTCCGTAACAGGCCACGAGGTCCCTGTGGGGCCGATACTCTAGAGATATCTGATTCATGACCATACGGCACACTAGGGAGATAGTGTGGTCAGTACTATGCTCCGGCCGCCTGATTTTCCCCTTGGCTGCTTCGACTGCTAGAGTCATTAGCACCAAGGTACCCATTATTAGGCTGGGTTGGCCTAGGGACGGTCAGGGAGGCCGAATTCACCCCATGAATGAAGACACTAGAAGAAAAAATCTTTAGTGCTTGCTCGGGATTTGAACTCAGGTCCTGCAACTTATTAGTCCAGTGCTCTACCACTGAGCTAACCTCGCCCGGATATATATATATATATATATATATATATATATATATATATATATATATATGCATATGCATACATACATACATACATACATAAATACATACACACACCCATCCACTCATTGGTGTGGCGTAGTAGTTATAATAGATTGAATTAATTTTTTACTCATTATTTTGATACAATCAAACTAATATTTACCAATCATAAAATCTTGAGTGTTAAGGCGAGAGCACTCCGCGCCAAAGCTCGTGGGCTCGATCCCCTCTATGGGGTGCTGGCTTTTCTTTAGAAAAAAGAAAAGGAATCAGCCCAATCCTGGCTAGAAAAGAGCGGTAACCTATAAATAACCCGTCCCAGAATTCTTAGTTAATAATAATGGACGTTAAAATTAAAATAAAATAATTATAGAATCATATATTAGGATGAATCGTCTTCGTTGCGGATGCTCATAAATAATTTTAAACAAAAAACAACATATGAATGAAATCATTATAAAAAGTAACAGATAAAAAAATAAAAAGGAAGCAAGAAATACTTTCACGTATTTCTGTGAGTGGTAAAATTGTAAGTTATATATATATATATATATATATATATATATATATATATATACATATATATGTATATATATATATACATATATATGTATATATATATATATATATACATATATATGTGTATATATATATATATATATATATATTTTTGTTAAAAATGATAATATTATAACAGAATATACAGTAAAATTATAATAGTATGGTCGTGAACAAAAAAAAAAAAAAAATAAAAAATATAACGTCGAATAGAATGCATTATCTTTAAATCGAAACAATGCGCCATGGACCGAATATCAAACAATATTCGATCGATGAATTCACTTATACCGCGATCTATTAGGAATTAGTCAAACTCAAGACAAAATAAAAAAACAATATGATCACTGGTCAAAAATTATATTGCTTGACCAACAAAGAAAGTCAACTAATTCAAAAATAAGGCGAATTAACCGTTGATGGCATTAAAGCCACAGATTTAAGTTGTTTTTTTAATCTTTATCGATATTTAGACCATTAGCACCGGCTTATCTCGTAAGCGGGACTCGAACTCGCGTCTTCCACATTAGAATCGAGGCTCTTGTTGCTAAATATTGTATTATTTCATGTTACTGGTATTAAATATAATACAGTTGTTAAATGTTGAAAAATAACTTACAATAATTCCTGATTACTATCTACGCCCTGCGTATAGCCAGGTTTTTGTTTACTTTAGTCCCTGGAAATGTGCAGCCTTTTAATTTCTACTTTACTTACCTCCCTTTACATGCCAGGATAGGAATGATGGCTTCCTTTTATCGAAAGAAAAACCACCACCCCTATTGAAAACCGAAAACGTACAGTTTCTATAATTTATGTAACTTACAAAGTTTTATCAAATGATATCGTTATTTATAACGAAACCACATATTACGACCAAATGCAAGGTTAAATGCACTTAGTTTTCTTATTTATATTTCAACTCTATATCTATTTCATACTGCCTTTGATTGTCGAACTGTGGTTTTTATCATAATTCTTGAAAGGTTATAATAATAAATGAACATCACTCATTACGTCATGTATTCATCATCACAGGATCCTCGTTGTGTAACTGTGATTGTACACGGGAGCTATTGTTCCTATATATAGTCATAGTTTGCATGGAACCTAAATTGTTCATAGAAACTGTAGTGATTATATTTCATATTGTATATAGAAACTGTTTTTATGTCACTTTTATTTTTATATGTTTGTCCTTAAAAATTTATTGTTTTGACAACGTTTTTTTATTTCTAGCTGTTTGTTAGATTTGTATAATTAGATAGATATGTAAAATTGTATAATTTTACTATTATGTAGTCGGAATTATAATTATTTTGTAACATGTTAATTATTATGGATTTATAATTATGATGTAATTGGATGAATATATATTTCCATTTTATATCTGCATCGCCTTCCTTGCAGGTGCTCACAAATTAATAAATTAAAAAAACTTTCACCAGCGATTTTACAAATTACGACAATGTTTTGAGCCCGGTTATTCACATGTTACCAACCACTTATATGCAGGATACGGGGAATAAATACTAACGAAAAGAAAAATCATTCACTTCCAAATCTAAAACGTTCTACACTTTAAGGTCCAGATAAGAAGAATTAAAATACAGAATTCGAAATGTTGCGCTCGTAAAATGTTGAGGTTTTTAAAGCTGAGAATGTACTTAGGTAATTTATTAAAAAAGGTTTATCACATAGAGCGAAAGATAAAACACGAGAAATTCCATTGTATTATCTGCTGTACGATGTTATCAAAGCGGTAGGATTAAATTATCACTTACTTTTTCAAACTTTTGCTATTAGAATGTACATTAGGATTTGGGAAGGTTTTAATTGTTGTTCAGCCCTTTCCAATCTTGCGAGTTTTCTCTGGCCTAAATGAGACATTGACGGATGAAAAATGTTGCCAGTTATTTTCAAATTTATTGATTTATTGTTAGTAGGGGGTGAATTGGATTTCTTATAGAAAATACAAGTATCTACAATATTCGTCACGCACATTTTGATTGCATGCGTAGTTTCTTCTTTAATGACGGAAAAGCCTCAATAAGGTTCGCCTTGTTTCTTTGATGTTTTGTGTTTCTATTTGCACCTCACGTTTGCGTTGTCACATGATATGAGTTTGATAATGTAATCAACTTAGAATTCATTTCCCTGCTCTAATCCGTCATAAAAATTACCCATTCCCTTCGGGAAATCCGGTTTTAGGATCACTGAGAATGTTAGAAGGCCTTGGATATGCACGAAAGAAAGCTTTATTCGGTCATATTAATTGCCGCCAAGTTTCAGTATTAAATTCCACAAATTTTGGAAAACATCTGGTTTGTGAATCGAGCCTATATATTTGTATGTTTGTATGTATGTATATATATATCTATATGCGTGTATGTGTGTGGATTTTAGCATAAATGCTTTAGCGACGACTAAACTAAAAAAAAAAAAAGTTACTAAAAAGTATCACAAAAAAGTGTCCGCTGGCGGGGTGGCCATGTACGAAAAAGAAGACTTTATGTTATACAGTATATTACACAGGTTTGTCAGGTGGAGCTGAACCATATTTATGTTCCTGAATTTGAGCAGAAGGCTCTAAACGATTATTATTTTTATTTTTATATTATATATTTATTCTGATTTTATTACGTATATTTTATTTTATTCAAGTATTATTTTTAGCACTTTCCTCCGAAGGAAAGTAGCTGTTGAGATTGCACTCATGACGGAACTTTTGAATATTGTCTTCGAATCTTTATCGATCCTACCTAGTAGACATCGAAAATGACCCCAGTTATTTACAGAAAATGAACTAAATCGGTCTGTCTGAAGGGGGGGGGGGGGTGTTACTTTGAACTATGTTTGAATTGAATTCTTCCTCCAAACGTAGGTTCGCGAAAATCATCAAGATCAATAGATCAAAATGTGAAGCTTTGTGTATTTATTACGGAGTGTAGTACCCCGCATACACAAACTATGGAAGGAAATTAATTACAAAATTAATAATTGAAACAGCTGCTCATAAAAAATATAAAAGAGCAGAACTATTACTGTTTTTATTTTAATTATCTATATAGGTTATTTTAGGCAAATTATTCAGGAATGCACTCGACACTAGCCAATTCTGAGGAAAGTGCATATTTATGCAGCTCCTGCGTGGCGGACTTTTATTTTATTCTCCATTTCAAATCATTTTCAGTGTTTTTACATGTTTTGTCAATTTATTACATTCAACTGCATTTTCACAGATAGAATCCGTTTTTTTGAGCTCGATATTTAGAGAATTACGAGCAAAATATTGTACTATTTATTTAGGTGCTCATAAGAATTGTTAATATACTTGAGAACTTTCCTTAATCTTGTTTGGTCTTGTTGTTAACTAATGGAAGGAGGAGGGTTAATTGTAAAACGTTTCACCCTAAATGAATGCCGAACCTTCAATGCCAGGTTTAATTGTCTTCAAATAATTGATGATGTCAATCATTCTGCCCCCGTCTCTTATTATGACGCCCTTAGTTTCCTCATTTGTTGATTGTGATAAGAACATTCAATCATTACAGATCTGAAGACACAGATGTTTTGTTTCTTTAAGGACAATGAAGTTGTTCATGTGTGCTCTTCAGTAAAGGAGTTTCACAAGAACCTAATTTCCCGTTTAATGAGTTTTAACAAGTACGCCTCACTTCTCTTCACGTTTGGATCTGGGACATAAGTTCCATAGCCATATTGTAATAAATTGTCATCATTCCATTTACATTATATGAGTATTGTCAAGTTATGGGACAGCCTCGTCAAGTGCTGGTGGTTCTATCTGTAAAGTGGAACTTCCTTTTGAAAATTTATTATAAAGCTCCTTAAAACATTACAAATTTGAAAAGTTTAGTCGACACATCTTATTTCAAACTACTTGTTATTTTGGGGGAAAATTTACATCAGTAAACTGTTTAATTGGGGTCCGTGTGCCCAATTTAAACCTATTGTGGACATAAAAGGAGCAATGGTCACCTTGTACAAGAGTTATAAATGTATTGAAGCCCGTCTCATTCGATAAGTATTTTAATTCACAGTCAGTGGATTTCAATTTTATAATATTTTCAGTTTAGAGAAAACTGCATATTCCAAAAATCAAATCGCTCCGCTGCGAGCGATAGTAAAATCATTTTTTTTTTTCATGTAACAAATATAGTACATGACAGCTTAATTTTAAGTATATATTAGAATTTCTTCATATATCTTTTGCGTTTGTAAGGACAATATGTAATTGTGCTTTTCTATATGTAATTCGAGCTCTACCGGACCCACAATACCAATTCGCCACTACCAGCCGTGATTTTTGGTATATTTCGACGAAACTCGGTATTCGTAGTGGTAATCTACACGTAAAAATGTGTTGTAAAAATAAACTAAATCGGTTTATTAGGAGGGGGTGTTTACTCCGGACCCAAATTACTGATATACTCATACCGGTCGTCATTTCTGCTGTATTGTAACGAAACGCGTTATACGTCGTGGGTAACTCATGGGAAAGAAGTGTTGTAAAAATGAGCTAAATCGGTCAATCGGAAAGAGGGGTTTACTTTGCAATATATTTCAATAGAATTAGCCCGCCAGACGTAGGTTCGCAAGGCCGCCGCAAGGAGCGCTCTCTACCACTAGAGGGACTGTATCCTGTTCCAGCATCAGATCAAAAGACGAAAATATGATGTTTTTTTTTTATTTATTAAGTAGTGTAGTAGGTACCATGTGTAAACATAACTCTGGAAGCAAATTAATTACAAAATTAATAATTAAACAGTTACTCATTACAAAATTAAAAGAGAACTATTCATGTTTTTATTTTATTTATGTTGGATATTTTAAGCAAATTATTCTGGAAAGCAGTCTACACTACCCAAATTCTGAGGAAAGTGCTTAGTTATGCAGCTTCTGCGTGACGGACTTTTTTGTACATGGGGATTGTGTTGGATTAATTGAAATTAGTGTTTCTGATATCTTATTCATCAACTTTCTCTAGAATGAAGGCTGAGAAAATGCCTTTACGAAGAAGATGATGAAATTTCGCTTTTCTTTATGGTAAAATCCAATATAATATGCGAATATAATAAAGGTTTATATTTGGATAGAAGTAAATAAATAAACTTAAAGAAAGAAGCTATAATAACAGCTCCTTTCTTAAATATTAAACCAAGTAATATATTTTGAGATAAAATATCTTCCTTTACGGGAACCAAAGCCCTTTCCTTACGGGTTTATGTAAGACTCCTTGTAAAGGGGAAATTTATTGCTAGCCTGGATTAAGGTAGGCTCCCGTCAAATTGAACCTAGGATTTACACATTCTGCCCTTTAATGAAAATAAATTGGGCTCCTAGAATTAATTTAAAATACTGCCTTTCATGTAAAAGGTTACCTGAGATGGTCTAGTAATATTCTTTCAATTTTCGCCCTATTCCCGCCATATCAAAACGGAGAACATTGAACAATAATAGTCCGGAGGGACAAACTACATTAAAATTGTACAATTAACAAATCGAATATTAACACTGCTCACAAGCCGGAGGGGAAAATTTTACTTCAGAAAAACTAACTTATATCAAATTAAAAAAAAGTGATACCAACGACTTATACCGAGTTTCCTTACAATAAAACAGAAATTACGCCCGGTATGAGCAAATCAGTAATTTGAGTGGAGCGTAAACCCACATGTCCAAGAAGTACATATTTATATTTTAACGGTGGTCGTTTTCGGTATCCATGAGGTAAAATCGATGGAGATTTAAAGACATTTTTCAAAAATTCTTTCATGGTTGCAAGCACAGTAGGTATGTACATCCCTTCGGAAAGTGCTGAATGTGAAAGGAAAATTGTTATTAAAATATCCTAATTTTTTCTAACAATTTTCCTTTCACTTCTCTAACTAATTAATACTGAAGAACAAACTTACAAAATATGACCCTCGTTAAAATTTATGAAAAAGTATGTATGTATTTCATATGCACCAACTCAATATGCAACATTCCCATAACAAAAGTATACACTGTATCAAATTATTTTGGGTGACTTGCTCCTAACCGTATTATTACAGTGTCTCGTTTATTTATTTAAATGTTAACGTCCATTTATTATTTACAAAGAATTTTATGACGGGTTATCTATAGGTTGCCACCCTTTTCTAGCCAGGATAGGGATGATGAATTTTCGTCGAAAAGCCACCACCCTTAGTGGGACTCGAATCCACGACCTTAGACACGGAATGCACACGTCCTATCACTCACGGCTACCTGGCCTCCACAGTGTACATGTTGTCTGTAATAATAATTTCATTGCTACGAAACTCGCTATATTATCCAGAATAAATAAATAATCCGGACCAAATCATTAATGTACGTCTAGTGATCGTAATTATTATTTTCTTGCTACAAAGAATCTCCTATGCAATGTATGTTACTAATAGTTCAGGGTGCATCTGTAAAAACGTAGCTATACTGAATGTTGAGAGGGGTCACGATAGTTTTTACGAGAATATCTTCGGAACAATTAACATAATTTATGTATGCATTTATCGAAAAATTACCTGAACATATTTTTTTAAAAATATCCCAAGCATCAAATAAACGTTATGGGACTGGACTTGCGTTAATGACCCCAACGGTTGACACGCCTTAAATTCAACCAAAATAAAAAAACGTTATGGGGAATTTTATATATTTTTATATCATAGGAAATGTCATTAAGAATCTTTTGCCGACTTGGGAAGGTTTCAAGCGTGAATACTGTAGGAGTTATTAGGGAAAAACGCACCAAAATACATAATTTTTTCGATTTTTTTACATTAAAAAAAATGATTTTCCGGGATTTTTTATATTTACGCCTGCATGAATTATTGTTATTTGATTTATTCCGAAGATACCAAATCCAATTCCAAACATTTGCACCGTGGACTATAATCAGATACGAGTTTTATGAAAAACCAGCAGAATTAGTCCATTAGAAGCGAAGGATTTACTCCGGACCAAATTATGAATGGGCAAGTTCTTTTCCATCAAAGTAGAAATAATATAAAAATAACTTCCACTCGGACGAATTCTTCTTGTTCTCGTAATACTTGGAATTAAAGCCGAAAAGTTGACAATAAATACTGATTTCTGTTTTAAAGCATAGTTTTATTAACACCCTTGACCGATTTCCGACTATTCTAATGCGATGTGTTCTCTACAATCAACGATATCTTCTGAAAGTTAGTAATTTTTTTTGTTTGCAATGAGCTTCTCTATTTGTCAACCAATCGTGTAATCAATATATTTAGCAAAAAAATAAATAAATCGGTTTATCGAAAATAACATAATAAATAATAAAATGTGTGTTTTTTTTTTGCGAATGATCTCCGAAATAAATGATTTTCCTCCAATTGGTCAACAGCTACAAGTGGACGAATAAGTGTAGAAAAAGTCCCTTCTTTTTCTGGGGTTAAGAAATATACTCTGAAAGAATGGCGTAGAGATGTGGAAAACCATGAGACGGGCAATGCAAGAAGGTACAATTGCAGAAGTAACCTCCAACCTCCATTTAGGAGACGGCACTTAGAGCAGTTGGTGTTTTAGGAAATTCCAACTTCACCGTTAATGGAGGACTGGAAGTTTTGGAAGATGGCTGTTCTGCTTGTTTCTATGAACAGGGATGTTCTCCTAGTATCGCATCTCCTAGCTGGCTTATGACATTAAGCCACCTAATCCTAGGATAATCCTGCTGTATCCATCTTATTACTATACAACACCTGGATTTTGAGGCATTCTAGCAAGCACGGCATCACTTCTACAAAGGATACCGCATCATCTACTCTTTGATTAATTCTAGAAGCTTGTTATTCCTCCCAACTCCATTTAATTCCTCTTGGGACTATGAATCAATCTTATTATCTTTCTACATCAAACCCAGAGGGTTCCCTGGTCAATTGAACTGCTTACTGATGGCCTAACATCAATCTACTCGCCATACATTTCCCCTTTCTAAAATAATTAAAATATATTTGCCCGCGATATTGGGCGGATAAGATCGACATGATTAGGAAATTTGGAGTTGACTAGTCTCCATGTCCCCGATGGTCCAGTGTGTAACACTTTTGATTCTCATGTGGAAGATGCGGCTTCGGGTCCCGCCTGCTGCAGGTTTAGTTTTTTTTTTTTTTTTGGGTCTTTTGTATAATAAGCATACACTTTTCAAGAACTAGTAACAGTTACTCATTTTATTATTATTTGGAACATATGATTCACCTCTAACCTAAGTCTGTATTTAAACGCATTCATTTATCAGATTTACATGAAAAACACTAACAATGAATTTGCTTAAGTTAAGCCAGTTAATATCTAATGTGAAAGTTTCAGTCCGGTTTCTTCAGAAGAAGGGATTAATCTTTGTGGGCTAGTTTGAAGCGAAGGAACACGATTGAATGCGGAACAAGTAGGGAATTATTGGATTCATATTTGTGTGAATTTGTGTGGAGAAGAAGATATGAGAAGGAAGACCTATTCATAAAATATTGCATTCAATGTTTGAATATTGGACACCTTCAGCATGATTTATTTTGTTCAGTATTAAATAAAGTTATTTTCTTTTTTATAAACAAGCATTTATCTTGTTTTGTAAACATAACCTAGAGTTTAGTAAAGTAACAGTAGAGTAACTGTTACTAGTTCTTGAAAAGTGTATGCTTATTATACAAAAGACCCTTTTTCTTTTTTTTTCTTCATTTCAGGGTCCGTTGAAAAACTTCCCTGCTACATTATGTATGTAAAGGAGAAAATACGTCTTGACGTTTCTTGACCGTTCCGGCATGAAAATCTCGGTCATTCAATATAGTAGATAATGTAAATATATATATATATATATATATATATATATATATATATATATATATATATATATATATATATTTGTAACATCTAGATTTCTCTTTGATTTGGGGGAAGGGGGGCTCGTCTTCTTTCTCCATTGGCGTTTTTTTTGGGGGAGTAGTAACATTTCACTGGACGCCTCGAGTTTCTTCTGACTGTCCATGTTTCCTGTTAGGTGTTTAACAGAGAAGATGTATAAGTTTATATATATGTATATATATATATATATATATATATTATATATATATTATATATGTATATTATATATATTATATATATACACAGGGTGATTCAGGTCTAAGTAGCCAAACTCTAGGAGATGATTTTAGACATAATGTCCAACAAGAAAGTTCATTTGAAGTATGGTCCGATTCCGAAGGAAAAAGTCCGTCACGCAGGAGCTGCATAACTAAGCACTTTCCTCAGAATTTGGGTAGTGTAGACTGCTTTCCAGAACAATTTGCTTAAAATATCCTACATAAATAAAATAAAAACGTGAATAGTTCTCATTTTGTAATGAGTAACTGATCAATTATTAATTTGCATCCAGAGTTATGTTTACACATGGTACCTACTACACTACGTAATAAATACAAAAATCCTCATATTATCGTATTTTGATCTAACGCAGGAACAGGATACAGTCACTCTAGTGGTAGAAAGCGCTCCTTGCGGCGGCTTTGTGAACCTACGTCTGCCGGCTTTTCTATTCAAATATATTATAAATTAAACCCCCGCTTTCCGATTGACCGATTCAGCTCATTTTTACAACACTTCTTTCTCATGAGTTACCGACGACGTATACCGCGTTTCGTTACAATACAGCAGAAATTACGACCGGTATGAGTATATTAGGAATTTGGGTCCGGAGTAAACCCCCCCTTCTAATGAACCGATTTAGTTTATTTTTGCAACACATATTTACCTGTAGATTACCACTACGAATACCGAGTTTCGTCGAAATATACCAAAAATCACGGCTGGTAGTGGCGAATTGGTATTGTGGGTCCGGAGTAAACCCCCCCTTCTAATGAACCGATTTAGTTCATTTTTATATCTCACTTTTCTCTCTATATTAACACTACGAATACCAAGTTTCGTTGAAATATAACAAATATTACGGCTGACATAGTCAAATAAGTGTTTTGGGTCCGGAGTAAACCCCCCCTTCTAATGAACCGATTTAGTTTATTTTTGCAACACATATTTACCTGTAGATTACCACTACGAATACCGAGTTTCGTCGAAATATACCAAAAATCACGGCTGGTAGTGGCGAATTGGTATTGTGGGTCCGGAGTAAACCCCCCCTTCTAATGAACCGATTTAGTTCATTTTTATATCTCACTTTTCTCTCTATATTACCACTACGAATACCAAGTTTCGTTGAAATATAACAAATATTACGGCTGACATAGTCAAATAAGTGTTTTGGGTTCGGGGTAAACCCCCCCTTCCGGTGGACCGACTTTGGTGGTTAACGAACTCGTTCAATCGTTTGCTAATTGAATGCTATATACCAAGTTTCGTGACGAAAAACCAAAAACTCTGGCCGCTATCGTGTTAACAGACACATATATATATATGCATATATATATATATATATATATATATATAGATATATATAAATTTTAACGGGGGTCATTTTCGGTGTCTACTAGGTAGGATCGATAAAGATTTGAAGAAATTTTTCAAAAATTCCGTCATGAGTCCAACCTCAATAGCTACTTTCCTTCGGAGGAAAGTGCTAAAAGGAGCTGTGTCCAATTTTCTGTTTTTTAACGTAGTCATGGTTTTTAGTGAATAATAAAAGATTTCTCAAAAATTATTCAAGATAATTAAATTCTAATTATGCCATCTTAAAATAGACAAATTTTCCTTTAAAAAAACAGTAATTTAATACACTAAAACCATTATTAAAAGATACTTTCTGGACGCACTTCTGTTTTTATCAAGGAATCAGAGTTTTTTCGCGAATTTTTTCCTCAGCCTACACAGGACTACAGATTCAGTACTTACACGAAAACTTCTACATTTAGTAAGTATTAAATTTATGAAAATTAAGTGGAGGTTTATTGGGGAATAAATTGAACGATTGGTTCCCTTTTGTCAAAAATATGTGGAATGTAGTCGTGTTACTTTCAGATACCTTGTGTGAAAAAATTATAAATTTCTCATTTTTTATTTGCCAATAGTGGGAATCTATTTTCCAGTCCAGAAGCAACAAAAGTAACTGAAAGCAGTGATTGGATTTTTTTTTCATTTAGAAGATATGTTACATTTTGAGTTTTCCAAGTTTTCATTGATTTATCTTTTACATGATGTATTTGGCGCCCAGTTTTGACTAGAAATTTTGAGAGGAGAGTTCAAAAACATTTCAGGGTTGTTTAATAATTGTAATCCAAAATTTACAAATAAATTGAATTGTTTTCAAATAAAGTTTTTAAATAAAGCTAAAAATTGTGCAAAGCATTGCGGGAAGAAAAATGTTAATCCTCAGTTCGGCCGGAACATTTTGTAGACAGATAAAGCGACATTCCGACATTTACGATGGCATAATTAGAAATTAATTATCTAGAATCATTTTTTGAGAAATCTTTTATTATTCATTAAAAACATGACTAGGTTAAAAAAAAAAAAAAAAAAGAAAAAAAAAGAAAAAAAAAGAAGAAAATTGGACACAGCTCCTTTTTTTTCGGAATCGGACCATACTTCATATAAACTTTTTTGTTGGAAATTATGTCTACAATCACCTCCTAGAGGTTGGCTACTTAGACCTGAATCACCCTGAATAATTTTAGACCTTTCCGAAGGAATGTAGCTATTAAGGTTGTGCCCATGTATGAATTTTGTGCCAGTTAACAAGATAGCTGCTATAAATCTTGTATTTGGTCTATATTATTTTCATAAAAAACGATTTGACGACTTCGTTACCCAGTGACTTCGGCCCATCTGGAAGGGTGTTTACAGGACGTCTATCGTCATAAAGCATGCTCATCTAAAAGGAATAGTATGTTGTAAAAATTAACTAAATCGGTCCATGGGGAAGGAGTGTTCCACCAGAATCTTGGTAGATATCATGCCCAAATTTTTTAGGCAAAAATAAAAAAAAATCGGTCCGTGATAATCTTCCAGAACAAAATTTAATAACGAAAAGGATAAGTCAAATTTTCATTATAAATGTAAAAGAGTACCTATAATTGATTTTGTTTATTTTGTATTTAAATAGGGCATTGTAAGCACATTCGCTTTGAATGTTATGCAACACGTGCGTTGACGTTTTTTAGCGCGGTTCCTCTCTACCTCCATAGGGAGAACCCGCTTATGAGGTTGACCTCACGACGCAATCCGGAAGTGCCGACTAGAAACTTTCTCGTTTCAGACCCCATAGATCACGAAAATATAGGTGGTTCAAATTTGTATATATATATATATATATATATATATATATATATATATATATATATATATATATATATCTAATATATAAAATTCTCGTGTCACAGTTTTCGTTGCCATACTCCTCCGAAACGGCTTGACCGATTTTGATGAAATTTTTTGTGCTTATCCGGTATCTATGAGAATCGGCCAACATCTATTTTTCATCCCCCTAAATGTTAGGGGTAGTCCACCCCTAAATTTTTTTTTTTATTTTTTAGACAAAATTTTTAATTTCTATTTTTTTATGATACAACATACAATAATACATACAATCCTCAATTTTCACCCTTCTACGATCAACCCCTTTTTTTTTAATAGCCATTTTAGTAATTTAATCATTTTTCCTCTCCGGTCGAAAACTGATCAATCGTCATTTAATTAGTTATCCCCGCCAGATGTCTACATCTTGATAGCTGACCCGGAGTCCTGAATAGCAGAATAAATATTTAAAAAAAATTATTGAATCGACTGTTAGGCGGTACGAAGTTCGCCGGGTCAGCTAGTATATATATATATATATATATATATATATATAATTATATATGTATATATTTATATGTATGCTTGTCTGTTAACGCTCTAGCAAGCTCAAAAATGGCCCGATTTTGAAGACATTTGGTGCAAAAATCTGTCTTCTAATTTGAAAGGTCAACTTCGTTAACCAGCAGAATCCGCCCACGGGAAGATAGTGTTTGGAGCGAAATTCGCGCAAAACAAATCGTAACGCTTACGTTTTTGAGTTTATATGCTTGCAGGTACTTGTTTTATAGGTTTCTTAACATAGGAAAACGAATGAAACAATTTTTAAGGCGATATCTGTAACCGTTTTTGAGAAAAGTGGAATCAATGTTTTTGTAAGTCATTATTTTTTTGTGGGTACTTAGAATCGCGGGATTCAATTGAAATATTTTCTACATATTGGAAATTAATCCCAACTAAGATTTTTAAATCTTGGTTATATTTGGAGTTAAGGAAGTATGCGAAAAAATATTTTATTAATAGACATGAAAAGTTTTCGGATCTTCACACATTTTTCGTAAATACCTCGATAACGGTTGGGAAATCGTGGTAAGTGGAAGTTGACCATTCGAATAATTACTAAATTCTCTACAAAAAAGGTTCAGAAGATATATTCGATGGGGCAACGTCAATTAGAGATATAAGGGCTTAAAACTTAAAAGTGTTTGTTTTGTTCTTTTGAACGGGTTTTTGTCTTTGTTTATTTCATTTTTTAATTGGTTGTTTTTTGTTTTAAATTGCATTTATCAGTGAAATTAGTATTTTAGTAAAATAAGCCAAGAAACAGTGAAAGGTATTGGTAATAAGTTTGGAGTGGCTGTGGTAATCATGATGGCAGTGGCTAATCATGATGGCGTATACATAAGTTTGTTTTTAATTCTCCTATCTACATAACCTTCCTCATAGCCTCCAACTGAAGTTATCGTTATTTCTTATTTTATAGAAAGATTTTACTCTCGAGAGAATGGAATTTTATTTGCCATGAAGCACATTTTTACAGTTGATTATAAAAGTAACATGAATTTGCTAGTAAAACAAAAGAAACTTAAAATGACAACGAATTTTTGGATCGAAATAGAGCCTTCTGTGCAGTAGTCGAAGAGTGAGTATGTTTTGAGTACACAATTGTATTGACTTATTCAGACTTCCTCAAGAATGAGGATTAAGAATTATCCGTATTATTTAGTGTAAGTTGGCTACTGTCAGTTTCCTGTGATTTGTGATGCCTAATCTATTCGACTTCTTCGAGATGTAGGGAACGGCGCTAAGGTTACGCAGTTCCTGCGAGTCGGACTTTCTGTACTGAGTTGTGAAATTAATCATTTCTTAGAGACACACATTTTTCAAATGGCAATGTGTACAAGGAAGCCAAGGCGCCGAATAAAAGAATTTTCTGCGAAAGTAATGTTTCTAAAAAAATACCTGTTGCTGAGAAGAATAGGAAAGAGGAAAGTGGGTGGATGGTAATGTATATCCAGTGTTCCTTTAGTCTGGCAGCGTTTCATCTTCTTAATGGAACAATATTAGCTGTAAATTCTTCTCGTGATGTGTATCCACGTGGGATAACTCTCTCCTACTTACCTTATTCACAATTCCATTTTTTATTCAAAATCACAAACGAATAGCATGCTCTATCATTGTTATTAAATATATAATTAATGTGTATTCGATCCATTTAATATAATTGGGCCTGCCTATATGGCGAAAGAAATTTTGTTTGGGATTTTCCGATATCTCGGACCCAGCTCGGCCTCAAGGACACCGCCACACACTTTGGGGATTTCGTCAAGGATATGACTGTTCAAGCCGAACCTTGAGAAAATATCACTCGTGAAGACCCCCCTAAGAACTTTGACAGAATTCTAAGCATTTTACTCTCATAAAATAAATTTTATTTGAATTCAGAATATTGTATAGATTAGAGTAATTTAAAATGACAAACTGATTAATGTATATTTAGGGATCCCGTTGAGGCACTTGCCTGCTTCGAATCCTGGTCCACCCTACCGTGTCGCTTCCACCATCCATTTTAAAGTTTTCCAATTAAATTTATAAAAACAAGCATCACAGATCAACGTGAAAACCCGAAATACCGGCGGAGTTTCGCCAGCTATGATTGTTCATGCCCCTGAATTAAAATGAGTTAATGTGGCCTAAATGAGCGGAGCATCTGCAATAATTGTTAATGAAAATAAATCTCATGAATGCCCTTGGTGACGACTATCGGAATTATAACAGGACTACGGTTCCCAAATATTTTAGTGTTGGACATCTAATTGTAACGCTACCTTTAGCAGTACTACTGGAAAATAAATATGAAATTTTCTCCCCTACATGAGAATTTAACCGCTAAAAAAAATAGAGTGGATCGGTGGTTATTAAATTCAGGTTTTTATACCTGTAACAGATGACAATTCCGCATGTATGAAGTAAAATTTGGCTTTTACTCATTTTCTGATAAATTCATGATATTTTGGCACCTTATTGAAAAGATGCCATAAGGAGAATAAGAAAAAGAAAAAAGAAAAAAGATTTACAAGTGGGTAACATAATAGTGTCGGTCAGAATTTAGAAGTTTTTTTCGTGACCCGCTGCCATAAGACATGCCCATGCCAATTCGAATTTCAAGAGGTTATTAATTTTGTTTTGACACTGTATTATCCTTTTATTCTACACAAGGCTTTTCAACACATTCATCAAGTGCTAATAGCAATATAAGCTTGCAACAATATTGTGATGTACCAAGAAAACTTGAGAATTTAGGAATAATGTTTTGATAGTGAACAAACAAAAAATATAACAGGATATAAATTTCATAGAAAACACTGCTATCTTGGTGGTAAAATTAAACTAAGTGACCTAGACGACGTTCGGGTGATAACTGCGCTCGAAACAAGGACTCAAAATGTTTTCTAGTTAACTTAACTTAATTCCATTGTAATTAACCGCGCTGATAACTGAATTCCAGCCGCTGGAAATATTACCTGGCGAATACATACATACATCGATGTATTCGCTATTGACAAAGTGTTCAGTCATATTATCTCAAGAGTAATGGAAAGGACTTCTGGAACAAAGTGAATATTCGAAAGAAAAAGTCGGGAAAGCCGATCTTTAAATGGCAGGGAAAATTTTAGTAGACAGCTTTCGTATCCGATATAGTATAAAAGTGAGTCAAGTGTAAGATGACATCAAATAGTCTTTGGTAAAGGGTAAGAGGTTGAGAGGAAAGGAGCGGGCAGAGCCCAAGCCATGACCTATTTGGAGGGAGCCATGGCGCCATGTTCCCTCCCGCCGCCCCAGCCATCCTGTCAATAGTCCTAAATGATTGGCAAGTTCCGTTTAGAGCTTTCTTTACGCCCTTCCCTTTTTATTCGTAAGCTGTCCGCGTGAATCCAAGGCCACCTGTTCGATTTAATCTCTTTCGGCATATTTCTCCAGGGTAGGCCTTTTCCCTGCTAAAGGAGGCCATATTTTTTGTAACTTTCGGCAATTAATGTGAAGCAATATTTAAAAAATATATCTTCATCGGTCCTATCTACTAGGTACAAAAGGGGACCTCATTAATGTGTTACTGCAACAGTATTTTTCAAAATTCCGGTTATCAATATTTTATTTTGTTATATGGCGCACCAACATCTTGGCCATTAGTGCCGACATCCAAGGTGCAGCCGGAAATCTCCCGTGGAAGATCTTTCGCATGAGAATCCAAGGGGTTAGCCACTAGACCACGGGGAGATTCGGTTATCATTACTGTGACTAAGGAATAAAATAGAAGTACAGGCAAACCACCATTCGGCAAGAGCAATGACCTGTTTGGCCCGATTCACACACAAGTGGCGAGTGGGACTGGCGTGGTTCGG
Source organism: Gonocerus acuteangulatus (assembly GCA_946811695.1). Classification (NCBI taxonomy): domain Eukaryota; kingdom Metazoa; phylum Arthropoda; class Insecta; order Hemiptera; family Coreidae; genus Gonocerus; species Gonocerus acuteangulatus. The sequence continues at coordinate 45,007,726 of OX328131.1, forward strand.
GCGTGGCGGGGGTTTTTGCCACCTCTATGTAATCCAATGGTCCAATCCATACTGAAGTGGCGTGTCCCATCCAACTGCCACGCCACTTCAGTATGGATTGGACCATTGGAGTACATAGAGGTGGCAAAAACCACCGCCGCGCCCGAACCACGCCAGCCCCACTCGCCACTTGTGTGTGTCTCGGGTCTTTCACTCCTAAAATATACAAGCTGGAACTCTCCTCACTCCTGCAGTTCTCCTACCATTTAAACTTATGCATTATACTTAATGTGTAACGTGGAGGTCCGGTGTGCCCAAAGTGTCATGAAACCACACAAAGTGATCCCCACGAAATTGCAAGGTTGTCTGCTTTCTTAACGAAATAAAAGCACTTTGAAGGATCGATAAGTTACAAAGAATATTTTCAAATATTTTTTCATGACTACAACCTCAACACCCTCATTCCTTGGGCTGCTAATCATATGCAACGATTCAATTACTTTGTAAGGAGTCGAGCAATCATGACCTCGCAGTTTTTTGCCCTTAAGCACAAGTAAACAAAAAAACAAACTTTGTAAGGAGTCTTCTTCATAGGAACTGTCAGGTGATTGTTAGCAACAATTTTTATTTGTAAGCTGGTGCTTTGTTTATTTAAGTTATTATTTTTTCTACACATCCCTAACCTTTAGTTGTGAGTACACGCATTCACGTGTATTCATTTCGATATAGTGGATAATTGAACTTCTTTGAGTTGGAGTTTTGATTACACAGCTGTGTTTATTAAACTCTTATATCTTATACTTCTTTACTGCTAATCGCCATTGTTGATGAGAAGATTTATATGTATATTATAGAAATATTGTATAAATACAAAAAAATAAATACATTTTATCAACTAAAAAGAAGGGAGTGAAGTACAACAGAAGCTATGCATGATAATAAAATAAATAAATTGTATGAAATGCTAATTGCAAAGAATGAATAACATCACAATATAAATGAATAATACTGTAGTCTGTAAGAATATGAAGCCCTTCTTTTGAAGAAGGCTATAACAGTAGAGCTTTTTTAAAGAATTTATAATATCGTCTAAGAGTTAAATCGATAAACCTTTCTTCTGGAAACGTTTTTAAATAGAAGCATTCCGTCATTTTGAAAGGAATAACGTCATCTTAATAAGTAGGTATTTATTAGGTCTTCGTCTTTAAATAAAACGATCGAAGTTATTAATGATTTTGGAAATCAGTATTTACCGCATTGGCTGTTAACTGTGAAATAACTTGTGGTTTGTGCTATGGTCTAGGAGAGTGTTCCCAACTATTGGTGGCGAAGTGCTTGTTGGTGGTGCTCAAAAAATAATCTTAATAATGGTGGATATGTAAAAGGAATATTAAATAATAATAATTCATTTAGAGCCTTCTGCTCAAATTCAGGAACATAAATATGCTTTAGGTCCACTTAAAAAACCTATGTAATGCACTGTATAACATACAGTCTACTTTTTCGCACTTGGCTACCGCGTATGCGCGAACGCCAGCGGACACTTTTTTGTAACGTTTTTTTTCCCAGTATAGTCATCGCTAAACCATATTTATGTTCGTACATGGCCGACGCGCATGCGCGAACGTCAGCGGTTTAGTACATGGCCACCGCGCATGCGCGAACGACAGCGGACATTTCGCTAAAGCAAATTTATATTCGTACATGGCGACCGCCAGGGGTTACGTGCATGGTCACCGCGCATGCGCGAACGCCACGTTTTCGTACATGGCCACCGTGGATGCGCGAACGCCAGCGGGCACCTTTTTTTACACTTTTTTGTAACGTTTTTTTTTAAGTCAGGTCATCGTTAAATTATTTTTATGTTAAATGAGCCAACGGCCATGCCACGTTGAAAGCACTGTTTGCCGTTGATCCCCGAAGTTAAGCAACGTCGGGCGTGGCCCGTACATGAATGGGTGACCGACCACGTGCTATTGACATTATAAAAGGTTGGCAATCTATATAAAAATTTAAAAATTCGATTCTGCTTCTGTTAAGGAGGACTGAATGAGCAAAAATAGTATATTTATACTTGCAAAAGCTGACCAGTTTGAGTCATATCGTGGTTTGGTGGAATGGAAATTTAATTGCACAGTGTTTCTGTAATCAATCTGATTGAACCCAAAACCTCACCAACTTGAAGTGTTCGCTTTGTGGTCCTCTTAAACATACATTATCAGTGGCTGCGGTTTCGTCGGGATATTCCCCTGGTGTGGAATAAATTAATTAAATTTACTTTTACGTTTTGAAGATATGGCAATTTTAACTGTTAGTGCTTCATAACTACACGTGCGTACTAGGGTGAATCCTACGACCTTGTTAATTTGCTATAGAAACATTTGTAATGTATTAGGATTTATATTGGTAGTCTAGCAAAATCTATGTTATTTTTTTGATAGAAGATGAGAGTTTGTAACTGATCGGACATGTGAATTTATTTTAACGAATTCTTAAAAAGTTGATGATTTAGAGCACGAAATCAATCACAAAAATTGAGCAAAACTATAAAATTTACAATTATGAGCCTCGCGGTAATCTATCTGCCTTTCGTCTTAATGAAGATAGAAGAAGAGAACGTGATTTCGTAGATCGCATAGAGAACCTGTTGTCGATCTTCACATGTCATTTGCTTTGGCTTTACTTTTTAAGACTTCTATTACGGAAATATCAGGAAGCGCAAGTTGAGCGTGAAAGTTGGCTGGCGAAGCTATAATGAAATCTACTAGTTTTCTCTGTTTGGAGAAGCGCGAGAATCAAGTCAAAAATCAGTTATTTTGTAGTTGGCAGTCGATGTGTTAACGTGGACGTTGGCATGACGCAACGTCCCGTACAATATGGAAGAAAATCCACACTAAGAATACAAAAATAAATTCTTTTATGGGTTTGGATTTTCCTTAAGGCGTGATTTAGTTTCTGCCTACGGAGCCAGGAGCAACAGGTGGAGAGAGGAACGGGGAGTGGAATACCGCTGTAATTCTCCGGATGGGGGTGTCCAACAGTATAGGGGTAACTACCATAATGGACTAGGAGGAGAGAACAACCTGTAACCATAGCATATAGAATCGTGGTCCACTTGTCTGGATAGGAATTTGTGTAAAATCTCTCTGGAGCTTCTTGGGGATTTAGAATGGGGATCCTGCAATTTTCGTTATTGCCACTTTTTACTCCGTCATTTGGGTAGTGTAGCAGATCAGTTGTAACCTGGTCACGTCAAACTTAGGGATATTTCTCCCCTTTTAGGCAAAAAGTGAAATTTAGCACGTTTTATCACACTTGATAGAAAACCCCTTAAGATATCAACGGCGTAAACTGGAAAGAAATATCGATTTTTATAAACCCGTATATCATGTCATATTTATAAAGTCAAGTGACTATTAGATTGCATTATATAAATTTGTAATAATTTTTACATTCTACTAAACAAAGTAAATTTTTATTGCATGGAATTGCATCCAAGTACTTAAACATAAAATACAAAATATACCAACATACATATGCTTAGCCATTTTTTGTGAACAACAATATTTACTTCACTATTTTTTCATTATAGCATCATATTTTGTTATTTATATTTTTCTTTACGGTGTTTCAATAACTGGGGTATTAGAGCCGGGGGGGGGGGGGCATTATACCTGTTTGCCAAGTTTGGTCAAAATAGGTTTGGTATATATATATATATATATATATATATATATATATATATATATATATATATATATTTTATATGTATATTATTTATTTATTGCGACACTTCGCAGCTGCAACACATTTTTACAGGTATTTATATTTAGAAAACAAATGCTTTACCTTAAATTAATACTGATGGCTACGCTTGTGAAACTCACTGGGATTCTGAGCCCATGCGTTTTTGTTCTGGTAATTAAAAATTCTATCCCTCATAAATAATATGTACATAGTCCTGTAAAAATGGGTTCAAATGCGTGATATAGGTAAAAATAGTAATTTTTGAGGTTAATGTATGGTTGGGGTTCCTTAATGGCCGCCTCCTGGACCCAGTATTAGTTACCTGAATTAATAAATTCAAAATAAATGTTTATTTTATTTATTTACTGTTTTAAGATTTTTTTTTTATATCCGTGGAAGTAATTTTTTTTATTCTTTTAAGTAAATATTTACTTAATATTTATGTAAACATTTATAAAAAAAATATTTCCCTTCAGCTTTTTGAATAAACTGAAGAAAAAAACATAATTTTCTTTTCACAGATCCATGTTTTTTTTTAAACTTTTGTACTTAAACCGTTCAAATACTTCAATAACACTGGGTTGTGATACATGAATGGAAAGCTGGTTAAATGAGGAAGTTTTTCTGAAACCCGGAAATCTCAGATCCTGCCCATTGAGGAGTAACGCTGGAAAGAAATATCAATAAAATGTCAGGAAATTTAGAATTGCCTTCTTTTTGTAAGATATACATACATACATTCATTCATTTTTACGTTTACTCCCAACTAGTCTTATAGTAATTTTACTCAGCTTTCGATTGGTTTCACTCCCTTTCTAGTAGTACCACCTGGGACGGAGCTACAACGATTATGTTTCTAAAAACCACGTTTGTCTCGATAAAACAATAAAACGACGTTTTCTCCCTTATGGGCGTGAATTCGGGAAATCGTCATAGAACATTTTTTGTTCCCCTAAGGGTCCTCTATCACCCCTCACAATATGACTAGACATTTACGGGACACCCTGTATATATATATATATATATATATACTGTGATTAAAATTTTTACATCTCTTTTGGGGGTTAAAAGAATAGCCCACGCCGCGCGCGCCGCCGCCGCCGGCCATTTTAGTCCAGCGCGCCGCCGCCGGCAAATTTTGCCTCGGCGCGCATGTCTAATCAAAACCTACCAATAACAGCTTCTACTCCTTTGCTAATAAACACACCGCGCTAAGATGACGCAATTCCTGCGAGTCGGACTTTTTAAAATAAGATATTAGGTGGCTGTTAGTGACTGGTTTGAATAAAATATTTAAGAATTCGTCAGCTCTAATATATCGAAATCAAAGACAGCCTTAGAAAAATGTTTCTGAACTGGCATATTTCTACGACAGGGCTAATGACGAAGGAGCAAAAAGAGTTGATTCCCTGAGAGGTAAGAAGCGGATGCTTGGCAAGCAAAATCATAATCAATATAGCTCTCCTAACTCCCCTAATGAAAGTGCTTGAACTCTACGAGAAGCACACTGGAAAAGTCAAGGGGTGCAAGAATAGACCACCAGACTGCCATACAGATTTTAATAGTGCCAATACTTGTTTCATTTGATTTCTCTCCTAATGTTTCTTGTATTATAATCAAGACTTTCTTTCTGCTATAGTAACTGTTTCTAGAACAGTACTCAGTTACAGTTTTCTTGTAGCTAATTTTACTTGAGTATCAATGCACGTGCATTCTCTAGTAACTGTATGAGCGGCTGCCAGATTATGATGAAAGAAGTTTATTATTCTTTCCAGCCTGTTTAGTAGGTTGAATATTTTATTAACTACTGTTTTGTAAATATAATTCAGAAAAAACGTCAGGGTTTCAAGAAAATGTAAATTTCGACAGTTTCGGCATGCTCTTTGACAGCCTCCTTCAGCTAAAAAGTATATATACATACTTACAAACGAGAGTTTAAAAAACAATTTTCATGTGCATAATAGGCAAAAAAAGATTTTTTAAGAACAAATTGATGAGTAGATTTATACAAAACTTAGTTGAGAGAAATGCGTCATCTTAGGGCGTTACCGTTCATAACCCTTGTCCCATTAGTAAAGTAATAGAAGCATTTATTGATAGGTATTCATCTTTTATGAAAAATATAAAATGAAATTTCAAAGAGAAGTAAGATTTTAGGCGCCATAACAGGAAACTGACAGTATTTTTCTAACGGTTTCTGAAATATTAATGAAAATATACGAAGATCCCAAAACTTTTCAGGTCAACTTGCTGTTGGCATTATAAAATGGTGGCCACGTGTATCTAAATATTTCTACGAATTTTCACCCAATTTGAAATCAGTAAACAACGTTGGAACGTGCTCAAAAAGACGCTTGGACATTGCATATGTTAGGATCTACTTAACGGAAAAAATATATATGTTCCGGGAATTTTGCGATTTACACATCCATCAATTATTGTTATTTGAGTTGTTCCGAAGATATTCCTGCAAAAAGTATCGTCCCCTAACTCAATATCCAAGTTTGGGTACGTTTTTTTTTTTCAAATACCCTCTCACTAATAAGGACACCTCCCCGTCCTAATTGGAGAGGAATTTGACTCAAGACGATATCAATAAAGCTTAATACTATTATCCCCCATAAGAAGATAAAAATTCCAATCAGATTTAGGAACATACCTTTCTAATTGCAGGAACTAATATCTCCAGCTAAAATGGCTTAAGGCTGAGGAAAAGTCATTACCACCTTTGTCTGCAGAGCTTTGGGGATTACTCGGGAGCTAGAACCAGTCCGCTGAACTAATTATTGCATTCGGTAGCTTTAAGCCGACCAGTACAATGCTACTACATTACTACAAGATTATAGGCCTCTTGCTATTATTTTTTTTAAATTTAATTAGACTACACATGAAAATATGGTATCTCTAAAAGGTATATATATATAATGCTCTTGCTACGACGACTATTCTTCTAAAAAGTACGTTTTTCTCGAAAATCCAATAAAACGACGTTTTCTCCCTTATGGGCGAGAATTCGGGAAATTGTCATAGAACATTTTTTGTTCCCCTAAGGGTCCTCTATCACCCCTCACAATATGACTAGACATTTACGGGACACCCTGTATATATATATATATATATATATATATATATATATATATATATATATATATATATATATATAAATATTTGTCCGCTATTTCACAGGCTTAAAAAAGTTCAGATTTTGAAGAATGTTGTTACAATAACCGTCTAATTTGAAACGTCAAGTTCGTTCACCAGTAGAATCCGTCCTCCGGGGGGTTTTGGTACGAAATTCGCGCGAAAAAAATCGTAGCGCTTACGTTTTCGGGTTTATATGCTTACAGATACTCGCGTAATATATTCCTTAACATACGATAACAAATGAAACCGTTTTTAAGGCGATATCAGCAACAGTTTTTGAGATAAGTGGAACCAATGTTTATGTAGCTCATTTTCGGTTTGGGTACATTAAATCGTGGGATTCCATTCCAACATTGGAAATATGGGAAATATGTTATAAATGTTTGGAATTCATCTAAACTAAGATGTTGATTACATTTGAAGTTAAGGAAGTATTCGAAAAACTTTTTGCAGTAAATATCTTTAAATAGGTTGGGAAGGTTCCCATTCGAAAGCGTACTGATGTCTCTACATAAATGGTTATAAAGTAATTTTCGACTGAGTGATGCCAATCGGAGAAATATAGACTTAAAACTTCTAAAGCGTTTGCTTTGTTCTTTTGAACGGGGTTTTGCTTTTGTTTAACTCGGTTGTTTTAAATTGCAATTATCAGAAAAAGTAGGGTCTCCTCGTTGTCTAGTGGCTAGCGCCTTAGATTTATAAGCGGTAGATTGTGGGTTCGATTCCTACCGGCGGCTTGAATATTCTCATCCCACGGCTCGTTGGTAAAATTCCTTTCTGCACCCAGGATATCGGTAATGGTGTAGAAGTACGTATTCCTTTACTAATAGCTTCTTGGTCTGACACAGGAACAGGATACACTCCCCCTAGTGGGAGATAGCGCTCCTCGCGGCGGTTTTGGGAACCAACGTCTGGCGGGCTAATTCTAATGAAACAGGGTTTAAAGTAAAACCTCCTTTTCAATAGACCGATTAACTTCATTTGTACAACACTTCTTTCTCATGAGATAATCACGACGTATACCGCGTTTCGTTACAATACAGCAGAAATTACGACCGGTATGAGTATATTAGAACTTTAGGTCCGGAGTAAACCCCCCCCCCCTCCTAATGAACCGATTTGGGTTATTTTTACAGCGTATTTCTCTCTTTAGATCAACAAACGAATACCGAGTTTCGATGAAATATAACAAAAACTACGGCTGGCATCGTCAAATTAGTGTTTTGGGTGCGGTGTAAACCCCCTCCCCATCCCGGTAGACCGCTTTTGGAGGTTAACGAACTCGTTCAATCGTTTGCTAATTGAACGCTGTATACCATGTTTCGTAAAGAAATAACAAAAACAAAAACTCTGGCCGCTATCGTGTCCAGATAGACACAAACACACACACACACACATGCTGCATATATATATATATATATATATATATATATATATATATATATATACATACATACATATCTACTAGGTGGTACATTTTTCAAAAATTCCGTCATGAGTGCAACCTCAATAGCTACTTTCCTTCGGAGGAAAATGCTAAAAGATAAAAAAATATCGATAGCTACTATCGTTAGTCATGAACTATCGATATATCGACGGTAACTATCGACTATCACCCATCCCTACCCTCAATCGGCGCGCCGACTGAATAGGCTCGGCGGCGGCGGCGCCGCTAAAACCCGGCGTGGCGTAGCGGCGCCGGCGCGGCGCGCATGTCTAGTTTTGATATATCGTGAAAATGTAAAATGACATCTCAAAGAGAAGGAAGATTTAAGGCGTCTCAAAAGGAAACTGATAGTATCCTAAGCGGAAATGACACCCCCACCTTCTCAACTATTACAAATACGTTTCTCATTTTCATACATTATTTTATTAAGATATACTATTAGATTTACTATTAAATGAAATTAAAAAAAAAATAACCAATTAAAATGTTACCAAATAAAACGAACAAAACTAACAATTTTATTTTTCGGATTGACATTGCCCCATCGAGAATTACATCTAAACCATTTTTGTAGGTAATTTAGTAAGCTTTCGAATGACCACCTTCCACTTACCACGATTTCTCAACCGTTTTCGAGGTATTTTAGAAAATATACGAAACGTTTTATGCCTATTAATGAAATATTTTATTTATAATACTTACTTAACTGAACATGAGTTCACATGAATTAAGTGAAAAACGAGGTGTCGGCTTTCTTTAATTCAAAGGATTTTTTTAAAAAAAGGCATTCAAAATTTGACTTCAACATGGCAAGATGTTTTACAGAGACTATGTAGTAAAACGATCTAACAAATTTCGTTTAAATCGGTTTGAAAGTTATCGCATACCTATTTTCCAATTGAGGTATTATCAGTATTGAGGTATAAATTAACATTTGTAAAATGTTCGCAAAATCGAAGCGAAATGCTTTCTGAAACATTTTACGTATTAAAATTAGGACAATTTGGACGTCTACAAGAATTGTTCAACTTGTTAACGGATTGAATATTTCTACGAATTTTCACCCAATTTGAAATCAGTAAACAACGTTGGAACGTGCTCAAAAAGACGCTTTGACATTGCATATGTGTAGGATCTACTTAACGGAAAAAATATATATGTTCCGGGAATTTTGCGATTTACACATCCATCAATTATTGTTATTTGAGTTGTTCCGAAGATATTCCTGCAAAAAGTATCGTCCCCTAACTCAATATCCAAGTTTGGGTACGTTTTATTTTCAAATACCCTCTCACTAATAAGGACACCTCCCCCGTCCTAATTGGAGAGGAATTTGATTCAAGACGATAATAATAAAGCTTAATACTATTATCGCCCATAAGAAGATAAAAATTCCAATCAGATTTAGGAACATACCTTTCTAATTGCAGGAACTAATATCTCCAGCTAAAATGGCTTAAGGCTGAGGAAAAGTCATTACCACCTTTTTCTGCAGAGCTTTGGGGATTACTCGGGAGCTGGAACCAGTCCGCTGAACTAATTATTGCATTCGGTAGCTTTAAGCCGACCAGTACAATGCTAGTACATTACTACAAGCTTATAGGCCTCTTGATATTATTTTTTTTTAAATTTAATTAGACTACACATGAAAATATGGTATCTCTAAAAGGTATATATATATATATATATATATATATATATATATATATATATATATATATATATATATATATATATATATACATACCAACCCGATTTTGACCAAACTTGGCAAACAGGTAGGTCTTGATACGGGAAATCTCCTAGGCTAGGTCAAAATAGTCAAATTTCAAAATTTGGTCAAAAGTTTTGTTGACTACACTGAACCATTCAGATCCTGACGGCTATTTTGAATCGAAAGCCATTTTGAATAATGTCTCAAATGTATTTGTTGATGTTCCTGATAATTAGAATAACTCGACCTCATTGATGACTTTACATCATTATATAATCATGTAGGTAAAGAACCAGGTGTGCGCGTGTGCTTAAAAGTACGTGGAAAAAAGTTCTCTTCGATTTTCATGAAATAATTAAGATAACGATGACTTGTTGGCCCAGATTTGTGTGCAAGGGTGGAATGAGTAACCTGTGGTAAGCCAGAACTCAATTAATTATATTTTACTTGTCCAACAAAAGTAAATACTCGACACAATGAAATCACAGTTGAAGCTAACCTCCAATGTAGAAGTCCCAATAACCCAGAATGCCACTGTTCAATCTCATCGTAGGACGATTATATGGTAGCTTTGCTTGACATCGTTGATCCAAAATCTGTTAAATTTGTCTCCTATATTTGAAGAGGTAGATTTTGTTTTCACTTACGCAATAAAACTGAAGTTGATAGATTGCTGGACCAACACCCTTTTGTAAGTATTGGTGATCATGAAATACCAATAAAACGTCTTATTGAACCATCAAAAAGGGTTATTGTCTCCAATGTTTTCCCTGCAATACCTACATCGAAGCTATCGAAGATGCCTTGAAGAGGTGGAAGAGGTTAGGTGTTGGCATAGTATCGCCTGTCCATTGTTTGAAAGCTAGTCTTCAAGACCCACGCTTAGCAATAGGAGACAGCTGTTTATTAATCCTGAACATAGCAACATGTTACCTTCCTCTTTGGTTATAAGAGTAAAAGATTTATCATGGAAAATATATTTTAGCACAGAACAAATCAGCTGTTTTATTTGCAAAGGCGATCATGTAGCTGCCTCGTGTCCTGTACAGCGTAAAGTTAATATTGAAATCAGTGAACCTGTTCATATTGACATCGATCAAAACATAAAAATTTTAAATAAAAGATCCTCTAAAGTCACTGAATTAACTAAAGAGACAAATAACCTAAGAACTCATTCAAAGACTGATGAAACTGAACCAACAGATCCTAAAGTTCACCTATTCAATAAAAACGAAGAAAATGCACATATCGTAGAAGAGGAAATCACCGTCCGTCAGAATCCGCTCGATTATCCTTCTTCGGAGGGAAGTGATGAACTTACGGATATGGACTTGGACCTGAAATTGACAAAGTTATTAAAGAAAAGTGCTGCTAGATTAGAGTTTATAGAATCACTGGAAGCATCAAAATCCCCTTCGATAGAAAGTGATACTCACTTAGATCCTACACTAGAAGATAACAGCCCTGGATGTGCAGCTACTAACAAGGAAGAGAAGAAGGCAGGGACTCTGAAAGGAAGAAGGAAAGGAAAAAACACTTCGAAAACTGGAAGAACACAGGCAAGACTCAGAAATAAAGTGGAAGAACAAAAAATAATTAAAAAATAGTGTTTCTATTCTCCTTATCAAGATCCAATACACCGCGCACAGCTCTACGAATTGTTATGAATTATTTATACTTTTTGGATTAATGTTCTGAAATTAATTTTGTTTAATTAATTATCTTTTCATATGTTATTTACTTTAATGTTATTTTCATGTAATTTCCAACACTTTGTTTTTTCATACTGTAATGATGAAATTTAAGGAGAAAATAGCCTAGTCGCGAAGCTCCTAAAATGAATAAATAAATAATCATCATGATGATTAGATAGTTAGCCGTCGAGGTGATAAGTACAGATGGAATGGTTGGGATTCGGCTAAATAAACCTCAATATGATTTTGTTTTAAAAAAATCTATATTTCGGACGTTTCGGCTACTCATTGGTAGCCTTCGTCAGCTAAAATGACAAAAAAAAAAAAAAAAAAAAATTAATACAGAAACAATCAAGAAAAATTTATAATTGTGATAGGTAAAAATCTAGGTAGGTGGTCGGGCGAGTATTTGGAAAATATTAGCGTACATAGGAGAAATGCCTTGTTGGTCAGTTTTGTAATTTATATTGTTTTTGTTTAAGTTTATGTGTACACATTCCGAGATCTGTAGTCTTTTTTTGTTACGTTGTGTAGAAAGAATTTTCGTGTCGTCGAAGTTAAAAGTGTGTTTTTGTGTAATGGCATGTTTTGCAAGTGCAGATTTATCTATTTCTTTATTAGTGATGGTTCGTTTATGTTGTGTAAGACGTGAGTGAATGTCATTTATGGTTTCTCCTATGTATACACCATTACAGGAAGGGGTTTGGCAAGGGACTTGGTAAACACATCGGGTTGTATGTTCAAAAGGGATGGGATCTTTGAGTTTGGTGTAGAGGGTCTTACACAACATAAACGAACCATCACTAATAAAGAAATAGATAAATCTGCACTTGCAAAACATGCCATTACACAAAAACACACTTTTAACTTCGACGACACGAAAATTCTTTCTACACAACGTAACAAAAAAAGACTACAGATCTCGGAATGTGTACACATAAACTTAAACAAAAACAATATAAATTACAAAACTGACCAACAAGGCATTTCTCCTATGTACGCTAATATTTTCCAAATACTCGCCCGACCACCTACCTAGATTTTTACCTTGCCCCTTGGGTATCCTTCCATTAACACCTTTTCTCCTTTCCTGTCATAAAATGTCATAAACATCTGTTTGATCCTACCGCCCGTTTTCCCCCACCTCTTGCTGTTTCCAGTTACATATACCCCTTGCAGATTCCTTTTTTCCTTAGACACTTTCACAATGGTTACTTAATTGCCAACCTTGGTCTTCCTCTGCCGCTCGGCATTTCCATTGGTATGTAGTATCTTATTTCTTTGTAAAATTAATTAATGTTACTATTAGCTACTATATTTGTCATTGGTATATAGTTCTCTTATTTCTTTGTAAAATCAATTAATGTTACTAATTACTATTAAAATCAATTACTGTACCTATTTTCTTTTTCATTCTACTCATTCTAAGAATTTTAAGACGATATGTTCTGTTATAAGTTAAACTGTATCTATAGTTCTGTTACCTATCACAATTATAAATTTTTCTTGATTGTTTCTGTATTAATTTTTTTTTTTTTTTTTTTTTTGTCATTTTAGCTGACGAAGGCTACCAATGAGTAGCCGAAACGTCCGAAATATAGATTTTTTTAAAACAAAATCATATTGAGGTTTATTTAGCCGAATCCCAACCATTCCATCTGTACTTATAAATAATCATGTAGGTAATGCAGTTTATTTCAATTTTATATCAACAGTCACTGTCTAACAAAGGAGCGCTGGCCTTTCTTTGATAAGAGCTATCTACTCGCAGGCTGTGGTGCTGGCCTCTGTCAGCTGTTTTATGAATTGCTGTGGTGGTGCTGGCCTCTGCCGGCTTCTTTATGAATCACTTAACAGATATAAACAAATTTACATCGTTTGACCTATTTTGACGTAACTGGGTATACAGGTAGATCTTGATACGGGAAAAGTCATAGGCAGAATGTAGGTGTAGCATGGCACGCCGGGGAACAGCTAGTGTTAAATAAAAATAAATGCTCAGGCTCAGGGCTCAGGCCGCATAATATATACTACTAAGGTCCATTCGTTTGGTGCATTGATAACAGATTGTATTCATCAACCACGATAGTTCGCGCCATATTGCCAAGGAAAGTGCCTAAAGTGATGTATAACGATAGAATAAACTGCGTTTCCCAAATTCCGGGACGGTAACTTCTGACGGTACCCATAAAATAATCAATAACTAAATGACTAACGATAAGGCTCTAACACCTGGGCCTCGGCCACCATCTTTGACCATTACTTTTGGTCTGTAGCTAGAGTCCGCCAGTTCCGAACTCCTAGCTATTCCTAATTGTTGCCGTTTTTGTATGTCAATGCTATTTCATATGCCTCTCCCACCCCCTTCCTCTGTTAGATTCCTTTGTTGTAGCATTTGCACATCAATTATCCATTTTGTAAATATATGCAGACTAAAATATTCTGTACTCATTCATTAACTAAATTATGTACTTTGACAATAAATATTTAGTGAGTTATATTTTTAGAAATTTTGAATTGTGCTACCATTGCTCAATATTTTTGAGTCTGCTAATTCCATTGTCATTCTAAATTTTTTAGTATAATAATTTCTTCACTTCTAAAATTAATGTAACAATTCTCTCTAACATAAGAGGTACATTTTACGCCGTCTTATTAATTGTTTAAATATATGTATTTAAAAAATGTAAGTTTATAGATTTCATGGTAATCTGTGTAAGATTAGAAATAATTTTGAGCTATTTGTTAAGGCTTTTGTTTTTTGATTGATATTATTTTCTTTTTAATGGGCATAAAATTTGCTTTTCGAATCATGAAAATGTCACGAAAAAGTCCCGAAATTGGCTTTCACAGAAGTAGTAGGCACTCAGCTTTCAATATTTCAAAATAAATTAATGATCATTCCCAACACTAATTAAATAAATTTTAGATTCAATGATTATAAGGCTATGTGTAATAGCAACCATCCAATTTACTTGGAAAGTAATCATTATTTGTTCTTTTTTTTAAGCATATTAATTTTATTTTTAAATAATATTCAATACTAAGTCACTCTAAGAAAACAATGAAAATAATATAATACACTCGCAATAACAAATTTCACGAAATGCAATATTATGGTAATATGTAGCGCGTTTAATTTATTTAAATTTTAACTTCCACTTGAGAACGATTTTTGGGATCGATTATCTACGTGGTTCCATTCTTTTTTAATCTGGCTAGAGCTGATCGATTTTTTTAAAAAAAAAGACATCAGCCCTTGTGAAAATCGACCCCAAGACAGTTAGGGACAATCACATGTCTTAACCCTCACAGCTACCGGGTCTATATAAAACACCGAATTAAACAAGCTAGACTTTAATATATATTTTATTGATAATTAATTAGTTTACGACCACCTTGAGGAATCTGCTTACTTTACTCAGGTTCTGCATGATAGACAAATATTAATAAAAATCTTTCCTTTCTTATTATACTTCAACCCCTTTCGCCCTTTACACCCTAGTTGGCAGCCATATTGTTATAAAAGTACGCTACATTTAAACATTTTAAAGCAATTCATTAGTGAGGGTAAAAACTTCAGTCAGTAATATTTATATTACTCAGTATTCCTGGGGTCAGTGATGTGGGGTGGGTAAATACCCAGTGGGTAGGTAAATATAAATTGGGTATTTACCCACGGGGAAGGTAAATACCCAAAAAGTGGGTATTTTCAGTTTTTGGACGTGATACAACTTCTTTGAATATTTATTGGTGCAAAGAAGGACTAAAACTAACTCATTTGATTATAAAAACTAAATAAACATTAATATTAACCAAGTAATATTTTAAAGAAAGTTAAAAGTCGGTCCGAGTATTTATGGGTATTTACAAATTTATGCATATCTATGAATTGTCATGATATTTATTTATTTATTTTATGATGAGCTTCGTAATGTTAGCGATGAGCTCACGAATTGTCATGATTACTTTTACATTGGAGAAGGTTAATTAATTTAAATGTTTTAATGAAGCCTATTCAATTATTAAGGAATTATTTAAATTTAAGAAATTATACCTGTTAGAAAAAAAGAAACACTTATCAGTTGTCAAAAACAGGCTTTATAGTTTATTATAATAGTTCAAACCCATTTTAAGTGGTTTGTGATCCTTGTTAATATTATTTGAAATTATGCTCATTCAGTAATATCAACATTACAGGAAAGTAAAATCTCACCAGAAATGAAAATATAGCTTCTCGATGACAGAGTATTTCATAAAAACAAAACAAAAAAAACACCTTAGCCTTAGGCTAAAACAAATTTTGATAAAGATAATGATCAATGAGTAGGTACCTTAATTTGTGTTTTGAGGAATTGAGATAATCCTAGTCCAAAGTTTTAGCTGAGGCGACATTTTTGTGAATGAAGTACAGTAGTATCAAATTTAGGCAAACAACTTGTTTTATTGGTAGTCGGAATTTATTATTTATTAACCTCTCTGTGGTCTTATTTTATAATTTATTATTGTTTTAATAGTTTCTCAGTGTTGCAACACCACTACACTGGCGAGATCCATCACATTTTACAATATTCGATTACTTTAGATTGGTTTAGTTAAATACCCGGGTATTTATGAAATTGGGTATTTAACCTGGGTATTTACCCTGAAGAATAAATACCCGGGTATTTCACATCACCGCCTGGGGTCATCAAAAAGATTGGACTTTCTCGTGTATTTTATCCACAGGATAATTGAATATTATTTTACTTGATTGATCACGTACGATTGTGACACAATTTATTATTTAATTACATTTGTGATGTACTAAATTGTACTGGTTTGTTTAATAAAGTTGGTTATCTCTCTGGCAGTATTACCATCTCTTGATTATCATGCTAGATTGTTTTAACGCGCCTTATTGACAATGCACTGGATATTTTGATTATCATCTCTTTCAGTCTTTAAATATTTATACATCATTTAATCTCTCACACTATATCATTATATATATATATATATATATATATATATATATATATATATTTATAAAATAAATAATACAAAAATATTCGTAGGAACAAATAAATTTTAAATGATATAAAAAGCAAAATGTTTTGTATTTGTTGCAACCGTCATCTTGGTGCGGAATGTGTTTAGTTTACGAAGCTTCAATCTGGCGGTTTTTCTTTCAGGAACTCTGTTTTTATAATTTTGAAATGTTTTCCGCTATCGTTTATTGTATCGGCCGAATATCGTCGAGAATTTTTAGCTTAAATATGCTTTAACGATGACTAAACTGAAAAAAAAGTTTCACAAAAAAGTGTCCGCTGGCGTTCGCGCATACGCGGTGGCCATGTATGAAAAAGAAGACTGTATGTTATACAGTACCAGTAGGTTTGTCGGGTGGACCTAAAGCAGATTTATGTTCCTGAATTTGAGCAGCAGGCTCTACACGAAATTAATTTTATTTATTTTTGAGCATCTGCGACGAAGGCGATTGGCCCAAATACAGATATAAAATGGAAATACATATTCATCCAGTTACACAATAATTATAAATCCGGATACACAATCATACAATTTTATATATCCATTTAATCATACAATTAATCGAGTTCGTGAATAACAATCAGCTAAAAATAAAAATAACTTTGTGGAAACAATACATTTTTAAATACATTCAAATAAAATAAAAATAACGTATAAAAAATAAAGACACTTAAAATTGGTGGATCCGATGTATAAATCATAGTGTATGAGACGACGCGAATTGATATGTGTGTTGTGAATTAAGTATTAGAAAGGTTTCTTCACTTTATGATATTTATTAAGATCCCTGGAGCTGACCTCGTCTCGTAATTGTGTGAAAATCAAATTTGTTTGACTAATGTATTTTTTTTTAAATATATAAATATACAATCATCCTGAAGAATGACATATTTTGATTTTACTGTGAATGAAGTTAGTATTGTTAGAATTTCCGCAAAATATTTTACGGAATTTAGGTATAACTCTACTCTTGCTCAGGCAACGATATTAATTTTCCAGCTCGCAGACACGTTTCACCTTGTGAGGGTCACAAGGTCATCGGGTTATACGTCGTTCATTGGAGTAAATTAACGAACAATCCTGGAGTGGGGATAGGTCATGATGACGTCATGAATGTAACCTAAGGTCGATTTAGGTCACGAGGTCAGGTCATGGCGGTCAACTTGAAAAAACTTTTGTGCTAACGAATGATATGAAAACAATGATTGATACTGAATGGAGTGAACATCATATCAGTATATATTATTTTTTTTCAATGAGTTTTTATCCTATGGTTTTAGTATGGAGTATTTAATTAGTAAGTTTCGTTTAGTTAGTATCTTTTAGCGTATAATTATTTTTTAACCCGTTTATGACGCCGCATCTATGACGCTATCCGGAACTACTGACTGTGTTGTTGTCTGTTCGCGCTCTACTATATACAGTTAGTAAAAAAAGACTACATACACTTATGATTATTTTGTTTTAATCAAAAAAGAGGGTTTTAAAGCGAAATAGAAAAAACCATGAAACAATTTATTTACTTACCTTAGCACCATAGAGCACCTCTGGCAGGATCTTAAAAGGAGGCTGAGGCATCACAAAATAAAAAATAAACATCAACTCTCAGAGGCCCTTAAAGAGGAATGGCTGAAAACCGATCCAACATTTACAAGAAAACTAGTTAGCACAATGAACAGTCGTCTGAGGGAGGTAATAACAAATAAGGGAGGTCCCACTGATCATTAGATAATTTTTGTTAAATATTTGTATTGATAATTATTATATTATTTGCCGCGTATGCAGACTTTTTTTGCGAAATTTATTGTTACTTTTTCTATATTATTTTTTATTAGAGTTATAAATTTTTTTAAAATTTACCAAATTCATCAAAAGAGCTTATATTTAAAAGGGGGAAAAAAATAAATTGTTTCATGGTTTTTTCTCTTTCGCTTTTAACCCTGTTTTTTGATTAAAACAAAATAATCATAAGTGTATGTAGACTTTTTTTTACTAACTGTACATAAATGGTCGGATTAAGGAATGAGTTTATCAAAAAGGATATTATTTATTAGGTAAGAGTTTCGCAACATTTGAGGATTTACTCTATAGATATGTATATATATATATATATATATATATATATACACACATATATACACACATATATATACACACACACACACACACACACACACACACGCACGCACGCACGCACATACAGGGTGATTCAGGTTTAATTCGCTAAACTCTACGAGGTGCTCTAGGCATAATTTACAACAAAAAAAAGTTCATTTGAAGTATGGTCCAATTCCGAAGGGAAAAGGAGTTAGGTTCTATTTTCGTTTTTTTTTTTTTTTTTTTTTTTTTTTTTAACGTAGACATATTTTTTATTGAATAAGAAAGGATTCCTCAGAAACTGTTCAAGATAATTAAATTCTATATATGCCATTATAAAAGAGACAAAATTTCATTTAAGAAAAGAGAGATGTAATTCACTAAACCCATTGATAGAAGATACATACTTTCTTTACGTCCAATGAATTAGTAGTCGGAGAGCTGGCAACGCACTTTTCATGAAGTGTTTTATGCACCCTGAAATTTTGCTATAATATACCTCTTATGTAGATAAGAAGGTAAATATGTGTTTCCTGGACATACCTTGGAACACCAGGTATTGCGCATAGGGGAAAGATGCAAAACAATATTTCCCAAAAGTAGAGTTTTATTCAGAAGCCAACTATTATTAATGAAAACGTAATGAAACGTAACCGTAACAGTAAATGACAGCACCGCGCAGTTGTGGTTGTTCTCTGCTCTCTCATTGGTTCTTGCTCACATGATCTTGTACAGCTGTTCCGGTTTAAATGACAGCCTGAATAAAACTTTCATTTAATATGAGAATAAACAATTAACTTTTTTTTTTCTTTTTTTTACGTGTTATACCCCTTAAAAGTGTCTGCCATATTTATGATTCATTGTAAAATTTTACATTAAAGATAGTGTGCTTCTGATTAAAATTCTATTTTTGGGAAATATTTGTTTGCACCTTTCCCCTGTGCGCAGTACCTGGTGCACCAAGGTATGTCCAGGAAACACATATTTACCTTCTTATCTACCCAAGAGGCATATTATAGCAAAATTTCAATGTGCATAAAACACTTCATGAACCGTGCGGTTACTGGCTCTCGGACTATAGAGGTTTCTTGCGATTTTTTACGTCTGCCCCTTAACAGGCTACAGATTTACTACTTACAGGAAAACCTCTACATGTAGTAAGTATTAAATCTCTGCAAATAAACTGTAAGTTTATTGAGGGATAAGTGTATTGTAAATGTTTTCCTGTAAGTGGTGAATCTTTAGTCCATTTGGGGGCTGAGGAAAAAATTTGAGACAAACCTCTTGATTCATAGAGAAAAACAGAAGTGCGTTATTTGAAGTGCAGAAAGTATCTTCTATCAACGGGATTAGTGAATTACATCAATGTTTTCTTCAATGAAATTTTGTTTGTTTAATGATGGAATAATTAGAATTTAACTATCTTTTACAGGTTTTGAGTAATCCTTTTTTATTCAATAAAAAATATGTCTACGTTAAAAAACGATAACAACAGAATATTGGACATAACTCCTTTTCCATTTGGAATCGTACCATACTTCAAATGAACTTTATTCCTGAAAATTATGTCTAAAATTCCTAGAGTTTGGCTACTTAGACCTGAATCACCCAGTATATAGAAAGACAGATATTTATTTACAAATATGAACCAATAAATAATTATTTTCTACTGTTAGCTGTTGCTTGAACATATGTCATTAGGGCTCTGAATTGCTTAGCATACATTCGAATGTGGCAACAATTCCTTGTAATAATAGCAGCTTACACACGTAGCTAATGACCGTTAATGACCGAATAACTTACTCATGTTAGTACTATAATACGACGATAATGGGGTAATTCTGAGAGGAGATTTATTCTCTCCTATATTATCGAAGGACTCTGACGCTTCGAGTGAAAGCCGAATTATCAGAGCGTTGCTTCGACTATGATTAATTTCCCTCAATTAAGATTTAATCACCAAAAGGGTTGGGCTTATTCGGGGGTTGAACAATTGCAATTACTCATCCCCTAAATGGCTTTCTCCAGGATACTAATGAAGAAGGAAAGGGCTACAGTAATGGCACTTTTTTTTGTAGTATTTAGTACTTTTAGAGACTTTTAGTCTCATGATTTTTTTGTTACGCACAATGAATGGTAGGTTTTTGTCTAGCATTCCATACCCCCGAAATGGCCTCAGCCCCCCCCCCGAAATTTTCCCAGCCCCCTCTGAAATTATTTTCTATATATGCCCATGTTTCATCGTTGCCTTCATAACGAATCGTTGGGTCTAAGATTAGAGCCGTTTTGTTTTTCCGTTTAAAGGTAACGATGTCAGCATTTCTTGTCGAGCCTTTATAGTCGATGCTGTAAACTTCTTCGAAGCAGTCGTAACCATTATCATTTAAAAGCTGTATGAGTGTATGCTTCACGTACCCACGCACGTGCACATACTATAAATCGTAACAATATCGCTGTGATTTCTTGCTCTAAAATCTCATTTAAACCAGGTACTTTGTTTACAATATTTTGAACAATAAAGAAGCAACAAGAATGAGAATACCAAGCGAAAAATATGGAGTAGTCCAGAAAATAAAAGCTACAGATGAAAAGGTAGAAAAAGAGGGAATGAAGAAAAGTAATTAGTTTTGAAGATAGATTGGAGAGAATAATATAGGGTACTGACGGGCCTAGAATGAGGCCAAATTAATATCTAGTGAATCCGATTGCCTTCTTTAATCTCGGATAGGAATAAAAAAAAGTAACAATTTCAATTTCCATGGAGGATTCCAGAATCAGGAAGAAGGTCGAATCTTTGTTTAACCCTCCGTCGGTCGCAACCTTTTAGCACTTTCCTCCGAAGGAAAGTAGCTATTGAGGTTGGACTCATGACGGAATTTTTGAAAAATGTCTTCAAATCTTTATCGATCCTACCTAGTAGACACCGAAAATGACCCCCGTTAAAATTTATATATATATATATATATATATATATATATATATATATATATATATATATGCATATATATATATATATATATATATATATATGTCTGTTAACACGATAGCGGCCAGAGTTTTTGTTTTTTCGTCACGAAACTTGGTATATAGCATTCAATTAGCAAACGATTGAACGAGTTCGTTAACCACCAAAGTCGGTCCACCGGAAGGGGGGGGGGGGGGGGGGGTTTACCCCGAACCCAAAACACTAATTTGACCATGTCAGCCGTAATATTTGTTATCTTTCAACGAAACTTGGTATTCGTGGTGGTAATATAGGAAAAAAAGTGAGATATAAAAATGAACTAAATCGGTTCATTAGAAGGGGGGGTTTACTCCGGACCCACAATACCAATTTGCCACTACCAGCCGTGATTTTTGGTATATTTCGACGAAACTCTGTATTCGTAGTGGTAATCTACAGATAAATATCTGTTGTAAAAATAAACTAAATCGGTTCATTAGGAGGGGGGGGGGGTTTACTCCGGACCCACAATACCAATTCGCCACTAACAGCCGTGATTTTTGGTATATTTCGACGAAACTTGGTATTCATAGTGGTAATCTACAGGTAAATATGTGTTGTAACAATAAACTAAATCATTAAAAGGGGGGGTTTACTCCGGACCCAAATTCCTAATATACTCATACCGGTCGTAATTTCTGCTTTATTGTAACGAAACGCGGTATACGTCGTGGGTAACTCATGAGAAAGAAGTGTTGTAAAAATGAGCTGAATCGGTCAATCGGAAAGCGGGGGTTTAATTTGTAATATATTTCAATAGAAAAGCCCGCCAGACGTAGGTTCACAAAGCCGCCGCAAGGAGCGCTTTCTACCACTAGAGTGACTGTATCCTGTTCCTGCGTTAGATCAAAATACGATAATATGAGGTTTTTTGTATTTATTACGTAGTGTAGTAGGTACCATGTGTAAACATAACTCTGGAAGCAAATTAATAATTGGTCAGTTACTCATTACAAAATTAAAAGAGAACTATTCACGTTTTTATTTTATTTATGTAGGATATTTTAAGCAAATTGTTCTCGAAAGCAGTCTACACTACCCAAATTCTGAGGAAAGTGCTTAGTTATGCAGCTCCTGCGTGACGGACTTTTTGTACCTTCGTTCGGTCGCAATGTGCGAAGTATACACACAAATTCAAAATGCAATAGCTCCCATCCTTCGCAAATCTTTGTGACTCTGCTTCACCCCTACACTAATAGAGATCTATACTAAAGGATAAAAAGCAAACAAAAAAATTAAAAATAGTTTTTTAATAGCCAAAACACAATAATTGTAAAAAACACTTTTTATGACCCATTACCATATGTTCATTTGAATACAAAGTAAATTGTGATCTTAACGTTCTAATTAAATAATAAAAAACACTATCTCTTCATTTGCATCCTACTAGAGAAATTCTTCCTCTGAATTATTTGTTTGAAGGGCCTCAAAAGAAGTTTGGGTTATTGCAATTTGGCACTCTTCGCAGATCGTTTTAGGGTGTTTAGTGCAAATTGCTTTGGAAAAACGCACACATCTCGATGTTGTTAGTCTTCTAAGACCTGTATCAGATGTGCAGGGTTCGCATCTAATCCTGTTAGAGGGTGGTCCATCCTTTTCTTGTTCGTCAGAAGCAGGTATCGCCAAATTAGGGTTATATCGGCGGAGACGGACTTGAAGACTGGCAGGAATACCATGCTTTTTCTGGCTTTATCGTCTCCAATTGCATCAGTGTGCTCCTGTTCAGTCGATGTATCATCCAATTTCTCCTCAATTCCATCTTCTGAAGCTACGTCACTCTCTTCTCCTAAATCTTCAGTTTGTGTAGGATCATCATCTTCAGCTCCCAAAAGTTTTTTTTATCTCTTCCAAATCCTTTTCCTTCAAATCATCAAAGTCAAACCACTGTTTCTCCATTTTGTGGACAAACTAGAGGAAAAAAAAGATAATGAAACATTAGTTTTCTAATTCACGGGTTCTGTCGCAATGTGCACATCTCCTGAAACACGCTCATTACTTCAAAATCTAACAAATCGCTCATATAACTTGACATACATAACAATTAGAGAAAGGCGCAAGGCTAAAAAATTAAAAATTCCTACCTTCAAAATTGAGACGAGTTAGGTCGCAATGTACAAATTTGGCACACAAGAACAATATCCGCTGCCAGCGAGGGCGTGGGGTGAACTACTGTAGACTGTTTGACAGACCTTTCGCAGGTAGACAGGTACTATGGTGGGGAAGAACCCTTTCATTGTTTAAGTAGGGTTCCCAACAAAAAAACTTTAAGTGTGCTTTTTTCGCACAGTTGCGACCGACTGAGGGTTAAATAAATAGACCATTTGAATACGATTTTTTATCACGTTGACATATTATTATCTCAAACTGACATAAGGAGCCTTTGTACAGTGTCTCTTTAGTTCTGAACGTAACTTGTTGAGCAAAAGCTGCACTTTTAACTGCTTTATCAATAGAGGAACTTTTTTGTTTTTGTGATACAAACTAGCCGTCTACTAATAAATAATTCGTCTCAGAATATTTGGAAATAATAATTAATGAAAAATAAAATATAATCTACTAACGTTGTCAAAATTAATCCGGACTTTTTCCAAATTAATCCGTGAAATTATCTAAAAGTTTGATCTCTTAACTGCTTGCTATTGGCCAGAAGGGATTTCATTTTTATTAGCTTTTAGTTAACGAAAAAATAAGTCCTTCAAATTGGTTTATACATATATTATAGAACAATGACATCTCGCCAATTTTTCCTCATAAAAACCTTCTAAATAATAATAAGTACTTAAAATTGTTTTAAAAATTGTAGCTTATTGGTAGGTATATATATCTATTATTTATTTTTGCATATTTTATAGAATAATGACCTCGTCTGTCCTTTATTTTCTTGCTCATAAAAGCCTCCTCACTTCAAGGAATTTATGAGGAATAATATATACTATAGCTAATATAAAAATATAGCTTCCGGTCCTCTTTGTGGAAATGCCACTGCGCTGTAAAGTATCTTAAAGCGCAATAACAATAAGAAGCGAAAACTATAGGCGCTAATAGACTAGATGTCGATGGACCATAAAAATAAGTGAAAACCCATTTTTCTTAGAGCTGAGCTGTAGATATATAAGAATTATAAATACAGCATTTTGTGAATGCTTAAGGAATTTGAGTGAGACTGCGCTCATGAAAGAATTTTTGTAAAATCTTCATTTATGGGTACTAAATATGACCCTCGTTAAAATGTGACGGTGCGTGTGAAAAAAGACAGTGGCCACAAAGTTTTTTTTTCCCTAAAAACTCAGTATAACTTCCATAAATAAAGGAAAAACGTGTTAGTTCATAAAAAAAAATAGGTCTATTATAAGTGTACCTCAATCTCTTCGTCTTTCTTGAAAAAAAATATGTATCCGTAAAATTTCTTTTATTATTCAGAATATAGCCACTCCTTTTATTATCATTATAGTACCAAAATTAATATTCGCTTTTTAGAAATATTATAAAAGTTATGAAGCCTTAATAAGCCGCTGTGAGCTGAAGCTAGATGGATTAAAGGAGAGCCCAGGGCTTAAAAGTAATTAAATATATTTTCTTATTAGCCCTTTTTTAACGTGATAATTCTTTAAAATCTGTTCTTCTAATGAGATGCTTAAGTATCTAATAGATATTATGGAACTTTTAATGTTTACTTTAAGTTACATTTATACTATGTTCGTCTTAATGTTTCTTAAATTAGAACTAATTTTTTTAATTATATTTGGCGATTTTAGCGTGTTTCTTAAACTCCCACGTGCCCAAACCCATACAGCACGATAATAACGGTCGTTATTTTTTCTAAAACGAAGAATCAAGTTTGTTAACCAGCAGAATCCGTCTTTCGAAATGCTTTTTTTTTTTATAGACAAAAATTGTTGTTTTCACAGTTTTGGGCTCTACGGCTCCCGGGTACACTTCCTATTGGTATTTCAACGTGGGGAATGAAACCATTTTCAAAGAAATATTTTTTACCGTTTTTAGAGATAAAAAAATCCAAAATATACTTCGAGATTGGTTATTCAACGGATTGAGTTGACAATATCGCCATATGTTTGAAAATCATATAAACTAAAATATTAACATTTTGGCTACGTGTGGAGTTAAGGAAGTATTACGAATCTGGCAATTAGTTAAATTAATTTTTTCTTCAGAAACGGATTTTATGCAATTTATGTCACAGCTATCCCTGTTGAATAAATCATTGCCATTTTGAAAACGTTGTTTTCGTTCTCTTGAATCATTTTTAGTCTCTGCATTCCTCAGTTTTTAATGGTTGTTGTCTTTTAATATCCCCATAGAGTTGGATTTCTGTGCTAGGAGGCATAAAAAATCTCGCATCTCTTCGAAGTTTCAAGTGAGTAGGTGTTAAAATTAGTTTATCACTGTAACATTTCCACAAAACTTGTTAGGAGTTGGAAAACTAAGTATTAACTGATTTATTCCAAATGACTCCAGTGATCCAAATCGTATGGATATGACGAAGCTCCTGCGATTTGTATGGGAATACTGTTTTCAGAGTTTCGTACGTTGTACCTTAATACTTACTAGATACTTTATAAATATGAAAAGTTGTTTATACCTTAATAAAATATTGCATATAATTAAAATACTTCAGGATTCTTTGTGTGTAAAATTAGCTGAATAAATTTTTATGTGACGGATATCTGGTAGGTAAGAAAAAATATATTTTTTTTGGCATATATTCCTCCAGAGATAACAAGTCCGACCCTTGCCGTTTTTGTATGATTTTATCAGATGATATTTGGAAAAGCTTATTAATTTGGAAGAAGTTTGAGTTAACCGGTTATTTTCTGGATTTTTATTATTTTTTTTTTTATTCTATCATGAGGTTTTAATCTACTATATATTTGTCAAATACCACTCACTCACTCACTCATCTATCAACGCCCAGCACAAACCGCTCGACAGAAAATTTTGAAATTTTGCATGGACACTCCCTATATAACGTAGGCGCTCGCTAAGAAAGGATTTTTTGATATTCGTATTTTTAAGCATTTTTAGGGGGGTTTAAAGTTTGAGTTGGTTAGAGAAGGCAAGCCTAGGCAGCCTGCGTTGCTAGGACGATAAAGAACAGCTGTTACCTTACATTATCTATCTCATAGTTTTATTTCTAATTTATTTTTGGAGACCCGATGGCCGTGAGGGTTAAGGCGTGAGCACTTAACACTCTGAGCCAAAGGTCGTGGGTTCGATTCCCACTAGGGGTGGTGGCTTTTCTTTAGGAAAAAGAAAAGGCATCAGCCCTATCCTGGCTAGAAAAGGGTGGTAACCTATAGATAACCCGTCCTAAAATTCCTAGTTATTAATAAATGGACGTTAAAATTTAAATAATAATATTTCTAATTGAGGTTAGTTTCAACTATGATGGCTGACCTTGAATTACTAGAAATTAACTGTCCCTCATAGAGTTTTAATTGCGTTTCTTTTCCGCCTGTCCCCGTCAGATAGGCTTGCCATATTTTTGGAGAGTTAAACCGAGACACATTAATATGGGATGGGCATACCAGGGGGGGGATAAAAAGAGTACAAATTATAAGCAAAATGGTTGGTGAGTTTTAAGCCTAGCAACTAACGGGAAGGGGGAATCCTAAACTGTTAGTCTACCCAAACCTTAAAAATAAGAACGGAACTTTTTTTGCTACTTGATTTTCTTAAAAAAATCTCTCAGCCAAATAGTAGTGTCTGGCAGCTGGCAGCGCTGTGCAGGTAGTTCCAGCGTTTTACAGTTAGATTACTTCTCATTTCTTTGGCACTGTGAGCAGTAGTAAAAATGTTAATTGTAGAAAAGTAACCGATTTAAAAAAGATTCTTATAAACATGAATTCATTACTTTTTACATCTTACAGCCTTTTCCGGGACATTGATAAAACTGGGCGGGACACCGAAACAATTGCAAAATACCGGGACAGTCTCGGTCAAACCGTGATGTATGGCATATCCTTAGGTTTTCCAGGCGAGGTAATAATATCCGGAACCCTTGCACAGCCTCCTCGCCTATAACCTTGGTAATACTCGTAAATATATTGGGTGTTACCATATGACTTCTTGGAAACATAAACTTTTAAATTTTAACGCCCATTGAATAAAATATAGTTTGACGGGAACCGTGCTGTAATAAACTGCACAGAATTGTATAGTCACGTAATTTTAATGAAACATTATTTAACGCAATAAAATAACTACTTATCTGCCGTGACGAAGTACGGGTATTCAGCTAGTGTTTAATATAACACTATATCTTTTTTTTTTAGATTCTTAGAAATAAAATTCTATACTGTTACAAATGTATCCGTCTCTATTATTTTGTGTATTGTTAAGTGTTCTATATGTTTTGTTACATTAATCCAACAAAAAGAGAATATCTTTTTGCTGGATGAATTATCAAAAAATGAAATTCAGTTATAGGAACTAATGATTCTATTGTACAGTTTTGAATATTTCATAATTCTAAAAACATGTATTAGACAAATTTTGTTTTATGTTTTGTTCACTCTTTTGTTGTGTTTCATTTTACAAGTTTTCCGGTTTACTGATAAATAAGAAAATCCGTGCCTCCTGCGGCCGTAAGCGGTAAGGCGTGAGCACTCCGTTCCTAGGGGTTGTGTGTTCGATTCCCACTGGGAGTATTGGTTTTGTTTCGAAAAGAGAAAATGCATCAACACTCTTCTGGCAAGAAAAGAGTAGTAACTTTCCCAAGAATCTGTGCATAACTGGACTTTTATACCGATAATTGGACACATTTTAATTTGTTCTGTTTAAATTGCTAATCGTCTTTGAGGATCTCTTGGAATAACTAAATAAATACAAGTTGCCTTCATAAAATAACACATTTTAAAGGAAATTGTTCGAGATTATCTCCAAACCTGTTTATCAAAAGTTTACTTGGAAAAACAAGTTGTCCACTCCAGTGTCAAATGGCCCTTAAGCTGAATACATTAAATGTCATGGAATGAGTGAAATATCTGTGCATAAAATCTCCTGACGCTTGTAGATTGGAAGGGAGAGGTATCCTCCTTTCCTCAAGAGACACCGTGAGGATGTCATGGCAGCCTGGTTTGATGAATGGGGGAGATGGAGCCTTCATCCATTTTACTGCTCCGAGGCATTATCACCATCTCATAATTCATCTTCGGCTCTTACTTCTGTCTAGCAAATCAAATTTAAATTTACTTCTGTTTACTTATAAATCGAATTCTCAGAATGGAGATACAATCGCTATGACTGTTAAGGTCACTTCGCTTGTTCAATCGTTTACTAGGGGAACGCTTTATGCCTAGTTGCGAAAAACGAAAACTCTGGCTGATATCGTGTTTACAGATATATATATATATATGTTACCGGCAAAGTATAAAACCAGGCATTGTATAGAATGCCTAAATCCAGGTGGCATTGTATGAAATAAAGCGTATTTCATACTTTCCCTAGGCATTATATAGAATGCCTACTGCGCTTTAGGTAAAGTATGAAAGACAGGATTTGTAGCCTTAATGTAAACGTAAATGCGTTAAAGAGCAAAGAAAATGCGTCACAATACTCAGCCCTATTGCAACAAGCAGCTCTAAATATGTAAATAACAATCTCTCTTATTATATTGTTTTAAATAAATTGTTTGCCGTACGAAAAGAGCTTGTTTTTAACCTATTTTTAAAGTTATTCAAATGACCAAGGTTAAAGTGTATAGAGTAAACTCAAAACATTTTTAATTTTATACAATGCCAAATAAGCAACAGGCATTCTATAGAATACCTAGGCATTTTATACAATGCCTAGGCAATGTGTGTAATATGTTGTAAAAACTAATACTTTCTATACTTTGCCTAAACCGCTTAGGAATTCTATAGAATGCCTGGCTTCTACTCTTTGCCGGTACCATATATATATAAAAATAAGTATGTGACGGGGTCTATTTGCGATAGTCAACTAACAAGGGAACATCCTCGAATAGGGAAATAATCGATAGGTATTTCTTTTATATCGGCCCATTCGCAAGTTTAAGGGGTGTAGCCACCCTTCGAAATTAAACCTCAAATATTCTAACTTTTGAACTATCATAGATAGAAAAAAATGTTATAAGGAAGAATGTTACGGTATTTTACATAGAAAACAAATATTTCATAAGAATTGTTCAAATAATAATTTAAATTAATTGCTCATTATTGCGCCGTTTTATGCAAGGTTTTTATACAAGTCGGATACTGCGTTGCTCGTCATGTATGGCATCACACCGCTGTTTGTGCAGTGTGCGCATTTATATATGCGAAATTCCGAGATGGAAATTATAAATATCATACATCGTTGAATTCAGCAACGTTTTCCTATTATTTTGTTTCATAACAAAATACTCGATATAAAGTAAAAATAACCGACCGGTGCTAATGACCGTAGCAGTAGATGCACCGAGAGAGAGAGAAAAAAAAATCAAGTAAAAAATATCGAATTATTTTCATGTGTTTATTAAATATACAAACTTCCATTAAAAGCGGCTCCAGAGACTTGGGGATTTTCCCTTGTAAGTAGGATTGATGAATATTTGAAGACATGTTTCAAAAACTCATTCATGAGTGCAACCTCATAGCATAGAAGGAAGAACTTATCTCTATGGAAGTTCCTAAATCCCTCTAAAAAATCTCTCAAAATGAAATTAATTACCTTTGATATGTTGAAGGAATTTCATTACTTGAAGATAATAAGTCTCCAGGCTAAACAGAATAAGGACACAATACCTAAGACGTGTGCCCTTGACGCTCTTTGTGTTTGACTTAGTATTTTCTTCAGAGAGAATGAAACACAAGTGCCAACTGTTTAAGTTGTAGAAGGAGTGGGGAGGAGGTAGACTTCCATCCCTTAAGAATTTACACCAGTTGGCAGCTGGCTCTTTCTTCTATTTTCCCACCAACTAGAAGACAAGTCCTGGCTTAAGTAGTTTCATTTATTTGTCCTTTTACCTTATTCGTTTTACTATTCTTTATAGTACTTAATAGCTTTGGAAATACTTCATTAGTTGCATATATACAAATGTAATGAGGATAATATTATATAATTGCTGCTTTATTGTTAGAAAAATGCATATAAAATGTATGAACTCCGAGCCAAATACTCAGAGAAAAGCGCAAGATTTTGGAGAATAGGCTTACGTCACTCTAATTAGTTTTTACCAGATAGCGAAGAGGCCATTCTGCATGGACGTATATATGGGGAGGGGGTTGAGGGGTAATGTTTATTTGATCGGTAAAAATGTGTCATAAACCCTTAAAAATAAATTAAATAAGATCACTTAGTTCATAAAAAATATTTTCTTTTGGGTGTATTAGGGTTTTAGTTGGTTAAAACTATTCCAAGTTCTAATTTGTTAGTATTCCATACCCCGGAAATGGTCTCAGCCCCCCCTGAAATGTTTTTGTATATACGCCCATGCGATTCTGCGCTAACCTATATAAGTATCCTAAGGGGAAATTACTCCATCCGCTTTCTCAAAGTTCGCTCATGGAAACACTATAACCTCCTGTTCCTTATTTTCTTACCTTGACTTGAATATGACTAAAATATTCAGTTTGCTGTTAAATGCAATTAAAAAAAAAAAAAAAATGACTTTAATGGTGCAAGGGGTCAATCCTCTGAACAGTTTTTGGATTGATTGTCAGGATTTATTATTTTTTTAAATTATGTATGCGTCCGATACTAAATGTTAAACTGTTTTAAGAATTGAAACTTTAATGTTATTAAGAATTGAACATGTTTTTTGTTTTGTGTTTTTTTTTGTTTTCTTAGTAGAAAAGGCGCTATGTTAAATTATGTTTAACTTGCAGATTTACATGATGTAATTTATTTTTTTTCGACCAACAAGATTTTTTGTTGTTTTGTTTTGGGCGGAGGTGGGTGGTAGAGGGGGTGGAAGATCAATCATATACTTTTAATGATCCTTATATGAAAGAATGCCTATTCACGATTGTGTTTTAGTTTTTTGCGTTTTTCTCGGGAACAAAGCAAAAACAAGAAAAACGCCAAAGGAATTTTTTTCTTTCTTTTTTCATCTTTCATGGATTCCCAAAGTTTATTTTGGGGTTTATTTTCCAAAGTTTATTTATTTAGGGGACACCCTGTATATATATACAAAGACACAAACACAAATTTAAACCACCGTTATATTCGTTCGATTATAATAGAAGGTTAAAGCTCTTCAGTCTAGTTGATTTATGCGAACGGTTGAGGGTTGACCTTAATGCAGAAAGGTTGATATTTAAATGAGAGTGCATAGCAAGGATGGTCAAATGGTAGTGCGATTCTGTTTTATGCTGATGAGATTGTCCTACTTCTAGAATTTCCCTAAGGAACGAGAATGAAGCTTAAGCTGCAAGGATAGGATGTCTTCTCGAGTAAAAATCAATGTGTACTTTGTTTTCCATTTTCTCAAGGGGTAATGTAGTGAGGAAGTGAGCTTCTGTCATTGTAAAGGGATTGTTGGAATTCGTAGGAAATTACGCTCTCAACGTTCAAAATGATGAAAAATAGAGAGAGATGCGACATGCTCACCTTATACGACTATATTAACCCTTTTCTGGACTGAATTTGGTGGAATTGCAGTTGCCGTAGTTTCTTTTTCGATTGCTAGGATCATTAGCACCTTGAGAGATGTCTGTTTATTTTTTATGTGTTTAAAAGGTAGCAATTCTGTATTATTTAGCTTAAATTATGTTTTAAAAATGGTTGTTGTTTCTAAAAGATAAAAATATTATTACGTTTTTTATTTACTTAAATTCTAAACGTCTCCTTATAAATAACATAGATTTGTCTACAGGTTACCCCCCCTTTGTAGCCATTATAGGGTTGATGCCTTTTTCTTTTTCGAAGAAAAAGTCACGGCCCCTAGTGGGAATCAAACCAAAGATTCTAAGCGCGGAAAGATCCCGCATTAACAATCTGGCTTATTTTTTTTTTGTAGGTATTTAAATTACTGATTGCCTGATCTTGCAGGACTGAAGAAGACTTGTAATAGCCATAGTTGAAGCTGGAATTTTCTTTTCTTCTGTATTTTCTTAAAGCACGGATATGAATTAAAGGGAACATTATTTAAAAAAATATTCTACGTGCAGCAATTACACTGATTCTTCTGAAGTTTTTCTACCTTATAGCGACGAAAAAAAAAATAAAGAAAGAAATATCTCCTACCTTCTTGGTGAAATGATGAAAGCGGTACTCCGCCGGCTGAGCATTACAGTTTCTTTTTTCTTCTTTTTAACACTTGAAAAATTCCCTGAGAAACCTCGAAATTTTATGAGGGAACTGTAAATCTCAGAAGTGTAGTGGCCGGCGCCTCATTTTTCCTCTCCTCTCCTTCAAGAAGTCTCTCCAGCCACTCGTTTTCTCTTCTAAATCATAATATCCGGAACATCGCAGAGGATTAAAAGTCCATCCCGTAGATGCTTTGTAAAACAAGCAAATTCCTCATGGAGGCAACAACAGTAATAAACATAAAACGTTTTGCTATTTAATATTTGTTAAAGGGGTCTCCCGTGGTCTAATGGCTAGCGCCTTGGATTCATAAGCGGGAGATGGTGGGTTCGATTCCCAACCTCCGGCAGGAATTTTATCATTTTATCGCTGGTAAAATTCCTCACTGCACCCTGGATGTCAGCCGTAATATATATATATATATATATATATATATATATATATATATATATATATATATATATATATATATATATATATATACACACACAACAAAAAATTAATTAATTTATTTATTCAAATTTTATCGACCACTTATACATAGTTCAGACTTTTTGAAAGGGTGTACTAGCCTTTTCATTTTTCGAAAGAAAAGCCTTTATGCCTAGTGCGAATCGAACTCACGACCCTAGAGACGGAGTGCTCACGCCTTAGCCACCGGGTCTCCAAAAGAACAACAAAAAACGTCCAAGAATGTAAATTTTACTGAATTTAAGAAACAAGTAAAACTTATTCAAGAAGCTCGGCGTACATAACTCCTTATAGAAGGCAGCCAATACCTTCTTTCTATACTACTGTGAACTACTTTTTGAAAGCCCCTAACTAATTTGTAGATTATTTACTTTAAATATATGAATAAACGATAACAGTTTTTCTCTAAAGACTCATGGCACTTTTATCTGAACTCAATGTATAAAATTAAAAAGGAAATTGGTAAATTATAGTAAAGGGATATTTTTCTACTTATGCTGTTTTATTTTAGTGTATTATAAACTCTGTTCAACAGTGAATAATTCTGATTAACAGATATTGGTCTGAATTAAATTTGCGTGCAGATTTCAAATAATTACTTCATATTTTGTGTACTCGTCAGACAAATATTTTCATAACTTCTACGTCAAAAGGACTGCGTGCCTAAGAAAATTGTACTAAAATGACTATATAGGTTGTAGCAGTAGAAACCATCTGAAACATAAATAGTATTAATAGAAAAATTGAAATATAAGAACAAAAATAAAATAATTTAAGAAAAGGTTAGGTTATGTTTTGCACATTCCTACTCCTTTCTCTGATTAAACTGCAATGTACAATTAGAGTTAAGAAGTGATTACAAATCAATCAAAATCTTATCTAGATATTACGGGAGGATTATAAATATGTTGAAATTCGCTGGAGCAACCATTTCATTAAAGATTTATCAGCACAGCACTTTCATCAAGAGTCTGATGATACATAGAGATCATACGGTTGAGATCTCAAGTCGCCGAACTAACACTGACTATACCGGTGACTAAAATACATTATTGGTTAGTTCAATATTGATTTAAATTGCATACTTATAATAAGTACATATAGGGGGGTCTCCCGTGGTCTA
The DNA here is from genome assembly GCA_946811695.1 of Gonocerus acuteangulatus. NCBI lineage: Eukaryota > Metazoa > Arthropoda > Insecta > Hemiptera > Coreidae > Gonocerus > Gonocerus acuteangulatus. Next base: position 45,042,448 of record OX328131.1, read on the forward strand.
GTGGCTAGCGCGCTGGATTCATAACCGGGAGATGGTGGGTTCGATCCCCACCGGCGACAGGAATTTTCTCATCTCAGGGCTCGCTGAGAAAATTCCTGGCTGCTCCCTGGAGGCCGGCGCTAATGGCCAAGATTTGTCGATGCGCCGTAAAAAAAAAAAAAAAAAAAAAAGTACAATTTTGAAAGTGGTTTCATTTTATAGTTTATACCAGTAAACATTTTTTGATTGTTGGCAATGTTACAAATTCTAAATCATGATTCAGTTAATTTAATTACCTTCTTAATTTATTTTATTATAAAAGTATATTGTTGGATTTGAACATGTAGAAAATTATACTTACCGAACATATGAGGGAATAGTCGAAGTTGAAAAATTCCATTGCAGAAAACTCTAAATCTTTCATAGCTTTGAAGTGTAATAGTATCCGGTTCTTATTAAAAAAGAAAAAAAAGTAGTAATTATTAAATTGTAATTAATTTTCTATTAGGACCACACAGACACACCCATATGAATAAATTAACAACTGGTTTAGGTAGAGAGATATTCAGATATCATTAAAAAAACTTTCAATGACGGTTTATAAATTGTAGACTACTTACGTTTCTCATTAAAGACTTGGATTTATCGTTGATGATTAGCCGATATAGTAGGTTATCAAATCTCTTGGCCTGGAAATTAAAAGAATATTTTGTAAATTATAAACATCGAATAGGCAGAAAATCAACTCTGTTAATACTTTTATGTTTTAAAATGTATTGCTTTTATATGAATGAAGTGATGTTTCCTGAGTGAGCTCATCTCATAGGATATTAGATTTAGACCTACTTTTTATTGGAAGTCCAGGATTTTCAGATGTTGTTGACTTACTCGCTTGTGTATCTATCAATAGGCGTTTTATACTACTGATTTTTTTTTTGTTGACGGAGCACCGAGATCTGGGCAATTAGCGCCGAACGAACCGTGAGTTGACAAAATGTCTACGGCCGGTGGGATTCGAGCCCCACGAAATGATCCTAACGAATATATTTATTTGAAAAACTCGAATAGTTTAGGTGAATGAAAAGAACAACGTTCAAATGGCCGCTCTTTCGTGAGGGTGCGTCCAGCAGATTTGAATAGGTGGAATAGACGATTTTTTTTTTTTTTTTTTTTTTTTTTTTTTTTTTTTAATGTGAACGTTGGATATGTTTTGCTTAAAAACATGGTCCGTTAAAGTGGTTTTTTGAAATTTTTCGTCTCTCTCACTCACTCTCTCTCTCTCTCTCTCTCTCTCTCTCTCTCTATATATATATATATATATATATATATATATATATATATATATATATATATATATATATATATATATATACAAAGTAGTGTTTTAATAGTAAAAAGGAATAGAAAAAAATGAATGATGTGTTTTATGTATAAACTATTCAATAGATTATATTTCAGTATCAAACCCAAATATGTGATTGGCGACTTAAAACTAAAGTTAAATTACAGAATTAGTTTTAGCAACGTCGAATACACCGGTTCTCTTTGATCCCCGAGGTTCGGTAACGCCGGGTGTGCTACTACATGGGTTGGTGACCGCCAGGGGAAACCACGTGCAGTTGGCATTATTAAGGGGTACAAATAGCCCTATTTTATTTTAGTATAAAAAAAAAATGATATGTTTCATACAAACCTCTAGCGTTGTCAATCTGCAGCCAGTTAAAAAGTGAAATATTGCCGTAACAAACATGAGAATGTAGTTAATCTGAATGACGTCAGTTCTCTTCTCGTTGATGTAAAGAATGATGAGAGTGTAGAGCCCGGAAACAATGTAAACGAACACAGAGATCATGATGAGTAAAAGTTGTGGGGAATAGCAATCGTTGACTTCGTGGCAGCATTTCCTCAGGAGGTCATGAGTGTTGGTGAACTCGACAGCCTTATCCAAGTCCAAGTGGTCGCAGATGTGCTTGTAATACTGGCGAAGAACGAGGAGCATGGACCAGAACTGGTCAGCAATGAGAAATGTTGACAGTAACATGAAGAGGTATATGTATGTCGTTGCTTTCTCCGGGATGTTGTTATAGTGCCAACATTCGTATAGGAATTCCAAAATGACAACACCGATGAAAATCTGTGTGTACTTCTGTATGCAGGAAACGGAGTCTTTGACGTTGATTTTGATATTTTTTAGGATTTTCATGACGTAAGTTAGTTTTTTCGCATTGAAAGTCAGCCATACCAAATTGCAAAGGAGGACAGTAAACAGGGTGAATATTGGTAAGAAGTGAGACAACTTTTTGAGCAAATGGTCGTTTCTAGAAAGCCTATCAAAATCGACAAAATTAAAAACAACTGTTGACCACATCGCAATCATGCCGAATGAAATGGCATATAAGAAAATTGACACCTTGAATTTTCCATGTTTTATACTGAATGGAAAGAGGCCTAGATATTTCGAAACGAAAAATATGCATCTGAAAATGCTATCTAATTCTTCCTGGCTAGTTTTGTCCGCAACTTCCGCCATGTTAACGATTCAAATGCTCTTGAGGAACTAATAATATAGAATAAAGAGCTTTTTGTTTGCTCAGGCTATCAATGTACTAGTACTTTGCATTATGCAAATTAATTTGATTTACTTATTTCTGCGGTATAATTGTTTATTTTACTAAAATAATATCACTAATGTGTGATTTTAATAAATATACGCCACATACTACATGACAAGTTTTCTTTCAATATAATTGATATTATAATCATTGAAATATCTCATAACATTTCAGAGAATATTAGAAAAATATAACTTAAATTTTATGGACATATACATATTTCTGTGGCTTAGGTTTCAGAAAACTTCTTTCTGGATCCGTCGTGGGTCGATGTCATATGCGGATTTTCCAAAATTTAGGGAAGGAGAAAATACGCTACAATTTTACTAAATTTTCCTATCAATATTCACTAACAAAAGCAAATACCATACTCGTGTAATGAAGGGATTTCTTTAATTTTTTTATTAAGGATTATATAATTTTTCAAAAGGAGACAGGTAGCAGGTGTTATCAACGCTTATGCATATTTTGAAATAATGACGTGAACAATAATGTATTCGTATAGATTATATCGACATTTACATCATAATTAAGGTGCCTTGGGAAATAGAATATATTAGAAATATACTTTGAAATTTACACTTGTAAATGTGCGAAAGTGCTGTTAATAAATCTCATTTATCATGTTTTACTAAGAGGAGCATCCTTAAGAAAATTGGACGAGTATAACTATATAAGTTGTTGCCGAAGATACCATCTGAAAAATAAATATGTATTTTTATTTATTGTTTATCCAAAACTTACTAATATTTATACTTATAAATAAACCATAACGTACCGAACACAGTAATGGATAGTCGAAATTAAAGAAGCCCATTGCTGAAAATTCTTCTTTTCTTTTAGCTTTGAAGTGGAGTAAAATCCTTTTCTGAAATAAAAAAAAAAAAATCAACATTTTAGCATATTTACAAAAAATGCGTATTTCTCATGAGATTTGGAATGCTTAGATTTAATAGTTCTTTATACGAATAATATGTTTAATCCGTTGCATAAATTCGAAACAATTAATGTTATTTCTTTCTGTCGTTTTTTGTGTAATTAGCTAAAAAGTAACATATTCTGTATATAATATGGTTGAGTCGGCTTTTTCGAAAATATTTAACTCAGAACTCCCTCCTTACCTGTCAAATATGTTCAAACTCATAGAACTATAGTTTTTTAACACTTAGCTCTGTGTTAAGGAACGACTGCATTTCTCATCTGCAGTCGAATTGCGTATCGGATTGAAGGCATAATCCGTGGCCGTATTATAAGGGAGGCAGCCTCCTCTGAGATTAGTAAAAATTTGTCATAAAAACCTTTAAAATAAATCAAATAAGATTAAATAAGAAGATGATTAGCTCAGAAAAAATATTTTTTTTGTGGGGGGTGGTTAATACCGATTTAAGGATTATTAGTATTCCATACCCCTAAATGCTCTCAGCCCCTCTCGAAATTCTCCCAGCCCCCACCCTCTCCGAAGTTATTTTCTATATACGCCAATGGCATAATCAGATACCTCCCTATAGGGAGATTGAAACTCGCTAGCATGACAACCTCCTAATGAAATTAACGTGAGAAAGATAGAAGTAGAATTTAATTTTGAGGTTCTTTTAATGGTACTTTTTCGAAAACTAAATTCCACGTTCCAAGTAAATTGGCTATTCAACCCGATGATGCTATAATGATTTTTTGCCCTCTCTATAATACGCATTCCTATACTTTTTTTAGAAGGGTTAAAGGTGCGATTTTTTCTCCCTTATTCGGGAGCAAACTGGGAAAGGGCAAAAGCGGTAGGGCCTCCGTTCCGACGTCCATCACTGCGGTTCACCCTTTTTTTCGGTTCTATGGCTAGCCTTTTTTATTAATGACTCTACAGGGGGTTTTATTCTAATTTTACTACTAGTGAAACGAAGTCTTTCTGGACTTTATAATTTTGAAAGCATTATAATATAACGAAGAAAATAATAGCGTCAATAAGAAGAGAACTGTGTTTTATAGGAAATAGCAAAACTCTCATCTGGTGACTCACTAGATAGAATAATAACTTGATCAATTATGAACTTTTATTATAAGCTCATTCATGAAGGTTTTATTTAAAATTACCTTTATAAATACATGAAAAAACATGAACAGTTTTACTCTTATTTATTTTTAATGAACAGCTGGAGGCTAGGTGGGTGATTGCCTTTCTTTCGTCAAAAGAAATGGCACCAGCCCTATACTCGCTAGAAAAGGGTGGTAACCTGACGGTAATAAATAATGAACAGCTGACTCAATTATTTATTTTTATTTAATTTTAAAATTTTAAATTGGAGTTGTACTACAAAAAACACCTCTCTACGGGTGATAAACAAAAATCACTTGTCTAATGCGTATAATTAAACATTCTCTCAAGCATTTTTATGGCTAGCGGAACTATATAATCCAGAGGCGTAGTCCTGCACAGGGAGTTGCACGACAATCTCACCCTGTGCGCCGGGCTTAATAGTACCGCAGAGACTTCCTGTCACAACCCCATCGTGTACTAGCCAACTTTCTTTATTCCTTTATTAATAATTTTCCTTCAATAACATAATCGTGATTATTTTTTATCTCGTCTAAATATTTTCGGGGTGTTCGTTACGTTGGCTTACCAGCAGAAATTACTATTAGGCTATGATTTAATTGCAGAATTTAAATTTCAAGCTTAACTAAACGTTGTCGGTAGGAAAAAGAGAAACATAGTGATTTGATTATTTCCAGTGATTGATTTATTTTCATTGATTATAAATCAAGGCCTTTTATTTCTGAGTATCCTTCCTAGCCTTTTTTTTTTGTTATTTATATAATCAGTTATTGTATTGTTATTGTAACATTATATTTACTTAAATTGAGGATACATACTTACATTTCGCAGCAGTATCCTTGTATTATCGTTAATGATGAGATGATACAATAGTTTATCGAAGTTTTTGGCCTAAATAAAAAAAAAACAAAACAAAAATCAGATTAAAATTAGAATGAAATAGAAAATAAAAATAGTAAGTGAGAAGTATTGACGATCTTCTTATAAAGAATGATTTAAATATACAAATTTAAGAAATAATACCATACGAGGAGAGAAATAGAACAAAAAATAAACTCGGAAAAAAACAAAACACTAAGCAAAAAGGTCCGTCACTCCTAACTAAGAACATTCCTCATCAGGCTATGTAAAACATTTTCTTTAAAATAACTATGAAAATACTAAATAAACAGCAACATTTGTAATTTTATATATTTGTAAGTTACAGTTGACTGAATTATTATTGAGTACAACCCAACTTCTAATTTTGCTTTTTTTTTTTTTCACAACTCCTGTTTCTTATTAGTTAGGCGTGATATCTACTAAATTTCCTTGCAAGGAAGTAAAAATAACGGCCGGTACGAGTCCGAGTTTTTCCTAATAGCCCCCCATAGTTTTTTCTTTCGATGCGCACCACCTATGCCGAGTTTTGTTGCAATATTGCAAGTTTCGGCAGTTGGATGCAAAGTAGTAATTTGTGTCCAGAGTGAACCCGAATCCTCCGTTCGTGTTCGTTTTGTAGCTAGAAAAAAAAAATTGTGGCCACACACACACACACACACACACTCATATATATTCATTTACATTTTCTAGGGGTGCCTAGATTCAATGAAATTCTTTTTTTTTTTAAATTGTATGGTTGCAACCATACAAAGTCTAGCCCACTACATTTCGTGGATTATATTTGATTTTCTAACAAAACGACAATCAAATCAGGAAAAGTTTTATAAAAAAAAGGAATTAAATCAAATATTGAACCTCTTCTAGGAACTTACTTCTAATTTCGTTATTCTGCAACTGTAGGTTATGTACCACGTAATAAAAGTGAAGAATATGATCCAGTACACATAAACGTACGTGTCCAACTCTCGAGTTCCTGAGCTGGTGTCCCTGTGTGAGAGGACGATGAAATACGTGTGAAATATCACATACACAAATGATGACGTTATAACAAGCATCAGCTGTGGGGAGTATGTCTCCGTTAGAAAGCTACAGCAGAATCCCAGCTGCTCGTGGCAGTTCAACCAAATTTGTGCTTTGTCAATGTCCAAGGTCCTCGTGAGATATTCGTAATGGGTTCGGATAACTTTTAGAAATGCCGTGAACTGCATGATGATTAGCACTCCTAAGAAAAGTGTAAGGTATGCAGCGCAATAGCAGGGATCACTTCTATACTCATCGCCATAGAGATATGTTTCCGTGATATTTATAGGAATCAATAACAAAATAACCAACAAAATGAAGTAACAATTTCCTACTTGAACTTCTACATTAATGGTATCTTCAACGCTCTTGAGAAGCTCTAGAGCTTTGTATAGCTTATCAAATTTGCATTTCAGAGAGAAAACAGAAAGAGGTGGAACCGTATAGAGACAGATGAACGGAAATATGTGTGAGACAAAATAGAACTTGTCTGGGATCATTTTAGAATGAAGGCGCATGTGGGAATCTAGGAAAAACAGTGATGCATAAGGGAGGAGCAATGGTATTGTGGACATCGCTAGAAGCAAGCGAGAAGAATGTATTTCACCCGACAAATAAAACGGGAAAACGCCACAAAATCTGGAAACATTAAAAATATTGAACGGTTTCGCTCCAAACCCTTTTCTCTGCACTACATCTGAGTTAGCAGCCATTGCGTTTGTGAATTATCGGATAATGATCGTTCGGAATTTACCGAAGATTTGTTCTATATTGGTAGTAAACAGAGATGGGAATTATGAAAACACTTCTGTCAAGAAATGAAAATAATTTATTAAATGCATTTCACTAGGACAAAATATTATTATTTACGCCATATTAAACAAAAATAAATTATTATTAAATTTGAGGACGTAGAATCGAAGGATTGATTTCCAGGGAGATTTTATATTATTCCAAAGAAATACATCTCAAAAAGGAGTTTTTGATATGAAAGACAGCTCCTCAAGGTTGTGCTCTTTGAAACTTCTTCGAAATAAAATTTATCTCAAAAAAACTTCAAAAAGAAAAACTCAAGTAAATACATTTTATAAAATAACGATTAAAACAGAATTTCATATTTCATGAAACCTAATGACTTCAGACTTTCTTCTTAAATGATTTAGTCAGCACTTTAGAAGAAGATTCAAAGAGCAAAACCTGGAGGAACTGTCTTCAATTTCAAAAACTTATTTTTGATATGTATTTCTTTGGAATAATATAAAATCTCTTTAGAAATCAATCATTCGATTCTACGTCCTCAAATTTCCTACTAATTTATTTTAGTTTAATATGGCGGAAACAATAATATTTTGTCCTATAAACAAATCTATTTTGTTGGAAATGGTTGCTGGTAGAGAAGGAAAATAATTCGGAGTAATTATTTTTCTTCTGCATTCAACTTTAATATAAAGGTTGCTGTAATCAGTAAATATAAATTTAATCACGAATGATTTTAATTCATTTTTGATGATATCACAAAAGTAAATATAATATTAGTTTTATTTATCAGTTGTTTTCCTCCTAAATTTCCAATGAAATTATTAAATTAAATTAATTAAAATTAAATTTTACGTTTGTGACACCGTGGCAGCTTGCAGAATATTTTTTGAAAGTGGAGTGATTCTCGAAATTTTGTATCTGCCATAAATTTGTTATTAGTAGGGAACGGATGTTCATGTAAAATAAAATTCAAAATATGTGTATATATATTTAACTATTTATAATGAAATATGTAATAAAAAATTGAAAATATGTAGTAAAAAATACGAAAAATACTATAAAATATTGAAAATAAAAGCATAGATAACTAGTACGAACTCTGTTATTATAAATGGAAGCAACAAAAGTTGAAAATATATTGAACAAAATGACTAAAACTCTTATAACATATTGGAAAAAAGCATAATTGAAAATTAATAGATCATTTTAAAGGGAAAAAAAGGAGTTGAAACTTTCTAAAGATGAACATTATTTTGGAAATTTGTATTCAAAAAAATGCATTTTTAAATTGTCTAACCTGAAATGACGCCGGTCTGATTTCATAACAGGAGTGTACAGTGGTGGGGTCAGCGATCAGCCCCATTTTTGTCTGGCGATTTTTTTGTATCGAAAAATAGTCGACACGTGTCCGAACGTTTCGTCCAATGCGTCATAGGACCTAGGAAATAAAATATAATTGGTTGAGAATTGATTATTTTCTATCTCGAGTTTGGAAAATGATATCGGCATGATTCTTTCGCTTATTCACTTGCTTTAGAGAGTATATTAAAGGAATAGTACAATTGTTAAACAACAATTTATTATATTTTTTTTAAAACGCATCTGCTCCTAGACCATTAGCGTCGGGGAAGCATGGCAGCATCTAGATTCAATGGGTAAAGCATTCTTTCTCGGTTTCCCCTTTACTTTTTCAGTTAAAAAATAAAAAGAATATCAAAATATGTAGCAAAAATATGTATTTATGGCAAAGTATGTAAACATTTGGATTTTTGACTAAATATGTAAAATAAAAACCTGTTTAAATTCTCTAAAATCACTTAAAAAAGTGCACTATCTTCGTAAATTTATTTATTTATGTTAGTTTGATGAATATCGAAAATTTAATTTGTTAAAATTTTAATTTTAGTTTTTTTTTGGAGATCCAAAAAACATATTAGGTACTTGATATATATTTTCTCTACAAGGAAATCCTTTATTGATTTATTTATTTTGATGTCATTTGGGAAGTGAATAAAAACAAATGATTAATTTATCCTAATTACGAATTCGTTTTACCGCCAAAATTAAACTCCGGTTACGTGACCAACGTCCTTATTAGATCTGGAGATTCCCCAGTCATAACGGATTTACCACGTAAAATGCAGTGTTTCGTGATTATATTCCGCTAATAACTAACTTCTTGACCATCTGTTTTAGACAAAGTAGTTTTGAGCCAAATTTCTGCAAAATCGCACCATTTAATGAACCTTAAAGATTCAACACGCAATGATGTATACTTTAAACAAGAGACGAATTATGAAATGTCGACATTAAAAAACCGTCAGGTTTTCCAGGTTGTATCATTGAGCAGTCTTTATTTGCGGGGTTTTCCAGGTTGTATCATTGAGCAGTCTTTATTTGCGGGGTTTTCTCTCCATATGGAAGATTATAGTAATTAACTATCACCGTGTGTTCGGCTTTTTATTTATCATTCAACATATTTTCTCCGGGAAAGTATTTAAATAAAAAGTAATTAATAAATGCTTACTTCATCCGTGGTTTCGCTGCAAGTAGAGACTATGTAAAAGGACAGCAAGCAGAACATAAGTGAAGTAATTATAAATATGAACTCATCACCAGTCGACCATAGAAAAATAGTCATGAATGAAGACGATACTATAATAGAAAAGGACGACACTATGAGGAGAAACAGCTGGGGAGCCCAGCATTCCATTGATAAATTACAGCAAGACCAAAGAGCATCAGTAAAACGGACGTACGTTTGAGCATTGTCTACGCTAAGGGTTTCGACGAGGAAGCTGTAGTATTTCTTAATCATCTTAACGACAGAAGTGAACTGAAATAGTATGCAGAAAACGTGTATGTGAGGAAAGATGTAGAGGAGAGCTGTGAAATGGGGCATTTGAAAATCGCTTTCGTCGAAACTTCTTAAGAGCAATAAAAAAGACATGGCCACCAAGAAAATAATCAATTCTACTTTAGATGTCTCTGCGGGGTGTTTCATAGTTTTTCTGATATTCTCAAGTTTTAGGAAGAGCTGATCCATGGCTGCTAGTTTATAATTGAGCCATCCCAATGACAGCCAAGGTACAGCAAGCAACGTCAACCAAGTCACATAATAAGAAAAAATTGCCAAAAACTTCTCCGATTTAAAATATTTTTTCAGATCAAATTCACACCAATAGAAGCCAAGAAAGACGTCATAGAGCAAAATGAGACAACAGCTATAAGCAAGATATCCGTAAGATCTCTTGACATTAGCTTCCCTGTAGAATGGAAACACTCCGAAACAACGAGAAGTGGACAAGATGATTCTGTATAAGTTATCAGAGAATTCGTGATCATTTGCGTTACTTTCTTGGTCCGACATGGTGGGTTCAAATGTTGCTTCGGACGGAATGCCTTCAAAATCAATATGAAGCTATTACAATAATTGTTGTTTTTAACAACAGCTTATATAACATTTCATTTCCTTAGTAGATTAAGGTAGGAATAACAAGATGAAAATAAAACATACTAAGCGATGACGTAATTGCAATCAACATCCCGAATGATATTTTCTAAACCTAGCCAGTTCTTCGAATATAAGAATTATTACATTTACAATGATTATGAAAAAAAAAAATTAATAAAAGTCCGTCACGCAGGAGCTGCATAACTAAGCACTTTCCTCAGAATTGGGTAGTGTCCAGTGCATTCTTGAATAACTTGCTTAAAATAACCTATATAGATAAATAAAATTAAAAAAAATGTTCTACTCTCTTGCATTTTTTATGAGCAGCAGTTTCAATTATTAATTTTGTAATTAATTTCCTTCCAGAGTTTTGTGTATGAAGAGTTCTACACTACCTACTAAATACACAAAGCTCCACATTTTGATCTATTGATCTTGATGAGTTTCACGAACCTACGTTTGGCGGAAGAATTCCATTCAAACATAGTACAAAGTAACACCTCCACCCCCTTCCAATAGACCGATTTAGTTCATTTTCATATCACATCTTTCTTATTAGATAGCCAGGACGTATAAAGAGTTTCGTAACAATACAACAGAAATTACGACCGATATAAGGAAATTAGTAATTTCTGTCCGGAGTAAACCCTTCCTTCTAGACAACCGATTTAGTTCATTTTTATAACAAATTTTTCTCTTCAGTTGACCACAACGAATACCGAGTTTCGTTAAAATATAACAAATATTATGGCTGTCATTGCCAAATAACTACTTTGGCTCCGGAGTAAATCCCCCTCCACATGGACCGATTTTGTTGGTTAACGAACTCGTTCAATCGTTTGATGAAAGAATACTACATTCCAAGTTTCGTGGCGAAAAAACAAAAACTCTGGCCTGTATCGTGTTAACGGACACATATATAACCATATATATATATATATATATATATATATATATATATATATATATATATATATATATATATATATATATATATATTGTTGCAAATTGGTTGAGTAGTTGGTGGGACAAGGACTGGCGGGTGTGGTGGCGGTAGTTGGCAGTGACGTATGGTAGACATGGTCAGTGGAGGAGAAGGATGAGTGGGAGGTGGGAGGTCTGTAACCCTGAAAGCAACCCTGTGTCCTCCCCACCTTGTATTCTACGACAAACAAAGTCGACTTAGTCTAGGGGAAGCTTAAGTACTTATGATCGAAAATATAAAAATTATAAAAACTCCATCAGGGCCAGTAACATTCTATTAAAAGGGAGACAGTTAGTTGGGTTGATTTTAACCTACAGGCAAGAAACCTCTTTAATAACCTGTTGAACCGATTCGGATGGATATACATATAAGAAATTTCTACTTTTCATGAATCCCTAATTCAGAAATTTTTAAATGGAGGCCGAGTTTTCTTATGTAGGGCGCTTCTTCTTGAGGACCTCAGTTTGAAACCCAGGCGCGCAGTACAGATTTTATCTTTAATATCATCGTTGGTGGATTACCAGGTTTTAATAAGTACCCACGAAGATGAATAGCATCACCAGAGAATAGCACTGACTCTATATATATATATATATATATATATATATATATATATATATATATATATATATTGTAATATAATATATATATATATATATATATATATATATATATATATATATATATATGTTTGTTTGCGTAACAAATATTAAATGTTTTTAGATTAAATTCAATTTGTTCCTCCACATTAAAAACTTTCACCAAAGCTCTTACCTCTCTAATGGAAATTAAATAGTTTAAATTTTAACAATTTAGCTTCAGGAAGCTTTGTGCGTGAGAGGTATCAGCCTTACCGTCGCATTTAGGTGAAATTCTCGATGATCATAAGTTACAAATATTAAATGTGCGTAGATTCAATTCACTTGCATCCCACAAGCACATTGAACTCATTCCCCAATGCACTTTTCTCTCATAGGCAAGTGAGTGACTGATCTCCTCTTGCTTCTACTCCTATTTTATTGCGGTATTTGAATTCGGAGCATATGTATGTCTGTATATATGTATGTGTCTGTATATATGTGTATATATATACATACACACACACACACACACACACACACACACATATATACATATACACATACTCACACACATATATATTCGAAGTCTCTGCCCGTCCCTCGACCCTAATTTATTAATGGGTACCTACAAAGTGGAAAATCGTGCAACCGGTGCATATTACTGACCACACTATCTCCCTAGTGTGCATTATGGTCAGGAATGAGTTACTTCTACAGATCTGCCTCTCGTGGCTTTTCACGAGACTGATTTTCTCTCTCTCTCTCTCCCCCTCTCTCTCTCTCTCTTTAAACACACATATATAAATATATATATATATATATATATATATATATATATATATATAAATATAAATACAAATAAATGTGAATATATGTGTCTGAGCTGCACTATACTATTATTATAGTAATTTTTAAAAGTAGTTAAAATGTATCGATGGAAATTTGGGTGTCATCCACAAAAGCCTATACGAACTTTACCAAATTACTATTTCAGTAGTGTGAAGGATTTTCGAGTACAATCCACTTTAGGAAAGTATAAGAAGAATGTCCTTCAATAAATTCGGATTTCACACTCAGAGCTGTTCCTGCTTGAGATTCATGAAGAAAATTTCAGCCCGAATTCATCTTCTAAAAATATTTACTTAGCTTCTAGACACCTTGGAGCCTTTGCTCGTTCTCGTCGAAGGGTATTTTTCTCCACTTAGTTTTTCAAACTTGAAGTAGCAACATTTTTACGTTGAGTTTTTCTTCTCCAGTTATTGTTAGTAGTATTTTGTTATATGTCGCTATATTATAAGTTAACCTGCTTATTATTTTTAGAGGTATTTTATTAATTTTTCTAATTTATTATATCTTTTTGATATTTGAAATTCACATCAGCCTGTATATTACCTGTATATGTTGAGGTTGACGATGACTTCTGAATATTTCTTTCATTATCATGATTCAACGGATACCTATTAGAATCTTTAATACAGTAGTCATCTCGTGGTTTTTCCATTTGTTTATGCCGTTTGCCGCTTCCTAGGGGGCCAATTTCTCAACACCACGACGAAAAGATGCGCATCCTCTAGTCCTTCGTTCACCAGTAGCTGCTTTAAATGTTGGGGGGGGGGGGATTACTTCTAACGGCGTTCACTCGGTTAGGTTATCACATCCTTACACCTTTATTTATGTAAATTGCTGGTAATCGTCGACCAGGGGTCAACAATCATTACGGGGTCAGCTTTGTGTGGTCCTGTCACGTTTTAGCAATTCTAGCAGCCTGTATGCTAGATTCCCGTTGGCTATATGTCTAATATCTTGTATGGAAGAGGATTATTGTAGATGTTTTTAAATGCCAAATGACGGTGTTTATTATCCAAAATAAACCAAAATATGTATCAAAAAATGGTGTCCAAAGTCACTATCCACGCGGGCAAATCGCGGGCACAGGTTATATATATATATATATATATATATATATATATATATATATATGTGTGTGTGTGTGTGTGTATGTATTTTTCTGTTCCCTTTCTAACTGGCTCAAAAATGGAAAAAACGCGGGAAAAATCGTAAGGCAAATGTGTTTTCATTATTAGGCTTCCATGTACGCGTTTAATATAACAATAATTAATTAGACAAGGAAAATACAATGAAACTTTTTCCAAGACTATATCTATGATTGTCGTCGTGTGGAAAAAAAAACTAGATTTCCGTTATATTCTTGTATATCTCTAGACCAGTTGGGAAATCGTATGACATTTTATTGTTCTTGTGCGAGTTTTGATTGAGGGATCTCATTCGGAGACAACAGTGGTTACAAATGTAACCACAGTAAAAATTACTCCTAAATAGGAGTAATTTACGTTTAGCATACTGATCTTGTTTCGCTTTGGTATTTCATTTTACCTGAATTTTTCACGAAAGATTAAGTCGAAACAATAACTTTGTCTCTTCTAACCTGTCCAAATGGGATTAGGCGAGGATAGGAATGGAAACTTGCATTTTTGGGAATATTCCTAAAGGGGCCCATAGACGACCAACTTGGTTGTCAACCTCGTTGCCAACTTGCCATGTTGGAGGAGATGTTGCACGTCTGTGGGCAGGTTGGCGGTTGGTACAACGGTTGGTGTAAATCAAATCCGTTTTGATTTTCGGTAGGCGGAGCCTCATGTTGGCAACCTTGTTGAAGCGTCTGTGGGGAAGTTGACAACAGTGTTCACAACCTCAATAGTGAACTGTCGTTTGGTTGTCAATATGCGGTTGCTTTTTGTGTTTTTACTACTCTTGTATCTAAGTATTATTGCGAAAGAGGGTATACAAGTAGATTATCTGTTTGGTAAATATAATAGGTGTTTACAAGGTCTATACAAAACACGCCTACTTGGACTGACTTTTTCGAAAACTTCAAAGAACTGTCTGAGCTTTCGAAAGTTAAATCAGAAGGGTTTAAAGACCGAAATAAGAAGAAGAATGCTTGGCTGAAGCTGTTGGAAATTTACCAAAGAATTGAACCAACGGATGCAAATGTTAACAGTTTGAAGAAAAGAGTTGGGAACATAAAAACATGTTATCGCAGGGAGCTGAAAAAGGTTGAACAATGTTTACGATCTGGTCGTGGGGCTGAAGACGAGTTTTTCAATGAACGGTCGTACTTTAACCAACAAGTCATCGTAGGTTGTACTGTCCATTCTTAAACAAATTTTAAAATCTACAGGCGCAGAGACGCGAAGTTCACTTAATATCAGGGACCGAAAATAACTATTAATTTTTAGTTCAAATGAGTTTCACTTAACCTTTAATTTTTATTATTGGGAAATAAAAATTCCATCGTAATTGATATATTTTACTATTTTTTTTTTTTTTTTTTTTTTTTTTTTTTTTTTTTTTTTTTTTTTTTTTTTTAAATGTCTAATAATTTTTATTTCAAAAACTTAAAAATAAAAATTATTTGAATAATGTTATTTCTAATAACATTTTTTTTTACTTTAACTTTAAACATTATTTAATATATATATATATATATATATATATATATATATATATATTAGTGCCATAATGAATAGAAAGTAATACACAAAAACAAAGTCTAGAATATACAATATATACTCATACAAATCAATTGGATTTAGACGAACTTTGATTCACTGACATAAACAAATAATTTCTAATAAACAAAAGGTTCAAAATCCGTTTTTATTTATTTATTCTGAGGATAAGATATATTTAATAAATGAGTTTCACTTTATCTTTAATTTTTATTATTGGGAATTAAAAATAAAAGTTCCATCGTAATTGATATATTTCATTATTTTTTTAAAACAATTTTCTAATAATTTTTATTTTAAAAACTTAAAAATTAACAGTCATTAATTTTAAAAATATAAATTATGAAGTAATTTTTTGTCATAATTTTTAGGAAACATTTAATTTTTATTTCGGTCCTTGCTTAATATATTTGAATGAGAAAACGTTCAAAAGACGTTGTAAGTACCGCTCTTTCGACCACATTTTTTTTTTTTTTTTTTTTTTTTTTTTTTCTGTTTGAAAGAAACACTTCCCCATCATCCTCACACAATTCTTTTAGAACTATGAAAGACAATACGGGATCGTAACTCATTTTCTCCCAAGCGTGTGTTCGCATCAGAACTGATCAGCAAATGAAGTTGGCAACAAGTTGACTGTCTGCGGGCAACCAAGTTGGTCGTCTATGGGCCCCTTAAAGCAGCGAGGTAACTTCCGGCCCACATCTTGTGGGCTTCCTGCGCACATCTGGGCCGCTATTCCCTGTTTTCCCGCTTACATCCTGTTTACTTCCTGTTCCGTGTCATTTCTTTCTCAATTTCTTTATAAGACATACCCAAGTCCAAACTGATCAGCGAAAGCATACATTATTATTTTTTACAGTAGGCTTAAGAAAGAAACGAAGGCTGGGTCTAGTAGGGCGAAACATAAACTAATCATGAAGCAGTCCAGGCAACGAATGCTTGAAAACAGCTATAGGTGGAAATGTTTGGAACACAATTTTTAACTTCATAACTTTGTTTCGGCTAGTTAGGTGGTCAAAAAATCAAAAGTCCTCACCCGTTGCCTTTGAGCCGGGGGGGAGGGGGGGGGTTATAGAAGGTCCCATTTTTCGGGTTTTCACTTATATCTCGGAAACCCTGCGTCCTAGCGACATGACCATTTTGTAACAAATGAAAGCTTATTAAATTTCCTACAAGTTCTATTCAATGAAGATTTTCGAGATATCATTAGTTTCCAAAATATCCGATCTTGAAAGTCTGTCATTTTGGGAAAAAACACACTTTTTTCTATTCTCGACCGGATATCTCTTCAACATTTGCACCCAATAAATAAATGTTATGGGGTTGTAGAGAATTCCATTAGGTCCAATAATATATATAACTTTACTATTTTATGTATTTTCCTTCAACTGTGAAAACAGTTTTAGTGTTCATCGTGATATCTTGCAACATCTGTCGACCAATGAACCGTTCAATTTCTCGCCATTTCCAGTCATTGTATTGTCCAAAATAATCTCCATTATGTAAATATAGCTAGTACTGGAAGTATATATAGTACGAAATATATAATTTTGGGCCTCTGACCAGTTATTCACACTCAATTATATAACATCTTGACCATTATATTGGCAATGGTTTTGTTAAGACCAAGTGAGTTCATATATAACGTTGGAAAGAAAATACATAAAATAGTATTGTAATATATATTATTGAAGCGAATGAAATGCTGTACAACCCCATAACCGACATTTATTTTTTGGGTGCATCGTTGAAGAGATATCCGGTCGAGAATAGAAAAAAGTGTGTTATTTCCCAAAATGATATACTTTCAAGAGCGGATATTTTAAAAACTAAAGATATCTCGAAAGACTTCATTGAATAGAACTTGTAGGAAATTTAATAAGCTTTCATTTGTTATAGAATGGTCATGTCGCTAGGACGCAGTGTTTTCGAGATATAAGCGAAAACCCAAAAAATGGGACCGTCTAACCCCCCCCCCCCCGGCTTAAAGGCTAGGGGTGAGGACTTTTGATATGTTCACCACCTATCCAGCCCAAACAAAGTTACGAAGTCAAAAATTGTGTTCCAAAAATGTCCATCTATAACTGTTCGTTGACTGGACTGAAGGGCCAAGTTCAGTCTTATTTACTAACCACAAATTTTTCGTTTCACTTGAAGAAATGTGCTAAATAACCTAAACATGTTACAGGCATTTTAAAATATATTTTTATGACACTCAAAGAATCAATTAAGTTTTGTTGACAATGCTGGTTCATTAGATTTTAAAATTCATTAACATCTTGAAAGTTTGAAATCGTCATAGAACTAAAAACTCTTTGTAATAATAATAATAATAATAATAATAATTATAATTATTATTATTATAGCTTTGGTATGCGCATACATAAATGTCAGGTGTCATAAAAGTTTTGAATTTAAATCATCTTCATTAGTTAATGTGATATTCTCTCTCAATTCAAACCTGAAGCCATTGTTGTAATTAACATGCGAATGTATGCAAATATATAAGTCCATTAGTCGAATCTCGAATCCCATTTAGGTAGGGCTGATTTAATTTAACTGTTGAATTAGCTGCAAAATGACAATCATAAGCTTTATTTATTTATACTAAACAAATAAAAAGTAACACGAAAATTCTTTTGAGTTTGCAGCTATCCTATTTGTAAATATACAAATATATTTATCTAAATGTGTCATTTAGATTTGAGTTGTTTTCATTTAAGCTTAATAATTGGTTAGTATTTTTTGCGAATTCCCACACGCAAATAAAATATTACTCCTATTTGGCAATTTTTGCTGACACATCGCCATTTAATGGCGAATGGATGGTGTTTTCCGTTCATGAGATAGGCATCTATAATTAATGAATAAGCCAGAAATGATAATAATGATTTGTCCGCATGAACCTGAAATAGCCATATAAAATCCGTAATTATCTGAAAATCGCATCTGTCAAATGTTAAGTTCAATAACAATTGTTTAATTTAGGTATTATAGCCCGTTCAGATAGACGGAAAACGTCTTAGACACATATTACCTTCCTCCCTTTCTTCTGTTTGAAGAACTATACTTTGCTCGAAACATGTCTAGTGTGCTGATGGTATTGCACTTCTGGCAGGAGGCCTAGAATATTTGTTAAGCCTGTTAGGTAAACGTTTAGACGAGTGCAAGAAAGTGAGCTTAAGGCTATATTACTCCAAAGCGAAAATTATGACTTACTGGAAAAAAATAGGGGTAAAGCTGGACGGAAACATTTTGGACTTTACTGAAGAATATATAGACCTGGGCAAACTTATTTCTTTTCATAACAGTGCGGCAGAAAAGCGTCAGAGGAAATCATCTCAAGCATGGACGTAGTTTTGGGCATTTAAGTTTATTATGAAGGGAAGCTATATAGCGTGGAGTGGAAGAGGCTTGTCTTCGAGCAATGTGTCTTGTCGGTCATGTTATCTCGGCATATGTTACGGATGCCAAACATTGTCTGTCATTAAGGCCCAAGGAAATACATTGAAAATACGGCAACGTTCGGTATAGAGGTCTATTCTCAACGTAAAATGGAGGCAGAAAATAGAAAATACCGATTTAAGGGCCCCAACAGACGTGAAAGACGTCCTACTGCATGCAAAGAAGACGACGGGGATCTAGGCAGGGCATGGTAATCGGTAGGAGAACGACATGTGGGCAAAACAGGCTAATGAGTGGATCATATATGGCCAAACGAGGGAAAGAGGAAAGCGAATGAAGAGATGGGCCGATTTCACGAGAAAAAAGGCCTGTGATAATGAATGAGGGCTGACAGAGATATAAACAGGTGGAATATTATCTCCAAAAATATGGAAAAGGAATTCACAGCGGACTCAAATTCCCGATAGGACTAGTCGTCGTGGGAAGTCATACTATCACCCCAGAAATCTCGGAGGTCCTACAGCAGTAGTCACTTGAGATGCATTAAAAATTCAAAAAACAGAATTATTGTATTATTATTTTTTTATTGAAGGCAAAATAATGTATTTATTAATTACTTTTATTTATTCATTCAATTATTTATTATAACTATTCTATTAAAAAATGCTAAATTCATTCATTCACAATAAAAAAAAAAAAAATGATATGCTACAAGTTCAACTCAATAAAGTTTTTCGAGATATCTTTAGTTTTCGAAATATCCGCTCCTCTGAATATCTGTCATTTTGGGAAAAAACACACTTTTTGCTCTTTTTGACCGAATAACTCTTCAACAATAACACAAAAAATAAATGCCGTTTATAGGGTTGTAGAACATTACATTCTCTTCAAGAATATACATAACTTTACTATTTTATGTTTTTTCCTTTAAACGTGAAAACAGTTTTAATGTTCATCGTGATATCTGGCGACAACTGACCAATGAACCTTTTTAATTTCTTACCATTTCCAGTCAATGTATAGTCCAAAATATGCTCCATTATGTAAATATAGTGAGTACATACGTCCAGTACTTACTATATATATAATATAGCACAAAATATGTAATTTTGGGCCCATTGACCAGTTATCAACCTCAATTAGATAAGATCTTGTCCATAGTTTTGCTAAGACCATGTGAATGCGTATATAACGTTTAAAAGAAAATACATAAAATAGTAAAGTAATATATATTATTGAATCGAATGGTGTGTTTCTTTCCCAAAATGACAGACTTTCAGGAGCGGATATTTCGAAAACTAAAGATATCTCGAAAAACTTTATTAAATAGAACTGGTAGGAAATTGATTCAGCTTTCATTTGTTATAGAATAGTCATGTCGCTAGGACGCAGGGTTTCCGAAATATAAGTGAAAACCCGACAAATGAGCCCCCCCCCCGGCACAAAGGCTACGGGCGAGGACTTTTGATATGTTGACCTCCTAACTAGCCGAAACAAAGTTATGAAGTCAAAAATTGTGTTCCAAACATTTCCACCTATAACTCTTAGTTTCCTGGGCTATTAGTCGCTAAATTTCTGATTTCACGATAAACACTGAAATTATTTTTACGTTTGAAGGAAAATACATAAAATAGCAAAGTAATATATATTATTGAAGGGAATGCAATACTCTACAGCCCTATAACCGTTATTTATTATTTTTGTACATCGTTGAAGAGTTATGCCGTCAAAACGGGGAAAAAATATGCGGCAAAAGTGTTTTCCCCAAAATGACAGACTTTCAGGAGCGGATATTTTGAAAACTATAGATATCTCGAAATACTTTATTGAATAGAACTTGTAGGAAATTTAATCAGCTTTTATTTGTTGTAGAATAGTCATGTCGCTCAGATGCAGGGTTTCCGAGATATAAGTGAAACCCCGAGAAATGGGACCTTCTAAACCCCCCTCCCCCCCAGCACAAAGGCTACGGGCGAGGACTTTTGATATGTTCACCTCCTATTCAGCCGAAAAAAAGTTACGAAGTCAAAAATTTTGTTCCAAAACTTTCCATCTTTAAATGTTCGTTGACTGGACTACATGCGAATAGAAAGCCCTTTTCCCTCAAAATTTTTCATCAGACAACGTTAGAGTTTAAATCGTTTTCAGTTTTAGCTTTGACTAAGTATTGATAAACATTAAACACTATCTCTCTTACCTGACCTATCAAAGCCTTCCGTCATCTTATGAGATATAAACAATTTTCTAAAGTAGTGCACTTGTAGTTCATTAAATGGCTTTACAAATAGCCGAACAGAAGGGATGTGAATGGGAATATTAATTTCAGACGATCGCCTATGTGCAACTAAACTTTTTCGCAAGGGGAATGTGTGGTGCACACAGCCAGGAATATTATATTTTCATTTGTGATTTAATAGAATACAATTTAAGGGTGTTTTATGCACACTTTTCGCCGTCAACGACATACTAACAAGAAGTGCATAAATCCAATTCCAATTTTATCGAAAAGGATGTAGAAATTTTTAATGGAAAATAAGAAGCCGAAATACGGCCCTCGAAAAGTGGAGTGACCTCCGAACAAGGCCCGCTTCCATTACGAAGGAATTCAATTTTACCCCAGCTCTGGCAAGGCAAGTCGCACCATGGCAAATAAAACATTCTATCCAGAACAGTTCTCTCTCCCCCCCCCCCTCTCTATCCCCCTCTCCCTCCCTCCCTCTCTCTCCCCCTCTCTCTCCTCCCTCTCTCTCTCCCCCTCTATCTCTCCCCCTCTCTCCCTCTTCCTCCCTCCCTCTCCCGATCTCTCTCTCTCTCTCTCTCTCTCTCTCTCTCTATATATATATATATATATATATATATATATATATATATATATATATATATATATATATGGGTGTCTACTGCACGAAAAAGTCTCGAAAGTCATGAAAATGTCACGAAATTGAAAATAGGGCACGAAAATCACGAAAAAGTCATGAATTTTGAAACCAAGTCACGAAATTTCAGTTCTTACCGGAGTGTAACGTACTTCTGCGCATTCATAATTGTCACCGTTTTTTTTTTTATGCATTTACAAATCAATCATTCACTTTTTAAATATATGCAGACTTAAATATTGAAATTCTATAAACAGGGCCAATTTCAAGCCAATAGTTAAGGCTTTTTCATTTTGATTGAAATTATTTTCTTTTTAATGAGCATGAAATTTGCTTTTCAAATCATTAAAATGTCACGAAAAAGTCCCGAAATTGGCTTTCACAAAAGTAGTAGACACCCTACTACTACTAAAATATTTTCATTACAGGATAAGTATATACAATATATACTTATCCTGTAATGAAAATATTTTATTCGAGTTTATTGCAAATAATCAGTTTGTTTGATACTTTTTGACCGTTTTGTTAGTTTTATAACCAGCTGGGTACCTTGTAAATGTTTTTACAATTTTTTATGTGCTCAAATGCTTCCGTAACTGATCAAAAGTAAAAGCTTTTAAATGCCTTTACACTTACTGCCTTCCTTCAATACATTTCAAAATTAAAAAAAAAACAAAAACATTTTTTTTATCTTTATTGTAATTGTTTGCTCCTTCAATTTTCACCCGAAAATTCAATTTTCATTCAGACATTTTTTTTATTTTGTGTGCCTTTGTAGTCTTTACGCTTTACTGTTACTATTAGTTATCAGTCTTTGATGTAGGAGTGATCAATAATTTATATGATGTTATGAAATTTCATAACATTTACAAGAAGCTTAACCAAATTCATAACAAATGTGAAATTTAGTTGATATTGAATCTATGTCGTGTCACGTTTATTATCTTATGTAACAAGCCTTGAATTATTACGATAAAACATAGCATATCGTTGCCATTGAAGCAGTGTATAATTTATCATTGGATAGGATAATTAAAATTATCCTTTATGCAGTCAGAAAATTAAATGGACACAATGAATGGATAATATCGCCTAGAAAGAACAATCCAAGTGGATATTAAAGATATTAGACCTGGCTGGAAGGAAGAGGAACGTTTCCCCACCCCCTTGGAAAAGTGGAATGAGCCAGCCGAACAAGGACCTCTCCCATTATGGAGGAATTCAATTATAGGGAGATCCTGGGAACAGGAGGTCCTGGAATATAATGCCAGGATCGTACCGTCACTGGATCATTGTCTCTTTATACCCATCAAATTTGGGGAGGGTTAATCTTTAGTCTTCCTAGTCCTAGTGAATTAAAATTTGTTGTAATTAAGCATAATTAAGTACGCGTGAAATTGCATAAAAATTGGTCCATTTTTGTGGATGCTTTATAATTTTCATAAAGGCCTTAATGCGGCTCGTAGGATTTGTGGAGTTTATGTATATCTATCTATCTATCTATATATATATATATATATATATATATATATATATATATATATATATATATATATATATATATATATAGATCACGTGTCTGTATGTTTTTCTGTCTCTTTTTTTTTCCTTATACAAATCCACACCGTTTGACCGATTTTGACCAAACTTGGAATAATGGTAGGTCTTGATACGAGAAATCTCCTAGGCTAGGTAAAAAAAAAATCTACCAGTTGCCTGTCTGTATGTTTGTCCCTTATACAAATCCACACCGTTCGTCCGATTTTGACTAAACTCGGTACACATGTGGATCTTAATCTGAGGAGTGTCGTAGGCTAAGTCAAAAACGTCTACCAGCTGTCTGTTTGTATGTTTGTCCCTTTTACAAATCCACACCGTGCGTCCGATTTTGACTAAACTCGGTACACAGATATATCTTAATCTGGGGAGTGTCGTAGGCTAAGTCAAAAACGTCTACCAGCTGTCTGTCTGTATGTTTGTCCATTATACAAATCCACACCGTTCGTCCGATTTTGACTAAACTCTGTACACAGGTAGATCCTAATCTGGAGAGTGTCGTAGTCTAGGTCAAAAACCACTACCAGCTGTCTGTATGTATGTTTGTTCCCTATAAAAATCCACACCGTTCGTCCGATTTTGACTAAACTCGGTACACAGGTAGATCCTAATCTGGAGAGTGCCGTAGGCTAGGTCAAAAATCTCTACCAGCTGTGATTTTTATCTAAGTTGAACACAGGTAGATCTTGATACGGCGATTGCCATAGGCTAGGTCAAAACGGCTACCATCTGTCTGTCTGTATGTTTGTTCTTTACACAAGCCCACACCTTTTGACAGCTTTTGATCAAGCTGGGCACACAGGTTGGTCTTGATCAGGGGATTGTCATAGGCCAGGTCAAAATCGTCTACCAGCTTCTGTCTGTATGTTTTTTTTTTTTTTTTTTTTTTTTTTTTTTTTTTTAATAAAAATCCACACCGTTAGACCGATTTTTACCAAACTACATGGTATACATGTTTGTCTTGATACGGGGGTGTTATAGGTTAGGTCAAGAGTCGTCTAGGACTCCCAGTTCGGAGGTCACGGGTTCGAAACAGTTACAGATTCGTGTTATTAGATTTTAATAATACTTATTTGGTTTCTAATTTATTTAGGCTTTTCTATATGCAGAAAGTAGTTGTAGCATGGCACGCCGGGTAACAGCTAGTTATGCCGTAAAAGAACGTGAGGCTCAAAAACGATTTTTGTGAAATTCCTTCATGGAAATTTTACTGTGCAGGATAAAGAGTGTTCTCTTCGACGGCGGACAACTAAAAAATTACGTATTTTAAATTGGCAGAAGATCATATATTAAAAAAACTTCAATTTCTTATTTCTTTTTTTTTATTATGTGCTCTACAAGTTTCGCGCCACTTGACACCCCTTCAGGAGCAACTTAAATCAGTACATTTCACTTCAGCCTGAGCTGATCTGAAGGCAGATCTTTCGCAGGCAGGGCCACTTCTAAACTAATAATCTAGGGTGGTCATTGATAAAACGGCTGTTTAAATTCGATTGTGTCATGGTTTAAACGTCGATTTTCAGCGAATACTTTAGTAATTAAACTGTTAAAATAAAATAAAACATCCAACTGATTTCATTATTTCATTTTTAAAGTCAAATGTGTGAATGTTTTAAAGCATTATCCACTAAAGCAATCTTGTTGTCATTTTCGCCTATACTTTCAACATGTTTTTTTATCCACTTTTTTTTAAATTTGACCTGAATCTCCTACTTATACTTTCTCACTCATGGCACAATTAATTTGATATACATTATATTTAGTTTCCCTCGCCTTTAATTTATCATTTGTCCTACTATAACTATTTTTAAATTTATTTTGGTATAGTGTGGTTTGAGCACGGCGCTTATGGTTTAGATGTCGGTGCGCAGTAAAAATTAAGTAAACCACTTACCGTTTCTCAAATGTATTTTTGAAGGGTTTGATTTTGACCTTCTCTCTTATCCTTTCATTCTCCTTAAAAAAAAAAAAAAAAGGTACAAGGCGCTGTTTAATGGCCTCCAAAGTTATAGAATGTTGTCCCACTAAAATATGTTGCAAAGAGCGAAAAAGGTGGTAATTGGAGGGTTTAGGTTAAGACTACCACAGTCCATTTTTGGACTCTAGTAATCACTAGGGACTGGATTCCTAGGTTTTCACCTATTTTTTTTCTTTCTGCTATACATGATAATGATCGTTTTTTTTTTATATAATTCGCGGCTTGTAGTATCATTCATGCAAATTTGGAAGAACCTAAAAAACCTATTCAGGATGATATCACCTTAAAACGTCTAAATTAAGATGGAATGACCTAGACAGAGCTAATCTTTAAAATATAAAATACTATTCAATGAACTCATTTCCTCGATCAAAAAAATTTTCTTAAAAGGATCTTCCCGGGTCCAGACGTTCAGGGAAATTTTACTAGGAGCGTCGCTGCCTCTAGAACCCATTTTAACACACTGGGGGAAATAAAAAGAGTTGTTGACGCTTTGGATATGAATGTAGCCATTTCTATTGCTAGTACCCACTGTGACTCAAATTGTTGCGGGACACTGGGAGCTGTCCCGCAACAAAGTTGCGATTCAGTTTCGGGGCTTTCCCGCAACAAAGAATCGAGTCCACACTTGATAGCCAGTTCCCCGTAACATTTCTCAGGAGATGGCCTCTCAGGTGTTTCTCTGTCGTTGTTAATGTTAACTAAAAATCGAAGTATGAAAAGCACAAGAAGGTGGTGCTGTTAAAAACTGTTCAGGACCAACAATAAAAACAGTGCGGAAGGTTCCGCATGATAAGTGCGGTAGCCACGCCTCTGATCTGCCAGAGTATCTTAGATTGGTAACCACACTTCCTGGTTATACGCCGAGAATATTTCGAATATCATCCACTGTCAAATGCGGACTTGCGTTTATCAAAGCAAATGTGATTATAAAAACTTCAATTTCATATTCATTTATTTTATTATATGCTCTACATGTTCTTTGTATCTACTGGTTACCACACTTCCTAAACATCCATGGTTCAGCAGGGAATTCTTCAAACGGGTCCTGAATTGGGAAAATCCCTGCTGCAAGTGGGTCTCGAACCCCCATCTGCCCCATGAGAATCCAAGGCGTCATCCACTAGATCACGGGGAGACCCATCATGTTTGTTCTTTTTTTCTTTGATTAATTTTTAATTAAGAAATGAATACACTTTCATTTTATTGAAGATAATTTTCATAAAATAAATAAATGAATGATATATATTACATAAAAATATAAAATCACTGGACAGATATTCATTGGTGTAAAGTTGGTCCCATTAATCTGATGGGCTCTTAGGTAAGTGAGAGGGTTTATAGCTGACACTCAAAACACTTAAGATTAACTAATAAACTTAGGGCAAAATTACTTAGGACTCAGGAGCTTAATTTTCAAGGGCCTTGTTTAACTTATTTCTTAATTAATTAACTTCAAGATTAGGTCTTTCTTAACATATGTTTTTAGAAATCAAGAATTACGTATTTTGATAACTTTTAATTACAATGACGCAAAATAAGATTGCTCCTAGAATAATCATATGACGCTCTTTTGGAGTTGAAAACGAAAAACAACTAAACGTACAATCGCTCAAATTAAGCCGAACAAACAGCATGGATAAAATCACACGGCATGATGAATAGAAACGACCTCTTCAATAGTAAACCGCCAAACCGACTCGCATTAGTTGCAAGGGCGTGTATAAGGGGGGGGGCTAAGGGGCTTGCAGCCCCCCCGAAATTTTGATTTGATCGGTAAAAATGTTTCATAAAAGTTTTAAAAATAAATTAAATAAAATCCTTAGTAGTATAAAAATACTTAGTTCATAAAAAATATTTTTTTTTTAGTTGGCTAGAAAGATTTTTAGTTGGCTAAAACTATTCCAAGTTCCAAATTGTAAGTTTTCCGTACCCAGGAAATGGTCTCAGCCCCCCGAAATTATTTCCTATATACGCCCATGATTGGTTGTTACTTGACTGTTCATTGTGTCAGCCGTTCATTCCAAGTATAAATGAGCAAAACTTCATGTTTTTTTTTTGCATTTATTTCTGAAAACAATTGTTCAAAAATGCAGTGTACACTACCCACCTTTTGCTTAGGGTGAAAACATAGTAGAGCTGAACACAGTTTGACCCTCAGTGAAACACAGTTTGACCCTCTTCAGCTCTTAGTTTTCAGCTCCTGCTGCTTGACGTTTTAGTTTGTATTTAGGACGGTTAATTTTTAACAAATTATTCAGGCATGCAGTGAGCATTACTCATTTTCTAATAGTCCGTGAGCTGGCAACGCACTTTTCATGAAGTCTTTTATGCACCTTGAAATTTTGCTATAATATCCCTTTTAGTTAGATAAGAAGGTATATATGTGTTTCCTGGACATACCTTGGAACACCAGGTACTGCGCATAGGGGAAAGGTGCAAAACAATATTTCCGAAAAATAGAGTTTTAATCAGAAGCCAACTATCTTTAATGTAAAATTACGACAATTTTACAATGATTAATAAATATGACAGGCACTTTTAAGGGGTATAACACGTAAAAAAAAAAAAAAATAATTGTTTTTATTCTCATTTTAAATGAGAGTTTTATACACGCTGCCATTTAAACCGGAACAGCTGTACAAGATCATATGAGCAAGAACCAATGAGAGCGCGAGAATAACCACAACTGCGCGGTGCTGTCATTCACTCTTACGCTTACGCGCAGTGTATTGCAGTCTATCATATTCAACATTTATTTTTATGTTTCCTGATAATTATACCCCACAAAAGTGTCTGCCCTTTTGTAATTATTTTCAAATATGTTTACTGAAGACACTGTTTAAATCGCAGCGTGAATAAAGCACTTAATTTAATACTAAAAATAAAAACTAGGTACTTAGTTTTTTTTATTATTATCATTTTAACCCCCTTAAAAGTGCCTGCCTTATTTATTATTAATTTGAAAATTGCCTTAATTTGCCATTTTTTTCATTAATAATAGTTGGCTTCTGATTAAAACTCTATTTTTCGGAAATATTGTTTTGCACCTTTCCCCTATGCGCCGCAGTACCTGGTGTTCCAAGGTATGTCCAGGAAACACATATTTACCTTTTTATCTACCTAAGAGGTACATTATAGCAAAATTTCAGGGCGGATAAAACACTTCATGAAAAGTGCGTTGCGAGCTCTCGGTCCATAAGGAATGTGCTTAGTTATGAAGCTCTTACCTGAGGGACTTTTTAAATATTATAGCCATGTTCCATGTATCCCAACCTTGGCCTGCACTATTCTCCCGCTAAGAGAATCTCCACCACATCATTCTAATTTCCTTCAGCTCCCTCCAAGAACCTATTGAATTATAACCATCTAATACAGTCAACAATGTCACATAGGTCTTATCTGTCTAATTTGCAGAGCAGTGATTAAATAATAAATAAATGTATTGAAGAGGTTTGTATTTGTGTTAATGGTCTTTTAAGCCATAAAGCCAATTCCACTCTGAGCTTTAGTCGGAAATTATACAAGAGGTGCCCTGCTTGGAAATGTTTTCCCACCCATTCCCTTCTAACTAGAGTGTATAATTAAATTCCACCTTAATGGAAGTGGACCTTGTTCTGCTTTCCATTCTTCTTTTCGGAGGTCGAAGCAGCACCTCTAAATAACTTTAACATCCTTTGGGATTGGTCCTGGCTGTTTATCCGCTCTCCCTACTACTGGCCTTCCATTAGCCCTGTCTCCGGAAGTTTTTACTCCGCAGAAATTCTCTCGCGGTAAATGCCGTATGCGTATTTTTCAAGGGAAACATTTCATTTAGGCCGTGTCGTTTGCAATTCTGCTTTTTCTTGTTTATCTAACCGTTTGTTTATTTTTTTTTTAATCTCGCCGCTTGGTGTATTGAAGCCAGTATGTATTTTAGCTAATTTTTTCTTTCTTTTTACACCTTCGCTCGGTGGTCTAGTTTGTATTTTGAATTTTTTTCTCCTCTGAAAGATGTGCTGACGAAGCTTGTTTTTTTCATTTTATTTTTCTCTACGTGAATCATAAAAAAATTCAAATGATCTTTGCAGGGTACAGGAAGTGGTTCTTTAGTCTATAGAAAAAAAATTATGATTTTTTAAGTAAATGATTTGTTTTAAAATAATTAATTAAAAAAAATATTCTTTATATGTTTTATATCTGAATTTTTGCTTTGGGGTGAGGTTAGCTCAGTGATAGAACGCCGACTAATACGCTGGAAGATCTCAGCTCAAAAATAGGTTGCCTACTAGAGATTTCATCTTCTAGTGTCGTCGTTCGAGAGTTGGATTCGCGTCCCAAACCTTCCATAAGCCTACCCAGCCTTTAATTAATTTATTAATTGCAAAACAAACGGAAAACTGGCGGTAGGAGGATATAACTGACCACACGATCTCTAGTGTGCCGTATGGTTAAGAATTTTTTTTGTTTCTTTTCTTTTAAGGGCAATATCAACCACGCTGGGTGACGGTCACCCTGTAAAAGTAAGACCCAAGAGGGAAAGGAGCAGTTGATATTGTCATAAGATGATCTAGTTATTCATGAAAAATGTTAGTTTCAATATCATGTATGGAGACATTTGAAGAATTTAATTTACAATTAATATAGGATGATATTAGGGAATATTGGGTACCTACAAAATACATATTTATGTTAAATTTTATCAGTTAAATTTGTAGCATCTAGGAATACAAACAGGTTAATGATTTTTTCTAGATAATCTCCTAGAAATTCGTCTAAGGTTCCCTTAGTTTTGAATCGATGCCTTTCAAATTCATATGCTGATCACTCAGTAGTATGTGCTTTACCGTGAAGAGTAAGTAGGATAACTTTGTTTACAAAGTTACGAAGTCAAAAATTGTGTTCCAAAAATTTCCATCTATAACTGTTCGTTGACTGGACTGTAAAGTAAGTCCAGGATATCTCTAAAGTATCTGCCCCTCCGGGCCCTTTAGCCTCTTTCGGTTTTTTTTTATAATGTTGAGAACTTTTGGTTTCCTTAGAGGTGTCTTTGGAACATTAAAATAATTTTGGGTTTCATTTATTGAACTTCCGCCTCCTTACTTTTTGATCTACTATTTTCTTTCGAGTTCTGATTTATAAAAGAAAAGTTTATTCCTTTTATAATAATTGAGTTTTGTTGATAAAGCTGTCTTTTTTTTTTTTTTTTTTTTTTTTTTTTTTTTTTTTTTTTTTTTTTTTTTTTTTTTATATATTGTTTTAAAGGGTTTATTCAAGGTCGTCTTTATTAACTGCCAAATACCGTTGATTCACAAATATGTAAGAAAAATAAATAATTGAAAAATATAGAAAACAATTTTTGATTAAATCCAGGTAAAAGTGTTCTTTTGAGCCTCTATAAAGTTTCATAAACATGAAAGATGAGTATTGAGATCAAAAGAACTCCCCTCCCCTCAGTCCTCACCCAAGATAGAGGAGATTAAACCTTGAAAAAATTCTTTGCACGAATCCTGTCTAAACCTATTAACTGGGCTTTGGCTTTCCGCTTTTATTTTAATCTAGATCGGCCATAAAATAAATTGGAGGCCCTATATTTGATAGATAGTACTTAATTTATTTCAGCCTCCGTTCTGATTAAAAGGGCCTTGGTTAAACAATTTTTACCATCGTTTAAATCTTTTGTACTACCGTACATCGATTGGCAATTTTTTGCATTCGTAATTCA
The DNA here is from genome assembly GCA_946811695.1 of Gonocerus acuteangulatus. Classification (NCBI taxonomy): domain Eukaryota; kingdom Metazoa; phylum Arthropoda; class Insecta; order Hemiptera; family Coreidae; genus Gonocerus; species Gonocerus acuteangulatus. The sequence goes on from OX328131.1 coordinate 45,073,820, forward strand.
GCAGCGTTTTTTTTTTTTTTTTTTTTTTTTTTTTTTTTTTTTTTTTTTTTTTTTTTTTTTTTTTTTTTTTTTTTTTTTTTTTCTTATAGTATATTATTTACGTTTTAGTAACAGGACAAAAATTATTTTGAGTTACAACTCTTGGAAGAGAAAGGGGGCGATTCTAAAAAATCGAGGCGATTTTTTGACTTTTTTATTTTATTTTCTGAGTCAGAAAGATGTAGGTAACACGACGCTTCGGCTTGTTTCTCCTTTAGTTCCCTGACAGTTTCCGGTTAAATTTACAAGCACCATCATCTATGAAAAATTCAATGTCCGATTTCAAGGGCGAATCCCAGGTCTGAAACTCCTCTCCTAGCATTTTGTTACCCATAAATCACTTGAATAAATTAAAATTAAAACATTGAATTTCAATTGTATAATTTTTCAAGGAGGTTTATGAATCAGCATTAGCCCTGGCTCCAGCAAGCACACCTTCTATCATAGACCTAGCAGCCAGTCACCAGATGCGGGCCACTAGGGGTGGGTTTACACTTGCTAATTATTACACGATATTTCTATCAGAGAGAAATTGCCACTAATGAAAACCCATGTAAAATGTATGTCGGCAATAAATTCTACCATGAGCAATTTATTGCAGACATACATTTTACATGGGGTTTCAATAGTAGCAATTTCTCTCTGATATAAATATCCTGCAATAACTATCAAGTGTAAACCCACCCTAAGGTAGAACTGGCAGTGGGGGACTCTACTCGACCTTGGCTAGGTCCGTCTCCCGCTGGCCGTCGGGCTTTGTCTTTGCCTTCGATGCTACCTACGGACCGACCAAGAGGCATAAATGATCCAATAGTGGTTGAGTGGCCTTTAAACACCAAGGGGGATAAAAAAAAAAAAAAAGAATCAGCATTGAATAAACAGGACGACCTTGATATCCTGAAGCACTTTCAGAACTTCGACTTCCATTTCCCAATATCTGGATTTCTTGACTCGCCCTTTCTCTTCCTAGCCCCTGATATGTAATGCCAGTAAAGGGAGTAACTTTAAATTATTAGGAAAAAAATACTTTCATTGATCAAAATATGTCCTTCACTGTTTAAACACTTCGAGAATAAAAATGTTCTATTTCCTGCATTTAAAAATATGTGCCAAGGGATAGTGTATGAAATCTTGTTCTGTTTCTTGTCTTTCGCAATCGTCCATCAATTCTGAGGTACTCGTAGTTAAACCAAGTAATTGATTGTAATCAATGGCTCTTGTTGATTGAGCTGACTATGTGGTTTTTATCCCTTCTCTGGTCACCAAGTCAAATAACCGCAATCTAGTTGTCCCCTAGTTTTATCGTATCAAATTCTTCAGGCGTTCATAAGTTTGGTTATATTTGTCATTTTGCATTCATTTAAGCCTATTTTTTAAGTCAAGATTCAGCAACAATCAGATCATCAGAATTCGCACGAAAACGCACGAATAATCCAAACACGAGGCTCCATCATGGACCGCGCCATTGGGCCGGTATCGTTCGTCCGTTTTCGTCCGAACTTGCGCGAACCGATCCCATTCTGCTGGGATTTAGTTGCGAACGAGTGCGAAAAGTCATGGTTAAAAATGGACTGTGAATGAGAATGATCGAGTGTAAATCGTCTCTCGAAAATTACTGATTTTTTTGATTTTAGAATAAATGTTGTCAAGATTTGATCGAAATGTATCCTTTCTTATTCGAAAATTGGAAAAGTGGTGGTCATCGTCGATTTGAAGAGCGTTCCACAAATGAGAAAGTTCACCGAAGTCGTTTTTTTGGGCATTAATTTGATTCACCAACATTCCCGTCTTTTCGATATCGTCTGAGCCGTCGATGAATCAAAGGTGATAATTCCAAAGCGAAACATTCTTCATCAAAATCATGAGAAAACCCTTTCCGAAGACTCATCACGTATACTGTGAATTCGGACGAATACTGAAACAATGGACGAGAGGCATTCGCACGATTTCGGACGATTGGCGTTCGCCCGAATTCGTTGATTTGCAGTTCGCAGCTTTTCGGTTCCAGTGGACGAGAGGCCTTAGTGTCTGACCTTGGACTCTATTATTGTCATCGTGAAACATCGGCTCACTAATAATTGAATGCTATAGGCTCTTGGTTACAATCTAGAAACGTCGACTTGATTCTTTACATTGGCATAACGTTTTTATTTGTAAACTGATTGACATGAAACAAACACCAAATGCTTAGTGGAGCTTACCACAATATGTTAGTGAAAACCGCTACTAAATCGAAAATCAAGTCATTTAGCTATGGAATTTTCTTTGAAAATTATTTGTCTCAAAAATATGAATGATTCCATTATTTATTTATTACTCTTTGAGTTGATTAAATGAAGGTACGTTATAAACGTACAAGCCTACCGGCGAAACTCTTTTAATAATATTGGCATCTAATTTATTCTGGAATTCAGGTACTGATGCTGTATTTTTATTACTCTGTCCCAGTTAATTCAAACCATCTGTGCAAAATTGCAAAGTGCTCCCTTTATTTACCCTGAAATGAAATTTTCACAAAATTATTATATTATTATTATTGTGAGAGAATGGAGAGGAAATACAATACTTTTTCTGTACATAACGACGATCTTAATTTTAACCTAATACCGTAATACTCTCACATTAGTAGATTATGCTGAAATTGGGACAAATCTATACTGCTTATTAGTGTTGGGCAACAATTATTCAGAATAATGAATAAATGTTTTCATGACTGAAGAATAATTACTTTTATTGATTATTCTGTGACTGACGTTTATATTTTCTTTACAAATTATTCGAATAATCAATCAGAATAAACATATTTTATTGAATAATGAAAGATTTATTATGATGTCGAAAGCCGGAAATATGTATGTGTATGTATATATATATATATATATATATATATATATAAGTACAGATGGAATGGTTGGGATTCGGCTAAAAAGAAACTGTACTTATCTGTACTTATCACCTCGACGGCTAACTATCTAATCATCATTATATATATATATATATATATATATATATATATATATATATATATATATTTATTTATTTATATATATTTATGTTTGAGGTAGATTTATTCAGTATACCAACTGGAAATAAAGAATATTGAATGATGAATAATTCATGATGTACTGTGTGAATAAGATAATTTAGTGAATTATTCATCATTCACTAAAAATTTATTTGAATAATCATTCAAAGAATGCCCAACACTGCTGCTTATATATTTGTCTGAAGCGCACAGATTATATATATATATATATATATATATATATATATATATATATATATATGTGTGTGTGTGTGTGTGTGTGTGTGTATTTGTCCTCGGGCAAGGTTCGACCCATTATTCATAAACGAGACATAATCAGTTTTTATAATGTTTTGTTTGTATCGTGTTGTTTCTTGAAATGGGAGTTTGAAAATGATGGATCTTTCCGGAATATTTCCCTCAAAATTTCGGGAATGCGGAATTCATCTTTTTCGTCTATCTGAACAGGCTATAGTAATTCGAATTCGGAGTAAGCCCACCCCCAAACCTCCGGGTGGACGTATTTTGGTGGTTAATGAACTCGTTCAATTGTTTGATAAAGGAATAATGTATGCGAAGATTTGTTGTCTATTACTTATTGGTAATTTTTAGATTTGAAAATATTTGAGGTGAGGATTTTAATTTAATTTATTTGATCTGTTATGATGATAATTATGAGTTGTAAATAGAAATATTATTATGATAGCGCTTTAATAAGGTTCTTCAAATTTTATCCAGGAGATGTATATTTTTTAGAAACTCCGCCAAATTATTAGTATTACTGTCTTCTAGAATCTGGCTAAGCGGAAGATTTAATTTAAATTTGTTTCTTTTCTCGAAATATTTGGGGCACTCAATTAAAATATGTTTAATGGTTAGAATTACAAGAATTCAACCTCAATATTATCTACATTCCTCCGGAAAGTGACAGAAGTCTATAGAACGGAAGCCACAGCTAGTCCTAGACTTGTGAAGGAGACCGATAAAGCTGTAGTGCCTGGGAGCCGCCTGAGGCACTCGATAAGAAGAGCAGCCCAACTACCAAATCTCTAGGACTTAGATCGTTAAGTTGGAAAAAAGAATACTTCGCCCTCGTTACGTCAAGGGAGTGGCCCCAGTAATGCGATGCCTCAGAGGAACTTTCTTTGAGCGAATCCTCATTTGCCATTGTGTTCTCTTTATATTCTAACGAGTTAATCAATTGTCAAAAATACAATTTTTTTAGAATTGTATGAGGAAAATGTTGTTATAAAAAAAAAAAAAAAAAAAAAAAAAATCATAACATAAGAAAATCTGCTCGCAAGGCAGGATCAAAACGCAACTGTACTATAATGTACAGATAAATTTAAAACCCTGGAATTTTGTTAATTGATAAACTTTATGAAGTTGGTGGAAGGGTGTATTCATATAAGACAGGCAGAAATCAACAATGTGTGTTGAACCTTCCAAATTTTTATATTTAATATTTACTGCGACGCACAGTGGGCAAAATTATTTTTTCTTTGTGTTTTTGAATGTTTTTGAGGTCACTGAGTAATGGAAAAATCTTTTAAAAATTCTTTCACCCATAGATTTTAGTACAGCCAATAAACCAATGTTGTAGACAAACATAAATTCGGAAATAATGGATAAAAATTTAGAAATAATTTTGTAAATCTATAGAAGATTTAAGAATTAACTTTTTGCATCTATTATTTATAAACAAAATAACAGATATATTAATAAAACATTATACATAGGCTATACTACGTAAATAAAGAAGGAAAATAGATTAACAACTTAATGAAAAAAAGTCACTGTATTGACTTGTTTGTCAGTACAATGACTATGTTGAACGAATATATAGGTCATGCACTAAAACGAATTATCCATCAATCATCATCTGATTCAATACTGCTTCATCCTTCAGCATTTTCTTCTCATAAGTCAGTATCGTCAACCTCACTTCTTGAAGTTTTTCCAATTTCTAAACTACACTTCAATATACCCAACGACCTTAGTGATCTGTTAGATAGAAGTGAAGCGTCAGTGAAGAGAGTAACTGATTTTCTTAAGGATATTAAAATGTATAGTCTCATATAATTAAGGGACGCATGTTTCATATTTATTTATTATCTTTCGTTCCAATAATTGTATTGATTATAAATCAGCATGTATTGAGTGTTTGTATTTATGGTGTGATTGTATTTACTGTATGAATGTATTTGTTGTATGAGTGTATTTTTAATCTGAGTGTGCGCAAGATTTTGTGTGATGTGTTAATGTAAATATTCAATGATTTTAGGTTTAAGTTTAGGTTTAGGTTTAGTTGTAAGGTTAGTTCCTATATATGTTTCAAATGGAACTGCCTTCTGTACACAAGCAGATATGTAAATATTTAAGCTTAGATTTAGGTTTAGGTGTAAGTTTAGTTCTTGAATATGTTAAAAACGGAACTAATATTAACACACATAAATATATGTGTCTGCTAAAATATAATACGCAACGACAGTACTAGATTGAATTCAATGTGTGCTCATGGCCTCAGCAGCTTATGCACAATAATTGATATATAAAAAAAAAAATAAAATAATACACTTCAATAGGCTAATTACATCTAAATCGTTTTTTTTTTAAACACCCTTTTTTGAAAACTGACGACAATCGGTTCCACTGAAACTAAGAGCCTCAAAAGAATCTTGGTTTGCTGCCTCTCTTGAACACTTTCTTATATTATGCACTCTGAATTAACGGGAATATTTGAGACGTCCTAGAGTCGGTAAAACTCTTTTTCGAGCGACCTTCACCTTGACTTGTAGAATGTCCTGTCACCTGTGACATAAATAGGAAAAAATAATGCGGGGGGGGGGCTGGGAGAATTTCGGGTTTTGAGTGTATGGGATACTAAAAATCTAGGAATAGTTAGCCATTTTACTCCTAAAAAGAAATAATTTTTTTCTGAACTTATTCAAACTTATGATCTTATTTAATTTATTTTTAAGGCTTTTATTACTCATTTGTACTGATTTCGGGGGGGGCCCTCTTATATACGCCCATGCCATCTCATAATGGTATAATAAATAAACGTACTTCTGCGGGTAGATTATTCCATCAGAAGTGGCACAAGACTCAGCGTAATTCATTGATCAAGTATTTTGTTGAAACACGCTAAAGCGGAACGAGCCAAAGCGTAATACCGCCGATTGAAAAGCGGACTAAACCCTGCTCCTATCGAACCAACTCCAACCACTGAATCATCCTTCAGGCGGGTTTGATTTATACTCAACCGCTCTCGTCCCTAAAACCGGAACCATTTGCTGAATTAATAAAACGGAATTTCCACTCAGAGGACTAATATCATCTAAATATATGAACTAATTTTCAGAAAAACAATTCTTCTATTGTATGGTTAGTTTGATTATAAATTAGACAAAAAAAAAAAAATAAATAAATAAATAAAAGTTTAGACACTATAGTTCTTCTTTCTCGGCTCGTTCGGTAAGCTGTTCGCAGAGCTGTAACGCACGTTTCATGGAGTGTTTTATGCACCTTGACATTTTGCTAAACTGCATCTTTTGGGTCGATAGGAATGAATGTATGTGTTAGCTAGACGTACCTTGGGGGGCACCATACTGCGCATTCTTAGTCAGAATAGATGCTAACAAATATGACCCCCAAAAAAAAGTAACATGTAAAAGAAGAACCCAAAGTTTTTTTTTTTTTTTAAACATTAAATTAAGTGTTCTATTCTCGCTGCGATTTAACCAGCGTCTTTAGTAAACATAATTGATAATAATCAAAAAAGGGCCGACACTTTTTGCGGGTTTGAATTATCAGGAAATATGAAAATAAATGGGGACTATGATAGACAAGTGTAGTCCTTAGAGTGAGTGATAGCACCGATCATATCGGTAGTCGTGGTTGGATCTTAGTAACGTCATCTTGTACAGCTGTACCAGCTGTAAATTTTCAGTTACTATTTAGGAGTATGGAATAACAGAAACCTTTCCACCATTTTCACGTTTCAAATTTCCCACCACGTGGTTTATATTACAGGGTGTCTACTGCACGAAAAAGTCACGAAAGTCACGAAAATGTCACGAAATGAAAAATACGGCACGAAAATCACGAAAAAGTCACTAATTTGGAAGTCATGTCACTAAATTTTCCTATTCAAAGATTTCCCATCAAAGTGCTAAATTCGGCGAAGTTTCTGGAATTAATGTTTTTCCACTAAAACTGTGTACAATAGGGTGGAGTGAAAACTCGCAGATATTAGCTAGGGCTCATGTGATCATACCTGCCTTAAAGTTATGTATAGAAAATACTATTGATGTTCCTCTAGTTGGTAGGAATTCCACAGTTGTGCAGAACCATGTTACGGTGGACGGATTCTGCTTGTTAACGAACTTGACCTTTCAAATTAGACGAACTATAATTGTACGAAATTTCATCAAAATCAGACATTTTTTAGCCGGTGGGAGAGGGAAAAGAGAAATATATATATACACATACAAATTTCAACAACCGTCATATTCGTAATCTATGGAATCTGAAACGTGAAATTTTCGTGTCGCCATTTCCGGATTGCGTCATGATGTCAACCTCATAAGCGCGTTTCCTGCTTCCGTAGGGAGGAACCCCGCTTATGAGGTTAACCTCTTGACGTCTTGGATCACTGACATTTCTGAGAATAAGTTCCATTATTTTTGCCATTAACACTCAACCTCGGGCATCGGTGTCTTCATGGAGAAAGTAGGTTGTAATAAAATTTACACTTTCGCTCTCGAACCGTAATATTTGACACCACGCAAGTCGGTGGGACGGAATGCCTCGAAAAAAAAAGTTTCTAGTTTCTAGGTTTTTTTCATCATTGGGTTTGCATTTTTTGCATCACAGACCCTAATAATCACAAGACAATAAGTTTAAGGTCAATGGCTAAATTTTTATTTCATTTTTACCAAGTTTTTTTCGTATAACTCGACGCCATATTGCATTCCGCAATTGATTTCGTTTATTCGAACGGTTCATTTTGTACGTTTTTATTCCTTGTTATTTTTTAATTGCTTATAGTTGGATAATGTATTTGACAATGAAACAGGTTAAGTAAAATAAGAAAAAGAATTTATTGTTAGAAAAATAGCTTTCTAAGAGAGAGATTCGAAGACCTTGTGACTTATCAACTGCCTTTATGTGGGGCCTTTCTGGTGTTTCTATTTTAATCTTTCCAAATTAGACTAGGAATAAGGACGGAATCGCGCTTTGATGACGCAGTTCCTGCGAGTCGGACTTGTTAATAGGCTGATACTATTTTGAAGACATTTTTAACTTAAAGGAAAGATGCGCGCATGTCCAATGCTCTCTGTGGCTCAACTGCCCCCGGTATTGATGATTCAATTGACCCCTTATTACTTTATTGTAATTATTAGAAAATGAAAAAATAATAGAATATTATTTTATTAATAATGAAGTTTGGAATTATAAAGTATGAGTATATGAAACTATTACAAGGTTTTTTATAATTTTATTAAAAAATGTAAACATTAATTAATAATTTGTAGCAAGTCGAAAAGAAAGTTTGCGTAACTAAAAATAAATAAAAAATCGGAGTTTTCCAGAATGTATTTTCCACAATGGTTCCAAATTTTGGGAATCATGATTTATTTTTTTAATTTTTTAAGTAGACTGGTTCAATGACACCCGTAGCTCAATGACACCCCTCTCCCCCTAATCTCTGGTGCTGCGAAGAAAAGAATAAGACTTCCAAATATGATTGCTTTTAATACATCTATTATTTACATATCGTCGTTCAAATTTCACAACCGCGTAAGTCGATTTTTAGCGAAATTGACTTATTGGTATCTTTAGAATCCTTATTTTCTCCCAGACATAATGGTAATGGATTTTTTTTTTTTTTTAAAAACCAATAGAACACGCAAAAATTTACTATTACTTCCGCGTAACCACGTGATCTCTCACATCTATTTCAGGCCATTCAGACAAGTTTCAAATTAAGTTAATAATAAGTTGCAAGTTCTTATTATTATTGGTTTTATGCATCGCATCTTTGACGAAGTGCATTTTTCCAAGTTACAGATCATTACAGTTTTATTACTCTCCTGAAATGTTAGGAAAATTGACACGAGGTTGTGAAATTTGAGTGACGATATATTTTTATTGTTCTTAAGTCATATTAAAAAAATAAAATTTGTTATTCTTTATTTTTATTCGGAGGCCCGGTGGTCGTGATTGTTAAGGCGTGAACAGTTAACACTCCGTGCCAAGGGTCATGGGTTCGGTTCCCACTATGAGGTGGCGGCTTTTCTTCAGAAAATAAGGGAAGGTATCAGCCCTATTCTGGCTAGAAAAGGGTGGAAACCTATAGGTAACCCGTCCTAAACTTCTTGGTTAATAATAATGGACGCTCGGCGTCAATAGCCAAATTGTTGATACGCCGTTAAACACACGAAAAAAATAATAAAAAAATAATGGACGTTAAAATTTAAATTTATTCATATTCAGAGATTGTCATGGAGCCTTAAATGTCGAAATTGAGTACACTTTAGGCCCAGGGCACACGGTGAGACTGTTTTGCAACTCCATTTGGAAACCAGTTGCGCACACGACGCAACTGGTTTTTGACGATTTCAAACCAGTCACATGAAACTGTGGGCCCGCCAGTTTCGTTGTACGAGACCAAGTGATGTTTAGCCGGTGTTTTAACAGCCATATAGTGCCACTCTTTCAAATAATTTAAAACTGAAGGCCGCTTTTGACTAATTTTAGGTATTTTTATATATTAAAGCTTTTTAATACATAATTGTAAAATTAAATCCAAAATTTACCATATCATATATTTTAAACACATTTCAGTTCTATTATCTTAATTACAAAGCTTATTTAAAAAGATTTGTTTGCATTAATAATTTGTTGTAATTAGTTCAATTTAGAATATTTGTCTAAAAATAAATGACATTGTACTCAAAATATTTTAGGTGACTGGCAGCTTAAAAAAAACATAAATATTATCCTAGGGATGGAAAAAATGCCATAAAAGTGTGTTGATTTGAGAAAAAATTACCCCAACGTCTTCTTCGTCTTAGTGTGACATAATAAGCTCACACGGCCAAGTCAAGGCTTTAAAAATAAACACATATAGCACTAAATAAACATTACATTTTTACTGCATCATAGGCGCAGGGAGTGTTTACAACTAGCCCTTTGCCACTACACTCGTGTGCGGACAGAAGTTTTTTTTTCAGTTGCAAACTGGTTTCAGACTGGTTTGCTACCAATTGACTAAATTATGTACATTGACAACAAATATTTAGTTAGTAATTTATCTAGAAATTTTGAATTTTTCTACCATTGTTAAATAGTAGTCATTCTAGAGTCATCGTGTCTTCCCGTTTTAAATTAATATAACTATCCTCTTTAACATATCGTCCCTGCCATGTCCAACTAACGAATATGCAAATCGCAACAAAATAGGAACGAACATATATTATCCATCGACGAAATAATATATTGAAAAATGGTCTTATTCGATACTTTATTTAAGACATTAAAGGCTATTCTATAAAGGGGTTAGAGTTGCAAAAATTTTGACAAGCCGTATCGCCCGCAATCCAAGTCCCGAATCTAAAAACGAGATTTTGCTTATTCGTTAGTTTGACATGGCAGGGACGATATGATGCACATTTATTTATTTATTAATTGTTTTAAAAGTATGTAAAATTGTGAGTTTATAGATATCACGGTAATCCGTTTAAGGTACAAATAATTTTAAGTTAAAACTTAAGGCTTTCTCTTTTTAAGTGAAATTATTTTTAGCACTTTCCTCCGAAGGAAAGTAGCTATTGAGGTTGGACTCATGACGGAATTTCTGAAAAATTTCTTCAAATCTTTATCGATCCTACCTAGTAGACACCGAAAATGACCCCCGTTAAAATTTATATATATATATATATATATATATATATATATATATATATATATATATATATATGTATATATATATATATATATATATATATATATATATATATATATATGTATATATATATATGCTTATATATATATATATATATATATATATATATATATATATATATATATATATGTCTGTTAACACGATAGCGGCCAGAGTTTTGGATTTTTTGACACGAAACTTGGTATATAGCATTCAATTAGCAAACGATTGAACGAGTTCGTTAACCACCAAAGTCGGTCCACCGGAAGGGGGGGGGGTTTACCCCGAACCCAAAACACTAATTTTACTATGTCAGCCGTAATATTTGTTATATTTCTACGAAACTTTGTATTCGTAGTGGTAATATAGAGAGAAAAGTGAGATATAAAAATGAACTAAATCGGTTCATTAGAAGGGGGGGGTATACTCCGGACCCACAATACCAATTCGCCACTACCAGCCATGATTTTTGGTATATTTCGACGAAATTCGGTATTCGTAGTGCTAATCCACAGGTAAATATGTGTTGTAAAAATAAACTAAATCGGTTCATTAGGAGGGGGGGGGGTTTACTCCGGACCCACAATACCAATTCGCCCCTACCAGCCGTGATTTTTGGTATATTTCGACGAAACTTGGTATTCGTAGTGGTAATCTACAGGTAAATATGCGTTGTAAAAATAAACTAAATCGGTTCATTAGAAGGAGGGGGGTTTACTCCGGACCCAAATTCCTAATATACTCATACCGGTCGTAATTTCTGCTGTATTGTAACGAAACGCGGTATACGTCGTGGGTAACCCATGAGAAAGAAGTGTTGTAAAAATGAGCTGAATCGTTCAATCGGAAAGCGGGGGTTTAATTTGTAATATATTTCAATAGAAAAGCCCGCCAGACGTAGGTTCACAAAGCCGCCGCAAGGAGCGCTTTCTACCACTAGAGTGACTGTATCCTGTTCCTGCGTTAGATCAAAATACGATAATATGAGTTTTTTTTGTATTTATTACGTAGTGTAGTAGGTACCATGTGTAAACATAACTCTGGAAGCAAATTAATAATTGATCAGTTACTCATTACAAAATTAAAAGAGAACTATTCACGTTTTTATTTTATTTATGTAGGATATTTTAAGCAAATTGTTCTGGAAAGCAGTTTACACTACCCAAATTCTGAGGAAAGTGCTTAGTTATGCAGCTCCTGCGTGACGGACTTCTTTTTAATGGGGGACGAAATTTGCTCTTCAAGTCACGAAAATGTCACGAAAAAGTCACGAAATTGGCTTTCACGAAAGTAGTAGACACCCTGTATTACAGTCTAAAAACATTATTTTTTTCAGTCACGATGCATTGAACGATTCAAATGACCCCTATGCGTAGTACCTGGTGTCCCGGGGATAGTCCAGCCAACAAATACTTACCGTATCTACCCAAGAGATGCACTAGAGCAAAATTTCAAGGTGCATAAAACACTTCATGAAACGTTCATTACAAGCTATTGGACTACACGAAGTGTTGTCAAGTTTCGTTGCAACATAGATATTCGTATATCGATGACCGTTCTTAGATAAACTTGTTACGCAATACTATATAAGCACTAAATATTTAATTAAAACATGTAAAATATCCGACATAAAATGAAGCCTTGGAATGAGATAACTCATATCAAGAATGCCATTAGAGAATATCTGTTTATCAGTCCACTCCCTGCCACATGACATCAATTACCATTTTGACCATTAATTCCTCCATTAATTAATTTCCAATCCGGCCAAAACTTGGGTCGGGCCTGCTCGAATATTGGTTGATAAACTCGCAAGTTAATTAGCACCCCTTGATGGAAGTCCATTATTTCCTCTATTCGCATTCGGATGGAGATGACTTGAATATTTAGTGGTAAAGAGGTTGCAATTTTGCAATTTGGTCTAGTGACGGACTACAAACAAATCAAATGCTTGCAATTGTTGAGAGGAACAATTCTTTAATTAATAGCATTTTTACCCTTAATAATACAGGTCAACATTTGATCTAAAAAAAAAAAAAAAAAAAGGACACTCGGAGAAAGCCGAACCACCACCCCTAGGAGGAATGGAGGAACCCACGACCTTAGGCTTGGCCTTAGCACTCACGGCGACCGGGCCTCTGCTTCCTAAATTAAAAATGTGCTAAAAGCAAATTTTGTTAAGTCTAGTTGAATTGATTTTTTCAAATCATTAAACCTCACACCACCACTTTAAAGAAGGTAGAATGGGGTGCGTATCGACTTACTTTTATAAGTAGTTGACTACGTTATGATAAGAAAACGAAAATGAAAAATTAAATATGCAGCAAATAAATTTTAAAACTTTTTTTTACTTTACTTTCTTTTTAATTTGCCAAAAATGTGAAAAAAGAAGCTGCTTCCTTATTGCTGCACGCCCTTCATTTTTTTTTTTTTTTTTTTTTTTTTTTTTTTCTCTCGATGAGGCAATATCCATAATATGGCAAGGAATGCTGACTTTTCATAACCGCTATGTCACGAAAAAAATCAGTTTGTCAAATTAATTACATTTCTCTTCCAATCTTTCAATATGTAGACCATTAGTTACAGGTTGGAGGCAAGTTACAACAGTTAAACAAGTTACAGGTTGGAGATTCCCATACATTGGCCTACAATATATGTTCTTAAAATCATTCAGAGACATAATACTTTGTGAATTTGTCTTGCAGAAGACAAATTAATACAATTCCAAATTAACATAATCATACGTTTAGTAAAAAAGGCGTTAGATGTTTCGCTTAATCGGATGCCTGTTTAGGAGCCTAAAAACTAAGTACAGCCTAGGCGAATCTTCCTCTAGAATGGACACGTTATAAATGGACGATTATAATAATTTGAATTTTTTTTTTGATTGATTTGATTTTTTTTTTTATTTGGCCTTCATGTATGTATTGTGAATGTTATGCATTTACATACATATGTCTGATGAAATGAAATTAAGGGGGAAGGATTCGTAGGGGTATTGACTTTTTTGGCTAATTTATTCTATGAAAAGATGAACCAAAAGAGTGGCATTCTACAGTTAAAACAACTAAAGTTGAAAAGAAAATCTAAACCATTTTTGTATAAGAGGCGAGAATGTGGGAGGGAAATAGAACAGGTTCGAAAGAGAAAGAGAACGGAAATAGACCCTTTTATGATCGCCCCCTTTTTTTTTGTTTCCCCCCCAGCTATAGAAACCACCAAAATCCGAACCAAACTCAATTTCGGCTGGAAATGGACTTAAGCCTTTTTTGCATGATTCGATTCATTTGTCCCGGGAACAATTGACCTAATGTCCCGGAATAAATGAAACCCCTGCCATGAGGAGTGATTCAGTGGGAGGTCGGTTTCACCATGCACCGCTGACGATAATACACAAACCTCTTTAATGCAGCCATTTTTGGTCCGCTGGATGGGATTTGTTCTTTTCTTATTAATGTGGTGTACTTAATCACAAATTGGCAGCACGTACGTAATACAATTGAAGTCTCTCTGATTTAAATATGTTTTAGCATAAATATGCTTTAGCGATTACTAAATTGAAAAAAAAAAAAAAGTTACAAAAAAGCGTCCGCATGCGCGAACGTCTTGTACGAAGAAGAATACTGTATGTTATACAGTACATTACATAGGTTTGTCGGGTAGACCGAAAGCATATTTATGTTCTTGAATTTGAGCAGAAGGCTCTAAACGAAACTAATTTTTAGTTGATGAACGGTATCTTTTGTGGGAGTTATAACTTGTCTCTTGGCTGTGGATGGGTAGGGGAAGGTGGAGGCGCCTCTAGCCAACGTCGGCCTTGCTGGGTTGCCACTGCTGCCTTTCCAGGCAACATCGAACACTGTACGTTTTCCCCAAGTGAAAAGTTATATCTCTCACAAAATAGTCAATTCATGGCAGACATTTTGAAAACTTTCTTCTAAGAAAGTTTTCATCGTCCTATTAGGCACATATCTCAGTATATATATATATATATATATATATATATATATATATATATATATATATATAAATACACACACACACATATATAACCAAATAACACCTACACTTACAGACTTATGCTCCAAAACGATAATAGCCCGAGGGATGCAATTTTGAATGGAATTCTTGATATTATTTCAGTTGTTAATAACAATAATGAGGAAAATACTTTGGATTGGGCGCGCGTAAGCGCATTGAATCTAATTTTTTCCTTTCAAAATACTTTGGCAAAATATTAATATTTCAACATTATAATTCCGTATATTGTGGTTGGGTTTATCGTAGAACATAACCACGTGCTGCACAGAATGTTTATCAGACTATGAAATTCTTTGAAAAAGTAGAACAAAATTAAATCACTTAGATAAGACAAAATGAGAAAGTTTATATTGAAAATCACCCACAGTTTGACCTTTCTTTCTCCTTTTAACTTTTTTATTAAAATAATGAAGTGCTGTTCCTCAAAAAGAGAAATTCGCCGTTGACGTGAATGAAAAGAAAATATTTTGTCTAATGAGTTAGCGGCATTTGCTATATATATATATATATAATGTACATATCAAATATTAGAAGACGTGTAAGAAAATACACTTCTCAATGCGCTTTGAAAGAGGAGATTTTGGCCATACCTGCGGTCCTAGTTTGTGACAGCTGTTTGACAAATGTTACACAAGCAATCTTGTAGGCGTTGTTATACGACTTTCTTTTGATGTTGAAAGGAAACTGTTCCTCGTAGCGAAATTAATTTGACACCTGTTGGCTTTCAGTCAGGCCCCAGGAGGACTCGAGTTCTCCTCCTTTGTAACCACTTGGATCCGAGGGCAAAGGAAGCTCAGGAAGAGCAGCTGAGTGCAGAATATATAGTCTTCTTTAGGGATTAAACTATGAGTTTTAGTTATAATTTAAATTGATCTGGTCAGATTTTTGGAAGAAGAAACAAAAAGAGAAATATATAATAATATTACGATTTACAAAAAAATACCTTTATAAAATTAATGATACTTCAATTAAAAATAATCATAAATTAAATGCTTGGTTAAGGGGTAATAGTACCTTGTATGGTCAAAATCAAAGTAATTTTTTCCAATTTATGGTTAATAAATAAATTAGTATTTTTCAACTCTTTATGTACTAAGTTTGATATGGGATGTTAAAGTAAAAAAAAAAAAGTTTTGGTTCTTTGAAAACAAAATGGCGAATGGAAACCCTCTTTTTCACGGGTGATAGTCTACAGGTGGCAATTTTTAATCTAGAACAAAAAAAGTCCGACTCGCAGGAACTGCATCATCTTAGCGCGGTTCCGTTCTTATCCCTAGTCTCATTTGGAAAGATTAAAATAGAAACAGTTATTATTTTGGTTCCACCTTTCTTGAAAGGTCTTGATTTATGATCATACCTGGATGGGTCGGCCAACCCCAAGAAAAGCCCCCGCTAAGCCGCTAGGTTGAAAATTGTCACAAGGTCTTCGACTCTCTCTCTCTCTTGGAGAGCTAGTTAATATAATGGAGGATAATATAAAGGACCGACAGAGGAAAAGATACTCGCGGAATTACCGATCTATGTTTTGTTTTTTCTTTTGTTTTTTTTTTCTGTTTTTTTTTTAATTACAAATTTTTGGACTCTATGGAAGGCCGATGAATCTCCTACTAGGAGTGATGGATTAAGCTATATAGTAGCACAGCAACCCATTGAAAATGGGCAGCATATCATGAATAAAATTATTTCTCTCTCTAACAATAAATTGTTTTGTTTTTTATTTTACTTAACATGTTTTATTGTCAAATACATTATCCAACTATAAGCAATTAACAAATAACAAGGAATAAAAACAGACAAAAAAAACCGTTCGAATAAACGAAATCAATTACTTTAAAGTTTCAAGCACTTATTTCTCCGATTGACATCGCCTAATCAAAACTTTCTTCAGGACCTTTTTTGTTGAGTATTTAGTAAGCTTTCTAATGGTAATCTTCCACTTACCAAGATTCTCAACCGTTTTCGAGAGATTAAGGAAAGTATACAAAGTTACCAAAACTTTTCATGTCTGTAAATAAAATATTTTATTCTAACCTTTCCTTAACTCCAAACGTAACCAAAATTTCAACATATTAGTTTTAATGAAATTTGAACATGCAGAAAATGTTTCAACTGAATATCATGATTCTAAGTACCCAAACCAAAAACGTTATTCAACAACTATTTTTCCAATTTTCTCGAAAACGGTTAAAGCTATCGCCTTAAAGCTATCGCCTATGAAGTAAGCTCAACGATTTTTTTCAGCGAATTTTGCTCCTAAAACCATGCTCCGGTGGGAGGATTCTGTTGGTTAACGAACTTGACTTTCAAATTAGACGAAAGATTTTTGTACCAAATTTCATCAAAATCGGACCATTATTTGCTATAATATGTATATATATACAAATTTGAACCACCATCATTTTCGGTCTCTAGGGGTTCTGAAGCGAAAAATTTTCTAGTCGGCACTTCCGGATTGCGTCATGAGGTCAACGTTATAAGCGGGGTTCCTCCCTATGGAGGGAGGGAGGAACCGCGCTAAAACTAAAATATTTTGAAAGAAGAAGGTAGTAAACTGCGTAGGATTTTCAAGAAATATTTATTTTTTTCGAAATTGCTGTAAAATCCATCCATTCTTTTTCTATTAAAAAATCTTTCGAAATTCGGTAAATCGTTATAATTCAATGGATAAAAGAATCCATACGTTCTTTACTAGCAAATATTATTAGGAATCTGCAGTTAAAATTTGAAGTTGATCTGGTGAGAATTGAAAGCGCAAGCGTATCGCTCGATTTGAGTAACATATTTTTGGGGAAATCGACTATAAAGTTTGAAATACTGAAAATTTCATAGTTTCTTTTAATTCTTTTCATAATTGAAAGGGTCGGGGCAAAATAGTGCCAAGCAACATTTTTAACAGAACTCAACTGTAGCTACTAAGATATGACTACAGTACTCTGTATGCTACTTCTTGTTGCCCCTAGCCATTTCAACTGATAGTCCACAAAGTATCCAACATATAGCAGCTAGATACGAAGACAGGTATAGTTGGGATTCGGCTAGGAGAAAAACGTCAGACTTTCAAAAAGAAATCTGTATTTTGGACGTTTCGACTGCAACAATGGCAGCCTTCTTCAGCTCTAGAGAATGCCTAGGGGGAAGGGAGGAAGACCTCGAGGACAACTTAGGTAACCATGGTTAGAAGTATGGTTCCCTAACCATGGTTACCTAAGTTGTCCTCGAGGTCGGTCTTCCTCCCTCCCCCCTAGGCATTCTCTAGTGCTGAAGAAGGCTGCCACTGTTGCAGTCGAAACGTCCAAAATACAGATTTCTTTTTGAAAGTCTGACGTTTTTCTCATAGCCGAATCCCAACTATACCTGTCTTCGTATCTCTACAGCGGCTAACTATCTCCATCTACACTATAGCAGCTAGAGTTAAGTTTTGTTAAAAATGTGGCTTGGCACTATTTTTCCCCGATCCCTTCAATCTGTTGTAATAATGATACTTTTAATTTTGAAATGTATTGGAACTTTCGTTGAATAATCGAATTTTTGGCAGTATTTAAAAACTATTCCAGCACATAAACACTCTTGGATATCGTTTTTGATAAGTTAAGTACGTATTTAAGCCTATTAATTATTAAAATAGTAAAAAAAAGTACAAGATAGTATTACCCCTTAAACGAAACACCGACAAGAGTAAGTAGTGACGTAATAGAATGTAATGGCTCGTATTGCCTGCGTAAAAGAGCAGCTGGTGAGCGCTAAACCTATTTGGCGCGAAGGTAGCTGCTGAGGGAGGTAAGAGCAGCATTAATCTGATTGAGTAAATAAATCGGAGTCAGGGGTTCAGAAATGAACTTCCCCCCCCCCTGCGTGAACTTAGTCGCTCAAGTTTCGTTTCATGTTCTCGTTCTCTTTGGTGTTTCACGGAAGGAACTTCGCAAATATATCAGACCAACACGCACGGCACCAGTAACAGAGAAAAGCAAACCTTTTTCGGATATTACATCTCATATCACTGGGCAGGGGGAAATGGGATAAGAACAAATTTAAACACGATCCCTACAGTGTAGAAAATAGCCAACTAACTCATACGAATAGGATTTCAAGATAATCTCCATTAATGAAAAATTGGTAATATTTTTTTCCTCAGCAAAATTGAACTCGATATTTTTAAGTTTTTTATTTTTCAGAAACATTAACATACCAGACTATTTGAATCTAGAATATCTCATTTTAAGCCCAGCGTTGTTGCCAATTATACAACCGTACTGTTAGAGCATGACAAGTTAGTACATCTAATGAACTAGGGGCAGAACTTGAAGTGATATGGCTATGTTTGTGAAACTTACCTTCTGTATATATCAACTACAATTCACGTGAGAGCTACTACATAAAAACCAACACTCTGCTCACTGATAAATATCCCCTGGTTGACGCAATGTTTGTTTTCTTTGTACAAATCGAGGTAAATAATATTTGTCACCACTGGCAAAGACGTATAAAAGCTAGCAAAATGATATTTTTGCTGGTGGCTTTTCTTTAGAAAAAAGGGAAGGCATCAGCCCTATCCTGGCTAGAAAAGGGTGGTGACCTATAGGTAACCCGTCCTAAAATTCTCAGTTAATTATAACAGACGTTAAAATTTAAAAAACGGATGTTAAAATGTTACGAGTGGCATAATATATTTATATGAAAACGAGAGAAGCCAATATGTATAATGAAATTCAACGTAGTCAATATACAGTTTAAATATGACACTTCCTTAAGTCATGTACTTCTTAAACCATTTGAGACTGATAGCCACTTTTGTGACAACCATCAGGCATGCCTCGTGGCCACATAGCCACTTTCGTGACAAGGTCATTTCTTCACTTTGTGACTGAAAGCCACCGCTCAGAGCTCTAATCACTTTAGTATACGCTAGTGCTCATAGTTAAAAAATTGGAGCCAATTGAATGGGAATTTCCCTGTGCTATCCGGTCTTTTCGTATGGTATGGGTTCATCTGTGTTTTATTTGTGTTTTTCCAGTTAATGTGTACATTGAGATCATGTTTCATAGATATCCCAACGACAAGATGACTGAATTCAAAAATATTGTAAGGAAGTTAAAAAATGGTAACAGTGTACAGTGTATACTACCCATCTTCTGAGGAATGTGCTTAGTTATGCAGCACCCGCGTGTCGTCGGGGTGTTTGATGGCAAGGACAGTTTAGGACTTTAGATTTTAATGTGAACTTTATACAATTTAACATACGTCTATACTCCAATTAAGATTCTTCTAATTCAGCCCCACTGCTTGCTGGTGTTGATCTTAAAGCTCATCAGTACATCATAAAATTAATAACACCAGCAATAATTTAATTATTAATCTTAATCTTATAATTTGCTCTTTGTAGGTGTGTGGTGTGAGGGGATGAGAGGACGGGTCGGTAGCCGGGAGGCGGGACCGTTAGAAGCCTGATGCCTTGGGGGCATTGGGAGGGATGTCCCGAGACTGGGGGCGGTCACCCCCGCCACCCGTTGCCTCATCGTGGGCACTCGACATGGACCTCAGACACCACATTCAGCACTGCACCTGCACATGCAACCACATGGGATACGGCAACTACATGGACTACCAGGTACTACAATATGCATTATAGTTTTTGTTGTGATTATCTCAGCATGCAATGATAAAAAAAAGTATTTCTTTGGCGATTTATAAATTGTGTAGATGTATTAAGTATTGATTTGTGCTTTTCAAATATGCAATTGCCTCACTAATTGTACAGATGTACAACCCAAAACATTGTATATAGTTTTTGTGCTGTTCCAATCACAATCGGTTGGGTAAATTTGGTGACAGAGACTGGTATTGTACAGGGTGTCACTAAAATAATGGTCATTTGTTGGCCAGATGATTCTCCAATGCGAGATCGGAAAAAAATAACCTCCGTATTGAACCCCGCAAAATTGACCTTGAAATGTTATTCAAGGTCAAATTTTATTATTGCATATTTCGAATCTACAAGTCATAGGGAAGAAAAGAGTCAACGGCACCATAGGTCAGAAATGACTCTTTATAGTCAAAATGACCATTAACAACGTATACGTGGGCCCTTGCATTCTTATTGACAAACGGTGGCTGATTTAGATGATATTTTTACATGTTCATTTTTTTTTATGGATAGTGATTTATAATTCATCGCAATGACAATGAGTTTCTTTATAGGTTATTACATTCTGTTTATGACTATAGCTGGTTAAAGGATATGATTCAATATGAGAGTTCTGTACTCAAGGCCTCCCAACTTCATCCTCGATCAACGTTAAGAAAACGCCCAGATGACATTGAGCTGGGTTTATTATAAATACTTCTGATTTTTAAATGTTGTTAATGGTTCCTATATGTGTTCAGTATAAGTTCCGTTCTTTGCAATCCGACAGTACGAGTCTTATTGTCAATATTATATTACAAATTTTGGAGTTCGTCATGGCTTATTCTGAGCCTAATTACTAGAACTTCTTCTCTTTTTATATATTGGTTTCTTGACCGCCTTTATGTAATCTTCATTCAAGCGATTTGATATTTTCAACTAAATCGACGAGTTTCGATCTTAATTCAAAGAAATAATTTATAAACGTAAAAAAAAAAAAAAAAAAAAAAAAAATCAATTGATCCCGTAAAACGAAAATAAGTAACGGGTTTTTTATTATGTCTTTACATTTTGTAAAATTGTCCTATCATTATTGAAGTAAATAATAATATACAATAAAATTGTAGTCATTGAATCACGAAATTACGATGTTAACTCAGGCCGGTCGAGTAAATATCAGTCCTCGGGGACAGGACCAGCCAAAACAATCCCCCGTCCTACTGTACATTGATGTTATACTTAATACAGTGCCGAAGGAGTTAAGGAAAAATATCAGCTCCTTGTAAATAAATTCAGTTAATAAACAAATTGCAATCAAGCCAAGATGAAACCGTAGAGAGAAAATAATAACTCGACTCCGTATTGGCCATTCCCTAAACCAATATGTAGACAGTGTAATGAAGTACATACTATAAAATATATAGTAAAAGGAAAAAACCATTACATTTACACTTTGGCTTTTCATTATTCTTGACCAATGGTTAGTTCGACACAATATTCTAACACTTGTATACTATAAATATATACCTACAAAATTTAGTCAAAGTACTATATCTAACTTACAGTTTTATTATTTTATTTATTAATTTGTATATTAATACTTTTTCTAAAATTCCAATTGTTTTCTCGGCCCTTATATATGATTATTATTATTTATCCATTGCTATTCATTATTTTCTAAAAAAAATCTGATCTTAAGTTTGTGTCTGTAAAATCTGAATGTTTTCTAATAGATCTTAAAATTTGCAAGTTTATTATTTTATAAAATCGAAGAAACTATTCAATCCGAAATTGTTATTACCTCCCCAAACGCAAATATGATTGCAATATTTGCCTGATTTTAAGTGTATTTAAGCTGCTTACTAAAAAAAGTTACGTTCGATGTAAATGTTAGAAAAATATTCAGTGGCTGAAATATCATCCTGAAAATTCCCTATAAAAAGTGAATGAGTGTCCATAACCTTACGTCTTATAAAATGTCTAAATATATTGAATTGCAGTAATGTCATGTTGGAAATTATAACATTTTTCTAGGTGATCAATCAACTACGGAATTATTATTATATCTAGTTTTACTGGTTTTACTTTTGAATCTGTGTATGTTATATTGTTCTGGACATTTTGTAATTTTATTTACGATATGTTATATTAAGTTGTAAAGTAATTCTGATCATTAGGTTCATACAGCAATAATTGAGTACACATTTTTCTTTTATAACTAATTGTGTTTCAACTGATAAAGCACAATTTGACATTTCTGCCATTATTTTAGTTTTTATTTTTATTTATTATCTAAATATATTAAGTTTTATTATAGAGTTTGATATGCTTCAAAATGTCTACTATTTTTTCTTCACCTGTGACGAACTACTAACAAGGGGAGTATACAGCGATGGGTTCACCGATCTTGACCAATTTTTTTTTCTGGTGAATCTACATCGACAAATAGTCGACACGTGTCCTAGCGTTCCGTCCAATGTGCCTTAGGAGCCGAGAAATAAAATAAAATAGGTTAAAAGTGCTTTATTTTTTATATCGAGTTTAGAAAATGATATCGAAATGATTCTTTCACCAATTAATTGGTTTTATAGAGTAGATTAAAAGAAAAATATAATCGTTAAACAATAATTTATATTTCGTCAAATATATCCAAAAATATGCTTACGTTTTCAAGTAAACTAGTACTATAAATTTTTTTACACCAAAAATAATAGCAGATTTAAGATCAGCACCCCAAGAAACCCTAATGTGGTGAATATTATTGAAAACAAAAAATAATGATTTTTCCCAGTCTGGAAGAGACTAAAAATTTGTAAGCGAAAAAGTAATGTGACGTTTTGAAATTCAATATCCCCTTGAGATAATCCGATTTTTACGTGTTTGACATCTTTCAAAAGAAGAATCACTCCTTTTTCTAACCATATAAATGGCTATTGTATTATCTCAAAAGGTACTTGCAAAAAATGGATCTCAAAATAAAAATAAAATGTAAACTTTTTTTTAAAATATAACTTCGATCCCAGAACACGCAGAAACACCCCGATTGGAAGGAAATGTGTCACATTAGGGCCTTTATCGACCCTCCAAGTTTGGTTTGAATCGGGTAAATATTCTTTGAAATATGGCCGGATTGTTGAATCTTTAACAAAATTATAAGGGTCCCCCCCCTTATCAAAATTTAAACTAATTTTTTTTTAATATTCCCAAAATTTGAATTTAGGGGGTTTCGCATGTGCTAAAAACGAATCTGACATCCGTTTTTAAATCAATTTTTTTTTTGAATTTCAAAACGTCACATTACTTTTTCGCTTACAAATTTTTAGTCTCTTCCAGACTGGGAAAAATCATTATTTTTTGTTTTCAATAATATTCACCATATTAGGGTTTCTTGGGGTGCTGATCTTAAATCTGCTATTATTTTTGGTGTAAAAAAATTTATAGTACTAGTTTACTTGAAAACGTAAGCATATTTTTGTACATATTTGACGAAATATAAATTATTGTTTAACGATTATATTTTTCTTTTAATCTACTCTATAAAACAAATAAATTGGTGAAAGGATCATTTCGATATCATTTTCTAAACTCGATATAAAAAATAAAGCACTTTTAACCTATTTTATTTTATTTCTCGGCTCCTAAGGCACATTGGACGGAACGCTCGGACACGTGTCGACTATTTTTCGATGTAGAATCACCAGAAAAAAATTGGTCAAGATCGGTGACCCCATCGCTGTATACTCCCTTGTAAGTAGCTATTGAATGTTGATAAATCTAGAATAAATTCCAGAGGTTACTCGTTTCGGGGGTAAATACTCGTATATTACAGTTGGAGCGATCGGTCCTATAACAAATAATATTGAAAAAGTATTACACAAATTTTTCTTATTTTATAATCTTTTGCATGATATCACCTAATATTTTTCTGTTATCTTTATTTGTTATTTGGCGTCTCACTCACCTAAATATTTCCTTTAAACCCATAAACTGGAGAAGGAAATCTCTTACTTTTGTAACATTTATATTCTTTCTTACATTCTTTTGTTGTAATTTAGA
Organism: Gonocerus acuteangulatus; assembly: GCA_946811695.1. Taxonomy (NCBI): domain Eukaryota; kingdom Metazoa; phylum Arthropoda; class Insecta; order Hemiptera; family Coreidae; genus Gonocerus; species Gonocerus acuteangulatus. Next base: position 45,098,552 of record OX328131.1, read on the forward strand.
TACTTCAATATTTTTTTGCTAGTGTTTTACTATTAGGAATTATTTTAATTCGTAATTTAAGTGCATATTTATTTAAATAAGGAGGGATTTTTTTACTTCAAATTTGCTTGTATTTTTATTTGTTTTGTCAAATTATACCGGTATTTAGTTTTAGAATTATATTACTAAATTTAATATGAAGTTCATTTATTTAATGTAAAGACTCAGTAGTACAGTTCATGTTATGCTTTGAAGTTTGTTGTATTTTTGGAAGCACATAATGACATGGCAAAGAGTGAAAAATAAAGCAAACAATGTTCTACAATTGACTGCAGTAAATTACATTTTAAAATATTATCATAGTGATAACGTTTATAACGTAAATTTACGGAAATAAACGATGCCTATCCTTCGAAATTTCGGCAAGGAGGAGACGAGTTGAACTTCCTGGCCCGGATATCTTCCGTCGAGAGATAAACGTCGGTTTATAATCTTGCATTATTATAATTTGTAAATTAATTTTAGATTTGGCGCTAATAGCCTCAAAGTCCATGCGCCGTAAAAAAATAAAAAATAAAATAAAATTTGTAAATCTGATCTTTTTATTTTTACGTCTATGTTTTTTTGAGATTTTTTATAGATGAAATTACTTTGAATATTTTTGTAATATAATCGTCAATTAGAATTTTTTCCCCTCGAAATAGAATTGTTGGGGGCCGTTATTTGTAAAAAACATATAATTAAAATTGTCGGACGTGACATGAAAAAAAATCGATAACTTAGCTAGGTGGATCTGTTTAGAAATAAAAATGGCAAGAAAGGAAAACATTTAAAAATAGATAGGTCGAAAAAGTGTGAATGGACATGTAACTAGAGGAAAATATTTTATTTTCTTGTGGTGTAGAATGCACTGCTAATTTCTGCTATATTTTATGAATGATTTTAGCATGAAACTTTTTAATATGCACTTCACAATTCATTATATATTTCAAGAAATTATATGAGGTAAAGGGTCAATTTTTCTTCCCTTTATAATTAATTCTTATTTTAATATATAATAAAATATTGATCAAATAGTTATTATGCCCATTATTTTGGGTTTTATTCTTTGCATAAATAAAATAAGATAAATCATTTAAAATAAAATGAAGTGTTTTTATTAACAAATAAAATGGAAAATATAGTTTAATTATCACATCACTTAATTATGCTAAAGTGGCATTTTATTGGTTAAGTGCTATTTATTATTTTTTTAAAAAAAGAATGGCCCCATTTTTGTAACATATAATTCCAAAACATGCACACAAGGTGTTTTTTTCTAAAAAATAAAACAAAAATACAAAAAAAAAAAAAAAAAAAAAAAACCAAACACAATTACACTGTATGCGAGTGCTTTTTTCCAAACTGTTAAACTACATTTACCAGAATTGAAAATATTTCGATCATTGGAAGATGTGTTTTAGCTGACATTTTTATGATGATTTAACTTTTGACAATCTGGTTAAATAGGCTTTATGCATAAAGTGTAAATTGCAATGGGCTGTATATCTAAACCTTTATGTACTACTTCCGAGTTTTTCTTGTACAAAAAAAGAAAAGAAAAAGAAAAGTAAAAATCGATGTCGAGACGAACATCTTAGTTTCGTTTGATTGTTATTTTTTGAATGTTTTTGCATTATATTCCTGATTTAATTCTGTTTTCTATAGAAATTTACATTTTGCCTTTTATACTATAAATTATATTTAAGGAATTAGCTATTGCATATTAGTAAAAATATTGGAATTTATCATTTCCTATATGTAGTCCTTGCAGTTTAATCTTCTTTTACTTGAAGCAATATTTTTCAATTTATTTCGATGGCTATGTTTTATATGTTTTTATCTGCCCAACAGGTAACAAAATGCGACTTGCTTATACTTTTGATGGATTATTAATTTTAATTAATTTTATGTAAAGCTTCGTTGCCGATTTTTTCATGACGTCTCAGGCGATGTAAAATTGTCTATTATTTCAATTTAAGCATTTGACTAGGTACCTGTATTTAATTTTTTAAATTTAAAAATGATAAATAAAAATAGAAAAATAAAAAAAAAGTAACGTGAATATAAAAGAAAAGCCTATGAAAATAGTTAGAAGCCCCTTGCATTAAAAACGTAAAGTAACAATTTGATGCTAAGCAAAGTAAGACTTATTTTATTCAAATTATGATTTTAAATAGTTAACAATAAGACAATCAGACTTAGACAATACTGTTTTCTTTTCTTAGAAAAACAATATTTATGATAAAAATGTCGTTATTTGATAAACAATCGGACTTCCTTCGAAATTCTATTCAAGAGTTTTTTATTCTTTGAATGAATTAAGTTCCTTTAGCGATTTATTATTTAATTAGTCCATCACTTTCGGAATTCGACGTTCAGTGTTCTGTTGACCTTTTAGCTCATTTTTAAATTTATCATTTGTTTTTGGCTTGGGTGACTTTTTTATGCACTTCACAAAATTTCAAAATGTTCACACTTCTTGTTCTACACCTCAATATTTTTCTCTAGAGCTAATGTCCGTTTTATACTATTTTTTCGACCTTTCGATTTTTGAAATTTTCTATTTGTTCTCGGTACGGACCGCCAGACCGAACGCCGAACACACCATCTGTACGTGCAACAACTACATGGGCTATGGAAACTACTTGGACTATCAGGTAAAGAGAATGGTTATTGAACTTTAGACTGCTGCTTTAGTGCCTTATAGAAATATTGTCTTATAAGCTTTAGCGCTTTCAAATTTAGGAAGTCTTTTATACAATCAATCGAATTTGGGTTTAAAATCAAGCTTTATTTTTTTTTTTTATTTATTTTTTTTTTTTTTTTTTTTTTTTCATATCTATACAAAATAACAGTTTAATTCGATTCATACACACAAGTTAACTACTTAACTAGTGATAGAATAATGTTTGATAAATATTATTTTGTTCGTAAAAACATAACTACAAAGAAATATAATAAAATTCTATATAAAAACAAATAAGTGAAAAATTTTCGCCGTTTAACATTGATGAATGTGGTCCTATCGTCCCTTGTGTCAGGTTTTGTAGTAATAAAATGCTTATAGTTTTTGGAAGAATCACATAAAATGTTTTTTATTATTTGTAGTAAAATTTTTTATAAAAACCTCTTGGGATATATTAATCCTACAATGCTATAGGGTTTAAATACACATAATAATCTAACAGAGTTTAAGCTATAATATTAAATTGTATTAAACATTTATTACTACTCGTCTCTTTAAAAAGTATACGATTGTCTTCTCGTCCTTACGGCCAATACCACAATAGATGGCAACTAAAAAGAAAATTTTAATAAGTAATGTCAAGAATTATCAGCACTAAGTGTGTTCAAGGCAATGTGACATTTTTTGGGCGAGGGCCGTGCTGTTTTCAGCCATGTTTTGTTCTGACGAGTATTGGGGGTTTGTCGTCCTTATGATTTTTTTTAATTTATTATCTTTAAGGCACTCAACCATTAGAGTAAGTTTTATTACCTTATGATTTTTTTAAATGAACGCTCTTCGCCTCAACAGAGTAGGCTTTCGGCTGCACTTAAACCTTACGCGTCGTAATGTAATCGAGTAAGGTGAGCAATTTGAAAATATCGATATTTCATACGATATTTTAGAGGAGAATGGATAACCCATAACTATTAACGCTCAACGTTGTTTCCATTTTCGAAAACTGTTTTGAACTCCAACTGGAAGGGGATAATGGATGGACCAGAAATAGATAATATATCGTTTCATGAGGACGAGATAACGGCTCACACTGCTTCAGTTTTAATGAACTTCATTGAATGAAGAAACTGCGACCGGTGATCTCTACGCGTCTCGCTGAGGGATGATGTCGGATGGCTCCCGCACGCTTACTGGATTTGAGCATTTTTGCGTTCTTCTTTCAGGGCTGCCTAAAGAAAAAGGTGTTTAAAGACACATCGCCGCTATAACAGCCGAAATGTGACGAAACGCCGATGCGGATCAAAGCTTCAGAATATAAAAATAATTAGGCGGCGCGTTTGGCTCAGAGTAGACCATTCGACTCATTTTCTAGAGGGCCTGAATTCAAAACTTCAGCGCTCACTAAATATTTTATCTTCTTCGGCATTGGTTTTGGTTCGGTGGTCTGTGTAAGAGTTCGAGACCATCCACATCCAGCGTTTAATGAGTACCTGCAAAGGGGAAAATAAAGCTGCCGGAGCGTAGTACTAACCACACTATATCACTAAAGTGCGGTACGGGGAAGAATCATGTACTTCCATACTACCTGCCCGAGTCTCGTGGCCTGTTTTATGGGATTTTATGCATATATTATATAAATCTCGTGGGATATGGGTTATTTTCTTTTAACTTTCGTCAAGTTAAAATAGTTAAATAATCATTCCACTACCATAAATGTTGCCATGGATATGTCTTAGCTATGGCATAGTAAGACACTAAACCTGTAACGGTTCGGCTGCGTCCGTACGATGGTACTCGAGGGTTCCGTTGCTATGGCTACTAACCGACGTGGTTAACGTACTATCGAAACTTTCAAATTTTCAGTAGATCGTGTGTGTCAAGATGTCGTCCGTCGACATAACCATGATACAAGCTATTTCCCACTGGGGACAATAGCTTGAAGTCTGGACTTCAAGTTTCCATGCATTTTCCACGGAACGTTTTTGTTTGTTTGTTTTTAAAAAACATGTTAACTTTTTTTTGACAAATTCTTTAAAATCCGTTAAGTATAATAGACAATTAATAATCAGAATAGGAAATAATAAATATGTTAATTTTTTTTTTTTTACCGAAAATGATATTTGACTTAGGTTAGTGGTTAGGTGTGGCAGACACATTTGTTAAACATTTTAAAAAAAATCCTTATATTTATTAATTTTTAAAGTTTCTTTATTACTAAATACTTTTTTTTTTTGTTCATGGAATCAAACCCTCATTCCTAGACATAGACTCATAATGACACTAAGGACACAAATATTTAGAAAATACACTTGAATAGATGGAAAGGTTACTAAAGTGTTAACAGGAAACATACATTTAAAGAGCTAAAGGCAAAAACTATCAGTTTTCGTCTGCTGAAGAAATGTATTATTTACGACTGTGAGTTTTATAAGCACTACTTCAATAAATTTAATAGCACTTTTTGGGAAGAACATTTCGAATCATCAAAATATTCCAAATCTCAAGAAAATAAAAGGTACGAATAAGCTCAACATGGGAGCACGAGTACGAAAATTTGTAAAATCAAATGGAAGGTAAATTCACAAAGATATAACATTCGCATATAAATTGCCCTCTTTCTGGGTTCACTTAGAAGTAAACAGAGCAAGAAGCAAGCAATTGGTGGCACAGCTTGCTTGAACACGAAGCCTAATTTGGATTAGGCAATCATGCGCATTGTAAAAAGGAGTGCCACACCACCATTTTTTATATGGTATGATGTGGAAGTAATATTTTTGTGGGGCTGGATAAATAAGTGGACTGTATGAATATTGAGTTGATAATTTATATTTATTGAGTACAATGAAGAGTGGGGGGAAATTGCCAAAATCAGAAACAAATGGTGGTTAATAGATTAATGAAATTTTGAAAGTTGTGGGACAGGTGAGTTGAAATGATGATGAGCTGATGATGTGGTGATGAAGATGTTGGGCTGCTGGAATCCATGAAATTATATTAAATAGGTACCTGTTGACGGTGCCTGGTTGGATAGAAGGGGTGCATCTCTCCCTGTTTCTTCATTATGGTCAGCTGCATGTCTTTGCTCCTCCGCTGCCCGGTGGTTTTAGGTGACTACTCGGCCATGGTGTATTAAAGCCGGTGAAAAAGAACAAAATTACTTTTCACGCTGTGTAGCGAGATGGATTCTTGACTGTACACGCTGTCTAAGCGGGGTGGACTTCGTCTGTCTCGACTTGACCGGGGTTAGTTCAACCCGGTGAGGTAGACGGCGCTGCTGTTGGCAGAGTTGAAAAAAAAAAAGCATCTTTAGGGTGGCAACCCTAAACATACCGCCCACCTAAATTATTCATAATAATTTAAAGAAAAAAAATGCACTTGTTATTTGGTGAGCTTCACCCAATGTAATAATTTAGAGAAAAGAAAAAGTATGATAATGTAAATAAATAAGTTAGTCAACTTGACAAGAAATAAGAAATAAAATATACATATGCAATGCCTTCAAGAGAAGAACGAATAAGTGTCAACTAGACATAGACAAAGGGATGATAAAAGAAAACAACAAAAAAAAATACATGTAATTCCATCTGGAGAAAAGGGAAATAGAAAGGGAAATATACAACAAATAAACAATATAAGGGAGTATCTAACTCTCTGAGGGATCACCCATCTCAGAGGAGAACAATGGGGCTAGGGAAGTTACAGCTCTGGTGAGGATGCCGCCGGATGGTGTACGCACGATAACAGTGCGGATCGTGCCATCACGTCCAGGATGAGTCTCCACAATCCTGGCGACTGGCCACTGTCCGAGCAAGGACCGTTTCTCGATTAGTATCACGAGATCACCTACCTTCATATTAGGGACCTTACGAGTCCATTTCACCCTTTGTTGAAGCGTGTGCAAGTACTCTCTGCGCCAACGATTCCAGATTCGAGCTATTTGTAATTGCATGGCTTGCCATTTCGAAGGGTGGGAACTTAAAACTTGGTTCGATGAAGCAGGTTCGGGGAGAGTACATAAGGCGGAGCCTATCAAAAAATGGCCGGGAGTAAGAAAGTCATAGTCTTCCACGTCTTCATTGAGAGGGCATAAGGGACGGGAATTTAAAAGACCTTCTATCTTTGTGAAGGCCGTGACCAGCTCGTCGTAATGGTATGGCTGCTTCCCTAGGTATCCAGCTAAGAGAGTTTTCGTCGACTTCACCGCAGCTTCCCAGAGACCGCCGAAGTGTGGAGCACGCGGTGGAATGAACTTCCATCGGACGCCTTTGGGGGCGAGAGAGTTGGTGATGGTGTCGGAAACCTCAATTTGAAACTTGTATACATCCTTGAGAAATCTTGAAGCTCCGACGAAATTGGTGCCGTGATCGGACCAGATCACGGCAGGAGTACCCCGACGCGCCATGAATCGCTCAAGGGCTGAGAGAAACGAGCTGGTAGTTAGTGAAGGGACCAGCTCCAAGTGTAGCGCCTTGGTCGCCAGGCATACGAATACAGACAAGTATGCTTTGCCGGTAGCCGAAGTCCGCAGCCGCGATTCCTTCATCAGGAAGGGTCCTGCGTAGTCCACTCCAACTTCAGTGAATGCCCGGAACTGGTTGAATCTGTCTTTAGGCAGGGATGCCATGTGCGGTGTGATGGGTTTCGCCCTTAGTATGCGGCAATGCGAGCAGCGCTTGATACAACTACTTATGAGTTTGGGAGCTCTGGGAATCCAATACTTTGCCCTAAGAAGAGACTAGGTGAGCGTTGGCCCAGCGTGAAAATGGTTATTGTGTATATGCGCAATGACGAGTCGTGCTAGCCAGGAATTATAAGGAAGCAAAATAGGATGCTTGCTTGATGACTCAATTGGAGCGTTGTGTAGCCTTCCGCCCACCCTGAGAACTCGTCGTTCGTCAAGGAATGGCGAGAGTGGAGCGTAGGCCTTGGGTGTCGTATCAGGTTCGTTGAACAGTTCTTTGGGAAGGTACAAATTTTGTGTGAACCTGATGACTCTAAGTTCGGCGTCACGAAACTCCTCGGTTGAAATGGCTTCAAGGCAAGAGGGTGGTGTGTCAGGCTGCCTTTGAATGGAAAACTCAGATGAGCCATCAAAAACCACTCACGGCTTTCGGCCTTTTGCGCCGTCGTGCCACATACCGTGGTGGGGTATGAGAAGGGGAACCTTTCATTGCGGGTGACATGTTCCATAACTTCTGATAATCTGTCATAAATTCCGAGTATTTGTCTGAAAGTTTTTGCTTGAGGGCGTAGAATCGTCGGAAGACCATGTCTCTGGTTTGCCCTTTCTCGGAGATGTCCCTCTCAAAGGGAAGTCTAACGGTGTGTCTGCCATCGGAGGGTCGCGAGTGGGTGCGAGGAGATTGATCCTCACAGAATTTGTCTTGAGTGCTGCTCCTATATGTAGATCGAGGCTCTTCAAAGTCCCGGAACCGTTTTAACTGGTTTTCTACGTTGAGCTGGGATTTCGTAAAGAAGGAGAAGCTGGAGTTGGACGGAGTCTCGTTCAGAGATCCCGATATGATGAGACCAAATACTGTGGGAGTTAAGTACAAATCCTCAACTTCTGAGTGGTAAGGAGCTCCCGTGATGACTCGAGGGTGGATGTCGCCTCCAATCAGAAGATCTACTGGTCCAGGACAGCTGAAATCGTGGTCGGCCAGGGGTAGGTGAAGGAACTTTTCGGCGATGCTCAGAGGTATGCGGCGACCTGGAAGAACAGACGTTATTCGATCAATCACGATGGGTTTTGCGTGGAATTCGTGATTGCCTCGCGAAGATTGGATATCACAATTGATGGAGCCTCTAAGCTGTGATTTTGGGAGAGCAGACTCACCGAGGCTAGTAATGGAGCCCTTGAATGGAATAATCTTCGACTTGAGCTTGTTTGCAAGAGATGTGGTTATGAAAGTGTGCTGGCTTCCTGAGTCGAGAACTGCCCTCGCCATTTGAAAATCTCCATTATCGCTCATCACGAGGACCTTGGCGGTCCCAAGCATAACCGTACCATTGTTCGGGTTGATAGATTGACGAGTCGATCCAAATCCTGTGAAGATTTCAGGCTCTGTCTGGTTGCGGTTCTCATCCTTGGCCTCTGCCACATTCCTGGTCTTGGAGTGAATGAGGGTATGGTGTTTACCCTTGCAATGTCTGCACCTGAATTTGGAGGAGCAACGAGTTACCCCGTGGCCTGTTCTCAAGCAATTAAAACAAACGTGAAGAGACTTAGCAAGCTCTGCTCTCTTGCTAGGCGAAAGATCTTGGAACCTTGGGCACTGTGCTAAATTGTGTGCTTCTTGGCATGAGGGGCATTTAGTAGTTTGTTTTGCAGCAGCAGACGTTACCTGGTTATGAGAGCTCGATTCTCCACCTGAAAATTTATCATCACTGCCGTTGTTGTATTTTGTGATCGCTGATCTGGCATGAAGAGAGACAGGATTGTGTATGGCGGCTCTTCTGTTGGGGTAACGAGGACTGGTGGAAGATTTCTTAGTAGAGCTGCTACTGGCTGAAGATGTGGTCGATGCACAGAACGACATCATTAAAGCTGTCCTGCGTTCCCGCACGAAGTTGATGACATCATCAGCAGTGGGGAAACTTTTGGCCGATTTGATGTCTATCTCGAAGTCCTTTCGAGTGTCGGCGTCTAAGGCTCGTAAAGCAAGCGAAGATAGAAGAAACTCCTCAGGGTGTTCTAGTTTTAAGGAACGGAATGAGTCTATGCTGTCTGCGACATCAGTGAGGAACTCATCGTACCGTTGTAGTTCACTCCGGTTCGTCTTGATTTCACAGTCCACTATACGATGAATTAGAAGACTGGCTAAAATTCGGGGATTGTCATAGGTTTTGAGCACCTTTTCCCAAGCCTGGACGTAGGAGTTGTCTTCAACAGGAAAGCGGGATATGAGAGCAGCGGCTTCTCCCTTCAATGCTCCTAATAAATAGTGGAACTTCTCTACATTAGACAAGCCAGGATCATCGTGCACCATAGAGGCGAAGGTGTCTCGAAAATGCGTCCATTTCAGAATGTCTCCTGAAAACGTGGGAATCGGGATTTTTGGAAGCTGAGATTTCGAAGAAGGGCTTATAGTGGAATGAAATGCCGAGCCAGGTTGAGGGACTGTTGTCGGCCCTTGTTGCGCTGCTTGGTTTTCTTGAACACCAAGAAGAATGGTGTTGGCCTCGATTACCTCGTTCTTCAAGGCAGAATAACGGTCCCTCCATGAGTTCGAAGGGAAGTCGTCCGACTCTCCAAGTAGCACCTGCAACTCGGTCCTCTCGTACCAGGTGGCCTGGAATCTTGACCAGTAAGATTCAGCAGAAGACAATTTGGCCTTAAAATTAACGAAGGCTCGACCGACAAGGTTTTCTTCGTCGACTTGAGAAATATGTTTTATGTTGAGTTCATAGTCGGTGAGCATGCGCTCAAGGGTGGTTGCCTTCGCAGTAAGTTCCTTCATGCGGAGTGCCGTAGGTTCTTCATCCCGGTTAGGATTTTTATTTCCGCGCGTTTCAGGCATAATGAAGAAGAAAGTAAACAATAGAAAATAAAATAGAAAACAGCGAGATAGATAAATCAAATGGATTAAAAGATGACAAGGTAAACAACCTACCGGGCAAGAGGTAAGAAGACAAAGCTGACCGATAAAAGGAGAGGAGATACAAGAGAAATTAAACAGCAGCCCAAAGTGTCAACAATAAGAAAAATACAAAATAGAAAATGAAATAAATCACATGAAATAATTGAATAACGCTCAAACACATATAGAATTGAATCAAAGCAATATGATCAACACAAAGACAAATCTGAATGAAAAAGAACAAGCTAGCGCTGTGAGACGCCACAAGAAGAATACACGGTGACGTCACAGGCATGAGAAAGACCAGCTCTTGATTGAGAAAGCGCGGGAGTGCCTACCTCGCTGGAAGCCGGCAAGCGGGAGACCAGTAGGGAGGTTACCTGCCATGTAAACAATGTGGATCAAGAAGCTGGAATAAATTAAGTTGTTCTGCAGAATTTGTGAAGAAATAATTGAAAACTGGTGGTTGATCAATAGTGAAATGTGATAATTGAAGCATATATTGTGAATTAATTGAAATAAAGGACATTAAGAAATGATAATGTGAAATATGAGTCCTAATGATTGTATGTATTCACTTAAGAAATAAAATAATTGAGTGTTCAAGATGATTTTATTAAACCTTATCACAGAAAGAATAATTAATTAACAAATGCTGTGAAAGATTTAAGATTGAACAGCTAAGATTTGAAATAAGAGAAAAAAAATCATCTCAGTAGGTATCAAGTGAATGTTATTTACACTTTTGCAAAATTTAATTTAAAAATCTGCCTTGAGATAGTGTTAAAAATAGAAATAAATTGATTTAATGGAAATAAACAATTTAATTTAATGTTGTTTCAATATGAATTTAACACTGATAGCTTAAGTTAAAGTATGTTTGAAGCTCACCTCACAATAATTAATGAATACTGAGTTTATGCCCACTTTAGATTTAGAAAACCATTATCATAGAAATAATTGACACAGATGAAATGGTTAAACAATTAATTTTACTTGAGCCATTTAACTTTATGAACAATGATATATATGCAAGGTAAGTGCATATAGAAAAAATGAAATGCTGAGACAAATCAGCTACTTGTTGCTAATGGCTCATATGTAGCATTTTTTGAAATAAATATAAATTATCTACTCTAGAGAATAGTGAAAAATATCCGGCTCGGTCGGACCATGTAAAAAGGAGTGCCACACCACCATTTTTTATATGGTATGATGTGGAAGTAATATTTTTGTGGGGCTGGATAAATAAGTGGACTGTATGAATATTGAGTTGATAATTTATATTTATTGAGTACAATGAAGAGTGGGGGGAAATTGCCAAAATCAGAAACAAATGGTGGTTAATAGATTAATGAAATTTTGAAAGTGGTGGGACCGATGAGTTGAAATGATGATGAGCTGATGATGTGGTGATGAAGATGTTGGGCTGCTGGAATCCATGAAATTATATTAAATAGGTACCTGTTGACGGTGCCTGGTTGGATAGAAGGGGTGCATCTCTCCCTGTTTCTTCATTATGGTCAGCTGCATGTCTTTGCTCCTCCGCTGCCCGGTGGTTTTAGGTGACTACTCGGCCATGGTGTATTAAAGCCGGTGAAAAAGAACAAAATTACTTTTCACGCTGTGTAGCGAGATGGATTCTTGACTGTACACGCTGTCTAAGCGGGGTGGACTTCGTCTGTCTCGACTTGACCGGGGTTAGTTCAACCCGGTGAGGTAGACGGCGCTGCTGTTGGCAGAGTTGAAAAAAAAAAAGCATCTTTAGGGTGGCAACCCTAAACACGCATTATTAAATACAATCGCGTACACCCGCCGCAGGGGAAATGGGACGTATGTTACAAGTTAAAATTCCCTACAGTTTCCTTTCCTCACACCTACGGCAACTATTACCAAGAGTTAATTTTTCAAATAATAAATCTAAATGCAATAAATGCGAATCGTCACAAAAAATAATCAGTTTTCAATAAAATATTAATAATTTTTGTTATAAAATTATGACTCTTGGTTCTCAATAATATATTTGAAAAATGGCTGGAGGTCATTTAATTAAACACTTCATCTTAACATAATATCCTTAAAAGAATGGAGATTAAATATTTAATTAAAATAATTGACTAAATTTAGAACTATTGATATCAATTGTTTATATTTAATTATTTTTGTAATGTTATTTTTTTTAAATCACATTAGACGGCTCTTTTTAATGACAAAAGCTTTCTCTGTAATGGATCTAAACACAAAAATATCGATCATACTCAGCTGATTGATAATCGGCCATACTTAGAGGGGTCTCCCGTGGTCTATTGGCTAGCCTCATAAGCGGGAGATGGTGGGTTCGATTCCCATCAGGTGGCAGGAATTTTCTCATCCCACGGCTCGTTGGGAAAATTCCTCGCTGCACCCTGGATGTCGGCGCTAATGGCCTAGATGTTGATGCGCCGTAAAAAAAAAAAAAAAAAAAAAAAAAAAAACAGGCCCTTCTTAGTTAAGGCTAACATAATGTATATACTGTTACGTTGCTTCCGAAGAGGCGTCTATAACCGTGTAACGTTCAGAGCGCTAAATAAAGTATATAATGAGAAGAATAAGTGTCTAAATATACATATGACCTTGCGCAATTTTTAAAATAAATTAAATTTATTTTATTCAAAATGTTAATGGCAAACACGATTTTAGGGCACTCAATATATGTCAAATTTGATTACCTACTTTATAATAGTAATATTTGTAAATTCAGTAATTTAAGTACTTATTGATTTGTAAATATTCTATATAGTACGGACACAAAAAAAAAAAAAAAAAAAAAAAAAATGTTTGCCGATGATACAGCCATATTTGCTTGCAGCCAAGATCCGAGCCTTGCATCCAGGTCCCTTTAGGCTCACCTTAACATCATCGATCCTTGGCTCACCAAGTCGAGAATTTAAGTAAACCCAAAGAAATCCTGCCACCTAACATAGGCCCTCAGACGATCTATTTATCCTACAGTGTCCCTTAACGACTCATTTCTTCCTCAAAAATCCCAAATCCGATACCCAGGACTTATACTCGACAAACGACTAACTTGGAAACCCCACTCAGAAGAGACAACAACTCAACCGACGGTACAGAGTTTTACTACACTTACTCGACCGACGATCAAACCTTACACTTTTTTTTCCCTTTTTAATGGCACTGCAACCACTGGGGTCATTGGTGCCTTAGAAGTACCCTGATCAGGGAGAAAAGACCCCGGGGCGGAGGGAGGCGCAGCAAGGAGACAGACAGACGCCCGGAAGGGAGAGAGGACAGCCCGAGCCGAGGCAAGAGAGGGGGCCGGCGTTATCTGGACCTCAATGACAATACAGCGGTAATCCGCAATCTAGATAAGATTGCCAAGCTCCTGACGGAGATCTGCATGTAAGTGCCACCATCCAGATCTCCAGAGCTAGCATGACCCAGCGGGTCTAGGGTCCAGAATAAGTCAGCCCTACTCCCCACCCCCCACCCCCTCCCGGACACCCGCCAATCCCCCCACCACGCCACCCCCCAACCCCGGGCCCCCCAGACCAAGGGACGTGTTAATGGTAGAATTTAGAATTATTATTCGATAACCGTTATTGCTTATTAATAATTATTTTAAAATTGCTATTTGTTTTGACAGAATCGCTTGAAATCTCTGGGTAGGTTGTAATACTTCAAAGAAACCTTAGAAATAGCAAGACAACAATTTAATTCTTAAGTGTTTTAAATACACATCATAATTAAATTACGGCTATTATGGACAAAGTAAATGTGATCTATGTTTTCTATGTTGAAACAATAATAAGTCAAATGCGTGTATTATTCCACGTATAGGTAAGTGTTAGAGAACACACACACATACAATCATACTGCTGAAAAATGGTTATTTTAAATAGATTCAATTTTATCAGCCAAGGACGTATTATTTAGAAAAGTAAATATTGCATCTAAGTACTCAGAACCTTTACCAAATATTTCTCGCATGTCAGTGGGAAGACCGAGCCTTTCTCTTTCTTCACTGTATCGAATACACTCCGTGAAAATATGTTTTATTGTAAGACGGACATTACAAGTTGAACATAGAGGAGGTTCAGACTCCCCAGCCATCAGGTAACCATGTGTGAGTTTGCAATGCCCAATTCTTAGTCTACTTAATATAACCTCTTCACGCCTGCTCTCGCGGATTGAACATTTCCAGCTGCATACTTCACTCTTTATTTCCCGCAACTTTTCGCCAAGTTCCATGCTGTTCCACTCTTCATGCCATATGTCATACGCTTTACTTTTCACTATAGGGTTAAGGTCAGAGAAAGGAACTTGTGAATATGGTATACCTTTAAGAATACCATTTTTTGCAATTTTATCAACCTTTACATTTTCTTTGATGTCACAATGGCCAGGTATCCATATTAAAATAACTCTTTGGTCTTTTCTTCTGTGATCGTTAATTTCATTTAATATATCGATTAAAAGAGAATTATTAGTGTAAAATTTTTGTATAGCTTGTAATGAGGAGAGCGAATCGGTACATATGACAATGGATGGAGAGGGAGATACAAAGACACATAGGGCTTTATAAATCGCTAGGAGTTCAGCAGTAAAACTAGAGCAGAGTGGGGAGAGGGAAAACATGTACTGGCGGTCTTGACAGAGTATACCAGCTCCTGCACCTTCAGCATTCTTGGATCCGTCGGTAAATATGAAAGTTGAATCGGGAAGATCAGATTTGATTTTGTTAAATTCATTAATATATAGCTCAGGAATAGATTCTTTTTTAATGTGTTTAGTGAGAGAAAGATTGATCTGAGGTTTAGCAAGTAGCCATGGAGGATAAGAGGAAAATGCAGAAGGCTGGATTTTAATGCTATTAATGTTAATATGATTGAGTAGAGCTTGTGCGCGTACAGGGAAAGGATTCTTAGTATCTAGTGACGAATAAAATTGATTCCATGTATCTTGCGAAATTACATGATGTAAAGGGTGATTAAAATTGGATATAATTTTTAAAAAATACTTAGAGGAAAGTTGTTTTCTCCTTATACTAAGAGGTAGTTCTCCAGCTTCAACAACAATAATAGGCCCAGGACTTGATCTGAAAGCCCCTAAAGCGATTCTAAGTCCTGTATGTTGTACAGGATTCAGCATTTGAATGATTCGTGGGCTAGCCGATCCGTATGCCACACAACCATAATCTAATCTAGATCTTATTAAAGCTCGGTACAACATGAGCATACTGGTCCTATCAGCCCCCCATTTTGAATTACTAAGGAGTCTGAGAAGGTTCAAGGACCTCTGACAATTAGCTTTAAGAGATTTTATGTGTTTGATCCATGACAGAGTCTTATCAAATGTTAGGCCGAGATATTTAAAATAATCAGTTTGTTGAATGAGTTCACCGCTTAGAAATAAATTAGGCACTGAATTTGGCTGCCTTTTGCTAAATAATAAACATTTAGATTTACGGATTGATATTCTAAACCCATGTTCCATAATCCATGAGCTTATGCTATCTAGAGCTTCTTGCATATTCTCGTAAAGGGTGATTACATTTCTAGAGTGGGCTGTGATAGTTATGTCGTCTGCGAAAAACATGGTACTAATGTTGTGAGGGAAATTGTTTGGGAATCTGAGTAGAGACAAAATAAAGAGTTTTGCACTCAAGACACCCCATTATTATGAATGACTCCATTATCCTGGGAGAAGATGTTAAAAAACACAGAGCCAATTCTCACCTTAAATTTTCTGGATTTCAGAAGATTTGCGATAAACGACAGAGTGTATCCATTTATTCCTATTTCTCTGGCCGTATTAAGAATATTTCTACGCCAGGTCATATCGAAAGCACACTCTTAGGTCGAGGAAAACCCTGAGTACTTTTTCCTTATTTTTAAATGAATCTAGTACCTTGGTTTCGAGATTTACCAGGTTATCCTGAGTACTGCGCCCCTTTCTAAATCCACTTTGCCATTTATAAAATGTATTATTATGTTCAAAAAACCAGTCGAGTCTATTGCAAACTAATTTTTCAAGAATTTTGCAAAGTGAGCAGGTAAGAGATATGGGCCGGTAATTTTTTATTTCTTCGGGCGGTCTATCTTTTTTGCAAACAGGAATAATACTTGCTAGTCGCCATATTTCTGGAAAGGAACCACTCGTGAAAGTTTTATTAATTATTTTTAAAAGTATTGCTTTATTTTCATTATTTAAATGTTTATACATTTGAACATTTATATTGTCCGGACCGGGAGAGGTTCTTTTCTTGAATTTAGGGCTATCTGTAATTCATCATACGAGAAAGGAAGGTTTAAGGGATTTAAAGGATCATTTTCAATAATAAACGGGATGGCTTCAATATGATTTTTCTTTTGAATGAAATTGGGGGAATAGTTTGAGTCAGAAGAAGTACTTGCGAAATATTTTCCAAATAAATTTGCTAATTCTTTTTTGTCAGTTATGATTTGATTGTTTGTTTTAATAATCTGCGGCGAAGAACTACATTTAATGCCACGAATTCTCCTCACAGCATTCCATATTTCTTTAGCTGAGAATTACATAACGCGCATGTTTTCTAGCAGAGTTATATAACTCTAGAGTATTGGTCGAGGGTTTTTTTCTAAAGTTGCGCAGGGCTTTTTTCCTATTTTAACGGCTAGGCGGCATTGTTCAGACCACCATGGGACTGATTTGTTTTGGTTCAGAATTAATTTAGATTTCGGAATCGACTCGTTAGCAGCAGAAATTATAATATTATTTAATTTAGAGATGATTATGTTTACATCTTCTTCCTCGAGGCGTATTTCTGATAGATTAGCTATATTTTCAAATTTACTCCAGTCAGCGGATGCTAGATTCCATTTATAAATTACGTCATGAATATTATTACTTTCGGTATTATTATTGTTACTATTATTATTATTTCTTCCTAAAATCTCAATAATTATTGGGAAATGATCGCTCCCATGGGTATCATCTAGAGTTATCCATTTCAGTCTCGGGGCTGTAGAAGCAGAAACTATACTCAAGTCTATGCTAGAAGTATTGCCCGTCCTAGGACAGAAGTACGTTGGAGACAGATCATTAAGTAAAACTAGATTATATCGGTCTAGAAGATATTCAATCTTTCTACCTCTATTATCAGTCACACTATTCCCCCAGGATTCTGATTTCGCGTTAAAATCATCTAATATCAATAAAGGTGGGGGTAATTGAGAATATACATTCCTCAATTCATCGACTGTAAAATCGCTGCCAGGGGGAAGATAAATACTGCATAAGGTAATAGGAAATGGTGAATAGATTCTAGTGGCTACAACCTGTAGATTTGAGTTAACAACAATATTGTCACTCGGTACATCATTGTGGACTAAAATACAAACACCTCCACACGATCGTATTCCACCAGTGAAGTCTTTCCGGTAAATTGTATAATTTCGAAAGTTGAATTGAAATTTTGGATTAAGGTGAGATTCCTGAATACATACGACGGATGAGTGGGTATGCTTTATGAAGTATTCTAACTCAGCGCGGTGGGAAGATAAACCATTTATATTCCATTGTGAAATGATCATATATTGCGTTTAAGAATAAAGAAAAAAGAAAAGTAAACAACAACAATATTGCACACTCACACACATACATGCATATACACAAGCATAAACAAGCATACGTACATATGAGTGTATACACGTATACACACACGCACATACACATATGTGTTAAATCTTTTGTTCTTATGAGTAAGAAATTATTTTTTTTAAACTTTTGTGAGGGGGGTTTCAGGGGAATTTTATTTGGATTTAAATTATCAGTCGAATCTAAAGTCGATGAGGTAGAAGGTCTGGAAAGAGGTCTTTTAACATTTTTTGGTTCCCGGATTTTTTCAGTTTGTATTGTACTATTAGATTGTTCTTCAATTAAATTTTTGTTTTTATTTATATCAAAATTCGATTGGGATACTTGTTTCTTAGTTAGATTTTGCGAGTTATTTTTAGAACTTATATTTAAATCGTGATTAAAAGTTTTGTCAACAGACGATCCAGAGGCATTATTTTTGTTAATTTTTTCTTCCAAGAAAGTAATTTTGTTTGATAAAGTACCGATGATACCAACCAATTTCTCTATTTGACTACTTAAGTTGTCTACAATATTTTGTGATGCCGTTACTGTAGAGTATGAAGTTGAAGAATTTCGATCAATTAAATTATTTCTTTGATTATGAATTGCTTCGGCCTGCTTAAAGGTAGTGCGTTGTTGAGTTCTAATAATTTGGATATCTTTTTCCTTTACATAAACA
The DNA here is from genome assembly GCA_946811695.1 of Gonocerus acuteangulatus. Lineage (NCBI taxonomy): Eukaryota > Metazoa > Arthropoda > Insecta > Hemiptera > Coreidae > Gonocerus > Gonocerus acuteangulatus. The sequence continues at coordinate 45,117,135 of OX328131.1, forward strand.
GGGCACGTACGAGTCCAAGCGGGGTGATTATTACCACAATTAACACATTTTGTATCATTTTCACATGTTTTAGCTTTATGAGCAGTACTACCACATTTCCCGCATAATTTAACTGAACAATTATTTGCTACATGTCGATATTTAAAGCAGTTGAAACATTGCATAGGGCGAGGCTCAAATGGTCGTACTTTGACCCGAAGGAAGTCAAACGTGACGTGTTCGGGCAGCTGGTATTTTTCAAACGTTTGGGCCCATGAGTTAATTAATGTTTTAACACCTCTGGTATTTTTGGTCATCCTAACTACTTTGGTTGGTCAGACAACTCTGATAATATTTCCTCATCAGAGCAGTTCGACATTTCAAAACATGAAATTACCCCACGAGAATAATTTAGAGTATTGTGAGCAATAAAAGAGATAGGTTTATTGTCATAGCTAGAGATGTTACCTAAATTTATTAAGTCTTTTGACTCACTAATTTCAAGCAGAATAGTTCCATTCTTTAAAAACGTGATTTGTGTTTTTGGTGCGTAGCCTTTAATAAATTTACACACCTTAAATGGGCTATACTTATTAAAGCCTACTTGGTCATTATCATCATTAATTTTCAAATTTTTTCGACCATTTCAGCTTCATGTTAAACAAAGAAGTAATATCGGGTGGTTTATTTTCAAAATCTTCTTCCATATTCACAGCGCTATTAAAGCACTAAGAATTAGGATTAAATGAACTTAAGAAAAGAATAAATAAAAACAAGTATAGAGAGAGAGAGAGAGAGAAAAAAAAAGTCTGGATAAGAAAGTAGAATATATAGTAGATTCAATAGGAGAACTCTCTGGTATGAGCAGGTCTCGGCGCTAATCCTCGGGAGCTCAGCAATAGATGTGCACGCTTCAAAGGTTAACACACGACTGAACCTTACACTTAAGAACAAAAGTCTCATTTACATGACAGTACTCAGACCAATATGGACTTATGGCATAGAACTCTGGGGATCCACAAAACCCTCAAACTCCTACAAAATTCAATCATTGCAGTCTAAAATCCTCCGCAAAATAGCCGACGCTTCATTCTTTGTATCCAATTTGACTCTTCACAACGACCTCCATATTCCATTTATCCAACCCTTGTCAAAAAAATTATATCAAAAAATTCATTCAAAATTATACGGCCATCCAAATTATTCAATTAACTCCCTATCATCACAATCTAATCCCAAACAACCCCATTCGCCGACTGAAGCGTAACTGGCCTAGAGACTAGCTGCAGGAGTAGTTCTTCCTGATTGTAATCACTCTGTCTTGTGGCTACTGCAACTGTCCAGCTTGTCTTCTCACGAGCTTCAAGACATATTCACATGTATATTTTTACTCGAAATGTATTTTTACATTGTTGTAAATTCTGACTACATAAATAACAAAAAAAAATAAAAAATGAAAATGAGTTGGTACTTATGCCATAAAATTGAGTAGTTTGTTAATATTTTATAACTGAAATTTACGTATAATTACCCTTACTTTTATAGAAATTATGAACCTATCCAAAAAGGCAACTGTTATTTCTATGGTCTCAGGGGATACGTTGGTGAGTCCGAAAATGAGTTCAGTACACTATATCTTCTTTGACTCATGGATAGTGTAAAGAAGTCACTAACTCACAGCCATGATCGTTTCCGACTTAAAAGATGTTTCTTGATATCTCGTAATATAGCGTGGTTTCTCTGTTAAAGAGCTGTCCTGAATAGTTTTGATTTTGAACATACGAGTATATATCGTACTTACCATGTGAAACTATCGAATATGCAAATCGGAGCAAACTAGAGACCGAACATATTCTATTCATTGACGAAGCAATTTATTGAAAAATGGTCTTATTCCATACTTTATTTAAGGCATTAAAGGCTATTCTAACGGTGTAAGAGTTGCGACAATTTACGACAAGCCGTATCGTCTACAATCTAAGAGCAAATTTCTGAAACACGAGTTTTTGCATATTCGATAGTTTGACACGGTAGGGACAATAAGACCTAAAATTATGGTAATAATACTTAATAATTGTCTCATGATTTAAATAAAATTATCCCAATACCTCCATTGTTGTCTATTGACGTTAATCTATTATCGGCAGGAAATAGCCAAAGTGTAGAATTCGTATTCATGGGGAATTTATTTCTTTAAACTACCTTATTACCGCTTCAGCTCGGTAATGTCTCTATTACTTTTCAAATAATAATTGAGGGTAACAGTTTTTTATGAATATTTATACACTAGGACAATGGTTGTAGAACTTAGTATTAACACGAGAGTTTGATATAATATTGGCATATATATATATATATTCACACAAACGCGCAAGCGCATACATATGCCATTATTATATCAAACTACCATACATACAGGGTGTCCCAGCATATGTGTCCACCCCCTTTTCGCGTAAACGGTGTGTCGGATCAAAAGATGTCTCGGAATAAATTAGTCTTAAAATTAAATTTTCTATCAGAATTCCTCATATAAAATACTTGCCACCATTGGCAACTCAAGAGTCAGAAGCGCTGGAGAAAAACTGGAGAATGTTACAAAGTCAACTAAACCTTCAAAAGAAACCTCATGCAACATAACTATGACCTACCAAGTTTCATTTCGAAATTCCATCAACTCTAGGAGGAAAAGGGGGTGGACACATATGCTGGGACACCCTGTATATATATATATATATATATATATATATATATATATATATATATATATGTATATATATAAATTTGTGCATTGTTCTATGTTCTATTATTCGTACTCTTACAAGAGTTCTGGTATCAGCCTAAACTTGTAGAAACTTATAATCCGCTGGTAGTGGAAGGAGTAAAATATCAGTTAAAAACATCTTAGCCAAGTGTATTAAGGGTAAACTAAGTGAGAAGTAGATCAATACTTCCGAAATAACTTTGCCCTAAAATAAAACATCTAAGTTGGGGGCTTGCTAAGACTTAGGAGAGATTAACAATAGGGATGACGCATCACATTTAATTATTTATATATTTTGATGGAAGAGAGAAAAGTGTAATAATAGGGTGGTTCTTGTACATTTATTAAATAAATTCTAAAGCAAACTGTTATAAATAACTAATGCGTCTTTTATAAGACAAAAGCTTCTCGGTGGGGGGGGGGGAAATGATAGTTTACTGATTCATTTGAAAATAATCTATTCAATCAAAATTAATTAGAAATAATTACATAAATACTTTTTTTTTGCGAAACGAATTAAAAAAAAAATCTTTTATGGTGTTTCTGGAAATTTTACTTTCACCATTTGATTCTACCTCTGCCTATCCCTTGCAATTCTCGTCCTATTTCTTCTGATTTGGTTCAGTTCGTCTTGCCATCGGCGTCTCTTTCTTTCTCTGCTTTGGATGTGGTTTTTAACGTAATGTTATGATGAGCTATAAATTATACTAGCCACTGAAACAACTGAAAAAAATAAAATAAATAAAAAATAAAATTATTTATTAAAATTTTACCGTCTATTATAATTAACTAAGAATTTGTGGACGGGTTATCTATAGATACCAATAGGTCAGCAGCCAGGATAGGGATGATGCCTTCTCTTTTTTCCTAAGAAAAGCCACCACCCCTAGTGGGAATCGAACCACGACCCTTGGCACAGAGTGTTAAGTAATAAATAAAATAAAGCAATATAAATAAAAAGAATAAAAAAAACTAAAGAAGAATGTGAATGATGACGCGTTCTTACCGAAACCAATACTGTTTAAAATTGAAGCAGAGTTTTCTCAAGATCGTCCAGATCATCCAATTGAAATTTCCCAGATAATAGTTTATACAAGGGGTCTCCCGTGGTCTAATGGCTAGCGCCTTGGATTCATAAGCGGGAGATGGTGGGTTCGATTCCCAACCTCCGGCAGGAATTTTATCATCCCACGGCTCGCTGGTAAAATTCCTCGCTGCACCCTGGATGTCGGCGCTAATGACCTAGATGTAGATGCGCCGTAACAAAAAAAAAAAAAAAAAAAAAAAAAAATAGTTTATACTGGTAAACGGTAAACTCTCTTTAATATTTGACTGATTTATTTCTTTTTACCTTAAATGTTTAAGGCAATAAATGTCTTTTCGGCTAAAATTTCAAGCCTTCACCAAATTAAATGAAAGGAAACACATTATATGTAGACGAGGATGAGAGATACATAGGGCAAATGTGTGTTATAGCTAGAGCTTAAATTAAAAGTAGATAGATACAGGTTTAAAACTTGAAATATGTTTAACATAAAAATAGATATTAAAGCAATAACGTTGAAAATAGGCTTACCCATAAGAAGGAAGAGAACTATGTCTCACTGATGTGAAATGATTTCCGTTTATGTTGGGTCACGATATGCTTAAAACCCAAATTTTATGACTAAACCAAAACATTGTTTAACTGTCTGACTTCCATTATCACCTCACTTTTATGACACCTCTCTCCACACTCGTGTCATCTTAGACCATCCCCCTCCTTATGGGTGGCAACCCGCTCTCGCTGGCTCATTACCTTAAACTCCCTCGATCCACCAGATTCAGATATTGTTGACTAATTGATCAGCTGTTATACGCCAATTTTTTTTAAATTAGCAACTATTTCTTCGGGATCCTCATTGAACTTCTACACGATTTTATTAAATTCAGATGGCTTGGTTCTTCTGTAGTACCTACCGAGAGGCAAGAGGTTGGGGAGGGAGTGAAATAAGAGAGTTTGCCCCAGGACTCCACTTTAATCAGAGCTATTCCCTTTCAAAGGAGGTTAGACTTTGCCTTGGGCAAATAAGAGCGGCAAGGATTCATTATTCACCTTGTAGTTTTCATATTTACTTTGAAGAAACTATTATCGATAGAGATTTCACAAGAGAAAATTCGGGAAAGTAATTATACTCAGTTCTAGTCGAACCCGCAGTTGTGGTTCAATATGATAAAATTGAATAGGAAATAGAATAGTCAGACTTCTTGGAACTGCGTCTTCTTGGCGTGGTTTTATTTAATGTGCAATTTTGAAAGTTTAGGATACGGAGGTTTAAAGTTTAAGGGGAGAAAACAGCTGGGTTAAAAGTCTAAGGAGCGTAATATAACGTTAGTTGAAATTTTTATTTTATTTTGAATTTTATTATATGTATAGATAGATTACAGCTGTTAGTGGCAAGTTAGTAATTTGGGTCCAGAGTAGCCCCCGCCCCTCCTAACGAACCGATGTAGTATGTTTATTTTTACAACATATTTTTCTCTTAATATTTCCACAACGAATACTAAGTTTCGTTGCAATACAACAATAATTGCGGCCACTATGGGCGAATAACTACTTTAGGTCCGGAGTAAACCCCCCAGATGAACCAATTTTGCTGGTTAACGAACTCGTTCTTGGTGTCTGGGGTATATTATGAAGATTTTGAACTTAATTTACATACAAACCTCTTGAATGACTACTTTCTTATTACTGTAATTGTGATGAACAAGGTATATGTATTGACAAAATTTAAATCAAGTCCGATAAATAGTAAGTTATAACCGTGAAGCGATTTGGCTTGATGCCGAATTCTCTGTCTATTGGACCAGTTATCGGTGGACCTAAATCCCTGGACTCTTATCTCGTCCATGAAATGTATTCGAAATAATTTAAAATATATTCATTAACAAAAGAACTTAGTAAATTCTTCCTATTAGCTGTTACTGTTGGCCAAAGGGCCGAGTTTTGCTAAAACGAATCCCTTGATATCTTGTTCGTCTTCCATTTGTGTATAATTGATAATAGGTTGTCCACTAAAATATTTGTTTTATTTTTTTTATTTTTTTTTTATTTATTTATTTTTTTTTTTTTATAGAACCTAAGTAAATATTTGTTTTAATCACCAAAACCGAACTATCAGTTTTGCCTATAAAGTTTCGAGTATTTACATTTCCTTCCGAAAAACGTACTTGTAAGAGAAATAACACCTGAGAAGTTCAGGAACCCAGGACAGGAAATCCCATCTTCTATTTACTAACAAGAAATCTTCTTGAGTGATATGAAAGGAGAATGATACACATCCTCAAAGAGCGTAGCAAAACCTAATCCTAACGAAACAAAGGGTCCAACCATACTAGGAATGGAGTTAAAGTGCTTAAATAGTTGATGGTGATGAGAAGAACAAGAGGATGAGTAGAGGGTGTATCCTGTGTGGTTAATATTTAACCTACTCAGGCTAGGATAACCTCTTAAATAAATAAATACAATAGAAGGATTTAATCCTCTATCTCACTCTCGGCATTAGCACACGCTCTTTCAATAGACCATCCTTTAATGTCGTTTTTTTCCCTCCATTATTTAGCTAAGTGGAAAACAGGAAGGAAGTAACTCGGATCTGAATTTTTATCCATTAGCTTCCTCATACTTCCGTGCAGTAGGTCCGTTTTCTTCTCTGCTCTATCCGAAGGAAGGTAGCTATTTTTTTTTTTTTTTTTTTTTTTTTTTTTTTTTTTTTTTTTTTTTTTTTTTTTTTTTTTCTTTTTTTTGACTTTCCTCTAAAGGAAAGTAGCTATTGAGGTTGCACTCATGACGGAATTTTTTAAATGTTTTTCAAATATTTGTCGATTTTAACTAGTAGAAACCGAAAATTACCACCGTTAAAATTTATTTATGTGTATTTGTATGTTTGTGTGCCCGTTAATACGATACACGCCAGAGTTTTTGATTTTTCGCCACGAAACTTGTTTTTTAGCATTCTCTGATTGAACAAGTTCGTTCGTTAACCAACAAAATCGGTCAACCGGGTAACTCGATACACGTCATGGGTATTTATAGAGAAAGATATGTTTTAAAAATAAACTAAATCGGTTCATTGGAAGTTGGGGCTTAAAAATGTATTTATTTGAATTTTAACGTCCATTATTATTAACTCAGAATTTTAGGACGGGTTATCTATAGGTCAACATCCTCTTCGAGCCAGGATAGAGGTGATATATTGAAATTGGAGTTAATCATTGTGTCAACTGAAAGGCGCGACTTTCATTTCCCAGTGGCTCTGGGAGTGTTAAACTCATCATCACCAATTCTCGGAGGAAATAGATGATAAGTCTTGCAGATGATGTTGGTTTGGGAAGGATTAGACTCACGAAGATCGGGGAACTCTATTCGTTCCGAGAATAATCCATCTACATAATTGCTGTAGAATACCTTCCGTTCCGTTGTAGTAATTAGTGTAATACCCGTCTAACGAATCTTCATCAAGGAGTTATCCTAATTCGTTCGATCGATGGACATTCCATCTTGTCTTCACGTTGAGAGTGGATCTTAAGCTACACTATGGAGTTAGTCGATAGTGGAGGGAGTGTTATCTGTCTTCAAATGCTAAAAAAGTGTAGGTCAAAACTCGGTTTTATGCCAGTGTGACTAATATGATTGTAGACAAACAATGAACTTTTATATATATATATATATATATATATATATATATATATATATATATATATATATATCTAGGCGCACGGTAGTGCGCCAGGCCATGTTCCGGCCTAAGCATACTGTGTGTATATTACAGGAGGTCTTAGAGCCGATTTTTACCCTCTCATTACTTTCAACCAGGTAAAGATAAAGTTACGAAATTTTACACAGGTATTATACTACTAGATGTGAGTAAAACTGGAAATTTTCATAATTCTACATCGAATATTTTCTGAGATATAAGCGATCGAAATTCGGGATTTATAGGACTCACTCACTCACTGACTCATCAAAATTATTAGACACTTCCCATGAAGCCAGAGACTTGAAATTTTGCATGAAGATAGATAAGAAGACCTTATTAAAGGAAAAATTCGAAAAATCGCGAAAAGTTGTGTTTGACTCCGCTTCCGGGGCGGGGCGTGCCAGTTTTGTACTTCCTTCGGAAACCCATGATGTGGGGTATCAAATGAATTGTCTCGGCATGAAGAACCTATATTTGATGTTTTAAGAAACAATTAGACGCATATAGGCTCCGTAAAAATCTCATACCAGCTGTCTCTCTGTATGTTTGTTCCTCTTACAAATCCGTACCGTTTGACCGATTTTGACCAAACTTGGGACACAGATGGGTCCTGATACGGGGAGAATCATAGGCTAGGTTAAATTGTCTATCAGCTGTCTGTCTGTCTGTTTGTTCCTTATACAAATACACACCGATTTTGACAAAATTTGATACACATGTCAGACTTTATCCGGGTAGTGTCATAGGCTAATCAAAATCGTCTATCAGCTGTCTCTCTGCATATTTGTTCCTTACACAAATTCACACCACTTGACCGATTTTGACCAAACTTGGCACACAGGTAGGCCTTGGTCCGGGGAATGCACTAGGCAAGGTAAAAAAGGTCTTTCAGCAGTCTGTCTGTATGTTTGTTCTTTATACAAATTCACACCATTTGGCCTATTTTGATACGGGAGTGTCATATTACCTATGACGTTTTCTACTTTCTGTTCCATCGAAATGCCATCATTCCTTCTGAAACCCATCATGTGGGGTATCAAATGAATCGTCTTGGTAAGGAGAACCTATATTTGATGTTTTACAAAACATTTCGACGCATCTTAACAAAAGCAGTTGTGACTTCTTTCTTAAATGTAGCAAATAAAGTCGTAGGGGTTCACTGCATAATATACTTCAAAGCAGATACTAAGTTTTTCAAAGTCGAGCCATCTAAATTACAAAGTTTAGGATCACAAAACCAAAATGTATCGTCTTTGTTCTTATATTTTTCTTGAAGGCCTTCTGCACTTTCCCTATTGTGATCTTTATCCTCGGGATAAGGTTCCTGTGTTTTACAGTGTAATAGTTTAGTTAAGGAGAGCAATCAATTTGTCCTCTAGAGTAATGTCATCTGGAAGAGCTTCTAACTTTTCTAGTCTAGTGATTAGATGTATGTAGGTTGATTATTGGTATCAAATATCAAGCAGTAAGGAGAACCTTATGCAGAATCCAAAGACCCTGGTTTTATATGAAGTACAAAAGCCAGTAGGTATGCGGCAACTAAATTCTATTTAATACTTAGAAAAAAGAAATGAGATCCCCAAAAAAACATAGATGTGAAATAGAGGCCAAGTTCCTGCCCCCACAAAGAAACACTCCCTTCCTCAAAAATATCCCCTCCTAAACCCCCCCCCCCCCAAAACGCCTTACCATTCCACACTCCAAAAAAGTAGTATGAGTTGGTGTATTTATTCAACCTAAAATATTTGCCAATACAAGAGATGATACAAGAAAGAAATGTCCAAGTTCATTACTTGGAAGACCTCATAGTTACTTACTAAGAACAGTAAAGACACTTCAACTGACCTTTAAAAACAACAATAAAAATACTTATATCCAGTTACTAAAATATCACTTTCCTCAACCAGGTATATTCTTAAACTTGGCAATGTTTAGTTTTTCTCTAAAGATAATTTCGGCACAAAAAAAAACATTGCCAAGTTTAAGAATATACCTGGTTGAGGAAAGTGATATTTTAGTAACTGAATATAAGTATTTTTATTGTTGTTTTTAAAGGTCAGTTGAAGTGTCTTTACTATTCTTAGTAAGTAACTATGAGGGCTTCTAAGTAATGAACTTGGACATTTCTTTCTTGTATCATCTCTTGTATTGGCAAATATTTTTGGTTGAATTAATACACCAACTCATACTACTTTTTTGGAGTGTGGAATGGTAAGGCGTTTTGGGGGGGGGGGGTTTAGGAGGGGATATTTTTGAGGAAGGGAGTGTTTCTTTGTGGGGGCAGGAACTTGGCCTCTATTTCACATCTATGTTTTTTTGGGTATATATATATATATATATATATATATATATATATATATATATATATACACAGGGTGATTCAGGTCCAAGTAGCCAAACACTAGGAGGTGATTTCCAACAAAAAAGTTCATATAAAGTATGGTCTGATTCCGAATGAAAAAGGAGCTGTGTCCAATTTTCTGTTTTTTTAACATAGTCATGTTTTTTAATGAATAATAAAGGATTTCTCAAAAACTATTCAACATAATTAAATTCTAATTAACCTATCGTAAAATAGATAAATTTTCCTTTTAAAAAAACAGTAATTTATTTAACCAATACTATTATTAAAAAATAATTTCTGGACGTCCAATAACGCAGTTCTGTTTTTATCGATGAATCAGTGTTTTTTCGCGAATTTTATCCTCAGCCCCCTAGCGGACTACAGATTCAATACTTACACGAAAACTTCTACATTTAGTAAGCATTAAATTTATGAAAATGAAGTGGAGGATTATTGGGAAATAAATTGAACGATTGGCTCCCTTTTGTCAACAAAATGTGGACTGTAGTTTAGTTACTTTCAAATACCTTGTGTGAAGCAGTTAAAAATTATTCTTTATTTGTCGGCCAAACTGTGGGAATCCATTGTCCAGTCTGGAAGCAATAAAAAGAAACTGAATGAAATGATTGGAAAAGTTTTTCATTTGGGAGAAATGTTACATTTTGTGTTTTACAAATTTTCAGTGATTTATCTTTTACATGATGTACTTGGCACCCAGTTTTGACTAGAAATTTTGAGGGGAGGGTTCAAGAACATTCAGGTTTTTTGAATAATTGTAATACAAAATTTACACATAGTTTGAAATGTTTTCAAATAAAATTTTTTAATAAAACTAAAAATTGTGCAAAGCATTGCGAGAAGAAAAATGTTAATCCTTAGTTCGGCCGCAACATTTTGTGGACAGACAAGGCCATATTCACACGAAGGGAATACTTAACAATCCCAATTTGCATACTTGGTATAATGTTAATCCTTATGTCCTGTGAAGTTCACACAATCAGTATCAGCTCCAAGTTAGCATGTGGTACAGGATTTCGGACGAATATCTTCTTTAGCCTATCCTGATTCCCGACAGGTTCGATTCAAAATATTTTAAACCTCCTTCAGCACGATTGACCTATTTCATTGGAAGACTCTTGCACATAGATTCATGGTTCCTAATGGATTGCTGTCCTGGGAACAGCACCAGTGTTGTTAGACAGTTTATGAACCACTGTCCAAGTTGATAAAGGCAATTTCGGCAAATTTCAAATATATTAGCTAATATTTTAGTGCAAACTACATCGTGTAACAGATAAATCACTGAAAACTTGTAAAACACGAAATGTAACATATTTCCCAAATGAAAAACTTTTTCAATCATTTCTTTCAGTTACTTTCTATTGCTTCCAGACTGGACAATGGATTCCCACAGTTTGGCTGACAAATAAAGAATAATTTTCAATTTCTTCACACAAGGTATTTGAAAGTAACTAAACTAAATTCCACATTTTTTTGACAAAAGGAAGCCAATCGTTCAATTTATTCCCCAATAAACCTCCACTTAATTTGTATAAATTTAATGTTTACTAAATGTAGAAGTTTTCTTGTAAGTATTGAATCTGCAGTCCGCTAAGGGGCTGAGGAAAAAAATCGCGAAAAAAACTCTGATTCATTGATAAAAACAGAACTGCGTTATTGGAGGTCCAGTAAGTATCTTTTAATAATGGTTTTAGTGAATTAAATGACTGTTTTGTTAAAGGAAATTTTGTCTATTTTACGGTGGCATAATTAGAAATTAATTATCTTGAATAGTTTTTGATAAATCCTTGATTATTCATTAAAAAACATAACTGCGTTAAAAAAACTGAAAATTGGACACAGCTCCTTTTTCTTTCGGAATTGGACCATACTTTATATGAACTTTTTTGTTGAAAATTATGTCTACGATCACCTCCTAGTGGTTGGCTACTTAGACCTGAATCACCCTGTATATATATATATATATATATATATATATATATATATATATGAATACGATGTATAAATATTCGTTTAATCTCATTGTTTACTTACAATCATATTCAGAAATTCACCTTTTCGCGCGCTACTGGTCGCAATGGCATGACCGAATTTAGGCCTCAACTTAGTTCGTTTATACTCCCTACTAGCTCAACAGAGCTACACTACGAAATAGTGATGGGCGATTGCCTAATATAAATCGATCTTTTGAATCGCTTCTAATCGAAATGAAAAGATCAATCCACAAAAAAGATCTGCGAGCTCAGATCGATATCTACGATATGGATCGATTTCATGATTACTTACCTACTCGTATTTCATTTCTATTCGAATCTATCGCTCATCACTACTACGAATCGACCTAAATAAATCTATTTGAATAATGGATATGAAAAAGATATGTAGTGTTTAGAGCACAACTAGACCAAGTCCATGTTATGTAGTTTTCAGAAAATGAGTATTATAAGTATTAATTTCAGAGGCGTTGTATAAATCCTATTGACCAGTATGTCTTAAAAAAAATTGAACTTAAACACTGACATTGATATTAATTTTAATTATCACTGACATTATTTATTTAAAGCCTTGTTCGGAAAATAGTTACAACTTGGGCTTACGTGTGATCTGAAAACAAATAAGAATAACTTCCAGATGTGTAGCAAGAACTGCTAATGGTGGTTTTCATGGGGATTTCTATGTACAAGAGGAGAATATGATCAAAAGACCGGAACCTTGGCTAGGGTTTTGAAAGGAGAGGACATCTTGAAAACGCGGTCTGTCCCTTCTAAGGGAGCTGTCATCCACAGCTGCCTCGACTTGTGAATTGTGCAGGGAAAATATAGCCAGCCAGTTATGGCCGAATATACACGACGGCTCAAATTGCTCCATTTTACCTCCACACCATTAGTCCTCAAACGTTCTTGCATTACATTTTTCATACAGTGGGTATCTTGAAACTGTATTTTCCAAGGAGGTTGTAAACGGTTTTTTTCTGAAATATTGCCGTTCTCTGTCCAATTTCCCTTCATTTTACGACAGGTATTAAGCGTGAACTATTAGCCTAGACATAACTTAATTATTTTGTAAACAAGAAGACTTTGTAAATCGTCTAAATATTAAATGATAGTTAATGACATAGTATATTTTGAGCTTTTGAAGTGAATAATTGTGTGTGTAAATATTTCTAAGAAAATTTATTCTGAACAAGAATTGTTAGAACTTTCGACGGGTTTAAGCGAAAGTGAGGTGGAGTTTTCTTTAGATGCCTATGAGGGTTCTGATATTGGATCCCAAAATTTTTCTGTTGGAGAAACACTTGGAACCAGTGGAATGCAAAGTACAAGAGAATTATCTTCCGTCGAAACATCGTGTGACGAAAGTATTCAGCACACGGGGCACTGCAGGCACTATGCTATCCCGCACCACCGCCTTCTTCTACCCCTACGAGTATTACGCAGTCTAAAGGTTAAGCCTCAAAAGGACTCTTTGCACTTGGACCTTAAAACTCTACGCACATCCATCCTCAAAAGGATTCGACGCCCAGTGGGCCTCAAAAGGACTATTGGTCTCATAAATCATTGGTTCTTTAAAGAGTCAGCTTACATTGGACCTCAAAAGGACTCGACGTATGATAGGTCACTCAAAAGCTGTCATTTCTTGTGTTGTTTTTTCCAGAGTGTTTGCTTTGTGTAGGCTAAACGATTTCAGACAAATGTAAGAACTTCCCCCTCTGAATACCAACGACACTTACATTCTCTGAGGTGATGGCGCAGAATGTATGTATTGACGATGTTATTTATGTGGTAGCAGTGTCAGGTTTCAGGGAGATAATTTGGTAAGCAGAAGAGGCGGGATATTCAGAGAGCTGACTTGCAAAATACCTCCGTACAAGTTCGTGGTTTGAATAAAAAGCATCATGGATGTAGCGGCTGTCGAAGTCATTTATATGTTAAATAAGGGAGGATCAACTTCTTCAGTCGTGGCACCTGTTACCCTACAGCTCCAATCCGAGCCTTCCAGTCCCGAGCATACACGGATTGCCGCGGAATAATCTTACAATTCTTGCTTGAATCATTATTTCTAATTTAAGATTATTGAATACATTTCTTATAACCACTAGAAGATTTCTCTTGTAACCGACATAAAGACAATAATGAAATTCTATATTTTGCGGATCGCCATCTTTTCTCATGTTACACATTACATGTGGCTTATCATTTATATATATATATATATATATATATATATATATATATATATATATATATATATATATATGGCACTTCATTTGCGCCTGTATATACTTAAATATGCAACAAAAAAGTTCATATAAAGTATGTTTCAATTCCCAACAGGAGCCGAGTGAATTCAAATTATGAATGTTTTTTATGAATAATTTGTGATTACTGCAAAACCGCTTTTGGTAAATAAAATCTAATCAAACCATCGTAAAGTATATGAAATTTCCTTTGAGAAACTAAGGTTTGTTATGTTACTCAAATTCAGGTTATTCGTGAAAATTTTAGTTTTTCGAGAATTATTTACTATATCCCCTGTAGGTTTCAGTAATCACTAATTGTTCACTAAAACCCGACAGAAAAAAATATGAGATTTGAATTTGCTCGGTTTCTGTTAGGAATTGAACCATTCTTTATATGAACGCTTTTGTTGCACTTGAGGTTTACTATCACGTCCTGAAAGGATGATATTTTTACCCGTTACACCCTTTATATATATACTAGGGTGGGCCGAAAAAACTCATTTTTTTATTTCCAAGTTGTAATGGCGCGGGAAAGTTGCGAATTATATAGAGAAATAAAAGGAAACAAAAATGATCAAAATCGGTTGACATCTTCCGTTCGCGCATTGGCTTTGAAATTTTACAAAATATGAAAAATCTTACTTTTTGCGACTATTTTTTAAATTTGTGAATTTGATGATTTCTTAATATAATAGTTTTTAACGTCTTCGAATTGAGCCTAAAACATTGTGTATTAATTTGGTTTAAATCAGATGATATCTTTCAGTCGTGCAAAGGGCTCAAAATTTGCCCAGATATTGAAATTTTCGCATTTTTAAGAGTTATTTTATGTATCTTTAATATACTTTTTTTTAAACGTAATTGTTACAGTGTTTCTATTTTTTAACATAAAAACGTTGTGTTTATTTATTTATTTATATTTAATAAAGAGCTTGCGAAAGAAGCGATTCGCTCTTTTTCATATGTTGGCGGTAGAAACCACTGACAAACCAATATATATATATATATATATATATATATATATATATATATATATATATATATGTATTAGAAACAATTTCCTAGAAAAAAGCCTGGAAATTTAAAGTTTTGAAAGATTGTGTCCATTACTTTACTTCACGTTAAAACATACATGTTATTATAATTTCTACAATGAATGTATTCTAAATGTGATTGTAGATGTTTGTATCTTTGAGGTGCATGATTATTGTGTTTATGTGTGGACTGTCATCTGTCAAGAGTTCAGTCATGTCGTATGGCAGGTTTAATCTGTCTCGTTCTTTGCAGTCAGTTAGTATGTGTTTAATAGTCAAGTTTGTGTTACAGATGGCACAAACTGGTCCGTCCTGTCTCGTCATTAATTGGCGATGTGTCAGTAACGTATGCCCGATCCGCAATCGAGTAAGGACAACCTCGTCTCTTCTGTTCGATCGGTTGCTCGAGGGCCAAACACAAACGGTATTCTTGATTTCCCTTAGTTTATTGTTTGTCATGTTCGTCCACGTTTTTTGCCATTCATTTTGTAAGTAAGTTTTTATGTTAGTGTGTAAGTCCTGTACCGTTAATTCTTGCTCGTCAACTGTACATTTTTCTGTAATTTGTTTAGCATATTTATCAGCTTCTGTGTTCCCTGAGATGTCCATGTGTCCCGGTATCCACAGAAGCACTACTTGTATGCTGTAAGTTTGTAAGTCGTGTATTTCTTGAAGAATCTCTGTCAGCAGTGTGTGTGTCTCGTATACGTTGGTGAGGGAGAGTAGAGAACTTAGGGAATCTGAACATATAATAATTGTCTTATTTGGAATTATTGTTATATTTTTCAGTGACAAAAGTATTCCCTGCAATTCTGCTGAAAAACGGTTGATTTATTGTTTATTTTAATGCCAAATTTAGAATTTCCCGTTATAGCTGCTGATCCAGTGCCTTCTCTAGATTTTGATCCGTCTGTAAATGCTAGGAGTGCATCTGGATATAGCGATAGAAGATAGTTAATCTCATTTTTGTAAAAATGTTTAGAAAGAGGGCTGTTTTTATTGAATTTTGATAATTTTAAGTTAATTTCTAAGTTATTTATTCTCCACGGTAAGTAAGTCTGCGGGTGTCTTGAGTACGTAGGAATGGTCAGTAGGTCTGTGTTCGCTGAGTAGTCAAGTATCCTTATGTTCAGTGGTCTTTGTCTTGTTCCCGTCTGGTTGTACATAGCTATAAATGGGTTTTGTATTAATGTTTGTGTGCATGGTGTATTTAGAAAATTGAGTTTTGTGTAAAATCTTAAACAAAATTCCTGACGCCTGTACTCCAATGGCGGCTCGCTGGCTTCGACATACAAGCTGACACATGGGCTAGATCTGAATGCACCAGTCGCTATTCTGATTCCTGCGTTATGTATCGGGTCTAACATTTGTAGTGATCTCTTACTGGCAGATGAATATGCTTGACACCCATAATCCAGAATTGACCTGGTGTATGCTCTATAGAAAGTGAGCATAGAACATCTGTCAGCACCCCATTTTCTATTGCTAAGAATCCTCCAGAAGAGTTCTTTTAAGTGGGGGATTCAAGTCAGACGCCGATCAAACAGCAACCCGAGAAATTTAATTGTATTTACAACTGGTAAATAATAATTGTACAATTGCAGTCTTGGGTTGAGGAATGTTCTCTTTCGTGTAAATAGTATACAGCTGGATTTTTATTTGGAAATCTTAAACCCAGTTAAGGAACACCAATGTTCAAGTCGATGTAATGTGTCTTGTAGTTGGTCCTGTGCTGTGTTTATGTCTTTGGATGTAGTGTAGATGAGTATGTCATCAGCATATTGGCAATAGCTCACTGTATTTGGGATGAAAGATCTGATCGAATCTACTGCTATGTTAAACAAGGTGGCACTAAGAACTCCTCCCTGAGGCACTCCGTTTTCCTGAAGGAATTCATCTGATAGAGCTGACCCTATCCTCACTCGGAATCGTCTATTACGTAGATAATTCTTTATGAATGACAAGATCGGACCTTGAAATCCCCAATTGCACAACTGATTTATTATTAACCTTCTCCAGACGGTATCGAATGCTTTCTCCAAATCCAGAGAAGCTGCTAGTACCAACTTCTTCTGGATGAAAGAATTTAGTACATCATTTTCAAGCCGGCTAATGTGGTCTAATGTGCTGTGACCAGGCCGGAATGCACATTGATGTGGTGAAAGTAGATTCTCTCTTTCTAGAAGCCAGACCAATCTTTTGCATATTATTTTTTCAAAAATTTTTGATATACAATTGGTCAACGACACCGGGCGATAACTGGAGGGGAGCCTCTTGTCTTTGCCATCCTTCAGAATCGCTACGATAATAGCCTGATTCCATGAGTGAGGATATGCTCCGTCAAGGAATATTTTATTATACATCTTTAAAAGAAGAGCAAGGCCCAAGGGTGGTAAGTTCTTTAACATTTCGTAAGTAATTTTGTCTGGTCCAGGTGAAGTTTGTCGGATTGTTTTGAATACTAGATTGAGTTCTTTAATTGTGATTGGATCGTTGATGTGATGGTCGAGGTCAGCTGAAAAGGGTAATTCTGTTTGTTCAGCTTGTTTTTTGAATTCTAGAAAGTTGTTTGTGAAGTTACTGTCACTAGAAATCTGTTCAAATTGTTTTCCGAAAATTTTACTGATCTCTATCGGGTCAATAAATGTAAGTCCATTCTGTACGAGTCCTGTAATTGGTTGTCTGTACTTTTTATGTTTGATTTTATTGATGTTATCCCAAATCTTATGCGATGGAGTGTGTTTGTTAATTGATGAAAGAAATTCCGTCCAGCACTGTCTTTTGTTAGTCTTAATCTCCCATTGAGCCTTTGCTTTCAACCTTTTGTATTCCTGGAGATTCCTGTCAGATGGATGCCTACGGAATAAACGAAGTGCTCTTTTCCGGTCATTTACTGCTGTTTTACACTCATCATTCCACCAAGGAACTAGCACTTTGTGGAAATTGTTCATTTTTTTGAGGATGCTGCAATCAGCTGCTTCAAGAATGACAGCGACTAGTTCATCAATATCGTCAATTTCCTTCGTAGTAAGTTCCTCTGTTAAATACAGTCTAAACAAGTCCCAGTCTGCTTTTTGGTGTTGTAAGTTGGTTCTGTCTGAAAAGGAGGAGTTCGAGTCATATGTGTTACTAAGATGGGAAAGTGATCGCTTGAGAGCGTGTCATTGAGCACTTCCCAGTTGTAGCGTGTATATATGGAAGGCGAGCATACAGTTATGTCAATATTCGACAAAGTGCCAGTTCTAGGGCATAAGTGAGTTTGTGAGTCGTCGTTAAGTGTCATTAAGTCAAAATGTTCCAGTACTTGTTGTAGATGCTGCCCACGATTGTTCGTAAATGGGGAATTCCACATGTCGCTTAGTGCGTTCGCGTCAGAAAGTATCAGTAAGTTGAGTAAGTAAGTCCTGTAGGGCATGTACGTCTATCGGTTGACTCGGTGGAAGATAGAGTGAACAGACAGTAAGCCGGTTCGGTAGAAGAACTGAGACTGCCACAGCCTGTAACGTAGTCAGTAATCGGACAGGCTCACTATAAATGTTATCCCTAACAAGTACAGCGACCCCGCCACAAGCTCTTCCTCCCAAACAGCAATCATTCCTATATACCGAAAAGCCATGGACATTGACTTCCTTACCTGGGATTAAGTGAGTTTCTTGTACTCCAGCTATACCAATTTGTTTTTCTCGTAACAGGTACTTGAGATCATCCACATGTGTTTATAAACCGTTTATATTCCATTGAAGGAATGACATAGCTATTTTGTTAAGGTTAAAAACATGTATGAATTACTCGTGTAGTTACTATTCATGTGACACGCTTTTTCCTCGATGAGCCCGGTTTGTGGTTTCCACCAGAATTAGTATTTAATGCTTCAGGAGCTGCATCCTTCTTCGAAGCCGTGGTTTTCGCAGCACAAACAGGTGGCTGCTTTGGACTCTTGAGTGAAGACTTCTTGTTTTTTCCATTAGTGCTGTTGATTTCAAGCGATTTCTTCTGAACTTCTTGGTTAGCTGCATGAGGATTCTTGAGAAGTTGTGACTGCTCAATTGGAACATTCCTTTTGTTGCTATTTTCCAGCTTCTCCAGTCTGCTGTCAATGTTCTTGATGAGCTCCAGAATTTTGTTGATGGCATGCTCGCTGATTCCAGATTTTGCTTTTTCGGCGTTTTATGCTTGAGGTGTTTTCAGTGAATCTCCTTTTTGCTACCGAATAACTCAATTTTTGATGTACCATAACCTTCTTAATTTCCATTTCCTTCCTGTAGGTGGGGCATTTCTTGAAGAAGTGAGGTTCATGGCACAGACAACATCTGGTTTCGGAACAATCTCCATCATGTTTGGCTTTCGAACATTTTGCACATTTCGCCTCTTTTTCGCAGGTTTTAGAGTGATGGTTTAAAGTGCAGCAACGATAGCACATTAATGGCAAGGGGATATATGGCCTTAGTTTTACTGAGATATACCCAATATTCAGCTTCTCGGGTAAAACTGTAGATGCTATTGTTACTGCAAATAGCGTAACAATAGCATTGTGTTTTATTATGGTGTAAATAAATTAACAAATTTCGGCCGCAAAATGGCGCCTATGCTACAGAAAAACTGAACCTCAAAAAAGATAGTTAGGCCTATGACATGATGGTCAATAACAGTTATAATGGGCATGGTACACTTCCAATTGCTGTATATTTAAAAAGCTTAAATATTTAAGATACAGAATATTTTTTAACAATAAAGTTACGCTTATAAAATAGAAAACAAACATAGTTCTGTATAAATCACTGTTGTGTTAGTTGAACCAGTCCATTAAAACTGTTCTCAGTTATCTGCCCTGCCTTCAGGATTCTGAAACTGTTCTCAATTTTGAAGCCAATGGTACTTTAAACGGGTTTCTGGTTTATCATAAATAATTAGTATTTAAATCTAATATGCGTAGATGTTATTCATATGAACTAATAAAGACGTAGAAAAATGTGGGTTTTTTCGTATCGAGGTGGTTGACAAATGCAACTAGAACTCTCAGATTGTACGTACGTGAAGAAATGCCCTCACCTGAACTTCAAGAACTAGTTTTGTTTATATTGAAATCATACATACCAATGTGGTTTACTATCAAAACAAGTACACACTTTACAGATGGCCCGAAACTTGTTTGCCAAGCAAAACAATCTATTAGATAGTTGCACAAACTTTTACTTCATGTTGCCGATCATGTAATTGATCAGAATGGTTTTATCGCCCATCCTGGATACTTACTGTTAGCAGTGACTCCAGATTACAAGAAACATACAAGAAACCCTGGCCTTTGAAATATCCTGAAGGCAGGGCAAATAACTGAGAACAGTAATAATGGACAGGTTTAACTAACACAACAGTAATTTATACAGAACTATGTTTTTTTCTATTTTATAAGCGTAACTTTATTGTTAAAAACTATTCTGTATCTTAAATATTTAAGCTTTTTAAATTAAAGTGGCCGTTATAACTGTTATTGCCCATCATGTCATATGCCTAACTATCTTTTTTGAGGTCCACTTTTTCTGTAGCATTAGCCTCATTCTGCCGCCGAAATTTGTTAATTGATTTACACCATTATAAAATACAATGTTTTTATGTTAAAAAATTGAAACACTGTAACTATTACGTTAAAAAAAAGTTTACTCAAGATATATAAAATAACTCTTAAAAATGTGAGATTTTCAATATTCGGGCAAATTTTGAGCCCTTTGCACGACTGAAAGATATCATCTGATTTAAACCAAATTAATACACAATGTTTTTAGGCTCAATTCGAAGACGTTAAAAACTATTATATTAAGAAATCATCAAATTCCCAAATTTAAAAAATAGTCGCAAAAAGTAAGATTTGTCATATTTTGTAAAATTTCAAAGCCAATGCGCGAACGGAAGATGTCAACCGATTTTGATCATTTTTGTTTCCTTTTATTTCTCTATATAATTCGCAACTTTCCCGCGCCATTACAACTTCGAAATAAAAAAATGAGTTTTTTCGGCCCACCCTAGTATATATATCTTACAATTGAGCTCATTGACATTTCTTGATTTCGTGCTGTTCTAATATCGTCCGGGAGGAAAGGAAAGGAGTATAGAAACACCAAGAGAATAACAAGGTGAAAAAGGGGAAAGTTTTAACACAGTTCCCCCATGGGTTTCCCTCGCATAAGAAAGTAGCAACTTTTTCCCTAAACGTTTAGGAGAACTCCGGTACAGAATGTATAACAGCGATAAACGCCCGAAAATAAAATAGTCAACAACTTCTTTAAACTTCCAATATAAGGGAAATTATATTTGTCATTTATACAATTTTTAAAGGTCTTTATTTTGTTCACGACTATTATATAGAAAAATAAAACAATTATAATCATTATTCTTGATTATAATATATTATATATTCAGATATTAAAAAAAATAAAACGTAGCTCTTCCAATTTGGTATTAATAGGCTTCCGGGTAAATTTTTATAGGTACTCAAACCTGGAGACAATTTCTAGAGATAATCTAGAATTTTGGTTTGATTTATTCATTTTGATAACGTTTTGGAAAAAGAGGTTTAACAAAAATTGATATACTATATATACAGTAAACTCCCGATAATCCGCGGAATTGACTGGCGCGACACCCGCGGATTAGCCGATTCCGCGGATTAGGCGTTCCCGCGGACAACACGCAAAAATTCTAAAATGGAGACATACAACACAGGGATGTTACTGGAAAATGTTTATTTAGTAATATTAAAATGTGAAATATGAAAATATAATATGAAAAAAACAATAAATATGAAAATAATTAAAATTAAACATATTTACGTAATACACATACATGTACAATTTACTTTTTCAGAAAAAAATCCGTTAAAAGTGTTTGTTGTTTTGACGCAAAACATCTCTTCTTGACTTGATTCTGAAGTTTTTTCAACACCATTTTATCACACAGTGATGCATCATCTTGTTCTTCCAGATATTGAATTAGTCCATTAACGTGTATTAGGGCTTCGTCATGACTTACTTTCTTTTTGGTGTTATCCTCCTCTTCTTCCTCACTCTCCTCTAATTCAATACCTGATACTCTATCTATCTCTCTATCTATTATTTGTTCATCAGTAAGATGTTCGAATCCTGGATCATTGGCATCGCAATTAATCCACTCAACAATATTTCTTTCATCGACATCTCTTCCTTCAGCAACTGATTTCGCTAAATTTGCTAAATCATTAGCAGAAACTTCCTCTTCTTTATCTGAAGGCTCTACTGAAGTAGTATTTTCTACATTTGGTAAAATTTTCCTCCAGGACTTTACCAACGTAGTTTGTTTTACTGACTCCCAAGCAGTGTTTATGTCATAAATGCTGTCGAGAATGGTATAATCTTTCCAGAAACCCTGAAGATCATTACCCTCTTCAATCCTTTTTTTTAACAAGTTTGTTCCATATTTTTTTTTCATCAAAGCAATTGGTCCATTGGTTGGATAAGAGCAGTGACATTTGGAGGCAGAAAACTGACGAACAAATTTCCACAGTCCGATACTAAAATATTTTTCGATGGGTGTGACGGGGCGTTGTCAATAAGCAGCATGGCTTTTTGGGGTAGGTTTCTTGATTTTAAATGTTCTTTCACTTGAGGGATGAATTTTTTATGAAACCCCTCTTTAAAAATTTGTTGGTCCATCCAGCCTTTCTTCTGATTAAAATAATGTACTGGTAGGTTTTCGGCCCTTGTCCCTTTAAAAGACCGCGGTTTTTTTGACTTTCCTATAACTACCAGTTTTAGTTTGTGAGAGCCTGTTGCATTGCTGCATGTCATTATAGTAATGTGCTATTTACTGGACTTATGGCCTGGAGCTTGCCTCTCGCTATCAAATGCCAGTGTTCGCGTTGGCAAACATTTCCATAGCAGCCCTGATTCGTCAGCGTTATACAGCTGTTCGTAACAAATTCCTTCTGACTGAAGGAGCTGTTCAAACTCTGTTTTAAAATTTTCTGCTGCCTGCTGGTCGTTACTTAATTTCTCGCCGTAAAGTCCGATTTCCCTTATCCCGTGGTGCTGTTTAAACCTCGTCAACCACCCTGATGATGCATTAAATGTTCCCTTTAAACCTAGCATTACAAAAAACTGTTTAGCTTTTTCAGCAACAATAGGCCCAGAAACAGGAGTTCCCTCACTTCTCAACTGACTTACCCATTCCAACAGTGCAGCATCTAGCTCTTCATAAGTGCTCCTTCTCATGGTTTTTCTTTTCTTCATGAATGATGCAAATTGCAATAATTTATCTTTTTGCTTAAAAATGTCTCGAACAGTTGTTTCTCCTATTCCACATTGCAAACAAATTTGCTTCCTAGATTCGCCATTTTCGAGTTTTTTTATTAATTCGAGTTTCTCTTGAATCGATAAAAACACTTTTTTCCTTTTATCGGTCATTGTTAAATAAAATAACGATAAACTTTGACGATAACTACTGTCAGTAATTCAAACACACGAGCGAAATGAACTACTAGACGGCAATGCGACAGAAACTAAACTGATATGAGAAGAGTTTGGAAATGAAAATTAGATTCTGATCTTATTAGAAAATATATGGAAAAAGGAAGGATGAGGTAAGATGTTTCTGAGAAAAAAAGACTAATGCATTCTCAGGCAACACCTGGATAATTTGATTAAAGAGAATTGAATCTTTCTATTTAATGTGTTTCCTCTCTACTACAGTTCCTTAAGACCTAACTCTTCAAACTTATTCTGTGTAAAAACTTTTCTTATTCAAACATTAAAAAAAAAAAATCCATGGATGAGCACGGAATATCCGCCCGCGGATTATCGAGAGTTTACTGTATATATATATATATATATATATATATATATATATATATATATATGCATGCATGCTTCACATTCAGTCGGTCTATTATAACTGGACTGTAAAGTCCTGGCCTGTATGGCCACCTTAAGACAACTTATTCTCTAGTAGGCTACCGTATGTTTGATGGCCATTCTCCGATTTATTTATAATTTCGTTTCTCTTAGTTTGTTGTCCATTGTCTTGTTCCGAGATGTCTGTCACTTTTCCATAACGGCCTTTATGTCTTCTGCTTGTTTATCTTGCATTTAATATGGTAAATGGGCGAATCGCTTTCGTTGCAGGGTGCTCACAAATAAATAAAGAAAAAAAAAATGTAAATGTACTGGTGTAGTCTTGTTTCAATTGTGTCGACTTTTTTTATTTTTATTTGTCTTGGGGGCCAATATATTGTTATCTGTTACAGTATTAATTTACAATTCTAATTTTTTTTTCTTTCTGCATTGATTATTACATCCTGTATATAAATACATCTGGTAATATGATAAATGATACAATATGAAGGTTCTGTGCTCAAGGCCTCCCAACTTCTTCCTCGATTCTCGCCAGAAAGACGCTCAGATGACGTTGAGAGGTGCCTATACAAGCTCCCTTCTGCTCCGACCAGTGGCTGGAGTCGAAGGGAGATCGGTGAGCCACAGAAAATTGTCTCACTTGAAAAAAGAGAAAGCCATTGCTAACACTTCACTTGGTCACTGCAGCAGATCTCTAGGCCAATGTCTTTTGAGTCGCCTCGGTGGAGAGAGTGGGTGGGTGGGACTTGATAGGGAGAGGACTTCAGGATTTTGATGAGTGGGAAGTTTTGGCTGGAAACGTTGGAATCTGGATAATACAACATCATTAACGAGTGGGATATTGAGGTCTTCATGGAGGTTAAGGTTGGAAACGTAGAAGGGAGCATCGACTATTGTTCTTAGGACCTTGGATTGGAATGTTTGAATGCGTCTGATGTTAGATGTTTTCGCAGTTCCCCATAGTTCTGAACCGTATGTCCATATGGGTTGCAGTAGTGATTTGTAAATGATCAGTTTGTTTTCAGTACTTAATGTGATTTGCGGTTCAACTCGTGAACAGGAACTGCGCCGGAGGGTGAATGTGATGTGATGACATTTTTCCTCGTTCATCTTGATTCTCCATTTTTTACTCCACTCTTGAATTTTATTCAAGTGGGACTGCAGATTCTGCGACGCAGTGTTAGGATTTGGGTGGGAAGCGAGGATAGCTGTATTGTCAGCATAGGTTGCTAGAAGGGTGTCGGGACTTGTTGGAACCTCGGTTGTATACAGGGTGTAGAGCACAGGGCCCAGAACACTGCCCTGGGGAACACAATATCTAAAAAAAACAAAAAAAAAAAAAAAAATAAAAACTAAGCAACAATATCTAAAAAAAAACAAAAAAAAAACTAAGTAACAATGGCAAAGATTCGAGGTCTTCGCCTTCGCCACCATTTTCGAACACTCCTGTCCGTTTTGAGCCAGGGTCCGCCAGTTCCGAACTCCCATTTTTTTTTTAAAACACCTTTCAAGTCATTTAGCCATCTTAGAGGGGGCATTCCTCTCCTTCTATCTCCTCGTGGGTTTACCCGCCACAACTTCTTGATAGTCTATCAGGCCATCTTAACCTGCCTGAGGATATCGTCATCGCTATACTATATAAACTTACTTATTAAATAATAAAGCAATAATTGTGTCAACTGTTTATTACAAATATAGATTATTTTTATCACATTCTTCAGGAACAGGGAACTACTGCGTGACGGACTTTCTTGGTGTTTGCTTGGAAAATGTGTTTGTGCAATTTTTCTCACTGGGTTGATTGTTCTGTTGTAGACAGCTGGAACCGTTACGTCCGAAGAACAATCCTAATAAGGGGGAATTAAGAGAATCTTGTCATTGTAGCGATTATGAAAGGTAAAGTTAAATAGCTGCTGTCAGGAGCAGGAGGTCTGCAGGCGACGAGGCTTTGTACGCCATTAGCGGTCGCCTTCCGCACCTTACCTCTTATCTAACTATCTAATGGGTCGTCATTTTATCATCCTTTTTTTAATTGTCATTATCAATTAATCTAGGTATGATTGAAATTTTGCATCGCTAGGAAAAACTTTTTTGATCTTCAAATTGTTTAGTATTTTTAGAGCGGTTTTAATTTTTAGTTGGTTTGAGCTTGCTTGCGTAGGCAGCATGCGTCTCTAGGACGATAACAGGTCAGCTGTTACCGTACTTTATCTGTTTCATTATAATATTTTTATTTGCGGTTCATTTCAATTAATGCAGACTAAGGCACACTAGGGGATGCTCTGGTTCCTGATTTGTCCCTTTGCAGGTTCCCATTATTAAATAAGTTAAAGGCTGGGTGAGCCTAGGGACGGTCTGGGACCCCGAAATTCAAGTGTGTGCTTATATATATATATATATATATATATATATATATATATATATATATGTTTATATATATATATATATATGTATGTATATATATGTATGTATATATATATATATATATATATATATATATATATATATTCAAAACTTCTTTCATCAATGCAACCTCAATAGCTACATTTCTTCGGAAAGTGCTAATAGCGGCTGGTACGGGCAAATTAAGTTTTAGGTTTCGGAGTAAATCCCAATTTCTAATGAACCTATTTAGTTTATTTTGTGGAACACATCACACGAGATTTGTTGCGATATAACAAAAAATTCAACTGTTAGGGACGTGCTAATAATTTGTGCCAAAAATACCCCCCTCCATATGAACCGATTTTCCTGATCAGCGAACGCCTCCAATAGTTTATTATGGGCTTCTTATATACAAAGTTTCTTGGCGAAAAACAATAATTGTTGCCGCTCTCTTTTTAAAAACACCCACGCATATACCCACACTACATTTAGTTTCTTTTTTATGATAACAGCATTTTTATAGACTTTAGAGATTATTATTTTTTTTTTTTTTATGAGTTCATTATATTAATATAGTACTCCCTCAAACTAGCCCTCTTATGGATACTTTAACGTATTATTTAAATAACGCTAACACATACATAAAATATAATTAATCTCATAATCACAGTTTCATTCTATTTGAGGTTTCACTTACATATTTTTATTTTATTAACACACATATATATTTTATTAACTGTTGTTTAATGCAAATGATGATGAAAATCGTGTAAATAGAGCGACCATTAATTACTTCTTACTAGAGTTCATCGCCCTAGCTGTATAGTTCTTTAATAAATTAGATAAGTCATATTCTAAACAAGTAGCCACTAATCGTAAAAATAATGGTCTTCCGATAGGAAATTAATAAATGATAATACAAAGTCGAGCAATCAAAAGTCTCCTTTAGTGATGTAATTGCACATTGAACTGCCACCAGTTGCTTCTCGGGGTGTTGAAGGGTGCAAAAAAAGTCTTTCACACTCTCTCTTTCTCCCTTGCTATAGGGTGAGCATAAATCTTAAAAGCCTTTCCCCCCGAGGTAAAAGCATTTCGAGAAGTGTATAAAGGGCTTCTCGGTCCTGTCTGGAGGTTTAGGCCCGATAAAATAAGTGGTGAGTCCCTTTAAGGGAGAAGAGACAGGGCTGATTCTACCCTTTTCTACATTTTTTCCCCTTCGCTTTATTTCGTTAAAAATAGAGGAATTGTAGAGGAAATTAAAACGACGCTTGGAGAGGAAATGCTGTGGGAAATGAGAGTCGTGAGAATGGGAAGGAAAAACCTATTGTTCCTTACTCCTTCAATAGAAGAAATAGATGGAAAAATTGCCTTCAATAATCTAAATAATGGATTCCATTCAGGCCTTTATCAATAAGTTTATTCTAATTATTTTACGAAGAAAAAATGTAAGATAACTGGGAATGCGTGTTTGTGTGATATACAATACAATTTCAGATCTATATTGGAATGGAAACACACACACAAAAAAAAAAAATCATTTCCTATAAATAACTCCCCCCATCGAACAGGGTTAATATAAATATTTATTAATATATGTAATCATCTGAATTGCATATTGAATTAGCTATATTGATGGAAAAACTAACAATAGTAGGGATAAAAAATGTTGCCTCGGTGTACAAAATTATGTCTTCAGTTCCTGATGTAGCTCCCTCCAGTTCCTATCAGACTGTACCGTATGAAATGTCAGTTTTGGACTTGCCGATTTCCTTCAAATGTCTTGAAACTGTCGTGACTCCTACTCCGAGTTCTTTGGCATACTCCCTAGTGCTTTTTGAGGTGGTCATTGTCAAGCTTGGTTTCTGGCCTTCCAAGCTCCTCGTTGTCAAGGTCAAAATTTCCACTTCGAAACCTGGAAAACCGTGTTCAACACGGCGTTCGAAAACGAACGCCGTGTTAATGTTTATACGCGCCTCAGCAGCGCTATGACCGAGCTTAAATTCGCAACGAAAACTATTACAGATTTCCGTTGAAGTCATAATTTAAGTTTTATTTTTTTCTCAGAGGATCGTTCTCACAACACAGTACGCAAGTTACTGATTAAATAATAGGAATAAAAGAGCTTTAATTCTATATGAATAACAATGATGTTTGTAAATAATGAAATAAAAAAGGGAAAAGATTATACCGTATGAAATTTCAGTAAACAAAACTGACATTTCATACGGTACAGCCTGATATAATGCTCCCACGTTTCTGATATGAGCTCCCTCTATTGCTGATAAAGCTCACATAGTTCATGATATAGTTCCCTCCTTTGTTGAAAGTGCCCCCTATGTTGTTGACGGAGCTCTCTCCGTTGTTGATAGTGCCCCCTATGTTGTTGATATAGCTTCCTCCGTTGCTGATAGTATCCCCTGTGTTGTTGATAGGGCTCTCTCCGTTGCTGATGGTGCCCCTTATGTTGTTGATGGAGCTTCCTCCGTTGCTGATAGTGCCCCCTGTGTTGTTGATAGGGCTCTCTCCGATGCCTATAGTGCCCCTCAGTTGTTGAGCCCTCTGAGCTTTTGATACAGCTCCCTCCGATGCTTATATTGGTCTTTCCGTTACCGATAGAGCTCCATTCGGTGCCGATAGTGCTCCTTCTGTTGTTGATACAGCTCCCTCCGGTGCTTATATTAGTCTATCCGTTGCAAATAGAACTCCATACGGTGCCAATATTGCTCCGTCTGTTGTTGATAGAGCTCTCTTGGCTGCTCAGATGCAGTACTCACAGCAAGGAGATATTAGTTATTGGATTCATTTTAGCCTGATAATCTTTTTCTCTTTTTCTTTTTGATTTTGAGCTCCTCAGTTACTAGAAACTGAAGTGCTGTATTCTATGTTTTATTTTCTTTCCGGATGATATAATTAATTAATTACAAAAAAAAGAAAAAAAAAAAAAAGAAATTGAATCAACGGTTCCATTTTACACTGTATTCTTGGGAATTTTAGATGTCCCTCCCTTTCTTCTAACATAATTACATCAGGCTTTCATTATGACAATGCCTTTCTGTTCTGGAGAGAAAAACAGCGGCTCATGGGAGAAGACAATGGGCCTTTCTCAAAGGAAATATAATACCCCTTAAAAGTCAGAGGCTTTTAGTCCTTGTCATCCTTTTTCTTAGTATCGATTTTCAGTCTCGGAAAACAATGTTATCAACACATCTTTCGATGATTCTATATCAACATTTTTTAAAATAATGAAATATATACATAGCAAACCAAAAATCTTTTTAATGATGCCAAAAGCTCGAATTTGTTTGCATTATAAAACATGTTTCCGAATTAAGTACCATATAATATAATAAGCATTATAATATTACAATATAATGTAATAAGCATTAAAAAACTTGTTCCGAAATAAGGTTAAGTTACCACATAACTCAGGACATTCCTCTGTGGGTGGATTCTTTACACTCCATTCCTGAATAATTTCCTTTAAATCACCTATAGAAATAAAAAAAAAAAAAAAAAAAAGAAAAAAAATAAATAGCTCTTTGAACATGACCAGCTGACTTAATGAAGAGCAGAAATCGGAAAGAGTAACCGTTTTCACCGCTCCTAGTGGTAGAAGTAACAATAAATTCCCGAGCCGGTTTGGCGGCTTGGTTTATTAGCACTGTATAGAGTATACTCTCGCCTCAAATGAACCGATTTAGTTCATTTTTAAAACTCATATTGTTCTGTATACCACGTGGCATACCGAGTTTCCTTACAATGCAACAGAAATTACTGCCAGTATGGGTAAATCAGTGATTTGGGCTACGAGACCCCCCCCCCTCCTAGTTTGACCGATTTTGGTGGTACGGAAATTTATATATATATATATATATATATATATATATATATATATATATATATATATGTGTGTGTGTGTGTGTGTGTGTGTGTGTATTTTATTATTAATTATTAATTTGCTCATACCGGCCGTAATTTTTGTTATATTTCAACGAATCCTGGTATACGTCATTAGTATCTGAAGAGAAAGATGTGCTGTTAAAATAAACTAAATCGGTCTATTAGGGCCACTGGTCTATTGTGAAACCAAATTATTAATATTGCCCTACTGGCCGTTATTTGTACTTTCTTGCAACAATACTCGGTTGACAAGATGCCTGACCAGTAAGGAACAGGTATTCTAAAAAAAAAAAAAAAAAAAAGTTTATTTTAGGTAATTTTAAGCAAATTGTTCTGGGATACAGTGAGTTTTACGACGTTTCTATGGCATATGCTTAGTAATGCAGCTCCTCGACGTCTTTTTTTTAGTTTATCTATTCTTTCTAAAAGCGTTATATCGTCCCTACCATGTCAAACTATCGAATATGCAAATCGGAGCAAACTAGAGAACTAACATATCCTATCCATTGACGAAGTAATATATTGAAAAATGGTCTTATTCCATAATTTATTTATGGCATTAAAGGGTTTTCCAAAGGGAGCTCCAACAATTTACGACAAGCCGTATCGTCCACAATCTAAGGCCAAAGTCATCTGAAAAACGAGTTGTTGCATACTCGATAGTTTGACATGGTAGGGACGATATAACGTTGGTTTTGTGAATTACAAATTATTAATGGACTGATATGATATCCTTAGTTAAATATTTAACCGAGCAATATATCTGCATTAACTCTCAATAAGATAACTTTTCTTCTCCTTTTCTTTTTTAATTACTCCTTTTGGGCCGTAATGAGATGGATGGCTGGCATGAGAAGTACTTGGGGTCCCAACCCTCCGTCAAAGTTTCCCCCTCCCCGTCTAGACTGCTGACTCGACCCTTCTCGAGTTGCTATCGCCATTAAGGGCGCTCCACTTAATTATTTGCCTAATGAAAAGGAGGATGCCATGTTGGAGTGGATTCGTCCGGAACAGCTAACAGAGATATGGAATTCAAACTGCTCGGATTTGCTTAAAGCGGAAGTTAGCAGAGAGTTAAAACTTCAATGGAAAGTGATTTGAATCTGAATATG
This sequence comes from Gonocerus acuteangulatus, assembly GCA_946811695.1. Taxonomy (NCBI): domain Eukaryota; kingdom Metazoa; phylum Arthropoda; class Insecta; order Hemiptera; family Coreidae; genus Gonocerus; species Gonocerus acuteangulatus. The sequence continues at coordinate 45,148,529 of OX328131.1, forward strand.
GACTTAACTCGTTTACTTCCCCTTTCTCTATCTTCAGGCTTTATTCCCGTTTAACCTTATTGTTATGGCAATTTTATTAAGGTGGGACTATTAAGAATATTGGGAAGAATATATTTTTACACGGTGGAAAGATTTTAAGGAAATAACATTTCAGACAATTGCATAGATGATTCTAATGGGATTGATATTGAAACTGGACAGAAAAAACTTTCGCAGTCTAATCGAGATCCGAACGTTCTGTCGAAACGAGATAGATCAACCAAAATAACAGATATTATAGCTTAGCACAGGGAAAATCTGCCAAGAATAATGACTGTTTGAAGCGGTTGCATGAAATCAAGTCCCTTGAAACCCTATACCAGAAAACTGAATATCAGTACTGAAAGAAGTTTCGCAGGCCTAAACATGCGCTCGGAAGCCTATTTACTGAATTTGGCTTAACCTGAGGAGAGGATACTACAGTTCAGGACCGAAAGAAGGTTACCAGACTCATCAAATGCGATTTTCTTGACGTAACCAACTCCAATGGATGTATTACCACAAATATATCAACCTATCATTGTTCTCTATATGTTTTGTCGCCTATATTGCGAAAACATTAATAAATAAATAAATGCGATTGGAAAGCAGTACATAGAAATTGGATCTAACAGAACAGTGGATATAGCAGCGGAAGATCTCAAGACGAGCGGTAGATTCAAACATCGCTTGGCTCCTGGTGCGAGTTTCGAAATCATAGGTCCGGATCTGACGAATCTTTATTATTATATTTTAACGCCCGTTTATTATTAACTACTAATTTTAGGACGGATTATCTAAAGGTTATCACCCTTTTCTAGACAGGATAGGGCTGATGCCTTTTCTTTCTTCTAAAAAAAAGCCACCACCCCTAGTGGGAATCGAACCTTCGACCCTTCAGCACGGTGTGTTAAGTAAGTGCTCACGGCCACCGGGCCACCTTAAATGGCGAATCTATGGCGCTAACGTTTCATTGGATCATCCGGAAGGCAAGATACAACTTAGAACGAGAAGATTACTGGAAACTCATTATTCGCCTAAATATTTGCGCGATATCCGTCTTCTGTTATCAACAATGGATATATGTTTCGTCTTTCAGGGGTTTCTTTCACAATATCAATATACAGGGTGTCCCACATTGAGATGCCATAACTTTAAGGGTTTATTCTGCACCTCATTTATAGTTCAGGGACGCAGAAATGAGCGTCCTATCTCAACAAAAAAACTTTTGTCTATTTTCAAAACTTTTGGGTTTTATTATGAAGAACGGCGTTTTCCGGATTTCTGGTTTATGTATCGTAAATGACGACCACATTTCTAGAATCTACATTAAATTTCCAATAAGAAAAACCAGTTATTGAAATGTTGTCATGTAAATTAGGAGCTACACTAAGAGCCAAATAGATGTTAACTATTGTTATTAGGGTTTTCTTAACTCATGCAATATTTTCTTAATCAGCTATTTGTAGACTTAGCGGTTTGCCTCCACTTCAAAAGTTGGCTTATTTAATAAGCTTTAGAATGGTACCCTGTTGTTTTAAGAACAAAAATTATTTAAGTCTATTTTTTTCTGATTTCGAAGTCAAAACCAATACATTTGCTTTAGTGTAAAGAAGCCATTACGAACACATTATTTAATTTCACGCGAATATGGTGATGTCCCATCCTTTCCACACTCGGTACACACACTTTTTGCTCTGATTAAGAATTTGGGGATACCTTGGAAAGAGTGAAAGCTGACAGAAGAAAATTTTGGAAATAATCACAATTATTGTTAACATAACAATTACAGATATTACATTTTTATGCTTAGAGATCTTGTTTTATGAAATGTCTATTAGCGCGGTTCCTCCCTATCTCCATAGGGAGAACCCGCTTATGAGGTTGACCTCACGGCACGATCCGGACGTGCCGACCAGAAACTTTCTCGTTTCAGACCCCATAGATCACGAAAATATAGGTGGTCCAAATTTGTATATATATATATATATATATATATATATATATATATATATATATATTTATATATATATTTATATATATGCTTGTCTGTTCGCGCTCCTGACGGCTCAAAAATGGTCCGATTTTGATGAAATTTGGTACAAAAATCTGTCTTCTAATTTGAAAGGTCAAGTTCGTTAGCCAGCAGAGTCCGCCCAAAGGAAGATGGCGTTTAGGGCGAAATTCGCGCAAAAAAAAAATCGTAACGCTTACGTTTTTGAGTTCATATGCTTGCAGGTACTTCTTTTATTGGTTTCTTTACATAGGAAAACGAATGAAACCATTTTTAAGGCGATATCTGTAACCGTTTTTGAGAAAAGTGGAATCAATGTTTTCGCATGTCATTATTTTATTGTGGGTACTTAAAATCGCGGGATTCAATTGAAATTTTTCTACATCTTGGAAATTAATCCCAACTGAGATGTTTAAATTTTGGTTATATTTGGAGTTAAGGAAGTATGCGAGAAAAAAAAAATTATTAATAGACATGAAAAGTTTTCGGATCTTCATACATTTTTCGTAAATATCTCGATAAAGGTTCGGAAATCGTGGTAAGTGGAAAGCAACCATTCGAATGCTTACTAAATGTTCTACAAAAAATGTTCTAAAGCATTATTCGATGGGACAACGTCAATCAGAGATATAAGCGCTTAAAACTTAAAAAGTGTTTGTTTTGAAAGGGTTTTGCTATTTGTTTATCTCGCTTTTTAATTGGTTGTTTTTTGTTTTAAATTGCATTTATCAGTAAAATTAGTATTGTAGTAAAATAAGCTAAGAAACGGTGAAGGCTATAGGTAATACATTTGGAATAGCTGTGGAAATCGAGATGGCTGTGGCTAACCATGATGGCGTATGCATAGGTTTGTTTTCAATTCTCCTATCTATATAACCTTCCTCCTGCTACAACTGAAGTTATCATTATTTCTTATTTTATAGAATGATTTAACCCACAAGAGAATGAACTTTTATTTGCCATGAAGCACATATTTACAGTTGATTATTACAGTGAAACGAATTTGCTAGTAAAACAAGGAACTTAAAATGACAACGAATTTTCGGTTGTTTGGAATAGAGCCTGCTGAGCAGTATTCGTAGAGTGAGTACGTTTTTAGTACATAATTGTATTGACTTATTCAGCCTTCCTCAAGAATGAGGATTAAGAATTATCCGCTTCTGTGTAAGTTGGCTACTCTCAGTTTCCTGTTATTTGTGATGCCTAATCTACTCCACTTCTTCGAGATATACGGAACCGCGCTAAGATGACGCAGTTCCTGCGAGTCGTACTTTTTTTAAATTCTATTCTATTTAATAAAACTGAATTGAACAGAGGAAAAGCTTTTTTTTTCTTTTTTTTACTTAAAAAATTTTGTATGAAGTTTTCAACTTCTCATATCATTATATTTTGAGAGGTCTAGTTTGCGTAGGTTCGAAGCGCTGTTGCGCACTGAAATCTGTTATTTTCCAGTGTCTTCCCGGTACAGACTACGTTCGACGTTCCGGTTACGGAGTAGCCTAATATACGTTTTAAATGCTTGTTGAAGTCGAATTTAACAGAACTCATATTCATTAGAAAGTAGCTTTTTGTGAAGAAAGTCTAGTAGTAAACTTGTTTAACATTTTTAAATCAAACCAAGTATAACGGCGTACGGCGTTTTACGAGGGGTACTTCTACCCCCTCCCCGTATTTACTATCGTAAGAATTCTAGAATTCGTTTTTACCACATAAACATTCTTAATTTAATGGAAAACAGTCCTAATGTACTGGCTACAATATCGTATAGACTGTTTGTGTTTTGGAAGCAGGCCAAACCTACACCTAAACCTATGCTTTTAAAGAAAATAAAAATCTCATAATAAACATTGACAGTTCTTGTGACTGGCAATATGCCAAGAAGATAAAAAGTCCGATTCGCAGGAACTGCGTCATCTTAGCGCGGTTCCGTTCTTATCTCTAGTGTTTATGAAGGCATAGAATAGAAACAGATATTACTTTGTTTAGATCAATAGCGAAACACCTATCCGAATGAAATCTCAAACAAACCAGTCTTGAAAGGTCTTGATTTACAATCTTACCTGTACGGGTCAGCTATCCCATAAGTCGGGCAGAAAGGCCTCCGCTCAGAGGCATTTGGAAAGCTACATTTTTAACAATAAATTGATCTTCTTATTTTACTTAATCTGTTTTATGTCAAATACATTATCTGACTATAAGCAATTTAAAAATAACAAGGAATAAAATAGACAAAAAGAACAGTTCGAATAAGCGAAATCAATTAATTTAAAGTTTTAAGCACTTTCTCCGATTGACATCGCCTAATCAAAACTTTCATCAGAACCATTTTTGTAGAGCATTTAGTGAGCTTTCTAATGGTCATCTTCCGTTCCCCAAGATTCTCAACCTTTTTCGAGATATTAAGGAAAGTATACAAAGTTACCAAAACTTTTTATGTCTGTTAATAAAATATTTTTTTCTCGAAAACGGTTAAAGCTATTTCGGCGGATTCTGCTGGTTAAGGAACTTCACCTTTTAAATTGGACGACGGATTTTTGTACCAAATTTCATCACAATCGGACCATTAGGGAAGCCAGAAATGAGCGAACAGACAAATATATATATAAATATATACATATTTGAACCACCGTTATTTTCGGTCTCTAGGGGTTCTGAAATGCGAAATTTTCTAGTCGGCACTTCCGGATTGTTTCATTGTATCAACCTTATAAGCGGGGTTCCTCCCTATGGGGGAGGGAGGAACCCCGCTAAAACGTAGCAAACCCTAACGTATGCACCAATGAAATGAAATTACCAAATTATTGGAAGGGAATCTGATATGCATCATTGTATATCCTATGGTTGAAAAATGTTTCAATGTAGAAATGAAAATTATTCGACATCATCGGAATTAATTCCGATCATATTCTAAGGATTAAATTTTGTTAATGTGCTCTACTCAGGGGTTTGATATGGCTTTTAGTCCTGTAAGAAAGTTCTAAAAAGGCCGTTTTCAGGAAAAAATTATACAAGTTTTTTGCAAAGGTTCTTTATGTTTTTTGGGGGAGCTGAATCCGAATTTTTAGTTTGCCCCCTGATCTGAGTGAGGCTATGGTCAAAAATAAAAATAGAAAATTTCGGACTTCAAAATACTCATAATAAATTTAAGAAGTTACATGTAAAACTAGTCGTCCATAGCAAGGTAATCTGTTGAACAGGCACTTCAATGTGGTTTGGTAATTCATTACTAGTGACCTATGTATGGTAGACATCAGATGAATAACGAGTATTCAGCTCAAAAGTTGTTATATGGGCGCTGCCGAATTTATTAATGCGATTTTTTCTCAGGAGAGCGAAAAATGGCGTTTTAGCGCGGTTCCTCCCTCCCCCATAGGGAGGAACCCCGCTTATATGGCTGATACAATGAAACAATCCGGAAGTGCCGACTAGAAAATTTCGCGTTTCAGAACCCCTAGAGACCTTAAATAACGGTGGTTCAAATTTATATATATATATATATATATATATATATATATATATATATATATATATATATATATATTTGTCTGTTCGCTCATTTCTGGCTTCCCTAATGGTCCGATTGTGATGAAATTTGGTACAAAAATCTGTCGTCCAATTTAAAAGGTCAAGTTCGTTAACCAGCAGAATCCGCCCACTGGAAGATGGCGTTTGGGGCGAAATTCGCGCAAAAAAAATCGTAACGCTTACGTTTTTGAGTTCATAAGCTTGTAAGTACTCGTTTTATAGGCTTCTTGGGCTAGGAAAACGAATGAAACCATTTTCAAGGCGATAGATTTAACCGTTTTTGAGAAAATTGGAAAAATAGTTTTTGAATACCGTTGGTTTGGGTACTTAGAATCATGGGATTCAGTTGAAACATTTTCTGCATGTTCTACTTTCATTAAAACTAATATGTTGAAATTTGTGTTACGTTTGGAGTTAAGGAAGGGTTAGAATAAAATATTTTATTAACAGACATAAAAAGTTTTGGTAACTTTGTATACTTTCCTTAATATCTCGAAAAAGTTGAGCATCTTGGTAAACGAAAGAATACCATTAGAAAGCTTATTAAATGTTCTACAAAAAAGGTTCTAATGAAAGTTTTGATTAGACGATGTCATTCGGAAAAACTTTAAAGTAATTGATTTCGCTTATTCGAACTGTTCTTTTTGTCTGTTTTTATTCCTTGTTATTTTTTAACTGCTTATAGTTGGATAATGTATTTGATAATAAATCAGGTTAAGAAAAATAAGAAAAACAATTTAATCTTAAAGATATGGATTTCCAAGATATAGCTTTTCAAATGCCTAGAGGGGTCCTTCCTAGGGCAGGGACCCATGCAGGTAAGAACGTAAATAAGACCTTTCTTGAAAGTAAAGATGGAACTGTCAACTTTGGTCCTCCTCTGCCTCCGGCATTTCATTGCTGACGAAGGCTACTAATGAGTAACCAAAACGTCCTAAATATAGATTTTTTAACAAAAATCGTATTGAGGTTTCTTTAGCTGAATCCCAACCATTCCATCTTTACTTATCACCTCGACGGCTAACTATCTAATCTTCATGCTTTCTAGAAATGTGGACCCAAAATAATAACAGCTTCTATTTTAATCATATTAAATGAGTCTTTAGATAAGAACGGAACCGCGCTAAGATGATGTAGTTCCTGCGAGTCGGATTTTTTTATTTACAGAATGCTGTAGCATACTTCTAACGCTGGCAAGACTAAAGTGGTTCATACAGTGGCTCAACTCAGACTGGGCTCTTATTGATCATTGGTAAATGATTAAAAGTGAGGTGTGGTATACATAAGATGAATTATGAGTTCCAAGCTCAGAAAGTTGTTACGTGGCCGCAACCGAACTTATAAATGTGACTTTTCAACTTTTTCTCCGGAGAGCGAAAAATAACGTTTTAATAGTAGTACGCGCCAATTGTAATGGTCGAAACTTCAAAGTTGAATAAAGCATTTTGTAGAACAGTTTGTCTTCTTTAGTTTTGTAAAGAATGATTTTGTTGACAAAATGCATAGTTTCCGAGATATAAGCAAAATAGTCCGACTAAGTTTGCAGCGGGCAAACTTAAAATTCGAATTCAGCACCCCAAAAAACAAAGAACCGTTGCAAAAAAAAAAAAAAAAAAACTTTTTATTTTTTTGTTCCCGGAAAAGCCTTTCCTTGGTGGAGTATTTATCGTGACGGCATTAATGATGAAGCTGTGTCCTGAAAACTCTGCGCTTAAATATAAAGTATTTTAGAATAATTGAGGTTACTTTTTCTGTACTTGAAATCTCAATGGATGTTATTTTTCGACTGCAGATGAGGCACACATTTCCTCGTTATCTTTTGTTGATGTCAAATATAAATTAAAGATAAATATCTCGTGACATGAACAATCTTGTCCCCGAATGATAAAATTGATAAATTTCTGTCACCTTCTACACATAACAAACATTTATAGTGTCTATGATTTTTTCGGTATTTGCCGAGGTATCTACAGGTTCCCACCCTTTCTGATTTATTGATTCATTCAGTATGCCCGTCTCTGGAATAAATCAATCTTCAACGAGGATTCGAACTCACATTGCATACTGGATAGATAAATGTGTTTTTTTTTATTTCTGAGCGATCTACTTCTCTCTTGGTTTTACTTTTTTTAAGGGTTAATTGATAAAGGCATTAAATTGAATATTAAATTGCCTTTTCCCACTAAGTTAAAGCTAATGTATATTCTTTGGAGCTATATAAATGAACTTGTGGACAAAAAAAAAACTTCAGACAAAGGTGACAATCATTACTTGCCCAAAGGGCGGCCCTTTCTGGTGGAAGGGTTTCCCGAACTATATCCCAGAAACCATTAATTACCCCAGAAAGGCTAAGGGCCTCTCTTGCCCTTCCAGGGATTTTTTCCTCTCAATGTTGCCAACCAACAGAGATTAATTTTGTATTTCCTTTGAACGGGCTCTTTATCGTTTTTTCCTTTCTTATTTTACATCTTCGGTTTTAGCCGTTCTTCTGCCACTGCCGGGGGAATAGAAAAAAAAAAAGTAAATATACAAAATGTCTGAAAGAGCGAGTGCTCCAAACCCTTACCGTAATCCCTTCATTAAGAAGATTTGTTTTATTTAACTTTCTGAATAATAAGATCCATTTATCCAACGCAACCAAATATTCTAATTATTCTAAGAATGATATAAGTAGCAATGGAAGAAAAATGGAATACTAAATTTTCCCCCTCACTTTGACACAATTCTTTTAGACATCAGTTAGATTTTGGATTTAACAATTTCAATGGAACAGACATACGTTTTAGACTACTAACCAGACTGATTGATCCGGATGAACCTGTCACCCACACTCTTCAGGTATACCTGAGAAGCAGGCCACTCACTTTTAGGTACACCTGATCGGATCGCACAAGGTAGTATTACCCCTGAACTTCGAAAAACAAAAACAAAAAAACATAAAGGCGGAAGGTCAGTCATTAAAAAGATGACATGATCCTTCCATAACTTTCGAATAAACCATTTTTAAAGAGTTTTCCTTTGCTTTCCAATGGCTAATACTTTTGACAGTTTCATTAAGTAAAAATAAAAAACACCAGGTGGACCGATTCTGGTGGTTTACGAACTCGTTCAAGCGTCCCCTAAGAGAACGCTATATACCAAGTTTCGTAGCGAAAAAACGAAAACTCTTGCGGGTATCGTGTTAACAGACATAAAATAAAATTACAACTGCTTGGATAGAAACATGATTAGGGGTGGAATGAGATATGCAGAGATAAAAAGTGGTGGAAGAGTCGGGATTTAATGTTTCGTTGCTTGGTACCATGGCGGACAAAGATGGTTAAGGATTTTCCTACGGAGGTGACACGGGTAATAACCATTAACCCATTGGATGAGTATATTTATGTTGGAGTCTTGTGTTTAATTAGATGTGGAGGCTGTTATTTATTGAGTTTTTTTTACTGCTGTATTTATTCGTATTTTCATGTTCGGCAAGTAATGTTAAAAGATTTATTTATTGTGTCCCGCTTCAATGGCGATAATACAGAGAACAGTATCCTCTGAACTGAGTTATTTTAGGAAATCAGCATGTTTATTGGTGTTGGAAGTGTGTGGTTATGTAATGGTTTAGACTTAGGGTTCGCCTATAAATAGTGCTTAGTATCATTGGAAATATAATATCTTATACAGGGACGCCACATGGGGGGGGGGACAACCGGGTACAGTTGTCCCGGGCCCGGGCACCGTGGGGACCCGGGCCGATCCTCGCTAATTGGGAAAAATGTATCGAAAGTGACGTTTGCCGCCCGATTGTCGGCTTTTATTCCCATTTTGCTGAAAACTGAAGATGAAAATAATTTTAAAATGCCCAAAGTCCTATAGCAAAGTACTAGAATTTTCATTCTGGCTGTGAGAAGTGGGGCCCGTGATCTGGTCCCGGGCCCGGCTCTGAGATGTGGCGGCCCTGATCTTATAAGCCAACATTGCAGACATTCATCATATAAGGTTGTAGAGTCCTGTATTGTTGAGGTAGGTCAGTTTAGTGTTGATGTACTTGCTATCATTGCCTAGGAGTTCATGCATACCATACGGGATGTTGTAATTGCCTCTTCTCTGGCAGTCAGTCAGTAAATGTTTAATCGTAAGTTCTTTGTTACGTATGTTACCATATTGGTTTGTGGCGTCTTGTCATAAGAAATTCGTGGGTGAGTCGTGTATGTCCGATCCGTAAACGAGCGAGAACAACTTCTTCTCGTTTATTGTCGCAAAGACTGGATGGCCATTCCTCAACTCTATTTTTTATGATCCGAAGTTTATTGTCAGTTAGTTGTGTCCATAAGTATTGCCAATGACGTTTGTCGCCGCTTTCGCCGTTGTTAAGTCTCTGGCAGTAATTTGTTGTACGTCGTAAGTCATAAGTCTGACAGATTTTTTTGCGTGATAATCGGCAATTGAACTTTTTCCGAGCTCTTCATGTCGAGGTAGCCAGTACATTATTGGGTTTCTGTTTAGGGTTTGTGTCTTATTCAAAATTTCTATCAGTAGTGGATGGGTTGTATATCTGTCTGTAAGTGCTTTCAGTGCGCTTAAAGAGTCAGTAAATGGTAAAATGTTTTTTGCTAAAAGATTTAAAAATTAAATTTCTGATATCTTATACTATCCTGTGTATTATTACGTAAATTTAATTATCTTAGGTTTCTTTATATCTATATTAATATAATTTTAAGAGCTCTTTAATTATTTAAAAGGAATATGTTTGATGTTCACCCTTGCTGGGTTTTTTCTTGGATGAAAAAGGAATATATAGGAGGTCATAGCCGATGGCCCCTCTTCATATTTGCTAGCAGAATCATAAAGTCAGATGTCGTAAAGCTATGTACTCCAAATTTCCCAGTTCTAAAAGAAAGAGGAAAGGTTCCAGCAAAAAAATCTCTTTGAAGATGAAAATATCCAGTTTCAGGGCTACCTTTCTGAGTGGAGAGTTTTTTACTTTTTTGGAAGAGTAATTTTTTCCTACCGCAATGGATTTTTTTTTTTTTTTTTTTTTTTTACTGTAATTCGTATTTTACTTCTACCATCTTTTAAAAGGGAAAAATATATTATTTGGTTATTTCGGAATATAAAATATTCTTTGATCTTCTCAAGAAATGATTTTTTTTTTTTCTTCTGATTTATAAGAATTTATTCCAAAACATCCAAATATAATTATCAATCTAAGCATAATAAGTTTTTTCGATGGGTTTTCCAATTAATATTATTATTAATGATTTAAAATATTTACTGTACACATATTTATTTTACACTTTTAATGTGTTATTGGGCCGGGTGAATAAAAACGAGTAGGACGAGTATTTACTAACAAGTAAAGTGTGACAAGTATTGATAAGGCAAGTAAACTGATGTGAATAAAGTGAAGAGTATACTCGTGACCGTTTACTACCGTATACTTCCCAGATCGAGAGAATACTTGCAAGTATTTACTCGCGAGTCAGCCGAGTTCACTACAAACGCAAGTAATTACTTGTAGCGGCCCATGGCAACTCATCTTTCCTGGATTATCTAGCCGTTGCATCCTCTTGGCAACAAGACTCACATCCTTTATTTTCTTGGTAGTCAGCTGTTGTACCTGGCTGTGTTTGTCATTTTGCTCTTCAGTCGTCAGTGACAGTCATCAGTGTAGCATTGCTCTTCAGCATAATTGTGTCGTGTCGTGTCATTGTTGCCTACTTGTCATCAGTTGTCATTGACGCCTTCTTTATTTGCAGCTATGAATGAAAGCGGTACGATTGCTGTTTCTGAGAGTAGGGTAATTTTTGTAGAATTATTAAAAAATTACAGCATTGTTTTAAATAAATCAATGTTGCCAAAAATATCATCCGAAAAAGAAAAGGCTTGGGCCTGTTTAGCCGATCAATATTCAAAAAATTCTGGGAAACAAACTAGTGTTTCGCAAATGAAAAAACTGTTAATAATATGAAAACGGCAGTGAAGAAAAAGACTGATGTCAACGCAACTGGAAACAAACCAATAAAATTGATGTCATGGGAGTCCGATTTCCTAAAAATTGTGGAGTCAAACGAGAATCCAGTTTATTCTAAAATACTTGGGACATCAAGCGTTGGACTGGGAGCAAGTGTCAGTTCGCCGTCACCTGATCATAATGAGGCTGAAGATGAGACAGAGAACATGAATGCTGTACACCAGGCGGAGGCTGAAAGTATGGTTTACCGTACCAAGTTAAAAATAAACAAGAAATTAAAACTCTCAGCTGAACACAGAGGAGACCGCTAAGTTAACAATTGGTGAGCTGCAGCGTTTATTATTGCTAGAACAAATCAAGTTGACAAGGATTCAGGCTCAACGTGAACAATTGTTGGTACAAGAGTTGAACCAAAGAGCACAACAACACAAACAAATGGAGGTTGATAACCCAGAAGACAATGTTGTGGCTGCAGAAGAAGATGTGTTGACTGAATTTTTGTATTTGAAATAAATCGTATCCTATTTTCTTTGCTCCTATTTTCCTAAAAAAAAAAAAAAAAAAAAAAAAAAACACACACACACACACACACACACATATATATATATATATATACAAATATACAAAAATGTTTAGTTATGATGTACGATGTGTCAGCGCGTACGTGACGTACGTACGAAACCACGCAGCTTGGTTACGTTGGTACGTGGCGTGTGAGCGCGTACGTGCGTTAATCACGTAGGTGCTCACATACGCACATGTGACGTAAATCATTGTTAAACTTTTTTTTTTATTTCCTTTATTTTTTATTATTATTATTTTTTTAATATTATTTTTTATTAATATTATTTTTTTTAGTATGTATTATTTTTTATTAATATTATTTTTTACAAAAACATAGGAAAATGATATTTAAGTAAAGGATATAGGATAAAATTTATTTCAACAAATAAAACACTTATTTACATAAGATAGATGCTCAATTTAATATTGTTTACTAAAGATGAATACTAATTTGTGTTCGTTTTTGCTGTCCACGGCGCCTAATTTGAATTTCAGTCCGATCACAATTATTTACAAGTGTATTTTCCTCAGCGTCATCAATAGCATTTTCGATTCCGTCTTCTAGCTCCCACGCATCATTCAAATGTTTTGCAATGTTGTGAAGCACTGCACAACTTATTACTAATTTGGGAACATTTTTTAACGCTATTCTCACTTGGCTCGACAATATGGGAAAACGACGTTTCAGCTGGCCAAAGACTCTTTCAATTATTACTCTTTCCTGAGCATGGATTATATTGAACTTCCGCTCTCGAGCATTTGTTGGTTCTTCAAAAGGAGTAAGTAGCCAAGGAGAAATCCCATATCCGCTATCTCCGAGGAGGCAAACGTCACCATCATATCTGCGCACTACGTCCTGAATACCACTCATTCGCCAAATCCTACTGTCATGTACACTCCCTGGCCATTCAGCATCAACACTTGTAATTTTTTCATTAGCGTCACAAGTCATCTGAACGTTTATTGTTGTTTTGCCTTTTCTATTGATATATTCGTCACCGAATTCGGAAGGTTTCATATGCACGTGAGTGCAATCTACAGCACCGATGGAAGTTGGAATTCGGAATTTTGTAGCCCAATCATTCTTGGCCTGATCCATATCCTCTATAGTACATGGAAATTTAATCCAATCTTCTGATTTGGTTACTATCTGGTCTAATACATACGAAAATATTTTGCTGACAGTACTTCTATCCACCCCGATATCGTTAGCAACACCACTTTGATATCCTGGATCACTCACATACCTGAGAAAAAGTTCCATTTTTTTCCGTGCCGTTAACCCTCCACCTCGAGCATCGGTGTTTTCATCGAGAAAGTAGGTTGTTATAAAATCTACATTTTCACTCTCGAACCTTAATAGTCTCTTTGATACATCAGGACTTATATCTCACCGGTCTCTGCTATCTCTCATCCCGATAGCAAGTACGGACTGGCAAGTCTGGGGTCAGGTAGACTTGCAAATCTACAAGTATTTACTCTCGCTTATTCACACCGATTCAGGGGGTTTACTTAGTATATACTTGCCGTACAATTATTTACTAGCAAGTAATAGTAAATACTTGTTTTATTCACATCAATTTAAGTTTTTACTTGTCTTTTGAGACTCCACGAGTATTTACTCGTCCTACTTGTTTTTATTCACCCGGCCCATTATCACAAAATATCGTTGAGTGTTGCGATCGCCAAGGCGGAGATTTAAGTCATAATTGTTAATAAAAAGAACTTTTTTTTTTTTTTATATTATTATAGAAATGTGTTTTTCATGCATCGTTAAACGTTTCGGCTTGATTTTTCATCTCTAGGGCTTCAAATCCGAAACGTTGGCAATAAAAAATCAATTTCCTCAAGAATAAGTGTAATTTTTTTCTGATGAGATCACAAAAAAATATGTAATTTGAATTTCGAGACATATTTTTTTAACATCCGCGATTTTCTTGCGTGTCATCATCAATCAGTTTTACATCAATGTGTACGATATGTGTGTGATATGTTATATACATATCAAATTCTTTTACTTTTTTTCTACGCGAATATGTTTGTTTTATAGGCGCCCAATGGGAAAATAACAAATATCATAGGAGTATAGCGACATTGCTGCTGAAGGTTCAAGGAAAACTATCTCTCATTAAAATATAAATGGGATTTGGAAGAAAATTAAATGCATTTCCCCACTGCAATATTTACGCCTGAATAGTCTTGTTATTCAAGAAATAAGACGAGATCATTGCCTCGGGATGAAAATATGTCATATGTATAACTAATGTACGGTTATCAATGTCCAGCTTGCAGGAACTGCGTCATCTTTGCGTGTTCCGTTGCAATATAACATAAATTGCTGCCGCTATAGATAAATTAATAATTTGGGTCCGGACTAACCGGATGGACCGATCTTGCTGGTTATGAGAATATTTTATTTTAATTCAAACCCAACTTCTGTGAACTTATCATTTGTTGTTAGCTGTTCAGGAATAAATAAGTAGTACTAGTCCAGTCAAGATTTGCTTCAGAATTTTTGTCCTAACATTGTCTTTGGTCCAAAACATTTTTATATTGAATTTATATATATATATATATATATATATATATATATATATATATATATATATATATATATGGGTCTTTTTGCGAGACGACACAACAGTTACTCATACTCCCTGATAAGCTTACTGATTAGCTTACAGTTTCATTGCTGGTTATCTATTGCTACTTGACTCATTATCTACGTTTATAATCCATATTAGATAATTGAAAGCAATATTTATTAATAAAAACGTTAATATGATCAAAATCAATTCTCTCAACTACGAAAAAAGTTATTAAGCATAAAGTTAACTGTTTTGCAGGTTATGAAGGCTAAAATAAAAAATAATATTTGTAAACTCATATTTTATTCCTTTTTTCTCTCACTCCATTTTTGAATATTTTACATTTATTTAGCATCATGGGCATACGTGCTATGCGCTTCCGCTCGCTGCGCTCGCTCAAGAGGATGTCAAAACTCTAGTCAATCCAACTCGCTAAAATTAATAGAATTTTATTAATTTTAGCGACTCTAGTCAAACCAACTCGCTAAAATTAATAAAAATCTATTAATTTTTGCGGGTAACGAACCAATTACTTTTTCTTAGTCAGGAACATGGCGAACTAATTGTAAAGACCCATTTTTCTCACTAACGTAGAGCTTTTTCACAATCAAACACTATTTCAGTGCTGAAGGTTACTTTACTCCCAGCAAGAACCAATACAATTGCTCATCGGAATTTCCCAATAGGAAGGGAAATTTTCTTCATTGTGTTTGTAGTTCAGTTTTACTTTCTCAGAATCCAATACACATCTTACAGAATAATGCTCTTTTAGAATATATATATATTCTAAAAGAGCATTATTCTGTAAGATGTGTATTGGATTCTGAGAAAGTAAAACTGAACTACAGACACAATGAAGAAAAGGTCTTGCAGACTGCTGTGATATATGTCGGTAAGGCACGCCATGTGTGGTTCTCAGACATTCCCTTCTTGTGGGTTTAGCTCGTTCAGGAAACCTTTTAACTGGAGATCTCTGCTGGAAGGATCGTTCGTTGGTCTTGGAATAGCCTTTTTAATCCTGAGACCGTTTCCTGACGAAGCTTTCTTTGGAGTACGATTGCTTTGACAAATAATAATAATAAAGCTTTATTTACAATATTTACATAGTATCATACATAAGTGTTTATAACATGTACAATAAACATGTTCTTGCTAATTTATATCAAATTATTTGATTTTTATAGTTTTGTAATTTTTTGGGAAAAATTTCAAAAAAACCCAGAACATTTTAAATACTAAGTTGAATTACATTACATTGTGCCTGTCAAGTAAAATGTGTTTAGTTCGTCTGTGTACGTATCTAGTTAGTGATTTTTTGTCGTAGTCACCTATGTTTGCTATGTGTGGATTAATGGAATGTGTTACTTGTCCAAAAAACTTGTCAGTAAGTTTGTATATGTAGTCTGTTATTGTAGCTATTTCTAGTTCTTCGTGCATGTGTGTGATCTTTGTGTATCTTGGATAATTGTTGATTATTCGGAGGCAGCAGTTTTGTATAATTTGTAGTTTGTAGTTGATGTGCAGCTCCATACTGGGCAGGCATAACAAAGGACTGGGCGGATCACACTCTTGTAGATAATCATTTTATTTTGCGGGTTTAGTTTTGAATTTCTATTAAAATAAGGATAAATTTTATAAAGTAGATTTTTAGCAGCTTCGGTTTTATTGTTTATGTGTTTTGTGAATGTTAGGCCTCTATCTAAAGTCACTCCTAAATACTTAATGTGCTCTGTCCATGAAATACTGTGGTTTACAAGATAGAGTTTGCTTGAGATAATTGGGCGTCTTTTTGTGAAGATTATGGCGTCTGTTTTAGCGAGGTTAATTTTAATTTTCCAGTTTTTGCAGAATTTGTTGATTTTCTTGTAGGTATTTTGTAGTCTGTTTGTTATGGTGTCTATCCTGAATGAGCTAGTGTATATGGCTGTGTCGTCGGCAAACAGAGAGAGATTTGTGTCTTTAGATTGAGGTATGTCGTTGATGTATATATTGAAGAGGGTGGGGCTAAGACAGGAACCTTGAGGAACGCCGGCAGGAATTGGTTGTTTATTAGAGGTATATGACTTTATTGAAACAAAGAAGGATCTATTGGAGATAAATGAGTGTATTGTGTGGATGAGATAGGATGGTGTGCCAATGTTTATGAGTTTGTAAATTAGTCCTAAGTGCCAAACTGTGTCAAATGCTTTCTCGATGTCTAGTAGTATTAAACCTGTGTGTTTCTTTTCGTTGAAGTGTTTTGTAATGTGGTCAGTTAGTCTGGCTAGTTGTGCTACTGTGGAGTGTTTTTCTCGGAATCCAAATTGTTCGTCAATCAAGTAACTTTGACAAAATTTGCTTTCTAACTCTAGTATTTTTAGGTTGTTTGCTTCATGAAGGTGGATAGATTCAATATAAACAATTGACAAACGAAACAAATTCAAAAGATCACAGCTATTGGTAAATTGGAAATTTGTATATATAAAATATATTAAAAGTTTGAGGTTTACATAGCGCAGGGATCCTATATAATTCCTTAGACTTGTGTACAATTTTTGGGTTTTCAGTTTTATAATTAATTGTTTATAAATTGATTCTTAACTTTACATTTTAAAAAAGTTTCCTATTTTAATTGCATTTCATAGTAAAACGAGTATTAGACTAAAACAAAATAAGAAAATGTGAAACATTGTTATAGTGTGTCCAACAGCAAACGTTGAGAAGGTGGGGGAAGTCGCCATGATACTGTCAGTTTCCTGTTGTGGCGCCTTAAATCTATTTTCTCTTCGGGATTTTGTTTTATATTTTTCACGATCGATCAAACGCCACCAATAACTGCTACTATTCCTCTACTGATAGCACTAGAGATATGAAGGGAACCGCGCTAAGATGACGCAGTTCCTGCGAGTCGGACTTTTTATAGCCACTGGAATACAATATATTTTATTTAAAGAAGGAATAAGAATATGTTCTGCGTTCCTGTCCAGTTAGTAACATCTGGTTGAAAAAAATAAATGTGATTTTTGCATGTACTGTTGGAGGAAGACCGACAAAAAATATATAAAACGAACCACGAAACAAAAAGCCACAAAAATAAAACAAGAGCAAAAAAATATTTGTGTTATTGCGATTTCCGGATTCATGTTGCGGATTGCCCCACTGTGAGGGTTGGGGAAGCGAAATAAAACAGATGTGAAAAAGGGCTCTTCAAAAATATCGGATCCTTTATAAATAATGTCCTGCCGGAGGGAGAGAGACTGGTAAAAATGTGTTTTTGTTGGAGGTAGAAGGACAATATCCCGGGATGGAGTAAACAATGTAATGTTTACAGACAGGATTTCAGATATCAATCTCATATTACTCTCTTATATATACTACTTTATGGCTCCTGAAATTTTCCTAATCATTTTCAGAGTATTCAATTTATAGAATTTCTATAAAATGAAAGTTGTAAGGTTTAACAAAACTTGATTTCAGTTATTGGCTCACCCTCAAGTTGCTTTTTTGCCTTTTAGGTTGGATATTAGGATCATTACTTCTACTTTTAGCGCGCTTCCTCCCTCCCTCCATAGGGAGGAACCCCGCTTGTAAGGTTGACGCATCACGGACGCAATCTGGACGTGCCGACTTGAAAATTTTTCCTTTCAGAACCCCTAGAGAACGAATTCGGTAATGGTGGTTCAAATTTGTAAGTTTGTATATACAGTAGAACTTGGATAATTGAAGCCCTAGGGACCGATCAAAAAGTTCGAATTATCCAAAATTCAAATTACAAAAGTTTTTGAAAATAAAGGTTAAAAAATCGAACTTAATATTTTCACATTTTTTAATTTAAAAAAACAATACATTTTATTTAAAGAAAAACAAACATTTCTTGAATTGATGATTGCGTACATAAGTAATAAAAAATTTATCAAAAAAGTAAAAATAAAAGTCTATTGTTTTGAAAAAAAAGTCATTTTCATGGGCAAGAATTTTTTCTTTATTTTTCAGGTAAGTTGGTAAAGTGGTAGGAGGAATTCCGAAGTCCTTTTTTCATTTTTTTTTTCATGTTTTCTACGTTGGAGTAATCCTCCAGCGTGGGAGTTTATTCAACTACGTAAGCCATCCTTTTTGGATACTACACGTATTTTGATTAGGCAAGTACATAAAATAATGAATTCTTTTACAATTAATATGAATAATGAAATTAAAGGACAATAATAAAAATAAAACGAAAACTAATAAAATAAAATAAAAATGTAAATAAACAAAAATATATACATATGTAAATAACATAGTACATATGTGGGCATTCAGATGAGTTGATTAAAATTGTTTAGGTCCAGTTGTTTAATAAATGCATCAAATTTCTTAAAACATGTAAGTAATAAGTCAGGTTTGTCAGTGGGCAAAGTTCCGTCCTGTAAGGTAATGTCCTTACAGACAAGATGTCCTTACAGACGGACCCAGGACAAAACTCATTAAGGAATGAGTTTTGTCCTGGGTCCGTCCAGTAATGTACAGTCATACAGGAGATGGTCGTAAGTCTGTTCAGTTATATTGTCGCATTTACATGTGTTAGTCGTTATAAGTTTAAATCTGTATAAATAACTTTTCGTCGGTCCATGTCCTGATATAAATTGAGTCATTTTAAAGTTGTTAAGTGTTAATTTTTGTCTGTTGAGTATTGTAGATATGAATTTGTGTAAATGTCTTCCTTTAGTTGTGTTCGTCCATCGTTCGTCCCATTTTCGCATTGATTCGTCTCTTAGTAGTGTTTTTGTAGTCTTTGATGTATAAGATATAGGCAATGTCTTGTCCTTCGAAGCTGATTTTGCGAGTAAGTCAACTGTCTCGTTCCCTAATAGTCCAGAATGTCCTTTAATCCAGGTTATTGTAACTGTCATATTTTTCTGTTTGCACATAATAAGTAGTGTTCTAATGTGTTCAGTCTGTTCGTTATGATTTTGGTTGTTGTATATGCGTGCTATATTTGTCTTGTTGTCAGTGTATATTATACATGTGTCTCCGTCGTGACTTATGGAATGTAGTTTTTCTACAGCTTTTATAATTGCAAAGTTTTCTGCCTGGTTGTTCGTACATAGTGGTGATAGTCTGTATTGTCCGCTGTCAATAGTTATGTCGTCTTTTAGTATTATGTATGCAGATCCAACACAGTCATTGCTTTTCCTTCCGTCCGTGTAAATGTGATAAGTCCATGTTAGTTCAACATCGTCAGTCGGTACAATGTTGTCTTTAGGGTGTAACCAGTTCGTGAACCGTATGTCTTGTTCTATGTCTTGTGGTGTGATATTCTGATAAGTAAAGTCTTCTGGAATTTCTTTCAATTTCAATAACCTATGTAGCCTTATCATTTCCTCAGCTTTGATGTGAATTGGCAATATGTTAGCTAAAACACATGATGCTTCATACGATAATGTACGATATCCCCTGGATATTTTAATCGCAGCTAATCTCTGTACTCTTTCTAGTTTTTTCACATTTCTTTTCACACTTAAAGCATGGCCCCATATTTCAATCCCGTACGTCAAAATGGGGACTATCGCCCCTTTGTAGATTGTGGCTAATGCGTCAGAATTAAGACCCCAAGTGACTCTGACAGCCATCGATAGTCCATTTATTATTGAAAATAGTCGTGTTTGTAAGTTAGTAATGTGATAGTTCCATTTCAACTTGTTGTCAATATAATATAAGAAAAATTAAGATATTTAAGAACAGTTTTGTCTTGAATAGCTTGTCCATTTAGAGTAATGTCTAATTTAGGTATATTTCTTCTTCTTGTAAATAGTGTGTATGTAGATTTCTCCAAGTTAAACGTAAGTTTGTTTCTGTTCGTCCATTGATTAATTGTGTCTAACGTTAAGTTCGCACGTTCTTCTATTTCAGTTAAGTTTGTCCCAACTACTGTAAGTAGAATGTGGTCAGCAAATGCCATAATCTCTGTCCCTTCAGGGGTTTCTGTTGTAAGTAAACTGTCTATAATTAGGTTCCATAGTAGTGGTGAACAAGCTGATCCTTGTGGAGTACCTCTGTCCCTTCAGGGGTTTCTTTTGTGAGTAAACTGTCCATAATTAGGTTCCATAGTAGTGGTGAACAAGCTGATCCTTGTGGAGTACCTCTGTCCCTTCAGGGGTTTCTGTTGTAAGTAAACTGTCCATAATTAGGTTCCATAGTAGTGGTGAACAAGCTGATCCTTGTGGAGTACCTCTGTTCTGTGATGTATGTACCGTCGTGTTTTGTAGTGTCATGTATGCATGTCTATTATGGAGATAGTCTGTTAGTAATCTGTAAATATTTTGGGGGCATTGATGTTTGTGTAGTGATTCGAATATCGATGGCCACCAAGCATGGTCAAATGCTCCTTTGATGTCCAACGAAATTACCACAATATGCTTCTTTTCTTGCAACTGCAATATTAATAAATTCACAATTTTATGAAGAGCATCTACAGTGCTTGTTTGAGGCGCGAACCCATATTGATTAGGATGCAATGGTGCATGCTTCATAAGGTGAAAAGAAAGTCTGGAGTTGATAATTTTTTCTAGAACTTTGCCTCCGACTGGAATGATACTTATAGGTCTGTAGTTCTGTCCATTATGTTTAGGTACTGGGATTACTTTAGAAATTTTCCATACGTCAGGGAAGATTCCACTATTGAAACACTTTTTATACAAGTTTATCATAAAAGATGGAAAAATATTAAAAAATTTTTTAAATATTTCAACTGTAATTAAATCAAATCCAGCTGCTTTGCGTGGATTTAAGTTATCAATTATGTTTTTTATCTCTATATCTGATAAAGTACTGTCGTCCTGAGTATTAGGTAGTTGATTACTGTTTCGTCTCATGGTGATGTGTATGTCAGTGTCGTTAGTAGGGTCGTCACTTATGAAGAAGTTGTTCATTAAATGTTGTAGAGTCTCCTCAGTGTCTGTCGTAAAGGTTCCGTCAATTTTCTGTATTGTACGTAGTTGTAAATCACTCTTTAATTTTCCAGTCGAGTATTTATTTGTCCATGTCCAAGGGTTAGTTTTGACTATGTTATTGCAGTACGTTTTCCATGAATTTAATTTTTCCCTCTTCAATGTTTTTGTGTAAGTAGATTTTAATTGTAAGTAAGCATTTTTCCGAGTTAGTCTTAAATTGGGATTATTTCTTGTACGTTGGAATTGTCGTCTTAATGTGTTAGTTTTGTGTCTTAGTTCGGTCAGTTCTTGAGTCCACCAAGGAGCCGATTTCATAGTCCTGTGCTTTTTGTGAGAAATAGGCTTACGGTTATATTGATTCCTCTTGAATCTAGAGAGTCAATCAAGTATGATTCTAGATTTGATAATGCATTAGTGGTAGGTACAAATTTTATTTTAATATAATCTTCCAATTTTTCCTGGAAAATATCTATCCCAGTTGGCATGTTTGGTAACATAAGCTTTTTCATTTGTAAGGAATTGCCTATTATCTGTTGATATTTGCAATGTGTAAGTTAATATGGAATGGTCTGAAAAATTCTCTTCATCGTGGTTTGTCCAGTCATGTATGTATTTGGTCATAGTTCCATTTGTTATTGTCAAGTCTATGTTGTTGTTACCATTAGTGGATGAGAAAGTAGGTTTTAAATCATTGTCATTTATTATAAATAGATTTTTAGACAGAATAAAGTTTTCTAATATACGACCTCTTTCATTCCTTATTCTATCAAACCAGAGAGGCGATCTACAGTTCGTATCAGCTGCGACTAGAATACCATGGTTAGGATATCTGTTCACTACCTTTTCGATTTTTATTAAATCCTCCTCAACATTTTTAGTAATATCAAAATACATATTTATTAAAATGAAATTTGTATTTATTATATTAAGTTTAATAACGCACATATCATCGTCTGATAAATCTGTTAAAAAAATAATATTAATATATTTATTAATTACTATGGTGCTAGCACGTGTTTTGTTTTTTCCAAATTCAAATACTCTATATCTATTTGAATAACCATATGTTTTATTATGTTTTATATATGGCTCTTGTAATAATAGAATGTCTACTTTCATTGTATCAATCATATGTTTTATATAGTTCATAGCCTTCCAAGAATGTCTGCTATTAAATTGTGCAATGTTTACATTAACACATGTTTGATTAACCATTTATATATAAATAGTTATGAACAGAGTTGGGCGTAATCATAATTATGATTACGATTACGATTATAATTATAGACTCACGAGATATAATTACAATTACGATTATAATCACAGACTCAGGGGATATGATTACGATTACGATTATAATCGTAATTACAGCTGTGATTACGATTACACTTGTAATCACACCTGAGGTTATAATTACAATCGTAATCACAACATTTTTCTGTAATTACAGCTGTAATCACAAATTTCTTCTGTAATTACAAATGTAATCACAGAAACAGCTGTGATTACATTTGTAATTACAACTAATTTTTCTGCAATTACAGCTGTAATCACATTTTTTTCTGTGATTACGGCTGTAATCACAGCTGTTTCTGTGATTACGAACGTAATCATAAATGTTTTCTGTAATTACGACTGTAATCACAAATTTTCTGTGATTACGAACGTAATCGGACCTTTTTTTCTGTATTTTCCGCACTAATAACAACTTTGCTCTTGTGAATATAATTTCAAGCATTCTTTTTTCCCCATTTTGATTGGAAATACTCACAATATTTCCTGTGATTAGAGTTCTGATTACACTTTTCCTCCGATTTCACCGATGTGATTTCGGGCCAATTGTCAACGCGTTGGAAACTAGCTTACCACCTTAAGTTGAGTACCTCTTCTGATTTGACAAAAATCCTTCTTGCAAGTTCCCTTTATTATTATTTTTCGTTCTTTTTTAATGTTTTTTTTAATTTTATTGTTTTATTTAATTTTTTCCTCTTTTATTCTCCTTCTTTTTTTTACGTTACTTTTTTTTATATTTATATATAATTATTTATTATTATAACTATATATATATATATATATATATATATATATATATATATATATTTGTTTTTCTTCTAAGATTAATTTATAAACACGAATGCTAATGCTAACAGATCCCTAAACAACACAGGATTGTTTAAAATCGACCACCTTAAGTTGAATACCTCTTCTGATTTGACAAAAATCCTTCTTGGAAGTTCAAAATTCCTCGTGTCATTTTGAAAATTTTTAATAGAATATGGTAATTCTTTGTTTTGAAATTTCGCGAACATTTAAACCCCCCTTAAAAAAATCACGATAATTTGAATCACCGGTATTTTCGTAACCTTTGTGGTCTCAAAAGAGGATATTTCTCATTTCCATGTGAACATTTGGTTTGCCTTATAAGGTTGACGCCATAAGCTTGTTTTCTCCCTTTTGAGAAAGGGAGAAAACAAGCTAATTTAGGCACTTCATTAGTTAACAATTTTTATCAAGTACCTAATATAAGAAAAAAACAAAACTTCATCTTAATTAATCTGCTATACTTCTTTTATTCTCCTAAAATTACAATCTAACAAATAGTTTTCTCATCTAATTATGATAAATGTTCTCCAGTTACCTTGTTTTTAATCAGGGTTAGGCTAAAATTTGGCTTAAAACTAATACCTCAGCGCAAATTTAGCAGTACTGAATAAACCCATTCATAAGAATTCGCGCTTAGCGACTGCAAGGCGCTAAGCGCATATTTATTTATAAAATATTTAAAAATCGTAGTAGTTAATAGCTAATTAGCTTTAGCTATAGTTACATTTTGTCAGCTTAAAGTTTACTTCCGGTTTACTCTGACCCTCTTTCAGCAGGCAAAAGTCAACTTCCGGCCAGCTCTGAGCAACTTCCAGAGACATTTTAACTCACTCCGTTTTCCCTTCCTCTTCACACTAAATAAGCCTCTCATGATCTCTTCATGAAGAATTACAGATCGATTTAGGCTTACGTTTGGATCATAAGTGTTTTCTAGATGGATCTGGACTACATTTTAGAACTTCCGGTTTCTCAATATGACTTCTGGGTCGCTATAGCCACCTCTGACAAATTCTGGTTCCATTTAAGAGACTTCCGGTTCACTTCCGAGTTACTTCTGATTTCTCAAAATGGTTTCTAGGTAAGAATATTCAGCCTTTGATCGTTTCCGGGTGGATCTGGGTGCTTATGGCCACTTCTGGTCAACTTACTTCCGGCTTCACAAATTGACTTCAGTGTATCCATATTCATTTTTGTGCGTTATTCTGAAGCACTTCCGGTTTATCATGAGAGCGCGGAAGGCTCTTAGGTACTTCCGGAAACGACCCAGGGATGAATATAGGGACCCAGAACTAACTGAGAGAGACAGAAAGTAAGCTGATGAGAACCGCTAGTACCTAAATGTGGCTCGGTTCCACCCGGTAACTTTAGAGTGAGTAAGTTTGAGAGACCGGAAGTAACCTAGAATAAGAAGGGGTGGACGATCTATGTCCGTGAGTGACCAGAACGATATACATGATCGGAAATTATCTAGATTGAAGCGGAAGTGGAAGAAGAGTGAGCTAGAATGCTCCTGGAAGAATGCTCAGAGCAGACCGGAAGTGAACATTGAGATGACAAATTTTGGCGCTGAGTTTATTCGGTAGCGCCCTCGTATCGGCGTTTCACGGTTGCTAATTTTTGCCTAACACTAGTTTTTATTTACAAACCTCATAATTAGGTGATAAAACTATGTGATACATTTAATTGTTGGAGAATGAAATTATAAGTGTAAGCTAGTTTCCAACGCGTTGACAATTGGCCCGAAATCACATCGGTGAAATCGGAGGAAAAGTGTAATCAGAACTCTAATCACAGGAAATATTGTGAGTATTTCCAATCAAAATGGGGAAAAAAGAATGCTTTAAATTATATTCACAAGAGCAAAGTTGTTATTAGTGCGGAAAACACAGAAAAAAAGGTCCGATTACGTTCGTAATCACAGAAAATTTGTGATTACAGTCGTAATTACAGAAAACATTTATGTTTACGTTCGTAATCACAGAAACAGCTGTGATTACAGCCGTAATCATAGAAAAAAATTTGATTACAGCTGTAATTGCAGAAAAATTAGTTGTAATTACAAATGTAATCACAGCTGTTTCTGTGATTACATTTGTAATTACAGAAGAAATTTGTGATTACAGCTGTAATTACAGAAAAATGTTGTGATTACGATTGTAATTATAACCTCAGGTGTGATTACAAGTGTAATCGTAATCACAGCTGTAATTACGATTATAATCGTAATCGTAATCATATCTCCTGAGTCTGTGATTATAATCGTAATTGTAATTATATCTCGTGAGTCAATAATCATAATCGTAATCGTAATCATAATTATGATTACGCCCAACTCTGGTTATGAAGAAGAAATTTGTTATCAAATAAAAGGAAGGTTATAGTGCATTTCCAGTTGAAAATTATTGAAATTATTTTAAATTTTGATAAGGAGTGAATGAAAATAAGAAAAACAAGCTGCAAAAGTATTACTATAAATAAAATTGAATTTAATTTAGTATGACTGTACCAATATTTGCATCTAATCATAATTGGTATTTTGTATTAATCTTGAAATTGCAGCTTTGTATGAAGGACATTCTGTTGAGATAGCAGAATGATTTACATCAACTCTGAGGTGTGGCTTACATCTGTTATTGAAATTTGAACAATTGATGCATTTATTAGCATTGGACTTACATGCTTTGAGATCGTGTTGTCCCCCGAAGTCCTTGGCAATTTCATATTTTTTTTCTTTATTCCTTTTTCAACTTGTTTAATCGCTGCTACGTTCTCTGACAACATGAAAGTTTTATAACTTCTAGGCTTCGAGATCTTAAATCAACAACTCACTGCACTGCACTGTACACCGGAAATTCAAGGCAAAAACAATACAAAAGATCTAGGCGCTGACTGACTTATTACTGAAAAAGAAATGAAGATGGGAGGGATGGTGGAAGGAAATTCTAGGATAAAACGACAGGATGGTGTATGTAACTACATACAACTCTTGGAAGGGAGGAAGCGCGACCCACCACTTTGCAGAACTCCTAGAGTCCAAGAACTACTAGACTATGAGACCGCCGCGGTTCTTCTCCCGGAACCCCTACATCCGTATCTTACTATCCTTCTTACCCGAGGGGAGAATATTATCACAAGATTTAAGATCGACCGCCTCTCGGTCCACTTCCCATTGGATGCACAGACTCGTATAAAATTCGAATTATCCAAAATTGTATTCGAATTAACCACGATTTTTTTACATTGTTTATGCCGTAAATTCTAGGGACCGAGAGAAATATTCGAATTAAAGACGATTTCCAATTATCGAAGTTCGAATTATCCATGTTCCACTGTATGTGTCTGTTTGCGCTGTATGTGTCTGTTTGTCCTCAAAAAATGGACCGGTTTGGATGAAATTTGCTACAAAAATCTTCCGTCCGATTTGAAGGGTCAAGTTCCTTAAACTGCAGAATCCGTCCACCATTCTGCAAAAACCACAAGTTCTCGTTTTATAGGCTTCTTGGCCTAGGAAGACAATGAAACCATTTAACCCTGCCCTAAAAAAAATCCTTACTAGAAACAAATCTTGCCGACTGCTGAATTTCACAAAAGATGTAAGATTTAATCAGCTTTCCAACGGTATATTCATAACTGAGACTATCTCTTACTTTCATAAATTAATTGGATTTGTAGAGTGAAAAACATCAAATAAGTAAAAGTGATATTATTTCTATTTTCGTCATATTAAAATAAATAAATGAAAATTGCTCTCGATGAAATTTATATTTAATCATTATGGCAAGTCTTACATAAAAGTTGAATAAAAAATCGAATAAGTTGTTTTTTTTTACTACCAGCAGTAAAATGAATTTGTCAGAAAGCCATGTGACTTAAAATAAAAAAAAAAAGTGTACTATTTGGTATTTGTATTGGAGCATTTTATATAACGAGCGAAAGTCGAGGTGATGTGATAAATATTTTCTGCGGCTAATAATAATTCCGGCTGCCAGTTTTCTCTGCATTGTAGCTTTTCAAGCGCTTATTTTTTCGATTTTCTTCGAGACGTCATTGAAGTAGAAATTTAATTTTTTTTCGTAAAATTGGTTTATCAACGTAAATTTCTGACAAAAATATCAAAAACGCGAAAACAATCGTTTTAACTTATTCAATGAAACGACATATAAGAAGATTTAGGAAGCGCTCTAACATGTGTTGCTCTATATTGTAACTTTTTCACTTTTTCCTGACAATATTGATGCATAATATATTTTATCGTTTTAATTCTCGAATGTTAAAGTTGTTTAATATAAATTTCCTGAAGTTAATTCTTTTTTTTTTTTATTTGCAAAACTTTTCATTTATGCTTTGTAATATCAAAATCCCAAAGGGAACATCGCCTACGTTGTAAGTATTCATGTACATATATATACATACATATATATATATATATATATATATATATATATATATATATATATATATATGCAGGGTGTCCCGTAAATGTCTAACATATTGTGGGAGGTGATAGAGGACCCTTAGGAGAACAAAAAATATTATGTGACGATTTTCCGAATTCTTACACATAAGGGAGAAAACGACGTTTTATTGTTTTTTTAAACAAACGTGGTTTTTAGAATAATAATCGCTGTAGCTCCATCCCAGGTGGTTCTACTAGAAAGGAAGATAAATCAATCGAAAGCTGAGTGAATTTACTATAAGACTAGTTGGAAGTAAACGTAAAAATGAATGAATTTAAGTATGTCTTTCTTATCAAAAGAAAGCTATTCTAAATTTCCTGACTTTTTCTTCATATTTCTTACCAGCGTTACTCTTCAATGGACAGGATCTGAGATTTCCGGGTTTCAGAAAAACTTCCTCATTTAACCAGCTTTCCATTCATGTATCACGACCCTGTGTTATTGAATTATGTGAACAATTTAGGAACAAAAGTTTAAAAAAAAATCATGGATCTGTGAAAATAAATTTTTTTTTCTCTTTAGTTTATTCAAAAAGCATAAAATATTTATTTTTATAAATATTTACTTAAATATTAAGTAAATGTTTACTTAAAACTATAAAAAAAATTATTTCCAAAAAAATCTTAAAACACTAAATAAATAAAATACACATTTATTTTGAATTTGTTAAATACAGTAACTAATACTGGGTCTAGGAGGTGGCCATTAATGAACCCCAACCATACATTAACTTGAAAAATTATTATTTTTACCTAGATCGCGCATTTGAACAAAATTTTAAAGGGCTATCTACATCTTATTTATTAGGGATGGGATATTTAATTACCACAGCAAACACACATAGACCCACGAGAATCCCAGCGTGGTTCACAAGCGTGGCCATCATATCAATTCGAGGTAAATCATTTGTTTTTAGCGCGGTTCCTCCCTCCCCCATAGGGAGGAACCCCGCTTATAAGGTTGATACAATGAAACAATCCGGAAGTGCCGACTAGAAAATTTCGCGTTTCAGAACCCCTAGAAACCGAAAATAACGGTGGTTCAAATTTGTATATATATATATATATATATATATATATATATATATATATATATATTTATTTACATTTATTATATATTTATTTACATTTATTCATTTGCATTTCAATTATTTTGTTCGTTTGTTTTAGCGCGGTTCCTCCCTGCCCCATAGGGAGGAACCCCGCTTATAGGGTTGATACAATGAAAATTTCCGGAAGTGCCGACTAGAAAATTTCGCGTTTCAGAACCCCTAGAGACCGAATATATATATATATATATATATATATATATATATATATATTTGTCTGTTCGCTCTCTAGATAGAAGACGAATGGTCCGATTTTGATTTAATTTGGTACAAAAATCCTTCGTCCAATTTGAAAGGTCAAGTTCGTTAACCAGCAAAATCCGCTTACTGGAAGATGGCGTTTGGGGCGAAATTCGCGCAAAAAAATCGTAACGCTTACGTTTTTGAGTTCATAAGCTTCTAAGTACTCGTTTTATATGATTCCTGGGCTAGGAAAACGAATGAAACCATTTTCAAGGCGATAGCTTTAACCGTTTTCGAAAAAATTGGAAAAATATTTTTTGAATACCGTTTTTGGTTTGGGTACTTAGAATCATGGGATTCAGTTGAAACATTTTCTGCATGTTCTACTTTCATTAAAACTAATATGTTGAAATTTTGGTTACGTTTGGAGTTAGGGAAGGGTGTGAATAAAATATTTTATTAACATACATAAAAAGTTTTAGTAACTTTGTTTACTTTCCTTAATATCTCGAAAAAGGTTGAGAATGTTGGTAAACGGAAGAATACCATTAGAAAGCTTATTAAATGCTCTAAAAAAAAGGTTCTAATGAAAGTTTTGATTAGGCGATGTCAATCGGAGAAATAAGAGCTTAAAACTTTAAAGTAATTGATTTCGCTTATTCGAACTGTTCTTTTTGTCTGTTTTTTATTCCTTGTTATTTTTTAATTGCTTATTGTTGGATAATGTATTTGAAAATAAAACAGGTTAAGAAAAATAAGAAAAACAATTTAATGTTAGAGACATGGATTTCCAAGATATATAGCTTTTCAACTGCCTAGCGTCCTTCCTAGGGAGGGTTCTTTGTCTTTGATTTTGGTACTTAGAATTATGGGATACAGTTGAAACATTTTCTGCATGTTGGAGTTTCATCAACACTAATATGTTGAAATTTTTGTTACGTTTAGAGTAAAGGAAGGGTTAGAATAAAATATTTTATTAACAGACAAAAAAAGTTTTGGTAACTTTGTATAATTTCGTTAGTATCTCGAAAACCGTTGACAATCTTGTGAAGCGGAAGATTACCATTCGGATGCTTACTAAATGCTCTACAAAAAAGGTTCTGAAGAAAGTTTTAATTAGGCGATGTCAATCGGAGAAAAAAGTGCTTAAAGCTTTAAATTAATTGATTTCGTTTATTCCAATGGTTCTTTTTGTCTGTTTTATTTCTTGTTATTTTTTAATTGCTTATAGTTGGATAATGTATTTGACAATAAAACTGGTTAAGTAAAATAACAAAAACAATTTATTGTTAGAAATATAGATTTCCAAGATTCCAAGACCTTGTCACTAGCGGGTCTGTTTCTAGTGTAGCGGACCCTTCCAGGTAAGATTGTAAATCATGACCTTTCAAGACTTTACAACTCACAGGAATGGCGTTAGTGACCTTAAGGGTTGACACGCCATTATAATAATTAATTTAAAAAAAAAGACTGGTGGAACCAAAATAATAACTGCTTCTATTTTAATCTTTCCAAATTAGACTAGGGATATGAACGGAACCGCGCTAAGATGATGCAGTCCTGCGAGACGGACCTTTTTGTCTCTATCACAGTTCTTCTTTTTCTCCTTACTATCTTTTCTTTATTTATTTATTTTTTTGCTACTTAATATTGACGTCTATAGAGTTTTTCGCCTGCGTCACGGAACTCTATAAATTAAATATATAAATATAAATATATATATATTTATATATATATATATATATATATATATATATATATATATGTGTGTGTGTGTGTGTCAGTTCGCTCATTTCTGGCTTCCCTAATGGTCCGATTGTGATGAAATTTGGTACAAAAATCCTTCGTCCAATTTGAAAGGTCAAGTTCGTTAACCAGCAGAATCCGCCCACTGTAAGCTGGCGTTTGGGGCGAAGTTTGTGCAAAAAAAATCGTAACGCTTACGTTTTTGACTTCATAAGCTTGTAAGTACTCGTTTTATAGGCTTCTTGGGATAGGAAAACGAATGAAACCATTTTCAAGGCGATAGCTTTAACCGTTTTCGAGAAAATTGGAAAAATAGTTTTCGAATACCGTTTTTGGTTTGGGTACTTAGAATCATGGGATTCAGTTGAAATATTTTCTGCATGTTCTACTTTCATTAAAACTAATACGTTGAAATTTTTGTTACGTTTGGAGTTAAGGAAGGGTTAGAATAAAACATTTTATTAACAGACATAAAAAGTTTTAGTAACTTTGTTTACTTTCCTTAATATCTCGAAAAAGGTTGAGAATCTTGTTAAACGAAAGAATACCATTAGAAAGCTTAATAAATGCTCTAAAAAAAAGGTTCTAATGAAAGTTTTGATTAGGCGATGTCAATCGGAGAAATAAGAGCTTAAAACTTTAAAGTAATTGATTTCGCTTATTCGAACTGTTCTTTTTGTCTGTTTTTTATTCCTTGTTATTTTTTAATTGCTTATAGTTGGATAATGTATTTGAAAATAAAACAGGTTAAGAAAAATAAGAAAAACAATTTAATGTTAGAGATATGGATTTCGAAGT
Source organism: Gonocerus acuteangulatus (assembly GCA_946811695.1). Lineage (NCBI taxonomy): Eukaryota > Metazoa > Arthropoda > Insecta > Hemiptera > Coreidae > Gonocerus > Gonocerus acuteangulatus. The sequence continues at coordinate 45,180,500 of OX328131.1, forward strand.
TATAGCTTTTCAACTGCCTAGCGTCCTTCCTAGGATTCCAAGACCTTGTCACTAGCGGGTCCGTTTCTAGTGTTTCTAGTGTGTTCTAGACCCTTCCAGGTAAGATTGTAAATCATGACCTTTCAAGACTTTACTACACACAGGAATGGCGTTAGTGACCTTAAGGGTTGACACGCCATTATAATAATTAATTAAAAAAAAAAAAAGACTGGTGGAACCAAAATAATAACTGCTTCTATTTTAATCTTTCGAAATTAGACTAGGGATATGAACGGAACCGCGCTAAGATGACGCAGTTCCTGCGAGTCGGACTTTTTTTTAATTATAAATACCTGTAAAATTGTGTTCAAATGCGTTATCTAGGTAAAAATAATAATTTTTCTGGTTATTGTCTGGTTAGGGTTCATTAATGGCCACCTACTGGATCCGGTATTAGTTACTGTAATTAACAAATTCAAAATAAATGTGATTTTATTATTTACTGTTTTAGGAATTTTTTTTTATTTTTGTGGAAATAATTTATGTATCCCATCCCTAATAAATAAGATGTAGATAGTCCTGTAAAATTTTGTTCAAATGCGTGATCTAGGTAAAACTAATAATTTTTCAAGTTAATGTATGGTTGGGGTTCATTATTAATTGAAGATGGAATTAAGGTTTTTTTGGAAATAATTTTTTTTATTGTTTTAAGGAAACATTTACTTAATATTTAAGTAAATATTTATAAAAATAAATATTTCTTTTATGCTTTTTGAATAAACTAAAGAAAAAAAAAAATTATTTTCACAGATCCATGATTTTTTTTTAAACTTTTGTTCCTAAATTGTTCACATACTTCAATAACACAGGGTCGTGATGAATGGAAAGCTGGTTAAATGATGAAGTTTTTCTGAAACCCGGAAATCTCAGATCCTTTCCATTGAAGAGTAACGCTGGTAAGAAATATGAAGAAAAAGTCAGGAAATTTAGAATAGCTTTCTTTTGGTTAGATAGACATACTTAAATTCATTCATTTTTACGTTTACTTCCAACTAGTCTTATAGTAAATTTACTCAGCTTTCGATTGATTTCTCTTCCTTTCTAGTAGAACCACCTGGGATGGAGCATAACGATTATTATTCTAAAACCACGTTTGTCTCGAAAAAACAATAAAACGTCGTTTTCTCCCTTATGTGTGAGAATTCGGTAAATCGTCACATAACATTTTTGTTCCTCTAAGGGTCTTCTATCATCTCCCACAATATGACTAGACATTTACGGGACACCCTGTATATATATATATATATATATATATATATATATATATATATAAACAATTTTCTAGGAAAAAGGAGGAAAAATTGTTTTCATTTTGTTTGGTATCGTTGGAAATGTTCCAATCAGGTTTGATCCGTTGAAAGAAGTCAATCACTCACTGGTTGTTGAGATTGTTGCTCCAGATTAAAGTCTGGATTTTCTCAAGAGATTTCATCCAGGAATTCTCTTTTTAATCATGGCTTCGTTTTCTTCTAACTAAAAAAAAAATCATAATACAATTATTACTAAAAAATATTATTTAACAAAACACCAATAAAATTTCTCATATAATTTACCCATACCAGATGTTTCTGTGCCTGATATATTTTATGTAATTTTTATTACCAGTTTTCATCTCATTCCACACCAATATAAATATAGGCAATATGGAGTCGTGTCTCCCTGTGATCCAGCAGCTAACGCCTTGCATCCTCATGCGGGTGATGCGGGTTCGAGTCGCGCCTGTAGATAGATCGATGACCTAAATGTAGAAAAAGTATATATTTAAAAAACGCCTATTAACTGAATTTTTAAATTAGTTTAAAATTAGGTTGTGTGTTGTGTGGTTGAGTATTTAAGGCTTTTGTGGATTTAATATGGTTCACTTTATTTAATACGGTCCAATTTTATTTAACCCAGTAATCTCACCTCCTAACTGTATCATATCATTGTACAGGATGATATGGCCTCATATCACATATGTTTTGTTTTATAATAAACATTTCACTATTACAGCCCGTTTCCTCTTCTCTAATGTAATTTTGTCGAATCTCGAAAGAAGTGCTTAACGATTTTTGTTTACAGGCTTTTAGGGGTTAGAGTTAGGTTATGATAATTTGACGTAGTAGGTGTTCTGGAATTTTCCTATTTTGTTTAGACCAAAATGGTGGATTTAGTTTAAAAAAAAGTTTGTGACGTATGTAATTATGTACAAATCAACTAATACAATCCACTGTTTGTTCTCTGGAATCACTGTTATTGTTAAGGATGCATTAAGAAAAGAAGAAGTTTTTCTAATCCTAGATTTTCACTTTACACTGACGAAGAGAACGGAAACTTACTGAGATGATGCAGTTCCACCGAGTCGAACTTTATGCTTCATTGAGCGATTCTTTGGGAAAAAGATGTCCCTTTCTTGGCATGTCGTTGGCAATATAACTAGTTAGCATGTTTAATTACTGTTATTTGATTGAAAAATAGTTCCTCTCCTTCGGAGAGTTACTAAATTTTCTAGAGGTCTGTTAAACTAATAAGAGACAAGCAATTCTTGATTTTTTAGGGATATTGGAAATGGGTGAAATTTAACTTGGGGGAGATTCTTGGAAGAAAGCAATTACTTAATTCTGGCCTGTGGAAGGGCGGAGATTAAACCTTCTAACTCCTTTTCTTAAATGAATTTCATTCTTTGGGCGTAATCAAAGTTGATAATAAATCACATTTATTCATTCTTGCAATATTACAGGAACTGGAGGTCTCTCCGTAGCTGGTTGGGTAGGACAGTTGTGGAGGAGATGCTGTGGTCGCTAGTGGTCGGGTGTATTTTTTAGTGATAAAGAAAATTAAGCTCGGAAGAGTGCCTTTGCTAGAACTTGGGGTTCGTAGTAGTTCGTGGGGTACGTTCATGGTCGGAAAATCCTACCGAACAAGAGATGAGGGAGATCCCTACTAAGCGGCCGCTACTGCCTGCACAGTAAAGAGGAGTTTGGCGATGGATTAGTAAGGACAACAAGGGCCACATTGATCTTTTGAGTAACGGATTAAGTAAATAAGTAAGATGAATAGACCATATTGTCCTATATAAACCCAAGGGAGCAACTCTGACCCGGCTGGGGGTATAGTGGTCTAGTGTAAAGTGTAGGAGACCACATAACATAAATGACCCACGTCCCTGGTTTTTTCCCTCATGTGGGACTCCATAAAAGAACACAAACTTAAACACTGACCGATATCAGATTGTCGACCGGATTTAGGCTGAATAATTTATCGAAAGAATGTCGGTGAAAACCGATTGTTTATTCGCAAGTCATCAAACCGGGGCCACATCTCCTAGTCGCAGATCACATAAAAACATAGATGTTTACTCCCCAATCCTCCATAGTAGAGTGGCTCATCAGCCGTAGTAAACCATCTGGTTCTAGGTGGTGGGTTCAAAAGTCGCGAATTTCAAATATGGTGTATGGTGGGCTTATTTGAATACCGAACACCGATTTTTATCGGAATCTTTTGCAACGTTTATCATATTTAGCGTTTGTCAATTCCAATTTATTCCCTAACACCCCTTAGAAAGGAAACACACATTTCCTAACTGAACACCAATCTTTTTCAACAGGTTTATCCGAAATATTTGAATCAGCCATGGGTAATACATTTTCATGAATTACATTTGACGGATGTGATTGGTTGGTAATCAGGGGTATTGTACATTTTCGGAGCTGTTTTCTTCTTAACACATTTGAAAGAAATCGTTTTTGAAAGGCGGCAATCTCTTTGGAAAACATTTTGTTTTGCAGTTTGAATAATTTTTTCAAAAGGAAACTCGGTTGTACGCTTGGAGAAAACCATTCAATATTTGGACGAGAATTTTGAATCGAATATTGCAAGTCCGAAGACTTCGAGACGAAACGTATGGGATATGGAGGACAACTAGACCGAGTCCATGCTATTCAGTTTTGAGAAAATGAGTATTATGCGTATTAATTGCAGAGATGTTGTATAAATCCTTTTGACCAGTATATGTCTTAAAAAGATTTCAACTTAAACACTGATTTTAATTTTAAGATATCACTGACATTATTTATGTATAGGCTTTCTCATAAAACAGTTACAACTTGGACTTGGTTTACTTGTGCTCTGAACACAAATGAAAATGACTTCCAGATGTGTAGCAAGAACTGCTAAAAGTGGCAAAATAATGAAGTTAGGACTTGGTCTCCTGTAGCACTTAAACGAGCCATTTTAGTAATACTCTTCAATCCCATTACACCATAAAATGTCAAAAATGGAGTTGTGCTCTGAACCCTCCATATATACCCTTGGGTTTTGTCTAATGATCTTATACAATTCCTGGAAGGTTAGCGAGTTTTCTTCTTTTCAGGGAGTAATTGTTCGTTAAAAGAGTGAATAAGGGGCTATAAGGCGGTGGAAGGGGCTGAAACAAGGGGCCAGGATATTGGACCTTCGGCGAAGAACGATATTGACTATCGATCAAAGCTATGCTTGAAGGCGAGGAGAGACCCTCCCCCTTCCCCAGGAGGACCCCAAATATTTTTCATAATTGGAACATTATGTCGACCCTTATAACTCTAGAATCTCCTTTTTCTTCCAATTATTGGACCGTTCCCCTAGCTCTCTCTCTCTTCTGCTTTCTGACACACCCTACCCATATTAATGCAGTCCTCAAACATATTCCAAAGGCCACTCTTTAATTATGAAGTAGTGATTTTTACTACCTACATGGGGCATTGAGGACGTTCTCAGGGAGACGACCCCAATAAATACTCTTTAGATTTTCTTGGCCAAAGATTTAGGAAATTTTGCCATTTCTGGGCCGCTCTTCCGCGGATTCCAAAATATTGGAAATTTGTCAATTGTCTTTCGACTTTCCTGGGGGTAGAAATTTATAATTTAGTTTGAATAATATCGTTTTCTGTCTTGTAAAATTGGAATGCTAATTCTCTCTCAAGTGAAATATATTTATGTTTTATTATACAATAGCTCCCTGGGACTATGTGTATAAAACAGAGATAATCCATCTTTGGGAGTGACTTTGGGAATATGTGTATACAAAACTGAAATAGACCTTCTTTGAATTAACTTCTTTTGTAATGATGCAGCCTTCATCAGCACCTAGACGCCTTGGGGGCGAAGAAAGACCAAGATCAAAATTCTGAACGGTACTCTTATCCATGGTCACCTAAAAGTTACATTGGCCTTCCTCCACCCCATAAGCGACTAGTTACTAAAGAAGGCTGCCACTGAGCATGCCAAAACCTTCGAAATATAGCCTTTTTTTTTTACAGATTATGACGTTAAACGGCTATTTTTATATGATTGTTTATTTTTTTTTTTTTTATTTACCAATTCTCGCTCCTGGCTAATAAACATAACATTATTGGGCGGCACTCCTCCCAATAATGACCAAGTGTAGAAAACGATCTATGGTACCATCGTGACTGGGTGGGCAAGTGTCGCCTTCTGTCAAGCCAAAGCGGTGTAGGTGTGCCTGAAGATAGTTCTGGCCAGTCAACAGTCGATAGAAAATTTGTCGCAGGGGTTGCCCTGTCGGTGGTCGACGATAGAGGGCAGATGTTGTAAAGTGTGCCCGTTTCTTTCCACAGTTGGCCACCTTAGGTGCATGCTTGACACATCTAATTGTAAATTATAGTGTAAGTTTAAATAAAACTCCACAAATTCTTCAATTCTATTTTTCACTTGCACTCTCAGCCTTCCTTGAGTGGGTTGTTAGCCACCATTTCCTATCTAATAATCCTATTTTCAGAACAAATGACGACATTTAAGTATAAGGGTTTTTCTCTACCAAATAGTTATTTCTAGTCCAATTGCATCTTATCACAAATATAATTAGCCAAGGAGAGCAAATCTTTGTATTTGTGGGCTGATGAGAGTGTGTTAAGTTATCCAAGATCAAAGGATTCCCTCGCTGTTCTGCTATTGATCTTGTTGGAATTAGCTCACTTACAATTAAGCCAATTCCTCTTCTACGCAGATCTGTTTGTTTTCCTCTATTTGCAACAAGATACCTTGGGCATTGCTTGTCCAATAAACTAAACTCCTAATCATTAACAATTCATCTTATGTACTCTGAGAAATATGACTCCTACATATAGAGCGATTACTTGTATTATGTTCTGTGACTTTAATTATTAATTCATTGTTTTCATATTCATTTATAATTGATAATTTATCAATATTTACTTCTCAACTTTAAATCTAAAAAGCGCAATTTTCAACTTAGAATCTGATTCCAAGGACATCGCGCAAAGTGGCATTCAAACAAAAACGTCCAAAGTGAGAAAGTTCAAACGTGAATTAGAGGTATAATTATATTTGTCAAAACAGTCTTGTTTTTTACCATAGAATCCGAATCTGAGAAAACAGAACCATTAAAAAAAATAATTTCCAGTCTGGAAAACCAACTTCTGCAATCAGAAGAAAGTTGATTTAGGGACAATATTTTGTAAATACCCAATTTACCTGTACACACAGCACTTTTGAAAAAAACAAAAACATAAAAAACCGGAACTTTTTAGGCTTTGGCACTCTGTGCGTGTATATATTATATATATATATATATATATATATATATATATATATATATATATATATATATATTATCCGGATCCGTATGGAGCGCTATGTCTTGCCCTAGGAGGCGGGAGCGTTAAATTATATTACTAATAATTTATCATATTTTTAAACAAATATTAAGCTTCTATTTCTTATTTTCTGAAATACAATTATGTTCAACGAAAACTTTCATAAAATGAATGAACAAAAAAAATCAATCTATTAATGATAAATGTGTAATCTAGAAACATAAAACTATACTATACTACAAAAATACAAACGGTATTTTTCCATGAAATACACGGAGGTCCTAAAGAAATATATATTTTTCCCTTAACATAAAGCCATACATCATATTCTTGGGTATTCTCAACAGCCCTCAATCCACCACCATGGCGAAGTCTGATTGACGTCGACCCCAGCGGAAGGACCCGTCCCTGATTGATTCCAGTGTGAATTCTCATCATCAAAGTGAATATGAGTGTGCGAGTATAGGCTGGCTGCCCTTTCATCTCTCACTCTGTCAATCCCAGATCGTGCCTTTTACTATCACTACAATTTATCCATTATTATATATTTTAATGGCTTCTGGTAGAAAAAGAGGTAATCCGTTGACTTCTTTCAGTTAAAAAAATGTCATTTAATTTTTGTGTGTTTTTCCTCTGACCTTAAAAAGAGGAAACCCGCCTTTCCTTTTTACCTATCAACAAATTATTACTGTAAAGGCGACGTTTCATAACTCTTAGGTTACGTAAAAATGGACATGGGGTTCGTTGGCCTAAAATACAATGATTTGCAGAAGAATGATGTGCGTGAATAATTGTTGCGCTTACAGTTTGTCGTTAATAAGCTTCCACTTACACTTTTTAGAAGGGTTTTGCTGAATAAAATAGTTTTCTAGGCGATATCTTTAACCAGGTTTGAGAACATTCAAAGAGATTACAATATTAGTTTCAGATTGTCCAAAGTAGCCGATTATGTCGAACATTTTTTTATTTGCTTTGAATTCTTCCAAATTGAGATGTATAAATTTTGATTTCGATTTTGAGCGGAGTAAATATATTAAAAATAATATGAACATCGATGGACCATTTTTTAGTTTGTCACAAATGTAAAAAATGATTGAGAAATTGTGATATGTGGAAGATGACTGACAACAGAGCCAAGGGTAAATTTGATAGGACAACCTCAGTTGGAGACTATCGTCCTCGTTGGTTGTGAATATTCACAAAAAATCAAGTGATTACAAAAACATTCACATTTAAATATACGAATACAAATAAATTCACATTAAAATTTGTGAATAAAAATGTATTCACAAAATAAATTATGTATTTTTGCGTATAAACGATAAGGTAATATTAGGAAGATTATTGAAGGTAGTATGTGGATTATTGAAGGTAGTAGGTTGGATATTGAAGGTAGTATTAGGAAGGATACCGAAGATGGTATTTGGATGGGTATAGAAGGTAATATTAGGAAGGGTATTAAACGTGGTATTTTGATGGATATTGAAGATGGTATAAGGAAAGATATTGAAAGTGGTATAAGAAAGAGTATAGATGGTAGTATTAGGAAGGATATTGAAGTTGGTATTACGAAGTGTATAGAAGGTGGTAAAAGGAAGGTTATAGAATGTAGTATTAGGAAAGATATTGAAGGTAGTATTAGGCAGGACACCGAGGATGGTATTTGGATGGTTATAGAAGGTAAAAATAGGAAGGGTATTAAACGTGGTATTTTGATGGATATTGAAGGTGGTATAAGGAAAGGTGTTGAAAGTGGTTTAAGAAAGAGTATAGGAGGTAGTATTAGGAAGGATATTGGAGTTGGTATTACGAAGTGTATAGAAGGTGGTAAAAGGAAGGTTATAGAATGTAGTATTAGGAAAGATATTGAAGGTAGTATTAGGGAGGACACCGAGGATGGTATTTGGATGGTTATAGAAGGTAATAATAGGAAGGGTATTAAACGTGGTATTTTGATGGATATTGAAGGTGGTATAAGGAAAGATATTGAAAGTGGTATAAGAAGGAGTATAGAAGGTAGTATTAGGAAGGATATTGAAGTGGTATTACGAAGTGTATAGAAGGTGGTAAAAGGAAGGGTATAGAATGTAGTATTAGGAAAGATATTGAAGGTGGTATTAGGAAGGGTGTAAAAGGTGGAATAAGAAAGTTTATAGGAGGTAGTATTAGGAAGGATATTCAAGAAGGTATTAGGAAAGATATTGAAGGTGGCATTAGAAAGGGTATATAAGCTAGTATTAGAAAGGATATTCAAGAAGGTATTAGGAAAGATATTGAAGGTGGTATTATTAAGGGTTATTGACGATATTTGGAATTGCGTGCATGGTTTTTAAATATTCAGAAACAAATACATATTCAATATTCTTCATACGATTCATGTAAATAATAATAATAAAACTAGTTAAATATTTACACCTAGTATACTATTGTTTTTATTTTTTCCTGTTTTTTTGGTTGGTTGATTGTTCGGAAAACTAATGATTTCCAATTTGTATGTACCTTTTTATCATGTAATCGTATGTAAAGAAAATACCTACTACAAAGTAAAACAATTCTAGTGATAAATTTTGGGTCAAACCTGAGTTCTAGTCTAACCTATTCAGTTATTCAACTAAAACATATTATGCTTATAAAATGTAGAATAGAAAAACAGACATTTAGTTCCATTTTTATTGAATACAAGAGTTAAAAGACACAAAAATTATTTGAAGAGCATTACCATCCAATAACATATCACTACCGTCCGGGACGTTATTTTGTAAATGGGCATATTTCGAAAAATAAAGTTGTTGGTGCAAGACCAACTATCGACAAAAATTAACCATCACATATATGTTCTATTGGTACATAAAAAGTTGATTAATTTTCAAGTTGATTTCTGTGAAATTTGACAACCAAAAAGTAAAATCTATCTGAATAATGCTCATATATGTTCCTGAAGTCGAGCAGAAGGCTCTAAACGAATTAAATATTTTTTTATCTAACCTTCAAGAGCATTACCAAATACGAGAATTATTAGAACCCTATGAGCGCATGGTGTTCCCATGACAATGTACCCCACACTCTGAGACACAGTCTGAGAATAATATATGTACCACCATTTCGAGCACGTACTGAAATGTTCAACAATGCAGAATAATTGTAAAGGGACATGTACCTAGAGCAGCACTGCTCGGCGACAAGCTCATGCAACGTGTTGAACGAGCGAACTGACCGTGGCATGTGTTTGCACTCCGTTCAATCACTGTCCTGTTTGCACACAACGGGTTCAATATCTCCAGTATCCACTAATGGATAACAGGCTTGATTGTATTTCTCCTCCTATTTCTGCCTTTGATGCCGACGTGATTTCCACGTGACAGGTCGTGATTGCGGCGTCATGGCAACTGGGTGCCTGTTGGATTTCATTCCAACTCGCATAAGACTTTCCAGAGCCGATAGATCTGTAAACGTTTACGAGAAAATTAATTATAACTAGGATTTTCGAGCTCGTTACTTCAAAATGATGGATCGAGTTTCATATTTTTTCAGACGTTTTACATTCATCTAAGGTATGATATATACATTTTGGATACGTGTGTAGTTGAGAAAGGGACTACTTACGGACTACATTTCTCTACCCAAAAACGCCATTGTTATTACTACCTAGAAGTGACGAACAACACAAGTTACACTGAACTTAAATAATACCCCTATGCAATGGACAAACAGCATACAAAATTTAGGACTTCTCTTTGACTCTAAACTGACCTTGGTTAGCCACCTAAAGAATCTCATTGATTGACCTATTAAAACTTCTGTCAGCAATGTTAGGTCTGCTATTTAATATCATATATTAGTTCTCCAGAAAAATGGTAAGCTTTTTGATTTAGTAAACATGGATACGCCCTGCATCTGTCTCTCATATTAAAAAGCCTTCATCATTCAGGCACAACATCTTGAAAACGAGTACCACATTGAGGATCATATCTTTTTCCAAAGCATAGAGGACTCTTTACTATATTGGCAAATTTATTTTAAGAAAGTTCTAAAATTAATGCTTAATTAATTAATTTAATTTAAGACGTTTATTTAATTTACTTCAAATGATTCATTACTCGAATCAAACATGGGGAGAGTTTTTAAGGGTTGTATTTTGGGATTTTAAGGATTGCATTAGTTCAAAAATCATTTCCGAAGGCCTTAGGTCATTTTTTGTATATGAACTCAAATAATGTATGGTACATTAGAAAACATATTTTTTAAGCAAAAAAAGCAATTTGAAGTAAAAAAGCAATTTTTTTTAGAAAAGTCATATATTTAATAGGCTGTAACTTACTGCAAATGGACCAATCGAGTTCGTTGAGGTCTCAAAATATGAATATTTTTGAGCACTAAAAGGCAGTACACAGGAAATAGACGTTTATATTGGTTAGCGACTTGAATAAAAATATTATAGTGTACTATATCCTAAACTATGAGTTTTGGGAGGTGGGACTTAAAAAAACAAAAAACAGGGGTTTCTCCGACCCCGGATTCAGCGACCCCAAAAACATATAATAAACATGGCCTGTGGATAACATTCTGATGGTCAACTTGGGATTTGAATTACTTCTAGGTAATTAACGTGTAGGTGGCACACAGTGGGGCCGAATGATCAAAAAGTGGAAAAAAATTCAATTTCTCTAGAACGGAGTATCACAGAAACCTGCGGCCGGGCTCAGTCGACTCAGAACTCAGAAAAAGTTTATTTGTTTTTATTTAAATGTTGAAGAAAAATAAATCCTAAGATAAAAATAAAGATAAAAATTTCTGATTTTTTCGGAATAGGTTGTACTCATCAAAATAAGGTGCTGCTAATATTTGGATTGTATATTTAAAGGTGATTTTATGGAAGACATACATCGACGTTTCAACCACCCCACAAGCACCCACACCAATCGCGGTATTTAACTTTGATAGAGGTCATGACTAAACACCTTTAGCAACTAGATCTTTCTCGAATTAAAAGTGTTTTGAAGTATTATCTGAGAGAATTGGGTAGATAGTGGAACAAGCAAAGGTGTACTCTAATCCTTTCCTTTCTTTCCGGCCTTATGATCGGATAGGCTGATAAAGGCAGATGATTTTTTTTTCTAATCTTTACTTTAACACGGCTAGTTTGAAGGGTTATCTTCGGCATCTCGGAGAAACACGGTAACTTTATTTGTAATCATAGCTGTTCTCAATGCTTAAAATTCTTTACTTATAACAAGGGAAGGAGTGTTTGTGTAAAATAAAATTCAAAATATCTACATGTATATTTAACTATTTATAATGAAATAGTAATAAAAAATTGAACATATGAGGAGCTTGCGGAGGTTGCGTAGGTAGCTTCTGTAATCTTGGTCTCTAGCTCTTCCCTTCGCTGTCCTTTAAATATTTGAGGAGCTTAGTATCAAAGTTGGACAACTCCTCCACTTTTGCTTTTTTTACAGGAGAGGCAAAAAACCATATCTACTATATTGATGTCAGTATCATGGTGATTTTTTTATATGTTATTCTTATAGGCCTCAGAAACATTATTTCAAAGGCACCACAAAATTATATAAGTATTAAGGCCGTAATTACACTTTAAATAGTGAAGTTGTCCATGTTTGAAACCAAGTCATGGAGTTGTCTGTTTTTGAAACCAAAGGGAGCCATTTGAAAATTGAACCTATCCTCTTTTGAAACCAAACAAATATGAATTTGGTATGCTCGAGGGTGTTATAATATAATGTAATTATGTCTAATGTATTAAATCGAAATTATATAGTTAAAAATTACATGAAAAATGTTATTTAAATACAGTTTGACAAAACTGAAATGAATCTAAATTATCCTTATTTTATTAAGTTTAGAAAAAAAGTGGTACTTAGCTATCCTCTTCGCACAGTTTTACCTATAACTTCATGTATTGAAGTGGCTGTGCTATAAGTTTCATCGCCGTACTCAGCCATACCTGTGCACAGCTAATAAAATAAAGTTATCAATTAGCGATGCGATTATTTGAAAAACGAGTTAACAATTAGTATTTTCTGCAGAGAGTTGTTGAAAAGTTTTTACTAGCAAATAACTGAACATTAACGATGAGATCTATTTAATATCTAGTGTGAAACTGTCAATATTTATTTGTTATACACGAAAATTTAAAAAAAAGAGGAATATGTCGAGAACAGTTACCAGTACCACATTAGCTGTTAATTTATTCATCTGAGGTCTTGAAAATATATTTGGAAGGATACATAGCTCTACCACTTGAGTAAAGTATGAATATTTTAAATTAAATACCGGCTGAATTTCACGGTTGTTATTATATAAAGCCCGTTTAATAATAAAATAATTATTCTATAGAATTGGTAGTGGTCTCATTCGACTCGGCACAAAAGAAATTCTTCAAAAATTTACCTAAATCAGAAAGATTAAAGTACCTAGAGGTTTTGTCCCAAAATCCGGCATTCGGAACAGTGTGCCGGATAACAGCTAGTTATTAATAAGAATTATCGTCAAATGCACTTATTACAAGTAACTATAAATTTTCAGCCATGATGGATTTGCAGTGCATGTTGGGAGCAGATTGCATGAATGCAAGCTTCTCATTGGCTACTGATGGAGTTGTCATTTTTTTAAACCAAACTATGTTGGAATTGTCTTTATTTTGATTCTGAACGGTTGAAATAAACGCTATTTTACCTATTTTCTGTCCTTTTTTAATGAAAAACAGTTGTAAAATCGAATGCAGCATAAAAATCCACTTAAGAATCGACAAAAATCTCAAAACTGAAAAAATGGAGTTGTCCAACTTTGATACTAAGCTCCTCATATGTAGTAAACAAATACCAAAAACACTAAAAGAAAAGCATAAATAATTAGTACGAACTCTGTTATTATAAATGGAAGGAGCAAAAGTTGAAAACATATAGAACAAAATGACTAAAACCGTTGATCTCATAACAGTAGTACACAGTGGTGGGGTCACCGATCAGGCCCATTTATTTCTGGTGATTGTTAAGCTAAGAAATAAAATAAAATAAATTAAAAATTACTTACTTTTAATATCGAGTTGGGAGAATGATTTCGACATGCTTCTTTCACTCATTCATTTGTTTTAGAGAGTAAATTAAAGCAATAATAGAATTGTTAAAGAATAATTTGTTATATATTTTTTTAAAACGCATCTGTTCCGAGACCATTAGCGCCGATAGAAAAGACACAGTGACCTAGGCCCAATGGGTAAAGCATTATTCTCTTTCGTGGTTTCCCTTTATTTTTTTTTAGTTACAAACTAGCAACAATATGTAATTATGGCAGAGTATGTAATAATGTGGATTTTAGGGGTCTCCCGTGGTCTAGTGGATAGCGCTATAGATTCATAAGCGGGAGATGGTGGGTTCGATCCCCATCGGCGACAGGAATTTTCCCATCTCAGGGCTCGCTGAGAAAATTCCTGGCTGCACCCTGGATGTCGGCGCTAATGGCCCAGATTTGTCGATGCGCCGTTAAAAAAAAAAAAAAAAAAAAAATGGATTTTTGACAAACTATGTAAAAATATGTAAAATAAAAACCTTTTTAAATGCTTTAAAATCACTTAAAACGTGTGAAGAACTACATCAACAATTAAGATTTAAGAATCAGAACAATATATAAATACAATAACATACGTTCCCTACTTATAACGTTGTAAAATGATCAATTTTGTTTTGCTTAGTTTGACTCAGTTGGAAAAAAAATTCATAATTTTTTCTTCTTCTTATACAATTATATGTCTCTCATTTAGAGTAGTGTGTAATTTGGACAAACTTCCATTTTACTGAACCTAAATCAAGTAAGCCCTTCAAGTAATACTCGAAACAAGGGGAAAATCTTGCTGTTCCTACACCCTGTAGCTAATATAGTGTGACAATTACAAACCAGATAATCGAAATCAGTGCTTTCGAAAATCGAATTTTTCCACCGTCGCACACACGGCAAATTGAGCCATTTAGCGCGACAAAAGTATTTTGTGTTTTTATTTTAATGTTTTTACTTTTTATGTTTTATGTTTTTAAATGATTTGTTTAATAAGCCTGAATACATTATTTTTTACATTGTTTTCAACTATTAAGAGTGTTTAGAATCGGTTAGTAATAAAATAAAACGCAGAATTATAGAAAACTTATAGAAAATTCATGATCTTCGGCAACTGGATTTCTTTTTGTAACAATTTTGCATGTTTTTTTAAGAATCTTTCTTCCATATAATTACAATCTTTCCATTTGGCCGTTATCTTAGTTACAAAGACTTTCATTATATATTTTATTTGTTCTTCGTATATTTGTGAGTTAAATATTTTATATTTATTCACAATATAAGTACACAATTTTTGATTGCATGTGAGAGCTGAAAATTTGAATAAACTTTCATTTTTCATCACAAAAAACAGTTCTTTTCTTGTTATATATAAAACGGGTTCTTCAGCAACTATCTGACTACCTAAACAAAATTTAAATTTACATCAAAAGGGGCAAGAAGGGGGAGCTAAAAGTGTCAAGACAGTAAAGTAGAAGCTTAAGGCTTTTTGAAAAAAAATATTTGGAACTGGAACTTTGTGGAACTTTTTTTGAAACCTTACTCAAACTTAAGTAATCAACAAAATATGTAAAATTTAGTAATCATTTCATTAATAATTTTTTTTCTTTTATATGCCTTTGTGTTATGACAAATATATTATATATTTATAAAGAACATACCACTAGGTAATAAATCCATTGTGAAAAGAATTTTTGAAATTTGCACACAATTTTTAAAACCTAACTAAGACCGTAGTTGGAACAAGACTAGACAGTGGAAGTGGAAGAGACTAGCAATGGTTGCCTTCCTTATTGTCTTAGACAGTTCTGGATTAAACTAGATAAAAAACTCGTTCGGTTTTCAATGAATAGAAGACTCTAGCACGTGTTGACACGTAAAATGACTTTTTACGATGACATCACATTTTCGACTTTTGTCGCCCTAAAGTAGGTGTTTTGCCCAGTGTGCGTCGCACCACTTTGCGGCATCTGGAGAGAACATGATGTATTCCTTGCTACTGAAAACATCTAGCAGAAGTGAAGATCTTAATGAAGTGCACCAGCCCTGTGATGGCTATCACCGAATTTATCTTATCATGCACTTCTAGATCGAGTTCCAAGTATAAGGTATTATCGTCTTTCGGTGTCAGTTGCTCCCCATCGATTCCAAATTACATCTCAACTCTAAAATATCGATATTAACGTATAAAATGGTCTTCACAAGATCTCGTGGCTAACGCCTTGAAATCTTCTTACGTGGAGTATGCGGGTAAATGTCACTAAAATACACTTTGTTTCCTTAGGAATATGTTGCCTCTTCTCAAATGACCTAACGACAACTTTGTTCAAATGCCGAGTATTCAATTATTCTTCAAGGCGCTTGCTTTCGTCCACATCGTTTTCTTATTTCAAAGACAAATCGTTGCAATATAGAGAGCACGTGTGCCTAAATATCATTAAATCTGACAAGGATAGATGTTCGAGTTTCAAAAAGTACATTATATATTTTTCTGCTCAAACAACATTATGACAGATGGCTGTGACTTCATTTTTAAATCTCACTGAAGAGGAAAAGTTTAGATAACGATAGTTCATAAAGTGACTACAGGGAACGGGGAAAATACTAGAGGAAAAACTTTTCTGTTTTCTCGGTAGAGAATTAAGCGACTCTTCTTATAAATGGCTAGTAATAAGCTATTTCCTGATTGCAATGAAACCATTGACTCTTGACTTCCATTTGTGTTAACCTGCCTTTTCCATTTAGACTATCTTCCTTTACGTTTGAAAATGATCTTTAGAAACAGCGATAGCTGTGCTTCGGCCACATAGTCTGAAAAATATAAAATAAAATATAGAAGAGAAAATAGATTTAAGGCGCCACAACAGAGAGTATCATAATATGTATTAATAAATATATATCTTGACATTTTTTTGGCTCGGCGCACAGTGGTCCTGATCCTGATCTTATGGTGCAAAAGAAAATTTTTTTTTAATTGATAATCTCAGCATTACATCTAAAGATTCATTTAGTGGCTGTGTTGGCTCAAACACCTGACTACGGTGACTCTGAAAAGATCTTAACTTAATCCTTATTTTTTTTACGACACACCAACTCCATTAGCCATTATGGTTGAGTTAGTTATCTACTGGTTACCACTGTTTCTAATCAATCTTCACAACGGCAAAATAAATCCAAACCGCTTCTAGCTGTACCATGTCGCTCAAGAGCGTCCAGCACGCTACCCCTGCCAACAGGAGATCTCACTAGTTTCTTTGTAGATTTATAGCTTATAGTGACATCCGGTGAGCGATGCTGGTTGAGAATCAATCCAAAAATATGTGTATGAGGAACATAGTTCTTATTCTGAATACTGACAAGGGGAGTACACAGCGATGGGGTCACCTATTTGGACCATTTTTTTCTGGTGATTCTACATCGAAAAATAGTCGACACGTATCCGAGCGTTCCGTCCAATGCGCCTTAGAAGCCGAGAAATAAAATAAAATAGGTTGAAAGTGCTAAATTTTTTATATGGAGTTTAGAAAATGATATCGACATGATTCTTTCACCAATTCATTCGTTTTACTGAGTAGATTAAAGGAAAAATATAATTGTTAAACAATAATTTATATATCGTCAAATAAATTCAAAAATATGCTTACGTTTTCAAGTAAACTAGTATTATACATTTTTTTACACGAAAAATAATAGCAGATTTAAACTCAGCACCCCAAGAAACCCTAATGTACTGAATATCATTGAAAACAAAAAATAATGATTTTTCCTAGTCTAGAAGAGACTAAACATTTGTAAGCGAAAAGGTAATGTAACGTTTTGAAATTCAATATCTCCCCTTGAGATAATCCGATTTTTACGTCATTGAAATCTTTCGAAAGAAGAAAGACTCTTTTCTCTAACCATATAAATGACTATTGTATTATCTCAAAAGGTACTTGCGAAAAATGGTTTTCAAAATAAAAATAGAATGTAAACTTTTTTGCATATTTTCTACGAGTTCTGGATTGACGTTATATACAAAAACGTTTACATTTTATTTTTATTTTGAGAATCATTTTTTGCAAGTACGTTTAGAGATAATACAACAGTCATTTATGTGGTTAGAAAAAGGCGTCTTATTTCTTTTGAAAGATTTCAATGACGTAAAAATTGGATAATCTCAAGGGGAGAATTGCTACATTACTTTATCGGCGGAGTTCGCGCCAAAAAAATCGTAGTGCTTCCTGAAATATCTAAAAAACGGTTTGAAAATAGTGATCAGGTATCACGTGAAAGCTTACTAAATTCCATACAAAAAAGGTTATGTAATGTTCTATGTGTTGATTCTAAGTCCATAAATACGCTTAAAACTTAGGAGTTGGTTTCCTCCTCCGTTAGTCTTATAAATTATGACCTTTATCATTCGGTCTTTAATATTGCTGTTCTCCATTCTAGCTTGTCTGCGAATAATATTTTTCTTGAGAAGAAGAGCAAGGGTACTTCCGTATGCCGTCAACAGATGGCAGGGCCGTACAGCCAGGTGAGAGCAGAACTTCGGCAGAATACCAATTGGAACGAAATGTTGAATTTCTAACAATAAATTACTAATTAGATTAAATATTGGGTATATTATTCAGTCGGACTGACGGGCTGAGGTGTTTCATAAGAATAAACGTATGAGGTTCCTTATGAATGATTCCTATTACAGTGAAACCTCTTAATAGCGGACACCATTGGGTCCGTAAAAAAATTCCGTTTTTGGGAGGTGTTCTTTATTGGGATGTAAATGAAATCCACCTTTAAAAAGCAGTGCACAACAGTTTCTTATTTCTTTTACAGCTGTCATTATCCACAATACCGCGTCCATTAGTAACATAATCGCTTGAGTCCATTCGTAAGGGCTTCCCGAGAAAATCGTTTTCTGTAATGCTTTTTGGAATTTTTAATAATGCCGAGATCGAGGGGCTGGCAGCAAAATGTCATAATGGGTCGAAAAACTGGATTTATTTATTATATGCATCTGTGTGTGGCATGTCGCGATGTCCATAAACAAAATTACACGCCGTTTCGATGTCGCATTGTCTGATCGAAAGTTTTTTGCCATTCACTCATTATAGGCGTTGTCACCCATGCTTTTTGTTAGCTTGCCAAGGTTTCTAATTACTTCCCTAATATTCGAAGTTCATTAAATGAAAAAAAAAAGAAAAAAAGAAAAACACTACGAAACTTAAGAAGGTAATTTTTGAGTAAATATTAATTTTTCGGTCTCATAAATACCACAGCCACAAACGGGGTCAAAAATGCAAAGAGTTTCTTAATGACAACATAACTTGCCAGTAGCAATTCTCTTAAACATTAGCATTCTCTTAACAGACCCTCCCAAACAGCCCGCAAAGCGAGCCATAATAAACACTGCCGAAATCTAACCCAAAACTTACTTCTGAAACAGTCGTAAGTTCTGCGGAAACAATTGAGATTGCTGTTTCATAATTGCCGATAATTTCTCGACTTAAGGCATCCTGATATAAACTTCAGCCTATTAACTTTAATTAGTAAATTCTATGGCAGTAAAGACCTGCAAGTTTTTTTAAATGGGCGTTTTTCCTTCCCTTTTTGACATTTGCCTTCGCCGTGATTTTCAAAACGTTTGCTATATGTATATATATTTACACAAACACATACATACATACATATATATATATATATATATATATATATATATACATACATAAATACATACATACATACATACATACATACATATATACATACATGCATACATGTATACACACCAGAAGATACTTTACAGAAGAAATTCGCAAGAAAAGTCTGATTCATTGAGAAAAATAGAAGCGCGTTATTGGACTCCAGAAAGTATCTTCTGTCAATAGATTTAGTGAATTAAATCACTGTTTTAAAGGAAATTTTGTCTATTTTATGAAGGTATAATTATTATTATTTACTTAATATTTAACGGCCACTATTATTAACTAAGAATTTTGGGACTGGTTATCTATAGGTTACCACCCTTTTCTAACCAGGATAGGGCTAAAGCCTTTTCTTTTTTCTAAAGAAAAACCACCACTCTATAGTGGGAATCGAAATGACGACCTTTGGCACAGAGTGTTATGTGCTCACGCCTTAACACTCACGGCCACCGGGCCTCCGAAGGCATAATTAGAATAATATTATCTTCAACGGTTTTTGAGCAATCCTTTCTTATTGAATAAAAAATATGACCACGTTAAAAAAAAAAAACAAACATTAAATTGGACATCACTGCTTTTCGCTTCGGAATCAGACCATACTTCAAATGAAATTTTTATTTGGAAATTATGTTCAAAATCATCTCCTAGAGTTTGGCTATTTAGACCTGAATAACTGGGTAGGGGTCGTGTTGGCGGTTTAGAAAAATATCTTTTATGTTTAGTAAAAGTCCTTCGGTTTTCGAGATATTCGACATTTTCGGAAATTCTAAAGAAATAAGCCGCTCTTTTTGGCGTCACGGCTCCTGATGAAGGAATTTTTTTAACTCTGTTTTTTGGATAGTATTCCTGGATAAATGCGCTATCGAATGTTTAGCATGATTGGATTTTTAAGTTTTAGGTTGAAGCTTAGTGTTCTTAGTTAAGTGTAGCCTTTTTAATGGAATTATGTACCAAAGTATCTTTCCTTGGGTTGTTTATTGATCGCCAACTTCGAGGTATCGAGAAGTTAGTTTCATTCCTAAGCCTTTCAGATCCCTCACCTCTGAAAACATTTTACTCAACCAATGTGTTATATCCTGAAAGTTTCTTCCTTAAATTCGAAAGCCTCTAAAACAACGGGCAATGGGTACATACATCCTGGGACACCGTGTACACGGGCATGATTAGGGCTGAATGCGGCTGTGTGTTGACCTATTGACGTCATCTGACGAGCAGCCGCTCTGACCGTGTATTAACCCTCAGACACACGCGACCTAGTGAACAATCGTGACCATGCCCACGTGTTGGCGAGGCACGAGGCATAACTAGAACTGTTCGTCCTGGAGGAACACCAACTCCAACCATTGTTTACATTTGCCACCTTTTGGCTTTATCTAAGCAGGTGTTTTTACTTTGTTTGAACGCTTGAACGTCATTCTTATTTTATTGTTCTACTTCCGGAGAAGGTAAAAAAAATCCTGCCACGCAGGAGCTGCATAACTAAACACGATCCTTAGTAATATGGCCAGTATCGTCCCTTTTCTGAAGAATCTGGCCCAATAATTTTTAACAAAATTAAATTAACTATGTGAAAAAGGTACTCTTTTGATGGGCCTATTTTGATTTTTTTTTACAATACGTTCCTCATAAGTGAGAAATATTAATTACCACGTTTTCCAAAGGAATTAAAAAACGTTGCGGGAGGATAAATATTATTCCTATTTGGACCCCAACTACCTATATAGGTAAGTTCGTTATTTGATTGTGAAGTTATAAAGAATGGGGGCCTATGGAGACAATATTGTTGATAAACATAAAAAATTACGACCGTTTGGTGCTGTTTAAGAATGTTTGTCCGGCGTAACGCCAGATGGGGCCGATTTGGTTCGTGGTATCAACACACACCCTTACCCGTAAAGTGTGTTTATATATATATATATATATATATATATATATATATATATATATATATATATATATATATATAATCAGTCCCGTAACAGGCCATTAGGGCCCAGAGGGGCAGATACTGTAGAGGTATCTGATTCTCGACCATACGGCTTACTAGGGAGATAGTGTGGTCAGTACTATGCTCCGGCAGATTTTCCCCTTGCAGGTACCCATTAATTAATTAATTAAAGGCTGGGTGAGCCTAGGGACGATCTGGGACCCCCAAATCTAACTCTCGACCGATGACACTAGAAGAATCTTTAGTGCACGCTCGGGTTTTCCAAACCTGGGTCCTCCAGTTCATTAGTTGCGTGCTCTACCACTGTGCTAACCTCGCCCCCAAACAATATGATTTTTAAATGAGTGCTAGAAGGAGAGAGCTCATTAATAATTGGAGAATATTTTAGTACAACAATGGCTTTGAATTTATTCATTTGTTCTACACACAAGATATAGATTATTAAAATTTATTATTCCCCGTTCGCCCATCGTTGTATTTTCGTTTCCAGTTCCACTCATGTTTACCATTCTGTACCATTCTCTCCTATTTGATTCAGTTTTCCTGGAGTAGTGTTTGTCCCTATCTGGGAAAGCACAGATGCCAGGCTTTCTCTGCTCCCCAATATGAATTCGTGAATAATCATTGAACGATTTCATTTCCTTTCTTTCAGGCTTTTTTTAATTAGATACATTTTCACCACTAAGACCATTATTAAAGAATTTGCTTTATTTTAGGCATTTAATTACATGATCAATGAAATGGATATTTTTGGACAGGTCAACTACATCGCGTACCTGGTTGAAGTTACTTACTCACGCCTTAGCACTTCTGTTATTAGATTGAATTTGCATTAAATTTATAGTCCCCAGTACAGCGTCCTTTTTTTAAGTTGATTACAAATGTCCTAAAAATGGTCTTAGTGACTTCATTTTGACGAGTCTACCACACTGTAAACTTTTCCAAATCTGGGTTGGGCGCTTTACTACACACGTAGGGCCTAAACCTGTCGTTCTAACGCGGTTCCCTTTTTTCATTACAAAACTCAGATTCTTTATTTTATTCAGAAGATTATATATAGAATCAAATGAAAATGATTTTGCCCGACAGAAAAGAGGGCACGATCATCGTGTCCGACGGCCTCAATATGTCTCTCTTGGGCGGTATGGTTTTTTTTATTACAACACACCTAATTTTTAATTTCATTTACTAAAAATGGCCTAACGATGATAGTCCATTACTTGTCCGACAAATTTTCGGTCTCCTTTCTCCAGTCCGACAACCTGAATATGTCACTCACGGGAGGTTACGTTTTTCGATTACAAAAGTTATGAGATCAATTTCTTTCTGTTTCAAATAAAACATGTATCTTAAAAAAATAGGTGTCCGACAAAAGAAAAGACACAAACTTATAAAAACTAATAATTATTATTATTATAATTAAAAATAATAACATTTTTTTTTTTCAATTTCTTAAATTTTGAATGTAGTGCTAAAGCGCGCGCAAAATCCTGTTAACCGGTGAGTTCCTTTTCAGCACGTTTCCTCCCTCCCTCCATAGGGAGGAAAGCTCCTTATGAGGTTAACCTCTGACGCAATCTGCAGGTGCCAACTAGAAGTGACCGATAAAGCCATTGACGAGGACATAGTTTTACTAAGGGGGGAACTGAGCTTGAGGGAAACTGAGGGGGGCCTAAGTGACTCTCCTGTCATCCCGGTGGCTGACGCTTCTTCGTCGCTTTCTCCGCGGTCCGCCACGCCGGATACAATGCCCGTCTTGAAGTCGGGGAAGGTGTCATTTGACGGTTACGATGCAGCGCAAAACGGTTCATTTCTGACAGGAAGTTCGCCGAGTCGACCCAGGGCTTCATTAAGGCAGGTGTGACGGGTCTCTTAGACTTGGTCACCCAATTAACTGCGGTTAACCTAGAGTTGGACAGAGAGTTAGAGGTAGCACAAAGGGGCGGTGCCCTATTCGCCGGTGGCGTGCGGGTATCATCCTTGGTCGATTCTGATTCAGAGGAGCCTAACTCGGTGCCGGGCGTTGTCACTGGTGTGCGGGACGGCGGTTCCTTTGTGGAAGCTGTGCGAGGGAGGGGAAGTAAATCTGTTAACCCTTCTGTGCCCTGCAGCGATAAAGGTGGGCTTGTTTACATCGAACCTAAAAATAATGATAAGTATAACGATTTGGAAGAATTTAAAGTTAAAGTGCTGAAGACCCTCAACCCAATGAAAAAGGCCCTGCAAATTAAAAGAGTGACTAAGACTAGGAAAGGAGGGCTGATAGTTGAGACCGGGCGGGGAGAGGACGCCACTAAAATTATTAAAGACCCAGACCTTCGTAAGTTAGGAGTTAACATATCTAATCGTGATAAGTTGAAGCCAAGGTTAATGGTTCGGCGCGCCCCGCGGACCGTAGAGGGTTTTTTTTTTTTTTTTTTTTTTTTTTTTAATTTAAATATGTTTATTGAATAAAAGACAACGATTACAATTACACGTGTGTACCTCTATACCACACAAACACTCTATTTCTAGGATTAACACACTGCAGTGAAAATAAAGTCTATCAATTATTTGTAAGGGAAAAATGTCACAAAAACCCTGAGCCTTTATCTTCGGTAAAGGCCGCTTATACATTGGACATTATGCATGTAAAGTAGAGGAATTTTACGATATCAGTAGGTTCTTTAGGTGTCACCGCTCTGGCCATATTGCAAAGACGTGTAGGCAGAAGGATCTTACCTGTGGGCATTGTGGTGATGATGGTCACTCTTTTTAAGAGTGTGGTAAGATCCAAGAAAATCCTTGCCCAAACTGTAAAAGGGCAGTCCGGGGGCGGTTGACGCATGCTGCTAGCAGTACGAATTGTCCTGTATATGTGAATGCCTTTGCACACATTCGTGAGATTACAGATGATAGCTGGTAACTTCGAGGTACGAATGTGTACAACGTGTGGCCGAGGATTCAATACAGCGAATCGTCTAGGGCAGCACATTAGACTAGCCCACCCTGAGATTCACAATTCTGGAATAGTGCTGGCAGCCAAGAGAAGGTGGAATGAGGAGGAGTTGCGCCTTTTGGCTGGTTTCGAAGCGGAAGATATTTGTGCAGGGCGCCCTGTAAGCAATGTCAGACTTTCTACAAAATTAGTGGGGCAAACTACGGTTTCAGTATCTAGGCGTCGGTGAAAGGCCGATTATAGACCCTTGTTACAGGAGGCTATAATAAGTAAGCAGAGAGGGAACAATCAGCCCACAGACGGAGTGAGGGTTGTCGGTGAAGAAGGAACTGAAAGTTTCTTTGCGGCAGGTAGCCGAGTTTGAAGGCAGTGATGGGGGGACTCGGAGACTTGATTGAGCCAGCGAGGGCTGGAATTGATGTGAGTAACCGACTTTGTGAGTGGATCCGGGCGCGCTTCCCGGCCTGGGGCAAACAGCCTGCTCCAGAGCCTTGCGGACAGCCCAGGAGACTACTGCCTCTTCCGATAAATGCGAGAGCAAGACGCAGGGCCGAATATTCCCGCCTTCAGACACTGTGGAAAAATAATAGAAGAGCGGGGAATGAGATTCTCAATGGAGGCCCAGCGCACCATCGTCATTCACTTAATGAGTTGGAGGAATATTGGCGGCCATTGATGGAGGCCCCCTCTCATCCTTATCAGCTAAGTAATGACACAGGCCATAATAGACGCATCTTTACGTTATGGACGCCTACCGAGGCTCAGGAGGTACGTGCATGCAAGCTTGACGCGTCTTCATCACCTGGCCCGGACGGCTTGAAGGTGGAGGAGTGGGAGTCTGTCTCTCCTATTCTCCGGGCTCTTTTCTACGATGTTTATATATTGGGAGGAAAGATTATTCCGGAGCAGGTGGGTGCTAGGACGATTTTCATCCCTAAGGTGAATAGTCCGGGGAGGCCAGTTGATTATAGTCCTATTTCTGTAGCCTCGGTACCCCTCAGACAGCTTCATAAAATCCTAGCTGTGCGCCTGAAGGATCTGGACTTGCATGAGATGGGAAAAAGAGCGGTCATTTCGGCCGATGGTACGGCTGAAAACACTGTGATCTTGGATGCGGTGATCAAGGAGGCGAGATTTTGACGCCGCGAGCTGCACGTCGTCGCCCTTGATATTGCCAAGGCTTTTGATAGTGTGAGCCACCATGCCCTCAGAGCTGTAATGACCCTGAAAGGCTTACCTTCCGAATTCATTGAATACTTGATGGAGGTCTACGGTTGCGGGTTTACTCGCATCACCGACGGTAGGGGTTGGACGGGCCCAATACGTTGCGGGAGAGGCATTAAGCAGGGCGATCCATTGTCCCCTCTCCTTTTTAATCTCGTAATGGATTGGGTCCTCCAAGCAGTTCCAAGGGAGGTTGGATTCAAGCTCGATGGGGTGGTAATTCCTTATATTGCCTTTGCTGATGACTTGGTCTTGTTCAATTCCTCGGAGGCCGGTATGAGGTTGGCTATTTCGGGGTTGTAAAGTGTCATTTGCAGTATGGGAATGGCACTGACCGCTGGAAAATGCCTGACCCTGTCGCTGGTTCCGGCTGGTAGGTGTCACAAGATCAAGATAGTCACTAACCCGTTGTTCAGGATCAATGATTTGCCTGTGCGCGAAACTCAGGTAAAGGACGCTTGGAGGTACCTGGCTGTTGTTTGTGGGGGTAGGGGTGCTGAGGGGCCGAATTTGGATATTGGTGTAGCACTCGAAAGGCTGGGAAAGCACCTCTCAAGCCGCAACAGAGGCTCTTAGCTCTTAGAAGTCATCTCCTTCCGAAGTTTGTACATGGCATGGTGCTTGGCAGTGTCGCCCGGAAATCGTTGGCCAAGATTGATATCAAGGTCAGGGCTGCGGTGAGACGCTGGTTGAGGCTCCCAAGGGATATTCCCTTGGGCTACTTTCATGCGGCGTGTGCAGACGGAGGCTTGGGGTGCCTTGCATGACCACCCTCGTCCCTGGGTTAACCATTGGCCGTCTCCAGCGTTTGGAAAGGTCATGGTTGCCTGCGGCGAGGGCTGCATACAATTCGAGGGCTGTAGCCAGAAGGTTGCGGGACGCGAGAGAGGTCCTGGTGAAACAGGGCTTAAACGAAGACGTCTACTACACGACAGAAAGGAAACGGAGAGATTCTTCGAAAGCGTCAACTCACTGGATCTCCGTTGGCGCAGGTGCCATTCCGGCTAGGGACTTTGTCCAGTTTGTTCGCGCTCACATTGGTGCGCTTCCGACTGCCGTTAGAGGATCCAGGGGCCGCAGAAATGATGGACTGCCTCTCTGTCGGGCAGGTTGTTCTTATGCAGAGACGGCCGGCCATGTGCTTCAAAGGTGCTTCTTGTCTCACGGCGGTCGGGTTCTGCGACATGATGCAGTGGTGCGTATGTTGGCTGACAAATTCTCTCGGCTTGGCTATGAGGTCCACGTAGAGACAACCTTCAATGCCCGGGGTAGGATGTGAAGAACAGGGTACATATTGTCGACGTCCAGATCGTTGATGCCGCTCCTGGGCTTGATGATCTCCATGGGAGGAAATCGGCGAACTATGCTGGGGTGCTGGAAGTCAGGGAGACTATTGGGAGAATGTTGGGTGTTTCCCAGGATCGGGTGAGAGGTACGTCCTGTATCATCAGCTGGAGGGGTGTATGGAGTCCTAAGTCAGCTAGGGATCTGAGGGCCCTTGGCATACCAATGTATACCCTACAGGGTATTGCTAGGAGTGTACTGAAGGGCTGTTGCATTCTCTTCAGCAGGTGGAGGACTCATCTCTCCCGGGGGAACCCTTAAGCATTTTAGGGAACATTTAAATTGTTTTAGTGGTGGAATTGTAAGTACCGTATAGTTGTAACTTTAAATTAGTGTCCTCTCTTTCTTATTTATTATGTTTTTTTTTAGTTTATTTATTCAATGTAATTATTTGGTTATTTTTGTTTAATGCTATTCTTTTTTAATGTTTACTTATATTGTATTATTGTTTATTAAGTGTTTCCTATTATTTATTATTTTATTTTTTTTATTTATTTTATTTTCTTACATTTTATTGTGTCGTTGTGTAGATTTTTACTTATCTTTATATTATTTCTATGTACCTATATGTGTATATATATATATATATATATATATATATATATATATATATATATATATATATATATTCTTTATATATGGCCAAGGTCAAAAGAATAGTACTCCAATTCACTTTGTACTATTGTGGCGAGCTATCCACACATAGGGATGTAATGGCCCCTGAGGAGGTGGCATAAAGGCCACGAAACATGTAGGGCGTACGAACAATAAATAGTACAAAGTGAATTGGAGTACTATTCTTTTGACCTTGGCCATATATAAAGAATAAATAATTAGACGTAAATAAAGGTCAGAAATACGTGGAAAATAATATATATATATATATATATATATATATATATATATATATATATAAAAAAAAATTACACGTTTCAAAACGAATATGTCACGAAAATAACTATATATAAATATGTATACAGTAAAACATGGACTGAGGAGGCTGTAGCCCCCCCCCCCCCCGTGAAATTTTCATTTCATGGTAAAAATGTGTCATTAAAACCTTAAAAATAAATTAAATAAGATCACTTAGTTAATGAAAAATAGTTTATTTTAGGCGTAATATCGTTTTAGTATCCTAAAGCTATTCCAAATTCTAAATTTTTCATATTCCATACCCCGGAAATGGTCTCATAATTTTTCATAATTTCTTCTCACACAATAAACTAATAAAACAATAAGGTTATTTAATTATTAAGCTATTATTACCTAATTATTGACAATAAATTTCACAATTCCCTGACAGATTATGAATTAAATAAACTAAAAAATAATTTACTGAAGAAAAAATCAAAATTAATTTACGCCATGTTTGCAGCTGTAATTATACACGGAATTAACTTCAACGCAGGATTAATCGTTTTAACATTTTTTGTCGGACTGACAAAATAATCCTATAATTTTGTCGGACATAGCTGTATTTTGCTCACAAATGTATTAATCTATTACATGTGAGTTTTGTCCGAACTTTTGTAATCGAAAAACGTAACCTCCCGTGAGTGACATATTCAGGTTGTCGGACTGGAGAAAGGAGACCGAAAATTTGTCGGACAAGTAATGGACTATCATCGTTAGGCCATTTTTAGTAAATGAAATTAAAAATTAGGTGTGTTGTAATAAAAAAAACATACCGCGCTAGAGAGACATATTGAGGCCGTCGGACACGATGATCGCGCCCTCTTTTCTGTCGGACAAACTCATTTTCATTTGATTCTATATATTAGGAGCTTAGTATCAAAGTTGGACAACTCCACTTTTGCTTTTTATACAGGAGAGGCAAAAAACTATATCTACTATATTGATGTCAGTATCATGGTGATTTTTTAGCGCGGTTCCTCCCTCACCGATAGGGAGGAACCCCGCTTATAAGGTTGATACAATGAAACAATCCGGAAGTGCCGACTAGAAAATTTCGCGTTTCAGAACCCCTAGAGACCGAAAATAACGGTGGTTAAAATTTGTATTTATATATATATATATATATATATATATATGTATATATTTATTTATTTATATATGTATATATTTATTTATATATATATATATATATTTGTCTGTTCGCGGATTTCTGGCCTCCCTGATGGTCCGATTTCGATGAAATTTGGTACAAAAATCTGTCGCCCGATTTGAAAGGTCAAGTTCGTTAACCAGCAAAATCCGCCCACTGGAAGATGGCGTTTGGGGCGAAATTCGCGAAAAAAAATCGTAACGCTTAGGTTTTTTTAGCGCGGTTCCTCCCTCCCCCATAGGGAGGAACCCCGCTTATAAGGTTGATACAATGAAACAATCCGGAAGTGCCGACAAGAAAATTTCGCGTTTCAGAACCCCTAGAGACCGAAAATAATGGTGGTTCAAATTTGTATATATATATATATGTATATATTTATTTATATATATATATATATATATATATATTTGTCTGTTCGCTCATTTCTGGCTTCCCTCATGGTCCGATTTTGATGAAATTTGGTACAAAAATCTGGCGTCCAATTTGAAAGGTCAAGTTCGTTAACCAGCAAAATCCGCCCACTGGAAGATGGCGTTTGGGGCGAAATTCGCGCAAAAAAAATCGTAACGCTTACGTTTTTGAGTTCATAAGCTTGTAAGGACTCTTTTTATATGCTTCTTGGGCTAGGAAAACGAATGAAACCATTTTCAAGGCGATAGCTTTAACCGTTTTCGAGAAAATTGGAAAAATAGTTTTTGAATACCGTTTTTGGTTTGGGTACTTAGAATCACGGGATTCAGTTGAAACATTATCTGCATGTTCTTCTTTCATTAAAACTAATATGTTGAAAGTTTTGTTACGTTTGGAGTTAAGGAAGGGTTAGAATAAAATATTTTATTAACAGACATGAAAAGTTTTGGGAACTTTGTATACTTTCATTAATATCTCGAACACGGTTGGGAAATCGTGGTAAGTAGATAGAAACTATTTGAAAGCTTACTAAATTTTCTACAAAAAAGATTCTAAAACTATTTTTGATTAGGTTATGTCAATCGGAGAAATAAGTGCTTAAATCTTCAAATACGTCTGTTTTTTTCTTATGAACGGGTTTTTGTCGTTCTTTTTGTAATTTTTGTCTCTTTCCCTTGGTTTTTTATTGCTTTTTATTTTTGTAATTTCTTATGTTGGGAAAATGTATTTGTATGTAAAACAGGATAGGAAAAATGAGACCAATTTTCTGTTGCTAGAAATAATGAAAATTTTGGGAACTTCGTATACTTCCATTAATATCTTGAAAACGATTGAAAATCTTGGGAAGCGAAAGGTTACCATTCGAAAGCTTACTAAATGGTCTACAAAAAAGGTTTTGAGGAAAGTTTTGAATAAGCGATGTCAATCGGATGAAATAAGTGCTTAAACTTTGAAGTAATTGATTTCGTTTATTTCATACGGTTCTTTTGGTCTGTTTTTATTCCTATTTTTTCATTTCTTATAGTTGGATAATGTATTTGACAATAAAACAGATTAATTAAAATAAGAAAAACAATTCATTGTTAGAAATATATCAGGCTGTACCGTATGAAATGTCAGTTTTGGATTTGCCGATTTCCTTCAAATGTCTTGAAACTGTCGAGGCTCCTAATCCGAGTTCTTTGGCATATTCCCTATTGTTTGCTATTGCTTATAGTAGTCAAATGTATTTGCCAATAACACAGGATACGGGCGCTAATGACCTAGAAGTAGATGCGCCGTAAAAAAAAAAAAAAAAAAAAAAAAAAAAAAAAAAAAAAAAAAAAAAAACAGGATACGTATAATTAGAATATTTTATTTTTGCGGAATCTTGGGATTCTCAGATCCCGTATGAATATCTATTAGGCCCTCTTCGTATATTTTCATTAATATCTCAAAAAGGGTTAGGAAATCGTGGAAAAATGTTTTGAAGAAATGTTTGATGGGGTCGTCACATTAGGAGAAATAAGTGCTTAAAACTTAGTTAGTTTCGTTTATTTAAACGGATCTATTTGTGTGTTTCCCGCAGTTTTTTTTTTTTCACTGCTCGTCATTTTTGTAATTTCTTATAGTAGTCAAATGTATTTGTCAGTAAACAGGATACGTATAATTAGAAGCAATATTTTGTTTGTTAGAATTCGAAGATGCCGTACGAATATCTAGATATTACCTGTGGGTTAATATGTTTTTTGAGTTGAAGCTTTAAAGCCTCAACAGGAATATTTGTGTAATCACCCTTCACAGTTAATTTATTAGAATCATGTGTGACCGTTTTTGTGTTACAACTAACAATCTTTGAAAACGAAGTTTAACTATCCTTGTTATTGTTATTTTCCTTCTGTTTGGCCGAAATTTTCTATTCGTGGTGTAATTCTCCTTGAATTTTTTGACTAGATCAAGAACCTATTTTAAGCACTCTTAAATTCCTTAATTTAATTCAGGAAGTTTATCAAGCTTGACATAATCACTTTTGGGTTAATACGGGTGGTCTATACCGAGTCCTTTGTTTGTAAACACAAAGAGCTTTCTGAGTAACGGTAAAGGGCAGTAAAAGTATATGACGACTACCTGGAAGTAGACCCTGCATACAGAGAATTGCAATACGAGACCTCATTCATTCTTTCACCAGCTACCGTGTAACACCTTAGATCTGTTTATATTGTTTTACTCAGTGTGAACAAGTGTTGAAAGTGCCTAAAATTTTATATTTTTATTCCTTGTTATTTTTTAATTGCTTAGAGTTGGATAATGTATTTGAAAATAAAACAGGTTAAGAAAAATAAGAAATCAATTTAATGTTAGAGATATGGATTTCCAAGATTTAGCTTTTCAACTGCCTAGCGTCCTTCCTAGGGAGGGTTGTTTGTCTTTGATTTTGGTACTTAGAATTATGGGATACAGTTGAAACATTTTCTGCGTGTTCGAATTTCATCAACACTAATATGTTGAAATTTTTGTTACGTTTAGGGTAAAGGAAGAGTTAGAATAAAATATTTTATTAACAGACAAAAAAAGTTTTGGTAACTTTGTATACTTTCGTTAGTATCTCGAAAACCGTTGACAATCTTGTGAAGCGGAAGATTACCATTCGAAGGCTTACTAAATGCTCTACAAAAAAGGTTCTGTACATGGACGTATATAAAAACAATTTCGGGGGGGGCTGAGACCATTTCCAGGGTATGGAATACTAAATATTTAGAGCTTGGAATAGTTTTAGGCAACTAAAACGCTATTACACGTAAAATAAAATATGTTTTATGAACTAAGTGATCTTATTTAATTTATTTTTAAGGGTTTTACGAGAAGTTTTCATCATTAATTCAAAATTTCGGGACGGGGCTGCAGCCCCCTCAGCCCCCCCCCTCATATATGCCCATGCTTCTGTACCCTCTAGAAAGGCTTTATTAGGCATATTTTGTATTGATTTATAGAGCTTTGCTTTAGAATGAGAGCCGGATTGTGTAATTTCCGCATCTGTGTAAAAGTTAGTTACTGTCGGTGTCCCTGACGCCTTAATATCACTTTTATTCGAGATGTTCGAGAGGATTTTGACAATTTTCACGAGATATATAAAAAAAAAATAAG
This sequence comes from Gonocerus acuteangulatus, assembly GCA_946811695.1. Classification (NCBI taxonomy): domain Eukaryota; kingdom Metazoa; phylum Arthropoda; class Insecta; order Hemiptera; family Coreidae; genus Gonocerus; species Gonocerus acuteangulatus. Next base: position 45,212,940 of record OX328131.1, read on the forward strand.
TTTATTTCTTTTCTAAGCTTATCAAATGGCACTAGGGACATGAACGGATCCGCGCTAAGATGCTGCAGTTCCTGCGAGTCGGACTTTTTGATTTCATAAGCTTGTAAGTACTCGTTTTATAGGCTTCTTTGGCTAGGAATACGAATGAAACCATTTTCAAGGCGATAGCTTTAACCGTTTTTGAGAAAATTGGAAAAATAGTTTTTGAATACCGTTTTTGGTTTGGGTACTTAGAATCATGGGATTCAGTTGAAACATTTTCTGCATGTTCTACTTTCATTAAAACTAATATGTTGAAATTGTGGTTACGTTTGGAGTTAAGGAAGGGTTAGAATAAAATATTTTATTAACAGGCATAAAAAGTTTTGGTAACTTTGTATATTTTCGTTAATATCTCGAAAAAGGTTGAGAATCTTGGTAAACGAAAGAATACCATTAGAAAGCTTACTAAATGCTCTACAAAAAAGGTTCTGATGAAAGTTTTGATTAGGCGATGTCAATCGGAGAAATAAGTGCTTAAATCATTAAAGTAATTGATTTTGCTTATTCGAACTGTTCTTTTTGTCTGTTTTTATTCCTGTTATTTTTTAATTGCTTATAGTTGGATAATGTATTTTACAATAAAACAGATTAGGCAAAATAAGAAAAACAATTCATTGTTAGAAATATAGCCTGCCAAGGGAAAAAGATTAGATGACGTCTTTTGAATATTTTCAATTGCCTTTATGCTGTTGGTTTTTTTTATTTTATTTTTTAATTGATTTTATCTCTAGAGTTATTACTATAGTAAAAGAACACAGGAATGTGTGAACATTTTTGATATTTTCCAATTCATTGAAACGTATGAAATGAAGTATAGGTAGAAGAGGTTTCTAGGGTCTTGCGGACCCCAGGTATAGCCATAAAACCCTTTGAACAAAGGCCGAGGAACATACTATCTGTTTCTATTCTATGCTTTTCAAATGAGAATAGGGATATGAACAGGAACCGGGGTCTCCCGTTGTCTAATGGCTAGCGCCTTGGATTCATAAGTTTATATGTTATTCTTATAGGCCTCAGAAACATTATTTCAAAGGCACTACAAAATTATATAAGGATTAAGGCCGTAATTACACTTTAAATAGTGGAGTTGTCCATGTTTGAAACCAAGTCATGGAGTTGTCTCTTTTTGAAACCAAAGGGAGCCATTTGAAAATTGAACCTATCCTCTTTTGAAACCAAACAAATATGAATTCGGTATGCTCGAGGGTGTTTTAATATAATGTAATTATGTCTAATGTATTAAATCAAAATTATATAGTTAAAAATTACATGAAAAATGTTATTTAAATACAGTTTGACAAAACTGAAATGAAACTAAATTATCCTTATTTTATTAAGTTTAGAAAAAAAGTGGTATTTAGCTATCCTCTTCGCACAGTTTTACCTATAACTACATGTATTGAAGTGGCTGTGCTATAATTTTCATCGCCGTACTCAGCCATACCTGTGCACAGCTAATAAAATAAAGTTATCAATTAGCGATGCGATTATTTTATGAAAAACGAGTTAACCATTATTATTTACTGCAGAGAGTTGTTGAAAAGTCTTTAATAGCAAATAACTGAACATTAACGATGAGATCTATTTAATATCTAGTGTGAAACTGTCAATATTTATTTGTTATTCGCGAAAATTTAAATAAAGAGGAATATGTCGAGAACAGTTACCAGTACCACATTAGCTGTTAATTAATTCACCTGAAGTATTGAAAATATATTTGGATGGATACATAGCTCTACCACTTCAGTAAAGTATGAATATTTTAAATTAAATACCGGCTGTTTTTCACTGTTGTTGTTATATAAAGCCCGTTTATTAATAAAATAATTATTCTATAGAATTGGTAGTGGTCTCATTCGACTCGGCACAAAAGAAATTCTTCAAAAATCATACCTAAATCAGAAAGATTCAAGTACCTAGAGGTTTTGTCCCAAAATCCGGCATTCGGAACCACAGTGTGCCAGATAACAGCAAGTTATTAATAAGAATTATCGCCAAATGCACTTATTACAACTAACTATAAACATTCAGCCATGATGGATTTGCAGTGCATGCTGGGAGCAGATTGCATGAATGCAAGCTTCTCATTGGCTACTGATGGAGTTGTCATTTTTTGAAACCAAACTATGTTGGAATTGTCCATATTTTAAATTCTGAACGGTTGAAATAAACGCTGTTTTACCTATTTTCTGTCCGTTTTTAATGAAAAACAGTTGTAAAATCGAATGCAGCATACAAATCCACTTAAGAATCGACAAAAATCTCAAAACTGAAAAAAAATGGAGTTGTCCAACTTTGATACCAAGCTCCTCATATAATCTTCTGAATAAAATAAAGAATCTGAGTTTTGTAATGAAAAAAGGGAACCGCGTTAGAACGACAGGTTTAGGCCCTACGTGTGTAGTAAAGCGCCCAAGCCAGACTTGGAAATGTTTATAGTGTGGTAGACTCGTCAAAATGAAGTCACTAAGACCATTTTTAGCACTTTTGTAATCAACTTAAAAAAAGGACGCTGTACTGGGGACTATTACTTCAAATGCATAAAATAAGGATGAAAATGAAGCTAATTCTTAATCAGCTGTTTTTAGGAGATCCGTTTAGCACTCATTGCTGGAAGAATTTCAGCTAGCGTTCTTATTATTTTTTTTTAATTTATTTATTTTATTTATCTATATATTTTTATTTTTTTTAGAGGTCTTTACTGAAGGCCTCCTAAAACACGATTCGGCGAAAAGCTTGAGCGTCCCGATAATTATGATCAAAGCGTCAGAGAGGGTTAAACTTCTTCTTTGCCTCATCCGGCTCGTGTGCTACCTTTTTGCTGATAGTTTTTTTTTTAGGGACAAAAACTTGGTTTTAATTTTCTGGAAACTGAATGTAGATAACCGAAGTTAAGCAACGTCGGGTGTGGCCAGTATCTGAATGGGTGACCGACCACGTGATGATGATGATAAAAATACTTTATTCTGGGACTTCGTCCCATAAGAATATAAATAAATACACAATAAACAAATTTAACCTAAAAATATGAATATATATATAAAGAAAAAACAAACGCATATAAAAACGAATACAAATATTATTAGTCGTCTTAAATAGTAAAATAAAACATAAGTAAATATGTACATAAATTATAATTGGATTGGAGCAATGATGATACAATGTTTAGAGGAGGGTGGGAGTATAATTAAATAGTTTCAAATAAACAACTAATAATTAAATAAATATTAAAAAATTAAATAAATTTTTAAATTTGGCGACACGTGCTGTCCCCATAATAAAAGGGGGCAACCTGTAGATAGCTTGGTGTTAAACATACGTCTTAAACAATAAAAACAACAACAACAACAACTTAATGTTGTCTTTTCCTTTACGAAATAAAATTTGTAGTAGGTATATGAATATTTATTTATCACTGTTTGAATTGTAAATTTTCAATTTATCAGTTTATTTTGGCTTGTTTTTGTTGTGTTCCTTATGTAGTACATTAATTTGTTGTGACTTTGAATTGAATGATTAGACCACTCCTACGCACAGTTCATCTCCTTCCTAAGTCGGCTCCTTCATAGTCTACGATGCCATACATAGTCGACGAGACTTGGATACAAAATATCTGTTTCATATTGCAAATACTCGTAATTTTAGAACAGTGAGAATATTTTTTTTTGAAAAGGAACTAACCAATGCTCAAAAGTTTTATCTGTTTAACTAAGTGCTTTTATGGTTCTCGAGTAGTTTTATACTTCCCAAGTTTCTTTTCAAAATAGTCCTTTGGTTTTGTCAAAGGAGCATTTAAAGATTTACTAATTGCCTTTTGCAAAATACATGATACTATTGCGGAGAAGATGAGAGGTAAACGCGGCTGGGTTGGAATAGCTATTTCATGTAAATGGTGTGGGATTTTAGGTGTTTTGTGATGAGCTTCACGGTGCTTTTCCTTTCCATTTTTTTTTTTTTTTTTTTTTTTTTTTTTTTTTTTTTTTTTTTTTTTTTTTTTTTTGTGTTTATTTACAAGGGGCTTTTATTGAAATCTACTTTTACCATGCTCGTATGTATACTGAAGGCTTCGGTGGGTGTGACCTAACCAAACTACATGGATGGTGGTGGATGTTGCTACATACCAAACTACCCTGGCCATCTATTCTAGTTGGATGCCTCAGCCTAGAGCATTGTTCATAATAGAAGAGGCGATATGGTTCACCAGGGAGAGAATATTATACTGCCCTAAGGACATCCAACATCCTTGTACATCATTCTGGGTAGTGTTATAGAGGATACCTACTAACGAGGATTGAGGAGTATTATAGTCCATCGAATGGAGAGAAAAAAAAAAAAAATATGATAAGTTATGCTCTACATATTCAGAATTTACTATTGACTCCTTGTTTACGTAATTTTTGTATTATTGCTTTGAAGCGCGCCATGAAATGCACTAATCTAATAAGTGTATTATTACTCCAACTTTTTATTTTTGTAGATTGATAAGAGGAAGAAGCACTAATTTTTGCAAGAATATTTTCGGAACAACTCAAATAAGTATTCGTAAATCGAAAAATTCTCGGAACCTATATATTTTGTTTTTTAATTACAATTACTTTTTTTTTTTTATAACTCCGAATGTATTTACGTTAGAGATAAATATAAATGACTATAAATATAATAAATAGGGTAAACAATACATATATTTTTTAATATAATTTATTTTCGGCTGCTTAAAATTCATTTAGGGCCTTAAGAAGAAAAATTATGACTGTAAAGTAAAAAAGACAAGTATTTCGTTTAAATCGGTTTGATAATTTTATTATGATAATTTTATAATTCAGGTACCGAAACCCAAACGAAACGATTTACTTATTTTTTTATTTTTTTTATTTTTTTTAACTAAAGCATCCAAGCTTTCGTAGTCTATTTACGGGTTGAAAATAGGGTAATTTGGACGGCTACAGGATTTTTTAAAATTTTATTTGTTCAGATATTCCCGCCAAAATTATCTTGCCCCCTCTTAACATTCAATTATAATTTTTTTTTTTTTTTTTTTTTTTTTTTTTTTTTTTTTTTTTTTTCCCCTTAGGAATATATAATAATCAGCAAACTTCTGTAATAATTCTCCTGAAAGTATACCGCATCGTGAATAATTAAATAAATAAACTACCTACTAATTAATAATCATAAATAATAATCCAAAGAGTTCTGCGCTTAATAAATATTATAAGTTTCTAAGCTTACTTCAACAAGAAATGCCTAAGCTTGACCAAAGTTCCCTTTGTCGTAGGACTGCTTAGAGGAAATGGTATCTACCGTCCTATTGTCTTGAGGACAATACAGCCTCCTCCTGCAATTTGGAAATATCTTATGCCTTAGTCTGTTGGCCGACCTGCTAGAAACTTAGTGCTTAAGATAACTTATCTCCAACTTGTTGATTTCCGTTATGTTTTATCAGCTCCTCTCTATTTGTCAATAGATCTGGCGATTCAAGACAAATTGAACGCATTTATTTAAATCTAATATAATAATTTCAGATAAGAGAAGTTTTTTCGTTACTTAAATTATGATCTAAACCAAGTATGGGCAACCTTATAGACGTTTTGGACCAAACGTTAGTGTGCAAATACGTTTGCGGGCCGCATGGATGGTTCAAAATAAAATAACATCGCATTTTAAAGTAGTATTCGTAATATTTAGCGATAGATATCAGTCATTAAATAATACGAACATTTTATTTTAATACAACGTATTAATATAACGGAATAAAAAAAAATAGGTACAAAATTATAATTAAACCGTGAAATTTGTAATTATAATATAATGTTTAACTACGAAAGTTAAATCAGTGACACGAAGTCAATGTCACTCGGCTTGCTCGCTCACTTGATTCCGCAGGAGTAAACCACAAACCCCATTTCACTCGATTTTTTTCGGAGTGAGTGGTGTAATATTTTTTTTTTTTTTTTTTTTTTTTTAATTGAGGTTTTCGAAATGTCTGACAGGCCGGATCAAATGTTACAGAGCGCTGGATCTGCCCCGCGTTGCCTGGTTGTTGTCGACACATGACCTAAACGAACATAGCCTAAGTGAATCTAGTGTGAGAGTAGTGGAGCTGCAAATCATAATTGCAATTGCATAACTGACCTAATGCTAATTGTAGGCAATCCTCATGCATACATTATCTCTATGGATGCACACTGCAGTGGTATTAATGTATCCATAGGCTAACCATCAGCTTATAGAGTTAACTATAGGAAAGACTCCAGTCCTAACAAAGTATCTTGACCAATATACTACATAAAGTTAATTGATCAATCAACGCTTTTAAGGTCATTATTTAAAATAACCGATGCATTGCAGTAAAGAGAGTGCCATGAAATTCAAATATATTTTAAACGGATTAAAGATGTTTATACGGACCTGCATGTGGAGGTTTAATGTTAGTACTCAATAATAAATGATATGCTAATATAATTTGCAAATATAATAGAATTGATATTATTTTAATGGGTTTAGAAATCATTCTGACGACAGAAGATTTCATGAAGGTGGCGTGGTACGAATGAAACGCAACCAAATACACATACAAAGTTAACAACTAACACATCTATCGAATAGGAACCATTCAGACGGATCACAAATGCATAGACAGACTTATTAAATATGCATCAAAACGAATTTTAAGACTTATAAATACTCAAGACTGCATGATATTCATTGGACAGACTTCGGCATGAAGCTCATTCTATACCTTTGCCTAAAGATGTTTTATTACTCAGTAGAGATGATTTTTATTAATTGTTGTTGTTTACTTTGTTTTTTATTTGTTCTCATATTTGTGATGAATAGATGCAGAGGTGAAAACATGTTGTTTATAATTATTATTTGAGTAATATTGATATATCATGTATATTTCAATATTCTTTTTACTTTGTGAAATAAACATCTTTATTCATTCATAAAACGGCTAATTTGTATGGCAGATGCAAAAACTTGTCAGCATTGTTTAAAACATTTCTCCTGATTTCAATAGATTTTGTATGCTAAAAATTAGAAACACGCTATAAGAATTTTAACATATTTTATTTCCAGTTGTGAAAAAAAGCTTTATAAAAAAAAAAAAAATTATGAAATTGTCATCAGAAATGATTGGTTTTGGACAGTTCAAATATTTTTCGAAAGCAGTTGCGTAATTTTGATAAGGGCACCACAATCTTATAACATCCCACATAAATACGGTAAATTTTGATCGTAGAACCTCAGTTGCGGGAAGCGGTTTTTGACGTTTCTGAAGTTTTCCAATTAAGCCGAAATATTAAGACTTATAGTTTTAAAAATTACACCTTCCTATTGCTTACGCCGCTATGGGCCAGTTCGTACGAGTTCGACATTTTATTATAATAATTAGTTTATATACGTAATGGAGTTAATCCCAATATGCTTTAGTTATAGTTTAATTACATGTACAGAAATTATACATGTTATTTGTATTTTACATTAATTGGCATATTTTAATATTTATGAATATTCTTTTGATGATATGATATTTTTTCAGGTAAGATCGATAGACAGTATGTTGAAATCATTATAGCGTCCATAGTTTTTCATCATTGGAGGTAAGAAAATCTTTAATAATCGTTCCAGGTGGAATATGGATAATAATATTGTATATATATCTATTTTCGAACGAAATATGTTCAGGATAGCGAAAAATGTATGTACTAATGCAGGGATGCATAACTATGCAAATTACTCACCCAGGTGGTTAATTTTTCGTCACATTCCTGAAAAGTAACATACATTAATAATAAGTGAACATATTTTTTTTTTTTTTTTTTACAGCGCATCGACATAATTTTTGGCCATTTGCGCCGAGATCCAGGGTGCACCCAGGAATTTTCTCAGCGAGTCATGGGATGAGAAAATTCCTGCCGCCGGTGGGGATCGAACCCCCCCATCTCCCGCTTATGAATCTAGCGCGCTTGCCACTAGACCACGGGAGACCCCTAACATAAAATGTTCTTGTATAGGAGTTTGTTATATAGTTATAGTAATTGGACGATTCTTGGCTTTTATATCAAGACACTGGGGGACTCCGGACTTTCTAATGTGTACCTGTAAAAAACTCGTCCCAAAAATCGTTGTCATTTATAAGTGAATCTTAAAATTTAAATAAATCACTTATATTTTTTATAAAAGCTGAATCAATTATTACAACTTATTTATATTTTCTCTATGGTCACCTAACTGCTATCTTTGGTCTTCCTCCATCCTCTCCAAGGGCATTCTTTAGAGATAGAGAAGAAGGCTGCGAACGAGCATGCAGAATCGGCCATGCAAACCTCACGCATTCTTCCTTATGAAGAGATCCTCCACCAATTTGTAACTCATGCAATTTAAAGCTCACTGTGAAGTACATCATGTCTATTTGCTGTGCTTAGCAGTAACTCCAATAACAACACCAACTATCAGATTCCTTAGATCAAATTCTAGGCGATCATTCCAACCAATGTATGTATGGATAGTCTGTAGGACGATGAACGTCCTATAAAAGGTTATCATCGTCCTATAAAGTGTTCTTTAATGAAAATGTTGCCCTCCATACCAACCAAGAGGTGCGGGGAAAGAAAAAAAAATCGGGCAATGAGAACTACAAAGTTGTTTTCCCTGAAATCCAATCCAATCCAATCCACGTGGAGCAGCTTTTTGACTTTTTAGGGGCCGCCAAGTTGATAGACAAAATCTAAATAGAACATTCAGAACCCAAATGCTCATTTCTTTATTTTTTCTAATTATAATTTTTACATATTTTTTTGTTTTCAATTAATTTTTTTGTATTACTTCTTTATTATCTATTTTTATGAATGTTTTTTGACAAGCAATTGAGCATTTATCGTTTGAACTAAAGATGGGTAAATAAAACAATTACTAATATAAATTACCACGCAAAAGAATGGCGTTAATGCCCTCAAGGGTTGACAAGCCATAATTAAAAAAAAAAAAAAAAAAAAAAAAAAAAGCGCCGAAACCTTTTATTTTAAGTAAAGGTTTTTAAGAAAGTCTGATCGTTGTTTTTATCCGAATCTCAACCGCTCCTTGATTTCTTATAAGTTCCACACCAACTTTCATCTTTATTTGAAGAAATGTTTCAGGAATTGTTTTATTAGTGGAACCTCAATAGCTACATTTCTCTGGAGATTATTAAAAAAAAAAAAAAATAAATAAAAAATGAACCACTTTAAATGGACAGGAATAAATCTTCTTACAATCGTAACTCTTAAAACTTCTAAAAGGAAGTTCCAAAATTTAGTGGAACAGTGAAGTTTTAAAGGGTAGAAAAAAAGTCGAAGAGCAAAAGCTTAAAAGTTTTCCGGAGCCATTTAATACATAAAATAAGAAGTAAATGGGCTAGACGTGAGAAAATGCGGCTTAGTAAAGTTGGGAGTAAGAGCCAAACTCCGCTATTATTGGCACCCGAGGGCTACTTTCTAACGTAAAACTATTTCCGAACTTTATTCACCTTTTGAAACTCTTGATCAACGCCATTAGTGCTGGCCCTTCGTTAAGCCCATCTCTCAGGGACTATTAACGATTATATATAGGGACAGGACCTTGAAGATAACCTTATACATTAAAAGCGTACCTAACATCCTAATTGTATTTTTCCTAGGATCGAAAGCTAAATTATTTTTCGGTGGAAGTTGTTTTGTTGAGTTTTATGTATTTATATATATATATATATATATATATATATATATATATATATATATATATATATATATATATATATATATATATATTGCAACGTACGTAAATTTACGAGGTTACAATAAAACGTTGTCAATAAAAATTACTTGAGCTCTTTATTTAAGGAATTTTACTCTCAGGGAGGTTTTACGTATCTCGTGGGTCCGTTTACCGTCAAATTAATTTGCGGCGAATCATAATACCGGCATGATAAAAAAATGGTTAATTATGTCACACATAAAATATATGGGGAGAAAGAAATCTTATGTCTATGGTTAGTATTACATTATTACCTGTTTCCTCCTTCCATCCTGGCTCCTCTTGAATGCTATATTACCTATTACTCAATAGAAAAGAGAGAAAGAAAAAAAAGGTTCCTAGATAAATCATGGACACAAATTTGAATAGGTATCTGTATTTCCTATTGGTTGGCTCTCTGATACTTCTATTACGAATTAGTTGTGAACAACGGTTAGTTTTACAATTTATTTGATATTCCCATTATAATAGTTTAGGCATTATTTCCTTTTTTTTATTTATATAATTTTAATCTAGACTGATGGCACAATTTCTTTTAGACATAATATTAAACCATATTCATAGCTAGCAATTTTTATAATACAGCCTAATCAGGGACTAATTTAAAGGTCAGACCTGCGCTGTCCGTCTTCTTCGCCTGGGTTCCTACAGCTTCGTCCTCATGATGACCAGAAGAAAGGGATAGCTTCGCCTACAGCCACGTGTCTCGCCTCAGTCCCCTGCGTCCGTCCTGTCCGGCTAATTCCCTCGGTGTCCAGCCCTTCTTCTCCGGAGGGGGTAAGCCCTTGCATTCGTCATAATCGCCTAAAGTTGTAATCAGAGTCCCCACTCCTTTTTCGTCCATCTTCCGCCTGCCGTGCGTTGGATGATGGTTCGCGGTGATTTTGCCTCACCCGGCATTAAATGGTATCTCCTTTGCTGATTATTTAGTATTTTGATTCGAGTCCCTACGATAACTAGGCGCAGAGTTATGTTTTTTATCTATTATTTGTGCCTTATATGAAATTTTATTAGAATTTTGCCTATTAATGGGAATATTTGTGCGTGGAAATGGATTGAACTTTATTTATTTATCTTTTATTTTAACTTCTTGGTATCGACAATTTCTTTAATTCATTTGCATCCAAGACCCCCCATATACTGCACGTTACAATATATATATATATATATATATATATATATATATATATATATATATATATATATATATATATATCCATATATCTAGCACAAATTAAACTCCAAAATGTTATGTACATTTCTGAAGACGCATTAATATATTTGTATATAAAACCAAAATATGGAACTATGTTTATTTCTTTTACAACTCATGTCCTTCATTAGTAGAGCATCTTGCATACCTATATTAGTTTTAACCTCTTTGGTAATGGCTATAAACGCCGGGTAGAAGGTTTCACTCACTGAGTATTTACTGTTCATGTATTTATTTAAACATAACAAAATAAAACTTAAGTACAAATGATAATAATAATAACTTTAAAAGAGAAATACATTACATTCTACAAGCAAAAGACGAATAAAAAAATAAATAATAGCTCTCATGCTAACGAATAATAAAAATCATAATAATATAAAATAAACATGTATTTACAAACCAGATTAAACCTAAGGTGCACCTCTTTACTGTTCGCATGCGTTTATTTTTTCTTAATTGTTGTCTTCACTAAACTACGACTGGCAACTCCATAACACACAACACAGGTTTTTCTTGGTACCCTCACCAGAAGGTAGCATCCCCAAAGGAGTCACTTTCCATATAGGTGTTACTAATAAGAGTGGCGATTATTTATCCCTCGATTATGAGGCTCGTCACACCAGGAAATAAAAATAACTTCCGGTAAGTTGAAATTAATAATTTGGGTCCGCAGTAATCCTCTCCTCCAAATTGACCGATTTAATTTTTTTTTCAACAAATTTATCTGTTTAAAAACCCATGACGTATACCGAGTTTTGTTGTAGTATAATAAAAATTGCGGCCGACCCCTCTGGATGAAGTGGTTTTGCTCGATTACGAACTCATTAGATTGTTTGCTATTGGAATAATAGAAGTTTTTTAGTGAAACAACAAAACCTAATAAAATTATTATTATAATATGTTTTTTCGGAAATTCAAAAAGAAAAATATGTCTTATGTTTATTATTTAAGAATAAATGAAATTCTACTGATGTCCAATTAGCATAATAGAAATGTCAGAAACATAAAGATGAAGAACTACGTTTAGAATTCCCTTATGAATATTCAGTAGGAAGAAGTCTCGACATCTTTCGAAGAACTTACACGAATTAATTTAGCATTTTCTGAAATAGTCCCTGAATAAGCTTCCTGATGCAATCTACATTTTCAAACTTTAATCCCTTCTTTATGATTTGCTTTCCTCATGAACATTGGCCTGTGTGGAAATGTTCGTTTATTTAGGAATTGTTCATTTTAAACGATTAGTTTATTTAGTGAAATACAGGCAGCCTTTAACTACTGCCATTCATTTTAATATAAGAAGTTTTTTTTCTGCTTTACTATTCCTACGCTAAATAAATTAATTTTAACGCTCCACTATTTTTTAATATTGTAAGGAATTTCGGCGAACAAGTCTTCTGAGGAGAAAGGCGTGTGATTCAAATAAGTTCAATCGGTCCTTTTGAAATAGGGGTTTACTTCGGAATCAAATTATTGATTATTTTACCGGCCGTTATTTTTAATTTATTGCATCCAAATGCGGTAGGTATCGCGCCCAACTAATGAAGAACATGAATTATAAAAAAATCAAAATAAAACGAAAACCAATAATTGAGTCTAATTTTTAATTACAAATGTAAAAGAAAGGAGCTAAATTATATACGTTAATTTTGTATTTTCCTAAATTATTTAAGTAAATTCTTCAGGATTGTGTCATGTAATAACCACCACGCTGAGGAATGGAGTGTGTGTGTGGCTCCTTCGTTACGGATTTTATATATATATATTATAATAATAATAATTTAAATGTTCGTATACTTACGTGTGTGTGTGTGTCAGTTCTATCTCCCCGAGGCGAAAAAATGGTCCGAATTTTATGCAATTTAATTCAAAAATAATTTTTCTTACTTGGCAGGTCGAGTTGTTTACCCTGCAAAGTCTGTCCACTGGAACGTGGTTATGGAGTGAACTTAGCGGGGAAAAAATCGTAACGCTAACGTTTTTGTTTTCTAGGTTCCTTAACATACGAAAACAAATAAAATAATTTTAACAGGGATATCTAGAACCGTTGGCGAGAAACCTTGATACAACTCATTTTCCCAGCATACTTTCAGTTTAAGTATTCAGGCCAACGAAATTGATTCGGATGAAAGTTGTAACAGACCTGTAAACTAAGAAATTAAAATTTTGGTTGCGTTGAAATATTTTCGAATCTAGGAATATTTTCTTCAAATTCGAAATCGTACTAAATTTTCTACAAAAAAAGGGTCTGCAGTAATTTTCGATAGGGTGATGTCAGTCGGAGAAATAAGTGCCTAAAACTTCGATATTTTTAGTTTTATTCTTTTAAACTGGGGTTCGCCTATGTTAACGTCGCTTTTTGATTGGCTGTTGCTTTTTTAATTGCACTTAACATTTACATTATTGTTTTAGTAAACGAAAATATGAAAATGAGAGGAGTATTGGTTATAGTGTTTCCAAGAGTGAATGTTGAGAAATAGGATGGAGTAATTTCCGCTTAGGGCATGTCAGTTTCCTTTATGGTGCCTAACATCTTAGGGTTTTTTTACATTTGACACTTCTCGCTGGATATATATGTCAGGTGTCGGATTGATATTCTCTTGCCAGTTTACATACTGACAGAAATAGCTAGACGTTTATGTCATGGATATGTACGACAGTTCTGGATTTGTTAAAATTAGCGTTAAATATACGGCCCGTTATAGGTGAACGTGCAAATAATCAGTTCTGTTGGTGTAGACGTGTCGACAAAACAGCTAAGTAGCCAAGATATTTATCTCTGACATTAAGTTCATCTCTTTGTAGTCAGTTTTTACACCTGATGGTGTAGGAGTGTCGACACATATAGCTTGTGATAGAAATATATATCTCGGGCATAAATGTTTTGCAGTTTACAGTTAGTTAGTAGTGCAATTGTTATTAGTTACAATTTCTGTCCGACATAATTATTCTGCAATAATTATCAGATCGCATCTTACGTGTCTTGATTTTTTTTTTTAAATATTTTTCACGAAAGATTAAAACCTCTCAATAAATGCTTCTATACCAATACTAATTGCAAAAGGGATATGAGCGGAAACGCGTAAAGATGACGCAGTTCCTGTGATTTGGACGTTTTCATTTTTCAGAACTATTAAAGTATATATTTTAATTATTTAAGACTGAGAAATACTCACCCACTATAACATACAAGGAATCAATAGACAAGTTTCTATGTTTTGAGAATTCACGAACCTGAATGTAGCATAGAATTTTTTTTTTTTTTTTTTTTTTTTTAATCTGTGCTTGATTTAATGAGTATTGCGGGAAGATCCACTGCAGAGCAGGTCATTAGGTGTGCTTATTGAGGAAATGATCAATACTAGAGAAGCGGCGGTGCCTGAATGGAATATGGAATGGCCAGGGGAATGGCTACTCTCCCTGGAATATATCACCACATTAAGATTCATTGCGGACACTAGGGGGGGGGGAGCAGCTGATTTAGCATTTATCCTTCTCTCTATCTCTATCTACAGGAGGGAGGCTTTATTCAGAAACTTCTTATGAATTGTATCTTTAATGGAATGGACACATGTATTCATTACTGTGGGAATCGGTCTTATCTAAGGAATATGTTGTTGGTGGATATTTATAATGCTATGACGTGGAGTCGGTATGGAGTGGTTTTAAAAATACATACTCTTTAGTATTAGCAAATGTTGTATACGAGTAAGGATGTTGAATCTTCTTTTATATTTCGTGCCTCAAAGATTATGTAGTGTGATGGAGATTTGCAGAGTGCAAGCACTGTAGCGTTTAAAAGGACCACTGGCGTGAACGGAAACATCTTGAACATTCTTGAAGCTTATACAGATAGGCAGAAATAGGAGAGTTTGATGAAATTTGGTACAAAAATCTTTTGTCTAATTTGGAAGGACAAGTTCGTTAACTAGCAGAATCCGTCCACTGGAACATGGTTTTTGGAGCGTATGTGTTTTATTTTTGTTATTTCAACGGGTTTTTGTAGTTTTTAAAGCTCCCTTTTTAATTGGTTGTTTATTGTTTTAAATTGCATTTATTTGTAGTATTAATATTATTGCAATAAAAGTAGACATGAAAATGAGAAACGTTTTAATATTTTTCAATGCATTGAACTGTGAAATAAGTATCTCTAGTTTTTATTATCGTGGATGGTGGGGGCTGGCCGACCCTACTGTAGGGTGTAATTCCCGGTACGCAGGCCCTTTGTCGCGTATTTGGGGCCATAAAAGTATTTCACGAAAGGTCAAACCAAAATAATTGTTTCTATTTTTATTTTCCCAAATTACATTAGGAATAAGTCCTGTAAGAATGCTGATGCAGTTCATCGCTTATCTGGAACTCCGAAGTATCTATCGAAAGTTGAACAATCCTCCAAGATGTGGTGGTTCTTGAGTGAGACCTCGCAAGCTTCTCACATAAGATGATATTTGATATTTATTTATTAAGAGTTTCGCAACTTTTGGCGACTTGCTCTTTAACATAAATTAAGATATTACAAAATACTTTTTGCACATTGTGTATATAACAAGTCAGTACATTTTATGAGTATAGCTAGTACATTAGTGAGCTAATTAATAATAACAATAACATTTTTTATATAATATATTTCACAATAACAATACGGTAATATAATAGATATTAAATAGAGTGTGAAGAGGGGGAAAAAATAAAAAAGTGGGGGGGGGGGTAGAAGAGGTAAGATTATATTGGAGATAGGGCTTTATTTTTAAATGTAGGTTAATTAACTTAATTCGCTTCCCGTTGTGGCTCTCCTTGGGAAGTGTGGACTCCTCAGAGGAGGAAGGCTATTACAAGCAAAATTTGTCAATCAGTAATTAAAAAAAAAAAAAAAAAAAAAATTGTTGTTTTAAAAATGTAAATAATTTTCTAAAGGCTGTTTCGTTCATTATTTTAAATTAACTTTAGGAGGTAAATTGGAGAGAGGGCTAGATTTTTGAATATAGGTTAATTATCTTTAAGTGAGTTAGTATGGTGTTAATATGTGGACTATTTTCGGCAAGTAAGTCGTGAGGAATTGTTAGGTTGTCTCGTAATCTGCAGTCAGTAAGTATGTGTTTAACTGTTAATGTCTCGTTACAACAAGCGCATACAGGTCTGTCTTGTCGTTCCATTAGATAGGAGTGCGTTAGTAAACTGTGTCCTAAGCGAAGTCTCGTAATAATTAATTGTTAGGTTTTCTCTTGACCGGGTTCTTATTGTATTTTTATTTCCCGCAGTTTGCTTCGTGAGTTAGTCCCTTCTGTCTGCCAGTCGTTTACTATCTTATTTTCAGCTAGTTTGCATAGGTCAGTTGCTGTCATTTTGTTCAGGTCAGGTGTTCACATAAGATGAGGGTTCTTTACTGTGGTATGGACATGAGTCAGGTTCGTGTGGCCTGTTCTCATCGTTGTCAGAACCATCTCTTCACGTCTATTACCTCTGATGGCACTTCCCTATAGTTTGGTAGTGGGCTTAGAGTGTCAGGGGGAGAGAGAGAAGAGGAAGGAAGGGAAGAGAGAAGCAGAGAATGAGAGAGTGAGAGATAGATTCAGAGTAAGTACCGATAAGTAGACAGTGAAGGGTTTCGGAGTTTCCAGAGGTACATTAACGTGGTCCTCTAGCAGTAATTACCTTGAAAGGGCTGAGGCAGGGACATATTATAGAGGAAGGACTCCCTTCTACCCATCTCTCAGGTCTCTCTCTCTCTCTCTCTCTCTCCTCTCTCTCTCTCTCTCTCTCTCTCTCTCTCTCTCTCTCTCTCTCTCTCTTTCTCTCTCTATCTCTCTCTCTCTCTATCTCTCTCTATCTCTCTCTCTCTCTCTCTCTCTCTCTCTCTCTCTCTCTCTCTCTCTCTCTCTCTCTCTCTCTCTCTCTCCCTCTCCCTCTCTCTCCCCCCTGCCCCCTCCCCCCCCCCTATTGAGGGTGGTATATTGAGTGTATGTAGAATATATAAAGGGTTTGCTAATGAAACGGGATGGTTAATAGAAGTAATTGTTTGTTGAACAAATTTTGTTTTAATACTGTCTTAAAAAGTTATTGAAAGAACTAGAATAGCCATTAAGGTTACAAAACAAAAAAGATTATTTTCTGAGCAATAAGTCTACCAAATGACTTTTATTGCAGTTAAGGGATTCCTGGAGCCTCGTCAGGTACTGCAGCAATCTCGTACACAATTCATTGCTTCAGGGTTTGATAGTCGTTAGTGGATCTGCTCGAAACACTTTTTTACCTTATGTATCCCCATAAAAAACAAGTCGCAAGCAGGAAAATCGGGTGAAGTTGGTAGGCCTAGCGTTCAGAAAATAATCTTTTTTGTATTTTGGCCTAAATGGCCAATTTTGTTTCCTTAATCACTCTGTAAAAAAGTATTAAAAAAATTGTTTTCGACAAACAATTACTTTATTTAATCAACCCGTTTGATTGGCGGACCCTGTACTTTACTTTCATTTGCCAGGGATTAGAATCACCCTTATTTTAAACCTTATGTGCGGTTACGTCATTGTTTCTTGTTGTTCTAGATGACAAATTTTCTGTCTGTTGTTCTGTCGAATTTTCTCTGGTGGTCCTGAGTGCAACTATGTATGAGATGTGTTTCTAATATTGTCTGTGAACTTATCTGTATTTGTCACATTTTTGCAGTTACGTCATTGTTCTTCCGGTACAGCGATATGTAAACATACACGAACTACACGAATGAATAATAAACTTACTTATGAAAAATATATATGAATTCCAAAGAGGCCATTTTATAAAGGTAAAGAGAACTAATTGTGGAAGAGCGCACTGCAGAACCCATTCGTTTAATTGTAACCGTAAAACAGCGGGCTCTAATGTTCCCTCTAAATCCTCTATGCATCAGGTCTCTTTTCTCTAACCCTTCGTGTCTTCTCTCTTTTCTCTCTCGGGGAGCAAGCAAACACCATAATGACTCATTAATTCTGAAATGGTGTTCCAGACAGTTTTACATCCTGAATACAAGGAAACTCTTTTAAAATGAGATAAAAAACCGTAAATGGCTTATATTTACCTTGCTCTGTCGGCAAATAAAGGCATTCGTCGGTATAAATACTTTAGATGTATATTATCTAAATTACATTAAAGAATTAAATATGAAATAATATATGAAGGGTTCATTACAAAAAATCAGACAAATCCAAGAACTGATATTTTCAGAGAAATACATCTTCTTCTCCAGACAGCTCTAGATATTGATATTATTGCTGTTCCCAAAAATCAGACAAATCCAAGAACTGATATTTTCAGAGAAATACATCTTCTTCTCCAGTCAGCTCTAGATATTGATATTATTGCTGTTCCCAAAAATAATACAAATCCAAGAACTGATATTTTCAGAGAAATACATCTTCTTCTCCAGTCAGCTCTAGATATTGTTATTATTGCAGTCCCCCAAAAATCAGACAAATCCAAGAACTGATATTTTCAGAGAAATACATCTTCTTCTCCAGACAGCTCTAGATATTGATATTATTGCTGTTCCCAAAAATCAGACAAATCCAAGAACTGATATTTTCAGAGAAATACATCTTCTTCTCCAGTCAGCTCTAGATATTGATATTATTGCTGTTCCCAAAAATCATACAAATCCAAGAACTGATATTTTCAGAGAAATACATCTTGTTCTCCAGTCAGCTCTAGATATTGATATTATTGCTGTTCCCAAAAATCAGACAAATCCAAGAACTGATATTTTCAGAGAAATACATCTTCTTCTCCAGTCAGCTCTAGATATTAATATTATTGCTGTTCCCAAAAATCATACAAATCCAAGAACTGATATTTTCAGAGAAATACATCTTCTTCTCCAGTCAGCTCTAGATATTGTTATTATTGCTGTTCCCAAAAATCAGACAAATCCAAGAACTGATATTTTCAGAGAAATACATCTTATTCTCCAGTCAGCTCTAGATATTGATAGTATTCCTTTTCCCCCAAATCAGACAAATCCAAGAACTGATATTTTCAGAGAAATACATCTTCTTCTCCAGTCAGCTCTAGATATGGATATTATTGCTGTTCCCAAAAAGCAGATGCGTTACATTGTGTTTACAAAAATAAGACAAGTGCAACGCCTTCCTATCAAATTCCAGACTGGTCCTTGTACGTCTCTCTCTTTTTTTTTTCTTACGGCGCATCTACATCTAGGTCATTAGCGCCGACATCCAGGGTGCAGCGAGGAATTTTACCAGCGAGCCGTGGGATGATAAAATTCCTGCCGGAGGTTGGGAATCGAACCCACCATCTCCCGCTTATGAATCCAAGGCGCTAGCTAGCCATTAGACCACGGGAGACCCGTGTCTCCTTTTTTTTTTTTTTTTTTTTTTTTTTTTAATG
The DNA here is from genome assembly GCA_946811695.1 of Gonocerus acuteangulatus. Lineage (NCBI taxonomy): Eukaryota > Metazoa > Arthropoda > Insecta > Hemiptera > Coreidae > Gonocerus > Gonocerus acuteangulatus. Next base: position 45,232,342 of record OX328131.1, read on the forward strand.
TTTATATTCAAAAATAATTTTTAATTTATCAGGATTATATGAGAGGTCTAGAATCAAAACAAGACACATCAATGAAACCAAATTGTCCAGAAAACACCAATAACAGAACAAGTCATATTTTTAATTTTATACATGTGTATAATTTTCTTAAAAGTTTTAAGTGTCACAGACGATTGTTTTTGAGGAATTTGAGAAGGTTATCTGTTATATTATCTCTTTTGAAGGCATTTTTATTTTTGAAGTTTCTCACTTAGTTTCAAATTTCACTGATGTATGTCTTATTTTGAAACCACCTTACCACTTCAACATTAAAAGACAGCATGATCTATTTTGTTTTGAAAATCATTTTCTTTACCAGTATATAGAGGACATTTAGAACTTGTAAAATCAACTGTTATCTTAAAATCGTAAAAATAGTAATGTGTCTTCTTTTGATTCTAGGCGCGTCATATAATAGATAATCTTATTAGAGGATTAAATAATTGAATGTTTCATTTAACTAAGAATTCTGCTAAAACCAGACAAGCCCATAAAGTTTTTCAGATTTTTCTAACTACTCTCTTAAAATATATATTTGTTCTATGTACAATACAAAGCTGTTTGTGGGACAATAGTAGGTATAAAAGGATTTATTCTCATCCAGCACAAATGAACCTACGAATTTTTTTGAAGTCTCTGAAAATTTTAGTTTTTGGATTGTCTAGTTTTTGTAATGACCCCTTCATATCAAACAAAATTGGCCCTGTCGTTGTGTTGGTTAACGTTTAAAATTCGTTTGCCCAAACACATTTTTTTCTGCGAGAAAATCATAGCTCTTATGTTTATTTATTAACTTTAAGAGCTCCAAAGCAATGATGATCTGCCATAACATAATTTATAAAAAATGAAAAGAATTAAATTTATTAATTATAAACCCAAGATCATTAACAAAGTTAGAAAACAATCAAGAAGACATGGTAAATGAATAATAAGAGGAATAATAAAAAATGAAATAAATTAAAAAATAAATAAATAATATAAAAATATAAATTAATTTAATAAATTAATTAATTCGTTTGAATAAGGTTTTCTTTCTCTTCTAGTCATAAATCGGAGCTCTATTATCATAAGATAAGAAACATTGACATGGTTAAAATTGTGAGTTACGTCAAGTGTTAATATATTTTATTGTATGTCTTTGTTGACTTTAAGGACATCAGTATGGTATCAATAAGTGGGCTCCTATCTGATAAGAGTTGACTTAAGCCTGTTAGCCCTTATTTATTGGCGATCTATGGCTTCCAGGTACAATTTTTATGCGTTGACAATAAAACCTAATCAAACTATTTTGAAGCGTTTATATATATATATATATATATATATATATATATATATATATATATATATATATATATATAGTTTTTTTTTATTATAGAAATGCGCAAAACGAATTTTCGAGAACATAAGTTTGTGTTAGTCCAAAATGGTTGATAGAGTTAAATTATTTCAAGACGGTTGACATTTATTCAATCTAAGACATTTCAATCTAAGTATAAGAAATAGTAGGCAAAAATCAAAATTTTAAAAGAGATGAGCATTTATGACATTTTTGTATATTTTCTTAAAGTTATCGGCAAGCTCACTACGTTTTTTACATAATCGGTTCTAATAAAAATGTTGATAGGCCGATTTCATTGAGCGAAAATGGTCTTTTAAATTGGAATGTGTCGATTTAGTTCCTTTGAACGTTTTTTTTTTCAATACTTGCGGGTTCTGCACATTTTGGCCATTTAGGCATATAGAATTTCGTTTTTGGTGGCTAATTCATTGGTTTTTTAAAAAATAGTAACACCCCGTTTCAACCTGGAAACCTGGAGCAAACAGAAATAACTATTAAATGGAAAATCGATAAGTTGACGCAGTTCCTGCATGTCAGACTTAATATTCTGCTTTTAGCGCGGTTCCTCCCTCCCCCATAGGGAGGAACCCCGCTTATAGGGTTGATACAATGAAACAATCTGGAAGTGCCGACTAGAAAATTTCGCGTTTCAGAACCCCTAGAGACCGAAAATAACGGTGGTTCAAATTTGTATATATATATATATATATATATATATATGTATATATTTATATATATATATATATATATATATATATATATATATTTGTCTGTTCGCTCTCTAGATAGAAGACGAATGGTCCGATTTTGATGAAATTTGGTACAAAAATCCTTCGTCCAATTTGAAAGGTCAAGTTCGTTAACCAGCAAAATCCGCCTACTGGAAGATGGCGTTTGGGGCGAAATTCGCGCAAAAAAAATCGTAACGCTTACGTTTTTGAGTTCATAAGCTTCTAAGTACTCGTTTTATATGATTCCTGGTCTAGGAAAACGAATGAAACCATTTTCAAGGCGATAGCTTTAACCGTTTTCGAGAAAATTGGAAAAATATTTTTTGAATACCGTTTTTGGTTTGGGTACTTAGAATCATGGGATTCAGTTGAAACATTTTCTGCATGTTCTACATTCATCAAAACTAATATGTTGAAATTTTGGTTACGTTTGGAGTTAAGGAAGGGTTAGAATAAAATATTTTATTAACAGACATAAAAAGTTTTGGTAACTTCGTATATTTTCCTTAATATCTCGAAAAAGGTTAAGAATTTGGTAAACGAAAGAATACCATTAGAAAGCTTACTAAATGCTCTACAAAAAAGGTTCTGATGAAAGTTTTGATTAGGTGATGTCAATCGGAGAAATAAGTGCTTAAAACATTAAAGTAATTGATTTTGCTTATTCGAACGGTTCTTTTTGTCTGTTTTTATTCCTTGTTATTTTTTAATTGCTTATAGTTGGATAATGTATTTTACAATAAAACAGATTAGGCAAAATAAGAAAAACAATTCATTGTTAGAAATATAGCTTGCCAAGAGAAAAAGATTCGTTGACGTCTTTTGAATATTTTCAATTGCCTTTATGCTGTTGGTTTTTTTAATTTATGTTATCTGTAGAATTATTACTATAGTAAAAGAACACAGGAATGTGTGAAAATATTTGATATTTTCCAATTCATTGAAACGTATGAAATGAAGTATCGGTAGAAGAGGATTCTAGGGTCTTGCGGACCTGACCCCAGGTATAGCCATAAAACCCTTTGAACAAAGGCAGAGGAAAATATTATCTGTTTCTATTCTATGCTTTTCAAATGAGAATAGGTATATGAACAGGAACCGGGGTCTCCCGTGGTCTAATGGCTAGCGCCTTGGATTCATAAGCGGGAGATGGTAGGTTCGATTCCCAACCTCCGGCAGGAATTTTATCATCCCACGGCTCGCTGGTGAAATTCCTCGCTACACCCTGGATGTCGGCGCTAATGACCTAGATGTAGATGTGCCGTAAAAAAAAAAAAAAAAAAAAAAAAAAACTGGAACCGCGCTAAGATGACGCAGTTCCTGCGAGTCGGACTTTTTTTACATATTGTCGATCGTCTCCAACTAATGAAAAAAAAATCCCGTTCTAAAAACCGAGCGAAATGTAGTTATTCCCTTGCGGGGCTTTATTTTTGTTATTTATCAACGAAACAAGTTATGCAGCAGACCATTTTTTTTTTTAATATATTCTTCAATCAGGTCAAGAAAATTGATTATAGCTTAACTTCTTACTTATTAGCGCCAATTTATTATTACTATTCTTTAAATTTTAACGGCCCTTTATAATCACCACAATATTTTAGGACGGTTTATCAGTAGGTTCTCACCCTTTTCTAGCCAAGATAGGGCGGATTCCTTTTCTTTTTTCTATGCAAAAGCCACCGCCCGTAGTGGGAATCGAACCCACGACCTTAAACCCCTCTTTTTAAATTTATTTTATTCGATTTATTATTAAGTAAACTCCTCTCACAAAAACTCACTTTACTTTTAAGAGAGAGCCAACCTTGTAATCTTATCAGTTATGACCTCTATAAATTGACAAATGGCCAGAGTAAAAACTCCGGTTGAGACAATAGCCAGAGGATTGGATAGTAAGAAGTGTCTGGAACAACAATAGAAGCTTCCTGGAGGTTTTATAGGGTCAGGAAGGTCCTATAGACGAATTTATGGGCTTTTGGGGAGGTAAACGGACTGCAGTTATACGGAGATGGGTGTTTTAGCTTAAGCACTATCTCACTCTTCTTTTTGATATTACATGTTCTTCTGACTTTTACTCCCAGCAGATAGAATGGATTGGGCTAACAATAATTCCCCAGAAGATTTTTTTTTTAAATATCGTTGGGTACCTATGGTTTTTGAACATTCTCCTGCAAAATTTTGGTACAAATTTTCGGACACTGTTCTAAATTTCTGAGGGTTCTCGCCACTCCACCCTCTCCCCTCAACATACTGCATTCACTGGTAATTGGTACATTTAGGATGGAATCAGAAGTAAATTGTGACTAAAAGTAACCAAAATGTTGCAAAAGACGATCACATGAAAATTTTACTTTTTCTCATTTTGGTTCAACAGTCATATAAAATTGGTCAAATTTATAAATTGTTGTGCTTTTTGGGCTCAGTTATTGATTCAACACCTTTTAGGGAGAGGGACGTATCAAAAGAATTGATGAAGACAAGTTGTAAGTCGTTAAAAGTAGGCTCTCCGCAGTTTTTCGCAAAATTGGAATTTTTGTTTTTTTGGCTAGCGATTGCAGCATTTGTACCGGGCCGAACTCGGACTTGGGCCACCTCATCAACTGCAGAATTTAATGCTCTTTAATCCCTATTTGAAGTTTCTTTTTACTCCTAAAATTGCGCGGCGTTCGCCTGCTAAAATCCGCCCAAACAAACATACAAAATAATGTAGTAGTTTCTGTATATATTATTTTTGATGAAAAATAGTCCTACAGTTTTCTACTTTTAGGTTACAGGTATATTTTTCAGACTATCAAGTATTAAAATCGACTTATTTTGGTCGATTCTTAGTATTGATGGGCGATTCTCGAATGTGAATCGGTTCGAATCGAAATGACATACGAATTTCGTAGGTAATTGTAAGTAATCGTGAAATCGATCCATATTAAAGATCAATCCATATTGTTTGTTATAATTACTTATTTATAGAATTAATTATTGGTTCGAATTAATTATAGTATTATTAGAGGCATATGTTAATCTAATTGTTATCTTACGTACAACAATATCAAACATTTATGGGACGATAATAAATTATAGAATTTCCTGTAGGCATCATGGGCGTATATAAGGGGGGACTGAGGGGCTACATTTTTCAGACAGAGGAGGAGGAGGGGGGTTTCTGAATTGAGAACTTGTGGCAGACTCACCTCGGGAGGTTTGACCGAGTGGGCTCGCCATCGGGAGGTTTGACCGGGCATGGGGCTCGCCATCCTTCGGGAACGTAGCCTAAGCCGGTTCTCCTTGGTTGGGGCACCGTATGAGGTTTGTCATTCGAAGCGGTTACCATTCCTCTGGAACCCAGGGTACTTAACAATTGTACTACGGGTGGTGCTGGTTAGGGTACGTTGTGGTTCGCCTCAAAGCGATGTGATCATGTGTTGGAAGCTGTGGAGTGACCAGAACTTGGTGGGATTCTGAATTAAGCTTAACTAATAGTAGTCTCCTCCATGGCGGGAGTAATGGTAGTGAGCTCCTTCCCCACTATCAGGATGATCTCGTCGGGGTTTTGCAAAACCCCGGGGGTTTGCGGGAAGATAAACAACTTTTGTAGAGTCGAAGGAAGCTGTTATTAGGCGGGGATCATTTAAGTGCTGGCACAGCCCTATGTCGCTTCTACTCTCCGCGATGTACACACCTGTAACCGCCTTCTTAATTCTTGACACATTATTATATTAGTCAATCCACATAATTTCTCATTTCTATCATAATTTATTTCTGTATGAAATTAATAGATAACTCTTTGGCAGAGAAATGGTTTTCCAGGGACAAATTCGTAGCTTCTCTAATACCAATACTATTTGACAATGTTCTAAATTGTCAATTATTCACTTATGCTTCACTGAGGAATGTGTGCTTCCTGTGGTACGTTCTTCTGTTGAAAGAGAAAGATAAATTACTAAGGAAATTGTTAATATCTTATTGACGTGTGCAATGAAGTTGTTTAATGTTAGTCAGGCTTTAATCTTTAAAGGTATGATTTTGTCAGTCATGAAAGGAGATTCCCTAAGATGGGATTTGAGGAGAAGTCATTAACGAAGAAACTTTTGATAGCGCATTCCCACGTTAATTCCGCCCTTTGAGAAGGCACTGAAACCTTTGTAGGTGACGTAATGATAGGAGGACCGGCTACCGGATCCCTATCCGATTAAGATGGATGGCTGATTTCCTTTGTGAGGGCCCGCTGATGAGGGAGGTGCCGGGCTGGAGATGGTGAATGGGAAGGCGTGTGGGAGGAGAGTTATCGAACCGTGGGCGTCTCTCCTGTATCCATGGCAACGGCCGGGGCAGCCTCGTTACCGCCAACACCTGAGCAACTTGGGTCTCAGTCATCTAGTTCTCTCTCTCTCTCTCTCTCTCTCTCTCTCTCTCTCTCTCACACACACACAAACACTTACTTTCTCGCTCACTCTACCTCAGGCAGCTTCTCTCTCTGGAGCTTCATCATCCACTTCGCAGCTCCTGTCTCCCCGCTTCTCGTCCCTTTCACTGTCATCTCCCTCCCTGGGGACCTTCCCCTATATCTTGCTCTTTTCCGACCTTCACCTGCTCATCTAGGTTAGAAAAGATGTTCTGAGTTAGGTGTACTTCATTGTAGCACATTCCTGTATATTTGAGCTAAATTTAATTGTCTGACCAGATCGTTAAATATTATAAAAAGGACTGTCGATTTATTTCCTCCATAGCTCTTCTGCAGGGAGATATAGGGTTATAAATCTCTACCTATAGGGGCTTGTTTGATCACCTTGTTAGGATAGACTGGCCTTGCAAGGAGAACAGAAGAAGACGCATTTCTGAAGTCTAGTTTCTGGAGTCGTCGTTTATAAGTTTCGCCCAGATAATTTGGTTTTCTGTATAAAAGGTATTGTCTAGCAGGTATATTGGTTTAGCGGAAAAGTTTGATCATTTTGTAAAACGTTATGCATCTATTAAGGCCTTGTCTGTCTTTTTTTTTTTTTTTTTTTTTTAAGGACTTAAGTATTCGCAGTCGTTTTTCCATTAGTTTAAGTAATTTAAGCGGTCTAAATATCGGGCTGGAAATATTGTTAATGTGTACTTGTATAATATTTCAGTGGGAATGTCGTCGTTAGTATAACTCCATTTTACCTATTAATTTATTATAATTGTCGAGCCTTGGGCGTGCTTGTGTAAATGGTTGGATCAGTTTTAGGCCCGTGTGCTCTGCCTGAAGGATCGTGTTAATTTTACATGTCTAGATTCTAATCCACAGGCATTGACGCTATTTTACAAAGAGAAAGCCAATGCTAACTGCAGCAGATCTCTGGGCCACTGTCTTCTTAGTCGCCTTGGTGGGTGACGCTTGATAGGTTGAGGTCTTTATTTAGGGTTTTGATGAGTGGAATAGGTAGCTAATAAGAAAAATGTGTTTTACAGATACACATCGGTTCATTTGAAGTTGGGATTTACTCTATATTAGGTACAAATAAGTCGCCAAACCGTCTCGGGCATGGGTTGTTCCTTCTGCCACTAGAGGTGCTGTATCCAGTTCTGCTGTTCAGTTATTTGGCTTTTTATTATAAATATAAAACAGCAAAATGTTTGATTTTTTTTGCAACCGTCATTACCTCGAGCTTCGGACTGGTGCTAGCATACTAACTATCCAATTATTCAGTGATTGGTACTTAAAAAGGAGTTAGATTGAAGTTCTCCTACTTGGGACGAATCTTGCTGTTTCATTGTGACGCGCAAGAGCGCACCGATTGTTCGTACCAGAAGTAACAAACCCCCCTTGGAGAGAAGAGTAAAGAGACAGCGAAGGGGTTAAGAGAGGACCAGGACCAGCTAGGAATGAAGATGAAGTGTTGTAGCCTTTTTGAGGGAATGCCTGATCATATAGGTGCCCCTTCTGACGATTTAGTACATCGTTTAACTTTATCTCTCACTCTCACTCCTCTATTCCTCTGCCTCTTTTCTTCTCTCTTTCTCTCCTTTTCACGTCGTCATAAATTTTACCGGCTCATGTATATGGATTTCCCCGGCGGAAGTACGATCTCTCGCCTCACTTCCCTTTAAATCGAACCTCCTACAGTTCATTTTCTACTGTTGATGGTTTCTCTCATACATAGGACTCTTGTTTTATTCTTTTCCTTTCCACATAAATTACCCTACCCCGCTATTTTATCATTAGACTATCGTTTAAAAAAAAAAATAAGCTTTCCTTCCTAGTTATTTATTATCTTTTAGCTTTCCGAAGGAGTACTGCTATTGAGGTAGTTCTTATTTTCAAAACGTTCTTCAAATCTTCATCGACCTGCGAAATACGGAGAATGTCCTCCTTTAAATACCATCATCAGGATTCTCAGGAAAAGAAATATGTTCTTGTTCTGTGATTTTTAAGTCAATACCTGTTTAACGGGGTCTCCCGTGGTCTAATGGCTAGCGCCTTGGATTCATAAGCGGGGGAGATGGTGGGTTCGATTCCCAACCTCCGGCAGGAATTTTCCTGCCGGAGGTTCGCTGGTAAAATTCCTCGCTAAACCCTGGATGTCGGCGCTAATGACCTAGATGTAGATGAGCCGTAAAAAAAAAAAAAAAAAAAAAAAAAAAAAAAAAAAAAAAAAAAAAAAAAAAAAAAAAACTGTTATTTTCTATTCCTGTATCAGAATGTATCGCACTCACTGCTAACTATTAACAGCAATGAATGCCATTCACAGACGATGTGGAGCATCGAAAAAAATTAAAATAATAATAATAATGAATAATTTCTCAGTTTAAAACATTATCATATTTTAAATGATTAATCACATTTTTATGTTCGTCATTCAAATATACAAAAACATATTTGAATGGGGTAAATATGACAATTAAAGTCATACTAGTTCCCACATTACCCAATTTGACTAATGTCTTTTTAACATTTTAAAAATCATCATTGAAAAATTCATTCCCCTTGAAAACACCCAAAAAGTAATTTATGACAATCCCAATGCCATGTTTGATAATGATTTCAGATCACCACATTAATGCCCATTTTTTTACTAGTATTATTAAAAAATATAGTTTTTATTTATTTTTGTTATTTAGTAAATAGTTGTGAGTTGCTTACACTACCCATATTCTGAGTAGTATGCTTATTTATGTAGCTCCCGCGTAACGGAATTTAAATCTTCTAGTTACCCTAGTTACCTTTTAATGGTGTGTAGGCATTTTTATTTGCTTAGACTAAGAAATAACAATATCTTACACTTTTCTGAGACCAATATCTTGAGTAAAGCACCATATATTATAATGGAGAATCAATGATAGCACTTTTTTTCTTCAACTCCGCTAAAATGTTAATATTTACAAAACATGGGCTCCCTGTTAAAACCAAATTCATTATTATAATTTTTTTCCGTTTTAACGGCGTATCAACTATTTGGCTATTAGCGCCGGGCTATCTAGAGGTTGCCACCCTTCTATAATGCCAACAGCACGTGGTCGGTCACCTATTCAGGTACTGACCACGCCCGACGTTGCTTAACTTCGGTAATCTACGGGAACCAGTGTATTCAACGTGGCTATGGCCGTTGGCCATTATTATAAATGTCCAACTTTCCAATTATCCAATACTGGCTGATCCAAGGAACTTCCTACCGCCTAACAATGAATGGATATCATGCAAAAAATTAGCTAAACTTCATTTAGGATTTTATTATTATTATTATTTTTTTTTTTTCACGGAGCTTCACAACGGCAAGGTGATTTGCTCACATAAAAAAAATCAATAAAAACTGTATGAAGGGTAAAGAAAATAAATTTTATTAATGCAGTAAAATGAATACTAAACATTTTTTTAAGCTCAATAGTTTACTAGGATAATATATACCTATAAATTAAAATTTAATAATGTATAAAAATCATGTACGCTTTTCCTACATTTTCATGCAGCTGACTGAAAATGTGTTTCTTATTGCTACCAATGAACCTCGTGGCATTGCAAAACGCAAAGCTAAGGTTTAGGTTTCGAAATTCCTGAGTGATTAAATTGGCCCTACCTGGGAATAGAGAGGCAGATACGGATCATAATAAATTTTAAAATAAATTAAATTCAAAACAGACGAGACAATTTTTTGGCGAAGATTAAAGGCCCTGGAAAGTTGCCCACATGTTTTATGTCACCTTCAGAGCACAAATTGAATTATTCCCCTCGATTTTAAACTTTTCCCTTCGTTCTTTTACTTTTTTTTTTTTTAACGTTTATATTGTATTTGACATAAAAGGGGGGAGAATATGCTTTGCTGTTCTTGAAATATAACACATTGGGCAGGATATTATTTAAATTTGAGTTATATTTAAATTTAAAATTGTTCATTTAGAAATGATTCCATTAACTCGTTATTATAATTGCATTAAACTTTTACCAGCTAATGTTCCACAAGTGGAACATACATTAAACATTTTTTTACACCAACTTAATCGTTAAGGTACTTCAAAAACATCTTCCCCCATCAATACAAAGGTTGAAATAATTTTTTTAATTATGATTTGATCACTTTTAGTTCGGTAAAAAAGTAATAGTTTCTGATTTTTTAGGTGTTGAGATGTGTATTCCATAGTTTTTTTTCTTTCAATGCTTCAGCAATGAAATTTAATTTGACTGTTGATTTAATTGATTGCGATAGATTACTGAAAATAATGGCTTTTTGTAAACATTGTAGTCGATGGTGGGTTTTGCTGGTGAATAACACATTCACATCAAGTAATCCCAAATTCCTTTATAAATGCACCATTTAGACACCAAGGGACGAAAAGGCAAATATGCAGCCCTTGAAATAATTGGAAGCAGAGGTCGTTAATTACCCATTTTAGCGCGGTTACTCCCTATCTCCATAGGGAGAACCCGCTTATGAGGTTGACCTCATGACGCAATCCGGAAGTGCCGACTAGAAACTTTCACGTTTCAGACCCTATAGATCACGAAAATATAGGTGGCCCAAATTTATATATATATATATATATATATATATATATATATATATATATATATATATATATATGCTTGTCTGTTCGCGCTCTAGCAAGCTCAAAAATGGTCCAATTTTAACGAAAATTAGCATAAAAATCTGTCGTTTAATTTGAAAGGTCAAGTTCGTTAACCAGCAGAATCCGCCCACTAGAAGATAGTGTTTGGGGCGAAATTCGCGCAAAAAAAATCGTAACGCTTACGTTTTTGAGTTCATATGCTTGCAGGTACTTGTTTTATACATTTCTTGACATAAGAAAACGAATGAAACCATTTTTAAGGCGATATCTGTAACCGTTCCTGAGAAAAGTGGAATCAATGTTTCTGTAAGTCATTACATTTTTGTGAGTACTTAAAATCGCGGGATTCAATTGAAATATTTTCTACAACTTGGAAATTAATCTCAACTAATTTTGGTTATATTTGGAGTTAAGGAAGTATGCGAAAAAAATTATTTTATTAATAGACATGAAAAGTTTTCGTATCTTCATACATTTTTCGTAAATATCTCGATAACGGTTGGGAAATCGTGCTATGTAGAAGGTGGCCATTCGAATGCTTACTAAATTCTCTACACAAAAGGTTCTGAAGCAATATTCGATGGGGCAACGTCAATCAGAGATATAAGCGCTTAAAACTTAAAAAGTGTTTTGTTGTTTTGAAAGGGTTTTTCTCTTTGTTTATCTCACTTTTTAATTGGTTGTTTCTTGTTTTAAATTGCATTTATCAGTAAAATTAGTATAGTAGTAAAATAAGCTAAGAAACGGTGAAAGGTATTAGTAATAATAAGTCTGGAGTGGCAGTGGTAATCAAGATAGCAGTGGCTAATCATGATGACGTAATTTGTTTTGAATTCTCCTGTCTTATAACCTTCCTCATAGCCTCCAACTGAAGTTATCGTTATTTCTTATTTTATAGAAAGATTTAACCCACGACAGAATGGAATTTTATTCGCCATGAAGCTCATATTTACAGTTGGTTATAACAGTAAAACGAATTTGCTAATAAAACAAGATACTTAAAATGACGACGAATTTTTGGTTGTTTATAATAGAGCCTTTTCAGCAGTAGTCAAAGAGTAAGTACGTTTTCAGTAAATAATTGTATTGACTTATACAGATTAAGAATTATCCGCTTCTGTGTAAGTTGGCTACTGTCAGTTTCCTGTGATTTTTTATGCTAATCTATTCCATCTCTTCGATATGTAACCGCGCTCAGATGACGCAGTTCCTGCGAGTCGGACTTTTATGTGAATGTTATTGCTTGGAATGGCAAAAAATGAAAAAAAATAATTATACAAAATATTAATAAATTGATGCTCTGAGGGACTACTTTGTATGTAGTGTTGTGAGCAAATAACAATGTTAATTTGAGCATTAAATTTATGTTGAAAAATTAATTTTTGTCAAGAGTTCATAAATAATCTTTTTTGACGGTTGATGTTTTTCTTATTAATACTACTTATTCTTGTTGATGTCCGTAATCATTAGCTAGTCATAATTTAAATCATTCAGTAAAGCATTATTATTATTTATTTAAATTTTAACGTTCATTTATTATTAACTAAGAATTTTAGGACGGGTTATCTATAGGTTACCACCCTTTTCTAGCCAGGATAGGGGTGATGCCTTTTCTTTTTTCTAAAGAAAAGTCACCACCCCTAGTGTGAATCCAACCCACGACCTTTGGCACGGAGTGTTAAGAGCTCACGCCTTAACCCTCACGGCTACCGGGTCTCCAAGGTATAATGATTTCTTATAACGTATCTGAATAAATTAAATCAATCTATAATCTAGGTATAATCTACAAGTAAAGCATTTAATTTAGCTCTCTGAGTGTATTATACAAACACTGGGCTGAGGGAAATTAAAATACAATTAATCTAGCTACCCAAATATATGTATTTGTTGACATGTTAGGGGTTATCCACAAGGATTTTCCGAGGTATAAATTATTTCCACTATACTTTATTTTTGATCTTCACCTCAGCCAATTTTATTAATGAGCTAATTACATTCCCTCATTTGACGTTTCGGCCTCAGGGCCATCCTCATTAAACTAGAAGAAAAACACATTACATGTATTGAATTACATCATGTATTTGATTAAACTTCTCTGATTACAAATGGAATGGAATATTTACTAGAGAAGTGGTGAAGGTTGTTTATCCAATATTGCTGAAAATGGATTTAATTTATTCAGATAAGTTATAAGAAATCATTAACTGAATAAAAGCAGATTTGACATTGTCACGGATCGGCCTCATTACTTATATTTCGCCCAATAAAAAGTTTTATTCGAATTTTATTATAAGTACAATTGGAGAGCAAGTCCGGCTCTCCAATGTGATTGATAAACTGATATACAATAAATAAATAAATAAATAAATGGAATGATAAAGAAAAAAAATAAATAGTTGTTTATAAACCTATTTTAAAACCAGCGTTACCCTCCAGAGTATTCGTTCTTTCACCACGAAACTTGGTGTATGGATTCTTCTAGCAAACGATTGAACGAATTCACTAAAATCGGTCCACTCCAGACCAATATATATATATATATTTTGGGTGCGTCGACTGCATTAATAAGTAATTATTCCAATTTTCATTTTCATTTGTGGTATTGATTTAGACATATGTCTAATTTAAAAAAATATTAATAATAGTGTTTTATTTTTTTCCATAAATATTTTTTCATATTCGCTTTTTTTTGGTTAGAATTTTTCATTGTAATTAAAATACTATTTTTGCATTTTATTTTTAGTAAAGTTGAGTAATTGTATACGGTCGTTTATGATTCTTATAGAATTTAAGTTTTCGTTTTTATTATTATCAATACCATATTTTTAATCGAAATATTAATTAAATAATTTACATAAGAGCTTTAGCGTATTATCTAGTGCGTTGCCCTTCAATGGTTGAATGACTGTATAAAGGGAGTTAGTTGTAAATGCTTGAATGGGAGTAGTGAGACCAGACTTGTGGGTGCTGATGGTTGGTTATTTGCTCTACGGCATCAAAGGATGGTGCTTTTGTTCCTGTTAAAGGATGAACTGGGCTAATTTTTTTCCCCCTTTTTTTCAATTTTGTGGCCGGTGAAATTAAATTAAATTGCGGAAAATTTTGATTGGCATTTTTTTCCCGTTATTAAAAATTCAGCTGGTTCGGTTTGTGTAAGAGAAGGTTCAATAAAGAATATATAGCAGATATTTTCAGCCTTTTCAATTACAATAAAAAGTCCGTCACGCAGAAGCTGCGTAACTAAGCACTTTCCTCAGAATTTGGGTAGTGTAGACTGCTTTCCAGAACAATTTGCTTAAAATATCCTACATAAATAAAATAAAAACATGGATATTTCTCTTTTAATTGTGTAATGAGTAACTGTTCAATTATTAATTTCGTAATTAATTTGCTTCCAGAGTTATTTTTACGCATGGTACCTACTACACTACTTATTAAATAAATGGTAGAAAGCGCTCCTTGCGGGGCCTTGCGAACCTACGTCTGGCGGGCTAATTCTATTGAAATATATTACAAAGTAAACCTTCCTTTCTGATTGACCGATTTAGCTCAGTTTTACAACACTTCTTTCTCATGAGTTACCCACGACGTATACCGCGTTTCGTTACAATACAGCAGCAGAAAATACGACAGGTATGAGTAATACGACAGATAGTAGTAATTTCGGTCCGGAGTAAACCCCCCTCCTAATGAACCGATTTAGTTTATTTTTACAGCCCATTTTCCTCTGAAGATTACCACTATGAATAGTGAGTTTCGTCGAAATATAACAAAAATTACGGCTGGTAGTGGTAAATTGGTAGTGTGGGTCCAAAGTACCCCCCCCCCCCCCCCCAATGAACCGATTTAGTTAATTTTTACAACACATTTTTACCTGTAGATTACCACGGCGATTGCCGAGTTTCATCGAAATATAACAAAAATCACGGCTGGTAGTGGCGAATTGGTATTGTGGCTCCGAAGTAACCCCCCCCCCCCTAATGAACCAATTTAGTTTATTTTTACATATCACTTTTCTCTCTAGATTACCACTACGAATTCCAAATTTCGTTGAAATATAACAAATATTACGGCTGGAATGGTCAAATTAGGGTTTTGGGTTCGGGGTAAACCCGTCCTTCCGGTGGACCGATTTTGGTGGTTAACGAACTCGTTCAATCGTTTGCTAATTGAATGCTATATACCAAGTTCAAACACCAAGTAAAAACAAAAACTCTGGCCTGTATCGTGTAAACAGATATATATATATATATATATATATATATATATATATATATATATATATACATATATATATAAATTTTAACGGGGGTCATTTTCGGTGTCTAGTAGGTAGAATTGATAATGATTTGAAGAATTGTTTCAAAAATTCCGTCATGAGTGCAACCTCAATAGCTACTTTCCTTCGGAGGAAAGTGCTAAAACATACAATTGATAATTAAAATACCACTTGAATTACATTTTAATTCAAATTCACTCAACTGTGATTTCAAATAATAACTACATAATTCAAATTCTTGAATTACATTAAATACAGTTAATCCAAATTGAATTATTTGTTTCAATTACTGCAATTGATATTTTCAGCCTTTTCAGTTACAATAAAAAAAATATATATAATTCATAATTCAATTATCATTTGATTTACATTTTATTTCAAATTCGCACAACACTGCTACGAACTCATTCCACCCTAAACAATAACAAGGGCCGATAACTTACATAAATATGACTATTAAAGATACGGGCAGAGTTGGGCAAACGTTAGCGCGCGCTAAAAGCTGATACCTCTCCGCTAATTTAGCGAAACTGTTGAAAGCAAGCGCTAATAATTAGAGGTTAGGGGCGGCAGTGCGCTAATCGCTAATCTATTTATGAAATATCGTAATTGCTAATACCTTAAGTTATAGTTACAACATTTTGTCATCTAAAAGTTCACTTCCAGTCTGCTCTGAGCAACCTCTATCCTGTTCCACATCCGCTTCAATCTACAGGATTTCCGATCACATGAATGTCAATTTCGGTTACTTCCGGTCGACTCATGCCTATCACTGGGTAACTCCTGTTCGATCTGGCTCACTTCCGGTCACCCACAGACAATGGCACACTCTGTGACACTCCTTAATCTAGGTTACTTCCGGGCCTATATTCATTCCTGGGTCGTTTCCGGAAGTACCCCAGGGCCTCCCAGGCACTCATGATAAACCGAAGGTGAACCGGCAGTGACCCGGAAGTAATTGCAAGCAATCGGAAGTGAAACCGGAAGTGGTCCGAAGTTGTTGTTGGACAACTTTTGGCCACTTCCGGGTTTTCAAAATGGCTTCCGGGTCACCAAAATTACTGCTGGACAGTTTCCGGATGAATCTGGACAACTTTTGCCACTTCCGGTTTCACTTCCGGTTGCTTAGAATTACTTCCGGGTCACTGCCAGTTCACCTCCGGTCCATCATGAGTGCCTGGAAGGCCCTGGGGTACTTACGGAAACGAAGCAGGGATGAATATAGGACCGGAAGTAACCTAGATTAAGGAGTGTCAGAGTGTGCCATTGTCTGTGAGTGACCGGAAGTAAGCCAGATTGAACAGGAGTTACCCAGTGATAGGCATGAGTCGACCGGAAGTAACCGAAATTGACATTGATGTGATCGTAAATCCTGTAGATTAAAGCGGAAGTGGAACAGGAGTGAGGTTGCTCAGAGCAGACCGGAAGTGAACTTTGAGGTGACAAAATGTTGTAACTATAGCTTAAGCTATTAAGCTACGATAATACGATAATAGCTTAAGCTAATAGCAATTACGATATTTCATAAATAGATTAGCGGTTAGCGCATATCCGCCGCTAACCGCTAATTATTAGTGCTGGCTTTCTACAGTTTCGCTAAATTAGCGGAGAGGTATCAGCTTTTAGCGCGCGCTAACGTTTGCCGAACTCTGGATACGGGACACTAAGTCTCTGTGTTCAGACGCGTGATAAATATAACCTTGGCAGTACAGAATAACTACAAAAAAGATTTCAACGATCTACGACTTTAAAAGCAGTGATGGGTACTAATGAACCAAACGTAACTGACTAGTAACACCTTACAAGTACGCCAACAACGCAAAATTCCCGATGACCAGACGCTCTAATTTCCCATACTCAGAAACGCAAATTTATCGATTCACGATGTTTCATTAATACTCACGAAATAATAATTACTACTTTTTTGTCAGTAAGCCATAAAATTGCTGTGTTTCCTGCAGTTTATAAATATATGTTCAACTGTTAAAGGCTCACCGCATTTCTTCTTGTTATCTGTACTCTAAGTACTGCTCTATAAGACACCAGGAGTATTGTCTGTTTTTAAAGTTTTCCCTGTTTTTTCGGATCTGCATCCGAGCCATCTACGGCTTATCAATATCCATGGCTGAGCACAGTGGTCAAAAACCGCCCAAAAGCGCTGAAAACTCAATAACATTTGATATTGTTGATTTAGAAAGCTCAAATTACAATATTTCAACTAGGACACGATTTTTCACTGGGATCACTTCAGACATTTTTTGCAGTCAACACTACTTGAGTACTGCAAAAAAAAAAATCCATCTTCGATTTGATTACAATGTTTACATAGAGATAACGCCCGTCTGTCTTACCGAGTTCGTTCACCTCTAGCACCGACGTAGCCAGGTTTATGCAGCTAATTTCAGTCTGGGGTCTTTCTATACATGCTCACGGAATATTTAAGCCCAAAATTAGAGACACGCAGAGAGACGCAAAAGCTATATGACAAAACGAAATTTGATACGTGTAATTATTTTACTTTTTCAGTATCCCCGTCCATGAAGGCGATTCGAAAAATACAAACATATTTTTTTCTCCCTTCGAACATCCCATTAAAACAAAAAAAAAAAAAATGCGTCAACCTTATCGGTCTGAAAAAGTGAAGTTAAAGGAACGATTTTGGTACATGAGGATTTGGGAAATTGTCTTCGTTTCTAGTACTTGAATGATTAACCTCCGTCCTGCAATCAACAGTGGGGGCCTAAAACTCAAGAAATGGCACTATCACGAGGTATTTAACATATATTTAAGGCAAATGGGTCCGGAGAAAATACTTCAAAAAATCAAGTTTTGAGCGCTTTTAGCACTTTCCTCCGGAGGAAAGCTATTGAGGTTGCAGTCATGACGGAATTTTTGAAAAATTTCTTCAACTCTCCATCGATCCTTCCTAGTAGACATCGAAAATGACACCCGTTAAAATTTATATATATATATATATATATATATATATATATATATATATATGTGTGTGTGTGTGTGTCTGTTTACACGATAGCGGCAGAGTTTTTGTTTTTTCGTTACGAAAGTTGGTATATAGCATTCAAATAGCAAACGATTGAACGAGTTCGTTAACCACCAAAATCGGTCCACCGGAAGGAGGGGTTTACCCCGAACCCAAAACACTAATTTGACCATGCCAGCCGTAGTTTTCGTTATATTTAACGAAACTCGATATACGTTATGTTGATCTAAAGAGAGACATATGTTGTAAAAATAAATTAAATCGGTTAATTAGGAGGGGGGGGGGTTACTCCGGACCCACATTACCAATTTGCCACTACTAGCCGTAAATTCTGTTACATTTCAACGAAACTCGGTATTTGGGTGGTAATCAACAGAGAAAAATGGGTTGTAAAAACAAACTAAATCAGGTTATTTGGAGGAGGGGTTTACTCCGGACCTAAAGTATAATATACTCTTACCGGTCGTAATTTCTGCTGTATTGTAACGAAACGCGGTATACTTCGTGGGTATCTCATGAGAAAGAAGTCTTGTAAAAATGATGTAAATCGGTCAATTGGAAAGGAGGGTTTACTTTAAACTCTGTGTCATTAGAATTAGCTGGCCAGACGTAGGTTCCCAAAGGCGCCGCGAGGAGCGCTATCTCCCACTAGGGGGACTGTATCCTGTTCCTGCGTCAGATCAAAAGACGGAAAATGAAGTTTTTGTGTATTTATTAAGTAGTACAGTATCATGTATTAACATAACTCTGGAAGTAAATTACCTATTTACAAAATTAATAATTGAACAGTTCTCATAAGAAATGTAAATGAGCAGAACTATTCACGTTTTTATTTTATTTATGTAGGTTATTTACAGCAAATTATTCAGTAATGTAGTCTACACTAGAAAAATTTTGAGGAAAGTGCTTAGTTATGCAGCTCCTGCATGACGGACTTTTGACTATTTTTGACCACTGTGCGGAGCATTTCTTGAGCGGGCCCATTAATGAAAAAATTCGACTGCTGCAAATGGAACTCAACCCCGCATCTCCTCCTCCATACATAGATGGCCAATTTAAATATTTCAATACATTTCTAAATAAACTTTTAAACACTAGTTTTTAAATATATTTCCGCAATAGTTTCTAAAATTTTCTTATACATTCCGACTCTTAAGAATAGATTTTATCTGTCGGAGAGAATATAAAACAATATTTGTCAGTGGAGCAATATTTCATGAAAACGTCACCGCTCCAGTAGAAATCCAGTCCAACTAATTGAAAGGGCACAATGGCCTTTGAGGGAAAGTAAAAAGGCAGGCCTTTTAAAAAGAAACAGCCTTGGATGTAATGAAAAAAATCGTTTACCTCCATTGAACTTAGCTTAAAAGCTAGTAATAAAAATCTTTTGTAATAAAAAAAAAAGGAAAAATAAATAGCTTTCTTGTCTGATTAATTTCACACGTATAGTTATACTTCGTTAGGAACAACTATTTCTTAAACAGGTTAATTACTTTTTAATTATTTTATTACAATTTTCTATCTTACGCTAAGCTTAAATTTATGTTTTCCCCCTTTTTTTTGACGTGGGTAATCGAAGATAACCATTTCACCTCTAAGCTAGCTCGTGGCTCCTGACGAGATTTACCTCGTCAGATATTAGACCTCACGGGAATTATAATACGTCTGAATCGGTATTTTTTGAATCGATATCCAAGGGCCGATCTTTTAAGAAATCGATCTATACCGTAAAATAAAGTGTTCTTTAATTCAAATATTCAAATACTTAATTCGCCTCTTGCTACGCAACCTCATGTCTATTATTTACCTGAAGAAGAAATTTACAGAGCAGTGGCCCATATCTAGTAACAGAATTTTAATACAACAATAACATAAAAGGACTCAATAGCTTGCGTTTCAAACTGTGCTCTTAATTAGTATAACGATTTTTTGTACTATTATAATTTCATGGGCGTATATAATGGGGAGGGGGCTGCAGCCCCCCGAAATTGTGAGTTGATCGTTAACAATTTCATAAAACCCTTAAAAATAAATTAAATAAGCATTTTGTTCATAAAACATATTCTATTTTGGGTGTAATAGCGTTTATTGTTAGTATTACATACACCGGAAATGGTATCAGCCCCCCCCCCCGAAATTTTCCCAGCCCCCTCCGAAATTATTTTCTATATAGATAGATAGGTAGATATACTCAGGGCCCCTATCTTATTTTTGAGGGGAAAGCAACTCGACCTAAAAGATCTATTGTGCCGCCGACACTCTGCTGGGTCACTTATAGCAGCCCTGCGTCCCTGACAAACCCTCTGATCTTCTGAGGTGTGAGCTCAGAGTCTCTTCCTGGGTCAGTTATTCTAACAGATCCTAGGTACATAAAGCGCCTGCGTGAGAGTACCGTGCAATCACATATTATGTGTGCGGGTGTTTCCTCCTCTATCCCACATAACCTACATAGAGAGGTTGTAGCCAGGCCCATATTGTATAGATGTTTATTCATCTTAGCATGACCTTTGTAAAGAGCCACAGTCTCCTTCATAGCTTTCCTATGTAGGGACAGAAGCATCTTTGTTCGTTTCCTGTCAATTTGGTTTAGGAAACGCTTTGACTGTCTTTGCGTTTGGACTCTTTGCCAAACGCCTAGTTGTTGTAGCCTCGCCCAGTCATCAATTATACCTTTTGCTAGGGTTAGCGATATTCCACGAGCTGGTTCTGGCCCAAAAAAGGACTCCTTGGCCCCCTGTCTTGCCAGCTTATCAGCTTCCTCATTCCCGAGTATATCTGAGTGTCCTGGCACCCAGTGCAATTTGACCCGGTTACTGACAGCTAAACGATCTAAAATCTTCCTGCATTCATCCACAATCTTGGATTTAATGCAGGTGCTCTCGATGGCCGATATTGCTGCCTGGCTGTCAGAGTGTATATTGACCCTTGCACGAGAAATTCCGCTTCTCAGCAGCATCTCCGTGCAGGTCCTTATGCCAATGACTTCTGCCTGGAAGACCGTAGGATGTTTCCCCAACGGGATTGATATCCTCAATTCTTTTCTGCTTGCCACCCATATTCCAGCTCCGACTCCTTCCGGGGTCTTGGAGCCGTCCAGCAGTGAATTTCCCCAACCGGGAGATTAGACTGCCAGGTTCGGGCAGTATTTCTGTCTGCTTTGATTACCTCGAACCTCTTATCCAGTCTAAAGACGGGTAACATGTAGTCCGAAGGCATTTGTAGCATACACAGTCCATCATTTCCTGTGAGGATTTGCTTAAAACTTCCACAGGGTATCATGCTTGAAAGATTCTGCGCTTGAAGCTTATATGCAGAAATTCTGGCCAACCTCTCCACTTCTAAGTGCAGAGGCCGCAGATCTAGTAATACCTCCATCGCCCTGGTGGGTGTGGTTTTCATGGCTCCAGTGACTAGTAAGCAACCTAGTCTCTGTATTTTATCCAATTCTTTTTTGTGAAGTTCCACTTTACACCTAAGCCACCATACCAGCGCCGCATAGGTGATTGTGGGTCTTACCACCATGGTGTATATCCAGTGCGCCACCGATGGCCTGATCCCCCAGGACCTCCCACCCAAGCCCCGACAGGACCAGAGCACCCGTTTGGCCTTTTCACAGACATACATTATGTGTTCATTCCACTTGAGTTTTGAGTCTAATATCACTCCCAAGTGTTTGACTTTCTTGACAAAAGGTATCCTTGACCCAGAAATGACTGGTTCTAGGAGACCGTCAAGTTTCCTCTTGTTCGTGAAGGGGACTATCTCCATTTTGGACGGATTAATTTTAAGTCCCCTTCTATCACACCACTGCGTGGATGTACGCAGTGCTGCACCAAGTAACTCTGATATAACATTCAGGAATTTAGCACTAATCAGGATCACTATGTCATCAGCATAAGCCTGCGCATAAAAACCATGGTCCTGTAGATCGGCAAGTAATGAGTCTATCACCCCTCTGCGGACATCCAGCAACAGGTCTCACTCTTACCGAGGATCCCCCTAGGGATGATTCCAGGCCTCTAGAGTCCAGGAATGTTTCCATCCAGGCCTCGAGAGCCCTGTGTAACCCAAGCCCCTGTATCGATTCCACGATGGCCTGAGTTGAGGTCCTGTCAAAGGCACCTTCAATGTCAATGAAGGCGCCAAGAGTGACCTCCCGCTGTTCGAGCGCTTTCTCTATCTTATTAGTGAGATGGTGTATCGCCAGTTCGCATGATCTCCCCTCTCTATATGCGAACTGGAGATTGTTAAGTGGGTTTGCCTTTAAGGCATTCCCGTGGATGTACCTAGCCACCAGTTTCTTCAATAAAAAGGATGAGAGACAAATGGGTCTGAAGGCTTTAGGGTCATTATGGGTATTCCTCCCTGGCTTTGGGATAAAGCAGACTCTTGCTTCTCTCCACCTGCCAGGGAGATAGCCCATTGCAAAGCTGCTCCTGAGTAGTATGAGCAGGTACGGCAACAGTATATCCTGTCCCTTTTGTAAAAGGACAGGGAAAATGCCGTCAGGTCCCGGAGTCTTGTATGGCCCAAAAGAGTTTAGGGCCCATCTAAGACCTTCAGGCCTAACAATACCCTTTGCGAGGTCCCAACCCTCCTTGCTCCCCCTTGAGGTTGGCAGGAGGGGCCTTCGCTTCGGGTCTATTTTCTCACAACCTGGAAAATGGGTTTCCATTAGCATGTTGAGGGTATCCTCGCAAGGACCGAGGTTCCCGCCCATGCCCAGTGCCCCCAAGATATCCAGGGCTTTTTTTGATATGATTCAGTGCAAGCGTGCACTGGAAGATGTATTCTCAAAGTCAGCACAAAATGCTTTCCACGAGTTTCTTTTGGCTCTCCGTATGGTTAGGTTATATTCCGTCAGTCGTCTACTATACTGATCCCAGTTATTTGATGCCCGGGACCTGTTGAATAGTCGCCTGACATCTTTTCTCATTCTTTCTAGTTGTTCGTTCCACAAGGGTTTTTAGCCCTTCCCTTCCACACGGGTTTGCAATTATTCTGAAAGGATTGAATAATTGAGTCGGTAATAGAATCGTTCATGACCTCAAGTTGCCAGGTGTTCCTGGCACGATTAGGACACGAACGTAGACGATCTGATAGGTCACGCCCATAGCCTGCCCAATCAGTTGGCCTCGGGTTTCTAAAAATTTTACCCTCCCGTTTATCAAAGACTATGTCGAACCTAATATATCTATGGTCCGACCCAGATATTTCTTTTGATACATGCCAGCCCCTGATCAAGCCAGCAATACCAACAGATGCTATAGTAACGTCAATGACCTCCCTTCTTCTTACATTGACAAAGGTAGGTTCATTTCCACGATTTATAACTTCGAGATCATTAGCAATAATATATTCTAGAAGGGACTCACCTCTTATGTTGGTGTTTGTGCTCCCCCATATAGTGTTATGGGCGTTGGCATCACACCCCGCGATCATCTGCACCTTCCTACCCTTGGAGTACTCCACTGCTCTCCTTACGTCCTCCTTGGGGGGGGGGGGGGGGCAGGTTGTTCGAAGGGTAGGTAGGCGGAGATTAAGATAATCTCACGTCCACCATCCCCTCGGGCTGAAAGCCCGGCTGCTAACAGATCCCTGGAACATAAAAGCCACAAAGGGATTAGTGGGATACTGGTCTTATGGAATATGCAGACCCTGGGACTGCACTGGGGAGGAACTATAAGTCTGTATCCCCTACAGCCCAGAGACCGCATCCTACCATTTAAAACATATGGCTCTTGTATAAGAACAATGTCAATATTCTTACCTCTCAAAAACCGCTGTAACAGCCCAGAAGCCGCAGCACAGTGGTGGAGGTTTATCTGCAGCAGCCGGAGCTTACTACTTGGGATTGGTGTTCCCAGAGGAGCCGCCCGACGAGGAAGAATCTCCGCCGTCTGCCACTGCAGCTCCTCCAGTTTCCGGTCCCCTTGCAGGTGTCGTCTCCTCCTTTGCCTCAGGAACCACAGGTGTGGGGGTTTGGGAAGAGGTTGTGTGGATGGGGGTGGATTTGGGTTTTATTGTGAGTTTAATGGGTAGTTTTGGTTGGGATTTGGTTACTATTTTTGGTTTCGGCTTGGAGTGGGTAGGGAGGGGGGTAGGGGCAAGGGAGGAGGATGTGGAAGGTTGAGACACAGATGCAGTGGTGCTCACCGATGTCTCCATCGCTATGGGTCTCCCAGCTGCCAATGAGGTCTCTCTCGGAGGTCTTGGAGGTCTGCGAGGTGCACTTGCTCGTGTCTCAGTCTTCCTCTTCCTTCTGTTCGTAAGAACTATTAGCTGCTCCATGATCATAGCATAGTGCAGCCGAAGGTTCTTAGACTGGAGCTTCTCCAGATGACTCTCCGAAGATTTTCTATATACGCCCATGTATAATTATCTTGTTCTATTTTTTTTCTCATTTTATAATGATGTATAATACCTATAAAATATTATGTAATAATATATAGGGTTGGCAAATAAGTCCTTTCGGTTTTTGTATTCATGTTTTGTTTACAATATGTCACATTTATCTGATGCAATTAATCCCAACAGAGGATTGTTTATCCTATTTGTAATATGTAAACAGTTATGTCTGTCGACACTTGTTAAGATTAGGTCAGTATTGCGTTTGTGATCCAGCTGAGAAGATGGACAGTAATTTATTGCATTATAGGCATATTTTGCTGTATTATTTCAAAAAAGGAAAGCGAGCTGCAGAGGCTCATAAAAAAATATGCGGGGTCTATGGGGATAAAGCCTTAACAGAGCGCACGTGCCAAAATTGGTTTGCCAAGTTTAGGGCAGGGAATTTTGACATAAACGACGCACCACGACCTGGTCGTCCACAAGAAATTGAAAGCATTGATGTTAAGGCTATAGTCGATCAAAATCCTTCCCAATCAGTGCGAGACATTGCTGAGGCCCTAGATATATCACATGCAAGCGTAGAAAATGATTTGCGGAAGCTCGGCTACGTTTCTAGGCTGGATGTTTGGGTCCCCCACTCTCTGACCGAAGCCAACTTGGCAAAACGCATTTCCATTTGCAATTACCTGCGAAAACGTCAAGAAAACGATCCATTTCTTAAAAGATTTGTGACAGGGGATGAAAAGTGGATTGTCTACGATAATGTGGTGCGAAAAAAATCTTGGAGACCTAGCAACGAACCACCTGGAACCACATCTAAAGCGGGATTGCACCCAAAGAATATAATGCTTTCTGTATGGTGGGATTTCAAGGATGTGATTTTTTATGACCTGTTGCCACAAGGTAAATCAATCGATTCCACTCTATACTGCTCACAATTAACAAAATTGAATGAATCAATTCGACGAAAACGCCCAGAACTTCGTTAGTCACCCGCAACAAATTGTTAGCCCTTGGATGGGATCTTTTGCCCCACCCTCCCTATTCACCGGACCTTGCTCCTAGTGACTACCACTTATTCCGGTCTCTACAAAATTCCTTAGGTGGAAAACGGTTTGAAAACGAACAGGTTGTCAGGGAGCACCTTGATCATTTTTTCGCTAATAAACCACAGACATTCTATGAGCATGGGATTATTCAGCTGATGGAGAGATGGGGTAAAGTAATAGAAAATAATGGACATTACATTGTAGATTAAAATAAAAATTATGTTCAAAATATACAATAGTTTTCTTTCAACTTAAAAAACCGAAAGGACTTATTTGCCAACCCTATATTTTAATATGACGTAACAGTAATAGTTTCATCCTGCATTATTTTTTATGAAAAATAGTCTTACATTTTTCTACTTCTAGGTTACAGAATTATTTTTTATATTATCATGTGTCCAAGGGGTCTCCCGTGGTCTAATGGCTTAGCGCTTTGGATTCATAAGCGGGAGATGGTGGGTTCGATTCCCAACCTCCGGCAGGAATTTTATCATCCCACGGCTCGCTGGTAAAATTCCTCGCTACACCCTGGATGTCTGCGCTAATGACCTAGATGTAGATGCGCCGTAAAAAAAAAAAAAAAAAAAAAAAAAAAAAAAAAAAAAAAAAAAAAAAAAAAAAAAAAAAAAAAAATCAAGTGTCCAAATCGACTTATTTCGTATCAATTAATTAGAATCAATTTTAACCGAAATGAAATACCCATTTCACTGGTAATTTTAAGTTTTTTTTCCGAGCCGTGGGATAAGAAAATTCCTGCCGCCAATGGGGATCGAACTCACTATATCCCGCTTATGAATGTAAGGCGCTAGCCGCTAGATCACGAAGATCGATCCATATCGTTGATAGATCTCAGCATAGAGTTCGATTTTTTGTATCGATCTGAATTCGCCTATCCTTTTTGTGGATCTCTTTTAGCACTTTCCTCCGAAGGAAAGTAGCTATTGAGGTTGGACTCATGACGGAATTTTTGAAAAATTTCTTCAAATCTTTATTGATCCTACCTAGTAGACACCGAAAATGACCCCCGTTAAAATTTATATATATATATATATATATATATATATATATATATATATATATATGCTTATATATATATATATATATATATATATATATATATATATATATATATATGTCTGTTAACACGATAGCGGCCAGAGTTTTTGTTTTTTCGTCACGAAACTTGGTATATAGCATTCAATTAGCAATCGATTGAACGAGTTCGTTAACCACCAAAGTCGGTCCACCGGAAGGGGGGGTTTACCCCGAACCCAAAACACTTATTTGACTATGTCAGCCGTAATATTTGTTATATTTCAACGAAACTTGGTATTCTTAGTGGTAATATAGAGAGAAAAGTGAGATATAAAAATGAACTAAATCGGTTCATTAGAAGGGGGGTTTACTCCCGACCCACAATACCAATTCGCCACTACCAGCCGTGATTTTTGGTATATTTCGACGAAACTCGGTATTCGTAGTGGCAATCTACAGGTAAATATGTGTTGTAAAAATAAACTAAATCGGTTCATTAGAAGGGGGGGTTTACTCCGGACCCAAATTCCTAATATACTCATACCGGTCGTAATTTCTGCTGTATTGTAACGAAACGCGGTATACGTCGTGGGTAACTCATGAGAAAGAAGTGTTGTAAAAATGAGCTGAATCGGTCAATCGGAAAGCGGGGGTTTAATTTGTAATATACTTGAATAGAAAAGCCGGCAGACGTAGGTTCACAAAGCCGCCGCAAGGAGCGCTTTCTACCACTAGAGTGACTGTATCCTGTTCCTGCGTTAGATCAAAATACGATAATATGAGGATTTTTGTATTTATTACGTAGTGTAGTAGGTACCATGTGTAAACATAACTCTGGATGCAAATTAATAATTGATCAGTTACTCATTACAAAATGAGAACTATTCACGTTTTTATTTTATTTATGTAGGATATTTTAAGCAAATTGTTCTGGAAAGCAGTCTACACTACCCAAATTCTGAGGAAAGTGCTTAGTTATGCAGCTCCTGCGTGACGGACTTTTTTCGTTTGGATTCGAATCGATTTAAAAGATCGATTCATATTCGAGAATCGCCCATCACTATCATACTTGTCTGTCATGTGACGTGTAAATGACCCAGATGCAGCGTTTCCGAATGTTGGATTCATTGTTCCCACATCTGCAATATTGGACACCCTATCTTCTCTATCATCTTTATTCACTTAACCAAGTCCAAGGGAATACGGCGATATATATATATATATATATATATATATATATATATATATATATATATATATATTGGATTATATAAATGGATGAAGGAATATGGAAATGTTTCCTTAATGCATAAGAGATTAGTTTTTAATTAAAACTTGAAGACTTGTGAATAAAAGTGATTGATGAAAAGGGTTTGGAATTTGCTGCTTTATCTCAGCATGAAATATGTATAAGGGTTTATCTATCTTGGGAGGGAACTACCTGGGAGTAACTGCTCGCAATCCCCGGCACAAACAGTGTGTGTGCTCCTTAAGCATCAGGGCTAGGTAACCCTCCTCTTCGGCTATAGGTCATGAATAAAAACTTACTTCATCAAATTTCAGGTCCCGTCTTTCAATATCCTTCATCTTATTTTTCTCACACACTTTCAATAACTTTAGAATTTATTCGCTTATTGCTAAGACATTCTATTTTTTTTTTTCTGGAAGGAATTGTTGATTATGGAGAATCCATAAAACCGAAAAAGAGAGAGTTCAGAGGTATTTTTGATTTAATACAAATTATTAAAAATATTTTTCTTCAAAAATAAAAAGGAAATAGCCGGTATCTTATATTTGTAGATTCATTACATGTCTATTATGACAGTATTTTCTAATGAAGTAGGACTTTTCCACATAAACAATCTATATTTTTTTATAATTTTTTAAAATCATCATTTGACTTGAAAAATGCTTTGATGTAAATTAATTCGCTTAACAATATCACTGAAATAGTAATGCCTAATTTAACATAAGTTAATATACCACGTTATTCAAAATTATAGATCACTCCGTGCCAAGTGTCTTGGGTTCGATTTCCACTAGGCGTTGTGGCTTTTCTTTAGAAAACAGAAAATTCATCATCCCTATCCTGGCTTGAAAAGGGTGGTGACCTATAGACAACCCGTCCTAAAATTCTGATTTAATTATAAATGGACATTAAAATTTAATAAAATAAAAATTACAGATCGGTGTAATGAAGGAGATGCACAAATTGGATGCCTTCTAGTTTTTGCTACATCCCGAAGAATGCGGCGTGAAATTGACCTTTCGATTGCGAAATATATTTTTGCCCTCTATTTGATTAAAGTAGGTCCAATTTTTATATGTGTGTATGTGTGAATATGTATATATTTAGATAGATCGTTGAATTTTATAGCCGGAACTTCCGGACTTCCGTCAGTTAGAAAAAACTCTTCAATTTTCATAATATAGATTACTGGTTGGTCCGATCATCGAATGTATTTAATATAAGAAAACAATATTTTTAATTTCATACAAATGTGTCCTGAAAGCGACGACAGCTTAGTGGAAGGGATTACGCCCTTTTAATGGTCGGAACAATTGAATTCAAAAGAGGGAACATTCCCTAAAACCCTAATAATCTCCCTCCACTCCTACCCCTAAATCCTCCAGGGCTTCCATAGGGTTTGTGGACAGCAATGGGATGGCTGGATGTGGAAATGAGAGAATGTAAAACCTCTCTCTCTCTCTCTCTCTCTCTCACTCTCTCTCTCTCTCTCTCTCTCTCTCTCTCTCTCTCTCTCTCTCTCTCTCTCTCTCTCTCTCTCTCTCTCTCTCTCTCCCTCTCTCCCTCCCTCCCTGTGTGATCTTAGAACTAGGAAAGCTTAATGACTTAATATACATATTCATGTGGACTTACTTCCCACAGTATATCTAAAGGAATTTGTGTTGTTCTATCCTGGTATGAAGATCAAATTTCATATATCACTGGGTGTCGAAACTTCTGTCTTGCTACAGAAAAAGTGATCCCTTATCACTAATCGGGCTGAACGTATTTTGGATTGTTTGTACACATTACTTTCCTAAATAGTCCCGTAACGCAAGAGCTGTATAACTAACCGCTTCAGAAGGTGGGAACAGTAGGCTCAATTCCTGAATACTTTTTTTCAAATACCCCATAAAAACACACAAAAAAGACATGACTAGTTTCGGCCATTAACAAAAACTTGACATTTTTGTTCATTGATCTGCATGAATAATAAAAGCGTCCACATGTACAAAGAGATGATCCCAACATCAAATCAAAGCAGAAAGCGGACGCTGGTGTTCTGTTGGACCGATTTTGCTCGTTAAGGAACTCGTGTAATATCGTTTGCTAGGGGAATTCTACATGTTGAATTCGGCCTCCCTGACCGTCCCTAGGGCAACCCAGCCTTTAATTAATTTATTAATGGGTACCTTGGTGCTAATGACTCTAGCAGTCGAAGCAGCAAGGGGAAAATCAGGCGGCCGGAGCATAGTACTGACCTCACTATCTCCCTAGGTTGCCGTATGGTCATGAATCAGATACCTCTACAGTATCTGCCCCTCAGGGCCCTTGCGGACTGTTTTTTTTTTTTTTTTTTTTTTTTTTTTAAGGTGAATTCTACATACCAATTTTCTCGGCGAAAAAACAAAACCTCGTGTATTGTCTTACCACACACACACACACACACACACACACGCACGCACGCACGCACGCACGCACGCACACACACGCACGCACGCACGCACATATATATATATATATATATATATATATATATAACCAACTAAAAATCTCCCTCCCTTATTCTTCACAATCATGATGGAAACTGCTCTCGCATTACTTCATCATGGTGACTGTCATATTACTTTTCATTGAATATATATATATATATATATATATATATATATATATATATATATATATATACACATACATATGTACATGTATATATATATATATATATATATATATATATATATATATAAAAATATAAATGTAAAAATACATATATATTTTAACGTGGGTTTTTATTGATATCAAGTAAGATCTATGAAAATTCGAAGATATTTTTGAGAAAGTCTTTTATAAGTGCACCTCTAAATAGCTACATCCTTCGTATAGTGCTAATAAAGATCTAAAGATGGTTTTACTGGCGGAGTATACCTTCCTTTGTAAAATACAGTAGTATAACAAAAACGATATCGTTCATACGGAGAAGTGAATGGTTAGGATTCTGCTAAATAAAAACCGAAATTTTTTGAAGAATCTGTATTGGACGAGGAGCATTTGGAAAGATTAATATGGTTTTCTGCTAACTATGGGTGTTACCGATTTCCAAATATCCAATTTAGGGCAATTATTTACAGAATGCATTGGATAATATAAAATTTATCTTTTTTTCGGAATATTTTATGAGTCTAGTTGAAAATTAAAAAAAAAAAAAATCATGTATTTTCATTAAGAATCATTATAATGATATATAAGCCAATGTTATCTGATGTCATCTAAAACTAATGTTCCTTTTCTTCATCGAAAATATGAGTTTTCTTCTCGGAAAAACCCGAAAAACGGAAATAATAATTGTGCTTTCTTAGAGGGGAGGGTCTGAGGAAATAGCCCTAACGAGTTAAAAGCTTAAGAGCTGGAGTGCTCTTTAGGGGTTTTAATAGGTCAATTTATCTTTCTTGTTAATAACAGATAAAACTCAGGGGGGGGGATTTTCAGCACTTTTATACTCCCTTCTTCGAGAGCGGAACACTTCCACGGAGGGCCAGTGTTATGAAAGCAAAAACAACGACATTGATGGGAGAAGGTAGTTGTTACTTCTGGACTCAAATTTTCTCACAAGCCTAAATAGTTAAATATAGTAATTTTATTTCTGTGGATTTTTTTCTTCTTCTATTCTGTCTGTATTTTGTGTCTGGCAGAGCTCACCATAGTCGGCGATACCTGATCCTTAAGGGGTTGTCAGGAGTAGAGTGGTCGTTTGTACTGGTCACTTTCGTCTCCTACCACTAGTTCATTGGTTAGAGCGATGGTTGGGGTTTGCGCTGGTATAGTAGAGGACTTCCCCTTCCCAGGATTATGGCAGTGTAAAGAGCCTGCCCCTGAAGATGTGTATGACGAAAAGCTTGTGCAGGCTGTCACAAAAATAATGATCATCCGTTGGCGAGATGATTCTCTAATGCGAGATCGGGAAAAAATAACCCCCATATTAACCCCTGCAAAATTGACCTTGAAATGTTATTCAAGGTCAAATTTTTTTTTCATATACTATATATATATATATATATATATATATATATATATATATATATATATATATATTTTTAACATGGCGTACCTACTGACATTTTGACCATAAGAAGTCATTTCTTACCTATGGTGCTGTTGACTTTTTTCTTCCTCTTGACTCGTAAATTCGAAATATGCAATACAAAAAAATTTGACCTTAAATAACACTTGAAGGGCAATTTTGCGGGGGTCAATATGGGGATTATTTTTTCTCGATCTCGCATTGGAGAATCATCTGCCCAACGGATGACCATTATTTGTGTGACACCCTGTACATCTCCGGGGACTAACGTCGCACTGTTAAACGCAATTTAAAAAACCAAATGTCTGTGTTTTGTAGAGTTACTGGGTTTTAATCGTTCCATGGCCGTTTTATAATTCGATACTTTCGAAGAACAGAAATATTTAATTTGACTCGTAGATTACCGCGGTCCTAATCACCACAAACATTATTGATGGGTATTGACCGATCTATCATAGTCATACTCCTAGTTTCCTCAGGGTCTGATAACCATGAGGCAGACCTAACCAACCTTGAGGGCGCTTGCAGTATGATAAGTTAACTAATGTATAGAATTTGATGTACTAGTCAGAAAGTCTTCTTGATCCCGTAACGGATCAAACATTCTTGGCTCCTTTTCAATACCTGTTATATTCAGTTGCCAGCTGACGACTGATGATTTTCTGTGAATAAGCATGAGACATTGAAATAACTAAGTTACTGGCAGTTATTCCTGACGAGAGATTATTAAAAATCTACAACGCTGTTATTTAAACAATATGAATATTGAACGAACAAAGAGAAAATGAGTTTCCAGTGTTTAAAGAAAAATAAGTTGTAAATTCTCTACTTTGAGATAAAATTTGAAATTAAAATTTACTTTTAATTAGCTAGTTATTGACCTAGGTAATATTGTGGTTTCCTTGGAGAATGGATATGGTTGAACAGGCATTTAAATTAGTTTTATATTGAAGGTAGAGAGAAATGGTTTTAAAAGGCTGATATTTCTTTATGTATTTGACACGTTTTAGTTATATCGTTTTGTTTCTGAAACATGTTTTAAATATTTCCAGGACTCGTGTGTAATGTTGATTATTATACGTTGAAATTATACGAATCTCGATTTTATTATGTATATTCGGTTATATGCACGAAAAAGGAAATAGACTAATATAAATTTTTAGCAGTTTCCGTAAAGATGTAATTATAATTACACTTTTCGATATCTAGTAGTTAGGATCGATAAAGATTTGAAGACCTTTTTCAAAAATTCTTTGACGAAACTTTAAATTATTACCATAGCAAATAATTGCACGAGTACGTTAATCAGCATAATGGGTCCAACGGGACGGGACACAAATTACTAATTTGTCCATGCCGCCCTCCATGTTTGTTATTTTTGAAAGAAACACGACATAAGCCGTGAGTATTTAGGAATTTGTATTTTTATAGATGCTGTTCTATCCTTGTTTGTCATACTTCAAAGGAATTTACGGATATAGGATGCACCAATAAAAACAATGTCGATAAATATCCTAAAATCTCAAATATCAATCCCGAATTCTAAATAATATAAATTACCCTAAAATTTATATTTATTGTTTTTAACATAACAAAATAGTTCCATTTTTTAGCCCATTGCAATATAGGACTCCCTTTAAAACAGTAGTATTTATTCCTTAAGGGATTTGAACGAGTATTAGTCTCTATGTCTATTGCCCTGTCTTCCGAGCAACCACGATGCGCTTCAAGCCTTCTTTTATTGAGCTAATTAATTGCTTTTCAAGAGATAATAATGTGAGTAATTCTTATATTATTAAAGTTAAACTAGAATGAATTTTTCTTGCTTATTTTCTCTTAAAGCTAGTAAAATATATTTCGTTAGGAGATTGCCATACAATCCCTGCAAGATGAAGTCAACGTATGTCTAATAAATCGTGGATATTTTGTCTGCAATTCATCATGTAGCATGATTTGTGGTTTCTCGTAATTAATCTTCCGCTTCTAGATGAGACTGGCTATCCTCATTTAGGGCTTCTCGCTAATTTAGTGGAGCCTTTCAACATCTAAATGAGACATCAAGTTCAGTCACGTTTTGGGAAATAAAATCATTCATATTCGCTCTGAGGTTGATAAACGCCTGAAAATTATAATTATCCTAAAACGATTTTAAGGTGGTTTAGTCGAAATGGTTGAGGTAAAAAACGTCGTGGTCAGCCTTTTTTTGTAAAATACCAAAATTCCTGTGTAATCACTAAGGAACAGATGTTCATGTAAAATAAAATTCAAAATATTTACGTATATATTCAACTATTTATATTGAAATATGTAATAAAAAATTGAAAATATGTAATAAAAAATACCAAGCAAACTATAAAATATTCCAAAGAAAAGCATAAATAACTAGAACTCTGTTATTATAAATGGAAAGAAGAAAAGTTGAAAATATATAGAACGAAATGACTAAAACTCTATAACATATTGAAAAAAAACGTAAATAAAAATTAGGAACTCATTTTATAAGGTGAAAAAAGAAGTTGAAAATTTCCACAGATGAACATTATTTTGAAACATTGTTTGCAACAAAATGCATTTTTAAATTGTCTAACGTGAAATGACGCCCGTCTGATCTCATCATAATTTATTCATTTATACATTAACTGATCTCAGAAGGGAAGTATACAGCGGTGGGGTCACGATAATTACGAGTTAAGAATTAGAAACAAATTATTTTTTTATTATTTTATATCTCGAGTTTGCAAAATGATATCGGCATGATTCTTTCGCTAATTCATTTGTTTTAGAGAGTATATTAAAGGGATACTACAATTGTTAAACAATAATTTGTTATCTATTTTTTTAAACCCATCTGCTCCTAGACCATTCGCGCCGGGGAAGCATGGCTGCCACCTTTGCTTCTTGGAGTTAGATTTAGACTCAATGGCTGAAGTATTATTTTCTTTCTCGGTTTCTCCTTTATTTTTTCAATTGCAAAATAAATAGAATATCAAAATATGTAGCAATAATATATATTAATGGCAGAATATTTAAAAATATGAATTTTTGACAAAATATGCAAAATAAAAACCTGTTGAAATGCATTAAAATCACTTAAAACGTGCATAATTTCGTCAAAAATTACGATTTAAGAATCAGAAATAAATATGTGAATACAATAACATCCGTTCCCTAGTTACCACATATGTTCTTTATATTGTGCTTTGAAGACATTCCTTCGGAAAGTACTACAATGGCGAAAATCTTGATCTTACCAGGTATTGCTTGAAATACTCACTTTTGTAGAACAATTCGTTTACGGAGAGCCTACAAACCAAATAAAACTTGGTACAAACTATTCAAGTTAGAAATAATACAATACTGCCAAGATTTGTCGACGTTTTGACAACAACAACAAAGCGAGTTAAGGTTGTCAATACAGCATTTATTAATCGGATAATCTATAAGCAGGTTGTAAGTTATCGAAGAGGAAGAGGAGAGGTAATTGTGCCGTTATTGAGAAGACAAGGTCTTGTTAGTGATAGCCGACATGGGCCTTCATATCTACAGGAATATTGGGTCAGTGCTCTTATTAGGGCCTTCAGTCGCCTTATCGACGTTAATCAGCAAGCTACATTGGCTTATCTCTGCTTCATACCTTCCTGAGTATACTTGGATCGTTTAATAATCCGTTAACATCCATAATAAGTTATACTAACTTAATGGGATCTTGGAATGTTGACAGAAGCCCTGAATAATGCGTGTCTTCAAATGAAAAATAATTAATTCTTTTATTCATAAGATAAAATAAAATAATAATAATACCGACTCAGTAATATAATAATACATTTTATTCTAAAATAATAATTAATAAATGAGTGCAGAAAGAATTATAAAATATCCTGGTCGATGACGTCATTTGTTTTCTGCCAGTGCGAGATAGTGAGCCTCGGTGCGGGGTAGCTGTGCGTATTGCAGCTTCCTTGGTGGATAGATAACCGGCGCGAGAGGTAACACAGGAGTCAGTATAAAAATAGCCAATACAGTGGAGTTACTCACGGATTGAAGCCGGTTACCTGGCTTACTTTCTCCAGGCCCCTGTATTCGATATATAACAGCAGAAAGTTAGTTTGTCAGTGTCCACCTTTGTGTGTTGCCCAGGAATTCATCAGCTAGCACTTGGTCATCATGGCTACACTATCTTTTCAATCAATCTTTTATTAGATCTTGCTATCTGATAAGCGCTACGCTACAAACTCATTTATTTCAGAAGACCCCCATCGACAACGAATTTCATCGTTCACTCATACACAAAAACGATTTTTGGAAGGGGTTTCTACGAGCTACCAACCTTTTATAGCCAGAATAGGGCTAATGCCTTTTCTTATTTTTCGAAGGAAAAGCGATCACACCTATTAGGGATTGAGATCGCTACCTCGAGGCCACCGGTCCTCCATTTACTTTAGCAAGTTCTGTTAGATGGAATAGTGAAGGATATATTCCCGACGGTTCCGCTATTTGAGTTTCTATTACAACTACTTTAAACTCAATAAAAACTGATCATGTCTCGTTTAGGAATCGTGAAGACTTTAAAAGGTCAGGCAAGGGAGTATAGTGTTTAATGTTTATCAATAATTAGCCAAAGCTAAATCTATCTATCTTAATCCATATAATCTATAGCCTCTTCAAATAGATGGTTAGAGGGAAAAGGGCGTAGCCTATATTCCCCGTGCATGAAATTGGTAGTAAAAATTATCTCTGTTATAACCTTAGCACTAGGAGATTTAAACGTTTTATTCTTAGCTTTGGATAAGTATTGATAAATATTAGATACTATTTTCTTTGTCTGACCTCTCAAAGCCTTCCCTAGTCTTAAACGAGACATAACCAGTTTTTATAATGTTTAACGTATCGTGTTGTTTGTTGAAATGGGAGTTTGTAAACGGTACAACCGTCCGGAATATTTTCCACAAAGTTTCGCGCATGCGGAATTGAACATTTCGAGCTATCTCAATAGGTTGTAATATGAATTACATTCGAGGCTCGGTAGCCTTGAGTACTTATGTTTGTGTACTCTGTACTTAAAATCGTGGGTTCGATTTTCACTTGGGTTAATTGATTTATTTATTTTTTTCAAACGTACGCATTAGCGCTATCCTGGCTAACAAAGGGTGGTAACCTATGTACTAAATAATGTATAAGTGGACGTAAATTACGCGTGCGTTTATGAAATTATAAGGTATAAAATATCCACTGCCGTGTTATACGCAAGGTCCAAGAATAAAAAGGATGATATTGAACAATAGTTCTTCTTTAAAATAACGATACCATCTAAAAACAAGGAAACCATCTAGGTTTTTTTTTTTTTTTTTTTTTAAATATAAGTGACACATCTTTTCAGCAGGTTTTGTGGAAGATCTTTGTAGAATCATTTGAGTTTCACTAACCAACAAGTAGACTGATAATGTCATATTTACTGACAAATAATTTCTTCTCAAGAACGCAATTTTGTCTATTAACTTATTAACTTCGTTACTTTAGCTTAGAATAATAATAATAATAATAATAATAATAAAAATCTGCCTGGTTGAGGTGCACCTACATTTGATTCGATCCCGGATGATATCCCCCGTCCGTTGGGAGAAAAGCAAATACATTCATCTCAACGCAAGTGTCTACATTGGTCCCGACCCGATCCGATGACTCCCAGCCGTTCAAACAAATAGATTTATGTATGAAAAC
Organism: Gonocerus acuteangulatus; assembly: GCA_946811695.1. Classification (NCBI taxonomy): domain Eukaryota; kingdom Metazoa; phylum Arthropoda; class Insecta; order Hemiptera; family Coreidae; genus Gonocerus; species Gonocerus acuteangulatus. The sequence goes on from OX328131.1 coordinate 45,270,211, forward strand.
AATTATTTATTAACTAGCTAAATACCCGTGCTTCGTCACGGAGATAAGTAGTTTTTTTATTGCGTTAAATAAGGTATCATCACTCTATAATTTTTTGCAGTTTATATATATAACGGTTCCCGTCATACCAGATGTAATTAATCAATTGATAAGTTATCAAGGTATAATGTTTCTTGACGCTGGGGTGCTACGGACAAGTGTCAACAAACAGATAACCTAGAGATAACCGGTTATCTATAGGTTACCAGTAACAGGATTTTAACCAGTACAGGTTAAAATTTGTTGTCAATAATAAATATGCATTAAAATTTAAAAATTTATGTTTCCAAGATGGCATTTAGAAAAACCCATTATATTTGAGAGCATTACCACTGCATTCCCCAGTGAAGTGTTCTCACTGGGGATGCTGATGGGTGTGGAGGCTGTGCAAGGGTTCGGGATATTATTACCTCGGATGGACCACCACCAGGTATAGCGTAAACTCTATGCGGGACAAAATCACATCATTTCTAATAATACAAGCTCTGCCATCATAGTGAAAAGAACCGCAAAGGCTATCATCCTATCCCTCTGTTGTGAGCTGATGACGACTAACCACGGAGGAATAGCATAAACAGTTTTGAAGTACGAATTGATGTGTTCTTCACCTTCAGCCTATTTCTCCGATGTCTTGAGAAATCGTGGATGTTTAAGGAGAAAGGATTGGGGATTGGTTTTTCGAGTGCTTAAAATATATGTACTACTAATTACCTACCTTAGGAGTTGGTAGCCATTATTGGACACTATCCAATTAGGGAGGCAATAATTGCTAATCTCCGAAGATTGAGAGAGGTAAGGGATAATAGGCTTCTTCTGTCTTCTTATTGGATTCTCTTGTCTCTATCAACCAACTCTCTTCTTCAAGTCATCGATATTTCACAGATGTATTAATATTATTTAAGTGGTAATACTGCCTTGTGCGATCAAAATCAAAGTCAGTTTCTTGAATTAATGAATAACAAATAAATCAATATTTTTCAATTCTTTATATCAAACGTTTGATAGGGGATGTTAAAGTATCCAAAAGAAAAAGAAGTTTCAATTCTTCGAATAAAGAAATGACGGCGGTAAGTCTGACAAACGGAATCCCTCTTTTTCACGGGCGATAGTCTGCAGGCGGCCATTTTTAAACTAGAACGAAAAACTAAAATTATTTCGAAAGAAGGTTAAATCTAGTAAACTACGTAGGGTTTTTAAGAAATATTAATTTTTTCGACTATGGTGAACCATTATTCTTTTTCCATTCAGGAATCCATTGAAAATCAGTCAGAAAATCGTTATAATTCAATGAATCTAAAACACCGCACGTACTTTACTAGAAAATATCATGAGGAAGTAGGAGTTAAAATTTGAAGTTGATCGGGCTAAAAATGAAGACGCCCGAGTATCGCCTGATTTGAAAAAAACATAGTTTTGAGAAAACGACTTTAAAATGTAATGTTCTGAAATGTTCATTTTTTTCCTATTTAATTTTTTTTTCATACTTTCTTGTGATAAAGATAAAAAAAAAATGGTTTTTAATTTTGAAATGTTTGAAGGTGGACAAAAAAAAAAAACTTAACAATTAAAAAGGGACCAATCAAAAATCGCTCAAAAAATTATTCTCAAATCAGCATCGCATCCACTCGGCATCAGGACTTCAGTAAGAAAATCGTATTTTTTGCCCATTTAAACAAAGTTTCTTTCACTCTTAGATGTCATTTTTGATTAGTTACGGAAGAATTTCACCCAATAAAAACACAAGGGACCCCCTCCCCCCACTAATGGGCTTTAGGGACCCCTTAATGGTCTTATATCATAGACTTGGTCATATCCTGTTCAATTTAATTCTCAAGAATGTTTTATTTTATTTTAGAGAGCTCGAGGATGAGTCCTAATACAAAACATAAAATAAATATTTTATTCACATAATTTACATTAACTGTTAAATTGTCTTCCATTTGCAAATAACAGTAAATAAATTACGCAACGACAGTAATAGATTGAATTCAATGTGTGCTCATGGCCTCAGCAGCTTATGCACAATAATTGATATATAAAAAAAAAAAAAACAGTAAATAAAATATATGCATGTACGTACCTCACAACATACTATAATTTAGAGGTTGTCTAGATTTTTGTGTATACGTTACTGTCCTTAGAATAGTATTGACGTGGGTGCTTTCGACAGCGTGTAAATTGTGGAATTCTTGTGGGATGTCTCGTAAATTGTCTCGTCTTTTTCAGATTATCAGTATGCGTTTTGCGTCCGAGCAGCGTTGTGCTGTATGTAGGCGGGTATGTTCTTTCGTTGCCAATACCAATGTCTTAATGTTTAATGTCCCATTCGAAGCCTTTTTAGACAATTTGGTTGTGCCTGAAAAATAAAAACAACTACTTTTATTATTCCTGGCTTGTGTTTCTAATTAATATAATGGAAACGATTAGATGTACATTTCTCTGGAAAATGTAAATACATGCGACTAATTACCTGTCTTAGAAGTTGTACAATCATTGTTGGAGAGTAGCCAATTACAAAGGCTTTAAGAGAGCTAATCCCCGAAGATTGAGAGAGAAAAGGGATAATAGATTTCAGCTATCTTGTAATTGGCTTCTATCAGTTAGAACAATACTTAAAACAGTCTATATTTCAGTATTTTATTAATAAAATATCAAGGGCATATATCACAGAGTTCCAGAAGTATCCTCAAAATATTCCATTTGGGCGTTCCGAAAAGGCCTCTACTTAGTACTATTCTGCTCAATATTTTTCTGAACGACTTATTTAATGCTAATCATTTGAAATACGTTTCTCTAGAAAATGCAAACACGTCCGGTTAGTTAGAGCTACCTTAGAAGTTGTAAAACCATGATTAAAAAACAGCCTATTACAAAAGCTCTAGGAGACCTTATCTCCGATGATTGAGACAGGAGTAAGTAAATAGGTTTCTGCTATATTCTTATAAGCTACTCTTTCTTGATTCGTTTAGCTCTTTGCTTGATGTAGTCAATATATTAGAGATTTTTTATTTTCAATTTATTTGGTTTTAGAACCCGCACCTGGGCGTTATGTTTTTGTGCCCGAACTTGAACGATTCAAACATAATCAAAGATCTACCAAAAAAATTAAAAAAATTAAATGTAACATTGAAATACCTACTGTTATACCATTTATAGGGGCGAGGTTAGCTCAGTGGTAGAGCACTGGACTAATAAGTTGGAGGTCCTGAGTTCAAATCCCGAGTAAGCACTAAAGATTTTTTCTTCTAGTGTCTTCGTTCATGGGTTGAATTTGGCCTCCCTGACCGTCCCTAGGCCAACCCAGCCTTTATTTAATTTAATAATGGGTACCTTGGGTGCTAATGACTCTAGCAGTCGAAGCTTCCAAGGGGAAAATCAGGCGGCCGGAGCATAGTACTGACCACACTATCTCCCTAGTAAGCCGTATGGTCATGAATCAGATACCTCTTTAGTATCTCCCCCTCAGGGCCGTCCTGTTACGGGACTGAATTTTTAGGATACCATTTATACTATATAAGTCCAGAAAAAAACAAACATTATTATTAGGAAAGTAGATGATTTTTTTGTTTAACCCTTTATGGCCTCCAGACGAGTTAACACTTCCGCGAGTAACCGTTCTCCACAGCCTGCAAATAATTTAACTCGCAATTTACTTCTCTTCTACCGTATGACCTGGACAGCAGCAGATATTTCTCGTTTTAATATGTAAATAAAATAAATATAAGTTATAAAAAGAAATAAAAGTTTTTTTTAAATCTGTCGATGGCGGTCGCATGAACGCCCTGCATGAAAAAAAAAAGATACTACGAAAAATTATAATTTGTCTTGCCAGAAAACAATGTACCTATTCCATTATATTTCGAAAATAAATAAATAGCTTCATACGTTAAGAAAAAAAAAATGCTTTTTGTAAGTCTATTTTCAATTTTATTTGTACATTTTCATTAATAAAAATGGCTTATTTTTTAACAAGACTTAAAAAAATGTATTTTATAGTGGGACAAAGGCAGCAAAAGAAAATGAGAAACGTATATTTTATAAGATAAGTGGGTAAGAGGGTCTGATTTGGCCCCGGCTGCAGGCGTATGGCCTACCGTTCAGCCTCTAAATGGTTAAAATTGCAAGTACGTATAGTTGAACCTCGTGAAGTAAACATCGGTGATTCAGTCTTGTACAATACTTACAGCTAACATGTAAATTAGAAAACTAAAGTTATTTACCTTCTCTTAATTATAGCACATTACTGATCGTCACTTTTTGTTTACGAATATATTATCATGGAATGAGACAACAAACTTATTAAGCCTGACAAAACTTAGAAATACAATTTTTTTTTCGGGGGGGGGGGTTATGTTTACTAACACCTTAATGTGACTAAAATCACGTATTTTCGTGATAGGCGGAAGGTAAAATAATAAAAACTTCACCACAAAGTTTCCTTCCGCCTAGCACGAAAATAAGAAGATTAAGAATACGGTCAGTTGAAGAATAATTATAAAATCACTTATGTTTTACTAACATAATTGCTCCAAATGTTTTAATTCTTGCTCTAGATGTTTCATGTGCTCTTATGACTCAATATCAGGAGCTTATAACTAAAACTATTCCTTGTGATATCAATAATCATACACATGAGGCTGAACCTTCCACCATCACCAGCTGAGTGAATACTAAAGCTATGTCTACACTTGTGCTTTTCAATAAGCCTTTAATTGCATGAATCTGCACATGTCCTTATTGAAATGAGTTTTCTGTCTAGATTGGTTCATCAGTTCTGTGCAACAAGCACAATGGATTTGTCTGACTTGAGTCGACTTCGGCTAGTGATTAAAAGTGAAAACAAGAAGAGAAGATCGTGGATGAAGAACTATTTGAAAAAAAAGGAACTATCAAATAATTTGTGAAATAAGTTTGGATGAAAGTCTATTCCGCAACTTTGCCAGAATGTCAAGAGCCAACATTGATAAAATCCTTATTATTGTTGTTATTGATTGCGACTGAAATTAAAAAAATCAGACACACGTTTCCGTGATCATGTTAATTTAGCCATTACGCTTAGATTCCAAGCAACAGTAGACTCATTCATGGTCCTCATGTATTTATTTCCTGTTTCTAAGCCGTCCATATAAACTAATTAAGATAGACAAAGACGAAGAATATCTTCGATTTATTAAAATGTTTGCAATCAGTTAAAAACACACACACACACACACACACATAAAAAAACTCAATGGCGCTCGAGATGATGATAAAATCCCCAACTGGGTTCGATTCTTGTTCAAAAGAGGTTTAAACACGAAAATAGGAGCTTGCAACTCGCAAGAGGCAAACAATAGCCCATGCGTTACGTGTCCTCTGTCAACATGACGCATGCAACATAGCTCAAGTAAAAATCACAAGTGCAGACATTGCTTAAAAAAATCAATATGGTGGGAAGTTGCATCCAATATTTATCGATTCTAAAATGCGTTTTTGTCCCCATTTTCAGAGGCGTATTCCATAAATATAAAATCAACTGTTGCCACTTATTTATCTATTTTATAATATTTATGTATTTTTAGTTTTTCACCTTTCAAGGAATTGAGATATAGTATTTTATTAGCCACTATTTTAAGACCTATAAGATTTGTTTTTGTAAACTCAGCTTGGGAGAATGATAGGTTTAGCCCCATAGCTGTTTATATTCTTTAATTATTTGACTATGAATAGTTATAAGCTACTATTTAGGCGACTGCCTTTGAAACACGCATCCATACAGAGCAACGAGAAAACGAATGGGAGCTGAACTAATTGTATTAAGGACTTTATCCGACTCTCGACTGATTTTTTAGAGGTTATATCTAAGTATTGAATTATTTACAAATGAGCTGTTTACAATACGCTCCTAGGAGTCATAAAATCTTAGTCTTTTCATAATCTTTATATTATTTATGAAAATATGAATATACCATAAGAGTCTAGCTGATAAAATAAGATAGAAAGCATTGCAAAAAAATAATTTGATGGTAAAGTTGTGCCAAAGTTCAAAGAGGGATTGTAATTAATTTCTATCGATTTCTCGTCCCCCTTTATGCTTGTAGAGTCTTGAAAGCAGGTTAGGCACGCAAAGCCTTACACGGGTAATCCTCTTTAACTTACACCATCATGTATGCAATATGTCAAGATAATCGGACTAGACGCCTCAGAGGATTAAGTTATAAATTAGTGATAAGGAGGAACTACTAATAGCTTTTACAAACAACGGTCTTTATTTTGGACCTATACTTTAAGGTTCTTCAAACAAATATTTATTTACATTTACTGTCTACTTTTTTACATAAATTTACGTTTAATGAAGATGTTTCTTATATTTTTTAAGTCAAATCAGAATTTGAATGTTAAATATTAACGATATCAGTGCTGATATTAAGTTAGATGATAAATGAAATGTTATTTATTCATTAATTTGTCTCACTTACAGGTAATTTAATAGACAATGGAAAGAAAAAAACAACCTGGCTTGACAAAGTTGTTTTAAATTTTATTAGCTTAAAAAAAAAAAAAAATGCGATGTTGTAGCCTTTTTTGAAAGACGGTATGTCGTTTGGCCCCACTGTGCACCAGGCCTCTCTGAGAATGTAATGTACAAAATACACCATTCATTTGTTAATAATAGTAAATAAATAAATAAATAGGAACAATCTCTGGATAAAAAACCGAAAACATATAATTCATATCATATAAACGCATTTGTGAATGTACCATTGTTGATGGTAAATGTAACTCGCTAGGCTGGAATTTGAACCCATAATATCACTTTTTACGCTCGATTTGGTGGGTAATTACAATACCTAGCGTCGTATCTCAGTATGGTCATTCATCTAATGTTACAAGCATCCTAACATTCAGACCATTTTATTGTCATGGCATGCCTTTGAGTATGTTCTATATGCGTTAGGATAAATATGTTTTTTGTAACACAATCTTCTTCTTCTTCTTATATATATGTATATATATATATATATATATATATATATATATATATATATGTGTGTATGTATATATGTGTGTGTGTATATATATATATATATATATATAAATCTATATACATATATATATATATATATATATATATATATATATATATATATATATATACTCGCTGAAAGCATTCCAGGCTCCATCATAAATGTTTAGAAATGATGGCAACCTACTCCGACGCTAATGGCATCGATTTTTTTGTGCTGTGTAAAACAAAAATGGAGACGAAAAATGAGAAATATTAATATAGTTAACAAATGACTTTGGTGATGGAATTATACATCTATCACCTCTTCGGTCACTATATTTTCACCATTGCCTCTTAGGTACTAGCTTTGGTCTTTCTTCACCCCGCCTGGAATTCATAGCTGACGAAGGCTACCAAATAGTAGCCGGCCTATTTTCTATATGCCGAAACGTTCGGAATATTTGTTTCACTAAAAATCTAACGTTTTTTCTCTTAGCCGAATCCCAACCAATTCTCGACTACTTATTGCCTCAACGGCTATCTATTTTAGCACTTTCCTCCGAAGGAAAGTAGCTATTGAGGTTGCACTCATGACGGAATTTTTGAGAAATTTCTTCAAATCGCCATCGATCCTACCTAGTAGACACCGAAAATGACCCCTGTTAAAATTTATATATATATATATATATATATATATATATATATATATATATGTGTGTGTGTGTGTGTGTGTGTGTGTGTGTGTGTGTCTGTTTACACGATAGCGGCAGAGTTTTTGTTTTTTCGTACGAAAGTTGGTATATAGCATTCAATTAGCAAACGATTGAACGAGTTCGTTAACCACCAAAATCGGTCCACCGGAAGGAGGGGTTTACCCCGAACCCAAAACACTAATTTGACCATGCCAGCCGTAGTTTTCGTTATATTTCAACGAAACTCGATATACGTTATGTTGATCTAAAGAGAGACATATGTTGTAAAAATAAACTAAATCGGTTAATTAGGAGGGGGGGGGGGGGGTTACTCCGGACCCACATTACCAATTTGCCAGTACTAGCCGTAAATTCTGTTACATTTCAACGAAACTCGGTATTTGGGTGGTAATCAACAGAGAAAAATGGGTTGTAAAAACAAACTAAATCAGGTTATTTGGAGGAGGGGTTTACTCCGGACCTAAAGTATAATATACTCTTACCGGTCGTAATTTCTGCTGTATTGTAACGAAACGCGGTATACTTCGTGGGTATCTCGTGAGAAAGAAGTCTTGTAAAAATGATGTAAATCGGTCAATTGGAAAGGAGGGTTTACTTTAAACTCTGTTTCATTAGAATTAGCCGGCCAGACGTAGGTTCCCAAAGGCGCCGCGAGGAGCGCTATCTCCCACTAGGGGACTGTATCCTGTTCCTGCGTCAGATCAAAAGACGGAAAATGAAGTTTTTGTGTATTTATTAAGTAGTACAGTATTATGTATTAACATAACTCTGGAAGCAAATTATTTACAAAGTTAATAATTTAACAGTTCTCATAAGAAATGTAAATGAGCAGAACTATTCACGTTTTTATTTTATTTATATAGGTTATATACAGCAAATTATTCATTAATGTAGTCTACACTACAAAAATTCTGAGGAAAGTGCTTAGTTATGCAGCTCCTGCCTGACGGACTTTTTGATTTCATTAATACATATTCTGTGAGCTACTCTCGGCATGTGGAATGTATTATCAGCCTAGATAACAAGCTGAATACAAGGCGGACTACAGGCTCGCGGTTTGTTAACGTGTATTCTAACAGAGGGCAGGATAGCTAATTAGGAAGACCTGTGTTCCTCGTGACGTCAGCTAGACCAAGTCCCTTTAATTAATTACTTCTTAGTTAATTAAAGTCTACTTTATACGTATACCTCTTTGGATTCCCCTCATTTCGTAAGCAAAATAAGTTTATGTATGCATTTTATGAGTAGTATGGGTATTAGTTTCCGAGTGAGTCAAACATGTGTATGCAAAGAGCAGGTTGGTTAGCATTGCTTGGTATAAGATTATTGGAAGATATTTATTTGTTGAACATGCTCTTTTATTTTGGAACCATCCCAAACCACAAAAAATTAGAATTTTATGTGTTTGGAATTTCGAAAGGCGACTGCTTCAGCGCAAAACGAGCTTTTTTTTTTTTGAGAGCAGTAACGTTTTTGTTGAGGTAGTTATAGAAGCTGACCTAACTCCATTTGAGTAATTGGATCGAAGTCATCAAATGGAGTAAGGTCTTTATTCATTCAATTCATCATTGAAAAACTCAGCAATTATCGTATTGGATTGGTTCACATTTATATAACTCTATATATCACCTGTTCCTAATGAGACAACCCTTTTCTAGCCAGGATAGGGCTGATGCCTTTCTAAAGAAATGCCACCACCTCTAGTGGGAATCGAACCCACGGCCCTTTGGCAAGGAGTGTTAAGTGCTCACGCCATAATTCTCACGGCCACCGGGCCTCCAAATATCTATCATAAATAAAATATAACTGTCTATATTTAGGTCTTTACCTGAATATTTGGCAATATTAAACTAACATTTGTATAAATTGAATGATTTTTTTTAATATTGTATAATTAGATGTATAATGAACTGCATAACTGATGTATATGTATAATTCCATTTGTAAATTCGGAAAAATGTATTTAGATGTATATATGTAATAATATGTTTTGAGCAGATCCCTTTCGTATTTCGTATCCACCAAGTACTTTTGGCCGATTTTTATGTACAGACTGACTTCGAAATAAGTACAGCGCAGACAATTAGAGCTAGCAATCGTTTTGTAAAAACCATTAAACTCTACTGGAGTTAATGACCTGAAAGATTGACACGCCTTAAATAAAAAAAAATAAAAAAAGTATTCTTGTACAAACTTCCATAAAAATCGAACTGTTTTTGAGGCTTTGCACATATCTCCAGCGAAGAAATTTCACGCATACTTTTATAAGTACGTAGATAGAATTCTCCCCGGATTGACTTCCGGTTTTCTCCCTTTGGAGGAAGAGATGGGATTTGAATCCGCATCTCGTAGGTTGTAATCCGGCATGTTAAACCATCCTGCAACAGGAAGACCCGGAGTTGGCTTATTTTGTAAATACAGATGACTGATGATCCCTTAGTAATACCTTGATTAACTTGGGAATAACGTTAGCGTTGGTTGGTGCTAACGTTGTAAAGGGTTGGGGCTAATTAGGAAGCGTAAAGCTATTGGAGATCTGATAGGCAGCTCTCAATGCCTTTCTAATGAATATCTCCTGTATAAGGGCTTTCATAATTATCCTACAAAATACTTTCCTTTAGAAACATTTAATAATTTTCGTTGGATTACAATCATTAAAATATGTATTAAAGCAATTTATGACAAATTCTATATCGAAGCATTCTGTACAAACAGCATCCACTTCTAGTTATAGTAGTGTGTTATGTAAATATGCCATATATACCCATTAGGAGTTGTGGTTTACTCTCCATTTTCTCCTTATAAGATAGGGCTGAAAAGGGAATGTCAGGGAAGTAGATGCCAAATGCCAGTCTGACCATTTCCATACCATAAAATAGTAAATAGTGGAGCATCTTATGTTACGTTTCAGTGATAGTGGCTTTGAGTCAACACCTTCATGGCTTGAGTACGAAAAAATAAAATTTGGATGAGGTAGATGTGTTGTCAAAAAATAGTTATAGTCAAACACAAATAATCATTAGGAAAATTTTTAAATTGTTACAATAATTGTAACAATTATTGGTAATTTACAAAGATTCCTTATAAAAATAATTAAAATATAAAATTAAGTTTGTGATGGTTTACATCGGACCGAAGATACTAGCATACTTTTTATATGGATATTTTTTTTATTTTTAATGATCTTTGTGGAGAAGTAACCTATCCAGGTTGGGCCTGGCGGAACGCTATTGTAAAATGAACTAAATAAGTCTATCTATTAATCTAGTAAAATCTATATTTTTAATGATTAGGGATGTATACTACTCTTTGATTGTGTTCTTCCGCAAGAAATACCTAGGGGATGGAGGAAGACCAAAGCTAGCAGTTAATTGACCATAGTGAAAATATGATTCCCGAAACTTTCAAAATACTCCTCAAGTTCTAATAAGCTTATTACGACATAAATATATACCTTAAAATTACTATACTATCCATTATTTCTTATTAGGAAATAAATATGAACGAGGGAGGAACAAAACACGTAAATTCATAAATAGAGTTAAACGAAAAAGTGATTACTTTGTATTAAAACTAAAACCAATGCGAAAACACGCAACAATTCCCCCCTCCCCACAAACCTAAATACATACTATACAATTAAACAGAGCCTATAACTTTCGTATATGTTCTTTAAATCTGTCTCTTAGTTAATAGAATTTGACCATTGCCTCGGTCAAGTTTGATCTAGCAAGCTGTATTCTCTTTCGTTTCGAGTCCCGTTTTGGGCAGGTTAAAATTTGTTGGCATAGAACTCACTGAACGAATCTCACGCGTCACCTATATGTATGTTTATAAACGATGCCAAAGTTCTTACTACAAAAATATTTTAAATAGTAAAATTATTAATCTTAATCTTATAAGTTTTCCGATCGCTTTCTTAAATGTCAACATTAGTTAGAATTATGTTTTGTTTTTTTATTTTTTTTTTAAACGCTGAATCAATAATTTGCCAGTTACGCTATAATATATATATATATATATATATATATATATATATATATATATATATATATATATATATATATATATATAGTACAGCCCATGTTGTAGGGTGCGGCCAGTAACATTCTTTCTCTCTCTCTCTCTCTCTCTCTCTCTCTCTATATATATATATATATATATATATATATATATACCTACACACACACGCATGATTATGAAGAGAGAGGGGGGGGGGAGATAAACATAAAGAAAAGTAATATGCCTGGATGATATAAATGAAAAATTTTACCGTTATAAGGGTTGATTTCCAACCATTTTGTTCATTAAAGCTAACGAGTAAAAAGAAAAAAAGTCTCCGAAACGAAAGGAAAACTGATGAAAAAATCTGAAATACGGCATCCATGAGGAAAAAGAACCGAGAACGTGAGCTGAGTGGAACTAAACCACCGACGATTTTCCACGTGCTCAATGTCATTTCTTCCTCATCCAAATCCCATCTAACATGTCAGCTCAGAGTCAGATCTCCTCCTGATCCGCAAATAAAGTAGCATTTTCTCTACCGTTCTTATATTCTTCTAGAATAACTTGCAATATTCCCAGGAATATATAACTTATTAACGTTTACTTTCTGACGAATACAAATGATTCTTACTGAGACATATAAGATTTCATAAAAAAGAGTGATTTTGTTAGTAAAAGACTTATATTTACGTTTAGTTTATTTCCTCTTTGTCTATAGGAAAGAAAATTCGCTTATAAGGGCAACGACTAGATGCAGCAATCCGAATATACTGGTTCCTAGATGGTGCTTAGGCTATCCTAGCCATGGGCGTATATAAGGGGGCTGCAGCCCCTATCCCCCCGAAATTTGGTTTTGGTGAGAAAATGTTATGTAAAAAGTCCGTCACGCAGGAGCTGCATAACTAAGCACTTTCCTAAGAATTTGGGTAGTGTAGACTGCTTTCCAGAACAATTTGCTTAAAATATTCTACAAAAATTAAATAAAAACATGAATAGTTCTCTTTTAAATTTGTAATGAGTAACTGATCAATTATTAATTTGCTTCCAGAGTTATGTTTACACATGGTACCTACTACACTACGTAATAAATACAAAAAAACTCATATTATCGTATTTTGATCTAACGCAGGAACAGGATACAGTCACTCTAGTGGTAGAAAGCGCTCCTTGCGGCGGCTTTGTGAACCTACGTTTGGCGGGCTTTTCTATTGAAATATATTACAAATTAAACCCCCGCTTTACGATTGACCGATTCAGCTCATTTTTGCAACACTTCTTTCTCATGAGTTACCCACGACGTATACCGCGTTTCGTTACAATACAGCAGAAATTACGACCGGTATGAGTCCATATTAGGAATTTGGGTCCGGAGTAAACCCCCCCTTCTAATGAACCGATTTAGTTTATTTTTACAACACATATTTAACTGTAGATTACCACTACGAATACCGAGTTTCGTCGAAATATACCAAAAATCACGGCTGGTAGTGGCGAATTGGTATTGTGGGTCCGGAGTAAACCCCCCTCCTAATAAACCGATTTAGTTTATTTTTACAACACATATTCACCTGTGGATTACCACTACGAATACCGAGTTTCGTCGAAATATACCAAAAATCACAGCTGGCAGTGGCGAATTGGTATTGTGGGTCCGGAGTAAACCCCCCCTTCTAATGTACCGATTTAGTTCATTTTTATATCTCACTTTTCTGTCTATATTACCACTACGAATACCAAGTTTCGTTGAAATATAACAAATATTACGGCTGACATAGTCAAATTAGTGTTTTGGGTTCGGGGTAAACCCCCCCTTCCGGTGGACCGACTTTGGTGGTTAACGAACTCGTTCAATCGTTTGCTAATTGAATGCTTTATACCAAGTTTCGTGACGAAAAAACAAAAACTCTGGCCGCTATCGTGTTAACAGACACACACATATATATATATATATATATATATATATATATATATATATATATATATATATATAGATATATATACATTTTAACGGGGGTCATTTTCGGTGTCTACTAGGTAGGATCGATAAAGATTTGAAGACATTTTTCAAAAATTCCATCATGAGTCCAACCTCAATAGCTACTTTCCTTCGGAGGAAAGTGCTAAAAGGTGTTATTTAGGTGTCTAGAGGACCTTAAAACTCACCATTTTACACTAAAATATTTAAAATGTTCCCTACCCCCCAAATTCCTTGGTGCTCCCAGATCCCCTCCCCGAAATTATTTTCTATATACGCTAGTGATCCTAGCCTAAAAAGGCCACTTGCAAAGGGGAAAATAAGGACCCGGAACATTTTACTGACCACATTGTATCTTAAATGTTCCGTATGGTAAGACATTTTTAAAATGCCGATATATACACACGCGCACACATACATACACACGCGCACACATACATACACACGCGCACACATACATACACACGCGCTCGCGCATCCGCACCTGCGCGCGCGCACTCATACATAAATCAAATTTTATTCTACCGGGGATCATATTCATTATCTAGTAGTTACAGTCGAAGATTTGAAGAAATATTCGAAAACATTTTTCATGAGTAGCTTCATTCTTTCGAAAAGTGCTAAAAACAAGGCCATTTCACCAAAACGTGAAAAGTTCCAATGAATTTCCATTTATGATGAAATTTCTCTTAAAGTTCCATTGTTGATAAAGTTGCTCCCCAAGTCTAAAGCAAGTTCCATAGAGAGATGGAATTTTGCTGGGGATATCGGAAACAGGTTATGGCCAAAGCTGGGGAGGTTATCCTGGAAGAATCTTAATTAAAGTAAACTGTGGAGTTGTCAATGGGAGTTGCTTGGATTGCATAATTTCCGCCTAAATTGATGATGTTATCGTCCTGACTTTCTGTTAGCGGACTTCACAACAACTCATCAAGAGCTCTTTGGTTAATAAAGAGCACATGCGAAGAAACAATGTCTATAGTAATTTTAATATATTTTTCTCAATTTTTTTTAATTAACAACGTATCTCCTTCAAAAGTATTTAACTTTTCAAACTCCTTCCAATTCATATTTTAAGGATTTAATATAATATCCTAGAAACAAAAGGTCCAACTGTGTTAGAAACGGTGTCGTTTTAGCTCGTTTGTATGTCTTTTGTATTTTGACTGTTAGACTTTCTTATTATACTTTTTTATGATTATTTAAATCTACAAACCATTTTTATTGATAAGAAATTAAAATATACTTGGAATAAGTCATGGGTAGGGGCCTCCTCGTATTCTAGTAGCTAGCACGCTCGTTTGTTCTGCAGATGTGGGTCCAGGCCCCGTATGTAGCAGGTAGATTTGCTGGCTATGGATATTTGATAAGGGTGGGAATCTATAAATAGCTCGGCGGTGATACCCACGAAATCGAAGTCCGCCCGACAAACCGTAATGCACTGTTATTTTTTGCACATGGACACCGCGCATGCGCGACCGCCAGCGGACATATTTTTCTAACGTTGTTTTTTCAGTTTAGTCATCGCAAAAGCATATTTAAGGGAAAAAATAAATAAATAAAATAAATCAAGAAATAGAAGTGACTAAGTGATACGACGTCGCCTAAGAATTGTCAGTTTACGGCGGCTTACAGACTTACACCAAACCAGAAAGACCGACAAATAGTGTGATACAATTAACTGTTAAGCACATACTGATAGAATTTTTACAGAGACACGAGTAACTACTTGCCTTAAAATATGACGGAACTACTGAGTCATTGGCGCAGAAATGTAGATATATTCAGCTCCCTGAACAAGAGAAGCCTTTTACCTACTCCACAAATTATAACATATTGATTAAAAATATTTTAGTCTTCTGGTATTGACCGTGTCACGAACTTCCTTGCCGACGTTTCGCTAGTCATGATGCCAGCTTCCTCAGGGCTTAATCTGAGAATGAGGATGTTCTTTGTAGTTCTCCTGTATAAATATTTGTCTTTGTATTCCTCCGCGGCCGTAGTCTGCTCTTCCATGTGACCGTAGTGATTTGTTGGTCCCAGTATTGCTTGATTCTGGTTGATGGGTTCCATCTGGACCGTTGATTGGCTCAATTTCGTTTCTTATTTTATCCCTCGGTTTAATCACCGGATGCAATGTTTTGCTGAGCTTATATCCATCTTCTATGTTGAAATTTTCCGGTCATCTTACTATTTCTATGGCTTCCCTAATGATCCGTTCTTGGTAGTTTTCTATTTTCGCCAGAATGCTTACTTTTTCGAATTGGATATCATGATTATTGTTGTAAAAATGTTCTGCTACCGCCGATTTTTCAATATTGCCATTCTTAATCGTCTTCATGTGTTCTTGTAATGACTCGGACCGTGGAAGCCTATGAGTTAAATAAAAATTAAAATCTATACATATTTTATGTACTACTTTATTTCGTTTTAAGGATTTGTATTCAGGCATTATTAACAAATTTAATAATTAAGTACATGGTACTTTAATACTGCTGACAAAAGAATTCTGTATACATTTTCCATAATATGTTATATTAAATAAATATTATAAGTATACACTCACGCATTACTGACTAATATATGGCAAATTTTAAATTAAACATAAACTTATACTGTCATTAGAGAATCTTCCTTACAACGAAGCTAATAATCGTTAAAATGTATATGCTACAGCGAAGACTTAAGGTACTTAACTATCCTAATCCACAGAACCGCCGAGAGTAATGCAGAATATGGCACATCCCTTTTTCTCGACCGGTAGTTCTCATGAAACGGAGAATTACCAACTCAACGCCAAATAAACAGGCATTTTTGGCTCTTTTTTTTATGCCGAAATATCCCGACGAAATCATTTTTTGATCACATTCAAACTTTAAATTTTACGGACCAATAGTAGTAATAATAATTAAGCCTTCTTACGTCCAGCCATCCATTCACCACGATTTTTCAACCGTTTTTTATGAATGTTAATACTTCTTTTTTTTTTTCAAACGCAACCAAAATTTATCTACATTAGGTTAATTATAAACTCCGTCACCGTTACTTACAAAAACTGTTCTAAAATAACCCTCAAATAGGATAAAAATAATTAGAAAATAACGCCCTTGATAGGAATGATTTTTGACTTAAATTAATTAAACGGAATGTTAATTTAATCAAACGTTAAATGAAACTCATATTATCTTAATTGGAAAGCCATTTAGTAAAATGATCTTCAAATTATATGCAAAAGCTCCCTCTGAGGCTTTGCTTGCTTAACCATCTAATTGGTCTGGAGGGATCTTCCTATGCCCCGAAACCTAAAACCATTATGGATATAAAACGGGTGGGGTGGGTCAAGGCGTTGACGTTAGGCTTAAAATTATATTTTATGGCATTTTTTTGCAATTATTACAATGAAAACGTTCTAGATCTACTTTCTAGATGAAGTTCTCCCTGAATAATTTCAGAGCTGAAATGTTTTTCACTCACAAGAAATCGTTGATCTCTGAGATTATCCATAAAAAAGATGGCTGGTTTGATCATTAGTTGAATGAAACTATATTTTTAATAAAAAATGAGTTTCATTTTATCCGTTAAAATTTATTTCGACCCTTAAAATGAAATTGTAATGTATTTACTTATTCCCTCAACTGCTTTACTAATGTAATTTAAAGTTTGTTTTTCTTAAATATGAGAAATAGAAATAAAAACTCTTTTGAGGATAGTAATAGAAAAAATGAATCCCAACTAAACCCAAAATGTTTTTCTTTTTCCTTCTCTCGAAGAAAGGAAAGAAGCCTTTTGTGTTCTTTATACTCTTTCTTAAAAGTGTTTGAGATTACACTACAAGGTTTACAACTAACAGCTTCCTCGCACAATGGTCTCGAAAGGAGTTACGGACAAAAGGGGTGAAAAAAAGAAAGAAGAAATCAAGGATGGAAGACTAAAAGGTAAAAGATTAGGCTGTGGAACAGCTAAAAAAGCGTTAAGGAATCTTCTAGCAACAAAGAGGCAGCAATGTGTCTCTCCTACAAAATAGGGTGATTCTGTGGGCCCTTTACTGATCCTAGATAGACCATGCAGCCAACCAAACCATTTATTCAACCCCTTTTCCAATCAAAACCTATTTGTCCCCGGGAATCTTTCGCATTTCTCTAATCTTTGATAAAGCAATCTTATTTCGAAATACGAGCTAAATAAGGCCAAACCGTAGGAACTTCTTAATTTCAGATGGTTCTTATGTAATCCATACAAGACTAAAAGGTAAAAGAGTAGGCTGTGAAGCTACTAAAGGAGCGTTAAGGAATCTTCTTACAAAGGGGCAGCAATGTGTCTCTCCTACAAAATAGGGTGATTCTGTGGGGCCTTTTACTGATCCTAGGCAACCAACCAAACCATTTATTCAACCCCTTTTCCAATCAAAACCTATTTGTCCCTGGGAATCTTTCGCATTTCTCTAATCTTTTATAAAGCAATCTTATTTCGAAATACGAGCTAAATAAGGCCGAACCGTAGGAACTTCTTCATTTCTGATTGTTCTTATGTAATCCATACGAGACTAAAAGGTAAAAGAGTAGGCTGTGAAGCTACTAAAGGAGCGTTAAGGAATCTTCTTACAAAGGGGCAGCAATGTGTCTCTCCTACAAAATAGGGTGATTCTGTGGGGCCTTTACTGATCCTAGATAGACCAGGCAACCAACCAAACCATTTATTCAACCCCTTTTCCAATCAAAACCTATTTGTCCCCGGGAATCTTTCGCATTTCTCTCATCTTTGATAAAGCAAGCTTAATTCGAAATACGAGCTAAATAAGTCTAAATAAACAGAGGAAACGAAAACAAAAAATATCTGGCTAGACAAAGTTGTTGTAAATTTTATTAGCTTTCATTTAAAAAAAAAAAAAAAATTGCATTGAAATCGGTTAAGATTTAGAGGCTGTAGCTTTTTTTGAAACAAGAAATATTTTTTGGCCCCACTGTGCGCCGGCTGTAGGTTCTCAAAACGATATCTTACGAAGAAGCGAGATTTTAAACTGTAAATAATACTAATTTGTCCATTGTCGACTGATAGCGGATATAACTCACTCCCTTCTCGAGTTTTCCTAATTTCAATATAAAGGGTTATTAGAATTATAAAATGCAAACCCAAGGAAAAAAAAACATTTTGTTTCCCTTTTACATATCTAGTTATCTTGATTAACAAATTTGACGACTTAAAGTTTTTAAAGCATGTTATGGACTTATAAATGAATGAACTATAAAATTAAAAACTTGAAGTTTCTACGGTAACGTATGTGGTATCAAAAATTATGAAAGAACCTTCTCTTCTAACACTCTTTTCTATTTTAAATTTTCTTCACCTGCTGGACTCATATATATTGTAAATTTACAAATAATTTTGGAAACTGAAGAGATTAACAAATTATTTAATAACACAGGTCTACAACCAAAAATTTGATTTGATGATTTTGGCTAATCTCTGTGTTTCTCGGTGTGCTGAGGCCGAGAATGAAGTCCGTTTTTCTCTATCACGTACAGATTTTTTTCAAATCCATAGAACATAATATACCTGCTATACACATAAATTTGGTAAGAAGTAGGTTTTTTTTTTCCCTCCAAACGATTTCTCTTTTTACAAAACAGACATCTTTCACTAGGTGGTGTAGGCAATGACTCCCTCAGTAGATGTTGTAGGCCTGAGGGTGTCTAGGCACGACCTGTTCAGACAGGAACGTACTTGTTTGGTCTCAGATGTCACCGTCTGAAGCTAAACGAGATTGAACCTGTTGTATCAGGAACTTGGAGCTAAATTTCTGTTCATTCTCTCAGTTCAGTAGTATCAACTGAAGTGAACACATTCACTGAGGTCTCTTAGTTGTGTCAAAGTGATTAAGAACGTATTTTAAGGTTTGAAAGTGCATTTAGACAAAATGTCTCATCGTCGTTGTGTTACCAGTCCAGACTACTTCTGTTTTATCTGTGGTGAGTACACAGTTAAGAAATACCAACGAAATATAACAGGTTTTGTCAAAAATGTATATTATGCATATTTTGGCTTGAGAATAGGAGATCAAGATAAAGTGTGGGCTCCTCACAAAGTATGCCATAGCTGCGTAGAAAAACTTCGCTTATGGTACAAAGGAGAGTTAAAATCTTTCGGATTTGCTATCCCAATGATGTGGAGGGAGCAAAAAAACCACGATAATGACTGTTACTTTTGTAATTGTCATGTTCAAGGCTATAATTCCAAAAATCATAAGCTCATTAACTACCCTAATGTGGAATCTGCTAGTCGTCCGGTATCACACGGTCCTGGATTGACAGTTCCTCAGCCCCCTCGTGACTTGGGCAGTATAGATAGGGAAGCTAATAGAGAAGACTGTATGTCGGAGAGCGATGAAGTACACAGTGAGTTCAAAGCAAGCAGTTCAGAAGATGAACCTCAGCTTATTTCTCAACAGGATTTGAACGACTTAGTGAGGGATCTTGGACTTCCAAAAGATGCAGCTCAGTTACTTGGCTCCCGTCTTAAAAACAAAAATTTATTATAGCCAGGCACTTCTTTTTCATGGTATCGACACCGTGAAGCAGTTTTTGTTCCTTACTTTGCTCTGGATGAGAATCTTATTTATTGCAAAGACATTCTTGGTCTGATGGGTCAATTTGGTATACAATATGACCCGATTCATTGGCGTCTATTCATAGACTCATCAAAGCGAAGTCTAAAGGCTGTTTTGTTGCACAATGGCAATACTTATGCTTCAGTTCCAGTTGGCCATTCGGTACATTTAAAAGAAACATACGAAAATTTGTCATTAGTTCTCGAACGAATTCATTATAATGAGCATAACTGGTTGATATGTGGAGACTTGAAAGTACTTACTATGCTCTTAGGTCAGCAATCAGGGTACACCAAGTTCCCTTGTTTTTTATTTTTATGGGATAGCCGAGACATATATTCCCATTGGAACAACAAAGACTGGCCATCACGAGGAGCTCTGTCGCCAGGCCAAAAAAATGTAATTAGGAGAAGTTTGGTTCCTTCTGACAAAATCCTGCTACCTCCTCTACACATAAAGCTAGGGCTGATAAAACAATTCGTAAAGTCTCTCAATAAAGAAGGTGAATGTTTTAAGTACTTATGCTCCATGTTCCCACGATTAAGTGATGCAAAGCTAAAAGAGGGGATCTTTGTAGGCCCAGATATTCGGAAACTTTTCACAGATCCACATTTCACTCAGACCATGAATGAGAAGGAGAAGGAAGCTTGGAATTCTTTTAAAGATGTTGTTGAGAAGTTCCTTGGTAACGTGAAGGATCCCAACTACAGAAGTATCGTGGAACGCATGTTGAAGTCATTTCAATTACAAGGTTGCAACATGAGTTTGAAGGTTCACTTCTTACATTCGCATGTGGACTATTTTCCGGAAAACTTAGGGGAAGTAAGTGAAGAACAAGGGGAAAGGTTCCATCAGGACATCCAGGAAATGGAACGTAGGTATCAGGGCAAATGGAACGTAAACATGATGGCTGACTATTGTTGGATGCTGCAGCGTGAATCATCTGAAGAGTCCTACAGCCGGAAACGAACATGGAGAAATTTTCAAGAGAAAAAAATACGTTTTCATAAAAATAATAACTAAATATGCCACTGTTAATTCTGAAGCTGTTATTTCTACACATTTATGTATTTTGTACAGTAAACAACATTGAAATAACTAAAAGATCATGGAAATAAATGAAAACTCTTATTCGCCAATTCTGTTTTCTTTTAATGGTAGTACCTCTGCCCTTACTTGAGATTGAACAATTTCCTTACGTGATAGAGAGGGACTGACCTCATGTTCGGCTTCAGCACGCCAAGGAGCATAGAGATTGACCAAAGTCATCAAATCAAATTTCAGAAAGATTATTTTTGTAGACCTGTGTAATTAAAGTAGATAAAAGATTACATGTATCAATGAATGAAAATAATATTTGCTGAAATACAATGTTGATCATGATGAGGCTGAGAGACATAAATAAAGTGAAAGCATTAAGTAATTTAAGGGCGAGTGTAATGAAAGGGTTAAAATAAACGTCCACCCTTCACATTACTAATTCAATTCGAACAGAGTCGGTTGCGGATCACACAAAGCTTTTCCACTAACAGTAGATTACATCTCTTGAATAATTTGTTCTGCTCCTCTCCTGTCCAAAATGGATTACATCTATGGCAGGCTGCAATAGACCGCAGTGGTTGGTTTTTTATTTAGATAATAGCGACATGAAACTTGTATTCAGTTCTATGTTATATCTGCTAAAATGGATTTATTATTTTCCCCGTTGAGGCGAAAGAAGTATTCGATATGCTCGAGAATAACTAAATATATTTCTAACTTTATAAATTTATCTGCTTCATTTAAAAAAAATAGAAAAATTGTGAAAAGAAAATATCGTTTTTATAAAATTATACCTTGTAAAAGAAAAATTCCTTCAGACGCTGTAATCAGGAAACGTTCTCGACATTAAAGAAATGAGTTTAAATGGACACGTGCGTTAATAAAATAATTGACAAATACACACAAAAGAAAACAGATATAACGATAATAATAAATTTGAAAACATTAAAAATGACGATATTCCTAAATTTGAATGGACAAAATTCAGATAATAATAAATGCCAGCATGTTTTCCCCCTATGGGTACCGTAACACAGTAGAAGGGAAGGAAATGAAATGGTAAACAATCTCACAACAATGGGCATAATACATATAATATTTATACAGTAGAACAACAAGGGTTTTGAGCTGAACAGTGTCTTACAAAACAACGAATAAACTGATGGAAAAATATGCCTAAATCAAGGGTTATGAAAGCGAGCTCTTTGTGAAAGAAAACATATATTATGTTGACTTCGGGCTTTTTAGCCTTCTTAGCTTGTAACAAGAGAGAGTATATGTATATATATATATATATATATATATATGTAGTAGTTCATTTTCGCATTTTGACAATAGCTGGTCCTCTATTATTGTCTACAGGAGAGTGTAGATGCATGTCACTGAAAAAAGAAAACCTCTATTATTAAAACAGAAAAAGGAAAAAAATAATAATTACAAAAAAGAAATAAATGAAATAAATTGAAAACATATATTTAATACTATATATATGTATATATATATATATATATATATATATATATATATATACATATATATATAACATTAAAAAACAGAAAATACCATGGACGCCCCTGGAAAGCAAGAAAAGCACACCCTGGACCAAGGGAGACCCCACCTGAATTTGATAATATAAGTTCCCTTGTAGTTAATATTGTACACAAACACACACACACACACAAATAAAATCGATTAAAATAGCCACTCCTTATAGCAAATAACAACAAAGATAGGACCTTGGAAAGTCCTAGGGAAATTGTTTTCCAAACTGCTGATCTCGCACCACTGGCCGACCGAGGGGAAAACTCCAACAAGACGGGGACACTTTAATATTGAAGTTTTTACTTTTTCTCATTTTGCCTTGGCCATCCTCGATTTCAGTGAAGCAGAAAACTGGCTGGAGGAAGGAACTTCAAAGGGAGCTTATGATGTTAATTATAGAACGGAATTTACCGTCATTTAGGTTAGAAGGACTGTTAACATTTAGAGATGTTCATTTATCGATTTGAGAATGAAATCCAGATTTTTGCCTTAGCCATCCTCGATTTCAGTGAAGCAGAAAACTAGCTGGAGGAAGGAACTTCAAAGGGAGCTTATGATGTTAATTATAGAACGGAATTTACCGTCATTTAGGTTAGAGGGACTGTTAACATTTAGAGATGTTCATTTATCGATTTGAGAATGAAATCCAGTTTTTTTCCTTAGCCATCCTCGATTTCAGTGAAGCAGAAAACTAGCTGGAGGAAGGAACTTCAAAGGGAGCTTATGATGTTAATTATAGAACGGAATTTACCGTCATTTAGGTTAGAAGGACTGTTAACATTTAGAGATGTTCATTTATCGATTTGAGAATGAAATCCAGATTTTTGCCTTAGCCATCCTCGATTTCAGTGAAGCAGAAAACTAGCTGGAGGAAGGAACTTCAAAGGGAGCTTATGATGTTAATTATAGAACGGAATTTACCGTCATTTAGGTTAGAAGGACTGTTAACATTTAGAGATGTTCATTTATCGATTTGAGAATGAAATCCAGATTTTTGAAATTTGCCCTTTGTACGTCTAGAATGTACACACACATATATCAAACGTTTTAGAATAATGTTAATTCTATTGTTTGGCCTCACCCGGCTCATACGTAAATATTTATTTTTATTTATTTATTTTATGTGCTTCGTTTCGTGGACGGTATGCGAATTAAGGTAAGTCTTCCGGGAAACCAGGAAGAAAGTGAAAATAGTATTTATTTACAATTAAAATATTATTATAAATAAGATAATTAAAAGAAATTTCAATTTTCAACTATAATGAATAAGAACTTATTCATGGAATGAAAATGTAGTTCATTAATCTGTCCTTAGGACCCTCATATGAAGTCGTATAATCCTTTAGTTTGTAAATATGTGAAGATACTGTCTATGTACTGGCTACCTTCAGCGAGAAGTTCACACATGTTGAATGGTATGGCTAAGTCTTGTCGTCTTATGTAGTCTGTTAGAATATGTTTTATTGAATATGTTTAATGGTCTCTCTTGTCTTGTCATGAGGCACACGTGAGTAAGTCTTCAATGGCCAAACCTTAAGTCTGTCTTGTCGCCTTATGTAGCCTGTTAGAATATGTTTTATTGTCAGTTCAGTATTACAAATTTCACATAATGGTCTCTCTTGTCCTGTCATGAGGTACACGTGAGTAAGTCTTCAATGGCCAAACCTTAAGTCTTGTCGTCTTATGTAGCCTGTTAAAATTTGTTTTATAGTCAGTTCAGTATTACAAATTTCACATTATGGTCTCTCTTGTCTTGTCATGCGGTATACGTGAGTAAGTCTTCAATGGCCAAACCTAAGTCGAGCTAATACAACTTCATCTATTCTCTTGGCTCGATAACTGGATGGCCAGTCTTTGACGGTATGTTTTGTAATCCGTAAGTATCGTCTAAGAGTGTTCCCAGTATTCCAGAATAAATGTCTTAACAATTCTGTTTATGTCTTCATGTGGAATTTGTCCTTTATCTATTTCTGTCTGTTCTTTAGCTATTTTTGCATGGGTGCATACGTAAATCAATAATCCTAATATAGAGGACTGAGTTTATAGAACCTTTCGCCCACCCCTTAAAAGGTGCCAGATATTTTTGGAGACAATATCTTATGGGTTTTAATTTATTTTATTTTTTTAATAAAAAAAATCCCCTTTCTGCTTTTTCAAGATAGAAAGTCCGCCTCGCAGGAACAGCGTCATCTTAGCGCGTTTTAGTCCTTATCTCTAGCGTCATAAGGAAAGTTTAGGACAGAAACAGTTAATGTTTTGTCTTAATCCTTCGCGAAAAACGTAAACAAATCTAAAAAATGTAAAGTGAATCTTAAAACGAAGGATGATCCTAGGCGCCACAACAGAAAACTGACAGTAACCTAACCGAATCTTATTCCATTTCAGTACCGATATCTCCGAATGAGATCGCTCTAACAAAAATCGCTTAAGAACCATATTTCTTGGAGGCATTAATAAGGTTCCGATTAGATACTTTACATTTACTACGGTTTCCCAACCGGTTTTAAGATATATATAAGAATACATCTGAAAATTTTAAGAAGAATCCCACCCGTTTCTTTATATGGAGAGAGAAAACGCGCTTTAAGGTTAAGTCCTGTTGTAGTTTCTGTGTGCATGCTCGAAAAGCAAGGAAATGAATTAATTCGTTTGAATCTAATTCTTTTGGTCAAAGCGCATATACGCAGTGTAAACAAAATTTCCGATATGAGCAACTTTTAAAGTTAATTTTTTTTTTTTTTTAAATAGAGAGTTCTGCATCTTTGGCGATGGACTCATTAAACAGTAAACTTAAAAAACCTAGCCTGGAAAAAAAAAGATAATGGAAAGGAAAGGTGAGTTAGAGATCTCAAAGTATATTTCATCGAAATTATTTTCACACAAAGAATATGTGAAAATATTATACATTTTCCATTTGAAGAAATTATTATAAATATTTATTACATAAATGTGTGCACGTTTATGTGCATGTAGATAGGTGATTTAATTTATGTTCTGGTTCGATTTCTATAATATAATTTTCTTCTCTTTTGTTTCAGGTAAGGATAATTTGGACCCGTTTCTGAGTAAGTTGTGTCATTTTTGTTAATATTATTTTTTAATGTTTTCCATGGGAATTATTATTATCATGAAATTATTTATCATGAAAAATGTCTTCATATCGTTTATAAATACACGCACATCAGACAATGCCATGTGTTCACTTAATGAGCTGTTTCATGCATCTGATACGTCCAGAATTAGAGTTAAGACGTTATATATTTTAATAAACGAAAATCTAAACTGCGCTATAGTGTAACCGTGATCAGAGGTATAATTGAAATGACGGTTGTTACGTGGGAAGGGCGAAACATTGCTTCTTCAAGCAGTTTTAATTCCTTGCATAAGAAGAAGAACACTGACTTTATCTCTCAGCTAATTTATATTTTTTTATGTTAATTATGTACAGAAAAGGGATTCTGTTTGTGTAAATAAATCCAAACTTTTCCAATTCTACGTAGAGTGTATTTTAGTTTTTTGTTAGACAGCGAAAATGAAGAATTACAAGTTTCTTGAATCGAATTAAACGTACGACATAACTTTATGTTCAAAGCATCTAATAGAATGATAATTAAATGTCGTAAAAATACTATTATTAAGAGATTTTTGGTCGACCGATGTTGTCAGTTTTCTGTTATGGCTGCTAAGATCACTCTTTGCTTTGAGATTCTAATTTACAAGTTTTTACATTTTTCAGGAATGAGTAAGACAAAACATTAGCTGTTTATTTTCTAAGCTTTCGAAATTACGCTAGGGACTAGAACAGAAACGAGCTAAGATAACGTCGCTCCTGCGAATTGAACTTTTTTAACCGTCAATGAATTAATTTTCACAATAAATTAATTACAGTGACAATTCTTTAACAATACTTATATTTAACAAACTTTCTCTACTGAACAAAACTATAAATATGAACTGGCTACCAGAACACGAAGACTTTGATACTACTTCAAGCAAAACTTGCAGCTCGCAAAGACCAACTAGACATTCACGACTCGACTTATTGACCAGGGCTTATTGACAGAGGCCAAGACAATAATTATGCAAAGGTGGCAGGAGACATGGTACAGGACAAAACAATACATGAATGGGCTTCAAGCAGCAGAAATAACAGACGAGAAGAAGTCGTCTTGTGCCGACTAAGGATAGGCCATTGGCGGCTGACTCACTCGTAATTAAATGACTTGACAGGACATAACAACTTGTCAATACTGTAATACAACTTTTACCATCAAACACATCCTGACCAACTGTAGACTGAGACAAAATTATATCCTTAAACACAAGATGTACGAACTACTCAAAGATGACAGCCACTACTTAGCACAGATATTGGACTACCTTAAAAAAGTAAACCGTAAAAACTTAATCTAAACCCTATTTATTTATTTTTTCTATTATTTTATTTAATTTGATAAGATTCATTTTATTTTATTTCACATAAAAGAGATAGAAATACAACTGTGTGAGAAATTAAAGTCAATTTCTACAATATGGCAAAAACATAAACTATACAAGACGTTTGTTTGTTTTTATATATTGTATTGCTATTGTTCAAGCAGTTGATTCGCCATAGCTGAGAGAAACTAAAATAAATAAATAAATTAATTTTCAAATATTTATTTTCCATTAACTCGCTTCACTGGGGTTTGAACTCAGAATCTTCCATTTTATGCTGCGAATTACGATAATAGGCTAATTCAATCAACATATAAATAAGACTGTTTGACTAAAATGTCTTTTTAGCAGATTTTTAAATTGTAGAAATTATATAAGCTATTAAATATGACTCATGAAACGTTGCCATCTTGCCTAGATTAGCTTGATGATGGCCATGAATGTAATTGATGATCTGTACATAAATTCCGGATTGATTGATGATTCTTGACTATAATCAGCCCAGACCAAGTGGCTCTGAGAGATCTGTTGACAGTTGTAATCCACATGGTGTTACCCAGCTGGGATTTGAAGTGATGCCCAATCAGAGATTAGCAGCATCTGTTACCCATTGTCGGCCCTTGTTTCTCATTGACCCCCTTTATAACCATCATTAAATGCCCATTTATATGTATATAGATCAATCACTTCGGTCCATGGCTTGTAATCGCTCTCGATGATCTCTAGTATTTATTGGTTTTGGAAAACGAGTTACTAAAACAATGATAATAACGGCAGATTATGATAACATATTCATGACTGAAATTTAACATAATGTTGAGCTGTGGTTTAATTACTTTGGTATTAGGATATTAAGCACTTTCATTCCTTTAATATTTTTTTCATTGGGACAAAAGAATTTTCCGACGTACCAAAGTTATCGAAAAAACTCTTAAAAATTCCAACTCACAGAAAGTGCGAGAAAAGCGAAAACTGTGGATTACCCCTGAATCAAGCTAGACACATGGCGAGAGGACTTCCTGATAAAGGAAACCCCTGAAGAGATGCTTCATTGTGTATTTGTGTGTATATGTATATGTATATATATATATATATATATATATATATATATATATATATATAAATAAATAAATATATAATAAAAATTTCTACCCTCTTAGTCATCGATGGGTTCTGAAATATAATGAGCGGTTTTCTCACGAACAGTCATGTTTCTTCAAAAAAGAGTTGTTTAAAGTTATTGAGTTTAAAGAGTCGTTTAAAGGCATTGTATAAGGCATTTTTATATGTTGCTATGCAGGATTCCTTTTGACTCAAGAATAATAAAATCTATCAACCAATATGCTGTCCAAGTCATCCCAGACATAAGGATTACATATTTGGAATTACATTAAGATCACCTATTTGGTGACAGGACTAGGTGGATGTGTCCAAATATACCCCGTGCCTATTAGCCTATCATTCTTAATTTCCGTTGTTCCTAATACTCCTCTATGTTGGAGTATGTCCTATCCCTCCTATGAACTAGTTGTGAAGCGGAGATAGAATCCTAAGACTTGGCAAGGCAATGATTCTAGAAGCCGGACGTTCCCAGGCCACCAATAAGTGGAGCAATCAGACTTTATGCATAATTCAACAAGCGTCAGCTTCTCTCGCTCCTTCCATTATATCTCTCTTTTATCACTCTCCCTCTCTTTCTCTCTCTGTCTACCTCTCCTCCTCCTACTCTCTCCCTCTCTCTTACTCTTTCTTCCATATCCTTTAGGTTTCGTAGAAGGTAGAAAAATAATGTCTCTCCACTGTTTTTCAAAGTATTTATTAGCAAAAGCATACTTTGAAAAACAGTGGAGAGACATTATTTTTCTACCTTCTACGAAATCGAGAACTCCACAAATAACGCTGCATACATCACAGACTCCTTTAGGTTTCTTCTATCACTCTCACACACGATCCAGTACCAACCACCCTTGAATATTCCTCTCTGCTTCAGACCCTTATGGTTTTGTCGCCCTTTGAATTTCACTTAGCATCAACCCTCATCTCATTCTAAATATCACTTGCCCTTTCGGAAGGTACATATTGTTGTTTCATTATTCCTATGATACCTTATCAACGGCAAATCTGTCGCAACTTATGTATTGATTATTATAGGGAATTTTTAAATACCAAAAAAAAAAAAAAAAATTAGGAATAGTGACATTGATAGTTAACTAATAATTTAATGTAATGGGCTTCTGGTAAGCATCCATCATGCAACAATGGGGAGCATCAAGACTGACCTACCTTGTTGTTTCGTGAAAGCATAGAGAAACTCGACGTTGTTGTTATTCATCTAAACTAAAATATATAAATGTTGATTTCGCTTCGAGCAGAGGAAAGACTAGCAAACAAAGATTTTAGCAACAAGGTTTAGAAATATTGGAGTTTTCGTTTATTTTTTATAGGGTTTTATTTTTCAACCGCGTTTATTGCCATTGGCAGCTTATTGCTAAAATATAATTTTTTATTCTTTATAATATAATATTATATAATATATACCTTTATATAAGAATAATATACATACACATATATATGTATATATATATATACATAAATACATATAAAAAATATTATATTAAGCTTTAGATCTCTTTAAATTAAAGTAATAATACAAAAAATGATGACTCTTTGCTCTGATCTAGGAACTGGTAAAAAATGCCCAATGTCAATAATGCATCAATTTACACTTCACTTGTTTATTTACTCTTTTCATCCATGTTTCACATCTTTTTAGTGCCTTTTCAGTGGAATATATTAAATACACAAGCTTTCGGCCTTGTTGAGGAGACCCAGTGGGCAAATCTATTCTTGTCTTAAGCTGAATGAATCTGAAATGTTGGAGTTAGGTCAGCTGATCGATAATAGGCTTAAATTGATTTTCAGGAGGAACTTAGTCATAAACAATTATAACGAATAAAAATATATATTGTTATGTCCATATTTCATTGGAAATTTATTTTAAGCATAAGATCGATTATTTATCAGCTGATGCGTCCCCGCTATATTGTATTTATTCAGTCTATAACCAGTCTCGTGGTTTTCCTACTGAGGGGGCCCTTCAAGCATGTTTCATTCCAAGAAGGCGTGAAACATGTAGAAATAAAATTATTAAACAACTCAAGTGTACTTTGATGTTATTGTTACACTGTATATTTCAAAAATGTCTAAAATAAAGGGATCTTAGTTCGATAAAATGAGAACGAAAACGCCGACTCGTCAAGTTTCAGTAGAAAAGGGATTATTTTAAAATAGAAAGGAAAACTCCCAGTGAAGGTTGCTTTTTCTCCAGGAAGGAACATGGGAGAAAAGGTTTGGAACAGCCCTGGAACTGATACAGCCAATGTATTCCTTTCAAAACGCTATTGTCTCTGTCTTACCTAACGATAGTCTCTTTCAGATTCTCGTATAGCTTTCTTCCCCTGTTTGCTTCAAGAGCTCCGAACCATTTGTCTTTATTGACCTCCTATAAATATTTGCAGTTCAAATAATGTCTGACATTACTATTAAACACACACTTACTGATTGCTAAATGCGGGACAGATTAAATCTTCCAAACGGTATTAACGGTATGACTCTTGACCGATGACACTGTAAACACAATTAGTACTCACCCCAAATATAAAAATATTTACAATAACGTTTCAATAATGTGTAGAATCTTTGAAAACATGTATGACTTAATGTGAAGTGAATTAAAGGATAAAATTAGGCAAACATCTTATAGCAATTGTCGTTGCAAATGCATAGGATTCATTTTTTGCATCTAAAAACCCACGCCTATCCATTTATTTCCTCCTCTTGATCTTTAAATTATTTTGATTGTGTTCAATAACCTGTTCTAGATTCCTAACGCCACCAATTTAAAAATAGCGAATATCTTTAGAGAAATTCATAGTGTAGATGGAGATAGCCGCTGTAGAGATACGAAGACAGGTATAGTTGGGATTCGGCTAGGAGAAAAACGTCAGACTTTCAAAAAGAAATCTGTATTTTGGACGTTTCGACTGCAACAATGGCAGCCTTCTTCAGCTAAAAAATATATACAACTTATAAGTAAAGAAAATGTACAAGCAGTAAGTAAAAGACAAAGTTTTCTTTCCAACTACCGTATTTTCATTGTTTTTTAAAAATAAGATTGTTTAAAATTTATTGTATTGATATATATACTCCGCTCATTTCTGCCTGTCTTTTACTTACTGCTTGTACATTTTCTTTACTTATAAGTTGTATATATTTTTTAGCTGAAGAAGACTGCCATTGTTGCAGTCGAAACGTCCAAAATACAGATTTCTTTTTGAAAGTCTGACGTTTTTCTCCTAGCCGAATCCCAACTATACCTGTCTTCGTATCTTTAGAGAAAGCTCTAAAAACATTGTAAATATAGAAATAAAATCTAACTGAGGTTACATTTTCCTGGAAGTTTTAGTTCCTACAATTTAACATTATATGGGAAGAGTAGCTATTGCGGTAGTGCTCATGAAATAACCTTTAAAAAAATTGTTAAAATCTTCAAATACGTTTTTGATCCTACCTACGGTAGCACAAGTATCTATTAAAGTCTCCCTCTCTCACTCTCTTTCTCTCCACTTATCAGTTAATACTGAATCAATTTTTTAACTCATTTCTTTCCTTGAACATTTGTAATTTTATTCTTTAAGCAATTTTAATATTTTGCCACCCCTGTGGCATTATTCATCTTAGAAATGTTTTCGTAAAGAGAAGCACAATTTTGTGATGGCGTAGTTTCAATCTTTGTGTTGTGAGGCGATTTTAGCGTTTGTGATTATGGTTCATTTTTGGGGGGATCAATGGAAAAAGTTGTAGTTTAATTCTTGGTTTGTTCATCAAATATTTTCTAGCTCAAAACACCTCGCAATTGTCTTTTTTGAAATTAGTACTTGAAAAAACTACATCAAAAGGAAGAATAAAATATTAAGACATTTAAATCTACTTACTTATTGGTACTAAAAATAATATAACTGAATTCTAAAATATACTGGACATATATTAATGACCAAGGACTTTGCGAATCTTTTGTGCGCTCCTCTGAACACTTTATTGACCAACCTTTTGAATTAAATGTATTGTATTTTATTCTGAATAATCAGATAAATTTTGTATCTTAAATTTTAATTGCTGAAGATAATTGTGGAACTCGCCTTTGTGGTACAACGAGTAGTACTTTTAAGAGACAAATATAACGAAGGCTTCGGAATGAAAGCAAAGTTTTGGTTGGTTCCAGTTGAAAAGCCTTTCAAAGGGAAAATGTTGAGGTTTCCTTTGGACTGGTTAAATGAGAGAAATTCCTTTTTGTAATTTGCAGAGTTATCATTTAGTATTTATCATTTCCAAAAATGATCCAGTATTTTACTGTTTTTGGCCCTAACGTACCAAGTTACTGAATATCTAAGTATTTTAAATTTTAAGGGGACTTATTGCTTCTTCAATTTATGAGAACGAAATTTCTTAAAGATGTGTGAAAAAAAAGAGAAGAAATTTCACCACCCCGTTTTATAGTAACTCGACCTCCTTTATTTCTGTTTAGATTTTGTTTTGTTAGTGTCATCATTCGTTGTTTGGTATAGAGATCATAATTTTGTTTTTGTGTCAAGAAAAATTGATAATTAGTAAAACTAGACTTCCATAACAACTTCTTGCTATTAATCATGACCGTTATTAAACATTACTTCATATTTCCGTTGAAGGCATACCAGGGATAATGGCGGGGGTTAATGGCGTGCCAGGGATGTTAATTAAGTAATACATATGCTTCTCTCCTTTGGTGGCTGTTCTTCTGGGATTGGTCTACATATAGCTCAACTTTTTACTGAAAAATTGCCATCAAGGTCTTAAAGTGGTTTTTCGAACATGAGACTGGTCGAGGCATCCAAATTTTCCTAAACAGGTGACGCAAAAGTGTAAGTTCACGTGAAATTGATTTGACAGGAAATTATGGCCGGAAATTGAGTACGGAATTTCTTGGAAAGTGTTTCTTTCTCATTCCTGAGTATTTTTTATGTTAAGGAGTACAGTAAATTAATGTATATTTGGCATAAATGAAAAATGATGCATGGAAAGAATAACTGTTTTTTTATTTACTCCCCAAATTACAATTCATTTCCAAAATTATTTTCCTTCAGACATAATTTTTTCTCTTTACATTTTGCTGAAATTAAACTTTACTTCTGAATGTGGATCCGCCCGTTTGAGATCATGTTTTTGAGGGTGTTTGCCTATAACGTTGTTTTTTTTTTTTTTTTTTTTTTTTTTTTTTTTTTTTTTTTTTTTTTTTTTTTATATAAAAAAAGGTGTGAAAGAATTATAAATATGTGTAATATGGTATGGTAATGTTGGACAAGATGTCAGATGAAAGGAGGACTTATAAAGACCTTACTGTGGATTCTGAAATGAATAATGTTGCTCAGAATTGGTGGGGATGTGTGGAAAACCTATAAGTACTTCAGAAGTAGATGGAGACGAGACTCAGAGCCAAACGAAAGCTGGGAACTTCGGAGCTGAGTAAGCCTTACGACTGGACA
This sequence comes from Gonocerus acuteangulatus, assembly GCA_946811695.1. NCBI lineage: Eukaryota > Metazoa > Arthropoda > Insecta > Hemiptera > Coreidae > Gonocerus > Gonocerus acuteangulatus. The sequence continues at coordinate 45,304,133 of OX328131.1, forward strand.
CTTTTATCTCCTCTTCGCACATGTGTCGCTTTCCCGGGAGGTCCTCTCTCTCTGACTCTCTCTCTCTCACACACACACTCACTCTCTCTCTCACACACTCACACACTCTCTCTCTCTCTCTCTCTCACACACACACACAGACACTCTGCTGCTCTATCTTTTATCTATTCTCTGAATTAGATATTGTAATAGAATATGGTAGTAGTATCCTTTAAGGCTTACAAAATTTATTGTCATACGAATAGTGAAGAAGATAATGACTTATGAATGATTTATTCTCTAATTCCAGAAAAATATTACCAACTTCTATTTTGCATAGCTCACGCTCTCAGGTTCATCTCTCGCTATTCTTTACGGTTCAAACATTGTTTGAATGTTTAGGGGGGAAAATACGTCCGAATCATTGGTTCCTTCAAATCCCTTTACACTCTTAGACCGGCAAAAATTGAAAAAAAAGTCCGTCACGCAGGAGCTGCATAACTAAGCACTTTCCTCAGAATTTGGGTAGTGTAGACTGCTTTCCAGAACAATTTGCTTAAAATATCCTACATAAATAAAATAAAACCATGAATAGTTCTCTTTTAAATTTGTAATGAGTAACTGATCAATTATTAATTTGCTTCCAGAGTTATGTTTACACATGGTACCTATTACACTACGTAATAAATACAAAAAACCTCATATTATCGTATTTTGATCTAACGCAGGAACAGGATACAGTCACTCTAGTGGTAGAATGCGCTCCTTGCGGCGGCTTTGTGAACCTACGTCTGGCGGGCTTTTCTATTGAAATATATTACAAATTAAACCCCCGCTTTCCGATTGACCGATTCAGCTCATTTTCACACTTCTTTCTCATGAGTTACCCACGACGTATACCGCGTTTCGTTACAATACAGCAGAAATTACGACCGGTATGAGTATATTAGGAATTTGGGTCCGGAGTAAACCCCCCCTTCTAATGAACCGATTTAGTTTATTTTTACAACACATATTTACCTGTAGATTACCACTACGAATACCGAGTTTCGTCGAAATATACCTAAAATCACGGCTGGTAGTGGCGAATTGGTATTGTGGGTCCGGAGTAAACCCCCCCTTCTAATTAACCGATTTAGTTCATTTTTATATCTCACTATATTACCACTACGAATACCAAGTTTCGTTGAAATATAACAAATATTACGGCTGACATAGTCAAATTAGTGTTTTGGGTTCGGGGTAAACCCCCCCTTCCGGTGGACCGACTTTGGTGGTTAACGAACTCGTTCAATCGTTTGCTAATTGAATGCTGTATACCAAGTTTCGTGACGAAAAAACAAAAACTCTGGCCGCTATCGTGTTAACAGACATATATATATATATATGTGTTTTGTTTTAGGTTACTTCGCCGGGGTTGAAATGATTGATTTGTGAGACGGCTTCTCTCTCCAGCGGTGTTCTTCCTCTCCTTACTGCAATATTTCGTCGGGTTCATCTCCGACTTCTTCAGGCTGCTATTTGTCGTCCTCGGTGGTTGTCAAGGGAATGATATTTTCTTTTTTTTTTTTTTTTCCTAAACCCCACTTTAGAGAGAAAGATAAATAAAAAGCATGCAAGGGAGGGCATGATGAAAACGAAAGTGAAAGAAAAACGTGCAGAAACGCAAAGAAAAACTAAGGACCTCGAACGCCACAGGCGTGCTTAAGGGCCACAGGTAGAGGGAGGATGAGGGAGGAGGTGTCCTTATTCTGCAAAATGCACTTGAAGGCGGTAAGTAAAGGAGAAAAAAGGTATAGGATTCCCAATAGGGAGGTATGTGTAATGTGCTGTGTGGGGCACAGCGATAGAGGAGGAGGTAAAACGAAAGATAGTAAGAGAGTAGAAGAAAGAAGAAAGGGGAAGAAAATCAGTTATACTGTCTTACGTGTCAAGTGTCAGTGTAACTTGTTTTTGTTGGATGTTACTAGTGTATTCTAAAATGTGTTGTGTTCTAGTACGTCTACTAGTCGTCGTGTGAACTCAGTTGGTCCTTGCCAGCGTCCTGGTCGTCCAGGTGGTGTGACGTCGTTAAAAAGTGGATTGTCATGGTACTTAAGTCCGTCAAAGAATTTGATGTGACGTCGTTTTATGAATTCTGAAACTGTGGGGAGTTCTAAGAGTGTGTGTAAGTCTGGGGCTTTGAGTTTATTGTGTGAGGTGCTCCGTGTGATTGTTTTGAGTATTCGGTTCTGAAAAGATTGTATTGTTCTGAGTATGGTGGGGTTCAGAAACCGAAAGAGTGGTGTGCCGTATAAGAGTGCCGGTCGTACGACTCCTTTGTATATGAGTAGTTTCAGTCTGAGTGAGAGGTTTGATGAGTTGAGTAGGTGACCAAGAGAGCGGGCTTTCGTCCTGACAAGCTTTAGCTTCTTGGTGAAGTGTGTGTGAAAACTGAGGTGTGTACCTAAGGGTACGTTCATGGTGAGGATTCATTCTGCGATGCGACGATAGCTACTCCGATGAGCGCTGCCCCGATGTAAAACAAACACATGTATTAAGGTGGGAGTGTTCATAGTGACGATCCTTACTTCCGATGCTATTCTCGCACTCGCGCAGTGACCGCGGGGAAGAACAAATATTTTGTTTTCTCCTCGCAGTAAGTAGGGAAGCCGCGATATGGACTTGACTGTGATTGGTTCCTTCAAAGGGACTCTAGTGCGCAAGTCACCTCATTACTTCCTCATCTTGTGCGATTACCTATTATTTTTCGGTTATTTCGTTATCGAGATGAAGGAGAAACTAATTGGATTAATAAGTTCATCAAATGCTTTGTGGGATAAACGGGAAAAAAATCACCACAACAGATATGTCCTGGCGAAGGAGTGGGCAAGAATTGCCAAACAACTAGGTGTGGAAGGTAAGTTATATTTTTAACTTATAATACTTTTTCAACAATTACTGTTTGTAGTTAGACACATTATTACAGTATAGAATTATCTATTACCTCAGCAATATTATATAACGTATATCTCAAGAAAAAACAATAGTTTTTTCCAGAGATTGAAGCAGTTAATACAATCCAATGTGAGGAATAAATCTTCAAATTTCAACATATACTTTTATTACATAATTTCGACCTTTCGAGCTGATCTTCCATCTTAATGAGTGCTGTCAATAAATAATGTTACATTTAAACATCATAATTAGTACAAAAATGATTCCTAAAAGAAACCAAGTCAATAAGTACAAATTAATACATTCACATTATCTCACTGCCATATTACAAGACCTTATCAACATACTTAGGTCTATTATATTTTTGTATAACTAATGTCATAGATCAAATTTGCTCTCTATTTTTTTAATATTTATATATTTAATAATGGTTTATTGGATTTAGACATTAGTTCCCTTTCCAATTTTCATCAAGTCTAAATTTGTTATTATAAACAACTTTCAGGCAAAAATTAAATTAATTTTGTCAACTAATATTTCTTTAAATGTTATGTTCTCCACAGTATATTTTCCTCTAACATTATTTAATACCTCATCTATTTTCTTTGCAATTAGGATCCTTAACCAGAATGCTTGCTTCATCTCCAATTTAATTATTCTCTTGCTAAGAATATCACAAAAATTAACTTTACAGTTAAAATATTAAATTTTAATAGATTAAAATGAATAATAATTTATGTATGACATATATCAAAATAAAAAACTATATACTGCAGGTTTTAAATTATGTACTTCATTTGGTTATTTTAAATTCAACGGGGATTATTATAGACATGTTCATGGTTTGCCAATAGGTGATAAATTGTCTGTTGTGTTAAGTAACGCTCTATTATTAATTATTAATAAATATAAAAGCCTGCGTTGCGGAGCTCCTGAATTAAATAAATAAAAAGACACATACTCTGAGTTATTAAAGCTGTTTAATTCTTTTCGTAAAATAATAAGATTTATCCATGAATGTACGAATAATTGACATGGATATTAAATTTGAAAATAATAAAATAACAACAAAATGGACCAAAAAGATATAAGTAGCACCTGCATTTTAAATTATTATTCTAATCACTCCAAAACTCAAATAATTAATACAGCTAAAAATCTGATTAACACAGCTATAAATATAACGGATAATTTATACCTAAAAGAAATAAAAGGAAACATTTATAAAATATTAGTGGACAATTTTTATCCAATAAAGTTAATAAATAAATTATGGTTTGATAAAATTAGAAATATTGCAGGGTGTCGTCCAACAATAGTACAGGAATCAAAAGAGATACATAGAATAAAAACATGCAAAATTAAGGTAAAATCCAAGGGTAATAAACCAAATTTAATAACTGATTATTTTAAACAATTAAATAAAAGTAATGAAGAGAATGTAGAAATTACTAGTAGAGAACAGAATACTGAAATTAGAAATAAAATAGCTCATAAATTAAAATATATTCCTAGATTAACAGAAAAAAATAAAGAAAGGCTTAAAGAAGTATGACAAATTTAACGATAGGTCTTTATAATAATAAAATAACAAAAGCATTAAGTAATATGAAGGATAAAATAGATAGTATAAATAAATAAAATTTAATTTATCAAATTAATTGTAAGCAATGTCCTGCAATGGGTGAAACTTCCCAAAATTTAAAAAATAGGCTAAAACAACACATTTCTAATTGTAATAACAGTAAAAATATCAATACTAAATCATCAATACTAGGTTAAAAAATATCATATGATATAAAAATATCAATACTAGGTTAAAAAATATCATATGATATAAAAATATCAATACTAGGTTATCTTTTTTTTCAATTCAGAGGATTGTCAGCAAAATATTTTGCAAATGTATTGCGAATATTCCTTGCGTCCCTTGTTGATGGATTGTTTCCTCTACTTCTTTGTAGCTGACAACTTGGTATTGTTACGAGATCCAAGGTGTTGATAGAGTGATGGCCCTCCTTATCAATAATAGTGTTGTGCAAAATACAAATTGCCTTTATTACATTGTCTGCTGTGGATTCAGAGGTTTCAATGGCCCGAGATAGGATTCGCCATTTGGCAAAAATTATTCCAAATGCGCACTCAACACATTTACGGGCCCGAGATAATCGCTTATTAAAATTGTCTTCCGTTGGTGTCAGTGAATGCCCTGAATATGGCCTTAAAAGATATCTTTTTAAAGGATAGGCCTCATCAGCAATAATTACATGTGGAAGAATGTACTGAGTGTTAGGAAGTACTTTGCTGGAGGGGACTCCCAATGTATTTTCTTCCAATAGAGTTGATAAAGGGGAGGCACTAAAAGTCCCCCCATCACTCTGCTTTCCATATGCTCCTACATCAATAGATGTAAAGCGGTAATGCCCATCTACTAGCCCTTGTAAAACTATTGAATAATATGATTTATAGTTGTAAAACATGGAGCCTGAGCCCCTTGGACACTTTATTCTGACATGTTTGCCATCCAAAGCACCTATACAATTGGGAAAACCCCACAGTCTTGCGAACTCCTCAGCAATATGTAGGAAGTCAGATGTTGTGGGAGCTTTCATGTGTATAGGCTGAAGTACTGTCCACAGAATCTTGCACACCTGTGACACGATGTTGCTAATGGTAGAGGTACCCATTCTGAAGGAAAAAGCTAACGCTCTGTAGCTACTTCCTGTGGCGAGATACCTGAAAAAAAAGATATTTTGATTAATAAATTGAAAGCTTCTATCACTTTTGTTTGTCGATCCATTGCATCAAATCCTTAAAATATATTTTCTAATTTAATTTAATATTATTTTTATTTTATTTATTTATGTTTACTTTTTCAGAATCAGAAGCAAGAAATTTGTGGAAAAATCTAAGGCAAGAATATGGTAAGCAACTCAAGAAGCTCCAAGGACGATCTGGAGACGCTGCACCTAATGAAATTGGATGTTCTTGGCCTTTCTTTGAAAAGCTCCATTTTCTCAAGGATCAGTTCACTCCCAGACCGTCCACTGGGAATCTGACCTTGTCAGAAAACAACATAAATTTGGATGAAATTGAAGATAATAATCCAGAACTTTATGAATATAATGAACAGGATAGCCAAATTGATGAGAATACAAGTGGAAACTCCCATTCCTACAGTGACACTCCATCTTCTTCAAACAGAAATTCTGAGATTGGGGAGTCAGTTTCCAGAACAGGATACAAGAAACGCCTCACTACTCAAGCTGCAATAGGGAACCAGCTAATTGAATTAGAAAGGGAAAGGCTTGACCTGGTGAAGAGAAAAAGAGCAACAGATGTAAATGACGAAGATGTTGCTTTTTTCAATTCTCTCCTACCGATAGTCAAAACATTGTCACCCCCAGAGAAATTACTTTTTCGAATAAAAGTCCAACAAGATCTTTATGACTTCGCCTTCAATCGGCAAACCAAGCTAGATACAAATCAGCCTCAACAACCTGAAGATTGTGAACAGGGTATCAACAATTTAAATCAATTGATTTTAATCAGTTGATTTTTTTTAAAAAAATAATTGATTTAAATCAATTGATTTCATTATAATAAACATTGATTTTATTAATAAAATTATTTGTATGATTTTTTTAACGTTAGAAATGTTCTTAAAATTTAAATTAGACTAGTTCTACGCTTCTTTTTCAGTCATTTCAACAGTTTTTATTTATTTTTGTCCCCAGTGAGTAGTACACATCTTCAGGAGTGCTAAAGTAGTATGTTAATTATTAAATACTGCAGGAATACCCTTTAAACAACATTATATAAATTACCATTAACCAATATATTATATCATCTTCAAACAATTGATAAATTTTAATTCCTTAATTTTAAACTAACCATGTCCTGTCAATAAATAATGTTACATTTAAACGTCATAAATTCAATAAAAATGATTCCTAAAAGGAACCAAGTAATTCGATAGAAATTAAAACATTCATTATCTCACAGCCATATTAGAAGACCTTATCAACATATTTAGGCCTATTATATTTTTGTATAACTAAATTTACATTAAAATATTAGGATATTTTTGCAAAGACCTCATCCTTAGGCCTATTATATTTTTGTATAACTAAATTTACATTAAAATATTAGGATCTTTTTGCAAAGACCACATCCAATTACTTTCGAAGTAGAAGTAGTGATTTATAACAGTTACTCGTACTCGCTAATAAGCTTACTGATTAGTATTAAAATATTTAATATAAAATACACTGAGGTATGTAACCAAGATATTTAAACTATGATAGGAATCTATTACAATGTCATCAGAAATTAATTTTATTAAGTATGTCAACATAATGTAATCTATTCCTTTAACATCTGTTTTGAAATTAATGGTTCTATTGATATTTTTTGTTATATAAATGGATTCAGTTAATTTTCTATATTTATTTTCATTTACAGTTTTTAAAATTTTTACATTATCATAATCAAAACTATGCTGTTTGGAGAAGGCATGATTTGCCAATGCTGTAATATTGATATTTTTAATGTTATTACAATTAGAAATGTGTTGTTTTAGCCTATTTTTTAAATTTTGGGAAGTTTCACCCATTGCAGGACATTGCTTACAATTAATTTGATAAATTAAATTTTATTTATTTATACTATCTATTTTATCCTTCATATTACTTAATGCTTTTGTTATTTTATTATTATAAAGACCTATCGTTAAATTTGTATGGTCATACTTCTTTAAGCCTTTCTTTATTTTTTTCTGTTAATCTAGGAATATATTTTAATTTATGAGCTATTTTATTTCTAATTTCAGTATTCTGTTCTCTACTAGTAATTTCTACATTATCTTCATTAACTTTATTTAATTGTTTAAAATAATCAGTTATTAAATTTGTTTTATTACCCTTGGATTTTACCTTAATTTTGCATGTTTTTGTTTGGTATTATATGACCTAAAATAAATTAATTGAAGTCCTCAAAATGTGACTAACCCACAATTTTAACGAATTTGAGTTATTCACTTCTCCTGATAGAGAATTTTAATTTTTATTATTGATAGAAATGCCCCAGCCTTTACACCTCATTGATTAGTACTGACATCTGTTAGTTTGTTTTGGAACTTCCTGAAAAGCTAAATCATGTGAGAGGCAGACTTGACCAACCCACACTAGGTATGGCTCTGTTAATGGTAAGCAACAACATGAGTGATATAGTTGAAGCTTCTGATGACTCTGTGGCAGATCCTGTCTATGATCCACCAAGGAATGTTCATGAACTACACTTGTGGTCCTGTCTATGAACCACCAATAAATGTTCATGAACTACGCTTGTGGAAGACAAAAACGCAATATTAAGATTGCACTGTTCCTCTCCCACATACTACAGAAATCACCTAATCTGGAAATCATTGTTTTGTTAAATTATTGATACATAATTATTGAAATCTAATGAAAAATAATTTTTCATTATATATAAATCTCCCAATATGTGACCACTATTCTTCAAGTATATTATTTTTTATTTATGTGAGAGCCAAACGTGACTATACTTTTTGTTTTTAATTTTCATGTCTAACCAAAAACTTTTGATTATTATAGTATCAGGTGCCAATGACCAAAGCAGTCGAGGCACCCAAATAATAATAATAATAAAAAAATTATGGTATCTTGGGAGATGGTGGGTTTGATCCCCACCAGCGACAGGAATCTTCTCATCTCAGGGCTCGCTGAGAAAATTCCTGGTTGCACCCTGGACGTCGGCGCTAATGGCCAAAATTTGTCAATGCGCCGTAAAAAAAAAAAATATGGTATATTCAGAAGAATTTTGTGTATCTAATGAATAAAGACCAATTAAATTTCTTTTTCCCAAAGTCTTCTAAACTTTAACCTTAATTTTCTCAGTTTGTTCTAACTGTGGGTTAATAAATAAGTAAATGTCACCTTTGGCAGGAGCCCACATGGGCCTATATAGGAAATAATGTCGGGAGGGGCTGGAAAAATTTCGGGGGGGGGGGGGGGGCAGAGATCATTTCCGGGTATGGAATATGAAAAATTTAGAGCTTGGGAATAGTTTTAGCCAACTAAAACGCTATTACATCTAAAATAAACTATTTTTTATTAACTAAGTGATCTTATTTAATTTCTTTTTGAGGGTTTTATGACACATTTTTAGCATCAAATGAGAATTTCGGGAGGGGCTGCAGCCCCCCTTATATACGCCCATGCGAGCCTATCAATTAAGCTTCAATTTTCGAACTATTTTACATGGTCTGGTCTCTGGGTCCGGACTTTCATTTGTTTTTTCCGTGGCTGTGTAATTTAAAATAAATAAACAATAAATAATTTAAATAAGATTTGTAGGTTAATTCTTACCTTATGGTAACAACCAGTCGTTCCTCAGCAAGAATTGGATTGCTGTGCAGGTTGTTGTACTTTTGGATGTCCAGTAGGGGCTCAACTTTGTCGAGTATGTAACGAAACGTATCAGTTGACATTCTCATGTAGGAATGAAACCTGTCTTCGTCTGTCTTCAATTCAGGGAAAAGATGGTGATACTCTCCAAGTTGCTGTCTCGAAACGTTTATAGGGTGAACACTGTATTGACGATTTGAAAGAGAACTAAACTCCCACCACTTTCTTAAAGCCGAAACATCACTGTCACTTTCGTTGTCGCTCGATAACATTCTGGCTTATTAACTGCTCGTGCACAACTGAAGAAACTAGATAGCCTTTAAAAAGGAGAGGGGAGAACAGCGACGGTGAATCAGCATGAACACCCTCCATCGATGTAGAATACATCGGGGCAGCGCTCATCGGAGTAGCTATCGTCGCATCGCAGAATGAATCCTCACCATGAACGTACCCTAAGTGTATCCCCAAGTAATTGATATGTATTTTTAACTTGTTTCTTTTGTTTCTAACCGTGAAATACATGGGGCGTGCTCGTGTTGAATTGCCATGAAAGGCGAAGAGTAGTGCGTCTGTCTTGGTCGGGTTAACTGTGATGTGTATTCGTCGCAGTTCGTCTACTACGTCTGCGCAAACCTCTTCAGCTTGTTTTAATGCCTTTGAATGTGACATGGATGTGCTGTATATCGCGATATCGTCGGCATATGCGGCTATTTTTGTGTCTGGGTACTGTTCACCGACGATTTCTGATGTGTAGATTGAAAAGAGTGTGGGTGCAAGTACTGACCCCTGTGGTACACCGCAGGGGATTGGGTGTGTGCTGGAGAGGCTTGCCCCTACCCTAACCGTCATAGTACGTCCGTATAGGAAAGAGTGTATTGTGTTATAGAGTTGTTCTGGACATCCGTACGTTCTGAGTTGCTGCATAAGTATATTATGTGAAACTGAGTCAAAAGCTTTCGTACAGTCAATCGATATGAGTGCTGTAGTCCGGTTCATGAGCATGTTGTTTGTGATATGTGACTGGAGCCTTACTAGCTGGTGTTCTGAACTGTGTGCAGGGCGGAAGCCGAACTGCTCAGCAGGGATAATATCCTCCTCTGCGCAAAAGTCTTTAAGATATCTCAGTATTATCTTTTCATATACTTTTGATAAATGAGGCAGTAGGCTAATTGGTCTGGAGTGTTCAGGTGTGTTGCCCTTTTTGTTGGGTTTGAGTAGTGGTGTGATTATAGCGTGTCTCCAGTGTTCGGGGAAGTGTCTGCGGCGGAGGCATGTGTTATATATGTGTACGAGATAGTGTAGTCCTTTTCTCGGTAACTGTTTGAGTAGTATGTACTGAAGTCTGTCATGTCCTGGGGATTTATTCCCTCGTGTCTGTCTGAGTTTGGCTGTCAGTTGTTTTGGTGAGACGTACATGTAATTGTCTTGTAGTGTAAGTCTGTATTCAGGTGTACGGTCTTTGTTGCGAGTCTGAGCGTCATGTGAGTAGTAGGTAGCGAGTATGTCCGCCTGGTCTTTTTCGTCTAGTAGAGTATCTTGTCTGTGTATTTTTAGCGCGGTTCCTCCCTCCCCCATAGGGAGGAACCCCGCTTATAAGGTTGATACAATGAAACAATCCGGAAGTGCCGACTAGAAAATTTCGCGTTTCAGAACCCCTAGAAACCGAAAATAACGGTGGTTCAAATTTGTATATATATATATATGTATATATTTATTTATATATATATATATATATATATATATTTGTCTGTTCGCTCTCTAGCTAGAAGACGAATGGTCCGATTTTGATGAAATTTGGTACAAAAATCTGGCGTCCAATTTGAAAGGTCAAGTTCGTTAACCAGCAAAATCCGCCCACTGGAAGATGGCGTTTGGGGCGAAATTCGCGCAAAAAAAATCGTAACGCTTACGTTTTTGAGTTCATAAGCTTGTAAGGACTCTTTTTATATGCTTCATGGGCTAGGAAAACGAATGAAACCATTTTCAAGGCGATAGCTTTAACCGTTTTCGAGAAAATTGGAAAAATAGTTTTTGAATACCGTTTTTGGTTTGGGTACTTAGAATCACGGGATTCAGTTGAAACATTATCTGCATGTTCTTCTTTCATTAAAACTAATATGTTGAAAGTTATGTTACGTTTGGAGTTAAGGAAGGGTTAGAATAAAATATTTTATTAACAGACATGAAAAGTTTTGGGAACTTTGTATACTTTCATTAATATCTCGAACACGGTTGGGAAATCGTGGTAAGTAGATAGAAACTATTTGAAAGCTTACTAAATTTTCTACAAAAAAGATTCTAAAACTATTTTTGAGTAGGTTATGTCAATCGGAGAAATAAGTGCTTAAATCTTCAAATACGTCTGTTTTTTTCTTATGAACGGGTTTTTGTCGTTCTTTTTGTAATTTTTGTCTCTTTCCCTTGGTTTTTTATTGCTTTTTATTTTTGTAATTTCTTATGTTGGGAAAATGTATTTGTATGTAAAACAGGATAGGAAAAATGAGACCAATTTTCTGTTGCTAGAAATAATGAAAATTTTGGGAACTTCGTATACTTCCATTAATATCTTGAAAACGATTGAAAATCTTGGGAAGCGAAAGGTTACCATTCGAAAGCTTACTAAATGGTCTACAAAAAAGGTTTTGAGGAAAGTTTTGAATAAGCGATGTCAATCGGATGAAATAAGTGCTTAAACTTTGAAGTAATTGATTTCGTTTATTTCATACGGTTCTTTTGGTCTGTTTTTATTCCTATTTTTTCATTTCTTATAGTTGGATAATGTATTTGACAATAAAACAGATTAATTAAAATAAGAAAAACAATTCATTGTTAGAAATATATCAGGCTGTACCTTATGAAATGTCAGTTTTGGATTTGCCGATTTCCTTCAAATGTCTTGAAACTGTCGAGGCTCCTAGTCCGAGTTCTTTGGCATATTCCCTATTGTTTGCTATTGCTTATAGTAGTCAAATGTATTTGCCAATAACACAGGATACGGGCGGAACCTTGGGATTCTCAGATCCCGTATGAATATCTATTAGGCCCTCTTCGTATATTTTCATTAATATCTCAAAAAGGGTTAGGAAATCGTGGAAAAATGTTTTGAAGAAATGTTTGATGGGGTCGTCACATTAGGAGAAATAAGTGCTTAAAACTTAGTTAGTTAGTTTCGTTTATTTAAACGGATCTATTTGTGTGTTTCCCGCAGTTTTTTCACTGCTCGTCATTTTTGTAATTTCTTATAGTAGTCAAATGTATTTGTCAGTAAACAGGATACGTATAATTAGAAGCAATATTTTGTTTGTTAGAATTCGAAGATGCCGTACGAATATCTAGATATTACCTGTGGGTTAATATGTTTTTTGAGTTGAAGCTTTAAAGCCTCAACAGGAATATTTGTGTAATCACCCTTCACAGTTAATTTATTAGAATCATGAGTGACCGTTTTTGTGTTACAACTAACAATCTTTGAAAACGAAGTTTAACTATCCTTGTTATTGTTATTTTCCTTCTGTTTGGCCGAAATTTTCTATTCGTGGTGTAATTCTCCTTGAATTTTTTGACTAGATCAAGAACCTATTTTAAGCACTCTTAAATTCCTTAATTTAATTCAGGAAGTTTATCAAGCTTGATATAATCACTTTTGGGTTAATACGGGTGGTCTATACCGAGTCCTTTGTTTGTAAACACAAAGAGCTTTCTGAGTAACGGTAAAGGGCAGTAAAAGTATATGACTGACTACCTGGAAGTAGACCCTGCATACAGAGAATTGCAATACGAGACCTCATTCATCTTTCACCAGCTACCGTGTAACACCTTAGATCTGTTTATATTGTTTTACTCAGTGTGAACAAGTGTTGAAAGTGCCTAAAATTTTATATTTTTATTCCTTGTTATTTTTTAATTGCTTAGAGTTGGATAATGTATTTGAAAATAAAACAGGTTAAGAAAAATAAGAAATCAATTTAATGTTAGAGATATGGATTTCCAAGATTTAGCTTTTCAACTGCCTAGCGTCCTTCCTAGGGAGGGTTGTTTGTCTTTGATTTTGGTACTTAGAATTATGGGATACAGTTGAAACATTTTCTGCGTGTTCAACACTAATATGTTGAAATTTTTGTTACGTTTAGGGTAAAGGAAGAGTTAGAATAAAATATTTTATTAACAGACAAAAAAAGTTTTGGTAACTTTGTATACTTTCGTTAGTATCTCGAAAACCGTTGACAATCTTGTGAAGCGGAAGATTACCATTCGAAAGCTTACTAAATGCTCTACAAAAAAGGTTCTGTACATGGACGTATATAAAAACAATTTCGGGGGCGGGGGTCTGAGACCATTTCCAGGGTATGGAATACTAAATATTTAGAGCTTGGAATAGCTTTAGGCAACTAAAACGCTATTACACGTAAAATAAAATATGTTTTATGAACTAAGTGATCTTATTTAATTTATTTTTAAGGGTTTTACGAGAAGTTTTCATCATTAATTCAAAATTTCGGGACGGGGCTGCAGCCCCATCAGCCCCCCCCCCTCATATATGCCCATGCTTCTGTACCCTCTAGAAAGGCTTTATTAGGCATATTTTGTATTGATTTATAGAGCTTTGCTTTAGAATGAGAGCAGGATTGTGTAATTTCCGCATCTGTGTAAAAGTTAGTTACTGTCGGTGTCCCTGACGCCTTAATATCACTTTTATTCGAGATATTCGAGAGGATTTTGACAATTTTCACGAGATATATAAAAAAAAATAAGTTTATTTCTTTTCTAAGCTTATCAAATGGCACTAGGGACATGAACGGAACCGCGCTAAGATGCTGCAGTTCCTGCGAGTCGGACTTTTTTTACTGTGTTAGTCTTATGCGTGCGTGTTCGTATGAGCCTCCAGAATTGCCTAAAGTCACCATGTGTCTGCCTGACGCTCAGACTCGCAACAAAGACCGTACACCTGAATACAGACTTACACTACAAGACAATTACATGTACGTCTCACCAAAACAACTGACAGCCATACTCAGACAGACACGAGGGAATAAATCCCCAGGACATGACAGACTTCAGTACATACTACTCAAACAGTTACCGAGAAAAGGACTACACTATCTCGTACACATATATAACACATGCCTCCGCCTCAGACACTTCCCCGAACACTGGAGACACGCTATAATCACACCACTACTCAAACCCAACAAAAAGGGCGACACACCTGAACACTACAGACCCATAAGCCTACTGCCTCATTTATCAAAAGTGTATGAAAAGATCATACTGAGATATCTGAAAGACTTTTGCGCAGAGGAGGATATAATCCCTGCTGAGCAGTTCGGCTTCCGCCCTGCACACAGTTCAGAACACCAGCTAGTAAGGCTCCAGTCACATATCACAAACAACATGCTCATGAACCGGACTACAGCACTCATATCGATTGACTGTACGAAAGCTTTTGACTCTGTTTCACATAATATACTCATGCAGCAACTCAGAACTTACGGATGTCCAGAACAACTCTATAACATAATACACTCTTTCCTATACGGACGTACTATGACGGTTAGGGTAGGGGCAAGCCTCTCCAGCACACACCCAATCCCCTGCGGTGTACCACAGGGGTCAGTACTCGCACCAACACTCTTTTCCATTTACACATCAGAAATCGTCGGTGAACAGTACCCAAACACAAAAATAGCCGCATACGCCGACGATATCGCGATATACAGCACATCCATGTCACATTCAAAGGCATTAAAACAAGCTGAAGAGGTTTGCGCAGACGTAGTAGACGAACTGCGACGAATACACATCACAGTTAACCCGACCAAGACAGACGCACTACTCTTCGCCTTTCATGGCAATTCAACACGAGCACGTCCCAAGTATTTCACGGTTAGAAACAAAAGAAACAAGTTAAAAAGACATATCAATTACTTGGGGATACACTTAGGAACACACCTCAGTTTTCACACACACTTTACCAAGAAGCTAAAGCTTGTCAGGACGAAGCCCGCTCTCTTGGTTACTTACTCAATTCACCAAACCTCTCACTCAGACTGAAGCTACTCATATACAAAGGAGTTCTACGACCGGCACTTCTATACGGCACACCACTCTTTCGGTTTCTGAACCCCACCATACTCAGAACACTACAATCTTTTCAGAACCGAATACTCAAAACAGTCACACGGAGCACCTCACACAATAAACTCAAAGCCCCTGACTTACACAAACTTTTAGAACTCCCTACAGTTTCAGAATTCATAAAACGACGTCACATCAAATTCTTTGACGGACTTAAGTACCATGACAATCCACTTTTTAACGACATCACACCACCTGGACGACCAGGACGCTGGCAAGGACCAACAGAGTTCACACGACGACTAGTAGACGTACTAGAACACAACACATTTTAGAACACGCTAGGAACAATCCAACAAACACAAGTTACACTGACACATTACACTTAAGACAGTTTAACTGACCTTCTTCCCCTTTCTTCTTTTTTCTACTCTCCGACTATCTTTCGTTTTACCTCCTCCTCTATCGCTGTGCCCCACACAGCACATTACACATACCTCCCTTTGGGAATCCTACGCCTTTTTCTCCTTTACTTACCGCCTTCAAGTGCAATTAATGCAGAATAAGGACACCTCCTCCCTCATCCTCCCTCTACCTGTGGCCCTTACGCACGCCTGTTGCGTTCGAGGTCCTTAGTTTTCTTTTGCGTTCCTGCACGTTTTCTTTCATTCTTCGCTTTCATCATGCCCTTCCTTGCATGCTTTTTATTTCTCTTTTCTCTAAAGGGGGGTTAGGAAAAAAAAAAAAAAAAAAAAAAAAAAAAAAAGAAAAAATCATTCCCTTGACAACCACCGAGGACGACACATAGCAGCCTGAAGAAGTCGGAGATGAACCCGACGAAATATTGCAGTAAGGAGAGGAAGAACACCGCTGGAGAGAGAAGCCGTCCCACAAATCAATCATATATATATATATATATATATATATATATATATATATATATATATATATATAAATTTTAACGGGGGTCATTTTCGTTGTCTACTAGGTAGGATCGATAAAGATTTGAAGAAATTTTTCAAAAATTCCGTCATGAGTCCAACCTCAATAGCTACTTTCCTTCGGAGGAAAGTGCTAAAAAGAAATACTTTTTTTTTTTATTCTTTTATATTATTGTGAGTTTCACATCTTTAGCGATTAGATCGTGATCAGGAAAATCTCCGTCCAGTCAAGAAGAAGGAGAAAAAACCACAACAAAAAAACAAAGACAAGATCAACAAGAATTAAATAAGCTAATTGCAGTGATATTTGTCACAAATGTGGTACGTAAATTTG
Organism: Gonocerus acuteangulatus; assembly: GCA_946811695.1. Taxonomy (NCBI): domain Eukaryota; kingdom Metazoa; phylum Arthropoda; class Insecta; order Hemiptera; family Coreidae; genus Gonocerus; species Gonocerus acuteangulatus. Next base: position 45,320,827 of record OX328131.1, read on the forward strand.
CGCACACACATATTGCTTTTAGATAAAGGATGTTTGTATGTATGTGTAGGATGTTTGTATGTATGTTATATATATGTAAAGGATGTTTGTATGTATGTTATATATATATATATATATATATATATATATATATATATATATATATATATATATATATAGCTACATAAAAAATGTAAGTTATTTTAATGTGTTCTATTCAGTTATCTTCAGTGTCCAAAAATGTTTAAGTATTGTATCGATGTATGTAGTACCTTCAGTTAGTAAGTCGTGAAGATCGTAGGGTTGTCTAAGTCACTTATGTATGTATGTAAGTATGTATCTTATTGTCATAGTCTTTTTACAACTTGCAAAGGTTGTTCCCAGCTTATTTCCATTAAGTAAGAAAGGGTTATATGGCAGTGTCTTATTCGAAGCCTATTCAAATTCACTTCTTCACGACTGATGCGTTGTTCATTTTACCAGGGTTTCTTAGTGCTTTTAATTTCTCTTTATTAAGGTTTTAATTTTGATTCAAGTAACAGGTTGAAGTAATTGATAATAAGAATTTGTCATAATTACATGATGGGCCCGTCGAGTGAACTCCCTTCTGCACCGTTGATGTTTAGGAGGGTCATGTTTTATTGAAAAATTCTTATTGCTTCTCTCATTATATATATTATATATTTGAATTCGGTTAAGATTTGGAGGCTGTAGCCTTTTTTGAAACACGAAACGTTGTGGGACCCTAATGTACGGCACTTTAGGATTGCAATCCTTCATAACGTTCCAGTCTTACGGGTTTATGGACCAACTCTTCTGGAAATTTACCCATATTCACTTCAGTAATATGAGAATGAGAGAAGCAATGAGAATTTTTCAATAGAACATGACCCTCCTAAACATCAACGGTGCAGAAGGGAGTTGGCCCGTTGAGTAAACTCCCTTCTGCACCGTTGATGTTTAGGAGGGTCATGTTCTATTGAAAAATTCTCATTGCTTCTCTCATTCTCATATTACTGAAGTGAATATGAGTAAATTTCCAGAAGAGTTGGTCCATAAACCCGTAAGACTGGAACGTTATGAAGGATTGCAATCCTAAAGTGCCGTACATTAGGGTCCCACAACGTTTCGTGTTTCAAAAAAGGCTACAGCCTCCAAATCTTAACCGAATTCAAATATATATATATATATTTTTTTACGAAATATAATAAAATTTAGAACAACTTTGTCTAACCAGATTTTTCATTTTTTCCCCCTTGATTATTAAATTACGTGTAATTAATTCACGAACTTTAACAAATGAACATAAAATAATATTTTATTTTTCATCTAACTTAATATCAGCACTGATATCGTTGAAATTAAATATTCAGATTTTGATTAGACTTGGAAAACAAAATCTATTTCCAAATCATTTAAAAATCAAAATATTTAAATTAATCTCATTGTTGAATTAAGATAAATTTACGTTTTAATGTAGATGTGTCAGTTCTTTTACAAGACTCATCAGGATTCGAATGCTTAATTTCAACGATATCAGTGCTGAAAATCAGTTAGAGGAAAAATAAAATATTATGTAATGCTCGTGATTTATTTACACGCAATTTAATAAACAACGGAAAAAAAAACAAAAATCTGGCTATACAAAGTTGTTCTAAATTTTATTGACTTTCATTTTAAAAAGTATCTTCGAAATCGGTTAATATTTAGAGGCTGTAGCCTTTTTTTGAAACACGAAAAGTTGTAATTGTGGGGCCGCACTGTGCGCCGGCTGTCCGAGGACTTAAGCGACTTTTTTTTTTATTGTATATTTGATAATTATAAGTGGATGTTCGCACGTAATTATATGTATACATGTAATGATTGTTTTGAAAGAATCACTTTAGTTGCACATGTTCACAAATAAATATAAAAGAATATTTTATTAGATAAACTATTCTTAACCTGCGGCATGCGGCCCACAGGACCCCTGATAATGGCCCTTCTGGTGGTACTTTCTTTTATACCCATTAGAATTTCGAGCCCATAAAAAAAAAAAAATTGAGAGCACCCTATTAAGGAAATAGGTCCTACCACGCTGCGGTTTCTACTATTAATTATTTTCCGAGAAAGAGTATTCGATAGTATATCTGAACATATAAAATGATAAAAAATAATAAACTATAATATTTAAATTTATATATTTTAAAATCATTTTGAGCCAACAAGTGAACCTTATCCAAAGGCATTTCATTACAGTAAATAGTTCATTAATTTGTAAGTTTTTTTTTTTCTTTCTTTTTTTTTTACGCTTGACATGTTTAAAACGTCAGGAAATATCAAAAATATGTTAACATATATGCGGTGATGTTCAGAGTTGTCTCATTCATTTCTTAACACAACGAAAACCTAGGAAATCGTTTCCTAATTTTGTATTTTTTTTTTTTTTTTTGGCCCCTGTACACGGCTTACACGAGTTAGTGCCTTGTGAAAAAATATTTAAAACCACTGTATCAGACAAATAGCTATTCGAAATATCAAAACTTACATTACTTCTTCTTATAATAACATATAAAAATAATTGAAATAATTGCCGGAAAGATTTATTAATTTATACAATTAATGTCACAAAGTACATTATTTCGAATTACGAATGATATAAAATTCACTGTCGTAAATAAATTAAAATATCCTGTGTATCAAGGAATTAGAATTAAAAGTTGAGGAACCTTTGTGCATTTTTAAATTCCCCCTTCTGTAGCTTGCATTTTAAAATTGATATAAATGAATTATTTAACATGTTCCAATTAGTCCATTGTACAAAACAAATGATTTAAATTCTTTTGTAGTAGGCTCACATTATTTTAGAATTAATTTAAATATTTACAATTAAGTTACATGAAGTGATGTGTGTGGAATGTCGTACTTTTCTAAGCACCGTAGAGGATTGTGAATGAGGTCATATTACTCAGGAGAAAAAAAACAAAAACAAAAACGGGCATTTGTCTGTTCTGTTCGTAAACTCCAATAAATGTTTTTTTTTTAATTCATAAAAAGAAATATATATATATATATATATATATATATATATATATATATATATATATATATATATATAGTAACGTACAATCAAAAATATAACTCAGGAGGGGACAACCAGCTACCGAGATAACAGTTGAAAAGAAACTGTACTTGCTCGACTCCGAATTGGCCACACAAGACTATCAATCGAATATCTCATGACTAGACTTAACAAACCTGTAATATATGTAATGTTGACTTTACCGTAAAACACCTACTTACGGAATGCGAAGACGACAAAAATTAAATATTCCATCTGACACGAACGAATTGTTGTGGGACAGGAGTCAGTACATAAACCCAACTCTCTTACTTGCAGCACACTAAGCTATACACTCTCATTTGAAGACATCTGCTAAATAGACGGTGGCTTCCAGATATCGACGATACAAATGCAAACTAACGAATATGAAAAAATGCATCTTTCATTGTCCATCTTTAATAATTTCTGCTGGACTTATTTACGGCAAATTCTTCAATCTGACTTCACTCTATTAAAGGGAAAGTATTCCACTATCAAAAGGTCAAATCTGCCGAATATTTGACTGTCCCAAAAAAAGTTATGAATATATACTTTTCCACTCTGAAAAGTGGTGATTTTCATATTCGTTAGTTTGCTTTTGTATCGACGATATATTACATACATTTCTAAACCTCTGTTTACGGGAATTACACAATCGAAATTGTATCACAATGCAGGTTCATAAGATCTTACAAATAATTTTTAGAGAAAATTCAAGTATTTGGTTATTTAAACAAAGCGTTATTACTAAACAAGCTATTATTATTTTAACAGTTTACAAATGAAGAGGCCTAACCCTTTCAGACATTCAAGACCTAGCCCCAAGACCAGGTAGGGATTATTTCAGTGAACTTTACTAACCAGATTACTGTGAAAAACAAAATGATAATTCAGAATCACAAGCCAACTATAAAAATTATTAAACGTGACAGGTTTTTTTTTTGCTGCTCAGTATTTATGTTGTTCTAGAGGTTAACTATGTGATTCACATATATGTTTAACTGTTTCTGCTGTTGTAACAATTATTATTTCCATTATGCGTGAATATAAGTGAATATATTTATTGCAGATTAGGGGTGTAATTGCATGGATAAACGTAATAGCGCACTGACTGTTGGATTTTTGTTGAATTAATTTAAAATGCGAACATCCTGTATGCTATCCAACCTTTCATGCGCAAATTATATGCACGGGCTGCTTTAGTTTAAAGATAATTTCTTCAGTAAAACTGACGTATAAATACGGAGGAAAAAAAATATGAAAAGCAAATTCTACTTTGATACTAGACGATGTAGTGCTGATTAAAGGTAAAATTAAAGCTACTTGAAACGATGATGTGAAGAGTATGAAATCGATGAGATGGGGAGGCCAGACCGTTTGTATGAGGTCTCTCCCTCATTAGGAGAGGATTTTAGCTTTTGAAAAAACCCTCAGAACCTATATAAAACCAACTTAGACCCTTGTAGTAAGGGGCCTCTGGCAACTTTACACATCAATGCCTTGTTTCATGTGAAATGGTTCATTTAAAAAAAATATATTACACTAAAATTTAGATTATTTTAGTGGATATAGGGAATTCAACCCATCTGTAAGTCAACGGCGACTCAATGATACAATCTGGAAGCGTTTGCCAGATATGTCGCTTCATATCCCGTACGTCACGAAATGAAAAAAATATTGACATTTATCTACTATATATTTGTCAAATGCCACTCACTCACTGACTACTATCGCCTAGCCAAAACTACTTGATAAAAAAATTTGAAATTTTGCATAGACACTCCTTTTGGGATGTAAACGCTCGCTAAGAAATTTTCTTTTGATATTCCAATTTTTAAGTATTTTTAGAGAGGTTTGAATTTTTAGTTTTGAAAAGAGCATGCTTGCCTAGGCAGCATGCGTTGCTAGGACGATAACAGAACAGCTTTACCGTACTTTTTTTTTTTTTTTTTTTTTTTTTTTTTCTTTTTTACGGCGCATCTACTTCTAGGTCATTAGCGCCGACATCCAGGGTACAGCGAGGAATTTTCCCAACGAGCCCTGAGATGAGAAAATTCCTGCCGGAGGTGGGGATCGAACCCACCATCTCCCGCTTATGAATCCAAGGCGCTAACCATTAGACCACGGGAGACCCCCTCTACCGTACTGTATCTATTTCAAAGTATTATTTTTAATTGCGGTTAACTTCGACTACGATGGCAGTCCTTGAATTACTGGAAATAAACTGTCCCTCCTAGAGTTTACGCTAAGAGGGACAAAATCACCATTTTTATTGTGATTCATTTTAACTTGTCCCCCATAGAGTCTTCACTATACCTGGTGATGGTCCATCTGAGGTAAAAATATCTCGAACCCTTGCACAGCCTCCTCACACATCAGCATCCCCAGTCACAAAACTTGTTGGAAATGCTCGCAAATATAATAGGTGATTCCAAATGTCATCTGGGAAACATAAATTTTTAAATTCGAACGTACATTTATTATTGACAACGAAATTTAATCTGTATTTTTTACACTGCTGTTACTGGTAACCAATAGATAACGGGTTATCTCTAGGTTTTCTTTTTTTTTGACACTGGTCCGGAGCGCCCCAGCGTCAAGAAACATTATTCTTTGATTTCTTATCAATTGATTTAGAACATATAGTATTACGGGGACCATGCTATAACAAACTGAAAAAAATTATATTGAAGCATTCATTTTGATTATGTTATTTAACGGAATAAAAAACTACTTTGTCTACCGTGACAATGCACGGGCATTCAGCTAGCGTTTAATAGATTCCATATATATATACTGTATTTAATCGTCCATACTCAGTCAAATTTTGCTTATAGTTTGAACTTCAAGCCGAAACTTTTACACTTATATTTTTTTTTTGTTTGACTTGCTGTATTGTGCTGAGTTTACACAGCTCTTGGAAAATGGACTCTTTAAGAGTACTCGTTAATTCCTCCTCCTTATTTAGGGATCTTAGGAAGACGGAACGATCCTCCACCTTGAACAAATCTACCTTGATTAAAGCGAAGGCCTGCCTGTTTTGAAGACGGATCTCCACTGAATGGCTAATTCCGGAGAGAACTTAATTTCCAAGGAGTGGGGGAAGGGAGGCTCTAAAGAGCGGCAATTTAAAGGCAAAGCAGTTCTTAAGAAGTATATTAATTTATCTCCTTTTTCTCTTATTTGTCTCGCAATGACCTCATTTGTTCATAACTCTTCTTTAATGTTTTAATTTTATTTTTTTATTTATTTATTGTGAGTATCGCAACGGAGGCGACGAGCTCTTAAAACCTCAGAATCAATGGCAGTTAGTTTTGGTCAAATCTACGAATGATCAGTTGTCCTAAAAAAAAAAAAAAAAAAAAAAAAAAAAAAAAAAAAAAAAAAAAAAAAAAAAAAAAAAAAAAAGATCGTTGTCCTAAAAATATGTAAACTAACAAAAATTATTAATCAAAATCATTATATAGAATAAAAACAAAAAGGAAATAAAAATATTTGCCTAAAACGTACGTTATATTTTCGAATAGATGTTTTCATGCTTTAAATGTGTTAGTACTGTTTGTAAGTATGGGCTACCTTCCGTCAGTAAGTCATGTAAGTCGTAAGGAATGGTTAGTTTGCTACGTTGTCTACAGTCAGTTAGTATATGCTTGACGGTTAGAGGTGTGTTGCATGTTCGACAATTGGGTATTTTTTTTCTGTCTAGTAAGTACGAATGGGTAAGTAGGGTGTGTCCTATCCGAAGCCTGGATAAAATAACTTCGTCTCGTCGAGAGAATTGTTCTTTTACCCAGGCTTTGGTCGTATTGTTAATTTCCCTTAGTTTGGAATTACTTCTCAACCAATTTTGTTCCCATTCGCACAATGTGTTAGTACGTAAAGTTTTGTTCAAGTCGAAAGTTGTCAAGGTGTACATCGGGTATGGATCGGCTTGTAGCCAGTTTCGCCTGTAAGTCAACAGCTGTACTCATAGGGATGTCTTCGTGTCCAGGTAGCCAAAGGAGTGTAATATTTTTGTCTTTACCTTGTAGAGTGTTTATTTGTGTAAATATGTTTATGATAATTGGATGAGTGCTGTAAATGTTCTTTAAGGACATTAAGGAACTTAAGGAATCGGTGCAAACAGTGATCGTGTCAGTTTCTATTTCTTGAACGTTAGTCAGTGCTAAAACTATCCCGTAGAGTTCAGCAGTATATATAGTCGTCTGTTCCGGTAATTTGATTTGGTAAGTATTACCTTGTACAATGGCAGCTGCCCCTGTTCCAGAGTCTGTCTTGGATCCGTCAGTATAAGTGTATAAAGTTTTTTTATTTCGTCTTATTATTGAGTTGATTGAATTTTTGTAAAATAATGTTGAAGTCGGATCTGTCTTTTTATATTTTGTTAGTGTCAAGTCAATCCTTAAGTTCCTCAATCTCCAAGGTGGTGTGTCGGTGAATTTGTTTTTGAGAATAGGAGTTTCCGTTAAAATTGAATTACTTCTATCTTCTAGTGCCCTTACTATAAAAGGTTTTCGTTTAAAATTAAGTTGCGTATATTTATTAAAATTCATATTTTCTAGAAAACCTCTAACACAGGACGTTCCAAGCCCTTTTGATTTTACATAAAATGCTGAGCACAACATTTCACGCCTGTACTGTAGCGGGGGTTCTCCTGCCAAGGCGCAAAGGCTATCTGCAGGACTGGTCCTGAAAGCTCCTGTGACAAGCCTGAGTCATGTATTGTGTTAATGTTTTAATTAATGAGTTTTTTTTTGTTTTTTTAATAGAAGCTAGTTACTATAATTTATGTAGGCAGTATACATCCGGCTATAATTTTAAAAACCCTATTATCTCTGGTCGTATATAAATATTACATTGTAATTTTGTTATAAGCTGTTCACTTTTGAAGAATTTTAGTAATTGACGCGTGCAGCAATAAGAAGGCAGCTCCATTTTTGGGAATTTTCTGATCAGAAAATTATTATGGATTTAAAAAATATTTCTGTCTTCTGGTACAATAAGGAAGCAGTTGTGGTCACTTCAATAGTGGACTCACAGCAACTATACCGCTGTGTAAGGTCCGCTATTAACTTTCCCTCTGCGTACAGCCAACCCCTGCTCTTGAAAAATGAAAATGAGCCTCGCACACAAATATGTTGGAGAAAATGAGATGCCGTTCTATAATGCATTAAAATGTGCAGGTTCTACAGCTGATGCTGACTTGACAGAAACAGAGCCAGAGACGACTAACTTTTCATTAGTTGATTATTTTTTATTTGTTATTTTTTTTTTTATTAGCGGTTCCTCCTTCCCTTCATAGGGGGAACCCGTGCTTATACGGTTTTTAGTATTGACATATGAGCTCCTATTACTAAAAATGTGATTAAAAGCAAATTTTGATCATTTTAGTTTAAAAAAGTCGTATATTTTTAGGCAGCTCCAAGTCATTAAAGTTCCCACCACCACTCTAAAAAAGGAAAGGATAGGGTCCTTTTAAACTTTCTTTCATAAGTAGGTGGCTTATTTATGTTATGATAAAAAACGAAATAGAAAAAAAAAGAAACTAAATATTAAAACTTTTTTTTGTGAAAAAAGGAACTGCCTCTTTATTGCTAGACGCCCTCCATTACAAATTCTTCAACGGCGAACCACTGACCACATTATAAACTTCTTTTTCTAGAGTCAATCCCTACTCCGCATTGTTGCAAAAAAGTAAAACTAACGGCCGGTGTAAGGACATTCACATTTTCGTTTCTGTTTTAACCCCATCTCCTCTCCAGATAGAGCAATTTAATTTATAATTATGTGGAATGTGAATTAAATTCACTTATTATTTACTTACTTATTATTTATTATCAGTCGGTAGGTCAAGACGTTTATGTTGGCCTTTTTTGCCAAGATAGGCGGATTTATTTATTTTTACACGACTATTGTTTCATTAAATGAGTCCAACGTCTGTAGAGTTTTGTTGGGATGTAAAAAAAAAATAAAAAATTAATTGGGCATATTACTAATTTGTGACCAGAACAAAACCCAGGTATAAATGGAATGATTTTGTTGGTTGTCAGATCTTGTCTGCTTATTTGCTATGAGCTCGTTAATTACAAGTTACATCACAATTGTGCGTGTATGAATGCACACAACGTACACTTGGAACCGCAATAAATTAAATTCAACGGCAATTAAATGAATAAAAATTTGAATATAAAACCTCAATTAATAAAAACAGAGGAAATTATGAGAGTTGTATTAATAAGACATATAATTCTCATTTTTCTTAAAGCTGCCCTCATTAGTATGATATTTTAGTTTGTTGAGGTGACTTCAACTTTGCAAAGTCCACTAAATCGTATTAAAGTTGTGCTCATAGAAAGTTTCAGAGGCGAGAAATAATGGCGGTATTTCTCTTATAACTATTTAACAACTAAATGCTATAAATGACTTGGAAATATAATTTTATGGAAATTCATCGTGTGAATTTAAAATTATATTTATTCAACATTTATTCTGAAGTATTAGAGTATACCTCCAGTTAAAATTCATGTATATATTTGCAAGTTGAAACAGTAGAAGTAAAACAAAATGAAAATAATAAAGTATTTGGAAGAAGCCAACCATTATTGGTACTTCTAGAGGCGGGTAAACAAATATTTCAATTATCACAGTAGGAACGGCAAGCTAAGTTTATCTCGGGGCCTCTGTCTTTTAAGCCACCTGGGAGGATTTTCCGGGTGGGATTGGGAAGATTTTGACGATAAAAGAAAGTCATTTCTGTTATAATATAAATTCCTTTAGAATGATCTAAAAGATGTGCAAATTATAATTTAATATTTACGGAATGTTAAGCTCTTTAATTTTGCTTGCTTCAATAAAAGTTAATTATTAATTTGGGAATCAATTATAACATAACCAACCAATGTGGGTACTTCTTGCATTAAGTTTTCAAGCCAGCCTTGTCTCCTCCTTTATGCAGTGTGGTTACAGATTTGGGCAAGACAAGACATGGCTCAACATGTTCTCACCTCCTTGTGTATTAATGCTGCACGTGATCCGTCCTGTCGAGATGCATGTTGGCGCTCCTTTTCTTCTGTGGTCGATGTAAACATAGTTAAGGACATCTAAACCGTAGGTCAGCAGGTTGCGTAGGTAGCTTCTGTAATCTTGGTCTCTAGCTCTTCCCTTCGCTGTCCTTTAAATATTTGAGGAGCTTAGTATCAAAGTTGGACAACTCCACTTTTGCTTTTTTTACAGGAGAGGCAAAAAACCATATACTACTATATTGATGTCAGTAACATGGTGATTTTTTTATATGTTATTCTTATAGGCCTCAGAAACATTATTTCAAAGGCACTACAAAATTATATAAGTATTAAGGCCGTAATTACACTTTAAATAGTGGAGTTGTCCATGTTTGAAACCAAGTCATGGAGTTGTCTGTTTTTGAAACCAAAGGGAGCCATTTGAAAATTGAACCTATCCTTTTTTGAAACCAAACAAATATGAATTTGGTATGCTCGAGGGTGTTTTAATATAATTTAATTATGTCTAATGTATTAAATCAAAATTATATAGTTAAAAATTACATGAAAAATGTTATTTAAATACAGTTTGACAAAACTGAAATGAAACTAAGCACAGTTTTACCTATAACTACATGTATTGAAGTGGCTGTGCTATAATTTTCATCACCGTACTCCGCCATACCTGTGCACAGCTAATAAAATAAAGTTATTAATTAGCGATGCGATTATTTTATGAAAAACGAGGTAACCATTATTATTTTCTGCAGAGAATTGTTGAAACGTTTTTAATAGCAAATAACTGAACATTAACGATGAGATCTATTTAATATCTAGTTTGAAACTGTCAATATTTATTGGTTATACGCGAAAATTTAAATAAAGAGGAATATGTCGAGAACAGTTACCAGTACCACATTAGCTGTTAATTTATTCACCTGAAGTCTTGAAAATACATTTGGAAGGATACATAGCTCTACCACTTCAGTAAAGTATGAATATTTTAAATTAAATACTTGCTGTTTTTCACGGTTGTTGTTATATAAAGCCCGTTTATTAATAAAATAATTATTCTATAGAATTGGTAGTGGTCTCATTCGACTCGGCACAAAAGAAATTCTTCAAAAATCATACCTAAATCAGAAAGATTCAAGTATCTAGAGGTTTTGTCCCAAAATCCGGCATTCGGAACCACAGTAGCCGGATAACAGCTAGTTATTAATAAGAATTATCGCCAAATGCACTTATTACAAGTAACTATAAACTTTCAGCCATGATGGATTTGCAGAGCATATTGGGAGCAGATTGCATGAATGCAAGCTTCTCATTGGCTACTGAAGGAGTTGTCATTTTTTGAAACCTAACTATGTTGGAATTGTCCATATTTTGATTCTGAACGGTTGAAATAAACGCTATTTTACCTATTTTCTGTCCGTTTTTAATGAAAAACAGTTGTAAAATCGAATGCAGCATAAAAATCCACTTAAGAATCGACAAAAATCTCAAAACTGAAAAAAATGGAGTTGTCCAACTTTGATACTAAGCTCCTCATTTAGTTTGGTTTGTGAGTAGAGTCTGTAAATTCTTGGATCTGGTTTGTTAATTTGTTTTGTTTTCTTGAAGAATTCTTCGTAATACTTGCTGCCTGTAGCTTTGTAAAGAGTTCGTTGATGATTCAATTGGAAATAAAACTTCTTTGGCTATTGATGATCTAAACAACCATCAACATTTGGGTTGGAATGGCGTTAATCAACAATAGATTCAATACGTATAGTTTGTTTTATTTGTTGTAGATTGAAAACAATTAGGTTATTAGTTCATCGCACGAAGAATTAGAAAATGGTAAAGTAATTTGGAAGCTGAATGACTATATCCTTACCGAAAACCATAACTTCCAACAATCAAGATCAGAGTACTTAAATGTATAAGGAAACAAGGTTTTAGATAATTATTTTTTTTCCAAATTTTAGTATTAAAAAGTTTAATTGGCACTTTACAAATTCATAAATTAAATTTTTAATGTCTTAATAAAATGTTGTCTTTTGGACTACCTCTTTGGATGGAGGATGGAAAACGAAGTATAAACCCAGGCTTGTTGGTCTTACTGGAGAATCTACTTAGTTAAGGAACTTACGCTTTGCGAAGTTTTAGTCTTTAAAAAAATTACAAAAAAAGGGATTTATAGGATTACAGAAATTAATTTTTGGAGGCATGCTGACACTAAAAAATGTAAAAATTTCAGTGTATCATAAATTTTGAATTTATACGATGCCATATGCCATATTGCAATAATGCCATTTTTAACAGTGTTACTACTGTAGAAACATTGTAACAGACTTAAGATAAGGAGAGCACTTCTATTTCTCAAAACGTTGGACATCAATTTCCTTCGATGATGTCACCGAGGCGAGATTTTGGAGATCCATCTTCCTTCGACCACACCTTCCGAACCCCCTACTGGAACACTTCCCTCGCTCTATCCGACCTTACCCTTTCTTTTCTCCATTTAAATACCACCTTTCTCTTTTCTTTTCTCTACCTAAGAAAACGATATATATATATATATATATATATATATATATATATATATATATATGTGTGTGTTGTGTGTGTGTGTGTGTGTGTGTGTGTGTGTGTGTGTGTGAGTGCGTGCGCGCGCGCGCGTGTGTGTGTGTGTGTGTGTGTGTGTTTGTGTGTGTGTGTGTGTGAGTGCGTGCGCGCGCGCGTGTGTGTGTATGTGTGTGTATAGGCTCTTTACAATTACCTTGTTTCATTTTTCACGTCTGACAATGTGTCGTGCTTTTATCGGACCTCTTCAGGGGTTTTCCTTTCAGAAGTTATTCTTTTTTAAATCTGCATCCCTTTGTTTTCCAAGTTATATATTATCACAGTAAGGGGTGACTTGTCGTGAATGAATACATATATGGCCGCATTTTATCAATACACGTACTTCCTAGCTGTTTTTAGTGAGATTGATTATGAGGAAGGTTCAAGATAAAAAAACGAAAAAAAAAACTATCATAAAAACAAAGAAAATATGAATGTCTCCCTACATATTTTATTTGTCATACATATTTATGTGAGGGATTTTTTCTAATATAGGGGACCTCTGTTGTCAAATTAGGAGACAACTCCTCTCCCTCAAACTTGGGAGATTATATTCTTTGTTTATTCTTATCCCATAAATGTGACGCTTATCCCATAATTTCTGTAAACATTTCAGAATGTTTAACAATATTAACGGAAAGTTTATCATTTTTTTATTTGAAATGTGTTTAGCTTCTTTGGCGATTTCCCTCCTGCATCGTGTTAACGTACCAATAACGAATTAACTTTCTTTTTTTTTTTAAATTACTCCATGTATTTTATATATTTATGTAAGTTTTAATGATAAATGTTAACAAAACTTACGGGTCTCCCGTGGTCTAATGGCTAGCGCATTGGATTCATAAGCGGGAGATGGTGGGTTCGATTCCCAACCTCCGGTAGGAATTTTATCATCCCACGGCTCGCTGGTAAAATTCCTCGCTGCACCCTGGATGTCGGCTCTAATGACCTAGATGTAGATGCGCCGTAAAAAAAAAAAAAAAATTAACAAAACTTAATAAACCCAAATTAATAAAAACAATACAAAATAAAAGAGTAAAAAATAGACTTCAATATAGTATTTAAAAGATGCAAAAATTATCTAAGGATAAATAATAAAAAATAAATTAATTTCATAATTAGCTATACTATACTAAAAGGAGAAACCATATAATGAGGCAATTGAAATATACTTACTTTACTTTATCCTACGCCCGCACGAGGCAATTCTGCCATCAAGTGCCTCGCAGACCAGTACAGGGAGGAAAGCTGCAAATTCATATCGTTATACTCTGGGGAGCGTAGCGCACTGCATAAGGTGTGCAGCGTCCATTCTGCCGCCATTGCACAGTGGACAGATGTCGGTATCTACTACGCTGATTCTGTGCAGGTGAGCCTGCAGGTAGTCGTGTCCGCTGGTTATTCTGAAGAGGCAGAGAGCTAATTCTCTGGCAGATCTCGAGGCACCGGTCCGTTTGTAACTAACTTCTCCCAAATTTTACCAGTTGCAGCTTTGCGGTGTCCTTCAGCTACTGCTATGTTCACGACAGTCTTTATTTGGGAGTGAACTGAGGAGAGTGTCACCAATGCTGATGGCTGTTGTTCGTTTGAGCCTTTCTTAGCCAATTCGTAGACTTAGAATCTTTGTAATATTATAAATTTGCAACCTTATCACTAATTGAGTCTAATAAGACTAATTGATTGTTTTATTCTTAGAAATAGAGATTTAAAACGTATGTTGTATGCAAAAACGCATTTAGTTAGTCACAAGGTGTCTATGAAAGCGAATGTACAGGTTTTCTACTTCTTGTATTTATGAAAAATTTTAATTTAATTACTGGCTGATATCATCCACTAATTTTTCATGTATTGTGCGATATGTTGTAGATATCGCATTCTGTATTCCGTAAGTAGGTGTTTTGCTTTAAAGTCAATCGAAGGCTGATTTTGATAAGCCATGAGTTACGTCGAGGTAGTACTATTTCTTTTAGTCTGTTCTCACAGTAGGTTAACATCAGGTATTGTCAGTTGGTAGGCTGTCTTACCAATTTTTTGATGTTTAGGTTAGTGGTATTGGTAGTGATATGTGATTTATCGCCTGAGCTTATGTCTCTTATCACGATGTGTAACCGAATCGAATGTCGTGGAACACTTTCCTAATTCTTCATGACGGGGCCGCCTTGTAGTGTACTTATTGAGTGAATTTTGTTAAAAAAGATGTTAACTAAATTTAAGGTGTATCTTTTTGCCTATTGTCTGTCAGTCCTGGGAATGTTATTCAGGCCAATAAAAGTAATGTAGCAACATAAGGAGGCCCGGTGGCCGTGAGTGTTAAGGCGAGAGCTCCTAACACTTAGTGCCAATGGTCGTTGGTTAGATTCCCACTAAGGGTGGTGGCTTTTCTTTGAAAAAAAAAAGAAAAAAAAAGAAAAGCCATAAGCCTAGCCTGGCTAGAAAAGGGTGTTGGTGACCTATAGATAACCCGTCATAAAATTCTCAGTTAATGATAGTGGACGCTAAAATTTAAATAAAAATGAATTAAATAGTCATAATAAATATGGATATTACAAAAATTATTTATTAAGAAAAGCCTAAATCTCTTCGAATTTAGGCTCCGTTGAAATAGCCTAATTGATGATGCATCGAATTCTTATTGTGTTTTGTTATATTTATTGATACATGTATTAATTTCTATATTCCAGGTTATTATTTGCGACGATAAATGAATAACACAACGAATATTGTAGCATTCTTATGTCAAGTTCAACCTTCTCCCTTTGGCTTTGGATTGAAAATGGTTGTATTTGCATTAGAAAAGGCTGAATTTAGAAAACGTTTATATATATATATATATATATATATATATATATATATATAAATTCATATATTTTAACCTGTATTTCGTGACCTATTTATTCTCAAACGTCATAACCTTGGATTGCGTCATAGTATTATCATATGCAAGATTCCTGTCTAGAAAAGTAGAAAGTACGCTAAATGACCAACCGTTGCAACCATACACTAAGTTTTTTACTGAAGGTTTTTTCCCGGAAAATCGTTGGAGCTTAACGCACAATATTCCATTTTATTCCTGAAATAATAATTATTTTTAATAATTTCGGTGGTCCCTTAGAAATATATGGTTAAATATTGAGTTTCTGTAGAAGGTCTTTTATTATTCTGGATTTGATTTATTTATAATGACTTTGAAAAAAAAAATTAATCAGGACTCGCGTGAAATTTAGATTCACGAGTGGGATGTTACTCACTTATTCATTAAATTTATAATAAGTCCTCCATGAAACAAATATTCCTGACCCAATTACTTTCTCTTGAATTAAATACTGTATCTTTTCTTCTAATAAGTGTACTTGTAATGGTTGTTCTTTATGGTTTTTATATTTATTTTCTTATTCTATCTCGTTTTTCAACGGAGGAAATGGAAAAAAAATTAAATTTATTATTTTACTTGCTGACTACCCGTGCTTCACCACGGTCAATAAGTAGTTTTTATATTGCGTTAAATACGGTATTATCAAAAATAACGCTACTACATAACTTTGTACAATTTATAATTGCACGGATTTTCGAGTTATCCTGGAAACACCATGTGGAGCAGAGTTGGGCAAACGTTAGCGCGCGCTAAAAGCTGATACCTCTCCGCTAATTTAGCGAAACTGTAGAAAGCCAGCGCTAATAATTAGCGCTTAGCGACGGCAGTGCGCTAACCGCTAATCTATTTATGAAATATCGTAATTGCTAATAGCTTAAGCTATAGTTACAACATTTTGTCATCTCAAAGTTCACTTCCGGTCTGCTCTGAGCAACCTCTCTCCTGTTCCACTTCCGCTTCAATCTACAGGGTTTACGATCACATGAATGTCAATTTCGGTTACTTCCGGTCGACTCATGCCTATCACTGGGTAACTCCTGTTCGATCTGGCTCACTTCCGGTCACTCACAGATAATGGCACACTCTGACACTCCTTAATCTAGGTTACTTCCGGACCTATATTCATCCCTGGGTCGTTTCCGGAAGTACCCCAGGGCCTTCCAGGCACTCATGACAGACCGGAGGTGAACCGGCAGTGAACCGGAAGTAATTGTAAGCAAACGGAAGTGAACCGGAAGTGGTCCGAAGTTGTCCAGATTCATCCGGAAACTGTCCAGGAGTAATTTTGGTGACCCGGACGCCATTTTGAGAACCCGGAAGTTAAACCGGAAGTGGTCCGAAGTTGTCCAAATTCATCCAGAAACTGCCCAGGAGTAATTTTGGTGACCCGGAAGCCATTTTGAACACTTCCTGTTTCACTTCTGGATTCTCAAAATGGCTTCCGGTCACCAAAATTACTCCTGGACAGTTCCGGATGAATCTGGACAACTTCCGGTTGCTTACAATTACTTCCGGGTCACTGCCGGTTCACCTCCGGTCTGTCATGAGTGCCTGGAAGGCCCTGGGGTACTTCCGGAAACGACCCAGGGATGAATATAGGACCGGAAGTAACTTAGATTAAGGAGTGTCAGAGTGTGCCATTATCTGTGAGTGACCGGAAGTGAACTTTGAGATGACAAAATGTTGTAACTATAGCTTAAGCTATTAGCAATTACGATATTTCATAAATAGATTAGCGGTTAGCGCACTGCCGTCGCTAAGCGCATATTATTAGCGCTGGCTTTCTACAGTTTCGCTAAATTAGCGGAGAGGTATCAGCTTTTAGCGCGCGCTAACGTTTGCCCAACTCTGATGTGGAGGTAACCGTGTTTGTTTCCGTTGGGGAGTAAAGTTAGGTAAACAGAGACAAATACACGAGAAAAGAATAAAACTAACAACTTTGAAGTTTTAAGCACTTATCTCTTCGATTGACATCGCCCCACCGAACATTACAACAGAATCTTTTTTTTAGAGAATTTAGTAATCTTTCGAATAGACGCATTCCACTTACTACGATTTCCTAACAGTTTTCGAGAAATTTTAGAAAATATTCTGAGATCCGAAAACTTTGTTTCACCATTAATACATTTTTTTCCATTTACTTACCCCCATATGATACCAGCAAGAACAGATTAAAATATTTTAATTAGGTTGCACAATATAACAAATAGACAACATTTTGTATAGTTTTCACCCGAGTAGAAGCTGATATATACAGAGTTGTCTACATACGATAAAGGCAGTGAAGGTATAGTCAAGCTGGCCAGAGAATTATATTGAATTATGCATATATGAATAGAGGTAACCTAAACTCTATTTGTTCGAAACTTTAATTAATATAGCAACCTTTACATTTGTACAACGGAGGTCAGAAGAGCTTTAGATCATTTTATCGTCATTTGAGGATTACCTACTAAAATTTACAATATTTTTGAATAAATGGTTTAAGAACATTTCAAATGGGAGTTCTCTGTTTCCCAATGTTACATATCTGCGTATGCGCGTGATTACAAATACGCTGTTTACGGCTACTTTTATAACCTTCCTAACAGTGAACATTAGTGCTTAATAACTTCTTTCCTAGTTAAAAGCGATCTTTTTTTTTTTTTTTTTTTTTTTTTTTTTTTTTTTCATCAAAATACGTTATTGTACAAAATTTGAAAGAAATTGGTATTGAGGACGCTTAACTTCAGTTTTACGTAAAGTTATAAGCGGTGCATGCCCCCTGGGGCATGTACCGAAGTTAACGTGATATTCATCCCTGAGTCGTTTACGGAAGCATCCCTGGGCTTTCGGGGCTCTTATGATAGACCGGAAGTGAACAAGCGGTGGCCCGGCAGCCATTTTGAGCGACCGGAAGTGTAATCGGAATTGGTGAAAATAGCCCAGTAGTGACCCAGATCGAAAAGGAGTTACCCAGCGATAGGCTTGAGTCGACCGGAAGTAATAGAAATTGACATGTATGTGATCGGAAATCATCTAGATTAAAGCGGAAGTGGAACAGGAGTGAGGTAGTATTTGCTCAGAGCAGACCGGAAGTGAACTTTGAGATGACAAAATGTTGTAACTATAGCTAAATCTGTTAGCTATCACGATATTTAAACATTTAATAAATAAATAAGCGCTCTGCCGTCGCTATGCGCTAATCGTTAGCGCAGGCTCTTATCAGTACCGCTAAATTAGCGAGAAGGTATTAGATATTAGTGACCGCTAAGGTTTGCCCAACTCTGGTACTCGGCAATGAATGGGTTTTGTATTAAAGTCTGTGTTCATGATGTACTGAGAAACTTAAATTTAGTGTAAAGTTTTAAACAAAATTCCTGACTGGGCTCCTTCCTTAAAGCTGGCACATGGGCTCGATCTGAAGGCACCTGTTGCTACTCTAATTCCTGTGTTATGAATCGTGTCTAACATTTTTAACGCTGTCTTACTGGCAGATGAATATGCTTGACAGCCTTAATCCAGAAGTGACCTGGTATAAGCTCTATAAAAGGCAATCATAGAGCATCTGTCACCACCCCATTTTGTATTACTGAGAATCCTCAAAAATTAAGAGATTTCTTGCATTTATTGAGGAGCTGTTTTAAGTGGGGAAGCCAAGTTAGACGCCGATCAAACACCAACCCGAGGAATTTTATAGTACTTGCAACTGGTAAGTTCTAGTTATACAATTGCAGTATTGGGTTGGGGAATGTTCTCTTTCGAGTGAACAGTATGGAGCTGGACTTTTCTTTAGAAATTTTAAACCCAGTTAAGGAACACCAATATTCGAAAATCGATGTAGTATTTTAAGTTTAATACAATTTGTATTTGGATTTTTAATACAATTTGTATTTGGATTTTTAGATCTTTTAATTTGTTTGCACCCTACGTGTTTATAGAGCAAATCGCCCTGTTGCAGGCTTTGAAATCAAATAAATAAATAAATAATACAATTTGTTTTGCCAGTAGATGTACGGAAAAATACTCTTCTCCATACATCCTCTTCTGCACGACTTATTTTGTTTAATAAATTCTATAACATCGGTTAGAATCGGATTTTTTGTTGAAGTATTCTACAAAAGAAACTTGAGCTTTAAAAATTTTTTCCTGAGACATGCAATAAAGACCGGTGCTCGGGTTTGAGATGCTACGTTCTTTATGGAGCGAGGATGATCAAAGTTTTCTGTTAGTACGTGGTGTTGGTTTATTTTGGCTTTTTGAATATTTTCTAAAGGATGCTCGGTAGAGTCTTGAATCAGCCTGTAATGACCTCCTCATTTATTCACGCCCTCCATTGGCTTTTAAAATGTTCCCGCTGAAAGGTTCATATCTTGCCGCGCTTAAGCCTTCTTGAAAAGGCTCCATGTTTTCTTGATGTGGTAGGTAAGGAAGGGACCGGCAATTACCGAGGACATTATTATGCCATGTTTTATGCTCTTTGTTTACTGCAGTATGCGTTTAAAGTATTTATGTTATATTAATTTTAAAGTATTTTTAGAATTTTGCAGTAATATAGAGAAAAATTTACAGGAATTTTGGATGTATATTTCAAATATATTGCGAAGGATCCTTTATTTTATTATTTTATTTAACCAGTGTTCCGCTTCTTTGGCGATAACACAGTGAGCAGCATCTTCTGAACTTGGCCTCACTAGAAAACCAGTTTGTTTGATTGTATATGTTTAAATGTACGTGTTAAGGTAGCGAGATAGGGGTTTAAATGAAAATATTCGTGGAAACTTAATGTGTTTTAAGACAACATGCCTAAGGGGGTCTCCCGTGGTCTAGTGGCTAGCGCGCTAGATTAATAAGCGGGGGATGGTGGGTTCGATCCCCATCGGCGCCAGAAATTTTCTCATCTCAGGGCTCGCTGAGAAAATTCCTGGCGGCACCCTGGATGTCGGCGGTAATAGCTAAGATTTGTTGATGCGCCGTAAAAAAAAATAAATAAATAAAAAAACTAAGGTCATCAAATAAGGTCGTACAGTCCTTTGTTCCTGAAGTATGTCAGTACAGTGTTTATATACTGGCTATCATTGCCTAAGATTTCTTGTATATCTTACGGCAGAGTAATACCGTTTCTGTCAGTAAATGTTTGACTGTATGTTCGCAGTTACATATGTCACGTATTGGTCTGTTACGTCTTGTCATTAAGGATTCTATAGAGAATAGAAAAAGGATTAGTGTGCTGAAGGAGGAAAAAGTGCTAGGTTATTATCCTAGTAACATAGACATAAGGATATCTAAGGGGGGGGGGGGGGGGTAGAAAGAGTTAATAGGAAGAACATAGCGAAAAATCAAACACGCAAGAATAAAGGGAAGTAAGCAGAGTGGACTAGCTGACAAAGCAGAGACCCATAACAACTATTTCAAGTCTATTGCCACAGCAACGTTCTTTCTCTATGCTACGTCTACGATATACTCTGCAAGTTATAGTTTTGTTTAGAACAGAGTATGATATTATTTGAAAGGTAAAGTTTTGAGTAGGAATTTTTGGGAAGATAAAGGCTGCATACAAAGAAGAAACGAATCGATTTTTTTTGTATCCAATCGAATTATATGCAACATACATGCCATTTTTCCGACAATATTGATATTTATGGATTTAAAATATCTTTTTGAAGTCTGAAGTCTATATTTTATGTGAGACATTTTTATTTTTTATAATTGGTAAAGGACTGCTGTAGGCTCGAAGAGTCTAATTGAATAATGCTACAACTACTACTACTATCTTTTATATATATATATATATATATATATATATATATATATATATATGTATATGTATATGTATATGTATATATATATATACACACACACACACATATATATATATATATATATATATGAAAAATAACATCAAACATATATATTATTATATGTATTCTCAATACATTATTGTTGTATATATTTTATATACATACATACCACGCACACACGCACACACACACACATACAGTAAAGTTCTATATATTTAATTGTGATTATTAGACAGATATTAGTGGTATCGGTGTTGAATCAAGCAGATAGTGTTTTAATGGAACGAAAAAAAAATATTGATCTTTATACTGATATCATTCAACTGAGTAGTGAGCGATCTAGAGCAGCTATACACAACCTGCTCTTGTGGTCGGCCCATTGTTACTTTATTTTAAACCATTTTGAATTTCATGCCCATTTAAAAATTCACAGTTAATAATGGTATTTGGCGAGTGAAGTGGCAATATTACAAAAATTTTCGGCCCCGAAATAGGCGAATTTTACGTATTTGACACTTTCGTCATAATTTTCTGGTTTTGTATATATAGTTACGTTCAATCAACAGCAATGACTTCTGCTGTGGAAATATTAATAATTTCTTTTTACAGGAAATATCCACTCCTAATGAAGTGATTTTACTTATAGTAATCATCCTTTAGTACTGTTTCGGTTGTTTTGTTGTAATATGCCGACAATTTTGACAGTTACAGGCACCTTACCTTTATTTTCCAATATGAACTCTTGCCGTCCATCAACCGTTTTTCCTAATGGACTAGGTCATCCAATAATTTTTTATGAGAAACAAACAAATTTCGAAGAGAAAAAAACGTAAAAGAATAAATATTTTTTTTAATGCTATCTTAGTAGCTCCACTTCTTGGTAATGCACTGAATAGGTCGAATTTAGGATACGAGTATAGATTTATTATGATATTCTTTAGAAAATGGTTTAACTTTGCCCGGAATTATTCTTGAAGTTCTCAAAATGCAGAATCCTTCCAGTGTCTCCTATTGAATGCTCGACATTCATTATACAGTCCGGCTATTTGAATTGTAAAGCCGTCCGTGGAGATCTCATTTTGTCCCAGATAACTCAGTTTGCTTTGAGGAAATCTCCGAAATCGTTACGTTTTTATTCTTTCTTCACAAATTGGGTCTGTTATTGTAATCAGTGGGAATTCGATACGCAAATATCAAATCAGTGACGATTCCCGTTTCGAATACGCAGGTCAAAATTTGTAGTCTTCAGATAAGTTATTATGATTTTTTTATCAATATTTTTTTTTGTTTTGACTGGATTCAAGGTGGCCAGAATATGTTGTTTAAAATAGTTTTTATTTATTTATAATTGGTTCTCTATTACGTCGATTTAACTCCTTCGAGATAGTACCTGTATGCTCTAATGGACTAGCATTGTGATAAAACGTTTGTTTGACCTATTCCTATAAACAGAGGTTTGGAAATGTGTGTAATTCGCCTGTAAGACACCAAATATTCAACAGTTGTCTTCAAACGAGAGTGTATAGTTTAGTGTTCAACAATTATTATAGTATTGTGTTTATGTACTGGCTGCTGTCCTTCAATAATTCCTTCATGTCATGTGGAATATTTAGCTTGTGTCGATTTCTGCACTCCGTGAGTAGGTGTTTACCGTTAAGGTCCTATATCATATATCACAAGTTGATTTATGAAGTCCTGAAATAAGATAATAGAGTGTTAGTATATTGTGGCCAATCCGGAGTCGAGCAAATACATTTTCGCCCCCTTTCACGGTAGCTGGATGCCCACTCCTGATTTCAGATTGTATGTAATTTATTGTGTATTAGTCGAATTCAGCTGTCTTGCAAATAATTTATAATATTCTGTTGAGTTTTATTGTTCAAGTTTGTGAAGTGTGATTGATCGGTTGAGGTCATGTTGTGGTGTTGCAAGTTTTGCATATGAATATGCTAAGGAACTTTTTCCCAAAATCTTCATGACCTGGCAGCCAACACATCTTAATACGCCTGTTATTCAAGTGAGTTGTTTTGAAAATATCTATTATCTGCCTGCATATGCCTGTAGTGTGCTCAATGAGCCAGTGCATAGAATGCTAGGAATGCTAAACAACTCAGCTATGCTACAATTATCATTAGGCCTTAATAATGATTTTTACATCAATTACTGGTGAGGCTCCCATACATATCTGATTTGGTCCCATCAGTGAAGATTAAGTTACTTAGGTGATATTCCTTAAATTCGGTTAATTTTTGTGAAATTGTGATTATGAGATATCGAAATTGTTCAATGTCCACGGAGGAAAGGGCATTTGGTCCTGATTCCATACTTCTGTATTCGGAGTTTTAAGGAAATTGTTGTTAAGGCTTTGAATATTTTTTATATTATTAGCGAGGCAATATAAAATAAATAATTTAATATTTAGTTTTTATTGAACTTTTATTTTTATTGAACAAATGACATCACTGGCTTCGATCAGCTAATCACCTAAAGCTTCAGAGGTGTTATATATATATATGTGTGTGTGTGTGTATATATATACATATATATATATATATATATATATATATATATATATATAAATCATATTATAAGGTAGTTATTAAATTCAACAATGTATCACAATAATACAATTCTGTATGAAAACTGGCAGCCCTCTCTGGATTTGAAATAAACCACAGTTGTTATTCGGATTTTCTCCCGTAATAGAAAGTAATGAATAAACTCCACCAACACCCAAAATACACACAACCATTAACCGATACAATCAGAATAGATGTAGTCATGGTGTAGAATTTATTTAGAATTCCTTCCCGGAAAGGGCAGGTGTTTTGTTATTCCGAACCGAGTCAACATCCCTTATTTATGCTGTATCCCTGGCTCACAACCCTTTTTCCTACACAGTGTCCATCCTTTCATCCGATCGCCAATCGTTCTATTTAAAATTTCTACAATTCATCTTATATCATAGATTAAACCATTATGCAGAAATTTATTTTTTATTCGAAAATTAACTGATAGAGAGACCAAATCCCCTTGTATATGGAATAAAATGCTCTACCCGTAATAAGAATATCAATGAATCGGCACAGTTACTTAGGATGATTAAAACATGGTTAAAGGCAATGAAATGGCTTTGGCATATCATCTATAGAGAAAAACTTTAGCTTAAAATAATTTATTTTTGTTGTCCAACTAAATTGGGTTAATTTAAAAACAACTCGCCAATGAACCAAGTTGCTTAAGAAAGATTTAAATATATAACAAAAATACACTAATCCATCATACAACAAACTATAAAAAAAAAAAAAAAAAAAAAAAAACTAAGAATGTAATTATAAGAATATAATAATACAATTATAATAAGGTCTAACAAATAAAATACAGCCTTCAGCCGTTTATGTGACTTTAAATTACGGCCAGGGAATCACAGACAATTCTTTCAACTATAATTCCTAATTTTTTTCGCTGATACCCCTTTTTCTTGGGGAAAGCCTGCGCCTTCTTCGGAATGGCGCCTCGTGAAACGAACCATAATCCCCGTACAGAATATTCCTTTGGTCAATAGCTCTCACGAAACTTCCCCTTATAATACCTTATGGATTTTTCGTTGATGGCTTGTTTCTCATAATTGATTCTAATAAATATATAAAAACATTTTGACAATGTTAGGATGACAATGTCGTACAAGAACAATAATATAACTAAATGCAAAATTACCAATACTATTCACAAAATTCTATCACAAAGGACCTACTCAACTAAGAACGTTCCTCAGAAAGATGATTAGTAGGGGAGGTCGGGGCGGAACGGGATACCTAATGTTAATCGATTTTTTTGAAATACGTTAATCAATCAAAATCCATTATAAAGGCGTAAAACATTTATTTATATTGTTAGTAAACACATGTAAAATGGTTAGTAGTTAATTCTAAATAAAATCACATGTTTTACCATTTCAAAAAAAGTCTCCATATTTACCCGAATGGGATAGGGGTTTTTTTACGCAAATTCTTAAACTAAAAAAAATAAAATAAAATAAAATGATAATTTATGATGTATTTTGAAATAAACACAGGAACACACTATATTACTTGTCGTCCTGGCAATATTTACAAACTAACACTTCCTCAACGTCTTCGATGTCTACAGCAGCGCATGAGATGTGAACCGAAAACAGTTGGGAAATCGTATTAAGTGGAAGGTAACCATTCCAAAACTTACTAAAGTCCCTACAGAGAAGTTTAACATGTAATTTTCGATGGGGCGGTGTCAATCCGAAATATAAGTGCTTAAAACTTCACAATTGTTAGTTTTGTTCTTTTCAATAAGGTTTTATCACTGTTTACCTAACGTGTTAAT
This sequence comes from Gonocerus acuteangulatus, assembly GCA_946811695.1. Taxonomy (NCBI): domain Eukaryota; kingdom Metazoa; phylum Arthropoda; class Insecta; order Hemiptera; family Coreidae; genus Gonocerus; species Gonocerus acuteangulatus. The sequence continues at coordinate 45,346,507 of OX328131.1, forward strand.
TGGTTATTTTTTTTTAATTGCATTTAATAGTAAAATTAGGGGTCTCTCGTGGTCTAGTGGATTGCGCACTGGATTCATAATCGGGAGATGGTGGGTTCGAGTCCCACCGGCGGTAAAGTAAAATTAGTATTTAATAACATCCCATTTTCGCCTTTCCGTCTTCCTAACGTACGTTCAAACCATCTGGAATGAAAAAAAATTACTATCTCAAATCTATCCACGCCAAAAAATACTATCCCATTCTGCCCCATCCCGTTCCGCCCCGAGAGCACAACTTAGGTTATGAGCCATTGCTGAACAGAAAACCTGTGATAATTATACTTACGACGAGTGTTACTTTTAGCTAATGACAAGCACTACAACGGCGGATAACACACATTAGCGTGACATTAATGATTAGAAGCTTACTTTGCATTTAACTCGACAAAAAGTTACAACATACTCGGCAGAAATAAAAAAATATCACTTCACTGAAAACGGTCAGTCAGAACTAATCTAAATTCCTACCGTATCTTCTCTAACGTCTGTAGGTATCCGCTGAAGTGCTGCCCAGGAAAGTGCCTTATCCCGTTCTGCCCCGAGTACCCCTATACACCGCATTCCTGAAGAATGAATTTAACGAATGCAATAATAATTGCTAACTGAAATATTAATTTTTTTTATTTAATTTTGTCCTTAAGTGAACCCTAATTTCTGATGGAGTTATTTTCATTTTTATTTTTAGAATTCGTGCTCTATATTACTTAGACATTAAATCTACCGAGTTTTGTTGCAAGGAAGTAAAATTAACGGCAAATACAGGAATATGTAATAATATGATATCAGAATAAATCCCCCACCTAATAAATTAATGTAAACGCAACAAAAGTATGTAGTAAAACTTCATTGTAACATTGCATGATAATGAAAATCGACCTTAAAAAATCTCCTGACGCCACTAAAGAATATAAATGTCCTTTAAATTCTACATATAAAATAGAACAGATTCTTCTGCCAATGACCCTGATGTTTAGGTTAATGACCCTAAATTAAAGAAAACTAAGCACAAAGACAACTCTATAAAAATGTTGTTGCTTTTTAAACAATTATCTTTTTATGAGTATTATTGTACAGTATTTTTTTAAAGAAATGTTTGTAAAGACCGAGTTCATTGTAAAAAACGAGAAGGGCTCTTGTTCCTTGTATAGCATACTTATTTTAAAATCTCTTTGGCCTTTCCTTCATTAGTGTTATACTTTTCATTTTTCTTAACAATCTTAATTTCGCCCTCAAAGGCAATTCGTTTCTTCTTTTAATGAAAAACACGCTACTAAAGATCTATATTTCATTTTAATTTTTAATGACGTTGTTCTTAAATTCCTGACCATTTAGGGAATTTACGGAAGGCCATTTACGGAAAAAAGAATACATCTTAAGAAAGTGTACCTACTTAAAAATAATACACGATTTTCGAAAATGATATAATATGTTATTTGACTAAATATGCCTCGAAATAGTTTACTGACTCTCATTATAATGTTTTTTGTTTTATTTTAAAGGGTTTATCTAGAGCCAAATTAATTAGAATTGAGAAAGTATGTTTTATTTTATTGTTATGAATGTCTCTCTTATGTCATTTTCTGAATTTTCCTTATAATATCATTATTTATTATAGGTTCTACACGTTTATAACCCTTGCTATAAATAATTTTGTTTATTTATTTATATTGAATGCAGAGCTTGCGAAAGTAGCGATTCGCTCTTTTTCAAAAGTTGGCGGTAGAAACCATTGACAAAAGAATTATAAAAAGGTGCAAAAAATCTAGAATATTTTGGTCATTGAAAATTATTTTAAAATGGAAAGTATGAAGTTCTCAAATGTGTATATATATATATATATATATATATATATATATATATATATATATAAACATAAACATAAAGATTAGATACATTTGTATTAAATACTTTTGTATTAAAATCAATAAATATAACATCATCATCACGTTGGGGGTGACAAAAGACTTGCAGCGCATGTTCTACGTTGCTTCGGAGCCACAAATAATGGGCTTCGCTATTTACCTTATTTTATTGAAAAACACAATTTCGTCTTGCGTTTTCTTATTTTAATAGTTCCTTTCAACAGAAAAGCTTATTCAGTTTTGTTGAGAACTTATCCTATTTGGAAGGGAAAAGCCAGTAAGTTGATTCAGATTCTGGAATAGGCTGGTATAGGGGCTGCACGGATATAGCCAGATCACTATCTCGATTCAGAACCATGGTAACTCTAAATTGAATGAGGGCCACATTGGGCAGCTCTCGCACCCTCGCTTAGACCACACAATATCATCTGTGATCAACATCAGCCCTTAAGGCATCACTCACAATACCTCCCTCCCTCCCACTCTCTCTCTCTCACTCTCTCTCTCTCTCGCGCGCACACACACACACGCGCGCGCACACACTTTCTTTTGAACAAACCCTTCATTCAATGCAGAGAATGGACTTCCAGATCAATCTAATTAAAATTCACAAGTTCACAGGATACCTTTACAGCATCTTAAAATTAGTGGCTTATATTATTTTACTAATTTATAAGCATACACGTATCTGATGTTAAGAAATGATAAACATTTATTTTATTAATGTTTATTATTATGTTATTTTCTTTCACCTCTTTATTATTCTTAGGTAAACTTTAGGGTCATTGACAAATTTCGAACTAACAATATCATATAAAGAAATAATAATAAATTAAAGTAATAATATCAGAATAAAGTATAATAATAGCGTACTAATAATTTATAATAATTATTAAGAATATAATAAAGATGAGGGAAGTTTCAAACCCACCACCCAATCAGAGTAGGCTTGAAGCCAGATACACATGCTCTATTCTCTTAAGAAATTACTAAGAAATAATTAAATGCATTTAAAACATTTTGCAATTATACGAGTGCACCTGGCCGATAAGAAAAATGAATGAAAAAAAAAAAAAAAAAAAAAAAGCAGCAAGCTATACGAATAGATGCAATCATAATTGTCCAATGATTCTAAAATATCCAGTATTTCAAAACATACATTTACAGATAAAAGAAACAATTATTTATTCTGTTGGATGTAAATCCTCTGAAGTACATAATAAGAAACCCCAGCAGTTGTTAACTGACTACTTAAGCTGAGATCGATGGATGAAAATGAGAAATGTGTAGTAGTTTTTAAATATACTAAGACTAAAAAGTTATTGTCTTTTAGTAGTTTTGTAAAATATTTCCCACTATGGCTAGCATCACATCTTGTTGCTGATCGCGTCCATTGAAGTTTCCAAGAAGAAAAATGTGCTCTGTAAATTAAAAATCAAATCGAGTTTTTAATTAAAGGTTGTGATGTGGGAATTAAAATGATCAATAATGTAATAGGATAAGATACCCAAACGTGTCTGAAACGGATTTTAGTCGTAAGAAAGGCATATTTTCGTTTTAAATGTATTTTTCGATAACGGCAGCCATCACTTACAATCAACGAACCTCATTAGGCCATACCCAAGCCAAATGAACATAAATAAATCACTAATTTATTAGAACTAATCTCTCAGAAAAAGGAATCCCCCCAAAAAGGTAACATTTTAAGAGTTTAATGTTGCGTTAAATGCGTCCAATGTGTGCTCTGAAGGAGAAAAGATTTTGCTCCTTTGGCCCTAAAAGAAATTCCGCTAGAGCGCTGTAGCTCCTTGAATACTGAGTAATGGTTCTTCGAAATATTCCTGACGTCTCTTCACGTCAATAAAGCTCGGGTCACGTCGGCTCTTCGACTTCTTATAGAAGCCACTTAATTTTATACCTCTTTTGGGAAAATGTATTTTACATTTTCTACTTTTATTTTATTTAGGGGTTTTTTTTTTCTAGAGATTATGCTTTAATTGTAACGAATTTATTTTCCCAGTACAAAATTTATGTTATAATACTTAATCATAAGCACTAGAAAACCAAGCAATCTAGAAGGATTTTTAACAAGTCGTTTTGTTCGGATTTCGGAGGGATTTTAGCTCGTTTCTTACCTTCCACCATAGAGAAACACCGATTATGAGACAATCGTTACTCCAAGAAGACTCTTAACTCGAAAACGTTTGCAAACGTATGACATTCTTTCAGAATAAATTATATAAAATTTGGAAACGATTGGAGATGAGAACGTGGAAGAAACAGAAAAATGTGATTAACTTACATGTACAGTATTCAGATTAACGTATATTTTTCTACATACCTCGAAAATGGATAGGAAATGGTGGTATGTGGATTGAAATGATATGATAGGTTCCTAAATGTGATATGATATGATAGGTTCCTAAATGTGATATGATATGATAGGTTCCTAAATGTGATATGATATGAAAGGCTCCTAAAACCTAACTGTTAACCTAAGAATGCCTTCAACTCGCAGCGCTACGTCTTGACAGGAAAGATTAATAACGGTAACAGTAGATAAGCTCTTTAAAAAAGCCTGCATTAGGGTAAATATCGATAAAAAGAAGTCTTTGTCACTTTATTATATAAGTTAGTTCTGATCAACTATTTTAAAATAAATTAAAAAGTAGCAAATTATCGAAATAGGCGGACTGTCAAAAAATAAAGTAGTCACACAAACTTTGGGTCTACGTGGCCCTACCAGTGTAAGGTACACCCCCTCAAGCTGTGGCTGAAACTGTTGTATTCGACAAATATTTCCAAGAAGATGAACCTAAACGGTGCAACACACGTAGAGAAAAATAAAGTTTGCGTGACTGTTTAGTGAAATTTTCATTTTTGACCTATTTTGATAATTCCCTAAATTTGAGCAAAGTGTCCAGGTGCCAGTTAATGAATAATTAATAAGTATTTCGTCAAGATATTTCACTTAATTGGTTTCCTTGCTTAATCTTTTTACATCGTCAATATTCACAGTAGAACGTTTTTTTCATTTTTTTTTTTTTTTTTTTTTGAGTTTAATGGAACGTGGTCGGTCACTCACTCAGGTACTGTCCACGCCCGACCAACGTTGGTTAACTTCGGTGATCAATGGGAACCTATGCATTCAACGTAACTAGGTAGAATGTTACTTTGCAAACGCTTTGGAAACACGCTACCATGACGCTCTTCCTGCGATTCGATCTTTCTTACCATTTTTATCCCAAGCATTTATTATTGAATGCTTGTCGAGAGAGGGATATTAAATAATATAATGTCCACTAAGATTATGAGCTGATTGATAAAAAGGAAAGTATTACATTATTGGAAGATTAAAACAAAACTCATGAGAGGAAAGTAAAGGTAGAAAGAGTTTTGTAATCTGATGAGATAAGAAGGGTAGGCTTTGGGAGGATGGAAAAACCCTCCAGAGGATTCAATCCACAGTGCCCAAGTTCTCAAAAGTAGTGGAGAGAAAGAACTGTTGCGGCTTCCTGGGGAACCCACTCACTGCTCGATACTTGGGCCAACTCTCAGGGCCCAACTCGCCGTTCAACTAGGCGTTCGAGCGTCGGGACACAGTTCCCTCTTGAATATTCCTCTAACGAACGTGTTCAGAACTTCAAACGAGTTGCCTAGCAGAGCGGCTGTAAATGTAACCGGACGTGTTTCATTATGCGACCAGTTTTAGGGAGCGACAACAAAAAATAGAGGAAAAAAGCGGGTGTAAGGCCCGGTAGAAAAAGTTATACTGAAGTGACTCTTTTTCACGTGAAATATATTTTTGCGTCATATTATAAAATGCTGACCCTTCGTTCTAAATAATTTATTTTTAAAATGGCGGATTTAATGATCTACTTTCGCAGCTCGATATAATACGAAACATTCGATTATATTCAGCTGTCTCTTAGTCTAGATGTGGCCATACCAGTGAAAGGTCTTCCTTTAAGGCTAAATGTATGTACATATTATGTTAAGTTTCTTCAGAAGAGGCTTCTATAGGCGCGAAACGTGTAGAGCATATTATATATTATAATATAATTTTTCTGACCCTTATAATAATAAAAAAAAAGTATATACGTTCCATAATTCCTTACAATATACAAGGTGAAATAACAATATATACAAATAAAGTATTTTATATAATTCTTTAGACTAGCTCCTCAACTAAATTAAATGTTTTTCTAAATGTAATGACAAAGAAAGAAACAGGAACATAAATAAAAAAAAGTCTGTAAGTAAAAAAATAACCAAAAGAAAAAAACTATATAAAAGTGATACATGCATGTATAATTTCAGGTCAAAAAAAAAAAAAAAAAATTATCATTACAGAATTAAAGGCAAACCTATATTGATAATAATCTCCTGAGCTCCAAACTTTTGTCTATAAATCTTAATAAATTATTTAGTTCATCATTTTCTCCAGTAAGAAGACTTATAAGTTGGTCTTGCACAGCTCCTCTGCAAACCATCGGGTTATATTTTAATCTAAGACACTGGAGGATTGGGCAGTTGAGTAACAGATGTAATACTGTATTGGTATCACCTTTACATAACGGGCATGGCTCAGATGCTATAAAAGTATGTTTTTAATGGTTATAAAATAATTTTGTATGGTGATGTCCAGTTGGTGGAATCTCAGTTATCAAGCGGAGAGACTTTATTTTGAGTTTTGTGTTCAAGCAGGGGCCGAAAAGATTAAAAGGGCACAGGAGTCTGTAGATTTGGCTGAACTCTTTAATATGTTATTAATGCCTTTACTTGTTAGAGAATTTTGTGATTTTTCAAGGATGCTCATTTTAGTTTCACTGGTCTGTATTGACTTCCTTTCCCATATGTCATCGCATCTAAGTTTTGAGAGACTAGCCTTCATCATGCCCGGCCCAATTATACGGAATGTCAAAAACTAAAATTTTCACCAGGCCTGAGTAAACAATACGTGGGAGCTCACTTTCAGGCATTCCCAGGAGATGTTGCCACCAGGAAACCATTCTTTGGAACATTTTATGTTGTAGGTGTGCTTGGCCAGTTTCCATTCGGGCACAACTGTTTTGTGTTGTGGTAGGTAAATGGAGAAGCCTTTTAAAGAAGGATAACTGCCCTTTTTCATTGACATCTGTATATCCTGGTCCCCATATTTCTGCAAGATATAACAATGTGCTCTCAGTCATTGCATGGAACAATCTGACTTTTGTATGCCATGACTCAGATTTGGAAGAATATTCAGAACAGCACTGTTCGCTCTCGCAGATTTAGAGAGAAAATAATCAGGAGCTAAGGAGAATTTGGCTGATGTGGACAATGGCACTCCCAGATATATAAACATATTCACCTCTTTAACAATTCAGCCTCGATATATGAGCCTCTGATGCTTCCCCAATTTGCCACCTCTGTGGAAAGGCAGAACTACAGTTTTGTCAACATTAGTCATCGGCATATAGAATTAAACGGATCTCAATTAGATCTATCACTGAAATACCTTCCCTGTCACCCCCAACGCATTAGTACTGATGTGTTTTGAAACTCATGTTTTCAGATATCAAACCCTGAAAGTTATAGTTGAATTGCACTCGGCATCGGCTATTGTGTTTTTAAGTTTTTACACAGATAGTTTTTGATGGAGTAACGTTCTTGGACGTTGATACAATCGTCCTGTTCGAATGCCAACTGTAAATGAAATTGCATCTGCGAAATTGGATGTGAAATTGCAATTTCTAGACTGAATGATAAATTCGATTCTAGGGAGGGGGGGTGTTGATGTGAGCGAAGAAGCGTATGAGAGAGGAGTGCGTGTGAGAGAGAGAGAAAAGAGAATTGAAAAAGAGAAAGACTGCTAAAATGAGATTTCATTATGCTACTGGATAACAATAAAAAAAGTGGTATTTCCAAAGACACCATACATATGTATATTCTTGTGTATTTCGACACGCTGAATCCGAATCCGGAGTCCGTTTTACGTCAGGCTTAAGGGCATTTGTTCAAATTTCGTATATAGAAGAAATAACTTTAGCTTCTATGGTTTTTAGGGTCGCTGAATTCTAATCCGAGGTCTGTTTTACCCCATAGGCGCACAATCAAGGTCATTTCAAAAACAAATATGTTTATTTTACACAAAATACACTTACTTAACTCAATCAACGGACTAATTATAATACTATCAGAATAATTTCCAATCTAACGTAGTATTATATCAAGTATTGCCTCTAGAATTCAATTAATAACTCGTATAGATTTTTTTTTAATCCTCACCGGCAACATAGAACACACTTCTCTCCGTGGTTAGGTCGTTAATTATATTTTTCTTTCAGCTTTAAGGCTACTAGTTGAAGGGATATATATCAAGTTATGAACATTTATCATGCTATTAGGCTCCGAGAGATTTTTCTCTCGCAAAATATTTTTAACTGAAATATTATTATTATTTTTTTTTAATTTTTATTACATTTTTATATTGATGAAAATCCGTCGAACGGCGTAAAGCTTAGAGTGTTACCACATAATGCTCATTTCTGGTGTCATTGGGAAATCTTAGAATAAACATTCTTTATATTTCATCTTTAATTATAGGAAATCAACGTTTCCGAAATGTGTAGCATTGTTTCTCTAAGTGAAGTGGTATTATCAAAATTTGGAGTTATGGCTATTTTTTAGGCTTTGCATGACATCTCTATTTCTCGTTTTCAATAAATGTTATTATTACTAATGACCCCACCAATCAACAATGCGATGCTGCGGTGACTAGTAACTGATATAGATATCAAAAGCTGATTGTTAGCGATGGCTTTCTCTTCTTTCAAATGTTACCATGTCTGGGGTTCTCCGAGCTCTCTGAAATTCGAGCCACTCGTCGAAGCTTGCAATGTCTTTTTTTTTTTTTTTTTTTTTTTTTTTTTTTTTTTTTTTTAAAAGCACTGCAACCACTGGGGTCATTGGTGCCTTGGAAGTATCCTGATCAGGGAGAAAGACCCCGGGGCGGAGGGAGGCGCAGCAAGGAGAGAGACAGACGCCCAGAAGGGAGAGGGGACAGCCCGAGCCGAGGCAAGAGAGGGGGCCGGCGTTATCTGGACCTCTATGAAAATACAGCGGTAATCCGCAATCTAGATAAGATAGCCAAGCTCCTGTCGGAGATCTGCATGTAAGTGCCACCATCCAGATCTCCAGAGCTAGCAGGACCCAGCGGGTCTAGGGTCCAGGATAAGTCAGCCCTACTCCCCACCAACAGCCCGACGTCCACCCCCCACCCCCTCCCAGACACCCGCCAATCCCCCCGCCGCGCCACCACCCACCCCCAAGCCCCCCCAGACCAAGGGAGGTGTTAATGGTAGAATTTAGAAATGTTATTCAATAATAAATATTGCTATTAGTAATTGTTGTAAAATTGCAATTAGTTTTAGAGAGAATCCCTAGAGATCTCTGGGTAGGTCGTAATACTTCAAAAAACCTTAGAAATAGCAAGACAAGAAATTACTTCTTAAGTGTTCTAAATAAGTTTCTTTGTAATACGTCATAATTAAATTACAGATATTATGGACAAAGTAAATATGTTCTATATTTTCTATGTTGGAACAATACATTATACTAAAGAAAGATGATTAATTTTAGACAGATTAAATTTTATCAGCCAAGGACGTATCATTTAGGAAGGTAAATATTTTATCTATGTACTCAGAACCTTTACCAAATACTTCTCGCATGTCCGTGGGAAAACCGAGCCTTTCTCTTTCTTCACTGTATCGAATACACTCCGTGAAAATATGTTTTATTGTAAGACGGACATTACAAGTTGAACATAGAGGAGGTTCAGACTCCCCTGCCATCAGGTAACCATGTGTGAGTTTACAATGCCCAATTCTTAGTCTACTTAGAATAACCTCTTCACGCCTGCTCTCGCGGATTGAACATTTCCAGCTGCATACCTCACTCTTTATTTCCCGCAACTTTTCGCCAAGTTCAATGCTGTTCCACTCTTCATGCCATATGTCATATGCTTTACTTTTCACTATAGGGTTAAGATCAGAGAAAGGGACTTGTGAATATGGTATACCTTTAAGAATACCATTTTTTGCAATTTTATCCACATTTACATTTTCTGTAATGTCACAATGACCAGGTATCCATATTAAAATAACTCTTTGGTCTTTTCTTCTGTGATCGTTTATTTTATTTAAGATATCTATTACAAGAGAATTGTTAGTGTAGAAATTTTGTATAGCTTGTAATGAGGAGAGCGAATCAGTACATATGACAATGGATGGAGAGGGAGATACAAAGACACATAGGGCTTTATAAATCGCTAGGAGTTCAGCAGTAAAACTAGAGCAGAGTGGGGAGAGGGAAAACATGTACTGGCGGTCTTGACAGAGTATACCAGCTCCTGCACCTTCAGCATTCTTGGATCCGTCGGTAAATATGAAAGTTGAGTCGGGAAGATCAGATTTGATTTTATTAAATTCATTAATATATAGCTCAGGGACAGTTTCTTTTTTAATGTGTTTAGTGAGAGACAAATTGATCTGAGGTTTAGCAAGTAGCCATGGAGGATAAGAGGAAAATGCAGAAGGCTGGATTTTTGTGTTATTAATGTTACTATGATTGAGTAGAGCTTGTGCGCGTACAGGGAAAGGATTCTTAGTATCTAGTGATGAATATAATTGATTCCACGTATCTTGCGAAGTTACATGATAAAGAGGGTGATTAAAATTTGATTTAATTTTTAAAAAATACTTAGTGGAAAGTTGTTTTCTCCTTATACTAAGAGGAAGTTCTCCCGCTTCAACAATAATACTAGGCCCAGGACTTGATCTGAAAGCCCCTAAAGCGATTCTAAGTCCTGTATGTTGTATAGGATTCAGCATTTGAATGATTCGTGGGCTAGCCGATCCGTATGCCACACAACCATATTCCAATCTTGACCTCACTAAAGCTCGGTACAGCATGAGCATACTGGTCCTATCAGCCCCCCATTTAGAATTACTAAGGAGTCTGAGAAGGTTCAAGGACCTCTGACAATTAGCTTTAAGAGATTTTATGTGTTTGACCCAAGACAGAGTCTTATCAAATGTTAGGCCAAGATATTTAAAATGATCTGTTTGTTGAATGAGTTCACCACTTAGATATAAATTAGGCACTGAATTTGGCTGCCTTTTGCTAAATAATAAACATTTTGATTTACGGACTGATATTCTAAAACCATGGTCCATAATCCACGAGCTTATACTATCCAGTGCTTCTTGCATATTCTCGTAAAGACTAATTACATTTTTAGAGGTCGCTGTGATAGTAATGTCGTCTGCGAAAAACATGGTATTGATGTTATGAGGGAAATTGTTTGGGAATCTAAGTAGAGACAAAATAAAGAGTTTTGCACTTAAGACACCCCCCTGAATGACTCCATTATCCTGGGAGAAGATGTTAGAAAACACAGAGCCAATTCTCACCTTAAATTTTCTGGATGTCAGAAGGTTTGCAATAAACGACAGAGTATGTCCATTCATTCCTATTTCCCTGGCCGTGTTAAGAATATTTCTACGCCAGGTCATATCGAATGCACACTCTAAATCGAGGAAAACACTAAGTACTTTTTCTTTGTTTTTAAATGCATCTAATACTTTGGTTTCGAGATTTACCAGGTTATCCTGAGTACTGCGCCCCTTTCTAAATCCACTTTGCCATTTATAAAAGATATTATTATGTTCAAAAAACCAGTCGAGCCTATTGCAAACTAATTTTTCGAGAATTTTGCAAAGTGAGCAGGTAAGAGATATGGGCAGGTAAGAGATATATTGCCGGCTTGCAATGTCATCTGAACATCCATCTGACGCCCATTCTGGATGCCTGATGAAGTTCGGTCGCCTTCAGCTCAGAGAACTCATAATGCGTCATTTTACAAAATGATTTTATGTTCAGGTTCTTAGTAATTATGTTATGAAAAATGTATTAATTTTTCGAATGTCCGATGGATGGATGACTTAGTTTGTTATACATCTCTTTTAGTACACTTTTTTGATTCGATAAAATCATATAGTTTTGCATTGCCCATCGATACATGGTACTGGTAGCCATCTTTTCAGCACTCTAATTTTAACTGTAATCATCCTCTGAGGCAGGGTTGGGCAAACGTTAGCGGTCGCTAATATCTAATACCTTCTCGCTAATTTAGCGGTACTGATAAGAGCCTGCGCTAACGATTAGCGCATAGCGACGGCAGTGCGCTAATCGCTAATTTATTCATGAAATGTTTAAATATTGTGATAGCTAATACCTTTAGCTATAGTTACAACATTTTGTCATCTCAAAGTACACTTCCGGTCTGCTCTGAGCCCGGGGGCATGCACCGCAAATAACTTTAGTTAAAACTGAAGTTTAGCGTCCTCCAAACCGATTTCTTTCAAATTTTGTACAATAACGTATTTTGATGCACTAAACACGAATCCGTTTAAAAAAAAGTTCGCATACTTAAAGTTAGGTAAAACTGCAGTTTAGCGTCCTCAAAACTGATTTCTCTCAAATTTAGTATAATAACGTATTTTAGTGCACTAAACACGAATCCGTTAAAAAAAAAAAAAAAGTCCGCATTCAACTATGAAAGAAGTTATTAAGCACTAATGTTCACTGTTAGGAAGGTTATAAAAGTAGGCGTAAACAGCGTATTTGTAAACACGCGCATGCGCAGATATGTAACATTGGGAAACTGAGAACTCTCGTTTGAAATGTTCATAAACCATTAATTCAAAAATATTGTCAATTTTAAGGGCATCCTCACCCCTGGGTTTTGATATCTTCTTGAGCGAGCGTAGCGAGAGGAAACGCATAGCATGTATGGGTAAAAGCGTCGTCCTAACATTCTTCTTAACTTCCTATACATCCTTCTTAGCTTTCTTCTTCTTCTTGAGACGCGATCCCCAATCGCACAGAATAATGCCCTTAAGCGCTCTTCATATTTATGAGCACGTTTGAAGAGAATAATAAATTCGTGCAACTTTATTGCTATTTTTTTTTTTTTTTATAAAATAGGAGTATGTTGACAATTAAAGTTTAGCAGGCGAGAATTAGAACGAACTAATAATTATAAGGCATTAGCTAATTTAGGGATTATTGTTGTATAATACTTTTCATGAACGAAACAAGAAATGTGAAGTGTTTCATTATTTAAAAAAAAATGGTTGTGAATAAATAACTGCTGTTGAATCTAAATAATTGATGGTAAATTTCAATTAAACTTCTTTATTAGGAACTTTTCCATAAGCACGCATGCGCATGTTGCAAATTTATTTGTTTACATTAGCTCTTATAACCCGCATCACAGCGAACTTTAGTGCTTAATAACTTCTTTCCTAGTTGAATGCGAACTTTTTTTTTAACGGATTCGTGTTTAGTGCACTAAAATACGTTATTATACTAAATTTGAGAGAGATCGGTTTTGAGGACGCTAAACTGCAGTTTTACCTAACTTTAAGTATGCGAACTTTTTTTTAACGGATTCGTGTTTAGTGCATCAAAATACGTTATTGTACAAAATTTGAATGAAATCGTTTTGGAAGACACTTAACTGCAGTATTACCTAACTTTAAGTAGGCAAACTTTTTTTATAAACGGATTTGTATTTAGTGCATCAAAATACGTTATTGTACAAAATTTGAAAGAAATCGGTTCGGAGGACACTTAACAGCAGTTTTACCTAACTTTAAGAATGCAAACTTTTTTTTTTAACGGATTCGTATTTAGTGCATCAAAATACGTTATTGTACAAAATTTGAAAGAGATCGGTTTGGAGGACGCTAAACTTCAGTTTTACCTAAAGTTATATGCGGTGCATGCCCCCGGGCTCAGAGCAGACCGGAAGTGTACTTTGAGATGACAAAATGTTGTAACTATAGCTAAAGGTATTAGCTGCTATAACGATATTTAAACATTTCATGAATAAATTAGCGATTAGCGCACTCCCGTCGCTATGCGCTAATCGTTACCGCAGGCTCTTATCAGTACCGCTAAATTAGCGAGAAGGTATTAGATAATAGCGACTGCTAACGTTTGCCCAACTCTGCCTCAGAGAAATTTGATGATTGAGCTCCCCTGAACTTTGCTCTTTAAAGATGATGACTAGTGAATGATCTTGGTTCTTGTAAGGTGATGATGAAAGTTTTTCGTGGCGAGAATCCTCCTGACGGACAGGATCTGTGTTAGAGCAGCTGAAAGGTAGGACAGCTGACGAGGGTCAGAGGTTCAGCATTTCAACACGCTTTATCCCAACACCCTTCCTAACCGTCAGATTGTCATTTAAAGTCTACTCCATAATGATCCAGGCTATAGTCTAGTTACGTAACCACTTTATGTAGAATCATTTTGATTAGGTGATCGTTTTGATAAAGTATTTTTCGATGATCCTATGAAAATCAATGACCTTTTTAACTAGACCACAGGAAACCTAAATAGGATCTCCCGGTGGTCTAGTGGCTAACGCCGTGGATACTCTTGCGGGAGATGGGGGTACGAGTCCCGCCTACAGCGGGCACCGGTAAAATTCTTATTTCAGGGCCTGGTTAAAAGGGTCCTGCTGCATCATGTATGTTGAGGAAGAGTGGTAACCAATAGTTAGCCCGACGCCTAGATGTCGGTGCGCTGTAATGAAAATAAAAATTACATAAATAAATATAATAAAAATAAAAGAAAGCTGTTGTAATCCTTTGTTAATTTTTTTTAATGGATATGCCTGTACAATAATGTAAACAAATACATATTTTATGTTATAAATATTTTGAGAAATACTTTTCAATAAATTATAGATTATGTAACTCATATAACGACTAAAGCAGGCAATTTAAATTTAAAACATTTAACAATGAACTATCCGTGATGCACATACTAACACAATGTCACCGATGCACAATCATAATTTAGCTGTACAAAAATGTATATTGTGTAATATTTCTCCTTTGGATGTATGTTTTTTTTTTTATTTTTTTTTTTTTATTTATAGAATATTTACTGCATAGTGAATAGCGAAGTCAGAATAATTCTAGATCGAACGATTTATCGTTATTTGAAGGGGAATATTACACTGAACATGAATGAATTATAAAAGTATAATAAAATATAATTGAAATCTTTCTCTATATTTTTCATTCTTCTTATAAATATCGGAAGAACTTAAATAACAATAATTATGTTCAATTATTGTTATTTAAGTTTTCTAGAGATATTCCCGGTAAAATCAGAGTATCCCCCCCAACCCCCAGTAGGTACGTTTGTAAGGATGCCCCCTAGACTAATTGAGACTTGTAGGAATAAATCGTGCTAATATCCTTGAAATTAATCTATGAAACATCTACGTTCGCCATATGTCTGACCCGTCTCTACGATCGAGATAAGACTAATCTAATCATTAAAAAGTTGATTTTATTCAAAATAATTATTTATAAATGGAAAGAGATTATATTCCCATGAGAGAACAAAGGGTATACATACTGTTTGCAGTATATCCTTCTCAGTGAAAGTAAGATGTCGGCCGAGTCGAGTGTATAAGGTATTTATTTACCTTGCCAGATTTACAAGGAGTAGCCGCCGTGGATTGCAATATTCCACTCTCTCTCCTGTCATGTCAGCGAGCTACTCCTACAAGGAATTCCTTATTTTCCTCTCCCAAGAGAAATCCCAATGAATAAGAATTACCTCTGTTCCTCATTTTTCAAGAAGTATACATAGACGCAAGAAAGGATCTATGAACTTGCGAAATATTTGTGATGAAGAAGTTATTATTTTTTTGAAGCGCTCTTGGAATTGTTTTAACCGTACTAGAAAATACCAGATTTCATCAAAATCGGACCATTATTCGAGGTGCTAGACCGTGAACAGACATATATATATATATATATATATATATATATATATATATATATATATATATATATATATATATATATGTAGCGGGAGCTACCTGCATCGGGAAATAATCGCGTCTGTTGCCCGTACCTCTTTGTACGAGACTGAGGAGTAAGGTTTGGTTGTGCTTTGGAAAAAGCCGGTAGACCTTGCTTCAGCAGTTCTAGGAATCGCACGTTGTGTAGTTGTTTTAGTTTGTCGCTGTAGTAATATAAATTGTGAATAATACTGTGCGGGCGAAGTTTATTGCAATAAAAACCTCTGAGGGCATGCCCAAGCAACTTAGATCGATGGCCAGTAGTTTAGTATTTAGTAAGTAGTATTTAATGAGTGCACTCGACGTATTTTGTTATAAGCAAGTAAAGCATGTTATCTATTTATTTATTATTATTTTATTCTGAGAATGCTCCTTTATTATTTTTGCCTGGCATGTTATACTGTATATATTTAGTTTCAAGTAGAAGAATTTATTTTTACAACCTTGTATTTATTGAGTGATTGTTACCTCTCTCCCCGGTAACTGTTATCCAGGAACAGGTACCTGATAAATGTTACCACATTGATACTCAGGTAACATATACATACAAATTTAACCACCGTTATTTTCGTTCTCTAGGGGTTCTGAAACGCAAAATTTTCTGGTCGGCACTTCCGGATTGCGTCATGAGGTCAACCTTATAAGCGGGGTTCCTCCCTATGGAGGGAGGTCGGAACCGCGCTAATAACGAAATACTCAGATTTTGTAACATCTTCGGGAGTTACAGAATATTTTTTTTTATCATTTAATAACTCCTGTGGAGACCTGGTGACAGTGAGTAAGAAGGCGTCAGAACTCCGTGCCTAGGATTATGGTTTTGATTCTCATTAGTCGTGAGGGTTTTTTTTTCTTTGCCAAGAAAAGAAAAGGCGTCAGCCCAATCCTCGCTAGAAAAGTGTGGTACCCTGTAGATATATCATACCAAAAAACATATTATGTTTAAGTAAACGTTAAAATTTAAATAAATAAGTATTCCGCTACCAAGACTTTGGAAGGTTGCCAAGTGGCAAGATATAGCCTTATATTATTATAAGTTTTCGGTGATATTATAATTTTTATGGCGATATTCAGCTATCAGTTACAAATTTCAGAAAAGTGTAAGAAAAAAAAATTCTCTTGTCAAGTTGGTAGTTGAGTTGAGTTGTGGAGTTGAGTAGGAATTGTAGAAATTTCTCGACTACCGTCAGTAAATAATTTGCTCCGAATATAAACGATGCATAGTGGTGCAAAATCTAAATCTTGATTGACATTAATGAAAAATGAGTCACATTAAAGGTGGGGGATGATTAATATCGGCCAAAACATTTTAGGCCCAATTCCCACACGAGTGGGACTGGCGTTGTTTGGGCGTGGTGGTGGTTTTTGCTGCCTCTATGTAATCCAATGGTCCAATCCACACTGAAATTGGCGCGCCTCTTGCCAGCCTGTCATTTCTCGTCATCTCATTGATTGTTTTTCTTTTGGTTTCAAACAAATATTTTTAATTATTTGATATTTTTACATATAGCTTTGAGATGCATGATGACAAGGAGTTCAACGTTAACTTCTGTGAAGAAATGGAGACTTTAGGACTACACGCGTTCGGATTTATTCAAATTGAAGTTTGCAGGAAAAAACACGGAAATGTCTTATTTACCCTATTGTTATTAACAAACTTTCTTCAGGGCTAACTGGCTCCCTCCAGGGCGTTTCTTTTGAAGGTCATCCTTAACTAACGCTGGAGCATTCGTGAGATATCCTGTAATAATTTTAAAAAAGTCCGTCTCGCAGGACTCCATCATCTTAGCGCGGTTCCGTTCATATCCCTAGTCTAATTTGGAAAGATTAAAATAGAAGCAGTTATTATTTTGGTTCCACCAGTCTTTTTTTTTTAATTAATTATTATGATGGCGTGTCAACCCTTAAGGTCACTAACGCCATTCCTGTGAGTAGTAAAGTCTTGAAAGGTCATGATTTAGAATCTTACCTGGAAGGGTCCGCTACACTAGAAACAGACCCGCTAGTGACAAGGTCTTGGAATCTTGGAAATCTATATTTCTAACAATAAATTGTTTTTGTTATTTTACCTAACCAGTTTTATTGTCAAATACATTATCCAACTATAAGCAATTAAAAAATAACAAGAAATAAAACAGACAAAAAGAACCATTGGAATAAACGAAATCAATTAATTTAAAGCTTTAAGCACTTTTTTCTCCGATTGACATCGCCTAATTAAAACTTTCTTCAGAACCTTTTTTGTAGAGCATTTAGTAAGCTTCCGAATGGTAATCTTCCGCTTCACAAGATTGTCAACGGTTTTCGAGATACTAACGAAATTATACAAAGTTACCAAAACTTTTTTTGTCTGTCAATAAAATATTTTATTCTAACCCTTCCTTTACTCTAAACGTAACAAAAATTTCAACATATTAGTGTTGATGAAACTCCAACATGCAGAAAATGTTTCAACTGTATCCCATAATTCTAAGTACCAAAATCAAACACAAAGAACCCTCCCTAGGAAGGACGCTAGGCAGTTGAAAAGCTATATATCTTGGAAATCCATATCTCTAACATTAAATTGTTTTTCTTATTTTTCTTAACCTGTTTTATTTTCAAATACATTATCCAACAATAAGCAATTAAAAAATAACAACGAATAAAAAAACAGACAAGAAGAACAGTTCGAATAAGCGAAATCAATTACTTTGGTCCTTTTCACAGTTTGTATATTCACAAGATTATTAATATCTAACAAAACCAAATGCACTACGTCAACCAAATCAGCCAAGAGATGTCGGCGATTTTTTTCAAATGTTAACTAATACTTGGCCCACCCTGTATACATTTTAAAGGGTTTCATTTTGGGTGTCTACTAGGTAGGATCGATGAAGATTTGAAGAAATGCTTCAAACATTTGTCATGATTAATGTGGGAGAGCAAAACTGTTATTTATTCTCAACACTATAATACTAAGATTACAACCTCCTATTACCCTCAGAAATCAGGCTCGTAACAGGCCACGAGGGCCCTGAGGGTAGTAGAGGTATCTGAGTCATACGGCACACTAGGGAGATAGTGTGGTCAGTACTATGCTCCGGCCGCCCATTGGCTGCTTCAACTGCTAGAGTCATCCCAGGCATCCATTATTAAATTAATTAAAGGCTGGGTTAGCCTAGGGAAGCCGAACCCATGAACGAAGACACTAGAAGATTATTAGTGCTTGCTCGGGATTTGACCTCTAGCTTATTAGTCAAGTGCTCTACCACTGAGCTAACCTCGCCCCCTATTACCCTACTTAACAAACTCTTTATTATTCACAAGCTGTGATATGGATCTAGACGCTCGTCACACTAATGAAATATGTTATTGATTTTGAGGATACGTCAGTACAGCTGGTTACTGCTGACTAACACTGCTTTCGCTAAGGTTAAGGAAATTATGAAAAACATGCTAATAGAGGAAGCTCGCTATTGATCGCAGCATCGCTTCATAGAGGCGCTTGGATTCTTACAGCTACGCTCAGTACGTTGAAGGAGGGGGTAAGTAACGTATCCAGCTTCATGAGGAAAATGGAGAAGCGCGTTTTTTCTAAAATCCAAAAAACATCGTAAGAAACTCAATGTTCTCTTCAAGACGCTGAATAGATATCAATGACAAGTAGGTCTTTTGACCTCCAGTTTCGTGAAGAAAATGGCGGAGCGTGTTTTTTCTAAAATCCAAAAAACATCGTAAGAAACTCAATGTTCTCTTCACGACGCTGAATAGATATCAATGACAAGTAGGTCTTTTGACCTCCAGCTTCGTGAAGAAAATGGCGGAGCGTGTTTTTTTTTTAATTCCAAAGAGGTATTTTCGTAAGAACCTACCTCTTTAGCGTGCTATTAACCTAGGTCAGCATCGCGTCAAAGCAATGACGTCAACAGCGTGACGTTAGCTGACCGGCGGCGTTTCAAACTTGGAAACGTGCTAACAGACGAAACGCGCTATTAACCTAGGTCAGCATCGCGTCAAAGCAATGGCGTCAACAGCGTGACGTCAGCTGGCTGACAGTACTCAAGCTGATGACGTCAGCTGGCTGGTAATGTTTCAAACTTGGAAACGCGCTATTAACCTAGCGTAGTAGGTCCGTTTCAGTCCAGCTTCGTGAGGAAGATGGCGGCTGGCTGACACTGTTTCGCTAGCGATGACGTCACCGACGTGACGTCAGCTGGCTGACAGTACTCAAGCTGATGACGTCACTGTGACGTCATGTGGTTCTTCAACGCTCTAATTCCCTCTACTAAACTCAATATCTACCTTCTTCCGAAGTGTGCTAAAACAAACTCACAAAAGCATAATTCATAAGTGTTTAATAAAATTCATAACTTCCAAGGAATCCTCGAAAGCCTAACTTGGGTATTAATATGTCGCTGCCAGCGGCGCATTCTATAACTTAGGAGTCCTGCGGGCTGGTAATATGAAAACCATCCGAAGATATTGTGAAAATTCTTCATGTAAAGTAGGAATAACGCGTGTAGGGATGAGGGTAGTATAGGATTTAGCGAGCGTATATATCTCCCGGGGAAGATATTGCCTCGACTCAGGATCCTATCTGTTTCTCTCATTGTTTTCCTCTTATGCTCCATCCCATCTCATCCTGTGCTCTCATACTCTTTGGTGCTCCTACAAATGTTCCTGTCTTTATTGCCTACAAATAAGACTCATCCATAAAATCATTTTTATTTATGCTGTAAATTGTTATTCGAGATTGGCGATACGAACAAAGCTTTTAACCTGAGTGTTTCTAAAATTCATTGTTTGTGCTGTATACTCTTACGGAACTAATGACAATTTAGCCCTAGGTATTCATTAGGGAAGTGTTTGATTCGATATAAAATATAGAGGGGAAATTTGGAAATTTATAGGGGTATAGACAGATACCACCGGTCCACAAGGAAACTCATCGCCTGATCGGCATCAGCCGTAACAACGACCACAGCACCCTTATGGAAAAGCGAAGGAGGAAGAATATAAGAAGAAAAACGAAAAATCATAGTATGAACGAGCATTAGTAGACACATTTCTTCTGGCGAGAAACTACGAGGGCTATCCAGAAAGTCGGTTACATTTTGGTATAAAAAAAAGACGAAGTACAAGAATTTTTTTTTTATTATATACATTTGAAAGAGGCACTAAAATACTATTTTCTAAATAGTCGCCTTGTAAATTAAGACACTTCTCATAGCGGTAAACCAGTTTTGAAATTCCAGTGTCATAGAATTCTACCGCCGAGATTTCAGCCAGGTTGTCTTGCCCTCCCGCAGTTCCGCATCATCATCAAAACGCAGCGTCGCAAGCCATTTGTAAGCTGGATGTGGAAACAACTCCCACTTGAAAACATCCAAGACTTGTCGAGTTCGATTGCTTGTGCGTGGTAAACAAGCAACATTTTTTAACTCAACTTTCTTCTTCGTTTGTTTTGAATTGATCTTCTTAACTTTTCCTAGGTTTCACAATACCTTGCAGAGTTTATTTTTGTGTCACGTTCTAAAAAATCAACAAGCAGGACTCCTTTCCTGTACCAAAAAACAGTCGCCATGATCTTCCTTGCAGATAAAGTTTGCATGCATTCCATAGATTGTAATTTGGTTTCTACTGTAATAATTCGATCAAATAGTGAGTCACCCTTTTCGTTATTGTCCAAAAATGTCAACGAAGCAGCCATATGCTGATTTTTATGGACTTTATTCAAAATTTTCGGTACCCATCTTGCACAACATTTGTGGTAACCTTATTTTTATGTAAAAATTCCATGCAGCAAACTTCTTGAAATTTGTGGTAAACTAACCGATAACTATGTGATTGTGAACCAACGGTCTTCTTTAATTTTCTCATCGACTTTAGTGACAATTTTATCGGTCACAATACTTGGCCGTCCACATCGTTCTTCATCGTGCACATTAGGTCGGCCATTTTTAAACCTAATGCACCATTGACGCACTCCACCTTTAGTGATCACATCTTTTCCATAAACTTCACAAAGTTGGCGATAAATATCAATTGTTTTACTGTTCTTAGCCAACAAAAACCGTATCTCCGACCGCACTTAACAGGTCGAGGGATTTTTAATGGCGACACACATTTAAAACTAGTATTGTACGGGGTTGAGCTTCAATGATAACCTCTCACTAGCACTGCTGGATAGCCAATAAAAGGACGAACGGCCTGATACCAAGATGGCTGGGATATCCCAAGGCCCTAGCGGCTAGAGAGCAAAACGTACCCGACTTTCTGGATAGCCCTCGTATACCTAACCAGAGATTCTACACTACGGGTCTCTCTTAAATAACAATACAAAAACAAAACGAAATAAATGCTATCTCGCCGTAAATGCCACTATACCATTATTAAATCGCATGGTTTAATGCTAGATTTAATGAAGGCTTGTTTCTCAAACAAATATTTTCATGCCGGGCCTTGAAATTTTCTCCTTCTAATTTTAACAGAATCTTTATAATGACGTTTTAGTGAAGTAATTAGATTTTTTTATTAATACAAATAATATATCGATTTTATGACCTTTTAGACTTTGTAAAAATTCATATGTCTTAACAATAATGTGTATTAGTAGATTTGGCCATCTTCTTACAAAGTGATTTTGTTTTTTGTTCTAGATTAAATATTTCAGTATGCAAGTAGCCACCTTTGTAAAACAGGAGCATTCGTTTACTGAGCCGCAATTTTGTTTCCTCAGAATTTTCAGGACATTTATTCTTCTGTACTATAAAACTCTTTAATGCTATAAAACCCTTTGTTATGGTGCACCGACACATGAGCCATTACTGATGGGCTATATACAGGGTGCCACCCTTCCTAACCATGCATAGTGCAGCAGGGAATTTCATTGGAACCCAACCTGCTATAGGCGGTACACGAACCCACATCTCTTGAACGACCATCCATGACGTTAGCCATTGGACCACAGGGTACACGATTATTGGATTTATTACTACTTTACAGCCTCGTAGCAATAATAAGTAATAGTACTGTAGTATGAGAAAATACATAATTTTTTTTCTCCTTATAATAGTAGATTAGTGTTAATTAATGAGTATGACGAAGTGTAAATACTGCTTAGAGAAAGGACGAATTTAAGAGTTCCATCTTTAAAATGTATAACCCCGGGCTAATTTCCCCCACGAGGAGTGTAATCCCCAGAAAGTGGAGAATTATCCCATTTACTCTCCCTTTTATGCTTCTCTTTATCGCTTTTCTTATACTTTATTTCCTTATTATTCATCCCGGCTTTTATGTCAATTTGTCCCTAATAAATGTATATAGCTACTCCAAAGTACTACTTAGGCCTTGATGGAGGAGTACTACTCGTATTTGTTTAAAAACATTCTTCTGCAAATTATGCTAAGTTTATATCTAGACCTTGTTTAGTATATCATTTTTGGGGGTTATATTATTTCTGATATATATCAGGCGAAAAATAGACTTTGAAAATTCACAATTAAAGTAAAAAGGGGAAAAAAAGGACTTATCTGGTATTACATATTTACATATTTATTTTGTTATTAACGTAAAAGTATTATATATATATATATATATATATATATATATATATATATATACACAAATGTATGTATAACCAATAAATATGTAAAAATATAAATCATAAATAAAACAAAATATTCTATTAGTAGGAGAGTTGAAATGTTGAAATAAATAAACAAAATAAATGCTCTGAAGGGAATATTGTACAGAATAAATTTTCGCTGTGTAGGGTTACTGTAATGTGAGTCATTTCTGCTTTCTATATTTCAAGTTGTTTTCTCCATATAATAAATTTTGCATTACAATTTTAGTCATTTTCCCAGGGTGGTCGCGGTAGTAAGGCTTAAACCATCAATGATACCTTTGGGTATTTTTTTTTTTTTTTTTTTATTCTTTAGGTAGAATAAAAAGGATTTTTCTCATCCTATCCCCTGGTCAGTTTTGTTCCAACACAACCTCTTTCGTAATTTTGGTAACTAAAAAAGAGTATTGACTATACGACAGGTTTCAATGTTGAGTGATACTATTACTTTACGCTTGGTTGCAATACGTAAAGGTATCGATTATTATAAATCTTTAGCAACCTTCTATCATAGACCTAGCAGCCAGTCACAAATGCGGGCCACTAAGGCTAGATAGAACTGGGAGAGGGGGACTTTACTCGACCTTGACTAGGCCCGCTTCCCGCTGGCCGTTGAGCGTTGTCAGAGCTTTGTCTTTAATGCTACCGACCTTGGGGCGTGAATAACCCCATAGTTGTTGAATTGCTGTAAAAAATTGAAGGAAAAAAATTCACATTTTTTCATCTGATTTCAGGCAGAATGTGGTGTCGCAGAGGGTCGAATGGTGAATGGAAGTGCGAGGTTCGTCTGTCCAGGAAGAACGTTGTTGCCCCAGCCTCCAGGCTCTGTATCCAGCTCTTCCAGCGACGACCAGGCCCGTAAGTAGACAAACAAAATTTGGCAATAATTATATAAATACATATTTTTTCCCCCTTAAGAAATGGTTTTTGTCTCCATTTCTAATTATTTGGTGCCTTGTGGCGGTATGGTCGAATATTGAGTAAATGGAGTTCTTCTACATCATTGCACTATTATCTGCTTGGCAATCTTGCCTCGATATTGTTTCAACATGTACGAGCTAGCCTAATTTTTATTGTTGTTGATAACTCTCAACATATCCTGTCGAGAAAATAACTTGGTTCATTGGAAATTCGTTCTTATCCTATAGGATACCTATCTACTGTCTGTAACGAATTCATATAAATACAAATATTTGCAGTAAATAACTCAAAAATAATAACGGAGAACAGAGGTCAGATTAAGTTTTTTGGGATAATCAGTAAAATAATTTCACCAATTTTTTACAGCAATTACATGTAATTGTCCAAAAGATTTACATTTCATGTATGAACAAACACAGATATATCAATGTTTAGATGCAATTTAGTAAGCAAATCATGTGTGAAATCGTTGATATGCTATAAATGTCATAATTTTACTCATCCTTTCCTGAATAGAAATATGGAAGAACAAGCTATCCACGAAAATTACATACGTGTACACTTGTTGGACTGATAAACTCGGCCCAACAAGAATCAGGTCAGGCACGAAAAATATTCGTGTCGATACCATTTTCCTAAAAAAATTGAACGAGATTGGTGACGCCACCACTGTTACTCCCCTTGTTAGTGACGTTTAGGAAGGGGCTTAGATGGCACATTTGATTTGACGTTACTCCTAAGGGATGACATCTCATTGACAACATACTCAAACACTTAAAGAACACTAACAATTACAACAACATATAAACACCGGAATAGATGGGTACCAGGGCAATTTAAAAATTGATTTAGGTTTAGTTAATGATTTACATTACTTAAAGTAAAATAAGCTAATAGAACACTTTTCATCACCCTCCGCTGAAAAGTTATGAAGAAAATTTAAGACTCTAAAGAAGCGGTGCATTTAATTATTTTTAATAGTAATTATCATTCTGCAAAATATTTATATTCTTACCCAGCAGATATATCTCTACACTGTCTATTTAATCATTCTTTGTCCAATTTTTACATATTACTTTAGATTAGATTAGACATCGTGGATACATGATAATATGTCATAATTTATGTAAATTGTATCCACATACACGTCGGAAATACCAATGAGTTCATCTCTACTTTGTGGCTCCATTAATTATCAAAATAATTAATAACAACGATATATCAGCAAGTGATGTTGGGGTTTGTGCCCTAACCAAAACCGCAAGGTTCATTGATGAAGTGGTTGTGGTTTTGCAGGTCGGAGCCAGACATAACCTATAAGTCTTCGCCTTAGTCTTGGGGTTGCTTATATAATCTTAGATAGTCTTTGCGGGTTTCCTCCTTCCCTATTGTGAGGAAAACACCCTTATTGTCGTTTATTAGTTACTTTAACATAATTTTTCTAATAGCTCACAACGTCTTACACTTTTTGTAATTACAAAGAATTCTTTTTTGGGAAACTATTTATGGCATTACAGCAACATATGTTTAAAATCGTATACCTCTCTCCTAATGGGAAGGAAAATCCGCTTACTACTTCACCTCGATGACGAGAGCTCTGCCTATTACTAGGGGCTGGATTCTTAGGTTTCCACCTTTTTCTCTTCCTTTCTCCTAAACATGGTAATGATCAGTTATTTATAAGATTCACCTCTTTTATTATTATTCATGCAAATTTGGAAGAACCTACAAAAACCTATTCAAGATGATATCACCTAAAAACGATGGAATGACCTAGACATGCGTAATCATTAAAATAGGGTAGTTTACTGTAACAAGGAGTAATATAATACCTATTTTAGTTTCATATTTTCCCTTTTAAACGTTTCCATGATTTAATTATTTGGTTTTTAACATAGTTTAATACCTTCCAGTAGGCAGTGAAATTCTTCCTTATGTTCCTTAGAAGTTCGAACTCTTCAGCAGTGAAACTTAAAAATGTCCTTTACATATTTATTTTAATTGTTTTGTTTTATGTTATTTTTATTAATGTATATTTTACTCAATTTTTTTTCTTTTCGTTATTTTTCCTTTGTTTATAAAATGTATTTTTTTTATGTATATAGATTTCATTCGCTTTCTTTTTTAAATAAATATTTTGTTAATATTTGGACTACTTATTCTTTTTTTAAAAATAACTCATATTTCCGTTTTATTTTTATTTCCTCATATTTTTTTCTCTTATCAATATTTTATTCTATAAAACAATATTATTTGTTCTTTATTTTTATGTCACTAAGATAAAGATATACGAGTACATAATAATTTATCAGTAATAAATTAATGAAAATTATTAACGGCTAATTATAATGGGTTTACCCGATTTTTGAACCTATTAAAACATTTTTATCACCTAAAAAAACCTATAATGGAGTTTAAAATAAAAACCTAAAAAGACCTATTATTGCCTGCTGTAAAAACCTAAATGGATGCTTATTTTATCCTAAAAATCCGGATGCCCTTCTTTGGGTAAAATTTTTATTACACGATTTTAATTATATTTCTATAACTTTCCTGAGTTAAAACAGTTTGTAAAATAGTTGATTTTAGTCGGTAAGGAAACAATTAGGACAAAGTATTAAAACAGGTGAAGCTTCCTGCATAAACCACTAAGTATATACTAAAGCTCTGAAACACAAAGTACTTCTCTTGCTTTTAGAGTAAATCTCAGCTGAAATGAATGGAAACTCTATTAGTGAATGGAGCTGAGGCTTTATTAAAAATAAACTACAAACTTTGCTGGAAAAGGGAAGTGGTTTTAGAGGAATTCCTGAATGAAGAGCTGATTCCTGCAAAGATTTCCTCCATTGTTTACTTTCCAAGCTTGATTCTACTACAACGAATAGAAGGTGTCTTCACTTTACCGCAGAAAAGTATTTCTTTCAGGGATTTATTTAGTACTTTAATTTTAACTTGCTCCCATAGAGTAATTATATTTTTGTAATAATTAAAAAATTAGCGCCAAAGGTGATCTTATTTAAATGCATCATTAAGTAGGTAGTCGTTTCGATAAAACTCTTTTTATTTCATTTAATGAATATTTTTTGTTTTAAATTGCATCGCTGGGTATCACATGTTTGTTTGGAACGGCTTCTTTCTCCAGCGGTGTCGCTCCTCTCTCCATCGCAATATTTCGTCGGGTTCATCTCCGACTTCTTCAGGCTGCTATGTGTCGTCCTCGGTGGTTATCAAGGGAAGGGAACCGCAACTCAGGCAATTAAAGCCCGATATTATAAATAATGAAGATAAAGATACAACACAATGTAAATAATTACAAATAGTCAATAGTCAAGAAAGGAAGTATGTAATTCTTGCGGAAAAATTATGTTTATTCTGTGCGGAGATTATAGTGCCTCCTCAATATTTATTTTTTTGCATATTCTAGGTTTAAAAGGTGTATGTCATTTTATATCTATAAAAAAGTACATTTTATAGCTAAAATGTCTTTTATTTTTGTCAAAGTTTTGGTTTGACATGAGAGCCTTCTTCAGAGCTGTAAATAGACATGGCAATGGACTGGAAATTGCAGCGAAAACTATCGTATTTTCATGGCGTTACTATGTTCAACACTTGGATGTGATGACATATCGGAAAGGCAGTCAATAAAGCCCAGTGAAATTAAAAGAACCATTCTAGAAAAAATTTTAAACTTCCCTAATAAGTAAAGACATAAATAACTTATTAAATCTACTGACTCCTTTGTTCTTTTAATATTTTCGAAAGCTGCTTAAACACGAAACTCAAAATAAAGTCTCTCCGCTTGATAATTCAGATTTGAGTAGCTATACACCACCAGACAAAATTAATTTATAACTCACATAAATCTACTTTCATATGATCTGCATGTCCGTAATTTAGGGCTGATACCAATACAGTAGGGGATGGTTTTATCTTTTACTCAACTGCCCAATCCTCCAGTGTTTAAGATTAAAATATATCCCGATGGTTTGCAGAGGGGCTGAGCAAGACCAACTTATAACTCTAATTTATGGAGAAAATGAACAGTTAAATACTTTATTAAAATGTATAGATAAATGTTTTCAGCTCAGGAAATTATTATCATTATAATTTTATAATTTATTTTGTAATCTTAAAATTTGTTATCTAAAATTATACATGTTTTCTATAGGTTTTGTTATTTATCATTTAGTTTCCGTTTTCTTTTTTCGTCATATTTCGTCGAAATATATTTAATTTGTTGAGGAGCTAGTTTAAGGAATGATTTACAATACTTGGTTTGTTTTTAGCACTTTCCTCCGAAGGAAAGTAGCTATTGAGGTTGCACTCATGACGGAATTTTTGAAAAATTTCTTCGAATCTTTATCGATCCTACCTAGTAGACACCGAAAATGACCCCCGTTAAAATTTTTATATATATATATATATATATATATATATATATATGTGTGTGTGTGTGTCTGTTAACACGATAGCGGCGAGAGTTTTTGTTTTTTCTTC
Organism: Gonocerus acuteangulatus; assembly: GCA_946811695.1. Lineage (NCBI taxonomy): Eukaryota > Metazoa > Arthropoda > Insecta > Hemiptera > Coreidae > Gonocerus > Gonocerus acuteangulatus. The sequence continues at coordinate 45,375,368 of OX328131.1, forward strand.
ACGAAACGTGGTATATAGCGTTCAATTAGCAAACGATTGAACGAGTTCGTTAACCTGTCCACCTGGAGGGGGGGTTTACCCCGGACCCAAAACACTAATTTTTGTTATATTTCAACGAAACTTGGTATTCGTTATGTTGATCTAAAGACAAAAACACTTTGTAAAAATAAACTAAATCGGTTCATTATGAGAGGGGTTTTACTCCGGACCCCCATTACCAATTTGCCACTACCAGCCGTAATTTTTGTTACATTTCAACGAAACTCGGAATTCGTGGTGGTAATCAACAGAGAAAAATTGGTTGTAAAAATAAAATAAATCGGTTTATTTGGAGGGGGGGGGGGGGGGGGTTACTCCGGACCTAAAATACTAATATACTCATACCGGTCGTAATTTCTACTGTATTGTAACGAAACGCGGTATACGTCGTGGGTATCTCATTAGAAAGAAATGTTATAAAAATTAAGTAAATCGGTCTATTGGAAAAGAGGTTTTACTTTAAACTCTGTTTCATTTGATTTAGCCGGCCAGACGTACGTTCCCAAAGGCGCCGCGAGGAGCGCTATCTCCCACTAGGGGGACTGTAGCCTGTTCCTGCGTCAGATCAAAAGACGGAAAATGAAGTTTTTGTGTATTTATTAAGTAGTACAGTATCATGTATTAACATAACTCTGGAAGCAAATTATTTACAAAATTAATAATTGAACAGTTCTCATAAGAAATGTAAATGAGCAGAACTATTCACGTTTTTATTTTTTTTATATAGGTTATTTACAGCAAATTATTCAGTAATGTAGTCTTCACTACAAAAATTCTGAGGAAAGTGCTTAGTTATGCAGCTCCTGCGTGACGGACTTTTTACTTTATAAATTGTAAGCAATAATTAACATTATCTGTCTTTTTATTATAAGGGTCAACCTATGCTATAAATATATTTGTATTATAAGCAATAAATATATCATATCCTATCGAAACTTTATGCATTTGCCTTTAAAGACCATTTGCACTTTGTACTTACGCTTTGACTTTGGGAATCTAATGGAACCCACTTGGAGGACCACATCTTCATGAAAATTAAAAACACTAGACTTTTCTTGTAGAATAGTTATGTAGTGGCGTGGATTTGTCTGCTGGAGACTTCTCGAAGATTAGAGTGTATGTAACTGGATACTCGTGGAAAGTATGCTGGAAGCCGTAAGCCGAACTTCTCCAGGGACCTGGAATCTCCTCTACAACTCGGCTAATGAACCTCATCCCAGAATACATAACGCTTCTCGTCTTCTCACTCAATTATATCGCTCGGGAACAGAATATATATATATATATATATATGTATATATATATACACACCCACACGTACATACAAACGGAGAGTCACATTTAAGACCAGTTGTCAATGCGCCCATTCTTTGTAGATTTAATGATATTGCGGTTCCTTCGGAAGGCGCTGAAATACTAATAATGTAAAAATGTAAGTGTCGCGGTCTTTTTGAAGATTCATTTTATTGATAATAGGAAGTATATTGGTTAATCCCTCTCGTGAGTGAAAGCTACACATACTGCCTTCCCTTTAAGTGGCAATCTCAACTTTGAATATTAAATTCTCCTTCAAATATTCTCCCCCGAACTTTAGAGGAATTTGACCTTACAAATTTATACTCTTGCAAATATTAATAGGGAAAATTTAAATAACATAGGCAGTAGACTAATTTGCTATTACGGGTTTATCCCATGTAGTTTTTTTTTTTTTTTTTTTTTTTTTTTTTTTTTTTTTTTTTTTTTTTTTTTTTTTTTTTTTTTTTGAAATTGTACAGGGCCATGTAGAATAAAGACAATCACATACCATATAAATCTATGTAGATAAAAGAAGCAGTATGCATGAGAGGAAAGAAAACTTCCAAGGGGATTCGGATGGGGAATCGGGATTTGGCTAGTTCTAGTACGGGTGGGATTTTTAGGTCTCGATAATAGAATTGGAAACGTAAGCAGCATCCAGGATTCTACGGAGGATATTTGATTGGAAGCGCTATATTAGATTGATATTTGATGGTTTCGCTGTTCCCCACAATTCAATACTGTAAGTCCAGATTGGGTGACTAATAGGTTTGTACAGTAGAACCTCTCATATCCGACCTTCCCATAACCACCGACTCCTTCCGATATCCGACCTAGTGCCCGACCCTCTGTGATCCACAGGCGCCCCGTTGGCGAGCCCACAATGTTGTTTTCCTGGCCCAAACTGTCAGTTCTGACATGATTGTTGATGTGGAAGGTGCTGTAATCTTGTCCTGTTCTATATTTGTTAACGAAGAGTGACTTGTTGAAGCTGATGTTTCAGAAGTTACTAATGAATATCCTAACAATGACCAAATCACAGCTGTTGTGCAGAACAAAACCGCGGACGATGAAATCGACTCGGATGAATACGAACCCACCAGTGACGACGTAGCGGGTCATTCTACTGCTAAGGACGCCTTCGATGTAGCGGTGAAATAAATCGAGAACATCCAAATGCAACTGAAATGGATGTATTGTGGGCTAAAAAGTGGAGGATACTTCCGCAAAGTCAAGATTAACAAAATTAAAACAAAAATCCATAACTGAATTCTATAAACAAAGTATGCTTAAATTTTGTTCGTCTTTTCAAAAGAGTAAATGTTTTAAATATATATAGCAACAGTTTTACAATTACAGTAATTTTGTTATTGTAAAAGTTGTATTACAGTTTTTGCTGTACAATATAGGTGTTTTTATAAATTTGAAAGACTTTTTTTTTTTTCCTCCTCCCGATATCCGACCTTTTGGCCTTTCCGACCATGGCTCGGTCCCGTCAAGGTCGGGTATGAGAGGTTCTACTGTATATGGTTAGTTTGTTATTAATGTTCCGTTATGATTTGGGCCATTGTAGTCGTCGAAGGCGCCCGTAGCGTTTTTTGAGTTGATGTATTTTTTGTCGGATATGTGTTTTCCAAGTTAAATATCTGTCTAGGTGGACACCTTAGTAGCATACCTCTTTAGAGTGAGTGATCGAAAGGTTATATATAAATGAAAACGGGAGGGCAATCACTTTTTACAAGGTTCACGCCTGCACTTTTCATGGTTATCTTTTATGTGCCATTTATTCAGCATTCTTTATTATTATCTTCAATTTCAACTTCAGTCTATAGGGACAGAATTTGAGTTACTGCAATTTCAAGTTCTCTTGAGCAGAAGACTAATGCGGCATCATTTGCAATTGTGATGATTGTAATGTCAGGGTTGATTAGGAAACATTCTTGAGTCTGATTGTTAGAACATAGGTTGAAATATTTATAATAAATACTTATTTCAGAGCATTTTGTCACAAATTATCCACATTGCTGAGGAATATGGTTCGGTTACACAGGTATTGCGGAACGAAAATTTCTTTTTTGGGCTGAAATGTTTTTTGAGGTAGACCCTCGAAGTAAGTAAGTATGTGAAATGGATGGGGGCTTCGATCATAAGGCAGGAGTAGGAGTAAATTCTAAAAGTAAATGAAAGGGATGAGAAAATGAGGTCCTAACTGGATGGAGGAGAATGGAATTGAATTTCTATAGCAACTGTGGTTAACTCGATTAAATGGAACCACTTCCCCATCTTGCTCTACTCTCATCTTCATTTCATTCTATATACCCTCAGCATTACTCCTTCAAGCTCTCATTATGGATAGTAATTATTGCAAATAGCCCAGCCGCATAACATGTACAATCTATGGGTATAATTTATCCGTATAACAAATACTGATATATAGTTGAAATAAGCTTCATACTACTCAAAAAACTGTTTTTTTTTTGTTTTTGTTTTTAAATGGAGCGAGCACAGTTCATCCAATTGAACTTTTCCTTGATGCACTTTTTTTTGCAGAAAATTTAATATGCTTAAAATTGTGTGAAGTTTCGCAAATACTCTTGACTATTTTTGCAGCTGTGTACGAAAAGTCTATAACTGCTCATGTCTGCTTTTAGTGTGTTAACTCCCTGTCTCCAAAAGGGAGAAACCCGCTTACGACGCTGCCCGACAAAGCAATCCGGGATAGCCGGCTGGAAACATTCAAAACTTATAGAATATATATATATATATATATATATATATATATATATATATATATATATATATATTAGAACTTATAGAATATATATATATATATATATATATATATATATATATATATATATATAAAAAATCAGTCCCGTAACAGGCCACAAGGGCCCAGAGGGGCAGATACTGTAGAGGTATCTGATTCTTGACCGTACGGCACACTAGGGAGACAGTGTGGTCAACACTATGCTCCGGCCGCCTGATTTTCCCCTTGGCTGCTTCAACTGCTAGAGTCATTAGCACCCAAGGTCCCCATTATTAATTAAATTAATTAAAGGCTGGGTGAGCCTAGGGACGATCTGGGACCCCAAATCCAACCCTCGAGCGGCAGCACTAGAAGAAAAAATCTTTAGTGCGCGCTCGGGTTTTGAACCTGGTCCTCCAGTTCATTAGTCGAGTGCTCTACCACTGAGCTAACCTCGCCCCCATATATATATATATATATATATATATATATATATATATATATAGTTTTTTTTAACACCAACAACGACACATTTCTACCTCATTCCGCTCTAGACATATGCCGTTTGAAAGGTTCTTTAGAAAAACCCACATATTTTACACACTTTTTTCAACATTTCATTACATTTTTGTAATTAGCATTAAATGTACTTTAAGGCTGATACACATCCAATTTCCACAAGTATCTCATTCAACCCACAATATCAATTTAAAAAGTATAAACGAATAAAAGCTTTTCTAAAATCACTACTCTTTCCAAAAAAAAAAAAAAAAAAAAAAATAAATAATAAAATAAAAATAAAAATAAATAAATCTGCAGACAGCCAAATCTTACAAAAGTTGTTGCATTTAATTAGCTTTTCAGCGATTACTCTGAACTCAGATTATCTCTCAATTTCATAGTGTAATTGGTATTCTAGTGTGAAAAAACATAAAAAAATTAAGAAACATTTTGTTTATTTTCTTGATCTTATTAGAAAATTATTCTTGATACCACCAGTAGAATCCTCAAGTTGTAACACTTTGCAGTGCTTCTAAATCGCACAGCTTACCATCGTAGTGCTTATAGCTATGCGTTTATAGGCTTCCATCTACTCTCAGGGGCATATCTGTAATCTTTTTTTGACAAAATTGAGAGAAACATGGCTAGAATGAAATATAATTTACAAACAAAATGTTAATTTTATCATTCAATGAATTCCAAATGTCAGTAGGGTTTATAATATTATAGAAACGAAATAGGAAGAAACAGAATTTAGTCTGCATGATTGTCAAAGGCCTAAATCAATATATACAAAAAGTATAGTATACATTGCACACGTGTTCAATCCGCTTCATGCAATAAAATTGTCCGAAGAACGAGTTGCAACCCGGTGTGGAATGATCTTATTTATTCACTTACGAATTGGATGATTTCCATCGTAAACATGTTTTTTTTTTATTTTATTTTATAATAATTATAATATATAATATAAAGAAGAAAAAAAAACCTTCGCTCCTGATGACCGTGCTCAAAAAAAATCGACGTCTCGAATGAGTTAAGTTAGCTTAAATGTCTATGATTGTTTTTTACCTAATTATGTTCTTCCACACTGAAAACAAATATTCTGTTTTATTTTTACAATCATGTTATACCAGGCTGAATGTTGGTGCAGAATAGAAAGATAAGTCTGCTCTTTTTCATAGTCATATATAACTCGGAGTGTAGAGAAGGATAAAGAAAGTAGTGTGTTTGGTAGGATGTTATCAGTAGTTTGCAGAACACAGTCTTATCAGCCAACACCAGCCTCCTGCCAGATAGTGTTTCTCGGGTCTACTTGTATCTTTTAACCTTATTTCCCTTTCTGCTTTTTTTTTTGTTACATAGGATTAACGCTTTCTCGTTTTTCATATTGAATTGCTTTTATTTATGGTAAATCTGAAGGAGAGCGTCCTCAGCTACGTTTTTCTTCAAAGTTTGCACTATAACGTATTTTGATGCACTAAACACGAATCCGTTGAAAGAAAACCCCGCTCTCAACTAGGAAAGAAGTTATTTAAAAAAAAAATGTTCACTGTTATGAAGGTTAGGGAAGAATGCCTAGGACGACTTTTGGGCATAGAATTCTTTTCATTTCTGCGAGTTGGATTGACTAGGGGTTTTGATGTTTTCTTGAGCGACCGGAAACGCATAGCACGTATGCCCAAAAGCGACAGTTTACCAAGTCAGCTACCACAGGTGAGTCTAAATTTCAATTAAACTTTGTCATTAAGGACTATTACGCATGCGCGTGTTTACATATAAGCTGTTTACCCCCTCTTTTATAACCTCCATAACAGTGAACTTTAGTGCTTAATAACTTCTTTCCTAGTTGAAAGCGTTTTTTTTTCAACGGATTCGTGTTTAGTGCATCAAAATACGTTATAGTGCAAACTTAGAAGAAAATCGTAGCTGAGGACGCTCTCCTTCAGTTTTACCTTATTTATTTGGTGATAAATCTATTTGGTTATTTAAACATTATTATTAGAGCCCGGAAGATAGGCATTTATTTTTGGTTAAAATAGGCAGGCAAAAAGGCACTTGAAATACTGAAAATAGGCAGTACTGTAATTAAAAAAGGCATTTATTAGGAGTGAAGGCAAAGAGGAATCTCACTCATTATTAATGAAAATATGTATTTTAAATACTCATTCATTTCTTTAGTATGAATTTATCACCGAATTACTGTATTACTCTTAATTTCCCTTGTTCCAAGCAACAACAAGATGCTTTTTCAAAGTATCAACTCTCATAGACCTTCTCAGAAAAAAATGTTATTCATCGTGGAAAAACTTCCTCTGCATTATCTTATTATTTCGATATCCGGAATACCAGGCAACTACACCATTGTCACAGCAAAAGGGCTGTGAGGAAAGAGACTTACTTCTCTCATCCTCTCTCTTTCCTGCTATTCATTATGCTTGTGCATTCCTTCTACTAAGGAAGGTTCATTTACATAGGTTCAATCCACGGGTTGGGAAAATAAGCTTTCGAATTGATATTTGTGACGGCAATATGTAATTTAATTTGTGAAACCTTTTTTGTTTTCGACGAACTGAAATTTGAAATTCGTTATGTGCTTTTTAAAGTGTTTAAATCGCAGAAAAAATTGCATAACTGTTTCACTCTTTTTAGCGCAGTTCCTCCCTCACTCCATAGGGTTGAACTTTGCTTTTGAGGTTGACCTCATGACGCAAGCCGGAAGTAGCGACTAGAATACTTCACGTTTCGCAGCCATAGATCACTAAAATAACGGTGGTTCAAATTATATATACATATATATATATATATATATATATATATATATATATATATATATATATATATATATGCGTGTGTGTGTATTAGGTGACCCAGCAAACTTTATTTTGCCATGTAAATTATTTCTAGTTATTGAACGATGTCGGCCTAAAAAAATAACAAAACACCAACATTTATTTTTTAAATTCATTGTACTTTGTTATTTTAAGTAATATATTTAAAATCCTATCTCTATCACCAATTATGACAAAAAAAAATGAGCAATATCAATCTGTTAGTGCAATGAAGTGTACGACATTTTTTTTTGAGTCCACCTTTAGCCAACACTAACAAACTGGTTAGCTGTCCACGTGAGAACATGTCACGACCGTGTGAAAAACTAGGTGTGCCCAAATCAAAGCCACAATCAGAAATCGTCCGGTCTTGCTACTTATTGATTTTCGTTACAAATGCCAATTTAATTGGACTTAGGATTGGCCATTCAAGACTTATTCACGTGACAAGACAAGAAAGACCATTATGTAAAATTTGTAATACTGAAATGACTATAAAACATATTCTAACAGACTACATAAGACGACAAGACTTAACCATACCGTTGAACATGTGTGAACTTTTCGCTGAAGGTATCCAGTACATAGACAGCATCTTGACATATCTAGAAAGTACAGGATTATACGATCTCATATGAGGGTCCTGAAGACAGGTTAATGAACTACATTTTCATTCCATGAATAAGTTATTATTCATTGTAGTTGAGAATTGAAATTTCTTTTAATCATCTTATTTTTAATAATATTTTAATTGTAAATAAATACTATTTTCACTTTCTTCCTGGTTTCCCGGAAGACTTAACTTAGTATGCTTATTGTCTACGAAACGAAGCACATAAAATAAAATAAATTTAATTGGAAATTCAACGCGTTTGTTCAATTAGCACATCTTCTGGAATAATAATGACCGAAAAGGTGTAGGGAGAGAAAGATTTTTGTGTGAGAAAGACAGAAGACTGGCTTCGTTCTCATCCTCACTCCGTGCTGTTTACTGGGTGAGAAGTGACACCGGTAGGCGCCTGGCAGAGAAACTCGTCTAATTCCTTCTTGTAGAGGTGGCATTGGACTATTATGTGTTTCATAGTCAAGGTCTCCTCACATTTGACCCTTGTGTTTACTCAATTTAATAACAAATTATTAGTTTCACCGTATCTATTTTACGAATGGTTATAGTGACTAGATTACTTCTGGAAATCCATCTGAGAGGCGTCTTTAAGGCTGTAGTAATTGGAGGCAGTTAAGTGATTTGACATTCTGATTGAAAGGATATTGGAGCGGGTCTGGGAGAAGCTGATAAAGGCACTGTATCCTATTGATAGGAGGCAATCTGCCAGGAGCTCTCTTCATTCTCTTACAGAGGTCGGTTCCCTTTACACGCAATGTCTTTCTTATACTAGGCCAGTCTATTCTCTCTTTCATGGGTTTGCACTGATATCCCTGGGTCTGCTTGGAAAATGGAATATGAGCACATTTCATAGGGAACATGGATCAGTTGTACAAAGGTTGAGCATGTAGTTCTGCCAAACAGTTCCAATGAATCTGAATTTAATTCCCATAAAGTACTTTTTAATCTATTATATAAAAATGAATCGCTAAATGTTTTGGTAAGTGCAAATCTCGAGAACAACTGAACCGATTTCGCTAATTCTTTTTTTATAATATTCCTTGAACTACGAGGATGGTTCTTACGGAGAGAAAAATTTAAAAAAAATGCCCGAAAAAGTCTAAAAACAACACTTCGGGTCTTTTTGACTTCCTTAACGCAAATTCATTTTTAAATAAAAATATATGTTCTCAATTATAATATTTTTAACAGTTAACGTATTTGTATATCTATTATATAAAAATGAATCGTTAAATGTGTTGGTAAGCGCAAATCTCGAGAACAACTGAACCGATTTCGCTAATTCTTTTTAGCACTTTCCTCCGAAGGAAAGTAGCTATTGAGGTTGGACTCATGACGGAATTTTTGAAAACTTTCTTCAAATCTTTATCGATCCTACCTAGTAGACACCGAAAATGACCCCCGTTAAAATTTATATATATCTATATATATATATATATATATATATGCATATATATATATATATATATATATATATATATATATATATGTGTCTGTTAACACGATAGCGGCCAGAGTTTTTCTTTTTTCGTCACGAAACTTGGTATATAGCATTCAATTAGCAAACGATTGAACGAGTTCGTTAACCACCAAAGTCGGTCCACCGGAAGGGGGGGTTTACCCCGAACCCAAAACACTTATTTGACTATGTCAGCCGTAATATTTGTTATATTTCAACGAAACTTGGTATTCGTAGTGTTAATATAGAGAGAAAAGTGAGATATAAAAATGAACTAAATCGGTTCATTAGAAGGGGGGGTTTACTCCGGACCCACAATACCAATTCGCCACTACCAGCCGTGATTTTTGGTATATTTCGACGAAACTCGGTATTCGTAGTGGTAATCTACAGGTAAATATGTGTTGTAAAAAGAAACTAAATCGGTTCATTAGAAGGGGGGGTTTACTCCGGACCCAAATTCCTAATATACTCATACCGGTCGTAATTTCTGCAGTATTGTAACGAAACGCTGTATACGTCGTGGGTAACTCCTGAGAAAGAAGTGTTGTAAAAATGAGCTGAATCGGTCAAACGGAAAGCGGGGGTTTAATTTGTAATATATTTGAATAGAAAAGCCGGCAGACGTAGGTTCACAAAGCCGCCGCAAGGAGCGCTTTCTACCACTAGTGTGACTGTATCCTGTTCCTGCGTTAGATCAAAATACGATAATATGAGGATTTTTGTATTTATTACGTAGTGTAGTAGGTTCCATGTGTAAACATAACTCTGGATGCAAATTAATAATTGATCAGTTACTCATTACAAAATGAGAACTATTCACGTTTTTATTTTATTTATGTAGGATATTTTAAGCAAATTGTTCTGGAAAGCAGTCTACACTACCCAAATTCTGAGGAAAGTGCTTAGTTATGCAGCTCCTGCGTGACGGACTTTTTTTTATAATATTCCTTGAACTACGAGGATGGTTCTTACGGAGAGAAAAATTTAAAAAGTTCCCTGAAAAAGTCTAAAAACAACACTTTTGGGGTACTTTTCTCTTCCTTAACGCAAATTCTGCAAGTTTGAATCGAGCAGCTGTCAATTGATTACAGTGCCTACAACTGTGTTGCTATTGGACCTATGAACTCAGTTTGACTGTAAACAAAGTCATTAATAAGGGGCATTCATTAAGTCTTTGTGGTATTAATGTAGAAACCCCATTTTTCTCGCATGGTCAATAGTATGTTGCCTGTTCCCGTGTTGGAAAACCATCAGCTCTGTTTGTTTACGCGACAGGCAATGAAACAAAAAATATCGTGTACCATTAAGTACTACAATAAAAAATGATTAAGAATATTATTTAATATTATTAAATTAAGAATAAGTAAATATAAAATGAAATATAATAAGTAGGAATCATAATAAGAAATCTGATATTGTAATTTTCATTGTGATTTTTAGTGACTATTAAAATAATTTTAAGTGTTTTATAATTTTTATTTTTTGACAATATAATTGTTGACTTATACAACCCCCTTGTTGACTTATACAGCCCTTTGTTGGCTTTTTCTTTTCTTTTTTATCTTACTAGCTGACCCGGTGTCCCAAATAGCAGAATAAGTATTAAAAAAAATAATTAAAGAATCGACTGTTAGGCGGTACGAAGTTTGCCGGGTCAGCTAGTGATAAATAAATATGTTTGAGCTAGGACTGTGCCCATTCGCCAGAGAAGTAAAATATACAGAATTATGAAAAATAAATAACGTTTGACTTTGAAAACATTTATTGAATAAATGATTGAATGAATGTCTTCTGAACTTAATTAATTAACTGATTAAATAATAAGAAATTGTCTGTATTTTCACAAGGTTTTTAGATATATATTTATACTCACACACATAAATATACATAACGATAAAAAGAATTTTATTGTTCAACAATAATAAACAAATTTATTATTGTCCAATAAACAAATAAAATAATTTTACAAGTAAAGAAATAAGAGTATAAATAAATATACATATACACGAGTTAATCTTCTAAAATCGTTCCACTCCTGGTTTAAAACACTTTATTTACACTAGGGTATCCTTAAATATTAAAATCCAAAAAGTAGGCTATGATAACTCGATAGTTTTATTATAGCCCATCAAATCACTGCTTGGTCTTTCAGTTTAAAACACAAAGTAGAATCCCAAGTCTATTTCCATAAACGTTTAACGCCCATAATAACATGATAACGTGTTAAGCGGCTGGATATCCCGTGCAGCTGATAGTGGCCAGAGATGGGCATAATTTTATTTATAACTAAAAATACGAATTTATTCGTACTTCATATATTACGATTATAAATTAATTCGTATTCATAAGTGTGAATACGAATTTATTTGTATTCAAGTATATTAAATACAAACATTCAAATAAAATTTTATTCGCAAATTTTCCTACGAATACGAATAAATTCACAGAAAAAATTGTAAATAATCACAAAAAATGTGAATATTCCCAAAAAATCAAGTGATTACAAATAAAATTCACATTAAAATACAAAGGGTCTCACCTTGTTTCCATATGAAATCTGCAATGGCGTCTTTCTTGACTTTGATGTCATCATTTTATTTCTAGTTCCTAGAAATAATTTTTCGTCAATTATCAAACCTCTAACTATATTTGCTTTGAGGGAATAAGGCTTGAAACCCCAAACTTCAAAGTCGTTTTTCTATGAAACTATACTGGATACTAAAATGAAAATAATGTGAATTGAAGCTATTGATTAGATCTACCTTGCGTATTGCAAGCCACTAAAATAATAAATACTAAAAATCTTTATTTTCTACAAAAGATAATTAACCTTAATCACTATTTTCTTCAATAGTTTTGGTATCACTTGTAACATTGAATAAATGTTATAATATTTCCGCAAGTTTAATTTTTTTTTTTTTTTTATTAGTACCGACCAAGTGATAAGAAATAAATTATCGAGGCTACCTGTGAACAGCAACCTATGGTCCTATTTCCATTTGCGTAATCACACGTGAATCTTTGTGTGACCTTTTAATTGTATTTAAAAAAAAAAAAAAGTTTCTTTTGTTGTTTTTTTTTCACAAAAGAAACATCCCATGTCTGTATTATATTTAAACAAGTACAACAAAAACAAAACGAAGGTATTGCGTCACTCGGTGAACTATAAAGAACGAATAATATGTAGTGAATGAATATGTAACATTATGTAATACAATTTTAACTAATTGATCAACCAGATGTATATGAATAATACCACTTGCTTATAGTGTAAATATGTAATATTGTAACTTATGTATATATGTAATAACTCTTTGGAGCGAAACGCCTTGGATGCGCATGGATGCTCGTAAATAAATATAAGAAAAAAGTTTTAAAAAAAAAACAAAAAAATTGTATTCAATGAAACTTTCGATATTTCTTGCTCTTGAAGTGCCGATAACGAACTTTAATCCTTAATATGTTGCCATTTTCTTATAAATAATCAACATGAATATCGTTTTTATAACCGTCTAATAGAACAGCGAGGTAACATTTGTTCATGTTAACAAATATTACCAAAACTTTTGAAGAAAATAGTGATTAGGATTAGTTATCTTTGGTAGAAAATGAAGATTTTTAGTATTTATTATTTTAGTGGCTTGCAATATGACAATAGTTTCGTATTCGTTATAAATAAATTCGTATTCACACTTATGAATACGAATTAATTTATAATCGTAATATATGAAGTACGAATAAATTCGTATTTTTAGTTATAAATAAAATTATGCCCATCCCTGACATCAAAGTCAAGAAAGACGCCAGTGCAGATTTCATATGGAAACACGGTGAGACCCTTTATTCACAATAGAATTCGCAAATAAATTATGAATTTATTCGTATTAAGATGATATTACGAAAGTTATTTATTGAAGCTGATTTTTTTTTTTTTTTTTTTTTAAGGCGCTTAATTTGTAGGGTATCAGCGCCTAGATACAGTTTTTTTTTATGGACCGCCAGAGCTACAGATGGCAAACTATGTCCCTGCAGCGAGGTTGGTGGTGCCGTGGCGCGCTAAAAAAAAAAAAAAAAAAAAAAAAATTGAATCTAGGCGCTAATAACCTACACGTTAAGCGCCATGAAAAAGAAAATAAGTAAAAAAAATAAATTGTACTATTATCTGATTGTTAATTAAATTCATAATTTATTTGTGAATAAATTTGTATTCACAAATTATAGTGCGAATAAATTTGTATTCATATATATTTTAATGTGATTTTTTTTGGGATCACTTGATTATTTGTGAATATTCACATTTTTTGTCATTATTTACAAGTTTTCCTATGAATTTATTTGTATTCGCAGGAAAATTTGCGAATAAAATTTTATTTGTATTTTTATATTGAAATATATACTTATGAATACGAATTTATTTATATTCGTATTTACAAATATATGAAGTAGGAATAAATTCGTATTTTTAGTTATAAATAAAAATATGCCCATCTCTGATGATGGCAGCCATCCTTTGAACCCATTATCTCTCGATTATTGCAGTGGGAATAATTAAACATAGGCAAATAACTGGTAATCCTGTGCCTCTCCGCTCATTATGTCCGTTTCGGTCCTTCATTGAAGATTTTTTTTTTTTTTTTTATATCAGGCCTCAAACGCCTTCACATTGAGCTTGATAAATCCTAGTACCACAACCATCTTGTACAGTTCTTATATTATTTGTATAGAGGTACTATGAAAATTAAATTTCTATTGCAGGAGTTTTCGTATAATAACTGTTGTGGAAGTTAAATTTTCTTCAACTTAATCACTCCGATTAAAAGAGGGAAGAGGCAGTTATGGAAGATTAGCGGTTGAGGAAATTTTCGATTGCTCCTGGAAGAGGGAAGAGCTAAGGTAGCCCCAGACCTGGAAGGGGGTTGAATTTATTCTCTCGAGTAGGAAGTTATTAGGGCATAAGCCTCAAGGAATTTATGCCTCAAGTTTCGGGGGCTCCTCAGCCGTCCGAAGGGCTATTACAAAACTTCTGCTCCTGTGGAAGATTGTTTGCTTCTCTAAGGACTCAGCAGGCCAGGTTTTGTTATTAGGGAACGCCACATCTGAAGAATAGGCTTTGTTTATGGAGGAATTCAATTTCTGGATCTTAGAATAATAATGTCACCTCGAATAAATTACTTGTTAGCAAGAACAAGTTTGTCATGGTGACAATCTGGTTGGCGTTGACCAAGAGACCCCTGACTGTTTGTTTGTGAAAATAATCACTATTTTGTTGATACTGTTTTAGAAGCAATTGTGATAAAACATTCAAAAAAAAAATGTAATTAGTCATCTGAATCAGATTTGGATGATTTATTTATTTAAATATTTAAAACTTGGTTTTCCTTACCAAGATTATGTTAAATCACTTGTTGAATTTCGTTTTATTTTGGATACTAATAAATTTCGGTTGATATTTTATCTTTTATAAAAAGTTTCTTTGTTATAAAGAAATTTTCTTTATTAAGAAATAATTCATTTCAGTTAATTTCCTAACAAAAACAAATTAAAATCGTATAAATATTCTTTAATAATTATTTTTTAAAATGAAAATACACCACTTCTGACAAAAAAATAATCAAGGTATTTTGGAAAAATCTATTCTAAAAATATTGGTATATTTCAACAGGTAATTTTTTCAAAAAGACTAATTTTGTTGTATTATAAACTCATAAACAAAAACTGTAATGTATACATTTTAATATTAAATTTTCAGTTGAATATGCCATAAACCTGAAAACATTTTTAATGTATTTTGAAAAAAATAATTGGCAAAACATTCCAATGTTTTCCCAGTTAATTCCCCCCCCCCCCAAAAAAAAAAAATTATAGCCTACTATAAACTCAAAAAAAGTGTGTTCTAAATAATGTACAGCTTTTATAATTAAACTTGTAGTTAAAAATTTATTTTGGAAGAGACTATTGCTCAAAATTTTAATTAATCAAAAGAGGCGGTGTTTATTTATTTATAACTATATTTCTTCTGGAAATGAATTTTAAACATCGATTATCGATCAGCTGACTTAATCCGTCATATTGGATTCAATGAATCTATGAGCTGTCTAGAATTGGCCTTACAGATGAAAGGTTGTCTTCCTCAAAATGAGGTTATAAGGGTTCCCATACACGGTGAGGAATATCTCAAGGTTTGGACTGAATATTGTTAATCTTGAGATATTCCTCGCCATGTATGAGAAAGCCTTCCAAGCCTTTCTTTAGGCCAAACTGTGCAGTCCCGGCCTTGTGCTTTATTACCTTATCGTGTGTGTGCTAGATCCGTACAGTCCATGCCCTTAGGCCAAACTGTGCATTCCCGGCCTTGAGGTTTATTAGCTTATCGTGCGTGTGCTAGATCCGTACAGGCCAAGCCTTTCTTTAGGCCAAACTGTGCAGTCCCGGCCTTGTGCTTTATTAGCTTATCGTGTGAGTGCTAGATCCGTACAGTCCAAGCCCTTAGGCCAAACTGTGCATTCCCGGCCTTGAGGTTTATTAGCTTATCGTGTGTGTGCTAGATCCGTACAGTCCAAGCCTGTGTTTCCTGTTGTGGCGCCTAAGATCTCAATTAGTTTTAACATTTCATTTTACATTTTTATATGTGCTGACTGTTTTTATTCTATGATTTCCAAATGGCACTATGGTTAAAAACGGTCACGCACTCTTGCGAACGAGTCTTTTTTTTTTAGTCTGGAACAAAGTTCCTACAAGGTGAGTAAATTTACATATGTACACTGTGATATATCGGGCTGCTGAGGAGAGAAATGCAAAGGAAAATCCCTGTCATAGACCCGAGAAGACAAGGGATGGTAGTGAGGCTCGGTGTTTGTGTAAACACCAGAGAGTGGGGGAGGGGGGTTGGCTGAAAACTTGTAACGGCGCCTTCAGGAATTAGTTCGTCTTCTCCATTAGTTAGAACTATAGAGGGATCGGCTTTTAGGGGTTCCTCTTGATCCATGGTGGGCCTTACTTGGAGTACGAGAGGTAGGCGCTAATTCTAACTAACTAAAAATCCGGCAGGTAGGTAGTAATTTTATCGCGTTTCCTTAATTCTTATCACTAGTGCAGGGTGTCTACTGAACCAAAAAGTCATGAAAATGTCACGAAATTGAAAATAAGGTACGAAAAAGTCATGAATTTTGAAACCATGTATGAAATTTCAGTTTCTACCGGAGTCTAACGAAATCCCGATACTTGTGCGCATTCGTAATTGTTGCGTTTTTGTATGACGATGCAATTTTATCTGCCTCTCCCACCCCTTTCTCTGTAAGATTCTTTTGTTGTAGCATTTACACATCAATTATTCTTTTTTTAAATATATTGTGATTTAAACATTGAAATTATTTACACATTAATTAATTAAATTATGTAATTTGAACGTAAATATTTAGTTAGTCATATTTTTAGAAATTTTGAATTCTGCTACCATTGTTTATTATTTTTGAGGCTGCTAATTCCTTAGTCGTTCTAAAGTTTTTAGTATAATCATTTCTTCACTTATGAAATTCATGTAGCTATTCTCTCGAACATTGAATGTACATTTTATGCAGTCTCATTAATCGTTTAAATATATTTATGTAAAAATTGTAAGTTTATAGATGTCATTGTAGTATGAATAAAGTTATGACTTTTCCATTTTGATTGATATTATTTTATTTTTAATGGACATGGAATTTGCTTTTCAAATCATGAAAATGTCATCAAAAAGTCCCGAAATTGCCTTTCAAAAATGTAGTAAACACCCTGTTGTGTCATTTAGAATAGGTATTCTAAGTATTATGTTAAATGTTAAACACCTATTCAAATGAAATATTGAAGAAAAGAGAGCTATAAGGTGGCCATACGCGATCATTTCGAATCCGGGGCATCATAGTATACAAAATAATTATACTTACCCAAAAATACCGTCAGCTGAGGGAAAGTCAGATCTCTGAAACGTACCGCTCCTGGAATGAAGAAAGGGGAACGTTCGGTAGGTAGCGTACATTGGGAGAGAATTTTGAGGTGCACGAACAGGGGTGCCGTAAGAGGTGTTCCTATTCGAAACCTACAACTGTGTAACTATGAATGCTTCGCTTCAACCCATAATATTATTATTATTATAGAACATGACAATTTATAGAGGAGGTTGTAGAGCTCAGCTGGGAAAGTAAGACGGGATAATATAGTCCGTTCAGTTAGATGGAATAGTTCTAATCCCGCATGCGCGAAATGTTAGGGGAAATATTCCCGGAGGTTCCGCCATTTGCATTTCCATTAAAATGAACAACACGCTACTTTAAACAATGAACAACACGCTACTTTAAACTCAATAGAACGAGTCTCGTTTAGGACCAGGGAAGGCTTTGGGAGGTCAGACAAGGGAGATATTGTTTAATACTTATCAATACTTAGCCAATGCTAAGACTAAAAACAATGTATGGTATAGCCTGTTCAAATAGATGGTTTGGTTGAAGGGAAAAGGGCGTGGCCCAAATTCTCGTTAAAAAAAATTGGCGATAAAGATTCTCTCTGTTATAACCTTATAACTAGGAGGTTTAAAACGTTTTTAGTTTTGGCTAAGTATCTACTATAAGTTTGTCAAATACCATTCACTCACTCACTGACCTATCATCCCCCAGCCCAAGCCGCTTGAAAGAAAATTTTGAAATTTTGCATGGACACTCCCTATATAACGTAGGCACTCACTAAGAAAGGATTTTTTGATATTTGAATTTTTAAGTATTTTTAGAGGGGTTTAAAGTTTGAGTTGGTTAGAGCATGCAAGCCTAGGCAGCAAGCGTTGCTAGGACGATAACAGAACATCTGATACCGTACATTATCTATTTCATAGTATTATTTTTAATTGAGGTTAATTTCCACTATGATGACAGTCCTTGAATTACTAGAAATAAACTGTCACTCATAGAGTTTAATTGCGTTTCTTTTCTCCCTGTTCCCGTCAGATAGGCTTGCCATATTTTTGGAGAATTAAACCGAGACACATTAATATGGGATGGGCATACCAGGGGGGGTTGGGAATAAAAACAGTACAAATTATAAGCAAAATGGTGAGTTTTAAGCCTAGCAAGTAACGGGAAGGGGGGATCCTGAACTGTTAGTCTACCCGAATCTTAAAAATAAGAACGGAACTTTTTTTGCAACTTGATTTTCTTAAAAAAATCTCTCAGCCAAATAGTAGTGTCTGGCAGCTGGCTGCGCTGTGCAGGTAGTTCCAGCTAGTGCAGTTTTACAGTTAGATTACTTCTCATATCTTTGACACTGTGAGCAGTAGTAAAAATGTTGATTGTAGAAAAGAAACCGATTTATAAAAGATTCTTATAAACATGAATCCATTACTTTTTACATCTTACAGCCTTCTCCGGGACATTTATAAAACCGGGCGGGACACCGAAACAATTGCAAAATACCGGGACAGTACCGGTCAAACCGTGATGTATGGTAAGCCTATCCTTAAGAGTTTTCTAGGTGAGGCAATAATATCCGGAACCCTCCTCGCCTATAACCTTGGTAATGCTCGCAAATATAATGGGTGTTTCCAAATAACTTTTTGGAAACATAAACTTTTAAATTTTAACGCCCATTGAATAACATATAGTCTGACGGGAACCGTGCTATAATAAACTGCACAAAATTGTATAGTAACGTTATTTTAATGAAACATTATTTAACGCAATAAAATAACTACTTATCTGCCGTGACGAAGCACGGGTATTCAGCTAGTTGATAAATATTAGACAGTATTTCCTTTGTCTGACCTCTCAAAGCCTAACCTATTCTTAAACGAGGCCAAATCAGTTTTTATAATGTTTCTCTTATGGTATTGTTCCTTGAAATGGGAGTTTGCAAATGGCGAAACCGTCGGAAATATTCCCCTCAAACTTTCGCGCATGAAGTTATTAAACTTCGGAATTGAAGTTATCCATCTATCTGAACAGGCTATAGCTTACTGCATGGGCATCTAGAGACAAACTGCAAGATTCTAGCCCTTTTGGCTAGGATAAGATAAAAGTTAAGTATCGCATGCTGTCAGCGCCCCAAAAATATTCTTAGACAATTTGAAAACTTACTGCTTGGAGGGACTAATCAATGAACAGTTTTGGATATTATGATATGGTTCGAATTAATTTTTTGTTTTGGCTTACGAAGAAACAGGGAATTCATGGAGTACATAGATATAATGAATCGTACAATGACGACAAAGTGGAAATGAAATAGAAAACCCTAACAGAATTGGGACTACATATTCCTTTTTTTCGCTTGTAATCCTACTCGGTCGCCTGGTATTATCAGCTGGGGTATCTTGGAGGAACCGGCAGGAGTTCGACTTTTCTATTTATCTTTATTTTTGCAATGTCAGATTGGATCGCAGATCTGTTCCATTGAGAAAGAACCCGTTATTAAAAATTCTATGCATTGAAAATAAGCCAGTGTTCTGAAAATGCAGTATTCATAGGATGAAATGTATAGAAAACTAGATATGATGAGATCTAAAAATAATCACAATTATACACAGAGTTCCCTTAAAAAAGATTCTCATGAAAATTAGACAAATCAATTGGCTCCTCATAAATTTTACTGGCACAAAAAGAAAAATATTGTTCTTTACATTTAACCAACCAGACCTACCAACTCGCGTATATCGACGAGCTAAATCTTGATCGGAGGTCCGTTTGGCTCGTTCGCCCTCTACATTTCGAGTAGATTGGAAACAAAATCGCTATAAACTGCAGTTATTTAGAGGAAAAAAAGTTTCATACCATTTGATACACTGAATCAAAATCCGAAGTTTGACCCGTGAGCTCTCCAACATTTTAGTAATTGCTAAAAAAAAAAAATCTATATAAAAAGGTAGAATTTGCACTTGGATCGAGAGTTGGGTCGTGTTTGTTTTGTTTTTTTTTGTTTTTTTTTTTGGTGTAATTCGATGCACTCAATCTCAAGGTGGCGCTCATTTAAGAGTACTCTCTTAACCTGAGGACATTAAAACATTGGAGACATTAAAATGGAAATGCACTAAATCCGAGTTTAGAATGTTATAATCTTTACCATTGATAAAGTTTTCAAAAATCATGAAAGATGGTATGTAAAGAAATAGTCCGATTCGCAGAAACTGCGTCATCTTAGCGCGTTTTCGTTACGATCTTATCCCCAGTGTCATTTGGAAAGATGATAATGGATGATCAAATAAAAAATATTTGGTCCCAAATGGAAGCCTCCTAAACATAACGGGAGGAATGCCGGATTTTCTGGTCGGCCCATCGGGATTTCGTCCTTGGGTTTTTCGTCATAAGCAAGTTTCCTTCCTACAGGCGGACAGAGAAAACACGTTTAACTGATTCAAAGACTTTTATGGATTTTATATTGTTCTTCGTTTGTATTGATATCTTTGCTGTTGAATGTCCGACGCAGTGGGTTCCATTTCCGTTTTCCTATTTTCTCTTGTTATTTAATTTTTAGCGTCCAACCAAAATCAACATCACACTGCTTTTAGGTCAACCATCGGGCTTACACTAAAATAATCACTATATAAAGAAAAATGGCCAAAGAGAACAGACTTTGATTCAGGTCCTTCCTCTTAATATTATACGAGCACCTTCGATTGATCCTAGTAAATATTTGTTACCTCTACTAGCTATATGTATTTGGGTTTCATGAAGAAGTATTTCAATGGTCTTGACAAAGTTTTTAATTAACGTTGGAAAAATATATTATAAAAACCATCCATATTTGACCATTTATCGCATGGATTTCAATTTGCGCTTTTCCTCCGTCCTTGAACTCATGAAGCAAGAAACTTTAACCTCGTGTCGACTAGAAACTTTCACGTTTGAGAACCCATCGATCACGAAAATGATGGAAGTTAAATTTATATATATATGTATGGTGTTTTTTTGGGGGGGGATTAGTGGATAAATTTGTATTTATCGCGAAGCCGATTGGGAAATCGTAGTAAATGTAAAGAATCTAATCGAAAGCTTATTAAATGTCCTACAGATACGGTTCCTTTTTGAGTTACGATGAGCGATCTTGTTCGAAGAAATCGGTGCTTGAAGGGAGTGATTTTTGCTTACGTTTCAGCCAGCTTCCTGTTATGGAACCTAAGATCTCTCTTCTTATTCAGATTTAATTTGTTTCTATTCTATGCTCTACAAACGACAATATGTCACGCTGTTGTTGATTGCTGTTTTAGATTTTCTGGAGAAGGTCCTGAGCTCACGCGGCCACTGCGGGATGTATGTTTAAATTTATAAAACTCCTCAGACATTTTTTTTTTTTTTTTTTTTTTTTTTTTTTAACGGCGCATCTACATCTTGGCCATTAGCGCCTCCTCAGACATTGTATGTATTTATTGAATAAGTAAAAAGATTTATAATATAGAATAATTTTCCTGATTATAATCCTCTGGATACTTGAAGGTAAAAGAATACACGGGAAGGGTGAAGGTTGTAGGGAGCACCCAAGAAGGGGAGAGGGCGCAGAGGGGTTGGAAATTGGGTTAGGATCATCTTTCTTCGTCTTCCTGCTCCTTTACTATCCTTCCTACTCTTAAATTCAAATCCTTGGAAGACTTTCTTCCAATTTATTTTTATTGTGCAAAGTTTATCCAGCCATCAAATATAATGTTTGAAGAGTTTGTTGAGTTGTGAATGCTAAAAATTAACTAACCATAGTTCCTTCTCCTCCAGGCAAACTTTACATCTTCATTTTCATAGCACTCTTCTGGAGGATCTGAGTTCAAAACGTGGGCGCGCATAGAATGGTTTCATTTTCTAGTGACATCGGTTCCCAGGCCGTCCACAAGGCTGCCATGCACGTATAGGAATTCCTCAATGAAAAAACCTCCAGGATTTCTAAACGTCTCCTACCCATCAAGGCCTGTTCAGGCCGAACCTTGATAATATCTCGCTCGTTTTTGGCACTCTTTAGGCTCAAACCTGCAAAAGCTGAAATCCGGCTGTCATGTGCTAGCCATACAATCTCCCTAATGTGCCGTATTCTCAAGAATATCTCTACAGTCTGCCCCTCTGTTTTGCGGGACTGATATGTATATATATATATATATATATATATATATATATATATATATATATATATATATATATTCATACTCCCATACATACATACAAAATTGAACGACCTTTCTGTACGTGATATATGGGTTCTGAAACATGAAATTTTCTAGTCGACACATCCGGTTTACGTCATTAGGTCAACCTTATAAGCGGGGTTCCTTCCTATTATGGAAGAGAGGAGCCCTGCTAAAAGGAAATAATATTTGCTGAAATACAATGTTGATCATGATGAGGCTGTGAGACATAAATAAAGTGAAAGCATTAAGTAATTTAAGGGCGAGTGTAATGAAAGGGTTAAAATAAACGTCCACCCTTCACATTACTAATTCAATTCGAACAGAGTCGGTGGCGGATCACACAAAGCTTTTCCACTAACAGTAGATTACATCTCTTGAATAATTTGTTCTGCTGCTCTCCTGTCCAAAATGGATTACATCTATGAGAGGCTGCAATAGACCGCAGTGGTTGTTTTTTTTTTTTTTATTTAAATAATTGCGTCATGTAGCTTGTATTCAGTTCTAAGTTATATCTGCTCAGACGGATTAAATATTTCATTGAAAACAGATTTATCGTGATTGAGGTTGTCAAAGTGTTGAGAGTAAAGGATAATAAAACTTCAATTTTATATAAATAGGGGCTTTTATTGTCGAAGTTTCTGTTTAATTTTCTAGCGTTTATAAGGATTATGAGTGGAGCAAGAACTGATCTGTTAGGAAGTAGCTACATTTAACGAGGTCGATTGAGTATTTTGTGTTTGAACTTTTTTTTAGCATAATCTGTCCTCTAAGTATGGGTAATTACTTTATTATTTATTTCTGAGCACAAATAAAGTGAAAATTCAGATAATTTTTAGATTTTTTAACTAAATCTGTCCGCTAAGTATGGGTAATTACTTTATTATTTATTTCTGAGCACAAATAAAATGAAAATTCAGATAATTTTTAGATTTTTTAGCAAAATCTGTCCTCTAAGTATGGGTAATTACTTTATTATTTATTTCTGAGCACAAATAAAATGAAAATTCAGATAATTTTTAGATTTTTTAGCAAAATCTGTCCTCTAAGTATGGGTAATTACTTTATTATTTATTTCTGAGCACAAATAAAATGAAAATTCAGATAATTTTTAGATTTTTTAGCAAAATCTGTCCTCTAAGTATGGGTAATTACTTTATTATTTATTTCTGAGCACAAATAAAATGAAAATTCAGATAATTTTTAGCAAAATCTGTCCTCTAAGTATGGGTAATTACTTTATTATTTATTTCTGAGCACAAATAAAATGAAAATTCAGATAATTTTTAGATTTTTTCTTACTCAGTAAAACCATTGCTAAATTCCGTTTTACTTCTCTTTACAGATTTCATTACTTCAAAAAAAATCATATTTCGACGACTAGTTTACTCAGAATAACTGATAATTGTGCATTACTGTTATTGCACACACAGTGTGTAAGCCGTATTATAGCCCCGGAAATGTATTGCACTCACGGTGTACAAGCCGTCTTATTGCCTCGGAAATCTATTGTATACATGGTGTGCAGTCTGTCTCGAATGGGGTTAAGCATTATTTTCTAAAAAATTGAAACATTCAATTCGTCTGATATGTATATTTATGTGAGGTTCATGATAATGATACTTTGTGAGAGCGAGTGTGGGCAAATAAATAATCTCAGATTCTTTACCTTTTAAGTGATAAGCTGACAAAAGTTGATTTGAGTGACCCTGAGTGCAAACTAGTCATTAGTCGTGTGAATGTGTTAGCTGTATAGCCGAGGGCTAAATAATTGCATAATAATATAACCTGACGGTCTAGCTAAACCGATTACTGCTTATAATACTTTGTTGTTTTTTTTTTGCGTGAAGAAAGTGACTACTTTCATTTCTACTGAAAATTGAATACAATTAAAATTGTATATATATATATATATATATATATATATATATATATATATATATATATATATATATATGGTAAATCTGAAGGAGAGCGTCCTCAGCTACGATTTTCTTCAAAGTTTGTACTATAACGTATTTTGATGCACTAAACACGAATCCGTTGAAAAAAAAAAACCCCGCTCTCAACTAGGAAAGAAGTTATTTTAACAAAAAGTTCACTGTTATGAAGGTTAGGGAAGAATGCCTTGGACGACTTTTGGGCATAGAATTCTTTTCATTTCTGCGAGTTGGATTGACTAGGGGTTTTGATGTTTTCTTGAGCGAGCGGAGCGAGCGGAAACGCATAGCACGTATGCCCAAAAGCGACAGTTTACGACCAAGTCAGCTACCACAGGTGAGTCTAAATTTCAATTACACTTCGTCATTAAGGATTATTGCGCATGCGTGTGTTTACTTTAGTGCTTAATAACTTCTTTCCTAGTTGAGAGCGGGGTTTTTTTTTTTTTTTTTTTTTTTTTTTTTTTTTTTTTTTTTTTTTTTCAACGGATTCGTGTTTAGTGCATCAAAATACGTTATAGTGCAAACTTTGAAGAAAATCGTAGCTGAGGACGCTCTCCTTCAGTTTTACCATAAATATATAAAAGAACAAGTTACAAGGTAGACTATTTTAATTGTATTCAATATATATATATTCCATTATATATGGAAATATATATATATATATACATATATATGTAAATATATATATATATATATATATATATATATATATATACATATATATGTATATATATATGTAAAAATGGACTCGGAATACAGGAGAAAAATGCTTATCAATTTGTCTGACTTGGTTTGCTACTCCAAACATTGTATGCTGGAATGAAGGAGATGGAACCTTGGCATATGCCTAAGCAGCTTTGCCCCAGCTTAGATTTCTCAAGGATTACTTAGCTGAAGGATTTGAAAACTCAGAACTTAGAAGATCCGGATCATCTTTCACGTTCTTATGAATTTATCACTCGCTCTAACTTCCTAAGTGAACCTTCTGCTTAAAAGAACTTGGGTCGAATTCTTGTTACATAATTCTTATTTACTGTCAATTCCATGCAGCGATAGTACACTATTAAATATTTTAATAATAATAACAACATATATATATATATATGTGTGTGTGTGTGTGTGTGTATGTGTATGTGTATGTGTAATATATATATATATATATATATATATATATATATATATAGGCAGGGAGCGACTGATCTGCACATTCGTTGGGCTTTACGACCGTTCCTCCCGAGTAAAAGTACGCCGCACACAGAGTACTTAAGAAGGATTCACACTATACGTACCGTCACCGGCAGGCGGCGGTCGGGATTCTGGGAGAATATTCTGACGTGCCGGTGGTGGACGGTCCACTCGGTAGAGGGAAGGTCCACTCTACCGACAGGTCCCGTTGGGATCTTTTCTTACTTACCATAGTTCCTTGTTTGAACTGTCTTTTTACATTTCCTTGGAAGGAATGACCAATTGAGTTGTCAAAGTGACTAACAGTTATGTTATGTTTGATGTAATTGTGTATTAGACAGGCTGCCATAATTATATTGTCATTGTTTTTGGGCAATACATTTGAGGAACCTGGTATCAAAGTTAGACAACTCCACTTTTGTTTTTTTTACAGGAGAGGCTAAAAACCATATCTACTATATTGATGTCAGTATCATGGTGATTTTTTTATATGTCATTCTTATAGGCCCCAGAAACATTTTTACAAACGCATTACAAAATGATTTGAGTATTAAGGCCGTAATTACACTTCAAATAGTGGAGTT
This sequence comes from Gonocerus acuteangulatus, assembly GCA_946811695.1. Lineage (NCBI taxonomy): Eukaryota > Metazoa > Arthropoda > Insecta > Hemiptera > Coreidae > Gonocerus > Gonocerus acuteangulatus. The sequence goes on from OX328131.1 coordinate 45,401,700, forward strand.
GTCCTTGTTTGAAACCAAGTCATGGAGTTGTCTGCTTTTGAAGCCAAAGGGAGCCATTTTAAATTTAAACTGTCCTTTTTTTAAACCAAACATTTATGAACACGTTAGCAATAAATTTATATTTTCTTATACTCTAATGCATGAGGGTGTTTTAAAATAGTGTAAACGATCTATTTCTTCCCAATTTTCTCCGAAGTTCTTGGCATTCAGCCATGACGGATTTGCAGTGGATGTTGGGATGTTGGGAGATTGCATGGATGCAAGCTTCTCATTGGCTACTGCAGGAGTTGTCATTTTTTGAAACAAAACTACGTTCGAATTGTCCATATTCTGATTCTGAAATGATCAAGTACATGCTATTTTACCTAAGTTCGGTCTCTTTTTAATGCAGAAAACTTGTAAAACCAAATGCAGCATACAAATCCACTTATGAATCGACTAAAATCTAAAAACTGAAAAAAATGGAGTTGTCCAACTTTGATACCAAGTTCCTCATTTATACTTCTAAAATATATCCGAAATGTTTGCGCTAAATTTGCAAACGCATTTTCTGAAACTCGCCTAGCTAGTGATAGTCCGTAATTAAAAACGTGTTTAACCAATTAATGAGAATTATTAAGACTCAGTCTTCCACAAGCAGGGATGTAATGGCCCCTGAGGAGGTGGCATGTAGGCCACGAATCACCATGGCAAACAGATAATAAAGTGGCACAAAAGATAAAGAAAGTACGATTTTTTGACCTACGCCATATATATCCAAAAAATAATATCTTTATTTACATCTTGTTTAAGACAAAAACATTTCTATATTTGGAAACCAGCTAAATATGACAATAAATATTTGGAAACCAGCTAAATATGACAATAAATATTTGGAAACCAGCTAAATATGACAATAAATATTTGGAAACCAGCTAAATATGACAATAAATATTTGGAAACCAGCTAAATATGACAATAAATATTTGGAAACCAGCTAAATATGACAATAAATAGTTGGAAACCAGCTAAATATGACAATAAATATTTTGAAACCAGCTAAATATGACAATAAATATTTGGAAACCAGCTAAATATGACAATAAATATTTGGAAACCAGCTAAATATGACAATAAATATTTGGAAACCAGCTAAATATGACAATAAATGTATAACACATTTAAATTGAATTAAATGTTCATCTCTGGATTAATTGGACCTCAATATGTTTCCATTAATTTGAAATGAAGGTCCCCAAGTCTCTTTCGCGAGCCGCTCTCTATCAGTTATCATCCAATAAGAATTATAATTTATTCCCTAACATTTTATTGTTGATAAAACTTAATTATAATTTCTAGTCATTCCACAATGTAATAGAGATGATCGTGTGTTAATAATATTAATTTTGAAATGCATTAAAGCTAATGTTTAAGTTAAATTATAGTTTATCCTATGCTTTAGGGAAGGATCAAATGAAATTCCCTTATCTGAGTTGGAAGTGGAGCGTTAGAGAGGGTCCAAATTAAATTTTCACCGGCATTAAGTTTAGAAGGAGAGGAACTTTGCGTACCCAAGAAACACAAGGAGTTTTGCGGAGGGATCACGTTGCAATCTAACTGAGTAGTCGGGGGAAGGGAAGAGTTTTACCTCTTGTGCTTCACTTTAGACAAAAACAAAGAGGCCGCCAAAAAAGGGAAATATCTTAAAGCACAAAGTTTTTGCGCCCATACGGAGGAGCTGCGGAAATTAAATTACTCAATCAATGATAGTAAGAAAATTGTAAAAGTATTTTATTCTATATTATATTGAATCAATGTCAATAATTAAATAATATAAGGGCAGAATTTTAAGAAATGTATAGGAATATATTACTCTCTAGTCGTGTATAGTGTGTAGTCGTCTACTACTTTCTCATTTAATTTTTTTCCTGTCGTGAGAGGAATATATAAAGCCACTACTGAGCAAGAACTGGCTCTGAGCAATTGTCAGGCGTGCATAGCTTGCTCAATCTTACCAGAAAGGCTGGAGGGTCATTCCATGGGAAATCACTCAGGTCATGTCACCCATGATTTTAGATAGAAGCGTTTTTGTAAACCCTTGTTTTAGTTTCGGAAACACAAATAATGTCGTTCGTCAAAATTGGATTAAAAAAAGGTATACATCCTAGAACAATAAAACGTCGCAGGTATTCTTACGGTATAAGTATAAGCTGATGAGCAACGTTTCAGGAAAATCTAAAATCGTGGCTGACATGACCTGCGTAATTTCACATTGAATGACCCTTGATCAACTGGCATCAAATTTTACACAATTTTATTGAAAATGTCATTTTTTTGGACCCCACAAAAACACCATTAATTTTTTTATGCTAATAAAAAGCTCATAATTTTAGGGTTTATTTGAAACCTTTTCCAGCTTCCCAGCATTTTGGAGAAAAAAAATACAAGCGTTTTTGTAAACCCTTGTTTTAGTTTCAAAAACCACAATAATGTCAAGCAATATGAATTTTATAATTTTTTGTAACACTATGGCTACCTAAATTACTGCATTTTTGTAAAGTGTGTACTTCTGTTAAACTATGAAAAAATTTCCAGATCAAAATCTTTATTGATAACTGAAATATTACAGTTTTTGTAAATATTACTCATTTCCCGCAAGTGATTCTGTGAATCCAAATTATCACAATATTAATATTTCTAAAATTAAAGAAAGATTATGTATATCCTAGAACAATAAAACTTCACAGGTATTCATAGGCATAAGTACAAGCAAATGTGCAAAGTTTCAGGAAAATCTAAAATCATGGGAGACATTTCAGTAAAATATTGGGTGATTTGAAATGGAATGACTGGAAGCATCATGGCCTCCCTCTCTGATCAGTTCCTAATTTATCAGCAGGCTAGTTGTTCTATCAATGTAACATCTATCTTTTAGAGCCTCCTAAATCGACATTACACTCCCCCCTCGACATAACACTTACTTTTATTATGATTAAATTAAATCTACAGCCGATTAAGAATTTTGAATATGTATAATGTATAGAATCACATTCATTGAATTCTCCTCGTTTTCTTTATGTAGCATTGTTATATATACAATAGACTCTCCCTTATCCGGCTTTCTCTTATCCATCGCTCTCTCTAATCCGACGGTCTCCGAGAGGAATGAGTTCCTAGAAAACCGTCCCTTCCTAGCTAGCCAAACGTGGTATTTCATCGAATGGTAGTCAAAGAAGGCATATGAGGAGCTTAGTATCAAAGTTGCACAACTCCATTTTTTTCAGTTTTGAGATTTTTGTCGATTCATAGTGGATTTTTATGCTGCATTCGATTTTACAACTTTTTTTCATTAAAAACGGACAGAAAATAGGTAAAATAGCGTTTATTTCAACCGTTCAGAATCAAAATATGGACAATTCCAACAAAGTTTGGTTTCAAAAAATGACAACTCCATCAGTAGCCAATGAGAAGCTTGCATTCATGCAATCTGCTCCCAACATGCACTGGAAATCCATCATGGCTGAATGTTTATAGTTACTTGTAATAAGTGCATTTGGCGATAATTCTTATTAATAACTAGCTGTTATCCGGCACACTGTGGTTCCGAATGCCGGATTTTGGGACAAAACCTCTAGGTACTTGAATCTTTCTGATTTAGGTATGATTTTTGAAGAATTTCTTTTGTGCCGAGCTGAATGAGACCACTACCAATTCTATAGAATAATTATTTTATTAATAAACGGGCTTTATATAACAACATCCGTGAAAAACAGCCGGTATTTAATTTAAAATATTCATACTTTACTCAAGTGGTAGAGCTATGTATCCTTCCAAATATATTTTCAAGACTTCAGGTGTATTAATTAACAGCTAATGTGGTACTGGTAACTGTTCTCGACATATTCCTCTTCATTTAAATTTTCGCGTATAACAAATAAATATTGACAGTTTCACACTAGATATTATTAGATAGATCTCATCGTTAATGTTCAGTTATTTGCTATTAAAAACTTTTCAACAACTCTCTGCAGAAAATAATAATGGTTAACTCGTTTTTCATAAAATAATCCCATCGCTAATTAATAACTTTATTTTATTAGCTGTGCATAGGTTTGGCTGAGTACGGCGATGAAAATTATAGCACAGCCACTTCAATACATGTAGTTATAGGTAAAACTGTGCGAAGAGGATAGCTAAGTACCACTTTATTTCTAAACTTAATAAAATAAGGATAATTTAGTTCATTTCAGTTTTGTCAAACTGTATTTAAATAACATTTTTCATGTAATTTTTAACTATATAATTTTGATTTAATACATTAGACTTAATTACATTCTATTAAAACATCTTCGTGCATATCAAATTCATATTTGTTTGGTTTCAAAAGAGGATAGGTTCAATTTTCAAATGGCTCCTTTTGGTTTCAAAAACAGACAACTCCATGACTTGGTTTCAAACATGGCCAACTCCACTATTTAAAGTGTAATTATGGCCTTAATACTCATATAATTGTGTAATGCCTTTGAAATAATGTTTCTGAGGCCTATAAGAATAACATATAAAAAAATCACCATGATACTGACATCAATATAGTAGATATGGTTTTTTGCCTCTCCTGTAAAAAAAGCAAAAGTGGAGTTATCCAACTTTGATACTAAGCTCCTCATATATGTTTCGTTTTAGTGCTAGGAACTTGTGTTTCTACTGAGAAAATAAATGTTTCTACCAAACCACTTGCTGCTGGAACGCTTTGTAAGCATCAAGGATTTACGTATTTTGAATTTATTTTATAATTAGGTATTTAAATTTTACCTAAATATGCAATATAAAAAATGTCAAATATTAAGGTGTTTCTAATATATAAATGACCGCTTGTAAATGAATTCTCTAATCTGGTGCGACGCCGGATTAGGGAAAGTCTCCTGTAGTTGAATCATCATCAAGTGCTACATATATCTTGTATAAAATATAATTAATTTAATTAAGGCAAAATATGAAATATTTTAATTAACTTCAGTTTTGAATATGTGCATTTGTGGGTTTATGGGTGCGTATGTGCGCTTTTGTGGATATATCTGTTATTTCATTTTCCTTGAATAATTTATTTTATTAATTAATATTTTCTATTTGCATTTACTTTTAGTTTTATTTCTTTTTTTTGTCAGTACACTCATCATAATTTAATAAGCAATACTTTCCCGCAAGGTTGAAAAAATAAGTATTTTTATTTATCATCCAGAGAACTATCTAATCGAGCGGGGGAGGGGTCTCTTTTATTTTCGTATAATTTATTTGAATAAGGATTAGAAAATTTAACAAAAATATCTAGTAGAGAATATTGTTGCAAGAAAAAATTTGTTTTTCTCTCGGTACATTTGTAGTATACGTGATCTAAGAAAATGCGAGTTAATTTGAACCGTGGTCGTTGCAAAGCTTTAAGAAAAACAAAAATAAAATTAAAAATTTAATGTTTTAAAAAATTATTATATTTACAAATCACAGATGAATTTCTAAGATAAATAACATGTGATGTATAAACCTAATATTCATGTGATCAATCTGTAAACCTGATATTCATACATAACTAATTGAATACCCGTGCTTCGTCACGGCAGATAAGTAGTTATTTTATTGCGTTAAATAATGTTTCATTAAAATTACGTTACTATACAATTCTGTGCAGTTTATTACAGCACGGTTCCCGTCATACTATATTTTATTCAATGGGCGTTAAAATTTAAAAGTTTATGTTTCCAAGAAGTCATATGGTAACACCCAATATATTTAAGAGTATTACCAAGGATATAGGCGAGGAGGCTGTGCAAGGGTTCCGGATATTATTACCTCGCCTGGAAAACCTAAGGATATGCCATACATCACGATTTGACCGGGACTGTCCCGGTATTTTGCAATTGTTTCGGTGTCCCGCCCAGTTTTATCAATGTCCCGGAAAAGGCTGCAAGATGTAAAAAGTAATGAATTCATGTTTATAAGAATCATTTTTAAATCGGTTACTTTTCTACAATTAACATTTTTACTACTGCTCACAGTGTCAAAGAAATGAGAAGTAATCTAACTGTAAAACGCTGTAACTACCTGCACAGCGATGCCAGCTGCCAGACACTACTATTTGGCTGAGAGATTTTTTTAAGAAAATGAAGTAGCAAAAAAAGTTCCGTTCTTATTTTTAAGGTTTGGGTAGAGTAACAGTTCAGGATTCCCCCTTCCCGGTACTTGCTAGGCTTAAAACTCACCATTTTGCTTATAATTTGTACTGCTTTTATTCCCAACCCCCCCTGGTATGCCCATCCCATATTAATGTGTCTCGGTTTAACTCTCCAAAAATATGGCAAGCCTATCTGACGGGGACCGGCAGAAAAGAAACGCAATTAAAACTCTATGAGGGACAGTTAATTTCTAGTAATTAAAGGTCTGCCATCATAGTTGAAATTAACCTCAATTAGAAATAAAACTATGAGATAGATAATGTAAGGTAACATCTGTTCTTTATCGTCCTAGCAACGCAGGCTGCCTAGGCTTGCCTTCTCTAACCAACTCAAACTTTAAACCCCCCTAAAAATGCTTAAAAATACGAATATGAAAAAATCCTCTCTTAGCGAGCGCCTACGTTATATAGGGAGTGTCCATGCAAAATTTCAAAATTTTCTGTCGTGCGGTTTGGGCTGGGCGTTGATAGATGAGTGAGAGAGTGAGTGAGTGAGTGGTATTTGACAAATATATAGTAGATTTGCTACCCTTTAAATACAAATAAATGAAGTATGGCTTAAAAATTGAAGGAAATACATTAAAGGTGGGGTTTAGGGTTCTTGGGAAGCGGGAGGTGTACCTTCCTTGGAAAACAACTTCCAAATTAATCTTCAAGACACATTGAATTTTGAAATGACAAATGGAGCAAGATCTTGTCGCTACAGGCAAAACACAAATTCATACTTGGTATTTTAGTTTTAACTTTATCTGCAATTATTAATTATTCGTGTCAACTATTAGCTAAGTAAGAGATGTTCTACACATAATTTACATATTCTTTCCATTTGTCTTTCAACCAAGGAAATATCAGAAAAAATAGTACTAACATAAGATTTTATCATCATTTATCTTGTCATATACAGGCAACAATTGCTTATAACAATTTGTTTTGGTGGTGATAATCGCTGATTTATGATTCAAAATGATTTATACAACTACATTTTTCTTTACAAATGGATGGACACTTTACAAACTCTTCTTCTTTTTTTTTTTTTTTTTTTTTTTTTTTTTTTTTTTTTATCAGAAAGTAGTTGATATGGTCTACGGATACATTTTTTAATTATATAACTTACTTAGATATTATTATTGTACGATTGGTAGCCGTAATACTGATAAATATTGGCTTAGTCTGTCCGAATCCAAACATTGTGGAGAGGAAATTGGAGCTGTGGTTGCACTAAGTAAAGGCTGAGCTGTTGTATGTGTCGCACTGCAGTTACACCTTGGTCCTTAACGACCTGTATAGTCACTCTCTCTCTCTCTCTCTCTCTCTCTCTCTCTCTCTCTCTCACACACACACACACTCTCTCGCTCTTGCTCTTTCTTTGTATTTTTCTCGTTCTCTCACTCCCTTTGTGTATCTGTCAAAATAAAACAAAAACTTTCGTTATCTTATTTGATTCACTCATTTTAAATTTGAAGGTCCATAAAGTGTCTTGATTTAGAATATTAATCCCTCTATTTAAGGTTGTATGTAGGTAACAGCTTTCTTACGTAGATATTTATCTGGTGTGCTTGTTGCAATAGATTCTTCGATATATTCCCAAGGAATATTTATTTGAGAGAATTAATTTCATTTTACATTTAAGACAAAAGAAATTTAATAAAGTGTTTGAAGCATTGTATACCACATTTTTATTGAAAGTCTTTGACACGAAGACTAAGAAAATATTGAAATATTGAGGTTCAAAAGATATAAAGAAAAAATAAAATATATATATTTAATATATATATATATATATATATATATATATATATATATATATATATATATTAAATATATATATATATATATATATATATATATATATGTATGTTTGATGTTATTTTTCGTCGCTGTATATATACATATATATATATATATATATATATATATATATATATATATATATATATATATATATTTTATTTTTCCTTTATATCTTTTGAATCTTCAATATTTCAATATTTTCTTAGTCTTCGTGGCAAAGGGTCAATAAAAATGTGGTATACAATGCTTCAAACACTTTATTAAATTTCTTTTGTCTTAAATGTAATATATATATATATATATTTAATCATTTCTTTCCATCAAACGTTATCAATCGTGTAGGATTAGGATCGGGTTATTAAGGCGAACAACCTAAAGGTGGTTTCCAGTCTTATTATTACTTTTATATATTCACTTTTTTTTTTTTTTAATTTTTTATTATTTGTTTTCACAGACTCACACATACATAAATAAACATCAATAAATGACGATATCAATTAAAAAATATGTATAACTACACTAAATAACAGTTCTTGGAACTTTGCAGTAATATTTGATGCTAAATAATAATATACAAGTATATTATAATAACGCTAACTAGTTTAGCAGTATGTATATAAAAATATATATATGGTTACACAAAAACTTCCCTGTGCAATATTATTAATAGCCTTCTCTATAGCAACAATTTCTGTAATAAATATGGATGAGATTTTATTTTGTGAAAACATTTAAATATTTTGATTAATGAATCCATCAGTGCATATTTCGGTTAAGCCTGAGACACCGCAAGTATTTTATAAAATTCTTAGCTGCGCCCGTAATTATTTTGTGAACATAACTGACATGATACATTTGTTGTTTGCTTTGTTTCAGTGGTCCTCCGTCCGTGGGTAGGTGTAGTGTTGACTCTCCTGCTGGTAGGAGGTATAGCACTAGGCCTTGCTCTCGCTCTCTCTGGTGGTGGGGATGACAGTCAGCCAGAAGTCAGGATACAGACTGTTAGGAGGATACTCAAGGAGGTTCCTCTAATTGACGGGTAAGTGTGTGTATATATATATATATATATATATATATATATATATATATATATATATATATATATATACATATTTTAATTCATGATAGAGCAATTAATGTTAAAACGAATTATTTTAATCTCAAAATCCGATTGGTTGTAAGTGCGTGTAGGTTTGCGTATATCTGTTTGCGTGTGCATTTGTATGTATATCTAGCAAATAAATTAATGCAAATAAAAGGGGTTTCAATAATAATAATAAAATAAAGTTGCCCTAAAGCCCAATCCAACTAACCAACCCATCTTAAAGAAGAAACTGATCCAAGCATCTTAAAAAAACGTCTTTCAACGTTCAAGGTTCAACTTTTGGTCGTAAAAGGGTTTATATAATGTTGCAAAAAACCTATAGATGTGGGCTACGAAACGGATCAGTTTATCCTTCCTTCATAAATACCTTGTTTTTTTAATTTTTAATTGCTTTCACTCTGTATTTCATTCTCGATTTTTTAAGGATATTGTGGAGTACTAACATCTGTCATGCATATATTCAATAAGCGTTTTGCTTATTATAGTTACAAAAGTATCTCAAAAAACGTTTGCTAGCTTAAAAATAAGATAAGAACAAAAATAACTATTGTTGTTGTTTGTTTTTTTAATTCATAATTTGATATAAACACTAGTCATTTTGAGGTGCTTAGTTAGCCTTCATAATATTTGTAATATATATTTCATCCTCTAGAATGAATATATTTTAGTTCATACGATCCTTCAGTAGAATATTTTTTTTTTGGTTTTTGTACTTAACTCTTGAATCTTACCTCTCAGAAAATCAGAAGCAACAAGCAGGAAGTTCCTTTACTAATTTAGAAGGTAACTTCGGAGAATGTTTAATTGTGGCCGGAGTTCAAGTGGCGGTTGGCGTGCCGCCATTTGATGTTTCTCCTTATTTGCATATTAATAATCGGGGCACTTAATTAATTATAACTCAGGGGAAAATTCAGAAGCCCTAAAACTCTCTTACTCTTGCGTTAGACTTTGTCAACAATGGTCAGAGGGGAACAGATTTGTATTGTTGGATGTGTGAGGCCTTACAACGATTTTCACAACTGTGAAATGCTGCTGATTCATGCGTTCTTCGATGTCCAATGGATACAAATCATTGATATTCCTGATGAATTGACAAGAAGCTATAATATGTTATCAATAATCCTACAGCTCTTAAGAATTAAAGCGATAATTCTTTTAAAAAAACAACGGCATGTAAAAAGTTGAGCTTGAAAGTGGTGAAGTCAGTTCCAACTAAATTTTTCGGACAACTTTTAGGTTGTCAACTGGTCAATATAAATAAATATATATATATATATATATATATATATATATATATATATATATATATATATGAATATATGAATAATAGTTTTTTTCGTCCCGAAACGTATATAGCATTCCCAAAAGAAACAATTAAACGAGTAGCACGGTAAACGGCTTTGGTATCTAAAGAGAAAGTACATTTTTTAGCGGGAATAGAATGTACAGCATTTATAAGCTGTAGTGAATATGGTGGGTTGAAGAGAATATTCTACTGAGCTTGTATCCTGTCTAATTAACCACCAACAACCCGATCCCAGGGGTGCAGTTCGTCTGCGGTATAAATGAGCGATCAACAGATTGTAATATCTTTCATGTTAATACTATTCAATCAAAATTAATGAAGAGGAATAAAATATTACATGAAATCATTCGTTTTAATCGTCTATTGAGATAGAATATTTCGCTCTTCAATACGATGAGTTGTTTTTCCCTTCTTTTGTGAGTGTTCATTGTTAAATAATAAAATTCCAACGGATCACTGTCTGTACATGGAAGATATATGGGGAAAAATACTATTGGGGAACTTTATGAACGCAGTAGTACCAAAAAAAAAATTACTTTTAGAATTTTGTCTGTTTGACCTTATGTCTGCTGTCTGTCAGACACTCTATACGCACTGGGGTTTAACAATCCCTAAGGGGTCAGCGTAGTAGCTCTGTCATGTTTTAGCTATCCTAGCAGCCTGTATGGTTGATGATTGCTTGAAATTAATCGTAGCACTCATAGTTTTTCACTTTCAGTTGGAAATCGAATGTAACTACTTTCAAGGCGATGTCCTTAACCGTTTTGGGCTCACTTACTCCCAAAAGATGGATTGAGTTAAACATTTCTTCTCGTCTTAGTATTTGTTTCACAGTATTTTTTTTTCTTTTTTCTTTTTTTTGAATGGGTGACCAATAGCACGTGGTCGGTCACCCATTCAGGTTCTGACTACGCCCGACGTTGCTTAACTTCGATGATCTACGGGAACCGGTGTATTCAACGTGGCTATGGCCGTTGGCATTTCACAGTAGTCTTTGTTCTTTATTTTTTTTTTTTTTTTTTTTTTTTTTTTTTTTTTTTTTTTTTTTTTTTTTTATAAGGAGTAACAAAGTAATTAGAGCAAAACGACCTGTTGGTTTTAATATTACATCGGTCAACATTTATAAACTCATTATTTTTACACTTTTACCAACGTATTGGTATTTTGAGATCGGAAACAACATTTTTTTTTTTTTTTTTGGGAAAACCCATAACTTTGATACTACTCGTAGAGGGGCCATGTTGGCTGCTGTGCGGATGCTTGAATAAATAAAAAATGTCGTTTTTAATGATTTCGTCACCAAATCTATATCTAACGTTTTTAGACTGCCATATTTACGACTTGTTTAAACCTTTATAGTACTATGCTTTTACTGTGTCCTAATTCCAACTAAGGCATCTAAGTATACTCGGATGGGATATGAGCGAAATTGTTTAAGCATCCCCATTGAGCTTTGGCCAAGCACCAAATCCCCTTATGGAATCCGGAGATTAAGTCGGGCTGAGAGAAACGGAGACGGTCTTAAATCGTCTTAAGCCCCGGGAATCGGCACGAGGACAAAGGCCTCGGGACCCGGACTACTGGGAAGATGAAACAAAACCTTTCAACCATCCGCCAAAGGATGGTTAGACCAATTAGAGTTGTTGGGAAGTCGGTAGCTCGCATTAATAGGACCTTTGTCTTCCTTTCAAAAGCAGTTGAGGGAAAGTTGGGTTTCCCTTAGCGAGCTTTTACACTCATTGAATCCCCAGGGGAAGGCTTAGGGAAATAAAAGTTGCTAATTACAAGGGGAGGTCTGGCAACGAGTACTAACTCATTAACATATTTTGTACTTTATAAGTACACTTGACCCCAAAGGGGAACTTCAGTTTTTTTAAAGAGGCTTTTGGATCAACTGGAATTTAACTCCCCTCTCCTTCCGAATCTCTCAGGAAAAGAAAAGAAGAACAGAACAGTAGTAAGATTATATTATTAATTTCTTCTTATCTCTGAATAAATTATTCGACCTTTAGAATTCTTGAATTTATGAATATAAATAATTATGGATTAAAAGAAACAACCGATGAGCTCTCAAAGTGGGTTTCATTGAACAAATTGTTTTGGATTTTATGATGATTAATTAAGCCCGAAGTCCCTAACTTTTTCGAAACATTGAACCAATATAATAAAATAAGTAATTAATTAAAGTGAATTTATTAAATTCATAACTAATTGAATTAAAATAATCAAATAAATACAGGTATGACAAATAGATAGTCAATAATTTAAGTATCTTTCTTGAATATTATAGCTTTTAATGCATATGTTAACTTTCTTTTACTTTGTAATTACGTATTAATTAAATTGTCACTTGAAAATTAGATTTTTATCCGAATTATTGTTTATATATTTAACACACACACACATACACCCATATATATATATATATATATATATATATATATATATATATATATATATATACCATGCAGAGCTGTGAGTAGAGTAAGGTGGTTGTAAATAATTGTGTAAGGAAATAATAAACGAAACACTGAATATTTTACGAAATATACAATTGAATAATATAAAGTATAAACTTTCCATGGATCTAAACCTACCACCGTCCTTTGCTAGGTAATTATTTAGTAAATCCAATATATTTTTCATAGGAAGGAAACTCGCTCATGAGCAAGTTCCTGGGGGAGGGGCATACCCGAGATGCCGATAAGAATCGTCCACATTTCAAACCCATTATTCATTTTGTAAAATGAATTAGTCAGTTAAACAAGATAACTAAAATCAGAAACAATTTATCGCAGTTTGTACTAGACCGTTGCTAGCGAAAGTCGAAGAGGTCGAGTACATTATTTCCTACATATTTAAGTGAAAAGTAAAAGTCACAAAATACTTAAGTAGTATTATTTTCAGGAATGTACACTATACTTATCTTGTATTTCCAACTAAAATACACTAACCTTTGTTCAATTATTATCTTTAAAAAGGCTGCATCTCAGAAAATTTTGGTACGAGAGATAGATAGAGAGGTAGAAAGAGAAAAATAATGAGAGAGCCTTGAACCGAGAAAAGTCTAGAAGTCGGGACAATTTATGAGGCGATACTTAAAAGTAGAATTAAAATTTTCCTCGAGGCCAAATAGATTTACCAAAGTAAAAAGAAATATTGCTGATTATCATAGAAATTGCAGGTAATCTGATCGACCTGAGTCCTCTAACTGTTAATGTGCTGAAGCCATCTCTCAGGAACAGAATTAAAGGATACCTTTAATCTCGGATTGGTTCGGGACTGTCAACTAACAACATGAAGGCCTTCTGAAGCAGGGTTTTATGTTTATACAAGATACATTAATTACAATTAAGGAAAAAAAAAACCTGTTCTTCTCCTAGGAGGAAATATATATAAATTTGAAGCACGATAATTTATGTGATCTATGGTATCTGAAACGTGATATTTTCGGCACTTTTGGATTGTGTCATGAGGTCAACCTCATGAGCGGGTTTTTTTCTCTACTGAGGGATGGAGGAGCCGTGCTAAAACGAGGTGCTAATTGTGTTTCTCTGTTCATCTTAAGTCACTAGCCTCAGTCTTTATGTGGTTGATGAGGAGACCACATTCAGAATGTACACTTATTTATAATTTATACATTGATTAACAATTAATGGAATTTTAGTTAGGGATTTATAAATTTAATCATTATTAATATTTCGGATGTATTCTATTTTTTATAACTGAGACGAATTAAGTAAGATTTATAAATAGAATTATCGGGCAGTTTCCAAATAAATTAGTGTTAAAACAGAATGGCGACATATATTTAATGATCCCTACTATACAAAAGTGAGGCAGTGAATATTCATTTATATTTGAATTGAAGCTAAGAAAGGTTATGATCAATGTTAAACATGGCAAAGATTTCTTTATTGAAAATATCTCCGATAAGGATAAAATATAGAAAGTGTGTGCCGATGTGGAAAGATATTCGATAAAGATTGAGTCTGTTTGATACTTTACACGGTGTATCACAACCAGCGAGATATATAGATTATTTGAACGAACACATAAATAATATATCGTCTCTTTCCGAATGAATGTAGATATTGAGGTTGCACTCATCAATGAATTTCTCCCAAATATTTTCAAATCTACATAATATATATCCAGACAGATTACTGTCAAAATTTATATAAATGTCCCACCCAAATAAAATGGACTTTCTTAGTTTTTCCTTTGTTTATGTATTTATTTATTCTGCAGTAAATTTGTCGTTATTATTTATGAAACCCTCGCTAACTACACTACTGATCTTTCTAAACACAGTATTTTAAAGGAGGCCATACACGTGTATGGCCACCCTAACGTTTTCGGAAGCGAGTAATCCAAGAATGAGAACAGAGTTTCGTTCTATTGTATGAAGGGTATTAAAATTAAGTTTATAGTTTCCCTTAAACTATGAACGCTTTTGAAGTTTAGACATAAGTTTATGTTAATTCGCTATATATGTTGACTTGTTTCAGTAAATTAAGTAAATAATTATAACTGAAAAAAATCTAAACTCTTTCATTATTTTTTTATCTATATGGGTATCTTCTTTTACTGCCGCAATTCATTTAATTGTATCTACATTTTCCTTCTTTTAAAAGAAATTCTGTGATTTACATTGTCGTCTCGAACAATAAAAGCTAGAATCTATCCCTTAGATGTAGCTCTTCCTCAATACGGAGTGAATAAACAAGAGCTACTTCTGGGTAGCAAGATCTAAGTAAGTTAGTCTCATCTCCTGATAAACTAAGGAAATTCTAAGGGTAGCTGTTGCTAACCCCCAGCTGCAGCTAGGATTCCTAACTTCCCTGTCTCATCCCTCTTCCTTCCTGTCAGGGTTTGTTGCTTGTCTCTCTCTCTCCCCATCGGGCTGCGCGTGTCTTGTGTAACTGTCGACACGTATGGGCCCTATTAGGGGGGGGGCTGCAGTTCCCTCCGAAATCGGTAAATATTTGTAGAAAAAAACCCCCATAAAAATGAATTAAATGAGACCACTTTGGTCAGAAAAAATAAATTATTTTTGCTGCAATATCATTTTAATATGCTAACTATTCCAAGATCTAGATTGATAATATTCCATACCCCCCAAATGCTATCAGCCCTCCCCCCAAATATTCCAAGCCTCTCCCGAAATTATTTTCTATATACGCCCATGCCGACCTGGATCAGTCACTTTTTATAACAGTATTAGTCAATGATCCTGTGGCAATGTAAAAATCTAAATTAATAGCTGCTATTAAAGAAAGAAAACCTGCTTGGGGCAGCATTAGTAATGAATTTTCCATAGGGCGAAAGGTCACTGTTAAATAAGTTGCTGAGTAACATGAAATCAAGCATAAAGAAGAAAACCGACCAAAAAGCCACCGGCAATAAGCCTATAAAATTGAAGCAGTAGGGAAAAGATTTTTAAAGATTATTGATCAAGGGCAAAAATCCCAGGAAGAATTCAAATGGATTCACCGACAAGCACCACTGCTTCACAACAAATTGCAAATAAAAAATTGAAAAAGTGCGAAAATGGCGAAAACTCCAGAACTTCAAAGAATCGTTTTACTGCAGGAAATGTAGCTAAAGAAGATGAAAATAGAACGCGAAGACGTCCCGGCGCATATAATACTCCTTTTCCTTACGAACATGCGTAAATGCCGCCATGATTGAGCGAAAAGAAACGACTAACTAAAAAGCTAGCGTGACCCAGACCAGACTAGCATTTTCCTTAGCAATTGCTACCCTTAGAACCTAGTCACAGCTCTTAATTCACCCCTTCTACCTAGCTGCAGCTAGGAACCGTGATAAACTAAGCAAGTTTAAGGGGGCTTCTAGCCCTAGCTGCAGCTAACCTTTTTATTCACTCGGCCCTTAGCAATTGCTTGGAAAATACTTAGTTCTAGCAATTGCTAGCTTTTTTTTTCACTCCACCCATAGTTATGATTGATTGTTTTTTGTGTCTTCTATTATTATTTTGCTTGTATCCTCTCTGAGCAACTCGCTTACCACCATAATCTGGGAAAGGAGTATCTAGAATCTTGAGGAGGAAGAACCTCCACACTTCATGGCGAGACTAACAGCGTTAATAACGGCTGGGAAGTGGGAGGGATGAATATGGCTTAAAGTCTTATTAAAATAGTAAATCTCCAGATCATGGCTCTTGAGGGGTTTATTAAAGCTTTTTCTTTCCCATAGCTCCGGTTCATGAATTTAAATGAGGCCGGAAGAGGATTTCATGCCAGTGAAAATTCATTCATGCTCTTATCAGGGAGGGGGATTTCAATTTCAGATAGTCACGATATTGATAAGGTACTCTCATCTAGCTTAGATCGTCAATGGAATATGGAAATTATCTCCCTACAACAAACAAAATTATAACCTTCGATTGTAATATGAATTTTTTTACATACACCAGGTGTCCTGATACACCAACCCATTGGGCAAGTGGTCGATTAAGGTTTCGCAGTTGGTTCTGTTGTTTCTGTAAAAATAGTTAATTTTTTTTTATGGCAAGTAGTCGAACGACGATGCTAGTGAAATCTATGGAGCTCATATTAGTATAGTTAGCACACACGCAAAAAAAAAAAAAAAAAAAAAAAAAAAAAAACGCAACAAAATTAGAGGACGTAACACAAATGAATCGATCCATGAAAAAAGAGCTTCAGTCCAAAATCAGTAGTTTTGAGAAAACGAGAAAAAACTGTCTACACTCTTCATTTGTTTTATTATTATGCTATTTTTTTTGTTGTCTGAGTACCCCATACTGACACAAGTTATATATGAAACATTGGTCATTACTAACAAATAAAAAAAAAAAAAATCAGTCCCGTAACAGGCCACGAGAGCCCTGAAGGGCAGATACTATAGAGGTATCTGATTCATGACCATACGGCACACTAGGGAGATAGTGTGGTCAGTACTATGCTCCGGCCGCCAGATTTTCCCCTTGGCTGCTTCGACTGCTAGAGTCATTAGCACCCAAGGTACCCATTATTAAATTAATTAAAGGCTGGGTTTTTTTTTTTTTTTGCTTTCAACAACTTTTTTTTTTCTCTCATTATTGTTTTTTCCTCTAATACATTTTGATTTACTTAGGCAACAATTTTAGATTTATATATATATATATATATATATATATATATAAAAATCAGTCCCGTAACAGGCCACAAGGGCCCAGAGGGGCAGATACTGTAGAGGTATCTGATTCTTGACCGTACGGCACACTAGGGAGATAGTGTGGTCAACACTATGCTCCGGCCGCCTGATTTTCCCCTTGGCTGCTTCGACTGCTAGAGTCATTAGCACCCAAGGTACCCATTATTAATTAAATTAATTAAAGGCTGGGTGAGCCTAGGGACGATCTGGGACCCCAAATCCAACCCTCAAACGGCAGCACTAGAAGAAAAAATCTTTAGTGCATACTCGGGTTTTGAACCTGGTCCTCCAGTTTATTAGTCGAGTGCTCTACCACTGAGCAAACCTCGCCCCCAAATATATATATATATATATATATATATATATATATATATATATATATAGTATAATTATGTAAGGCTTTAAATTCCAGAAGGCAACAATGACCCGTGTGGTTGAATTTGCCTTAAGAAAAAAAAAAAAAAAAAAAAAAAAAAAAGGGCTGGGTCGGCCTAGGGACGGTCAGGGAGGCCGAATTCAACCCAGGAACGAAGACACTAGAAGAAAAAATCTTTAGTGCTTGCTCGGGATTTGAACTCACGCCTCCAGCTTATTAGTCCAGTGCTCTACCACTGAGCTAACCTTGCCCCCTTACTAACAAATGCGTTATATTATTAAAATATAATAATATTGCTTGGACTGAAGCTCTTCTTGCATGGAACTACCTAAGGAGTATCTCCTTGCAAAATATAAGGTCTAATATAATGTAAAACACATTGTAGGATATATTGAGTAACAGTTTATTACCAATGGTACAATGTGTAAGAAATATTTGCATGATATAAACTTCATACAATGAGTAATGTAATGCTTAATCGTCTTGAACTTCTTCATCTATGTTTTCAGTAGTTGGCCAATTCAATATGAGCGAACTGAGTTTACAACAATTTTTCTTTTGTTAAACAATGAAGTTAGCCGGTGAGGCAACGCAACAACGCAAAAAATATCGGCAGAAAACCGCAAACCCTAAAATTACCTGGACTGAAGCCCTTTCTGCATGGAATAATAAAATTAGGACTGTGTTTCCATGGCAACTATGTATTGGACTTAAGTCCTCTTAACACATAAGTGTGTAGTGACCGTCAGAGACAACGTTTCCATCACTAACTCATGCCGGGAAAAAATGGACTGAAGCCCTTTATGCATGGATCGATTCAAATGTCATTAAATCTGAATCTGATATTCGTTTGACCCGATGAAGCCAGGGACAAATTTCAATCAATCAAGAATGGATTGATAATACACGGAGGGGCTAAGCCAGGTATGGGCAACCTTTGGCATGTTGTGGGCCCAAACTTTAGTGCAGAGTTGGGCAAACGTTAGCGCGCGCTAAAAGCTGATACCTCTCCGCTAATTTAGCGAAACTGTAGAAAGCCAGCGCTAATAATTAGCGGTTAGCGGCGGCAGTGCGCTAACCGCTAATCTATTTATGAAATATCGTAATTGCTAATAGCTTAAGCTATAGTTACAAGTTGTAACTGCTTTAGTGAGCAAATACGTCCGCGGGTCGCGGAGAAAATAAAATAACGTCCGATTTTCAAGTAGTGTTCATAATTTTTAGCGATAGATTTCAGGCATGAAATAATACGACAATGTTAATATAATACAATTTATTGAAATGAAAAAAAAAAAAAAAAAAAAAATAGGCACAAGAGATAGGTGTGATAATGGTTAGTTTCTGTAAATGTTAGTCTATGTACGAGTCCGTATCTCGTTCCTATTTTTTCAGTCAGGTTTGAAAGTTCTAAGATAGATTGTTTGGTTCTGATTCAAATGTTTTCAGCTTGAAGGGATGGGTCTCTGAATTATATATATCTAATAGAAATTCTACAATGTGCCTTCGATAGACGGAACTAAATCCATTAATTGGCAGACTGTCGAGCAGGTGCCTTGTAAATTAGGCAGACATCATTGATTGAATAGTAGTTGTTTAATCTGGGCTTCCGCCTAATCAATCAGCTCCCCTTATTTATTAGGATTAAATCATCATCTCTTATCGTCGCTATTTACCTTAAATCATGTTCGTCTACAGTACTGCATTTACGGTTATCATCAGTACACTTATATTGGTTATATAAAATCAGAAGTCTTCTCCAGGTATTCCAATCAAATCACAATAGAAATTGAGAGGAACTTTGTATGTGTGTGTTTTTAAATATTTTTGTCTTTATTGGTAGATTTGGTTTGTCAAACCATTTTCCGAAGTAGATTATTCAGAGAGAGAAATTCATAGCAGAAATATAATTTTAGACCATTAATTCGACTATAAACTTGCCCACATTGTGAGTTTTTACTGATTGAGTTTGTGATCGCTTCAGAGGTAAAACTTCTGCCTGTTTGATTCAAATGGAAATACCTTTCATGTCCATACTCATCGGTAGTAGCGCCTGACCTCGCCTGAAGAATTAGAAAAATGTAAATGAATAAAAAAAAAAAAAAACAAAAAAAGAATTAAAGATCGTCCCTACAATGTCAAACTATCGAACATGAATATCGGAGCAAACTATCGAACGAACATATTCGAGACATTGACGAAGTAATCTATTGAAATATGGTCTTATTCGATAATTTATTGAATCCATTACCGGCTATTCTAAACACGAATATTTCGCTCGAAGTCCACAATGCAAGAGCCACGTATCGAATCTAAAAAACGACATTTTTCATATTCGATAGTTTGACATTGTAGGGACGATATCACCTTCCAAAGAAAACAATTTATTTATTTAAATAATTTTTTTTTTAAGGGGAACATCCTTTTTTTATTTCTGGTAATTCACTATAGATAAGTATTTTTTATTGGGAATAAAAAGTCCGGTCTTAAAACTTCTTATACCAAATGGAAGTTCATTTTATGGCCAATGTTTATAAAGTTGCCCAATTACTTTTAGATACGACATCAGGGTTTGGATGAACATTTGGAACTTTTTGGAGGGTGGTTTCGGACACCTATATATAATTCCAAATTTATCAGATGGTTTAACTCTTAGACTTCTAATGTCCAAGTCATTAAAAACATTATGGTCTTCGGGTTTTGACAAGAAATCATGGCCAAGGTTTCGCCCAGTTATGCATCTGGCTTCCTCAGGGTTACGTTTGAGAACCTAAACCTGAGGAAGCCAGCAGCATGATTGGCGAAACGTTGGTGAAAAATATGACGACACGGTCAAAACCTGAAGAGCATAATGTTTGTGGTTATCAGATGATCTCCTACGAGGCTAAGGTTTATGCGGTCATACGCGCACTTTCACTGCGGATAACATTACAAATCCCATGTATACGATGCCCTTAAAGGCTGTAGCCGTATAGGATTGTATCCTGAATACTAATCATTTCCTATACGGCCATCAGAGGTGCATGATCCTAATATTAAGTCACGCATGGTTCCTTGTTATATGTGTAATCCGTGAACAGCTGACCATTATGATATCCATAGCCCACCCAACGCCGTGATATGGCATTTAAAGCTGCAAGTTCTCTCTTGTATGTTTGTGGAGCTAAATTTAGTGTTACATGTTTCACGACCATTTTGTTTTCAAATGTTTTCTTTTATATCCTTCTAAATCAAATAAGTGGTTTTCTTTAATGAATTTGTATTTTACCTCACACGTTTCCACAATCTCTTGGGAATATTTTTGAATGTTTCATCAGGTTCTTTAATCAATAATTAGAGGCCTGGTAGCCGTGAGCGTTAAGGCGTGAGCACTTATCACTCCGTGCCAAAGGTCGTGGGTTCCATTTTCACTAGGGGTGTTGGCTTTTCTTTAGAAAAAAGAAAAGGCATCAGCCCTATCCTGGCTAGAAAAGGGTGGTAACCTGTAGATAACCCGTCCTAAAATTCGTAGGTAATAATAATGGACGTTAAAATTATAATAATAATTAATAATTACACTGGCACAGAAAATAAAAAAGTGGCCTTTTCCAAAGGCACCATACATATATTCTTGTGTTTCGAGACGCTGAATCCGAGTCCAGACTCCGTTTTCCCCCAGCACGTCAGGTTTAAGAGAATTTGAAGGTAAAATTTCGTATGAAGTCGTTTAAGAAAAAATAGCTAAAGATTCCATGGTTTTGAGAGTCGCTAAATTTGAATTCGAGGTCAGTTTCACCCCATTGGTGCAAAATCAAGGTCGCTTCAAGGAAAAATATGTCTAATTTGCAAAAATAAATTTTTAACTGCAGATTCATTTTTTTTGTTGCAAAATAAATTGTATATATATATATATATATATATATATATATTTTTTTTTTTTAAATAAACATATTCGTCTACGAAATGACCTTTATTTGTCGCCGATGGGGTGAAACAGACCTCGGATTCGAATTCAGCGACCCTCGAAACCATAGAAGCTCTAGTTATTTCTTGTTTAAAGACTTCATATGAAATTTGACCTTCAAATGCCCTTAAACCTGAGGTGCTGGGGTGGGGACTACGGATTCGGATTCAGCGTATCGATATACATAAAAATATATGTACGGTGTCTTTGGAAAGGGCCACTTTTTTATTTTCTGTGCCTGTATTATTTATAAAAGCAAATTTTTAAAACAAAATGTTCAACAATTGATAAGCATACTTATATTTACTTTACTCTGACTGTCTATTCAATCTTGTATTATTTTTTTTTTAATTTAAGTTATTTATAATAGCATTTTTTGTAAATTAATCTTCTGGTTGGTTTTAGGCACAACGATTTCCCTTGGAACATAAGGAAATTTGTCCATAACCAACTAGGGAGGTTTAACTTCTCGGAAGACTTGCGTCTAGTCGAACCCTGGTCTAAGTCTAACTGGTCGCACACAGATCTGCCTCGACTGAAAGCTGGCTTGGTTGGGGCTCAGGTAAGGCGATAGGCTTATTCTCCTACAATCCTTAGTTGTTTTTTTTTTTTTATTTATATATTTATCTTATTTATTTATTTAAAGAACTCTAGAGTAATGGTGAACCGCTCCAACAAAAGTCATAATGTAAAATTAATTACTCGTGACCAGAATTATGGGTATAAAATGAAATAGGTAATAAAATAAGGGTATTGTTCTAATAATAATAATAATTTATATCCTACTAGACTTTAACACTAGATGCAGTGCCAGCTGTGCCCCGATGCCATACTTGCCCTCAAAATATAATAGTCCAGTCATGGGAGTGTATTACCTGACCACGAAAAGCCGACTAGAAAACAGCACGCTGTTTGTCCATATGTATGCTGCAAGAAATGTCCAAAACTTCTGGGATGTCCAGTAAATTTATATACATGCATATTTGTAAATTGTTCTTTTCGGTTGGATCGAAATGCCCCGAAGTAAATTGAGCCTCCCGCGTAAACCGGAAACGGAGAAAACCAGTAATGATAATAATGAATCAAGTTATATCTAACAGTAGATAATAGTTTTCCCGGAAATAAAATAAATTAGCCTAAAATTATTGTGAGATCGGAAATTTTGGCTTGAATTTAGATTGTGAGTTAACAGTATTTTTTTTTTTTTTATTTTTTTTTTTTTATTTTTTTTTTTTACAGCATAGAAGGAATATTAATGTAATAACGTTTTTGCTGACACAAAAAATTTTCCCTGATACACAAAAAAATATTAAAAAATTATTATGAACTGTATAAACCCAATCTAATAATTTAATTAACTTAATTTTTGGAATAAAGATGAGAATATTGTTTTTATAAAACGATAAATGTTTATAATGTTTTCTTTAATCTTTCTTTTCATTCTATTTCTTTCTTTCCCTAATATTCTGATGTTTTCAAAATCAAATTCATGACCATCTTTTATAGCATGATAAGCCAACGCCGTTTTGTTTTCTCCATTGTATATATTTTGAGCATGTTGTTTAATAGGTTTTCCAAGTAGCTGTTCCGATTCCCCTATGTATGTTTAATAGGTTTTCCAAGTAGCTGTTCCGATTCCCCTATGTATGTTTAATAGGTTTTCCAAGTAGCTGTTCCGATTCCCCTATGTATGTTTAATAGGTTTTCCAAGTAGCTGTTCCGATTTCCCTATGTATGTTTAATAGGTTTTCCAAGTAGCTGTTCCGATTCCCCTATGTATGTTTAATAGGTTTTCCAAGTAGCTGTTCCGATTCCCCTATGTATGTTTAATAGGTTTTCCAAGTAGCTGTTCCGATTCCCCTATGTATGTTTAATAGGTTTTCCAAGTAGCTGTTCCGATTCCCCTATGTATGCTTTACCGCAGCTATTACAGTCAATTTTGTATATATTGTACTTAGTTCCCTTTAATTTCACTCAGTCCTTAATATAACTGAAACTATTTTTAATTTTGTTATCATACTTCCAGGCAATCTTTCCGACCCCTTTACAAATATGTCTGATTTTGTTTGATATTATTGGATTAAAATTGAAGGACAAATAACAGGCTGGTTCTGAATTCTGGTCTTTAAGGCAACGATTCACCTTTTTACTAAATTGATCAAAAATGTGTTTATTGTATGGGCTTTCATAATTCTCTAACCAATCCCTGTTTGCATCAGCTTGAATCGCCCTGCAGAAGAAATCGCTAATTTTTGATTTTTTTAACTTTATATTGCCAATGTTTTCATCAGATTCATCAATGGAATTCCGTTTACGTTTTAATTTATTTTCTGACCTTGATTCTAGGCCTTCAGTATTTTTTTTTCTAGTTTTACGCGTTTTCGAGTAACTGCTTCATTTTCATCCCTTTTCCTCTTTAAAACATTTGTACTATCTTCCGCAAAGAATTCGTCCAAGAATTTTAAAACTTTTGTGTCAAATTTAAAATTACATATGCCCTGGTCAACCGTTTGCAAACTCTTCTTTCCATATGATACTTTTTTCTCGGCTCGTTTAATTTCTTTTTCTATTAAGAAATCAGGGTAGCAATTTTTCCGGAAAAGTGACCTTAATTTGTTTTTAATTTCTGTAAAATATTTTGGGCTTGTTCTCTGGAGTGCAGTTAATGTTCTATTGTAAATGAGGTTCTTTTTGAATGTCAAGGGGTGACATGAATAAAAATTAATCATTCTACCCGAAAACGTCTTTTTTTGTTGCCATTTAAATTCAAGAGTATTACCTGTCGTCCTTATTATTTCAACGTCAAGAAATAAAATTTTATTGTCTAATTCTATTTCTTTCGTAAAGCCCAAGTTACCTTTACTATTAAAAATTGAAAATAACTTTTCGATATCATCCTGATGAATACACAGCAATAAGTCGTCAACATACTTGTACAGAAATTGTTTGTGTATATCATATTCCTTAATAATATCTTCCAGCAAGGAATTCATAACAATGCCACTAATCGATACAGATATATGATTACCCATTTGAACGCCAAATTTTTGTTTATAAATCCTATTATTAAATCTGAAATAGCCATCTTTTGTACATAGCTTTATACCCTCAATAAAATCATTTTTATCTTTAATTTTTGTATGAGCAACTATTTTATCCCAATTTTTATTGATTATTTTAATAGCTGTGTCTACGGATATATTTGGGAACATGTTTATGACATCAAAGGAAACTAGTTTATACCCTGGGTTTATTGTGATATTTTCTAGTAATCTGATCAATTCCACTCCGTTCTGAACATGAAAAGGATTATTTGTAGCATATGGCTTTAATTTGACACCATTTAATTATTTGTAGCTGACTATTTGACACCATATTGGATTCGTTCAGTCAATGACCAGCCTAGACGAGGCCCTGCTAGTGGAAGGTTCCATTCCTCAGGTTGAGGCTGAATGTAATGTTTAAGAGTGTTCCCCTGAAGGGGCACCATAAAGGGTGCGAAACATGTAGGGAAGATAAATAAAAAGTGTAAAAGTGTGTGGCGATATTTTATTGACCTTCCGCCTTATTCGCCAGTTATATATATTTTTCTTTCGTTTCAGTAGGAATACTCTGATGCAAACCAATTTGAAAGTTTTTTATAATATTGTGTTTAGAATTTAACTTTTTTTCGAGTAAAATATTTTGTAAGGCACGGAATCTCTTTGGTGCAATGTCCGTGGAGGAAGCAGCATTTGGCAAAAGCTTTTAAACAAATTCAATAATTTTGTTTTAGTGTTGTTGAAGCCGTAAGTGGTCTAATATTTTAATGATATAACAACACTGGCAGAATCACTACCCGAAAATAAATGTGTAACATAGTACGTTCGTATTGACTATCAATATTAATTTTCTATGGAACTCTTATGCATATGGTATGTTCGAAAATTATTGACAGACTTACTAATAAATTAGTCAAATGAAAGTTCAGAATATTTTGGCCTAGTATTGACTCATACCGAATCCTATTCGTGTCTTGAGCACTAACGAATTGACTGGTACATATCACCGATTTAGAATAAAAATTCAGCATGAAGACGAATAAATTGGAACTTTAAATTTTATTCATAACGAAGTCCCTTTAACATTACTATCTTGTTAGTTCTGTTTATGTTACTATTGTGCTCATGATGTTTTCAGAATATTCCGTTCACTATATAAGGTAGAGGTCTAGGAGCTGGCGGTGTTCCAGGAGGTCAGTGGCCAGACTGGCAAACATCGGTATGTCTGGCAAAATAATATAGTCAATATTTTCTCGATTTGAATCAGGTTTAACACGTTCAAAGTTATGTTCAATAAGAGGATCATATTCTAATGTAGTGTGAGTTTGTGTGAAGCTCGCAGTTTAATAAGTCATATATCATTGGGGTGTTGTGGTTAACTTAAGTTCTTGAAGACCAGAGTTAGATACTGTGGGGCATGATAAAGATTTTAAATTGAAGTGTCGTCGTTCGGTGGTCGGGATGAGGGTCCCAGACCATCTTAAGACTCATCCAGCTTTTAATAGTTACGTGCAAAGGGCAACAACAGACGCCCAAAATTGTCTTCGTTCGGTGCAATATAGCCAAGAATTTTATATATATATATATATATATATATATAGTTGTTGTTGTTGTGTAGCCAAAAGGTCATAAATAATCATATCCTTTCTTTCGAATCCTAACCGGTTTCGAACTATTCTCCTCTTCCTCAAAGTGTATTTCATTGATGGACTTGGTACGAGATGGAATTGATGTACTTATCACATCCATCTCGTACATATTGTAAAACTTATAACTAAATATGGATATATACACACACATATAATCATACTTAGCTAAGTCGTTTTTGATATAATGTCTAAGAAATATAGATAAGAATTGGATATCTTTGAAGCAGTGGTGCGGGTTTTCTTTGTTTTTTTTTTTTTTTGTTTTTTTTTGGAGTTCAATTTATTTCAGGGATATGTATTTATGTGAAATTGATTATTTCTTTATGCAGATATATATAAATGCTCTGGATGTTTAAAAAGTCAGGATGTCCATTTTCCCTTAGATAGAGTTTTCCTTCCGGTGTAACTTCCTAGCTGTGAATCTTCTGTCGAAAGATGTCCTAATCTGTGCGTTCTGTGGACATGGTTTGAACTTTCCTTGTTAAGGGGTTGTTATATATTCTCATGACCTGTCCAGAGAAGTTCATTCGTTGAGATTGTTAACATTTGCTCTCATAGTAATGCTAATTACTATTATGTTTTAGTATATGACAGCATGAGAGTAGGGTTATTCAATATTTTTAAATTATTACAAAGAGATTTAATGCTCTTTTTTTTTACCCCTACAATGTCTCTGCCTACAGTTCTGGTCGGCGTACGTGCCGTGCGGGGCGCAGCACATGGACGCCGTACAAATCACCATGGAGCAAATAGATGTTATCAAGAGGCTAACCCAGGTGTACAGCAATGATCTCCAGTTTGTCACGAGTGTCTCAGGTAAGGTTAGCTAGTAATTCGTGTAGTTGAATTTAACTCTGATTTATTGCGTTATCACTACTAATGTGACGTTTGTCTTTTAAAAAGGTTAAAAAAATTAATGTGTCTCATTTATATTTATAATAATATATACTTTTTTTATTTTATTTTCTTCTTGAGTCAACCTAATTTCTTCCATTTGTTGGGTAAAATATAACTGGCTTTTTGTGATTATGTATTATTTTAAGGTAAATATCGTATTATTCCGTGGCAGTGGTCATAAGATGTAGTCTTTCAATTTTTTTAGCACTATATATATGTAAGCGGTCATATTGCTGCAACGCTTTCTTAGGAAACCATAGCTAACGAGAGAGGTATATAACAGATAATGGTCAAAATCCTGGAAGGAAAAGTCTCACTACATGCTTCGAGAAATTGACGAACTAACTGGACACTTAAAAAAGACGATTTAATCTTTCACACATTATGCGACGACAGGACAGATCTAATTGTGCCTAATCGTGAGCTAGTCATAAAACATATTCTATCAGACTGTACATTTAGTTCAAATATTAAAGTACTTTACATTTAGAACATAAAAAGTATAAAGGAGATGTCTCATCAACAAATGACGGAAGAATAAAATTAAATTAATTAGTTCAAGTACTTTTTGGTTAAGGGTTAAGTTTATTTTACAATACTTTGCTAAAATTTGATAGATATTTAGCGAATAAAAAAATAATTGATTATTTTATCTTTTTTCAAATTTGATTCCTAATGTGGCGTTCAGAACCAGAGAGGACAACAATATGGTGAATATTGAGTCTGAAAAGTTAAATGACAATATGCCATGCTATCTTTCGGCTCCATTGAGAACAATATTAATTTCAAAACTAATTAAGAGATAGAGCCACTTAACAAATGGTCCGAAGTGTCTTTTATATTTGAAGGCACTATTTTCAACTTTTTTAACTCAATTTTCACAATAATATGGGATAGACCGCTCTGGTTCTGAACGCCTCAAATGTATTAGTAAGTAATGGTTTTCCGAATACTATAATTCCCTCGTATCTCAAAATTTTAAAAAGAAACCAAATTAATGGTGATAAAACTATTTTTATTGTTGTTTTTTTAAAGAGAAGTAAGTTGGACGTTCACGACAAACAAAACGGAATGAAACTGAAACAAAAGATAAAATGAACTTGGGTCCTGAGAAGATACGATAACAACAACTCTTATTTCCAAGAATTACAAAACACTAAAGAAAGATTCCATTCGAAATGTGAGCTCTCAAGGGCACTTTCTTTCTCATTCTTAAGATCTTCTCTTGATCCGTCTCGTTCTTCATGGTCTTCGAACTTTTAAAATCCACTCTATATACTCAAAAATATATTTTCCTTCAGATGTTCTTGGAGATTAACCAATGTTGGAATATTCCTGATTTGCTGTAATATTTAATCAAACTACATGAGTTTTTATTACCAACGTTTTCGCTTGAATTCCAAGTTTTTGCAAGGAATAAGGACAGTACTAAAAACATTATATTATATCTAATTAATTTATCATATCATAAAACACTTTTTTTAGACAATTCTACGTCACTCAAATTCAACCCCGTTACTTGACATCTGCTTTTTTCAGACCCTGTGGCCGTCTTGATTTATCCATTTGGTGTTCACTCGCGGTCATTCTGGCCTCTCAACCTTATCAATTTTAGTTACGTTTGTTTTAGTTTTACGCAAATTGTTTTACTGAAATGACTAGTTTTGTATTTTAAGTACGACATGATGATATGACATAATATCTAGGGTTGTTCTTTACATTAAAAAAGAAAAATAGTACATAGTTGCTTACAATAGAGGAAAAAAAAACGAAGTATTGTAGATAATTTTTTAAATAGCCCCTCAACTAATTACTATGTTTCTTGGCGTAATGACAAAAAAAAAAAACGAATTAAATAAAGAAATCTGACTTATCAAGCTGATACTTAATTTTAAGCTTTGTGTTCAGGCTTTAAGTACATTCGCTTAATTATCTTTAAGCAGATGAGTGAATGTCAATCATTCGGAATTTATTACAAAACAGATTCAAGCGTGAATTTCGATAGCACGACCTCAGTAAGAGAAAGTGACGTTGGAAAATATTGGTTTGGTTCCATTTTTTTTTTATCATACCAGACGTAAACATTATACGGGAACACGCTGAAATGAATGGCTGTGATTTTGACCCACGTTATTTGTTGTGATATAATAATTGGCATGAGAACTGGCCATGAGTTTAGAAGGGTAGAATTCTTCCAGCCTATATATTTTGGGAGTCTTTGAGTCAAATATGCACACCTGGGAATTTCACAGAGCGAACGTGTCATTGCTCTTGCAGAGTGGTGGTTTGTTTGCACTGTTCTTTTGTCAGGTCAGAATTTGTCAGGGGCTCCTAGTGATGTGTTATTTTAGTATTTGATAATTGTCAAATAATGTGAAGTGTATACTATCAGGAGACGTCGAGAGAATCGTTACAATATAGGTGGACATATATTTTTCCCCATCACCCAGAAAAAAACCCCGGAAGAACCAACGACTGTGCGTGGGATATAGAATGTATGTTTGTGTGTGCGAGAGAGAGAGAGTGGGTGTAGAGAAGATTTACTCTCATCGACTTTGACTCTGACAGGGGTGTAGCCCCGTCCATCACGTGGAAGGGTGGTCACCTTCTCTTCTTTCCTGCTAGTACAGCCCACATCCTGGCTGGGGCATCCAATATTATCTACTCTTGTGGTTTTTCCCTTTATCCAACGCTGGTATCAAATCCATAAATCAAACAGTATTAATCAATAAAAATGTTTTTTATGAAATTTCGATTTTATCTTAGATTTTTTTTTTTTTTATCATTAGTTTCTATACTCGGGCTATCTATCGGTCGCCTTCCTTTTTGACATCCATGGTGTAGTAGAAAACCTTTCCATTGTTTGCCAAAAAAAAAAAAAAAAATCAGTTGCAGGTTGGTCTCGAACCCACCTGACAATCCAAGGCGTTAAACTTTTTTTTCTTCTTTTTAAATACGGGGCATTGGGCTATTTATAGGTCGCCATCCTTCCTAAACATCCATGGTGCAACAGGGATTTTTTTTCATCGGGCCCTGAAATGGAAAAACTTAACTTGCTTCTCGAACCCCACATATCATACATAAGAATCCTGGCGTTGGCCGCTAGAACAACGGGAGACCTAAGAAAACGTTATGTTGATAGAATGCTAAATGAGTATTATAAAATAAATTTATTAAATAATTGTCAGCCTGTTAATAAATACGGTCATAAATTTTCAATTATAATTATTAAAAAAGTCTTCGTTTTTTTTTTACTGTAAGGGCAAAAGAAGTGTACCAAACTAAGTTCTTTTCAATTAAATTAAATTCATTTCATTTATTATATTGCTTTAAATGTCTATGTTCATTTGCCTTACATCTTTAATTATTTAAGATTCCAATTTTTACTTGAAAATGAGATTTTTATTTGTTATTAAATTTAATATCTCTAACAAATAAACGGATATATCTTTTGCTTGAAGCGAAGGAGGTGGGTTTAAATAATTATATAAAAAAAAAATAAATTAAAATAACACCTCGATGCTAGCATTTTTTTTACGTTTTGTGTACTCTTCAGAAAGGCTTGAAGAATAGTTATACCAATAAAATACACAAACACTGACATATTCATGTTTATCAATATAAGAAAATATTTCATGGTATTGATCATGGAGATTATTTGTTTTGTATTTTCCAATACTTATTATATTGATTTTTTTAAAATATGAATAATGATATATACACTGATATTACATTCAACCGACTTAACGTTTCTTCATTATCTGCTTTACAAATTTCTTCCATTACTTGGGGAATACCCATCCCGAGTGGAGGATGCGGTTGTAAGGAAACCGCGCTCTGGTTTTCAGCCTGTGGGTGTTGCGGTTGGGGTGAACTTGTGTCATCGGAGAAACGGCCCACTCAGCCCCAAACTACAGATACAGTCCTCAAAATCTCTCTTCTCCCACTTGGTCTGTGGTCGCTTTATAAGCTTCTCTCACTTAGCTAAAGCTTTATACGGTTCAGTAGATTTGGTTCTTTATAGGAAATCATTCTTCTTTTCTACTCATTAGAGCGTTTACTCCATAGGTTGAAGTCGACTAAATGATATCTCAAAAATGGCTACTGTAATTTGGTAAACTTTGAGGGACATGGTTATCTTTCACAACATATGTACGTATATTGGGTTGTCCTGAAAGTTTGTCTTTATGTTCTAAGAGAAATTTATGTGTTACTTTTTTATGTCTTCTTCTTTATTGTGAAATTTCTACTGCAGAAAAAGTAGGAGTGAACATTAGCTGTTATATCTTTAATATAGATCATTAGTCTTCCTTGTGAGGGTCTTCAAAATTGAAATCTCGGTACCTGAACTGCAAAAAACACTTCTGAACATTGCTGTCACTATCTGATCGTAACCAAAAGCAGAGTTTCAAGCGATTCGATGGGACGAACTCAACCGGTGACATACGTTCTTAAAGCATCGAAAGTGTTGTTTTCAATGCTTTTAATCGGTTTTTGTCTTTCTTAGTCAATTTTCGATTTTTTTTTTTTTTTTTTTTTTTTTTTTTTTTTTTTTTTTTTTTTTTTTTTTTTTTTTTTTTTTTTAAAAGCGGTAAACTAGATTTTTCAATATAACATGTATATTGCTTTTGTATTTGAGCACTTCTTCTTAAAAGCGAGTGAGAAGGAGGAGTAATTTATTTTCGGTTACAGTTGGCTTCTGTCAGTTGACTCTGCTTTAGAGAATCTCGCCTTTCTTAGAGGTTGTGCGTTGTACTGTTTATCGGAAAGGGCACCCTAAAATTCCGCAGCTGCGCACTTTGGTTACTCCCTGTCTGTGTAAGTTTTTTTTTGTGTGTGCGTTTAACGGCGTCTCAACAATTGATCTTATAACGCCGGGCGCTGTACAGGTTGCCACCCTTTTAGTTTGCCAACAGCTCGGGGTTGTTCACCCTATTCAGGTACTGGCCATGCCTGACGTTGCTTAAGTTCGGTGATCATGGAGAACCGATGTATTCAACGTGGCTATGGCTTTGGCGTCAGAGTATTTTTTTTTTTTGTTGTCGTTTTTAACGGCGTATCAACTATTTCGCTATTAGCGCCGGGCTATCTACAGGTTGCCACCCTTTTATAATGCCAACAGCACATGGTCGGTCACCCATTAAGGTACTGACCACGCCCGACGTTGCCTAACTTCGGTGATCTACGGGAACCGGTGTATTCAACGTGGCTATGGCCGTTGGCGTTTCACAGTAGTCTTTGATTTATTCAATCGGTTTTTAACTGCTGATATTGCTTCTTGTCTGCTTTGATGTTTCTGAGTTATCTTGGTATGCTCTAAATCATTTTTTTTTTTTTTTTTTTTTTTTTTTTTTTTTTTTTTTTTTTTTTTTTTTTTTAAGGAGCAACTGTACATATCTTAGGCAGGTGCACAAAGTAATTAGAGCAAAAGCAAAATTGTCACGCTGATTAACGACCTGTTGGTTTTAATCATTATTCATGAACGTATTAATATTTCAACATTTATAAACTCAATATTTTTACACTTTTACCAACGTATTGGTATTTTGAGATCGGAAACAACATTTTTTTTTCTTTTGGAAATATCCATAACTTTGATACTACGGCCGTTGGCGTCAGAGTAATTATTACTTATTATTGTTAATAATTTTTAACAAATATTAATACGTTTAATAAATTAAATACGTTAATAAGATGACTATTTATTATAATAACAATAGCAAATTTACTCTCCCCGCTACATGATAAGGTAGATTGTTTATATTTATAAAGCGTGGCTTCTTCCCTAGCTGTATGTCCGCTTCAGTGGTTCTGCACCGTTCTGCTCGAGTTGTTTCTTCCATTCTGCTACCAATTCCACAGCAGGTGCTCTTCTCGTGCGGAACTTCTCGCCCTTTCTTTTATCTTGGTCTCCCATGAGGATATTCCACCAAATGGGCTCGACGTATCTAGAACAGATCTCTGCAAGGATCTCTCTAGAGCCCAGCCGGGTATAATATTAATATAATATAAATAGATGATTATATTTTAACATACACACCTAGTTATTGGATATCTATAAGCTTTTCTATATATAAGTTAGCAACAAATCTAGGAAGTTGTAATATTTTATAAAGGGTACGTTAAATATCTGGAATAAACAGCAGATTAAAGCTCTTTTTGTTTCGAGTATCAAACCAAAATGGCCAAAGCTCACCAAAACAAGTCCTTAAAAAAAAAAATAATAATAAAAAAATCGATTCTTGGCTTAGTGGACCCTTCACTTTTCCAATCGGCAGGGGGCAAATCGACTTCGACGTTGCTAGTTGGCGACGGGAGACTGAGGATTTGAGATCTCAAGCTTCTAGCAAACAACTTGCTTATGCTGCACAGATGAGCCTGCGTGCCGAAGGTCGAAATAGTGTTGCATATTTGGTTAGGCACATAAATTTGGGATCTCTAATGCCGACTGTTATCGAAAGCCAATTCTATTTCCTTCTATCACCATGTCCCCGATACGAGCTCTGCTTTTGATTTTGTCGACTGGTATGAGAAGAGAAGAGCACGTATCAGCTCTTACGAAATACATCCAAAGCGGACGGATTGAACTATTTTCTAAGCTATAAGAGAGTGCATCAGGAAAAAAAGAAACGCTATCCTGATTCTGGTGTTACAGTAGTGAAATCTTTTGCTCAGGTAGAATTTCAGTCACTATTTAATCATACGTGTGCAAGGATCCTGCAAGCTCATCGTGAACTTATAGCCACATTGGTGTAGTATCCTGTAATGGTAATAACCATATGTTTTGTTGCTTAGCAACCAAGTGTTAATTGTAGTTAAAAATAAATGAGAATCAGTCTTGTGTTTTATCTCAATGAGTGTACATTAATTTAAGAAAACACTACAATTGGATACTGCCTCTTTGAGGAAGTTCGAAATTTCTTTTATTGGATGGTATTCTAAAACGCTAATTCATTATATTAAGTCTTTAAAAAACTGGAAAATCATCCAGTTACCAGTATAAACGATTCAACCATTCTTCTCAGGAGCTCCGTAGAATGTTATAATTTTATTCGTGTTTAGCAGCTCAAAAAACATAGAAGTAGATGGTTTCAGAGTTTTAGCCGAGATTTTTCGATTCAGCCCCAGTGTGTGCTGGTGGGAATGGAACCCACTATCTCCCGCATATGAATCTAAAGCGTTAGCCACTAGACTACGGGGATACCCTACAGTTTTATTGTATGCAAAATTGTAAGTTTATAAATTTCACGGTAATCCATGTAACGTTCCAATTATACAAATACAAAATT
The DNA here is from genome assembly GCA_946811695.1 of Gonocerus acuteangulatus. Taxonomy (NCBI): domain Eukaryota; kingdom Metazoa; phylum Arthropoda; class Insecta; order Hemiptera; family Coreidae; genus Gonocerus; species Gonocerus acuteangulatus. The sequence goes on from OX328131.1 coordinate 45,436,478, forward strand.
TTGTTTAACATTGTTGCAATAAGTAATCCCAGTTGTTTATCAACTATTATCAATTGTTAAAAAATCATTGTGCTCGATAACAAGTGAGTATTCTGAGTGTTTGATAATAGCATATCTACGAGCTACCCTAAGATCTATGATTGTCTTGAGGTTGGAGTTCCACTTTAAGATAAGAGATCCCCTTGAGATTCCGGGGCCTAACCAAGCATAGCTTCATCCATTATCTTTAGGCTACTTTGATCTTAACCACCAATACATTCCATCCCAACCACAAACACTTCAGCTGAGTGCCACTTAATACTCAATGCAACTGCAATAATTGCGGATAGAAAGCACGTTTATGTTTTTCTTTTGCTTCATTTTTTTTTTTAAATTTATTTATTACCCAGTTTGCCAAGAAAAAAATCTTTTCGGAAGGTATAGACAAATTAGTACTTTTCTTGTGAAATAAATTTTCGTTCCTCAGTGGCCGATTTCACTTACATTCATTCTGAAAATTTAGCGAATTTCATTGCAAGATAACAAACGTTACGCCTGACAGTGACCACGTAATTCCTAAAGCACCGATTTTGCTGCTGAAGTAATTTTTACGCCGGGTTTCGGGGCGAATGAATTACAATTGTGGCCACTATTGTGTTAATATTTAACACAGGGTCCATAAAAAACGGATTATTTTCCGTCCTTGGATTCTTCCTTAAGGGGGAAAAAATTGAATTTTGAATTTGAGTATTTAAAAATGGCGTATTATTACTTTTTATGGCGTTTTTATTTTTTCACACTTACTCGTCTTAACAGTTATATACATTTTTGTAACTTTTAAATTGAAAAACAAATATTATCTAAAGACCTAAAGTGTTTTTGACTTTCATATATTTTCTTAAAAATCTTGAAACATTTAAGAAGTCATAGAATCTATTAGAACTTGATCATTAAACATACATTTTTTTACTTTTTCTTTTCATGGAAGAGAAGTTTAAACATATTCTAATTGTGTAAATATACTAATTATGCAAGTATAGAATATTAAAGATATTCTAATTGTGTAAATATACTAATTATGTAAGTATAGAATATTAAAGATATTCTAATTGTGTAAATATACAGGGTGTCTACTGCACGAAAAAGTCACGAAAAGCACGAAAATGTCACGAAATGAAAAATAGGGCACGAAAATCACGAAAAAGTCACGAATTTGGAAACGATGTCACGAAATTTTTCTATTCAAAGATTTCCCACCAAAGAGCTAAATTCAGGGAAGTTTCTGGAATTAATCTTTTTCTACTAAAACTGTGTACAATCCGATGGAGTGAAAACTCGCAGGTATTTGCTAGGGCTCATGCGATGATACCTGCCTTAAAGTTATGTATAGGAAATGCTATTGATGATCCTACAGTTGGTAGGAATTCCACAGTTGTGCAGAACCATGTTCCGGCGGACGGATTCTTCTGGTTAACGAAATTGACCTTTCAAATTAACGATTATTGAACGAAATTATAACAAAATCAGACCATTTTTGAGCCGGTGGGAAAGGGAAAAGATATATATATACATATATATATATATATATATATATATATATATATATATATATATATATATATATATATATATATATATATATATATACGAGGGTGATCCAGAAAGTTGGTTACGTTTTGGTATAAAAAAAAAGACGAAGTACAAGACTCTTTTTTAGCACTTTCCTCCGAAGGAAAGTAGCTATTGAGGTTGGACTCATGACAGAATTTTTGAAACATTTCTTCAAATCTTTATCGATCCTACCTAGTAGACTCCGAAAATGACCCCCGTTAAAATTTATATATATCTATATATATATATATATATGCATATATATATATATATATATATATATATGTGTCTGTTAACACGATAGCGGCCAGAGTTTTTGTTTTTTCGTCACGAAACTTGGTATATAGCATTCAATTAGCAAACGATTGAACGAGTTCGTTAACCACCAAAGTCGGTCCACCGGAAGGGGGGGTTTACCCCGAACCCAAAACACTTATTTGACTATGTCATCCGTAATATTTGTTATATTTCAACGAAACTTGGTATTCGTAGTGTTAATATAGAGGGAAAAGTGAGATATAAAAATGAACTAAATCGGTTCATTAGAAGGGGGGGTTTACTCCGGACCCACAATACCAATTCGCCACTACCAGCCGTGATTTTTGGTATATTTCGACGAAACTCGGTATTCGTAGTGCTAATCCACAGGTAAATATGTGTTGTAAAAATAAACGAAATCGGTTCATTAGGAGGGGGGGGGTTTACTCTGGACCCACAATACCAATTCGCCACTACCAGCCGTGATTTTTGGTATATTTCGACGAAACTCGGTATTCGTAGTGGTAATCTACAGGTAAATATGTGTTGTAAAAAGAAACTAAATCGGTTCATTAGAAGGGGGGGTTTACTCCGGACCCAAATTCCTAATATACTCATACCGGTCGTAATTTCTGCTGTATTGTAACGAAACGCTGTATACGTCGTGGGTAACTCGTGAGAAAGAAGTGTTGTAAAAATGAGCTGAATCGGTCAATCGGAAAGCGGGGGTTTAATTTGTAATATATTTGAATAGAAAAGCCGGCAGACGTAGGTTCACAAAGCCGCCGCAAGGAGCGCTTTCTACCAATAGAGTGACTGTATCCTGTTCCTGCGTTAGATCAAAATACGATAATATGAGGATTTTTGTATTTATTACGTAGTGTAGTAGGTACCATGTGTAAACATAACTCTGGATGCAAATTAATAATTGATCAGTTACTCATTACAAATTTAAAAGAGAACTATTCATGTTTTTATTTTATTTATGTAGGATATTTTAAGCAAATTGTTCTGGAAAGCAGTCTACACTACCCAAATTCTGAGGAAAGTGCTTAGTTATGCAGCTCCTGCGTGACGGACTTTTTTATTATATACATTTGAAAGTGGCTCTAAAATACTATTTTTCTATATAGTCGCCATGTAAATTAAGACAGCAGTGAACCAGTCTTGAAATACTAGTGTCATAGAATTCTGCGCCGAGACTTCACCCAGGTTCTCATGCCCTCCGGCAGTTCCGTGGAGTCATCAAAACGCTGCGTCGCAAGCCATTTATAAGGTGGATGTGGAAACACCTCTAACTTGAAAACATCCAGGACTTATCGAGTTCGATTGGCTCTATTTAGGCGGGCGTTGTCGTAAAGAAGCAACATTTTTTAGCTCAACTTTCCTCTGCGCTTGTTTTGAATTGATCTTCTTAACTTTTCCTAGGCTTCACAATACCTTGCAGAGTTTATTTTCGTGTCACGTTCTAAAAAATCAACAAGAAGGACTCTTTTCTTCTTCTTCTTCTTCTTCTTCCTCCTTGTGCCTTTCAGCGTTGAGGTGCCTCAGTCCATGCCAGCCACGCATCACGGTCCTTGGCCAGTGCCTTCACGGCATTCAGTCCGTGTCCTCTTTGCTGCCCTAGCCTGGAGATGTGATCCATCCATGTTAACCTGGGTCTGCCAAGGGGGCCTCTCCAAGTTGGCGTAGCATCGAAAAACTTCCTGGGACCCCGACCTTCCTCCATTTGACAAAGGTGGCCAAACCATTTCAGCTGCCTCTTTTCAACCGCTTCTTTTACAGCTGAAACTCCCAGGTCCTCTCTTGTTAGCTGATTTCTGACCATGACTCTTCTGGTTCGGCCACCCACTCTCCTCAGGTATCTTCTCATGCTGCAGAAATGAGATGAGACTCTTTTCCTGTCCAAACCAAAAAAAAACAAAAAACAGTCGCTATGATCTTCCTTGCAGATAATGTTTGCATGCATTTGCTTGGTTTTTAGGAGAATTTGTGTGCCCCCATTTTATAGACTACCATTTGGTTTCTCCTATAACAATTTGATCGAATACTGAATCACCGGCCTTTTTTTTTTTTTCAATTTTCTCATCGACTTTAGTGGCAATTTCATCGGTCACAATACTTGTCCGTCCACATCGTTCTTCATCGTGCACATTAGTGCGGCTTTTCTTAAACTAATGCCCTACTGGCTTTCCACCTTTAGTGATCACATCGTGCCCATAAACTTCACAGATTTGGCGATTAATCTCAATTGTTTTACTGTTCTTTGCCAACAAAAACCGTATCGCACTTCACAGGTCGCGGGATTTTCAATAGCAATTTGTCTCTGTTTACTTATTGTTTTCTTAATTGCATGTAATAGTAAAATTAGTATTTTAATAAAATAAGGTAAGAATAAAAATTGGTAATACTGTTTTCACATGGCGAACTGTGAGAAGATGGGGGGAAGACATTTCCGTTTAGGATACTTTCAGTTTCCCGTGGTCAAGTGGCTAGCGCCTTAGACTCATAAGCGTTTTAGTGCTGCAAAATTATTAGAAGGAAGAAAGATTCATCTTCATTTTTTTTTCTTGCATAGATTTATTATAGAACTACTTCCTGCAGAAGATTCAGGCTTGAGAAATTTTTCCTTTTTTTTTATTTAATTTTTCAAAGTTTGCCATAATCGTATTTTTCGCAATATTTGAAGTTCAATATCTCAAAAGGGCCTGAGTCGAAAATTATGAAATTTATACAGATAACTTTATGACATAAACTAGTGATATAAATTTGGTGACTGAGCCTCAACTGGTTCCAGAGTTATAGTGCATCAAAGTTGGGCTAAAATTATTTTAAATACTAGATAAATCCATTTATACTATGAATTGTCATTTAATGTTGTGTGCGTATAACGTAATTTTAGCCCAACTTTGATGCACTATAACTCTGAAACCAGTTGAGTCTCACTCACCAAATTGATATAATTTGTTTATGTCACAAAGAGGTCTTATCTGTATACATTTAATAGTTTTCGACTCAGACCCTTTTGAGATATTGCACTTCAAATATTGCGAAAAATACGATTATGGCAAACTTTGAAAAATTATATAAAAAAAGTCCGACTTTCAGGAACTGCATCATCTTAGCGCGGTTCCGTTCTTATCCCTAGTCTAATTTGTAAAGGATAAAATAGAAGCAGTTATTATTTTGGTTCCGCCAGTCTTGAAAGGTCTTGATTTACGATCTTACCTCGAAGGGTCGGCTAACACTAGTAACGGTCCCGCTAGTTACAAGGTCTTGGAATCCTGGAACTCTATATTTCTAACAATAAATTGTTTTTGTTATTTTACTAAACCAATTTTATTGTCAAATACATTATCCAACTATAAGCAATTAAAAAATAACAAGGAATAAAACAGACAAAAAGAACCGTTCGAATAAACGAAATCAATTACTTTAAAGTTTTAAGCACTTATTTCTCCGATTGACATCGCCTAATCAAAACTTTCTTTAGAACCTTTTTTGTAGAGCATTTAGTAAGCTTTCTAATGGTAATCTTACGTTTACCATGATTCTCAACCCTTTTCGAGATATTAAGGAAAGTATACAAAGTTACCAAAACTTTTTATGTCTGATAATAAAATATTTTATTCTAACCCTTCCTTAACTCCAAACGTAACAAAAATTTCAAAATATTAGTTTTAATGAAAGTAGAACATGGAGAAAATTTTTCAACTGAAGCCCATGATTCTAAGTACCCAAACCAAAAAAGGTATTCAAAAACTATTTTTTTAATTTTCTCGAAAACGGTTAAAGCTATCGCCTTGAAAATGGTTTCATTCGTTTTCCTTTGCCAAGAAGCTTATAAAACGAGTACTTACAAGCATATGGACTCAAAAACGTAAGCGTTACGATTTTTTTTGCGCGAATTTTGCCCCAAACGCCATCTTCCAGTAGGCGGATTCTGCTGGTTAACGAACTTGACCTTTCAAATTAGACGAAAGATTTTCGTACCAAATTTCATCAAAATCGGACCATTTGTCTTCGACCTAGAGAGCGAACAGACTATATATATATATATATATATATATATATATATATATATATATATATATATATATATATATATATATATAAATTTGAACCACCATCAATTTCGGTCTCTAGTGGTTCTGAAACGCAAAATTTTCTAGTCGGCACTTCTGGATTGCGTCATGAGATCAACCTTATAAGCGGGGTTGCTCCCTATGGGGGGGGGGGGGGAGGAACCGCGCTTAAACACAACGCAGGAACAAAAATCAAGAGCATATCGCTCTGATCATTTTAGCTTTTATTCTGTTTAGATATCTATGAAATTAAGAGAGTTAGATACATTTACGTAAAACTTGTTTTCGGACAAAAACTAGTTAAAATGCCAACTTACAATGGCTGGAAAAAAAAAAAAAAAAACAATGACCCAGAAAAATTTTTTCTGCAGGTTTGAACTCACCTAGTACAGGGGAATGACTGGTAAAGAAATTAGGAAAATCAAAAATATCGAGCAGCATGGTCTGGGTGATTTCTAATGGATTGACCCATGTACCAAATGCCATTATATTCAGAGAAGAAGATTTGAGACAAAATGACCCCAACGTCTTCTTCGTCTGAGTCTGACATATTAAGCTCACACGGCCAAGCCAAGGCCTTAAAAACAAACACATACAGCGCTAAATAAACATTCCATTTTTAATACATCATAGGCGCAACTGATTTACTACTAGTCCTTTGCCAGTACACCCGTGTGCGGACAGAAGTTTTTTTTCAGTTGCAAACTGGTTTCACACGCAACTGGTTTGCAACGGATTCGCACTGTGTGCGCTGGGCCTTAATGGCCTAAATTATGTACATTCACAATAAATATTTATTTAGGAATTTATTTAGATATTTTGAATTCTGCTACCATTGTTTAATATTTTTGAGTAGTCATTCAAGAGTCATAGTGTCTTCACTTTTAGAATTAATGTAACTATCCTCTTTAACATATCGTCCCTGCCATGTCAAACTATAGAATATGCAAATCGGAGCAAAATAGGAACGAAGATATTTTAACCATTGAAGAAATAATATATTCAATAATTCTATAAAGGGGTTAGAGTTGCGACAATTTGCGATAAGCCGTACCGCCCGCAATCCATAACATAATACCGAATCTAAAAAGTCCGACTCGCAGGAACTGCGTCATCTTAGCGCGGTTCCAGTTTTTTTTTTTTTTTTTTTTTTTTTTTTTTTTTTTTTTTTTTTTTTTTTTTTTTTTTTTACGGCACATCTACATCTAGGTCATTAGCGCCGACATCCAGGGTGTAGCGAGGAATTTCACCAGCGAGCCGTGGGATGATAAAATTCCTGCCGGAGGTTGGGAATCGAACCCACCATCTCCCGCTTATGAATCCAAGGCGCGGGATTATATATATATATATATATATATATATACAAATTTGAACCACCGTTATTTTCGGTCTCTAGGGGTTCTGAAACGCGAAATTTTCTTGTCGGCACTTCCGGATTGTTTCATTGTATCAACCTTATAAGCGGGGTTCCTTCCTATGGGGGAGGGAGGAACCGCGCTAAAACGAGATTTTGCATATTCGATATTTTGACATGGCAGGGACTATATGATGTATATTTCATACAGTTTTATTAATTGTTTTAAATGTATGTAAAATTTTGAGTTTATAGATATCACAGCAATCCTTTTAAGTTACAAATAATTTTAAGCTAAAGCATAAGGCTTTCTCTTTTTAAGTGAAATTATTTTCTTTTTAATGGGCACGAAATTTTCATTTCAAATCACGAAAATGTCACGAAAAAGTCACGAAATTTACTTTCACTAAAGTAGTAGACACCCTGATATAATATGTGTAGGCTGAGAGTCAGGAAATAAAAATTCTTCAATATATTTTTACATATATTGCTCTACATCTTTCGTGTCTCTAGATGTCTTTTCAGGAGTCTATAAATAAATAAAGCCTAGTTAAACATAGGCGAACCTTCATAACTTCTTATACTAATATGATAAGTTAATATAAAAAGTTTGGTCATTATCTACATATATATTACATATACACACACATACATACATATTCATATGAATGAATATAAAAATATATATGTAGAGACGCTGTTTTAATATGTTTATCTATGGTTAATACACTTTTATGAAGTCACGCCCGAGGTGTGTATTAAGGACAGTAGTATGAAGGAAAAAGCATCCTGTAGGTTTATTAGTCCATATTTTTCGCAGCATATTACATTATATTTTACATCCCGGATATATAAAAAGCGGAGGAATATTAAAAGAGCGGCGGGGAGCGAGAGACAAAAGGTAGTTCGCGCGAGAAAGGCTGGTAAAATATGACGGGACGTTGTCCTCAGAAGTTGCCGCCTTTCGCGCCCATAATTCTGTACAGGTTCTAATATATAGGTAGGAACAAGGAATCTACATTGTGTTGCTACCTCTTAGTATTCCACCTTCAGGTTACTAGTCATATCCCGGCACTCAGGATGTGGGCATTATATTTCCCTTAAACATATTGTTTAGATTAATCTCCTTTCTTACATCGCCTGTTTTGAATTATAGATCATAAATGTTAAATTACTTGGTGAAGAAGCTATGGGTTTCATTTCCGTTATTGTCTTTCGCCTCACCGCACAAACGATTTGTCTTGTCTCGGCTTCTTGAAAAATGTTTGTATACATAACGTACCGCCTGATATTGCTAAAGCTCTAAAGTAGATGAATGTTAATCTCCTACATAGGGATTAAAATATGCGATTAAAAAAAATGAAGAAAGAAGTACTTTAATAACATAAAAACAAACTAAGAGATTTTAAGAGCAAATATCCAAAAATAAAAAAAAAACATTTTTTGAGCATGTCTACAGTAGTTTTCGTCTCTTCACTGTAAGTGTGAGACTTGTGAACAAATTATTTGTTATTTTTGGATATTTGCTCTTACAATGTCTTAATTTGTTTTTGTGTTATTAAAGTACTTCTTTCTTCAACTTTTTTAATCGCATATTTTAATCTCTAGTTTGATTTTTACAGAGAAAAAGAGAATAGAAGAAATTCTTTAATTAAAAATGAAGTCTGAAGCCCACATATATTGGGTTGCTACAACCACTACTATTTCTAAAGTGACACAACTCAATAATCGGTATTATTCATACCGTCATACTTATGACTGTGAGAGACGCGATAAATATCTCTTTATCAACCATCAACACTTTATGTACTTAGCTTCAGAACTAGTGCACCAGAGGGCACTTTTGTCACCCTTCCAGGCTTAATCCTAATGCCCCTACATAGGCAAGAGTGACACATTTTCAGTTGAGTTTCATTTTGTGTTGTGTCAGTTTAGAAATACAAGTGCGATATGTCGATCTACTTTTCCAAAATTCATTTCGATTGGATAAAAATATTTTTTTTTTAATGTCGAAATCCCCCCCCCCCAAAATAAATTTTGATAATTCAATTCAATTCAATTTATTTGATTTTGAGTTACAACTCATAGCACATAAATTGAATTGATAATAATCAATTCCGTTAGTTACTACGTTAGTAATATTAAATTATTCATAGCGGAGGTTACAAAAATAAAACAGTAATATAAAACATTAACACAATGTAAATTCTTTACTTCATATAATTTTGTGAAAATAAAAATAATAAAAAATATAAATGAAGCAATTAAAATAAAATATATATTTATTCTCAGCTCTTATTTAAATTAAATAATATTTAATAGTAATAGGTTTTTATTTATTATAAGACAGTTATTAATATATTATTCTTTAATTACATTTTAATCGTTCAGTATTTCTGACCTTAGTTTAAGATCTTCTAAATAAAGCTGGCAAATCTGACAAACGTTTCTCCGCTATTACTATTGAGAATTGAATTTTGATTATGAGTTTTAAATATAAACGATTTTAATATATAAAATGACTTTTCCTAATACTTTAAATTAATGGAATTATGATGATATAATAGAACACATTTGGTGAAATGACTTTCGAAAGATTTATTAGCAGCCGATTAGTTCCGGTATGCGTGGACTTTCAGTATGACTAAGAAATCTACTAAAATTGTGGGGATAGAAATTTGTATATGTATTTATTAATAATAAATAATCTACCATCATAAGGGATTAATACTAATATTTCAGCCTATTAATTGCCATTCAGTTATGTTACATTGGGGCGAGGTTAGCTCAGTGGTAGAGCACTGGACTAATAAGCTTGAGGCCTGAGTTCAAATCCCGAGCAAGCACTAAAGATTTTTTCTTCTAGTGTCTTCGCTCATGGGTTGAATTCGGCCTCCCTGACCGTCCCTAGGCCAACCCAGCCTTTAATTAATTTAATAATGGGTACCCGGCGCTAATGACCTAGATGTAGATGCGCCGTAAAATAAAAAAAAAAAAAAAAAAAAAAAAATGGGTACCTTGGTTGGTGCTAATGACTAGGCAGTCAAAGCAGCCAAGGGGAAAATCAGGCGGCCGGAGCATAGTACTGACCACACTATCTCCCTAGTGTGCCGTATGGTCATGAATCAGATACCTCTATAGTATCTGTCCCTCAGGGCCCTCGTGGCCTGTTACGGGACTGATGTTACATATTTATTTTAAATGTACTTATTGTTCTCAAAAAACTATTTTTATACAAAATTGAGTTCCAACGGTGCTAACACTATATCAAGGGTCTTGAGTTCGATTCCGTGGTTGGTCGTGGCTTTTCTGTTGAAAAAAAGTCACCAGCAGAATTCTGGCCAGAAAAGAGTATAGTCACCATCCCTCTGTATAAATCTCCTATACTAATGTTAAAGCAAGGTACAGCTACTAGTATCAACTTGCAAAAATAAAATTGAATTGTAAACAGAAATATTTCAGTAAATAAAATATATTCATTTAATAGCTGTAAAATTCAAATGATAATATAATAAAAGCATCGTTCCCAAGGCATTTGTTCCATTTTATACACTATATTAAAAAATAAAACGAATTGACGGTATAAAGTTAGTGGGTTTAAGTAAAATAAAGGTTATCCTCCTCTCAAAAAAGGTACAGAATATCTTTCATTCAGATTTCTCATGCTGAGCTAAAAAGAATTTCTATAAAATGATAAATTTCTTTTTAAAAAAAGACGGCAAGAGACAAACCAAATCGTAAAATTGAGTTATTACAGTTAAATAAAAACGAAAATTTATTTTATCTCAAAACGAAGAAACATGGTTGTTTCACAGAAGGTATTTTAAATCAGAGGGTGGCTTTTTAAACTCATTTCTAGATATAAAAGAGACTTGCTAACAAGCGTAAAACCTTCTTAAGCCTTGTTATAAACATAGCATTTATATACCTATTTCAAAATTATTTATATATACACACAATGGTATGCGGCTGAACGTTAAAAAAAAACAACTTTAAAAAGCTCCTAATAAAAAAAAAAACATCTTAAGAAAAATATAACTCAGCTCATATCTCAAGCCCTGGATTCATTGGAGAAATTAACAAATAATAATGTGATATGATAGAATGTGGCATCAAGTACAATGAACTAGCGGTCCTTAAAGCTGCAAGAAGTCGATAAAGCAAATTGACAAATAATAATGTGATATGATAGAATGTGGCATCAAGTACAATGAACTAGCGGTCCTTAAAGCTGCAAGAAGTCGATAAAGCAAATTGACAAATAATAATGTGATATGATAGAATGTGGCATCAAGTACAATGAACTAGCGGTCCTTAAAGCTGCAAGAAGTCGATAAAGCAAATTGACAAATAATAATGTGATATGATAGAATGTGGCATCAAGTACAATGAACTAGCGGTCCTTAAAGCTGCAAGAAGTCGATAAAGCAAATTGACAAATAATAATGTGATATGATAGAATGTGGCATCAAGTACAATGAACTAGCGGTCCTTAAAGCTGCAAGAAGTCGATAAAGCAAATTGACAAATAATAATGTGATATGATAGAATGTGGCATCAAGTACAATGAACTAGCGGTCCTTAAAGCTGCAAGAAGTCGATAAAGCAAATTAACAAATAATAATGTGATATGATAGAATGTGGCATCAAGTACAATGAACTAGCGGTCCTTAAAGCTGCAAGAAGTCGATAAAGCAAATTAACAAATAATAATGTGATATGATAGAATGTGGCATCAAGTACAATGAACTAGCGTTCCTTAAAGCTGCAAGAAGTCGATAAAGCAAATTAACAAATAATAATGTGATATGATAGAATGTGGCATCAAGTACAATGAACTAGCGGTCCTTAAAGCTGCAAGACGATAAAGCAAATTAACAAATAATAATGTGATAGTATAGAATGTGGCATCAAGTACAATGAACTAGCGGTCCTTAAAGCTGCAAGACGATAAAGCAAATTAACAAATAATAATGTGATATGATAGAATGTGGCATCAAGTACAATGAACTAGCGGTCCTTAAAGCTGCAAGACGATAAAGCAAATTAACAAATAATAATGTGATAGTATAGAATGTGGCATCAAGTACAATGAACTAGCGGTCCTTAAAGCTGCAAGACGATAAAGCAAATTAACAAATAATAATGTGATATGATAGAATGTGGCATCAAGTACAATGAACTAGCGGTCCTTAAAGCTGCAAGAAGTCGATAAAGCAAATTGACAAATAATAATGTGATATGATAGAATGTGGCATCAAGTACAATGAACTAGCGGTCCTTAAAGCTGCAAGAAGTCGATAAAGCAAATTAACAAATAATAATGTGATATGATAGAATGTGGCATCAAGTACAATGAACTAGCGGTCCTTAAAGCTGCAAGAAGTCGATAAAGCAAATTAACAAATAATAATGTGATATGATAGAATGTGGCATCAAGTACAATGAACTAGCGTTCCTTAAAGCTGCAAGAAGTCGATAAAGCAAATTGACAAATAATAATGTGATATGATAGAATGTGGCATCAAGTACAATGAACTAGCGGTCCTTAAAGCTGCAAGAAGTCGATAAAGCAAATTAACAAATAATAATGTGATATGATAGAATGTGGCATCAAGTACAATGAACTAGCGGTCCTTAAAGCTGCAAGAAGTCGATAAAGCAAATTAACAAATAATAATGTGATATGATAGAATGTGGCATCAAGTACAATGAACTAGCGTTCCTTAAAGCTGCAAGAAGTCGATAAAGCAAATTAACAAATAATAATGTGATATGATAGAATGTGGCATCAAGTACAATGAACTAGCGGTCCTTAAAGCTGCAAGACGATAAAGCAAATTAACAAATAATAATGTGATAGTATAGAATGTGGCATCAAGTACAATGAACTAGCGGTCCTTAAAGCTGCAAGACGATAAAGCAAATTAACAAATAATAATGTGATATGATAGAATGTGGCATCAAGTACAATGAACTAGCGGTCCTTAAAGCTGCAAGACGATAAAGCAAATTAACAAATAATAATGTGATAGTATAGAATGTGGCATCAAGTACAATGAACTAGCGGTCCTTAAAGCTGCAAGACGATAAAGCAAATTAACAAATAATAATGTGATATGATAGAATGTGGCATCAAGTACAATGAACTAGCGTTCCTTAAAGCTGCAAGAAGTCGATAAAGCAAATTAACAAATAATAATGTGATATGATAGAATGTGGCATCAAGTACAATGAACTAGCGGTCCTTAAAGCTGCAAGACGATAAAGCAAATTAACAAATAATAATGTGATAGTATAGAATGTGGCATCAAGTACAATGAACTAGCGGTCCTTAAAGCTGCAAGACGATAAAGCAAATTAACAAATAATAATGTGATATGATAGAATGTGGCATCAAGTACAATGAACTAGCGGTCCTTAAAGCTGCAAGACGATAAAGCAAATTAACAAATAATAATGTGATAGTATAGAATGTGGCATCAAGTACAATGAACTAGCGGTCCTTAAAGCTGCAAGACGATAAAGCAAATTTACAGGATGTAAAGTGATTCGTCAAAGTTGGATCATAGAAAAATGGAAAGCACTGTGGCGAAAAACATGCTAGAGCTTAGTATTGCTTGAAAAACGTGGCACAAGACCATAAGATACAGCTAGCTACTCGTCACTCTCGGAAGACGTTGTTTTGGTACTTCTTCAAATAGGCCACTGTGTAATTACCCTAACTCACCTCCTCCAAAAACTGCACCTACCCACATGTATATTACAATGAACATAGAACGCAGAATTATGCAATGTCAAAAGTTCTCTTCATCTCGAGCTCTCTATAACGTTACAACAACTCGACAGGGATCTCTACAAGACGATGAATCGACTATTCAAAGTTTGATCAAATTCCTGACACCAAAATATATAGGGGGTAGAGACAGAATAATTTAAATAAATAAAGTGATATTAATTATAACAGCCTTGTACAAAGAGCAGAGGAGCTAAAAGGAGCCAGTCAAGTTAGTTTACTAAATTTTAAAATTTAAAATACTGACAGGTTACACAAATACTCGTAAAGGAGTGCAGTTCAATAACAGAAACTAACTTATTCCACTTATCTTTATGAGGCATTGAATATTCTAGTAGGTTCATTTCGATCAGGTCACAAATAAAATAAAACACAAGGTTGCAACCCTTTTCTAGCCAGGATAGGGCTGATAACTTTTCTTTTTTTAAAGAAAATCCACCACCCCATAATGGGAATCGAACCCATAAACCTTGGCACGGAGTGATAAGTGCTCACGGCAACCAGGCCTCCCCCCGTCGAATAAATTATCACCGTTGTTTAATGTAAAAATCAAAATAAACTCCATTTCTCCTAGATCTCAAGTGAAGTCCCTGATGCTTTAAAACGTTTTAAAAAAACTCATACACTTTATACTTTATTATCCGAAATATTACAAAACAGACTTTGCGCTTGATAGGTTTGTACGATACATTTGAAAAGGATGCGAATCAGACTGTCTTAAGTTTTAATTGTACTTCACTTCATTTTTGTTGTAAAATAGTTCGTAATTATTTAAATATCACTTATTTTGTGCGTGTGTGTGTGTGTATTTATTTTTTTTTTTTTTGTGAAGACTAATGAAACAAGAAGCAATAATAATGGTATATTACCCAACACACATGGTAGGAAGGATAAGAAATGTTGCTGTATTAAGTTAAAGTAAGAATTAATGTGGTCTTTAGTTCCATTCCAGTAGGATTGGGTAGTGAATTCTGTTAAAGCCAGTCCTAGCTAATCCAGTAATCTCTACAATCAGTCTGGGAATAATGTATCAGCCCTTCTCTCTTGTACAAACCACGAGGCTCATTGTATTTACTAGGATAAAAGAAAGAAGATTCATAGACTAGGATATTGGATAAAGTGATAAAATGTCCCATTCTCTTGGAGGGTCAGACTCTTAAAACTCTGAATAGTGCAGAACGGAGATTTTGATCTACAATAGCAGGTAGCTTCTGAAAGTTTCAGTATATTGCTAAAGTAATTTTAATGGCCTAGTTGTCGTAGCTCCGTAAAAAAAAACAAAAAATAAAAGAAAAAAAAAAACATTGATGTGCTGTGCGACACCTTTTAGAATAGAAGGGTTAGAATAAAATATTTTATTAACAGACAAAAAAAGTTTTGGTAACTTTGTATACTTTCGTTAGTATCTCGAAAACCGTTGACAATCTTGTGAAGCGGAAGATTACCATTTGAAAGCTTACTAAATGTTATACAAAAAAGGTTCTGAAGAAAGTTTTAATTAGGCGATGTCAATCGGAGAAATAAGTGCTTAAAACTTTAAATTAATTGATTTCGTTTATTCGAACTGTTCTTTTTGTCTGTTTTTTATTCCTTGTTATTTTTTAATTGCTTATAGTTGGATAATGTATTTGACAATAAAACTGGTTAAGTAAAATAACAAAAACAATTTATTGTTAGAAATATAGATTTCCAAGATTCCAAGACCTTGTAACTAGCGGGACCTAGTGTTAGCCGACCCTTCCAGGTAAGATCGTAAATCATGACCTTTCAAGACTTTACTACACACAGGAATGGCGTTAGTGACCTTAAGGGTTGACACGCCATTATAATAATTAATTTAAAAAAAAAGACTGGTGGAACCAAAATAATAACTGCTTCTATTTTAATCTTTCCAAATTAGACTAGGGATATGAACGGAACCGCGCTAAGATGATGCAGTTCCTGCGAGACGGACTTTTATATATATATATATATATATATATATATATAAATCTCCCTGCCCATTGAAAACGTTCTCTGCTGGACCGTGTTTAGGAAAGGTGGCAAGCTATGGGCAGACGGGCGCAAATGACCTATAAAAAAAAAGTAACTAGAAAGTTACCAGAAACCGACACGATCACTGTTTGCACTTAATTTTTACCTTAAACATCCAATTATCATAAACATATTTACAAAAATAAACACTCTACAATTAAAGGCAAAAATATTACACTCCTTAGGTTACCTGGGCACGAAGACATTAACATGAGTACTGGAAAACTGGCTACAAACCGACCCATACCTGATGTAAACAACGTGACCACTTCCGACTTGATCAAAACATTACGCACTGACATGCTCTGCGAATCAATTGCTTCAATAGTACAGTAGAAACTCGATTATCCGGACTAATTGGGACCAAGGTCAGTCCGGATAATCGAAAATCCGGAGAATGGAATATTAAAAAAGTGTAAATAACTATGAACTCTTTATTGAAAATTTAAAGCAATATAATAGTTAATAATATTTTTATGTATGTAAATGTAATAATCTATGTTCACAGATAAGTAGAGGAACTAATTTAAAACAGTTAGGTTTTAAAAAATAGGAAGGTTTTAAAAAATCGATTATTTTTGTTTGCTTCTTTGCCTTCCATTTCTTGGACGCCGCCATATCTGTAAGTCGCTGGAGTTGTAGAAGCTGCACAGCTTCTGCCTCTTCTTGTCTCTCAAGCAACCTGAACACCACGTAAAATCTCCTCCCGCCCCTTCTCTAATGCTTCGTCCTGTCGTCCGGATAACAGAGCGTCCGGATAATGGAGGTCCGGATAATCGAGTTTCTACTGTACATCTAAATTAAGAGAAATTAAGAATACGACCTATGCCTGGGTAAAACAACAATTCTCTCGACGAGACGAAGTTATTTAATCTATGCTTTTGATAGGACACTCCCTACTTACCCATTCGTACTTACTAGACAGAAAAGAAAGACCCACGTGTAGAATATGCAACAGAACTCTTAACTGTCAAACATATACTGACTGACTGTAGACAACGCAGCAAATTACCCATCCCTTACTGCTTACATGACTTACTGACAGAAGGTAGCCCATAAATTCCTACCACATTCAAAACACGAAAAAAGATGTATGAAAATATAACTACGTAATTTTTATGCAAATATTTTTTTTCTTTTTATTCTATATAATGATTTGTTTTCTTCTTTTTTTTACGGCGCATCGACATATAGGCCATTAGCGCCGTTGTTTTATTATTATTGTTAGGTTTCATATTTTCAGGACAAATTGACTAATAATCGTACACTGACCGAAACTAACTGCCTTTGATTCCGTCGTTTTAATGAGTATATTGCCTTCGTTGCGAAACTCACAATAAATAAATAAATCTATAATCTCTTTTTGCTCTTCGAGTTATATGTACATTCGACCCCTTTAGGAGCTAAATCTAGTCTATATTTACAACCCACATTTAAAAACTAACTGACTGCTAGCTACTCTTAAGTCATTAGAATCAAATTACTATTCCTCGCTGAACAAAGAAGAGATGGTCAGTGATCACTATATTAACTACGACATGTCTAGTACTTCAATTATAGAAGATACATCACTAATATATGTCCTTTTAATAGGATTCCCTATCTGGCGTCAAGATAACAGCTAAACCACATAGATAAGCCTCCTCTAATCCAAGCCCTTGGGTCTCAGTGAGAATTAATGAGGTTCTTTGTCTTCCCTTGCTTAGGAATTGTTAGTGGCTTCACTTAGTCTCTAGTCCTTGACCTTAGGTTTATTCCACATGCAGCCTGACTACAGGCTATTATTTAGACTAGCAGCATTCTCTAATAAGCCTAGGTTCCTCTGATAACAGTCTAAGGTTCCATTGGATATTATAATGTAACCTTACATTAACTATAGCATTACTAAAATGCAACATTAGTTATATTAGTATAAAATATATGTATAAGAAGGGAAAATATCATTGGAAATTTAGAGATTCGTGTTAATACTGTGCTCCATCGCTTAGTTTGTGCATTTATGACTCATTAAGGAAGATAAAACGTTCACCCCGTTGGAGCTACTTAAACTAAACTCATTCTACAGCAAGGCGAATAATAAAAGAAGAAAAAAAAGTTCTAAATAAATAAATATATTATATTAATATGTATATATATATATATATATATATATATATATATATATATATATATATACATACAATTATCGTGTTATGGTGTTTGTATTAAAACTCCTCCAAAACGGCTTGCCCGATTTTTATGACACTTTTTGTGTGTATTCAGTATGTCTGAGAATAGAAAGTAAACTATTTTTCATACCCCTAAGAGATGAGGGTAGTCTGCCTCAAAAAAATGGGTTTTTCTTTTTTTGAATAACATTTTTTATTTTGACTTTTATTTTCATCCTTTTACGGCCAATCCCTATTTTTTACTAGCGATATTTTAACTTTAATAATTGTCAACCCTCGGTGGTCGATAACTGATCAATTATCACTCGATGAGTTATTCCCCCCAGACGTCTACCGATTCACTTCTCACACAGTAAACAGCACGGAGTTAAGATGAAAACGAAGCCAGTCTGTTGTCTTTCTCGCGTAACAACCGTTCTCTCACTCCCACCCTACTCAGTTTTAGGCCATTATTATTCCCACAGATGTACCAATTGAATTTAACCGCGTTCAATTTCCAATTAGATTGGCATTCGCAATGACAATCACTAAGTCGCAAGCCCAAACGATGTTTGTTTTTGGCTTAGATTTGAGCACAATGAGTTTTTCACAGCGCTCTATTCCATATATATATATATATATATATATATATATATATATATAGATTAGTATAGCCACGTAGCCAAACGTTGCAAAAATCTTAACAAATGAATAAATCCAGAAGAGGTCTAGAGTGTAGGAACAAGACCACGATTTCCTTGTCCATTGAAAATAGGGCTTAATCCTAGAAAGCGTTCTGCAATAAAATAAAACTTTTCTGGAAATCCTGTACTTTAATTCATCAATATATCCACTTCTCTGTTTCCGAGTATTGAGTTGAAGTATTGAAGGATTAGGAAAGCTGAATCTATTTGATCTAATTAGTTCTGGTTGATTAAATTCCCTTTGCCAGTGGATTGAAAGCTCTTCAATTGGATTAGGGACTCTGATCTTATCCAATGCGATTAATATTTTACGTGTCGCCAAGCCTCTATTCTATGTTACGCTATTTTCGAATATTAAATTAGTCGGCATGACTTTAGTCATTTGTATTTGCTCGAAAACCATGAGGTATTCATTTCCTTTGAGTGCGGAGAGTCATGGTATAATACAATCCCCAAATGAGGTCATTTTCCCCGCGTTTTTCTCTTTGCTTTAATTGACATCGACTTAACGACGATAAAGTTTAAAGTAGAAAAGATTCACCATTCAGATCCCATAGATCACGAAAATATTCATTGTTCAAGTTGAGTTCAAAAATATTTTGGGTAATTCCCCCGATATATTCCCCCGATATTTTGACGTGGTAATTTGTATGAAAACAAGCATTGTTTTTTTTTTTTTTAAAAAAAAGAAGCGATTGAAACAGAAATTTCACGGTTGCATTGCCTCCAAACGCAAATTCAGTTGAAATATTTTCCATACATTTAACATCTATTAAATCTCGTAAAGTTTAGTTAAGAATGAATTAGAAAAGTAATACGTTTTTAATAGAGATGGCACGTTTTGGGATTCTAATTTCTCCAAAATGTATGCAATATCGTGTTATGGAGAGAATTTCACAACGTTACGTAAATATTTTCGCTTACAACTGTTTGGTCTCTTTCGGACATGAAAAAATTATTAGTCTCTGTTTTTGGTGATATCTACAACACGATGGTTTCGTGACGTGCTGATTTTAAATCTGCTTGGGGGGGGGGGTAAAATGTGTAATGCTAGTTCACTTGGAGACGTAAGCATATTTTTGAATTTATTTGTCAAAATGTAAATTTTTGTATGAAGACTGTATTTTTAGCGCGGTTACTCCCTATCTCCATAGGGAGAACCCGCTTATGAGGTTGACCTCATGACGCAATCCGGAAGTGCCGACTAGAAACTTTCACGTTTCAGACCCTATAGATCACGAAAATATACGTGGCTAAAATTTGTATATATATATATATATATATATATATATACATATATATACATATATATATTTATTTATATATATATATATATATATATATATATATATATATATATATATATTCTTGTCTGTTCGCGCTCCTGAGGGCTCAAAAATGGTCCGATTTTGATGAAATTTGCCACAAAAATCTGTCTTCTAATTTGAAAGGTCAAGTTCGTTAACCAGCTGAATCCGCCCACTAGAAGATAGTGTTTGGGGTGAAATTCGCTCAAAAAAAAAATCGTAACGCTTACGTTTTTGAGTTTGAGTTTATATGCTTGCAGGTACTTGTTTTATAGGTTTCTTAACATAGGAAGGGCGAGGTTAGCTCAGTGGTAGAGCACTGGACTAATAAGCTGGAGGCCTGAGTTCAAATCCCGAGCAAGCACTAAAGATTTTTTCTTCTAGTGTCTTCGTTCACCGGTTGAATTCGGCCTCCCTGACCGTCCCTAGGCCAACCCAGCCTTTAATTAATTTAATAATGGGTACCTTCGTTGGTGCTAATGACTCTAGCAGTCGAAGCAGCCAAGGGGAAAATCAGGCGGCCGGAGCATAGTACTGACCACACTATCTCCCTAGTGTGCCGTATGGTCATGAATCAGATACCTCTATAGTATCTGCCCCTCAGGGCCCTCGTGGCCTGTTACGGGACTGATTTTTTTTTTTTTTTTTAACATAGGAAAACGAATGAAACCGTTTTTAAGGTGATATCTGTAACCGTTTTTGAGAAAAGTGGAAAAAATGTTTTTGTAAGTCATTATTTTTTTGTGAGTACTTAGAATCGCGGAATTCAATTGTAATATTTTCTACATCTTGGAAATTAATCCCAACTAAGATGATTAAATTTTGGTTATATTTGAAGTTAAGTATGCGACAAAAAATATTTTATTAATAGACGTGAAAAGTTTTGGATCTCCATACATTTTTCGTAAATATCTCGATAACGGTTGGGAAATCATGGTTAGTGGAAAGCGACCATTCGAATGCTTACTAAATTCTCTACAAAAAATGATCTGAAGCAATATTCGATGGGACAACGTCAATGAGAGATATAAGCGCTTAAAACTTAAAAAGTGTTTGTTTTGTTGTTTTGAAATGGTTTTTCTCTTTCTTTATCTCACTTTTTAATTTGGTTGTTTCTAGTTTTAAATTGCATTTATCAATAAAATTAGTATTGTAGTAAAATAAGCTAAGAAACGGTGAAAGGTATTGGTAATGAGTCTGGAGTGGCTGTGGTAATCAAGATAGCAGTGGCTAATCATGATGACGTAATTTGTTTAGAATTCTCCTGTCTTATAACCTTCCTCATAGCCTCCAACTGAAGTTATCGTTATTTTTTATTTTATAGAAAGATTTAACCCACGATAGAATGGAATTTTATTCGCCTTAAAGCACATATTTACAGTCGATTCTAACAGTAAAACGAATTTGCTAGTGAAATAAAATACATAAAATGACAAAGAATTTTTGGTTGTTTAGAATAGAGCCTTCTCAGCAGTAGTCGAAGAGTAAGTACGTTTTCAGTACATAATTGTATTTACTTATACAGATTAAGAATTATCCGCTTCTATGTAAGTTAGCTACTGTCAGTTACCTGTGATTTGTGATGCTAATCTATTCTTCGAGATGTACGGAACCGCGCTAATATGACGCAGTTCCTTCGAGTCGGACTTTTTTTTTTAAATTTAAATCTTCTGCAGTGAATTATGTCGTATTTAATATCCAAGTGAAAGTATTTACGACATTGTCACAGAAGTTCTGTGAAGAAAAGGGGATCGGTTAGTTTAGTTTCACCTGTGAAATTTATGGGTCTGCTATTCTTGAGGTGGCTTTAAGCTTTTAGGGAAGACGAGTGGTTTTACTCCCATTTGGACCATTCAAAACGAGAACTCATAAATCCCAAGACTTTTAAACTCTAGCTTCCATTCATCTTACAAACTTTAGCTCTGCTATCAGTTAATGCTGCCACTAACTAGCGTGAAAGTTAAGGTAAAATTTAGTTGTTTTTAGCAGAAATATTTGTTTTGTTCGTTGGAAATTGTGACTGTCCTCTTGACTACGAGTGTATGTTACACAGGACATGCTGAAACTCAGCACATTCTTCATCAAAGCAATCCCAACATGAAAACACAGGTTTTGTACGTTTCAATTTAATACATCTTCCTAGGTCCGTTAATGAAAAAAAAATTATTTATATCGCATTAATGCGTCGTTTAAAAGTTCGGCATTTTTTTGTATCAGCTCTAGACAAATTTCAGAGGAAAGTTTACTTAATTTGGGCTTTATTTTATAAAATTATAATTTATGTATACAATGTAATAATTGTGTATTTTCAGTTTATCATTTTATATTGGCTTATAAGTGAATTGTTTCTTATGTGTTAGATTGATGTTTTCGGCTTTAAAGAATTAAAGTTTTGACAAACAGAAATGGTCTCTTTTCTGTAAAAATGTATGTAGGTTATAGTATAAACAATTTCTTTTTGCATACATCATTTTTAACTTCTTTTTTTCAATATATATTTATATATTATTTGTACTTATTTTAAACTATTTCTTATTTTTGTCTTTATTTATTTTTATCGTCAACGTAGCGCTGCAGAAAGTTAATAATATTAGTTTAAAAAAAATTAACTATTTTTTTTATTATTGAAATTTTTTTGTATTAATTGATTAATTTATTATTTTTTATAATTGTTATTTTGAAAAGTTATTGTGGTGCGGTAATGCTAGGAAGGATTCGTTAATTACTTTAGCGAGCTAATGATAGCTAATAAACTTGATTATTTATTAGGAGTTTTGCAAATTTTACCAATTAATTCTTTAGTAGTATATGAATAAAGTTTATTATCTACTGTTGGCTGCGTAAAATAATATACTCGTATTTTAATAAAATACAAGTAATGGTAATTATAATTTATAAATGCAAATTGAATAAACGAAAAAAAGATAGCAGAGGAAAAAAGGTGAGGCCCCTCTTCACCCTTTTTTTTATTTATTTAATTTGAATTTTAAACAAAAGACAGATATACTTATTCATATATTATTTTTACTATTATAACAAATTTGTATTTATTCATTATTAAAGACCAACATTTGGCGATGATTTATTTTATAGTAAATCCACTATTAATTGTGGATAGATGACTAATAAATTAATTTTGTCTAATGAATAACAAATAAATTAAATTATAACTTTTTCTCATTAACGGTTATAGATATGGAACTTAAAGTGGATTTATTACATTTCCCACATCCAATAACTTATATATCGTGTACGTCGCGTTACGATATTTTTGCGTGAATTTCTGCCAATAAAAACATACCTATTTCGGTAGACGTTTTTTGCCGGTTAACGGATTTGCCCTATCAAATTACGTAAAGAATTTTTGTACCAAACTGCATTAGAATGGGGCCATTTAGAGAACGACGTGACACACACACACACACACACACATACACTCCTATATATATATATATATATATATATATATATGTGTGTGTGTGTGTGTGTGTGTGTGTGTGTGTGTATATATATATATAGGGCCGATTTGGAATGGCAAAACTCCAGGAGCGTGTAGGGGACGAAAAAACTAAGGTTTGCTCGTTTTTTGCTTCGTTTTGGAGAAAATCCCAAAACAAAAAAGGAAAGAAGTTTTCATTTTTGTACATATTTATTTAAATTTTCAATGGAAAAAAATTGTAATTGCGAATTATTTCAAGAAACCAATTACTATTCAATCTCTTATTGCTGATATAGCTTTCGTGAACAATTTCTGCAGCGGTAATACTTTAGAAGCGGTGCGTGCCGATTCACAAATAGAAGATTGCTTAATCGACGAATCTTTTAGTTAACTTTTAATAGACAACCAGTGACTGGGTACATTTTTTTTTTATTTTATGTTATCGCCAATTTAGTTAGTAAATGTTGACCTCTTGTAGAAATGTAATCATTACATCTAGGACTGACTTGATATTTATTTGTATTCTAGAGCCTGTAAATGTGCGTGACTTAATAAATTGCAGCTAAACACTCTTCTGATGATATTTGGTGCAATTCATCTGATTTGGCCCCTTAATTCCTTTCTTGAGTTGATAGATTTCCTACTTCAAGGTTTCCCGTTCGAACAAACCAAATAAAATTAAATATTTATGCATAATAAATTCTGCAATATTTGAAGATGGTACGGGCTGCGATTATCACCGTTCAAAGTTCTTCATATTACCTACTGAGGTACCTATTCCTAATGCAGGTGTTGGACTAATTTCTTCACCGACAATCGGCTCTTAATCCCGCCTGGAATTAGTCGCCTTCATTATGAAGTAAGAAGACCCAGTCTCCCGTTGTCTATTAAGGACTCTTCTATTTGTCAATCCGCGCGCATACTCTCGCACTGCTTCTAAAGTATTACCGTTGCAGAAATTGTTCGCGAAAGCTATATCAGCATTAAGAGATTAAATAGCAATTGGTTTCTTGAAATTATTTGCAATGACAATTTTTTTCCATTGAAAATTTAAATAGGTAAGTACAAAAATGAAAACTTGTTTCGTTTCTTGTTTTGGGATTTTCTCCAAAACTAAGCAAAAACGAGCATATCTCTAAAGGACTTTTTGTCTAAGTTTTTGGTCCTCTACACGCTCCTGAAGTTTTGCCATTTAAAATGGGTACACCCTGCACATATATTTGCACTACTCTTATTTTTGGGAGGCTGGAGTAATTTCCGCTTAGGACTCAGTCAGTTTGCTGTCGAGGCGCCTAAAATCTCACTTCTAGTTGAGATATAATTTTAAGTATTTTATGAAAGATCATACCCTACCAATAACTACTTATATTACTTTACTAATGGCACTAGGGATATGAACGGAAACGCGATGTGACCCTTTACCTGTTAGTCGGTCATTTTATACTTGATATAATTGTTAAATTTATAACAAACTAGCTGTTACCCAGTGTGCCATGCTTCACCTACTTTATGCCTATGACTCTCCGTATCAAGATCTACCTGTATACCCAGATACATCAAAATCGGTCAAACGGTCAAGTGCTGTCTCGTGAGACAACCAGCACTACCTGCGAATACATAGCTCTTATCAAAGAAACGCCAGCGCTCGTTAGTTAGACAGTGATTGTTGATATAAAATTGAAATAAATTGCATTACAGGATTATATAATGATGTAGTCATCAATGAGTTCGAGTTATTCTAATTATCTAGAACATCAACAAATAAATTTGGGACATTATTCAAAGTGGCTGCCGATTCAAAATGGCCGTCAGAATCTGAATGGTTCAGTGTAGCCAATTTTTCTTGACCAAATTTTGAAATGTGACTATTTTGACCTAGCCTAGGAGATTTCCCGTATCAAGACCTACCAGTGTGCCAAGTTTGGTCAAAATCGGTCAAACGGTGTAGATTTGTATAAGGATCAAACAGACATACGGACAAACAGACAGACACCTGATTTTTTTATATATAAATGTTAAGTACAAATTATATACTACATTTATTGCTACCATTGAGAAATTTCTTATATTATGTTTCTTTGTAGTTTCTGAGGATTCATGTACACTTCAGTAAATTTTTTTGTCGATAACGTCCGAAATAGTATTTTCGGAAGGTAGATAACAAATTGCTAATTTATTCGGATCAGATCTTTTGTAGGATGTGAGGAGGGGGGAGGGTTGAGGCTAACATGTTTTGTAAACACGGAGGCCATTAGTATAGATTCGGAAGTGGAAGTAGGCTCTTTAGTATGCTTCACCTGGCTTCCATTTACTTGGACTCCCTTCCGTTTTTATCGTACGGCTTCATCAAATAAATGCCCGCCCTGACCTACTGGCTCCTGGAATTCTCCAGCATGCTCCATCCATATATTTCTTCTAGAAGCTTTATGGACTTCTTTATTCTAAAGAGGGGCCTTTCGGGTCTCATCGCCTCGGTTATTTTAGGTCGAAAAAAATCGAATGGAATTTAAATATGGCTAACCCAAAAAAGTATTAGAAAAATTTTCAATTATCTTGAACAAATATTGCCTCTTCTGTTATTTAAACTCCTATTTTTTTTTTTATTTTTACTGCGGTCGACATGTGGGCCATTAGGGCCGGCATCCAAGTGGCAGCGAGGATTTTCTCAACGAGCCGTGGGCAATTCCGGTGGGAATCGAACCCACCATCTCCCGCAAGAGAAACTAGACCACGGGCAGGGATAAAACTCCTAATTTCCAAAAATGTATTCTGGCCGAGGATATATTTTCGCTCGGTATTGAACAAAACATATTTAATGATAACAAAGCAGAACAGTTGAAGAAATGTATCATGCACATAACCTTACATGCACATATGATTATACTATACACTCTCATTTGGAGACATTTGTTGAATTCAAATTGAACCGTTGGCTTTCAGACATATTACAGACAATTTCAAACCTTTGTTTATGCGAATAAGTAAATTAAAGGTACATGTGTGTGTATACATGGGTTGCATTCGGCCTCCCTGACCGTCCCTAGGCCAACCCAGCCTTTAATTAATTTATTAATGGATACTATGGTGCTAGAGACCCTATCAGTCGATGCAGCAAAGGGAAAAATCCGGAGCATAGTGCTGACCATACTATTTCCACTAGTTTGCCTTATGGTCATGAATCAGATACCTCTATTTTATCTGCCCCTTAGGACCCTCGTGGTCTGTTAACTGTACTGATTTGTGTATATATATATTCTGCTTGAGATTGTTGGAAGGCGGATAATTTTTGTATTAATTCGGCTGTATCCAGTGGTGGGTTTTTTAACGTTACATTTCGCAGGATGATTTGCCTTCCTGTTTTGCCGCCTGTCGCTTATTAGTTTTAATGGTATACAAATATCGTAATTACATTTATAGTATGATTTTTTTTCTTTTATTTATTTTTTCTATACGGCGCATCGACATCTAGACTATTACCGCCGCACAGTAAGAAATGTCGTCATTGTAAATGTAGCCTAACGCTGCGAGGTTTAGAATACATGTTCCCAATGCATTGGGATGTAGAGAAGTTCGGATCAGGAAATAAATAGTTTGTACTTAAAAAGGGCGGGAAGGGGATTGGATAAAGACTGTCATAGATTAGAGGCGGGTGATTTAATTCTATAGTAAACATCTAAAGCCTCCACGTGGATTAAGGATTCTCATCCTCCTACAAATAGTATCCTCGTTGTTTTAAACCGAACGGATACTAGCGTATTAATCCTATCAAAGTCCTTTTTACTATTGATTCTCGGATAATTCCTTTTATATTAAGGAATTCAAATTGTCAAAAGTTAAAGTAGTTAGTAAATTAATTCTAAGCTAATTAAACTAATGTTGTTTTTTTTTTTACTATTGATTTCTTTATTGGTTATTAAATCCTGTATATGAACACATCTGGTAATATGATATATTATACAATATGAGGGTTCTGTGCTCAAGGCCTCCCAACTTCATCCTCGATTAACGCCAGAAGGACGCTCAGGTGACATTGAAAGAGGCCTACTTAAGCCCCCTTAATGGTGCACTCATTACGATTTTTTTTTTTTAAATCTTCAAATCATTATTGATCCATCGAAAATGACCAGGAAAATCTGAAAGGGAGTGGTACGTACTCCGGACCAAAAGTAAATATTTACCAATACCAGCCGTAACGTTTTTTATAATTCAATCTAACGAGAAAAATGTGTTGTAAAAATAAACTACATCGGCTTATTAGAAGGGGGGTTCACTCCGAACCCAAATTACTAAATTTAATCATACAAGTCATAATTTCTGTATTGTAACGAAATGCGGGTATCTAATGAGAAAGAATTGTTGTAAAAATGAACTTAATCGGTGTATTGGAAGGGAGGATTCACCCGCCAAAATGTAGGTTGGCAAAACTACCACTAGGAGCTCCTCTTTTTTAAAATAACTGAATATGGGTTGTAGACTTCTGACTTCTACTACTATGGGCGCTTTGTCCTGTTCCTGCGATATTATTGCAGGCTTTTATCATTCATCAAGAACAATAGACTAAAATGTGAAGTTTTTGTGCATTTATTAAAAAGGATAGTTCCACACATACACAAAACTCTGGAAGATAATTAATTACAAAATTTATTTATTTATTTTAGTTAGTTCGCAGCTATGGCGACTTAACAGCTTCAATAAAAGAAATACTACACGTTATTGTAAAAAATTTTGTTGCCATATGTAAAAGTTAACTTCACATTTTCTGCATTTTCTCACACAGTTGTATTTATATTTATTTTATGCGTGGGGGGATAATAATAGTAGTAACTAAAAAATAAATAAATAGAGAATCAAAATAAAGAAATAAAAAAAAATAATAAATACAAATAAATTAAAAAAAAATACAAAATTAATATTTGAAACAGTTACTCATTTTAAGTGTAAAAGCGCAGAACTATTAATGTTTTTATTTTATATATAGGTTATTTTAAGCAAATTATTCAGGAGTTCATTTCACACTACCCAAATTCTGAGGAAAGTGTTTAGTTATGCAGCTCCTGCGTGACAGACTTTTTAAACTAGGTGGAGTCCACCACCTGTCAAAAAAAAGGATAAGAATTTTTTTCGTTGGAGTCCGATAGGCCCGTCATCCTCCCTAGGGAAACTCTAAAAATATTAGGCTTGTCTTATAAGTGGTTACGTTCGAGTTTTGTAGGATGTTATTATTCCTTTTTTGTAGAAGGGTATATTCATATGAGATGGGTAGGATTAAAAGATGGGTAGTAAACGTTCCAATATTTTGATTATGCAACGTTTCGGACTTCTTAGTGTTTCTTCAGGTGAAATACTTAAGGTAATTATAGGTAAATCTAGGGCCAAGCTATATGCCGAGTAATTCACACATTGCATATTACAAGGAGTATTGCTATTATGTGATACCTTTGCTAAAACAAGTCTACAGGTGAAAGGTTATGACCTGACAATCATATAAAATATAGAAATACAATTTTATAGAAATATGATATTCCAAAATCATAGCTTTGTAGAGAAAAGTGAGAATTTTTTGTTCGGAAAAATATCTGAATGTCAGATTGAAGACTGGCAGAGGTAATGAGAATACAGCCCTCCTGCCATACATCAATGATTCTCTTTGAAGGAGGATGCCATAAATCAGATCTCCTATCACCTCTTGGTATGGTGGTTTTAATCGGTGAATGGTATAGAAGATCTGAAGGGATTAGGAACTGTGTTGTGAATTCTCAGATAACCGTTATAACTGTGATTTATGATAAATAAAAAAAAATTCGCACGCTTCCGCTCAAATCCCTAGTTATATTTGTAAAGGAATAGAAGATTGGTGGATTTTAACCTTTCGTCCAAAAATATTAAATGAAATCTCAAAGAAATAGAGATTTTAGGCGCCACAACAGGAAACGTAAAGTATACTAAGCGGAAATTATTCCATCCTCTTTCTTAACGTTCGCTCTAGGAAACAGTATAACCTGTATGTTTCTCATTTTCTTACGTTTTTTTTTTTGTTTTTTGTTTTTTAACGGCGCATTGACATAATTCATGGCCATTTGCGCCGACATCCAGGGTGCAGCCAGGAATTTTCTCAGCGAGCCCTGAGGTGAGAAAATTCCTGTCGCCGGTGGGGATCGAACCAACCATCTCATGGATCATGAATCCAGCGCGCTAGCCACTAGACCACGGGAGACCCCTCTTACGTTGTTTTATTCAAATATTCATTGTACTGTTAAATTCAATTTAAAACCCCGAATTAAAGAAATAGATAAACACAGACAAAACCCGTTTGTAACAGAAAAGAAATATTTTCGAAGTTTTGGGCACTTATTACCATCATAGGGGACATCGCCCTATCGAAAATTATCTGGGAAACTTTTTTGTAGAGAATGTAGTAAGCGTCTGAAAAGTCACATTCTACTTAACAAGATTTCCCAACTGTTTTTGAGATACCTAAAATAATATGCGAACACCCCAAAGCTTTACATGCCTGTTAATACATTTGTTTTTGTAATACATTCCTAACTCCAAACGCAACCGAAGTTTAAATAAAATTTTAAGTAAATCAATTCTTTCTGAATACCCAAACCGCTCTAAAAATGGTTTCATTCGTTTTTCTACGTTTGTAAACCTATGACAAGTGTACCCGCAATCATATTAATGCGAAAACGTAAGCGCTGCGATATAAAAGCGCTGAGGAAAGGAAAGTATAACCGCAGTAACGGTGGGAGGATCCTGCTTGTTAACGACCTCAACCTTCCAAATTTTGTACCAAAAGGAGAAAGGATTTTGTAACAAATTTCATCAAAGTTGATATAAAAGGGGGTTTCCAGCTCACCTCAAATTCCTTTCAAAAAGCTCACGAGCAAAAAATAGTCCGTCGGCCCGTGACATTTCATGCAAAGATTTTTAAGATTCTTCATTTTTTCACTATTGATTGTACACGTCTTAACTAGAACAGTGCCACTTGTCAGCTGGCTAGGTAGCGGTGGGTTTGGCTGCGGGGGCGTTGCAAACATAGGAAAAATATGATGATGTGAAACGATTTTAAGATTCATGAAATTTTTTGGAGAAACACCTTTCATTATACAATAATCATTGGCACTTGTCAGCTGGCCGGCCAGCGGTGGACTGCTTGTCAGCTGGGGGTCTAAACTTGGCAAAAATACGAAATTCTGAAACGATTTTAAGATTGCTGAAATTTTGTTGGTTACTAGTATTTGTAGTGAGATTAACGAAAAACATTGTCAGCTGCTCATATCTTGGTGGAAAACTTGTCAACTGGGGGTGTATAAGCGCTGAGCGTATGACGCGCGCTCCGCTTTATACCGCCAGCTGACAACTTATAAGCAGCTGACAATTTGTTTTGTCAATCTTATTACGAATACTACCTACTAACAAAATTTCAGGAATCTTAATATAGTTTTTGGCTATTTAATAGCGAAAGCGTGCTTATATTGATTACAACTTCTGAATATATTGATAGTAAATGAATATTTTTGTTATGAACGTTAAAATATATTATGTATTTGCATTAAGATATGATGAAAAAATATATCATTTATTTGTATAAAATACTGTATTGGTAATAAAAAAGTATTATACAATTAATCATAATAATAATAATAATAGAATACTAATAACACTTTGTAATAAAAAGAAAGTCATTCGTCTTCTATTTCTGATTCTTCACCTTGAGAATCATCAATGTCCACTTCCACAGTAATTGTGCGGTCATCCTCTTCTTGCTGTCTTTTATCTGAAAATACTAATTATGGTTATCGATAAAATGATTAAACATTAATAATGCATAGAAAATAAATAATTTTAATATATTCAGTGAATTGCTGATCTCAAACAATCATATCAACTACTCGGAGGAATTGTTCGCCATCAAACTATTTACAGGTTTACATATTATCATCAATATCCCATCCGTAATCCGTCAGCTGGCTAGGTAGCGGTGGGTTTGGCTGCGGGGGCGTTGCAAACATAGGAAAAATATGATGATGTGAAACGATTTTAAGATTCATGAAATTTTTTGGAGAAACACCTTTCATTATACAATAATCATTGGCACTTGTCAGCTGGCCGGCCACCGGTGGACTGACTGCTTGTCAGCTGGGGGTCTAAACTTGGGAAAAATACGAAATTCTGAAACCATTTTAAGATTGCTGAAATTTTGGTGGTTACTAGTATTTGTAGTGAGATTAACGAAAAACATTGTCAGCTGCTCATATCTTGGTGGAAAACTTCTCAACTGGGGGGTGTATAAGCGCTGAGCGTATGACCGCCAGCTGACAACTTTTCCACCCACATATAAGCAGCTGACAATTTGTTTTGTCAATTTTATTACGAATACTACCTACTAACAAAATTTCAGGATTCTTAATATAGTTTTTGACTATTTAATAATGAAAGCATGCTTATATTGATTAAAACTTCTGAATATATTGATTGTAAATGAATATTTTTATTATCAACGTCATCTGCGTGGATTGTTAGGGCAGCATTTTTGGATATATTTTTTGGTTTATTTTAGATTATAAACATCGTCCTATAGGTATTTTTTTTTAAATCTACTTTACAGTACATTTATACTCGATATTAGGCGTGTAGCTATCGAGGATCAAGCATTCAGGCTGCTTGGATTGCCAAAACATGACGAAGCTCTACACCTCTTAAGGATTGTTAAAATCTAGTGTGTATAGAGTGTCTGACATATCAGACATACAGACAAACAGACAACAATTCTATAAATCATTGTTTTGGGTACAATTGCGTTGATAAAGGCCTGAATAGTATTTTTAACCATATATCTTCCATGTACAAACATCGATCCGTTAGAATTTTATTATATGTGAAGATAGATTACGGCTAGTAGTGGTAAGTTGGTAATTCGGGTCTAGAATAAACCCCCTCCTAATAAACCGATTTACTTTATTTTTACAACATATTTTTCTATTAATGTTTCCACAAACAAATATCGAGTTTCGTCCGAGCGACTTTGGGTCCAGAGTAAACCCCTCCTGCAGATGAACCAATTTTGCTGGTTAAAGAACTCGTTAAATCATTTGCTAAGAGAATACTATATACGAAGTTTCGTGGGGAGAAAAAACCTCTGGTGTGTATCGTATTAACGATAGTTCATGAAATGTTGGACGTGATTCTTTACATTAGCATAACTTTTAGCGCGGTTCCTCCCTCCCCCATAGGGAGGAACCCCGCTTATAGGGTTGATACAATGAAACAATTCGGAAGTGCCGACTAGAAAATTTCGCGTTTCAGAACCCCTAGAGACCGAAAATAACGGTGGTTCAAATTTGTATATATATATATATATATATATATATATATATATATATATATATATATTTGTCTGTTCGCTCTCTAGCTAGAAGACGAATGGTCCGATTTTGATGAAATTTCGTACAAAAATCCGTCGTCCAATTTGAAAGGTCAAGTTCGTTAACCAGCAAAATCCGCCCACTGGAAGATGGCATTTGGGGTGAAATTCGCGCAAAAAAATCGTAACGCTTACGTTTTTGAGTTCATAAGCTTGTAAGTACTCTTTTTATAGGCTTCTTGGGCTGGGAAAACGAATGGAACCATTTTCAAGGCGATAGCTTTAACCGTTTTCGAGAAAATTGGAAAAATAGTTTTTGAATACCGTTTTTGGTTTGGGTACTTAGAATTACGGGATTCAGTTGAAACATTATCTGCATGTTGTACTTTCATTAAAACTAATATGTTGAAAGTTTTGTTACGTTTGGAGTTAAGGAAGGGTTAGAATAAAATATTTTATGAACAGACATGAAAAGTTTTGGGAACTTCGTATACTTTCATTAATATCTCGAACACGGCTGGGATATCGTGGTAAGTGGATAGAAACTACGTATTTGAAAGCTTACTAAATTCGCTACAAAAAAGATTCTGAAACTATTTTTTATTAGGTTATGTCAATCGGAGAAATAAGTGCTTAAAACTTCAAATACGTCTGTTTTGTTCTTATGAACGGGTTTTTGTCGTTCTTTTTGTAATTTTTGTCTCCTTCCCTTCGTTTTTTATTGCTTTTTATTTTTGTAATTTCTTATGTTGGGAAAATTTTGTGTGTAAAACAGGATATGAAAAATGAGACCAATTTTCTGTTGCTAGAAATAATGTAAATTTTGGGAACTTTCATTAATATCTCGAAAACGGTTGAAAATCTTGGTAAACGGAAGAATACCATTAGAAAGCCTATTAAATGCTCTACATAAAAGGTTCTAATGAAAGTTTTGATTAGGCGATGACAATTGGAGAAATAAGAGCTTAAAGCTTTAAAGTAATTGATTTCGCTTATTCGAACTGTTCTTTTTGTCTGTTTTTAATTCCTTGTTATTTTTTAATTGCTTATAGTTGGATAATGTATTCGAAAATAAAACAGGTTCCAAGACCTTGTAACTAGCGGGACGGTTTCTAGTGTTGCTGACCCTTCCAGGTAAGATTGTAAATCCTACCTTTCAAGACTGGTGGAACCAAAATAATAACTGTCGGGGTTCGGTCACTGCTACTTAATAAAACTACATTTTATCGTAAAAATGGTTTTATTGTGCCGACGTTTCGGCTTGAACTTCAAGCCTTCATCAGGGCTGTAAATACAAGTAGGACATATTTAACACTAATATATGCACATATCTATGTAAATATACCAAACATATATATATATATATATATATAAGCATATACACATACACATATACACGCACACATATGTACATATATGTGCCCACATACATACACATATGGGGTATGTATTATTAAGTAGCAGTGACCGAACCCGGACAATCCCTACCTTGCATTATCAACGGTCAACGATCTCCTGTCAACAAAATAATAACTGCTTCTATTTTAATCATTCGAAATTAGACTAGGGATAAGAACGGAACCGCGCTAAGATGAGGCAGTTCCTGCGAGTCGGACTTTTTTTTAAAGTATATTCTTTATTAACAGCATACATTCGATTCATGGATCTTGGATTATAAAACGAGCAACGAGAGTGTTTCAACAATGAGGTCACGAGGATTTCGTAAAAAAAATTATTCCAAATCTTCAAAGGTATAAAGTAAAAATGAAAATATATATGAAGCGGGGAAAAAAGAACAGTGATAAACAAAAATACTAATTTTATTCACATAGATGATGTAGTGCTGGACTTAAAGACTAAATAACACGGTAGGAATAAGGAAATATGGAAATGGGTGAGAATCGGACCGCTGTGTTGTGGGCTTGTGAAATACTAGCATAAATCAAATCCTTCGTTCCGAGCTGGGAATCCATTCTAATTCCAGCTCCGTTTTAATTTGCTTTTCTCTATAGGGACAGCCTCCAAGCTTCTCAACTTGTCATCCCCAGCAACCTTTATCAAATTTACCATCTACTATTTAAACAAATAAGCAAATTAACACGAATTGTTTATATTTTCTGTTTTCAGTATTCGAATAATGGATTAGAAATTTTCTTACGATAAAAATTATTTTATTCTGCTGATACGAATTTCATTGATGTTGTGTTATACGCATGAAATGACAGCTCTTAATTTTAATACTCAACGTTCCTAGGCGGACATTAATAACTGACGTACAGATTAATGATATTTTGTAATAAAAAAATCAACTCTAATAACTAGAGCCCGGAAGTTAGGCATTTATTTTTGGTTAAAATAGGCAGGCAAAAAGGCAGTTAAAATACTGAAAATAGGCAGTACTTTAGTTAAAATAGGCATTTATTAGGGGTGAAGGCAAAGATGAATCTTACTCATTATTAGAGCCCGGAAGTTAGGGATTTAATTTTGGTTAAAATAGGCAGGCAAAAAGGCACTTGAAATACATAAAAGTACTTTAATTAAAATAGGTATTTACAAGGAGTGAATGCAAAGAGGAATCTCATTCCTAATTATCAATTAAAAGGTGCATTTTAAATACTGTACTTACTCTTACTTTCCCTGATTACAAGCTACAACAAGATGCTTTTTTAAAGTATCAACTGTCATAGACAGACGCTGGTCAGAAAGAATGTTTTTCATCGTGGAAAAGGAACGTTCTACTTCCACTGAAGTGATAGGCGCAAATTTGAAACAAGCTACATCGAAAGGGCGCATCCCAGTTAAAACAGAATTTTCGCCTTTCAGAACATTACGAATGTTCTTAATTTTTTCGATGTCCACATTAGCACTCAGAACACGTTTAACTTTTTCACTGACACTCTTTCCTTTTTCTCCTGGTGCTTGGAGCAGTTGATTTACAGCATCTTCGAAGATCCCCATAGATGATACCAGCGAATCATCTCTTTTCTCTAACTTCAAGATTGCTTCCGGTATTACACTATAATGTGCTTTTATAAATGCCAGATCATTGCTAAGCTCTTCTTGGTCCAGCAACTTTTTTAGCTCGCGAACTGAACTAACTTCGTCTACTGATACTGCATGAACTACCTCACGTATCTTGTCCAAGTTGTTGCAGAGATCCAGGTTCCCCATCTGGTAAGAACTGGCTGAGGAGGTAAAGGCAGCTCTGGTGCTATGTCCTTAAAAACCCGGATTCGAGAGGGTGATTTTAGGAAGATTTTCTTGGCGTTAGAAACTAATTTATCCACGTGAGGATACAAACTTCTTATCTCTTCAGCGATTCTGTGGACGCCATGTGCTAGACAAGTGAGGTGGAGCATTTTAGGAAAGAGAACTCGTAAGGCTTTAGCTGCTTTTTTCATGTAAGGTGCTGCATCTGTGACAAAAAGTAGGACATCATCATGCCGTATTCCGTCCGGCCAGAGTAGCATTAGTGAATTGGTAAACAACTGTGCCACTGTGGTACCATTTGCTCTCTCCATCTCCTCTGTCGTCAAAAGATATACTGATTACAGTTTGCTTTGCTTCCATGGTTCCAATGATAACATTGGCTATGTAACGTCCCATTGCATCCGTAGTTTCATCAATGGAGATCCAGATCTTCTTTTCTGCAACTCTGAGTCGAATCCTCTGCATCGTCTCTTCAAAGGTGATATTTAAATACGTTTTTCTTAACGTGGATTCTGATGGAATCTCTTCTTTAGTGTACTTTTGCAGAAATGTCCTCAGGGATTGATTTTCCAGTTTCCAGGACGGGATTCCTGAGTCCAAGAAAGCGTTGCATAGATCCAGAGAAAACTGAGATTGCCTGCTGGATAACTGCTGGTGCAATTAAATTAATCTTAGGACCAACAGTATTTATCCTAGATTTATGTTTCGTTGTTGCGAAATGTTGAGTAATAAAATACTTTTTATCGTGATTGATAGATTTTTCACAGACTTTGCAGAAGAGTATAGCTCCATCAGTAGAAAGTAAATCCGAACCGAATTCTATGTTCGTGAATTCGGTTCGGATTTACTTTCTACTGATGGAGCTATACTCTTCTGCAAAGTCTGTGAAAAATCTATCAATCACGATAAAAAGTATTTTATTACTCAACATTTCGCAACAACGAAACATAAATCTAGGATAAATACTGTATATACTGCTATGTAATTTACCACGCAACGATGAAACTTTCGGCATGATAAATAAGTGAGAACGAACACACGAGCTGTCTTTAAGAAGTTCAACAGTAGACTAACATCTTATTTTATAATTGTCCTGTTAGAGGGAAGTCATTTCCTCCCTTCCTCTGCAATATCTTAATAATTCGAAATCCGGAGTACCAGTTAACTAACCATCGTCACAGCAAAAGGGGCGTGAGGAAGAAGAAGTGACGTACTTCTCTCATCCTGTCTCTATCCTGGTATTCATTATGCTTCATCATTCCTTCTACTAAGGAAGGAACTGTTATTTATAGAGGTTAAATCCATGGGTTGGGAAAATGAGCTCTCGAATAGATATTTGTGACGGATATATGTAATTTAACTTGTGCAAACTTTCTTCGATGAACGGTGCTTTTTAAAATGTTTAAATCCCAGAAAAAAATAGTAAAAAAGGCAAAAAAAGGCATTAAATCTTAAAATAGCCAAAATAGGCAAAATAAAAATTGTCTTTACACTTCCTAAATGCACTGAAACATATTTATTTCTATCTGATTCTTCAATATATCCATCCATTCAGATAAAAAAAGGCATTTTGCCTAACTTCCGGGCTCTACTAATAACAAAATAGGCAGAAGGTCAAATAATAAAAACTCATCTACCAAAAAGGAACACATCTTTATTTGCTCTACTAATTTTACATACAACCGCCTTAGGCGTAAAGAAGTAATTTTAACGAGGCTTCCTATTGGACACAACCATCTAACCCATTCTTACTATAAGAAAACACCAACCTGTTGTAATGAGACTTAGACAATTAGACATATACTGACTGATTGTAGCCTTCATTAATGACATTGACATTCCTCTTGATCTTCACAACTTACTGACTAACGGTAGTCCATACTTTAACACAATAACCGAACATTTACAGACACTGAACAAATACTACAAAAAATAATCATTAAAATAACCCGAATTTACTTATTTTATCCTTTTTTTTTGTTTTTATTTATTTTAGTATTATATTTTTTATAGCATTAATCACAGACATTAGCAGACTATGCAGGCATTTCTATTATTTATTCCCTTTTCTCTTATTTTTAAACTTATCCACTTATTTTCCTAAATTTTCCCTTTATTTTTATGTACGTGTCACTGAAAGTAGTTTATTTAATTTTTGTCTTTGTTTTTTGGTTCCCTCTTGACTGGACAGATATTTTCCTCATCATCGTTTTTTTTATGGGAATGCTTAATACGAAGTTTCTTGGCGAAAAAGTAAAAATTGTGGCCGTTGAGTGTTAACAGACATACACATATATCTAAGTATAAATAGATTTTTGCGGGGGTCATTATCTATTTTTAGAGGTAGAATAGATAAAGATTTGACGACATTTATTGTAATTTATTTTAAGAGTGCAAACTCCATAGTACTGTGTTTATCGGATCTGAGCTGAGGTCTTTTCTCAGAACAGGAAGTTGTAAAAGGACTTATTGTTATTAACAAGACTTTGGAATCAACTGTTGGAAATAGGGGGCTGAGGGGGTTGTAGCCTCCCCCCCCCCTCCGAAATTGTCAATAAATCGGTAAAATAGTGAGATAAAAATCTCAAAAATAAATGAAATAAGATCACATAGCTGAGAAAAAATGTAATTGAAGAATTTCTATACTGAAGCCGCTCCTACGCACACACACACACAAACATATACTTGATTTATAAATATATCATAATTAGTTGGTGATTTAATAACAAACAAGTTATAATAAATGACTGATTGATAACATATTCTACAAGAAATTCTGACAAGGCTTTATATCACTTTGCCGCCTTATTTAGCCGCGTAAAGAGAGGCTCCCATCTGCCTCGACCCTGGAGGGCCCTTCTGTTTCCCGCAAAAAACTTTATACGACGTACATATCCAGCCATACATCGCAAACGGGACAGATTTACCTCCATTTTCTCCGGGGCGAAAGAAGGCGACCCCTTCAGTTTTTATCATCCTCCCAGTCATATCCTCATGAAATATAAATTTATTACTGTCGTTTTCTCGATGTCCCTCGAGGCTATAAAGGATTTTTATTAGCTTATTCATGAATCTTTATTCTCGGAATAATCGGGTTATAAAAAATCTTTATCCTTTAGTAATATTCTGACTGAGATTCTGACAAACTTTATCGCATTACTCAACACAATGAAGCTTTGAAATTAAATTCGACTTTTAATTCGTGTTATAACAAAAAAGGCTTGACTATAATAGGCAGGCACTCTACTTGGATGTGCTGATATACGGGAAAAATCGTAATTTCCTTGAATATTATGGTAAACATTCATAAAATCTCTACAAGTTCATTCAGACATATTGACTGACTGTATAAATTCAATATTTTTGAACCGTGCTTGGACATAAATTTTACATTCTATAATCAGCAAAAGTGATGCAAGCTCAGTTTATAATTACTTTTCAGAAGAAAATAAAAACATGCTGTGCAAAATATATTAAATACATGTACAGGCGTATCCTGAATGGATGGCACACGTACTTTAAAATAAACTGAATGGATCATTAACTATTCTTCTTAGAATTTTCGATTGGAATGTTTGGATGCGTCTGATGTTCGATGTTTCCTCAGTTCCCTTGAGTTCTGATCTTTGCGTCCAAATGGGACGTCCGGATCACAACTCACGTCCATAATAGAGCTCCAATCCTTCAAAACTAAGACCTTACGAGAAATCCTCAATGAAGACTTCTGGGACGGGTATCGGTGTTAGCAGATTCGCTGGAAAAACAGTACTTTGAAGTATTTTAAGTGTTTCTAAAAAAACCGTTCAAAAAATAAATTTATTACTTTTGGAGCGCAACCTCTCTAATTATAATTAAGAACGTGTCAATAAACTTCGAAAAAATTCTCAGCTATAATAATTCCAAGCCCAGTGGGGGTATTGTTGGTCAACCACCTGTCACGAGCACGTTTGATATCTCAAAAGAGAAGGGCATCATCATATTTTGCATTCACACCACTCTTTTCACTTGAATTCCATAGAATATAGATGTTCAAAAATTCCAACTTCCGTTAAAATTCTCCTTTTTAGGTTCTCTCCATTCCAATATTAAATCATTATCTATAACATATCGAGGACTGTGTGTGATATTTTATCATCCATAAGGCCATTTCTTAGTCTTGAGCACTCGTTATTGGGTGTTACATTGGGAATCCAATAATTCACATCTTTAGATTACTTGAATTTAGACTTCGTGGTATTGTATTGGGAAGGTTTTTGAGAGCTGTCTTTCTGTTCTGACTTTTAGCCGAACGCTAGTCGCAATGATTGACTGCTAAATAGTGGTGTAAGTATACCTTTAATATTTTGGAATGAATATGTTATGTGCCTGTGGGACTCTACATTTTGTGTCACGGATGATGTAAAATTGCTTCGGACGTCATCGGTCACGTTATCTGAAATTGGCTGGCAATTAAATTTGTAATATAGCGGGAATCAATTTTTAATCATTGTTGAGTATTTATTTATGATGAATCTTCGTTCTTTATAATAAAAATCTCTTAATTGGTTATGTATTTTTTTAAAATATATTTTCCAGGTGTCAACTGACTTCGTATTGGGGCAAAGTGCTTGTAAGCTGAGATAGTAAAACCACTAAGTGTACTAATGCTATATTTGTGAATGTTTCAGGTATCCGAGAAGCTCATCGGAACGGACGGATCGCTAGCCTTATCGGTGTAGAAGGTGGTCACTCCTTGGGCAGTTCTCTAGGTGTTCTGCGGATGTTCTATGGACTAGGGGCTAGATACCTCACTCTCACTCATACCTGTCACACTCCATGGTATATACTATATAATCATTTTTAATTGTAATGTACTTATTTTATTTATTAATATTTTTACCCATATATACAATTGATGCATACATTTAGAACAGATTATCTATAGGTTTTGAACCCAGGCAGCTATAGGCTGTCTTGCCGGGCTAGGGCGGACCCATGAACTAAGGAGTAGAGTTTTCACGTCTTAGCTCTCTCGGCCATCGGGCCTCCGTAAAGTCCTTATTGACAATATACATATTTTGGTGTGGATTATCTATAAGATATGGGGTGTATCGCAAGTAGATGACTATAAGGGTGAAACTAGACCAAAAATGTAGTAAAATGCTACCAACCACACGCTTTTATCTGCTTTTGTCCAATACATATGACGTTCTAAAGATTATTTAGAAAAAAAAGCACCCTTATTTTCTCTGCTTGTGCACATTATTTGTCAGCGTTACATTACTTTCAATCTTTTTCAAAAGACTAGTTAGCGACAAATATTCGAGAATCACTACATTCCCCGAAAACATTCTGCAAGCTGCCGAATATCACAAAAGTTATCCACTTTAATTACCTCTTCAACAGTATACTCAGAACTGAGATTATCTCTCAATCTTATAATGCAATTGGAAATTTTGTAGGAAAATACAAATAATAAATAAAACTAATATCTTATTTATTTTTGTAATCTGATCATAATTCAATGAAAATTATTTAAAAGTCAATACCACATGCGGGGCTCGAACCCACATTTCTCGCATGAAATCCAGCTAGCCTCTAGACGACGAGACTGCATGTTTTAGTTATTGAACAATCCTCGTATTCTGTAATTGCTATTGTCCTCTGATAAATATACACATCCTTGATCTTTGAGAAAGGAAAGGCGCTTTTAGCAAGTTATCTACTATTTCATTCTATGTTATGCCTGCATGTGCCTTCACTTATTTGATATGAATTTGTGTTAGTGTATTGTTAATTACAGTTTTTGTGCCGATATGGACTATGATTGTATCAGGCTGTACCGTATGAAATGTCAGTTTTGGACTTGCCAATTTCCTTCAAATGTCTTGAAACTTTCGTGGCTCCTACTCCGAGTTCTTTGGCATATTCCCCAGTGCTTTTTGAGGGACAAGCTTCAACCCTATCTTTCAGGTGGTCATTGTTAAGCTTGGTTTTTGGTCTTCCTCGCTCCTCGTTGTCAAGGTCAAAATTTCCACTTCGAAACCTGGAAAACCACCGGTAAACAGTTCCTTCATTCACCGTTCCCTCCCCGAACGCCGTGTTAATGTTCATACACGCCTCAACAGCGCTATGAC
Source organism: Gonocerus acuteangulatus (assembly GCA_946811695.1). Lineage (NCBI taxonomy): Eukaryota > Metazoa > Arthropoda > Insecta > Hemiptera > Coreidae > Gonocerus > Gonocerus acuteangulatus. The sequence goes on from OX328131.1 coordinate 45,478,885, forward strand.
CTAGCTTAAATTCATAACGAAAAATAATACGGATTTCCGTTGGTCATATTTTGTTTTATTTTTTTCTCAGAGGATCGTTCTGACAACACAGTACGCAAGTTACTGATTAAATAATAGGAATAAAAGAGCTTTAATTCTATGTGAATAACAATGATGTTTGTGAATAATGAAATAAAAAAGGGAAATGATTAAATCGCAAAGTAAACAAACCTGACATTTCATACGGTACAGCCTGATAATTCCGTTTTTGTACGGGTCATCCAGTGCATTGTGGTATGAAAAATACAATATTTTACTCTTGATTATTCTGTTCATAAAAGCTTTCGTAATTTTAGCTGTTAAACTTAGCTTGTTTATTGATGATGCCGTTCTCCATAATAATTTTACGAAGGTACCTAAGGTAACTTAAGAGGGTTCTTGTTGCTGTACTTCTTCCGGACTAGGATGAATAAGTAATACGAGGAAATGGCGAAGGAGCTGCCTAGGTAAATAGGACGGAGAGGAAAGCCTAGATCGATGGTGGGTCCACTCTAGTAAAAGCCTCGGGGACTAGGTGTTTCTTTGACGAGGACTCCTAGAAGCAGCCTAGACAATAGCTCATCTCATATTGCTGTCTCGGACTATTGCTTCAGGATAGACCAAGCTTATGTTAATAATGACTCAGATCTTAGATCGGGATGCAATATCGTGTAGATATAACTACAGCAAGAGAGTCATCGTGAAATGACTCATTCCATATTCATTTAAAAGGTCCATCATGCAGGAGCAGCATAAGCACATATCTCAACGAGTTGGTTAGCTTAGGCCAATAATTTGAGGAATGTTCATTGAGTAATTGTCAGTCTGAAAACAAATGTATTTACTAAAAAAAAAGAAACGTCCACAGGAACTGCGTCATCTTAGCGCTTTTCCGCTCATATTCCTAGTGCCATTAATAAACAAATAGAAGCAATTATTAGTAGGTTTTAACCAACCGCGAAAAATATATAATATAATTACTCTGTCCTCTTTCTCAACGTTCACTCTACCAAAAATCGCTAGTACCAATACGTTTCTCATTTTCTTACCTTGCTTTACTAAAATACTCATTTCACTGTTAAATGCAGCTTAAAGAAAAGAAGCAATAAATGATAGATAAAGATAGAAATCTAAAAAAAAAAAAAAAAAAAAAAAAAAAAAAAAAAAAAAAAAAAAAAAAAAAAAAAAAAAAAAACATTTTCAAGTTTTGAACTCTTATTGTCCGATTGACATCGGAAACTGCTTCCCTCTCTGTTGAGGATTTAGGAAGCTTTCGAATGACCCCCTTCCCCCTTCTTATTTTTAAGAAAATAAACGATTTCTACTAATAATATATTTAAATTTAAACTAAATCAATCGTTTCTGAATATCCAAACCGAAAATTTCACTAGAATAACTAGTTGTAACTCGTTAAAAAGTTAGATCAAGTAAAAACTTATAGATATCGCTTTAAAAATGGTTTCATTCGTTCATATCTTATAAAACCAATAAAAAGTGTACCTGCAAGCTTATTAACACGAAAAGGTAAGCGCTGCGATTCTTCTTCACGCCAAAAATACTTGACATTTTTTATTTTGCACGGAGCTCGTCATGAGGTCAACCTGGTATGCTGCTTTTCTTCCGATGGAGGGAGGGCTAAAATAAATATCTACTTTTTTCCAATAGTTTCTTCTAACGAGAAAAAAGTATATTTGTTATTAACTGCTGACTTAATTATTATTTATTTATGTTAATTATCATATTTATTCAGTTCATGAGTAAACGCCCACTCCATTTTTCCAAAATAACTGTATCATTAGTTGCGCACGGTCTATATGGAGTTTTGCCCTGTGTAAAGTAAACATTGCGGCCGTTATTGGCAACTTAACTATTTTCGTGGGTCAAAGTAAACCTTCTCAATTTACAATTTAATAATAAATGTATTCATTACATAGTTTTTTCCCCCTTCCTTTAGGATATTCTTTCATTTTAATATTTACGTAAGGAGGCAGATATCCGGTAGCATTCAGACGCACTCCTAGGGATTATAATTTTTCTTTAGAAAAATGATAATACATTGGACGTTTTCCAGCTAAAAGGAGGTGAGGTGGGGTGGGGTGGGTTAAAAGGGTATACTATTATAGCCAGGAAAACCTTCGGAAAAACTGATGTTAAAAAAATTATATTATGTAGACATTAATAATTGTATAGTAATAATATGAAAAATAATTATGTCCTCTTTTCACAGGGCTGGCTGCTGTTATGGTGATGAAGGAAACGAGGAAAATCAGGGATTGTCACATTTCGGCAAGGTATCGTATATCTATCCTAGATTTGTATATATATATATATATATATATATATATATATATATATATATATATATTTATTAAGCCTTACATTGTGAATTTCCAGTACTAATCATAAGTGACGTCATAATTTTCCGGACGTTTCGTTTGCCTATCTTGCTGCTATTGAAAATAAGCTCATACGATCTTTCACAAACTCCAAGACATGTACATTTCTATTAAACTAAATATCAGAAATTAGTAACTAGCTGAGAATAAATTACAGATCACCAAAAAGTCTACCTATAGTCTAAGATCCCGATACACCTCGACCTTCATCGAGCTGATTAATGGATGAAAATGATTTTATATCAAATTAATTATGTCAATAAAGATAATGCAAATGGGTTATCTAAAAAAATTCAGTCCAGAATATGATTAATTTACAATTTAATTTCTTATTTTTTTCAAAATTTCATCGGGTTGATTAATAGACAAATTCCATGCCAATCGAAAGTATTAAGCCTATAGAATATGCAAACGATAGGTTGTCTATTCTTATCTAGTCACAACCATGGGTTGTCAGATGTTAACAGGTAACTCGAAATGAGTAACTTGCATCGGTCTGATTAATGAATTAAAGTTAGGTTAAAATAAAGATCATTTCATTACGAACACGGTGGTATAGGGTTGTCTGCGAAAAATCAGTCCTTAATTCCGGTTGTCGAACTTTAAAGAGTGAAATATTGCTGCGAGGGAATACGTGCAACAGTGAGGTAATAGTCATATATATACATATATATATATACATATATATATATATATATATATATATATATATATACATATATATATATACATATATATATATATATATATATTTATTATTTTTTTTTTTATTAGTTTCCTCTCTGCAGTAACCCTGCAAAGAGGCCGTTTATTTTGTGCTACACGTTCCAATACATAATGTATATCACATGTATTTTATAAAATTTTGTCATCAAATGTTCTTAGATATATTACATTAATGATTTAACATTAAATAATTAATAACTAAATTTAAATAATTAGAAAATAAATATACATAAAATAAATATAATTTTATACATTTACATAATTTGTTTGTTTACATTTTTTATTATTTCAATTGTCTTTAGAGGGATCCATCGTCTTTAGAGTAAGGCATGCTCTCTTACAAAAATCTCTGAAGCTTGAATAGTGTTTATTAAACAGCTCTTTTTCTGTAATGGGCCAGTTTTTTATATTGTTTTGAATTGTTTTTCTCTCTTCTATGAGTAACTTACATTTGTATATAAGGTGCTGTGTTGTTTGTGGTGTTGTGTTGTCGCAAGGGCATGCCGAGCAGTTAGTTATCTTTAGCTTGTGTAAGTATGTGTTTAATGATCCGTGTCCAGTTAGTAATTGTGTCGTGTAGAAGTCACAACATGTATGTTTTCGTACTAAGTGGCTATGTATGTCAGGTATAAATGAAAAGAGTGTACGTCCTTTTGTAGAGTTTCCCCATTGTGTTTGCCAGCGCTCTATCGTTTTACGTAATAGAATGTGTTTCATGTGTGTCTTAGATATTTTGTTGTATGTTATTGGTATATTATTGTCTTTGGACGCTGATTTAGCGAGTCTGTCGGCTATCTCGTTTCCTTCAAGTCCGTCGTGTGCTTTGACCCATTTAAAGTGTGTAGTTATGTGTTTCATTTGTGTCTGAAGTAGTTTGTGTCTTATTTGTTCAATTATTGGTTCGTGTATTTTTCTATTGGTCAATTTGTATAGTGAAGATTTACTGTCTGTGCAAATTTGAACTGTTGAATTTGTCTCTACTTGTGTGTTGATAAAGTCTAGTGCCTTTAGTATTCCTAATTGTTCTGCTTGATTGTTCGTACAGTCCTTTCCTAGCCTATATTTTAGCTTGTCTATGAGTATGTGTTGTTTATACACTGCTACACTACATCCTACTGAGTTATCTTGTTTACTACCATCTGTGTATATTTCGTAGTGCGTCGGGTCTTTCGTGTACCCCTTAATATTTGGGAATATTGCGGGATGTGTCCAGTTTGAGTAGTGTATGGGGTGTTCTATATCTTCTGTTCTTAGTGTAATTGTATCTAGTTGTAATTTTGTTAATGTATATTGAGTTGTGTGTTGTTCTGAAAGTAGTGAAATTGGTGTGATTTTTGCTAGAACACAGGCTGCTTCGTAGGAGATAGTTCGATATCCTTTGATAATTCTAATCGCCATCAATCTTTGTACTCGCTTCAGTTTTCTCTGATTGTATGTTTTGTCCAGCCCACTTTTCCAGACGTTTATGCCGTATGTCAGTGAAGGTAATATTGCTCCTTTGTACAAAGTTTGAAGTGCGTCTGTCTGTAGTCCCCATGTGTTTCGTGCTGCTATTGATAATAAATTTATTAATTTTATCAGTTTAGCTTGTAATAAGTCTATATGTTTAGTCCATGTCAGTTTGTTGTCAAATGTTATGCCTAAATATCTTAGAGTTTGTGTACTCTGTAATTTTTCTCCTGCAATAAAAATATCTAATTCTGGCTGTCTTCGTTTTCTAGTAAATGTTATATATGAGGATTTCTTTGTGTTAAATTTTAGTTTGTTGCGTTCTGACCATTGTTCGACTGTCTGTATTACTGTGTTTATGGATGTTTGTATGTGTTCTATGTACTTTGAACTTATTATAATTATAATGTCATCTGCAAATGCTATTATTTCAACGTTTTTCGGTTTTTCCTTGTTTAGTAACTCGTTAATAATTAAATTCCAAAGTAAAGGAGAACATGCTGATCCCTGTGGTGTACCTAGTGTTTGTGTTTTACCCCCCTTGTAGTTGTTAGTGGTGAGTATTGTTTCTCTGTCCCGAAGGTAGTTGTCTACTAAATTATAAATATTTTTTGGGCAATTGTGTGTGATGAGCGAGTATAGAATTGATGGCCACCACGCATTATCAAAGGCTCGCTGTATGTCCAATGAAACAAGTACTACGTCTTCTTTCTTTTTTAAAGCTTTGCTAATAAGGTCGTAGGTTTTTTCTAGTGCATCTGGTGCACTGTTTTGAGGAGTAAAACCAAATTGGTTTTTGTGCATTTTATTGTTAGAATACAAAAAATGACTCAACCTTTCATATAAAATTTTTTCTAATATTTTACCTCCAATTGGGATAATACTGATTGGCCTAATAGATGACATAGTGTCACTCATATTCCCAGGTTTTTTAATCAATATTAGTTTAGATTTTTTCCATGCTGAAGGAAATAAACCCTTATCAAAACAGTAGCTATATAATTTGAATATGAAGTTCGGAAGGCAATAGTAGGTATTTTTAAAAATGTCTCCTGATATGCCATCTATACCGGGTGACTTTTTAGGCTTAAGATTATTTATAATATAAGATAGTTCATGTTTCGTTAATGGAATGTCGTTGTCAGTGGAGGGAGGATTTTTGCAAGTTTGTCTTATGTCGGTATGTATTAATTGGTCAGTGGTGAAGTCATCATTTTTTACAAGATTGTCGAGTAAGTAATTGCAAGTTGAAGTTAAGTCGGTCGTTACTGTCCCATCATGCTTTTCTATGGTTTTTAAACTAAATGGCTCTTTTAATTTGCCTGATGCGTATTTATACGGCCATGTCCATGGGTTGGTGTAGCTAATATTGTTACAGAATTGTTTCCAGGACTCATGTTTTTTTTCTCTTATTAGTTTGAAATAACTTCTTCGCTTTTCAACATATAGTAAGCGTCTTTCTTCTCTAAGTGTCGCGTCCGTGTTAGTTTGTTGGTAAGTCCGTCTTGCTTTATTTAAATCTTTTCGCATTGCTGTCAATGTATCGTCCCACCACGGTGAATATTTATATTCTTTTTTTTCTGGATTGAATTTACTTTTAATGTGGGGGTTGATGATTTTAAAGGTTTTATTACAAGTTTTTATTAGGGCTTTTTGAAATTTGTTTGTCACTTCATTTATCTGATAGATATCTAGTTTGTGACATAAACTGTTTTCTAAATCCGATTCCTGGGAAATTTGAAATGTTTTGGAAATTTCTTTATACAAGGTCGACTTGAATTTATTCCAGTCCGTGTTCTTCGTATTATATGATATTCCATTTTTTGTAGTTGGTCTGTTAGTTTGGAATGTTTCTAGTGTGTATGTGATGGATAAGTGGTCTGAGAAATTCTCATGTGTGTGTAACTTCCAGTTTATTATATTGTCAGCTAGGTGTGTGTTAGTAAGTGTAATGTCAATGTTACTAGTTCCCCTGGGCCCGTCGAATGTTGGTAGTCCTTGGTTAACATTAACTATGTTACTAGTTCCCCTGGGCCCGTCGAATGTTGGTAGTCCTTGGTTAACATTAACTATGTTACTAGTTCCCCTGGGCCCGTCGAATGTTGGTAGTCCTTGGTTAACATTAACTATGTTTAAGTTATTTATTACTATAAAGTTTTCTAGCATTCTACCTCTTCGATTTGTTTGATTGTCAAACACCATTTTTGAGCGGCAATTGCTATCCATACCTATCAGTATTTTTTCTGCTTTATAGTGATTTATTATAGTTTCAATTTTTTTAAAATCATTATCCAAATCTCTTTCTCTATCTAGGTACGCGCTTATAACAATGCAACTAAGGTTATTGTATTTTATTTGAATTGTTATAAGATCTTCATCCGAAAATTTATGTAATATTATTACATCTATTTCAGGATTTGTTATGATTATTCTTGCTCTTGGTTTATTTCCAATACCATCGAAAATTCTAAACTTTTTAATACCTGCCGATTTGTTATAAATATAAGGTTCTTGAATTATTGCGATGTCAATATTTTTTCTCTCAATGATTTCCGTTAATAGAACAGTTGATTTATAGGAGTGCTTGGTATTTAATTGTAAAAACTCTAGTTTGCTTCTAGAGTAGTTCTGACTAGTCATGGTGGCTTTGCTTTATCTTTTTGGTTTATAAGTTTGTTCTTTAATTCTCCTATCTCTATACCCTGCCTCATATTGTTACTAATAAAGTTCACCTTATTCCTTATTATATAGCAAAGATTTACCCCTCGAGAGGGTTTATTTCCCTTCAAGTACTTACTGCAATGGACATACAACGGGAGATCTAAGTATCTACAGAAGCTTCCTCTAAAATTGTAAATTATCAGAGAAGATTTATGAAATAAAGAATTGTGAATAAACATTAAAACTTGCATTTTCATGTATATTGAGTGTTTAATATGAGCTTCTGTAGAGCATATTTGTAAGAGGAGCATACCTTGTCTAGTGCTGTGTGGTTTTCGTTGACTCGTTGATGTGGTTTGCAGTGTTGATTGAACATCTTGCAGTTAATGCATCGATGTTCCTTGGTGTCTTCCTTCTTCGTGCAGTCCTTCATGTGGTGATCCAAGGAGCAAATAGGGCATGTTGGCTGATCCATCTTGCATTCCTTCTTGGTGTGATGCAACTTGCAACAATTCGTGCACCGCCTTACACTCAGGTAGTCCTCCGCATAGCAAATGTTGTAGTAGAGTTTTAGTTTTCTATTTAGGAGTTTCATTCTAACGTCAGCATCGACTTCTAGTATTGCGTGTTTCTTCTTTGGATTCACACGTAGATTAAAAATGTTAATAACGTTTGTGTTTTCTTTCATATCGATTTCTTCGTTTTGATCTTTTATCGTAGAAAGGAGATTTTCGGAGTTGATTTCTTCAGGCAGATTTTTAATGATAATTCTGGGTCGAAACTTTGTTATCTCAGTTGGTATTAAGTTAGTATCTTGATTATTTTTTAAATGGTTTGTGATTTTTTCTATGTCTTCCTTTTTATCACATTCAACTATAATGTGTCCTTTCTTGGTATTTATTAAATTAGTAATACCTATTCTGAGAGCTCTAGGGTTTATTGCCGATTTAAATGCTTTTTTAGTTTCTTCCGCTGACGAGTTGAGTACATTGTTTTTTATTATAATTTTATGGTTTGGTTTAATGTTTGCAGGATTTTTTTTTAAAACTTTAGCATAAGATGTAGTTTTAGAATTAAGCTGTTTAGGTTGCGATAATAAAGATTCTTCGTGGGTTTTAACATTGCACTTTTCTTTTATAATTTGATTTACCTTTTGAATTGAAGAAATAGCTTTGAAAACTGACTGTTTTAAGTCCTTTCGGAGCGTTGGAAACTCTGCAATATCGTTTAAACAGGTAAGAGCACTACCTAGCAACAATTCACATTCCTCCATCTTTGTGCATGCCGAAAAGCCGACCCGGAGAAGGACCGACCACCGGAGAGGGTGCTATAAACTTTACAACACTACCTGCGGCGGAGAGCGCTTAGGAGACAACCTTCCTCGACCGTGTCTAGAACTGAACTGATATATATATATATATATATATATATATATATATATATATATATATATATATATATATACAGGGTGTCCCGTAAATGTCTAGTCATATTGTGAGGGGTGATAGAGGACCCTTATGGGAACAAAAAATGTTCTATGACGATTTCCCGAATTCTCGCTCATAAGGGAGAAAACGTCGTTTTATTGTTTTTTGGAGACAAACGTGGTTTTTAAAAGAATAATCGTTGTAGCTCCGTTCCAGTTGGTACTACTAGAAAGGGAGTAAAACCAATCGAAAGCTGAGGGAATTTACTATAAGACTAATTGGGAGTAAACATAAAAATGAATGAATGTAAGTACGTATATCTTACCAAAAGAAAGCTATTCTAAATTTCCTGACATTTTATTGATATTTCTTTCCAGCGTTACTCCTCAATGGGCAGGATCTGAGATTTCCGGGTTTCAGAAAAACTTCCCCATTTAACCAGCTTTCCATTCATGTATCACAACCCTGTGTTATTGAAGTATTTGAACGGTTTAAGAACAAAAGTTTGAAAAAAAACATGGATCTGCGAAAAGAAAATGATATTTTTTTCCTCACTTTATTCAAAAAGCTGAAGAGAAAAATTTATTTTTATAAATGTTTACATAAATATTAAGTAAATATTTACTTAAAACAATAAAAAAAATTACTTCCACGAATATAAAAAAATCCTAAAAATGTAAATAAATAAAATACACATATATTTTGAATTTGTTAATTACAGTAACTAATACTGAGTCCAGGAGGTCGCCATTAATGAACCCCAACCATACATTAACCTAAAAAATTACTATTTTTACCTAGACCATGCATTTGAACAAATTTTTACAGGTATTTATATTTAGAAAACAAATGCTTAACCTTGAATTGATACTGATGGCTACACTTGTGAAACTCACTGGGATTCTCGTGAGCCCATGCGTTTTTGTTGTGGTAATTAAAAATTCTATCCCTCATAAATAAGATGTACATAGTCCTGTAAAAATGTTTTCAAATGCGTGATATAGGTAAAAATAATAATTTTTGAGGTTAATGTATGGTTATGGTCCCTTAATGGCCGCCCCCTGGACCCAGTATTAGTTACCTGAATTAATAAATTCATAATAAATGTGTATTTTATTTATTTACTGTTTTAGGATTTTTTTTATATTCGTGGAAGTAATTTTTTTTATTGTTTTAAGTAGATATTTACTTAATATTTATGTAAACATTTATAAAAATAAATTTTTCTCTTCAGCTTTTTGAATAAACTGAAGAAAAAAATATAATTTTCTTTTCACAGATCCATGTTTTTTTTTTCAAACTTTTGTTCTTAAACCGTTCAAATACTTCAATAACACAGGGTTGTGATACATGAATGGAAAGCTGGTTAAATGAGGAAGTTTTTCTGAAACCCGGAAATCTCAGATCCTGCCCATTGAGGAGTAACGCTGGAAAGAAATATCAATAAAATGTCAGGAAATTTAGAATAGCTTTCTTTTGGTAAGATATACATGCTTACATTCATTCAGTTTTACGTTTACTCCCAACTAGTCGTATAGTAAATTCCCTCAGCTTTCGATTGGTTTCACTCCCTTTCTAGTAGTACCACCTGGGATGGAGCTACAACGATTATTTTTCTAAAAACCATGTTTGTCTAGAAAAAACAATAAAACGACGTTTTCTCCCTTATGGGCGAGAATTCAGGAAATCGCCATAGAACATTTTTTGTTCCCCTAAAGGTCCTCTATCACCCCTCACAATATGACTAGACATTTACGGGACACCCTGTATATATAGGGTGTCCCGCATTGAGGTGTCATAACTTTAGGGGTTTATTCTGCACTTCATTTGTAGTTCATTGGCACAAAAATGAACGTTCTATCTGAAAATGTAGTAGAGCTACACAAGCGTTTGTGTATTTTAAAAACTACTGTTTTTTTTTGTTTTTTTTTTTTTGTTTTTTTTTAAAGAAAAACTGTGTGTTTCGGGATTTTTGAGCAATGTATCGTAAATAACGACGACATTTTTAGAATCTACATTAAATTTCCAATAAGAAACACCCATTATTGAAATATTACCATGTAAAAATATGAGCTATATTAAAAGCCATATAGATGAGAATGTTTAATATTAGTGTTTTATTAAATTATTCAATATTTTTTTACTCGGCTATTATTAGACTTAGAGGTTTGCATCCGCCTCAAAAGTTGCATTATTTAATAAGCTTAAAAATGGATGATGGTGATGTCCCATCCTTCCCACACTACATAACGTTTATAACAAAAGCCCATCTACCAAATATTAACTTACTCTGGACTGGTTGCCCAGCTCATAATGGAAGATTGGTGACAGAATGGCTGAAGAGTCAATTCCCTAACCGTTGTATCAGCCACTATGGACCAGTTCGTTTGCCTCCTGATCGGAATCCTCTAGATTTCCATGTATTGGGAATATTGAAGAGCCCGTGACGACGACGAAAAAGGAACTCATCAACAGGATCCAGGAACAGTGCCAGCTCATGAGAACTCAAAGACAAGACGGCCTCCCTAATGCCGTGGATTCAGTTAGACGTTAAGCTTATATTCGTAGACATTTTGAAAATCTAATGAAAAAATAGTTATTAGCCCACAGTAATAACCATTTTTCTCTCACCGATAGATTTCTATAAATTTTTTCTAGGAAAACTTTTGAGGGGGCCTTTCATTTCAATGTTTTTTTTTTTCGCTTTTTATTTTTTCAGAGTTTTTCAAATTCAAATGATTGTAATGAATAACTCAGTGAACCTATTTGAAGAAATTTTATTAAATGAAATAGAATTAATATTACAAATAAAATAAAATAAGAACTTCAAGGCATTACCATTTAATACGTGTATTCATTGTGTTTACAATAATGATAATTCTATCCAAAATGTTTCAAAGGTCGAGAGTTCAATTCCCACTATGGGGTGGTGGCAGTGTTGGGCAAAACTAACGTTAGTAAACTAAACTAACGTTAGTTTTCCCTAACTAAAACTAAACTAATGTTATATTTTTAGTTTTAGTTTTAGTTTAGTTTTAGATTTGTATAATTATTAATCATATGGACTCCGTTTTTAGTATGGTAATTAGTTTGGTTTAGTAAAAGAGACCTAAATTTGTGATTTTAGTTTAGTTTTAGTTTTTAGTTAACTAATTTAGTTTATCAAAGAACATATGTTTTCAAATTACGAGAAATAGCCACAATTTCTTATTTTTAAGCAAGTTCTATTAGTTTTAATAATTTACTTAATTATCGAAATAGCATATGATTTACATTAATTCATGTTATTTTAGTAAAACTAAACTAAACTAAACTAAACTAAATTTTTAGTTTAGTTTTCAGTCAATTCCCAAAGATTTAGTTTTAGTTTTAGTTTAGTTAAAATCCATTTATTAGTAAAATTTTAGTTTTAGTTTTTTTTAGGTTGCAATTTTTAGTTTAGTTTTAGTTTATTCCAAAAAGTGAATTTAGTTTTAATTTTAGTTTTAGTTTTTAGTTTTGCCCAACATTGGGTGGTGGCTTTCCTTTACAAAAAAAGAAAAGGCGTCAGCCCTATCCTGCCTACAAAAGGGTGGTAACCTATAGAGAACCCGTCCCAAAATTCTGAGTTAATGATAATGGACGTTAAAATTTAAATAAATTCATCATTGATTCCGAAGTGCCCCCCTCCCCTTATCAGAGCAAAAACTATGTTTACGTACTTAAACGGTTAGGGAATTGACTCTTCAGCCATTCCGTCACCAATCTTCCATTATGAGCTGGGCAACCAGTCCAGAGTAAGTTAATATTTGGTAGATGGGCTTGTGTAATAAACGTTTTGTAGTGTGGGAAGGATGGGACATCACCATCATCGTGTGAATTTAAAGAGTTTGTTCAGAATGGCTCCTTCATGCTAAAGCACATTTATTGGGTTTGACTTAGAAATCAGAAAAATATTGATTGAAATAGAACTTTTTCTTAAACTACGAGGTACCATTTTTAAGCTTATTAAATAATGCAACTCTTGAGGCGGATGCAAACCTCTAAGTCTAATAATAGCCGAGTAAAAAAATATTGAATAATTTAATAAAACACTAATATTAAACATTCTCATCTATATGGCTTTTAATATAGCTCTTAATTTACATGGTAATATTTCAATAATGGGTGTTTCTTATTGGAAATTTAATGTAGATTCTAAAAATGTCGTCGTTATTTACGATACATTGTTCAAAAATCCCGAAAACACAGTTTTTCTTTTAAAAAAAGACAAAAAAAAACAGTAGTTTTTAAAATACACAAACGCTTGTGTAGCTCTACTACATTTTCAGATGGAACGTTCATTTTTGTGCCAATGAACTACAAATGAAGTGCAAAATAAACCCCTAAATTTATGACACCTCAATGCGGGACACCCTATATATGTATATATATATATATATGACTATTACTTCGCTGGTACCTCACTGTTGCACGTATTCCCTCGCAGCAATATTTCACTCTTTAAAGTTCGACAACCGGAATTCAGGACTGATTTTTCGCAGACAACCCTATACCACCGTGTTCGTAATGAAATGATATTTATTTTAACCTAACTTTAATTCATTAATCAGACCGATGCAAGTTACTCATTTCGAGTTACCTGTTTACACGCGACAACCCATGGTTGTGACTGGATAAGAATAGACAACCTATCGTTTGCATATTCTATAGGCTTAATACTTTCGATTGGCATGGAATTTGTCTATTAATCAACCCGATGCAATTTTGAAAACAAAATAAGAAATTAAACTTTGAAGAAGTTAAGAAATTATTCTGGACTGAATTTTTTTAGACAACCCATTTGCAGTATCTTTATTGACATAATTAATTTGATATAAAATCATTTTCATCCATTAATCAGCTCGATGAAGGTCGGGGTGTATCGGGATCTTAGACCACTAAGATTGGACACCTATCGAGAAAACCGAAGACAAGTAGTTCTAGCATGACTCAGAAGACTTGCCACGCTAGACTAACACACATGCTAATATAGCGAATGTATTTTATAATAATCTTCAATGAATATTATAACATACATAGTAATTAGTTTTTTATGTGCCCTTTGGATTTATCTCCACCCTACGTTTTTGTGTTGTAAAAATAAGAAAATTATTTTCCCCACTTTTTTTTTTTTTTTTTTTTTTTTTTTTTTTTTTTTTTTACGATGGTGGAAGAGCACCCACGAGATGACCAAACGGACGATGGATACTGCAGAACACATTTTCCCAGCACACGGGAGACCAGTAAATTTTATTGCTCCGCCACTCTGGCTTACTCCCCCTACCCCAATGCCCAGAAAATGGACGACTCAGGGACGGTTTAACCTTTCGGAAGCACATTCATGTACTCTTTCAGGTGTGATTCAGATAATTCGGTCTAAATAATGTTTTTTTTCCCCTATTTAATCCTCAACTTTTACCAAGAAAAGAAGGGGAAAACAATATAGCGATGAAAATGCCTTGTTATTGTAGTATATTCTAAAAAAAAAAAAATAAAAAAAAAAAAAATAAAAAAAATCTATCTTTCTTTCGGTAATGAAGTTAACATCCCATTTGTCCTTGACCTTGCTAAAACCCGTTTTCTAATGTTACACTCCAAATTATCTTACCATCCTAATCCTGAAGGCCTATCCTTATCTTCCCAATCCCATCCAGACAATCCTCCGAGGTGGCTTAAGAGACAGTGGCCCCGAGACAATTTACCTATCTGATCTTCTCATGATCATTATACTATTTACTGTGACAGCTCTGGAAGTGCCAACAATGGTTGGCTTCTTCCAAATTTTGTATTGATTTTATTTTATTTTAATTTTTCCGTTTTGGTCAGTTTACATAGCAATATATTTTATCATCATCATCTTTTTTTCCAATGTCATACTCTGACCTAAATAATATCTATTTCTTCTGAACTCCTAACTTAGATAATAATTGCACTTCTGCGCCAGTGAGATTTTTCTTCTTATCCTGTACGTTATAGGTTATTCCTCGAGCTTACCCCGCTCTAAAAATATTTCATCAAAAATTTATTATTCTAAAAAAAACATGCTTGTGAATAACAATAATAAAGGATGATTCGCCCCTCCTCAAATGCTCGCTCGAGCGAGGAGACCTACTTTCCCGCTCTTTCCTTATCTACAAGACAAGTTGAAAACTTTTTAAACAAATTCTTCGGCAAGATATATTTCCTTCCTCTTTCTTCTTGATAAAGGCTACAAAGTGACAATGAAGAGCAAAAAATACATTTTTACCCCTTCTGAAAAATAAAATTCATTCTACCAAAAGATGTGTTGGTGTCGACTTTTTGCGACATTTTGCATCAGATATATTGATTTCCTTATGGAATTTCAAATAACTCAAGTTAAAAAAAAAATCTTTCTGTGATAAAAATAAGGAAGTAATCATTCTTTTCCTTATGACTAGAGCCCGGAAGTTAGGCAAAATGCCTTTTTTATCTGAATGGATATATCGAAGAATCAGATAGAAATAAATATGTTTTCGTGGATTTAGGAAGTGTAGAGACAATTTTTATTTTGCCTTTTTTGCCTATTTTGGCTTCTGTTGCCTTTTTTGCTTGTTATGCATTTTTTTTCTGCGATTTAAACATTTTAAAAAGCACCGTTCATCGAAGACAAAAAAGGTTGCAATAATTAAATTACATATTGCTGTCACACATATCTATTCGGAAGCTTGTTTTCCTAAGACAGGGATTTAACCTCTGTAAATAACAGACCCTTCCTTAGTGAGGAATGAGGGAAGTACGTCACTTCTCCTTCCTGACACCCCTTTTGCTGTGACAATCCGTAATTACCTGGGATTCCGGATTTCGAAATGATAAGATTATGCAGAGGAAGTTCTTCCATGATGAAAAATATTTTTTTCTGTGAAGGTCTATGACATTTGATTCTTTAAAAAAGCATCCCTTACTTTCCCTTGTTGCTTGTAACAAGGGAAAGTAAGTGTAAATACGGTAATTATGTCGTAAATTCATAATAAAGAAATGAATGGGTATTTAAAGTAAATATTTTCATTAATAATGAGTGAGATTTCTATTTGCCTTCACTCCTAATAAATGCCTATTTTAATTACAGTACTGCCTATTTTCAATATTTCAAGTGCCTTTTTGCCTGCCTATTTTGACCAAAAATAAATGCCTAATTTCCGGGCTCTACTTATGAGTGTAGAAATTCATCTGACTTAGGGAGGTTACAGACCGTAGAGAGAGCAAAGTGCATATTCTCGTATAGCCATCAGGATCTAAGCTTGCAGGCTGCTAGGATTGCTAACACCTGACAGAGCCACATAAAGCTGACTGTGCGAAAAGCAGCTAATACTTAGATCCATACCAACAACTTTTAGCTTCTGACCTTGGGCTTTATTAATTGCCATCGCGAAACATAGGCTCACTGGAAATTGGAATAATTTAAAATAAGACGAATAATTTCTTTGAATGAGAGGAATCCGAGGAATAAAAACACTATTGCGATTCTTTACATTGGCGTAACATTTTTATTTATGAACCGATTGACATAAAACATACACTAAATTTTAAGCAAAGCTCACCATATTATATTAGGGAATCATCATATTAGTAAGTTAATCATTATATTAGTAAATAATCATAGTAGTTATCTAAATCTAATGAACCGTTTCTGAGGTTAGCGTGCACAGACGAACGCACAAAAATGATAAAAATCATTGTTTTGGGTGCTATTGCGTTGATAAAGGCCCACAATAATATTTTTCTCAAATATCTTCCATGTACAGACAGCGATATTTTACTACATTTTTGTTATATGTATAGATAAGTTATTTAAGGAAAATCAGAGAGAATTTAGAATAATTTGTATTCCACCCCGGAGGTAGAAGAAGAGCGTTGTTTATAGTAAACATGTGAATGTAATCTAGAAGCTAGGAATATAAAATGTTTACGCTAGGCTAGGGGAGTTATAGCCGAAGAAAATATTGACAGTGGTCCTGAATAAAGTAGGCAAACACCCCCACTACCAGGGGTAGAAGTGGAATCTTAGGCCCTAAACCATGCTGGATACTCCTCCACTTCCGCTCCTAGAATCCGCTTACTACAACTCATCTTCAGATAACATTCACCTAGAGCATTCATATTTTATACCTTTATTGATAATTATAACAATATGATATAAATATTTCCAGTACTTTTGCTCGATTTGGAACAGTAATATTGTGAGGCATGATGTGGGAATATGTACAATTACACAACCCACTAGAATAATAAATTTTGAGCATTGCAGATGGTATGTTAAAACAAACTGTCTCTAGGCCAACGCTGCTTCAATTTTCTATGAGAATTTTGTGGATTATGGAACGAGGATTGAATGTTTCTCAAAGGATTTGGATGGCCAGGGTGATTGGAATGAACTTCTGATAGACTGGATTGGCCAGGGATTGGATAAAGGGGATATTGAAGTCATTATGCAGGGTTAGGCTCGAGACATAGTAAGGAGCATTGGATATTTTCGAAGGATTTTGGATTGCATCGTTTGTTTTCTGTAGGAATTGGAAGGTTTAGTGGAACCCCATAGTTCTAGTCCATAAATCCATATTGGTCGGAGTATTGTATTGTATATAAGTCGTTTGTTAGTCAATGAAAGCTTCGAGCGTTGGCCCAATAAGCGTGATAAAAGTCTAAGACGTCTGTTTAGTTCCTGTCTTTTCTGCGTGGCTTCCAAGTTAAACGTTTGCCTAGTATCAGTCCTAAGTTGCTTATTTGCGATTTCTGCGAAATTATAATGTTTTAGAGGATTATTAGTGGTCAGCTTGGCTCACAAATTGTGAAGATTTTTCTGCATTTACTTTCATTTTCTATTTAGTTATCCATGGTTAAACTAGACACAGATGTTATTGAAGGGAATTTGAAAAGAGAATTGGGTTTTGGTTAACTGTGAGAATAGCGATGTCGTCAGCAAACATGTGGATGGATGTTTGGAAGGGATTCCACCTTGTGGGACACCGGCTTGTTGTGGGAACATTAGAGATAATGAGGTACCATAGGATGAAGAAACGGTCTATATATAAATATTTGACAGAAGGTATAACAATCCCATTGCCCGAAACACGCCAAAAATGAATGCAGCTTGTCGAGCTTCTACCGGAACTGTATTATGGCGTAACAACATAAATGAATATGCATGCCAGCACCTGATGATGACACATATGTGCTGAAAGGCCTAGTTCAAAATAAATAAATTTTGTGAAAAGAAAAAATTTGTTTTGCCTTATGGAATTAAGCATTAATTTTCGGGAGGACGATCCCATTGGGAGATATAATTACTCAAAATTTAAAAAGTTCCCGTTAACGTCGCCTGCACACTATATTTATAATGAATGTTTTGTTTATGTTCCAGCTGGTCGTGAGAGAGCTGAACAGGCTAGGTATGCTGGTAGACCTCAGCCATACATCGTTCAGGACGATGGAAGCTGCCTTGAATGTATCCACTGCCCCCGTAATTTTCTCCCATTCGTCTGCGTTCGCCGTCTGCAACTCCACCAGAAACGTACCAGACTACATACTCAAATTAGTGGTAAGCTATTTGTAGGATTAATGTGATGCAAACAGTTTACCGTTGAGGTGATAGTAAGTCAAGGAATGGTTGCGATTGGGGTAAGATAAAACGACGTAATTTCAGAAATATCTATATTTCGAACGTTTTGGCATATTTTTGGTCAGCCTTTTTCCAATAAGTAAGTGACCATGTATAATTGTAGACCTATAGCTACTCTTATCCATGGTTACCTAAAGTTATCGTGGTCTTCCTCTATTCCCTAGGGATTTATTGCTGAAGAAGGCTGCCGAATAACAAAGCGAAACGTTCTTAATCTGACCTTATATCATACCCAAATCGTAACAATTCCTTGACTTATTTTTTATAGGCGCATTTGTTTATTTCTATTTACTTTCAGACAATGTAATTTTGCGCACAAATACCTTATGACTTTCAGGACATATTAACGGAGATTTTTAATTAACTCTATATTACTACATATCATTAAAACACCATCACTTGTACACTAACAGTTAAGTCACGGCTCAATTGTGATTTTTCGTCTGAAGCCTTTAGCGAAATTACTCGGGATGGGATTTGGATAAAAACATTTCATTTTATCTTGTTTTATAGAAATTTTATTTATTTATTTCAACTTTACTTTTCCCTATGATTTTTTGAAAATTTATTTATTTTGTTTGTAAACTGATGCACTGAACATATTGTTTTGTGGAAATAACATATTTTATAAGCGAAAACATGTCTGGCCAACAATAATAGCACGACAATAATATTTAAACCCCAAAAGTGGAGATGATCTCACTCGTTGTGGGAACAATAAACAAATACATAAAAATCATTAAACATAAGACATTAGGCATAAGACTTCAAGACTTGTATTTAAACTGCAGTAAACAATCTTCTTCATTGATTATGTTTTATTTTCAGGCCTTAAATGGTGGACTGGTGATGGTGAACTTCTATACCTATTTCGTTAGCTGTAATCAGACTGCAACAATGGATGATGTCATTGGTAATAACCACAATTGATTATTTCATTATTATTAAACTAAACAAATTAAATTACTATTACTTAATTTATTGTTTATTTACAGCTCATATAAATCATATAAGGAAAGTAGCAGGGGAAGACCACGTAGGCATTGGAGCTGGGTACGACGGGATTAACATGTGAGTCTGACATTTATTATTACTAGATCATACACAATAGTCATTATCGTCAAGGTGGTTAGTTGTGGGGAACGAAGTAGCTGGGGAAGACCACGTAGGGATTGGAGCTGGGTATGACGGGTTTAACATATGAGTCTGACATTTATTATTATTAGATTATACACAATAGTCATTATCGTCAAGGTGGTTAGTTGTGGGGAACGAAGTAGCTGGGGAAGACCACGTAGGGATTGGAGCTGGGTATGACGGGTTTAACATATGAGTCTGACATTTATTATTATTAGATTATACACAATAGTCATTATCGTCAAGGTGGTTAGTGGTGGGGAACGAAGTAGCAGGGGAAGACCACGTAGGGATTGGAGCTGGGTACGATGGGATTAACATGTGAGTCTGACATTTATTATTATTAGATTATACACAATAGTCATTATCGTCAAGGTGGTTAGTTGTGGGGAACGAAGTAGCAGGGGAAGACCACGTAGGGATTGGAGCTGGGTACGATGGGATTAACATGTGAGTCTGACATTTATTATTATTAGATTATACACAATAGTCATTATCGTCAAGGTGGTTAGTTGTGGGGAACGAAGTAGCAGGGGAAGACCACGTAGGGATTGGAGCTGGGTACGACGGGATTAACATGTGAGTCTGACATTTATTATTATTAGATTATACACAATAGTCATTATCGTCAAGGTGGTTAGTGGTGGGGAACGAAGTAGCAGGGGAAGACCACGTAGGGATTGGAGCTGGGTACGACGGGATTAACATGTGAGTCTGACATTTATTATTATTAGATTATACACAATAGTCATTATCGTCAAGGTGGTTAGTTGTGGGGAACGAAGTAGCAGGGGAAGACCACGTAGGGATTGGAGCTGGGTACGACGGGATTAACATGTGAGTCTGACATTTATTATTATTAGATCATACACAATAGTCATTATCGTCAAGGTGGTTAGTGGTAGGGAACGAAGTAGCAGGGGAAGACCACGTAGGGATTGGAGCTGGGTACGATGGGATTAACATGTGAGTCTGACATTTATTATTACTAGATCATACACAATAGTCATTATCGTCAAGGTGGTTAGTGGTGGGGAACGAAGTAGCAGGGGAAGACCACGTAGGGATTGGAGCTGGGTACGATGGGATTAACATGTGAGTCTGACATTTATTATTATTAGATTATACACAATAGTCATTATCGTCAAGGTGGTTAGTGGTGGGGAACGAAGTAGCAGGGGAAGACCACGTAGGGATTGGAGCTGGGTTCGATGGGATTAACATGTGAGTCTGACATTTATTATTATTAGATTATACACAATAGTCATTATCGTCAAGGTGGTTAGTGGTGGGGAACGAAGTTTTTTTTATGTCACGATGGGATACTGCAGCAGCTCCGGCGGAAATCAAAGTTGCTTTTCTCGGGGCTGCTTTTGGGAACTGTTCTTTGAGCGTGTTTCCTCCCCCAAACGTTGACCATTTGACGCAATCTGGGATCGGCGATTAAAATATCATCGATTCAGAGGACAAATCGTCCGCTTTTGATGGCATTTAGTAGAACGTTGTCTGGCTCAATAGGTCCAATTCGGTAATTTCCAGAACACTATTTAATTATAAAAAATCGTAGCACTTACGGTCATAGCAACGTACACATTTTGTTCATACTTGGCATTTGGAATCGAATGATTGTTATTAGAAGGTAGAATTTTTCAGGGAGCTATTACATGGAGACATCGGCCAAAATCCCATCAATAAACCTATTTTCATCTGTACATTCATTTTATATCTGTTTCTATGTTACCCACTTACGTATTCTACCTCTAATTTCAGAGCTAGCTATAACACACTCTTACCAAATGTATCATTCTCCCTAACCATAAATGAATCTTCATCTGAAAGGTAATCATCTGTTCGCTCACCTCATCCTGGAAAGCGATGTCACTTTACCGAGATCTTTCCTCAGAGTTGTGTCATCTATAAGCATCAGCAACCAGTAGACCATGGATTTCCTTGAAATCCTTTCTAATAGTCAGATCAAACATTTTCATAGGCATTTTTATGAAAATCTGCGGAAGAAAAGAAACAAAACCTCATTAATTTCACATTTTAATTACGACGTATTCCAATTATTAGTGAAAAGCATCGCAAGTACTGTTGATAAGGTATTGTCGGAGACATTGACCTTCTCTGGTTTTCACATTATATGCTTGAAATAATTTCACCGATAAGAGGACACACAACACAACACACCAAAATCATTTACTGATAAACGCTTAGAGATATGAGAAAACTTTTTGTTTCAAGGGAGGCAGAAATGTTTTAGAATAGAGAGATAAAAACAAATCAGAATAACTGGGGTAACATTTTTTATCATGAAATGAGAAATGTTTTTTATTCTTTTTCGGGAGTTCCTTCCTCGATACTATCTCCGTTACCACGGGGAAAACACACTTTTAAAAATTACAAAGTTAATCATTACAAAATCAAGGTGTTAGCGACTTACGTAAAATTTTTTTACGTTATTTACCCAAAGTAAATAATGAAATATATATATATATATATATATAATCCGAATCCCAGTAATTGCGTTATCATAGCGTTTTTACGATCTTATCCTTAGTGTAATCTGGAAAGATTGAAATAAAAACAGTTAATTTTCATTTTTAAATTATGTGAAAAAAAGTAAATACCTCTTGCTAAGAAATCGCAAATGAAAGTATGGTTTCAGGCGCTACAATGCACAGTAAACTAAGAGTATGGAACTCTGCCATATCAATTTCCGCTCAATGAAAACACAATAAAAATGTTACAAATAGGTTTACGTCAAAACTTGTACCTGGTAGCCTTAAGCGCAAGCCAGTAATATCTACGGCTACTGTCGCGAGAATGTCGCCGATAAAAACAGTATTCCGTTAGGTGAATTTTTTTGTTGAATATTTTGAATCTACAAATCATGAGGAAGAAAAACGTCAACGCACCATGGGTCGGATATGTGGGCCATTCCATTCCAATTGACTGTGGCCGTGTGTTTTTTACATATACTACTAACATTGCCCTACGCAAAAATACCTCCTTTGAATAAAAAAAAAAAAAAGCATTTTCTAGTACAAAAAATTATAAGTATATTGTAAAACGAGCCTCCCAGCAGCTTTCATTGAGGAACCATAACCAATAATTGGTTATTTTTTCCGAATCCTTTGGCCATCTGGCTAAAGGACTACCATTATTTTTCTGGGACCCTTTAGTTGAATTCAGGAGCTAAAGTCCTAGGATTTATAGTTTCAAGGGATTCTGGTTTCAGTTCACGAAGAAACTACGTATCCGGAATATGCATTAGAATTGAGAACTGAGATGGTTTCACTCACCAAACCCTGATCCTATTTCATGGAGTCGTCTGGTGAAGGTGGTGGATGAGAAATTAGTAACAACTGGAAGCTCATAAAATATTCATTGCTCCTCATGTCAATACTACACTCATGTATTCCTACAGATTTAATGAAATTATATGTATTCTGTTATAAATTATAATTAACTGTTCTCTCATTTAAACGAACACTCAGTCCTAAAATAAATTCCTCTAATGAAGCCTAAAGCTGTATTCTTGTGGAATGTAATATTTAATTAGTACAACATTATTTTACATCGATAAGAAAGTGTAATAAAAACACTATATCAATCATTGTCAAATGATTCAATCCATTTTTTGACCAATTAGGGTGAATCCTTAGAAATGCTGCAAAATAACATGCACCCTCAATAAGAGAGCCTGCCCACCAGTCGTCATATTCAGCCATAATCTCCCCATATCGAAGGAGGTGCGATACCTGGGATTATTACTAGAAAGTGGATAAACTTGGAACCCACACATCCGACTGGAAAGACACGAACTGAATAGGAGATACGGACTCTTACTGGGACCGTTATCAAAATTCACTGCGCACAACAAACTCATCGGTCCATTAAAAGTTGGGATTAGCTCCGGAAAAAAATTAAATAAAAAATGATAATTGAGTCAACCGTTCATAACTAAAAAAATCAAAACAACTATTAATGTTTGTTTTGAAATTATATATGTTATTTTGAGCTAATGTTTTAGAAAGGCATCGTACAATACCACCTTTTTGTGGAATGTGCTAAGTAATGCAGCTTCTGCATGACGTAGTTTTATTCCATAAAGCCCGTGGTGTGCCCCATGGCTCCTTTAAAACCCCAAGCTTATTTTCTGTATAGATTAACGATTGTCCTATTTCCATTGTCTGTTTTAACTTCCATGTATCTACGAATTAAATTCGTTTAGAGCCTTCTGCTCGAATTCACGAACATAAATATGCTTTAGCTGCACCCGACAAAACTATGTAATGTAGTGTGTAATGTGCAGTATTTTTTTCGTACATGGCCACCAGCCAGCGCGACGCCAGCAGACACGTTTTTGTGGCAATTTTTTGTAACTTTTTTTTTTTTCAGTTTAGTCATCGCTAAAGCAAATTTATGCTAAAACATAAAAAACTCCGTCGCGGAGGAGGTGCATTCTAAAAACATTCTTTACCGCAGAATTTTAGTTTGCCACGCCCTTGAAGAATTTGCTTAAATAAATCGGTCCATTCGAAAGGGGGTTTTATCGTCACCCACTTTAATAATTTGCCTATACATGGGGTAATTTTGGTTAGAAAAGTCACCACGACCCTTAAGTGTTCACGCCTTAACACTCACGGTCACCGGGCCTCCAAAGGATACATTATTTTAAGCAAACTATTCAGAAATGCAACAAATTTTCGGAGGAATGTGCCTCTTAATGAGAAAATTGTATACTGAATTTCGTACCGAAATACAAAAATTGTGCCCGCTATTGGCGAGTTCGTATACCATCACAGTCCTTCAAAATAACTCTATCAGGCCCCCCCTCTCTCTCGAGTGTGTGTGTGTTTGTGTGAGGTTGCGACCCACAGGGCCTCACAGAATAACTTAACATACATCAACATGTCTGTCCGACTCAGTGATTCCGCCCTTACTCGGGTTGCTCGGCCTTTTCCCACTATCAAAACTCAAAAAGTTCTTTGTTGTCTCTCTCTACAGTAGAGGCTGTGTATTAACACACTCTGGGAGTGTATAAGGAAATTCATCGTGAAATTCCCGTGTTAGTTTTGTTTTAAACAAAAAGCATCTGGTTCGAACGGGTGGTGAGAAGAAAAGGAGCATGTAATTTTCACCGTCCTCAAATATAGGTTCTATTATGTCTTCCGCAGCTAACACCTAAAGCATTATTTATACATCGTATACATAAGAGTGGCCAAACCTTAGGGTCTCTCAAGAAAATAAATTTTAAAACTATTCTACAAATCTTTATTATTCCGAACTGGAGTTTACTAGGCTAAAAGTTGAACGAAGGTAATTCCGTGTTTTGCTCGGATGTGCTGCCAACTATTTGGCGAATAACTGGTTAAATATTTTAAAAAAGTCTATTCCCTAAAGGTTGTTATTTTCGTTGTTTTTTTTTTCGTATATATTTTCCATGACAAGGAAAATGGCGTGCAATTCCGCTGAATAGATGCCTTAAGAAAAATATAATCACATGAAATTAGCCCTAATTATTGTCAAGCTGCGAGGAAGAAGAGCTGAACGATCTGGTTTAAATACAAAAAAAATCATCATATTAACACCATCACTTGTGCCGTCAAAAACCGGACAAATATAGACATTGAGTTAAAAAAAAATTTAAAAACATGAAATATATAATAACACGAACACATGTTAAGAGGAAGAGTTTTATTAAATTGGAGCAAATATGTATGTTCACCTCTTTATTTAATCAGAAAGGGTTTCCACGATAAAAAAAAGCGAGAACTTCAAACCAATTCAATCTCAATTTGAGAGAATTGTAAGCGCAAGAGTGAAAATATGTGAATATAAAGGAGATTGTATCTGGTTATTTTCTGATATGGCGAATTACCGAATAGTATCTGAAGGAGCAATTCTCCAGGGGAACCCCGTTTCCTAAGCAGCCTGATATATTTCTACCATTTCTCCTTTCCATTTGTACTTTTCACTTTATAAATGTTTTTCATCACATTTCCTCGAGTTCCTTTTGCAATAAAAGTCCCTGAATGGCCTGTAAATACGTTTCTGGAACCTTATTCCTAGCAAAATGGTTACACAATTTACAAGGTTACGGTTTTTTGGCGTTTTAGCATACCCTAACCACACAAAAATTGTGGAGTTCATTTATTAGACCTATTTCGTCCTCCTAACTTCCTAGTTTTGCTGTAATAACCAATAAATGATTCGATTTAAAAATAGTGATTTGTTTTTAGGAATATTTTTATTTATTCTTAAAAAATATAAAGTACAAATATTTTTTCGCACTCCATGTACGATAGGTACATGTTTAAATCACAAAATAAGATTAAGTTTGAGAGCTTTATGTCGGACAATGGCGGCCGATGAAAGAGCACTCGAGGAAGCTCTTGAAAGATATATAGGATTTCCTAGACAGATTCAGAATTTTCCGAACTATGTTCAGAATTTTCCAAACTATATTCGGAATTTTCCAAACTATATTCAGAATTTTCCAAACTACGTTCGGAATTTTCCAAACTACATTCAGAATTTAGTTATTATTTTCTTATATGAAATTTTGGACCAACGTTCTTACAATAGGTACTTTTTTGTTTTGTAGGTAGGTAGGTAATTAAAAATGTAAAGTATTTTTATTTGAAATATTTGTATGTAATATATAATAATTAAAATATACTGATTTATCAAGGAAACAGAATTTAACATTTGATCCTACTTCCTAAATCTAATATTAAATGCCTCTTACCTTATTTGTGTTTACTTGCTATACTGTTGTTTACAATTCTGTTTTGAAGAAATAAGTTTATTTTTATTTTGAACTACTGGTTCATTCAAGCCTTCTTTCAATTGAAAATATTGTCAAGATAGTATGTTTGAGAAAATTTATTACATTATGAATTTGAAATGGAAAGTTCTGAAATCGTTTTGGAAAATTCCGAATTGAGTTTGGAAAATTCTCAATTTGGTTTGGAAAACTCTTAATTTGGTTTGAAAAATTCTGAAAATGGTATGGAAAATTCTGAATCTGTCTTGGAAATCCTATATCTCAGATCCTTTTACTCTTTAGGAATTCCTTTTATATACCTAGCGTATATCCCATACCCCCACTGACTTATTCCCATTTATAATCATTCTCCGATTTTAGTCAATCGTCCTCCGTTTTCATTCATAAAGGAATTTCGTAAAATTCTCAATGGTCCGTTAATTTTATAACATTAATAATATATGTATATATATCTAGGATTTTAACACTAGATTTACCAGACCAGTCATTTTAACTGGTCGTGCAATTTCAATTCAAAATTCCTACTGCATACAGTATTTGCTTTCATAAATGAAGTTATGACTTTTGTAGCTGTAAGCATAGAATACATTTAATGAACTTATGTTACTTTATATATATATATATATATATATATATATATATATATATTAGTACCATATTTGTTTATATTATTGACATTTATACCAGTACTAACTCTGGTATATCTAATGTTAAACCTTCTAGATAATGCAGGGAACCAGAATCTTGAAAAAGTCATGAATTTTTAAACCATGTAATGTAATGAAATTTCAGTTTTACCGGAGTCTAATGTATTCCCGGGACTTCTGCATATTCGTAATTGATAAGATCGTATGCAGATTTGTAAGTCGTTAACCCAAATCAATAAAGTGCTTAAAGCGAAAAAACGAAGATTTCAGAAAGAATCGTATGCAGAAATGAACTAGTTTCTACAAAGAAAAAAATAAGACTTCCAAAAATGCTAGCTTTGAAGACATTATTGTTGTGCCAATGATCCTAGCAATCGATGCACAAAATATATATGTATGTATATATATATATATATATATATATATATATATATATATAAAATTATCCATTGTTTGCTTATATTTTCATTTTTCTTTTTTCATATTCAGAGTATTCCATGTAGACTTAAATATTGAATTTGTGTACATTTGAATTTACTTATGAACATTGACAATTCTTTTTTAGTAATTTAGAATTTTGTCACCATTGTTCTATATTTTTGAGGCTGCTAATTCAATAAGCATTCTACATTGTTTAACATATTTTGTAAACGTTAAGGTTTTATTAATTGTTTTAAATGTATGTAAAATGGTACGGTAATCTGTGTAAGGATACAAATCATTTTTGGCCAAAAGATAATCCTTTTCCATTGTAGTAAATTATTTTATTTTTAATTTGCATGAAATTTGCATTTCAAGTCAGGAAAATATTATGAAATAAGCATTCACAAAAGTATTAGACACCCTGCTACAGTACTACTCATTTAAACTACTGTTTTCCAAACGTTTTAACAGTGAAAGCTAAAATGACTTTATTCAGTGAAATATGTTCGTTATGTTGTTGGTTTTTTTTTTTTTTTTTTTTTTTTTTTTTGCCGGCACATCTGCTTTTAGGCCATGGTTTGACGTTTTGACGTAAATTCCCTTCTATCCTCAGGACTATGATGGAAAGCGACGAATGTTTTTTTTTTTTTTTTTTTTTTTTTTTTTTTTTTTTTACCATTTAGTTATCTTTGAAGTAGGGAGATGGCAAGCCTATCGCCCGGTTGTAGACCGGAATCAGGCACTTGCCCTTCAAGTTTGGCGAACAATAACTCATAAAGCGGCGCTAATGGCCAAGATGTAGATGCGCCGTAAAAAAAAAAAAAAAATAACTCATAAACATACACACCACATTTACAGAGAAAGCCTTTTGATCATCTTCCTTAGATAGCTGCCCTGTATGTGGAAGTGAATTAAAGGAGCCTCTTCACCTGAGACGGGAGCAATTGGTTGATAATCCATTAAAGGACTTTATTACAAAATCTCTTTGAGACGATGTCGGATTGCCACATGGTAACTGATTTAGAAACTGCCAAAAGGACATGACGATTGCACATTGGAATAGTTTACCTCTCTATAGACCTGGAGGACTGCAAGCCCTCTTAAAACAAATTGATCTTACTGCAGTTAGGAAATACGGTGGACCGGTGCAAAAATGTTGGAAAAAATATCTGCAATTTATTAGAGCTGTCATAAGAGAACTCATAAAGTGGCCATACACGTTCAGTGCAATTCTCAAGGCAGGGACTTCAGAGTCCAGTTATAGTAGACGCACTGTATATAAAGAAAATATCCTCCACATACGTCAGGCCTGGCCTGCACAGTCCCGGCCTCAATGGACTGAATACTTAATCTATGGTTGTTTTCATTTTACTGGGCTGTACCCTTACAATAGGAAAAGGGTTTATTGTAAGAGGGAGAATGTGAGAACAAGTTACAGCCTAAACTGTTGTAAACCCCAGACTTTGTAGATTACGTTGAAAAGGAACATTCTATAACATATGTATTTGCCACGCCCCCACTGAAGATGCTAGCGAGGAGGAGAAGGAAGAATTCTATGATGTGCTGGGAAAAGAGCTCGACTTGTTCCTACAAATCAATGTAAAAATATTGGTCGAGGACTTCATTGGCAAGGTTGGCCAAGAAGAAATATATCGACCAAGAATTGGTAGATAGAGCCTTCAGGAGTAAAGTAATGAAAAAAGGCTACTGCACTCTGCAGCATTATGGTGTTCGGTCATTGGAAGACATTGTTCTTACAAGAGAACCTCAGGTTGTGAAACGCTGGTGTAAACACATAAAAATGTACTCATTTTCTAATTAGCTTGTATTATCAATAGTTATATAAAAAGAAACATCCAACGGTATACGGAATAATTAACTAAATAATAACTTGCTATTAGTAAGTGAACACACCTGATAAGTCGGGCATATCACGCCTTTAATCATACTAAACTTTAACGCAATACTCATAAACATTGCTGGTTTGCCTATATAAAAGATGCTTTTATTTGGCTAATATCAGCTTGGGGCTATCTAACGGTTTTCCTTCCCCTTTCACTGGGTACGCCCGACTATGGCCGTTAGCTTTTTTTTTTTTTTTTTTTTTTTTTTTTTTTTTTTTTTTTTTTTTTTTTTTTTTTTTGCCGGCACATCTGCTTTTAGGCCATGGTTTGACGTTTTGGCGTAAATTCCCTTCTATCCTCAGGACTATGATGGAACGACGAATGTTTGTATATTTTTGTTACATAGGATTGTTCCTATGTAACAAAAATATATAATACTTCCAAGGAACTAGGGTTTATAAAATATAATTAATTTAAAATACCATTAGAATATTGCTAGTTAACTCTCAGTCCTATGACGAACAAGGAACTTATAGAAGTATTATTGTATTAGTCTTTGCTTAATGCAATATTGGAGTACTAGTCTTTGCTTAGTTATTTGCCATTCTTTTTTTGTGATTCTTAATAGTAATAAGAATCATGAATGACGCAAAAATACATTGGATTGTTAAATTACCTAGACAATAATTAAAAATAAGCACTAATACTGCGGCTTTTCTAATTTTTAGTATACTATCTGCTGTTGTCCATTTAGGGAGCGAAGATGTTTCATTATTTTATTGAATAGGTAGTTGGTGTTGTTTCTCTAATCTAAGGCCAGAGAGAAACGATTTATCTATACTTTTTGTTTAAATATATTTATTTATTTTCATCATTTCTTCTCCATTTGTCTTGTAGTGCCAATAACAGCGGGCTGTCTACTGGTAGTTCCTTTCCTTTTGATTGTGACGTTGGGGCATTTTCTACCTCGGGATGAAACGATTAATTAATCAAAATATTCAAATCATCATTCAAATGAATTAAAATAGTTCTTATGTAGTTAATGTGAAAAATCCTTCTTTGTTGCAGGACTCCAATAGGTTTAGAGGACGTCTCCAAGTACCCGGATCTTCTGGCGGCTCTTATGAAGGACCCATCTTGGGGAGAACTCCAGGTGAAGAAACTGGCTGGTCTAAACTTACTCAGGGTTTTCGCAAGAGCAGAACAGGTAAAGAAATTGTATTTATTTGTACAGATATTGTATTTTTTTGTATGTGGAATATACAAGAATGTACCAAAATGTTAATTAGCCCAGTAAATAACAAACAGCATAGCATGCGCGACCAGGAATTAATTATTTATTAATTAAGTATTTAATTTGTAGATATATAAACTCTCCTGGGTTAAATTCGAACACAAATCCTTTTCTTTAACGAGAATTATTATTTTAAGCAAGAGAGTTCAGAGAAAAGGCAAATATTAGATTACTTAGTGAAACGAATTTATAGAGAATAGAATTGTCTTTTTGAAGGCGATTTGTCTTCGTAAAATGAAACGTTTTATAACGTTCTTGGACGCCCTACATACAAAGAAATTCTTTGTAAAATAATTTATTATTATGTTGTTGTTTTTTTTTTCTTAGCACTATTTTGTGAATGTGTTTGTTTTTAAGATGAACACCTATGTCTTAAAAATTATTTTCAGCGTTTATTTTTTAATTTCTACGCTTTGTTTCGCAGCATGACTTTCTTTTAAAATTTGTTCAATCTTCATGGTTATGAAACCAAAATTTATTCCTATATTTCAACTACAGAATTATAGTTTTGAAGGTATATTTTGCCCAATATGATTTATTTTCTGAAAGAAAAGCGTTTTCTCTCTCCAAAATTGTGCGACCAAAACCATTATAGGTTACTGCCCATTTCTAGCAAGGATAAGGATAAGGATGATGCCTTTTCTTTTTTTCGAAAGAAAAGCCACCACTCCTAGTGGGAATCGAACCCATGACCGTAGGCACGGAGTACCTAAAACATGGTCTTAGCACTCACGGCTACCGGGACTTATTACTTTCTCCTAACTATGTTCTGTATAAAAATACTGATCATTTTGTTCATAAAAATCTCTTTTTACCTAGTATTCACTTAATGAAAAAAATTATTTTATTATCTATTGTCATGATGTGAAATGTATTTTACTGTGTGGTGCTGTGATTATTCTCGTTTGTATGTGTGTAGTTTTATTTTGTAGGAGAAGAAGGCTCTGAAAAGAGCATGCCGAAAGGTTCGATATACAGTTTTTTTCTGAAAATCTAACGTTTACTCCTAGCTAAATTCTAACCATCCCTTGATTTCTTATTTATAGTTATTTCGCAATTATGGAGTTTATTTTAAGCCCATTCTTCAGGAAGAATACTCATCAGGTCTAGTACTTATCTAGACGACAATATCTAGACGAAATTCTGAAGTGGTTTGATTAAATCGTATTTATTTTAATTTTCGATGTGTTCAATTAGGCCTGCAATGGAATGCCTGTGATGTGTAAGTAGTTCGATGGGATTTTGTGAGAGTGTACATTCTGTCAGAGTGTTTTTCAATAATAAGAGTCGTATTACAGAACTGACAGGTTTGTATGTCTCTTCGCGTCGTAAGTTATGGGCGAGTATGTCAAGAATGGCCTATCATTAGTCGGGACAAGACGACTTTTTGTCTGTAATATATGCTGCTTGAAGGCCATTCGTGAATATTTCCATTAGTCTCCCTTAATTTGTGATTTATTTTTATGTGTCTTCTTTTCCTCTACCTACACATAAATTATTTCTCAATGGGTGTTCTGGTCTGTCAAGCTTTCAATGACAACTTTGTTCTCTCGTGCGACAAGTTTTGCTTGTATGTCTACTTAATGAAGCTCTTTTTTGTTGCTCTAATAACTTTCTCAACTGATCATAGACCAAGCCTTCTCAACTGATCATAGACCAAGCCTTCTCAACTGATCATAGACCAAGCCTTCTCAACTGATCATAGACCAAGCCTTCTCAACGTTTATTAGACCAGTAGCCTTGCTGAAAAACGTGCAGCAGTTATGTTTGAGCAACTCCTACGTTACACTTGTACCCGTTTTAGCTATTTAATAGAGCATTGGGTATTTTGATTTGATATCCGCATGTCTAATTTAATCTAAAAGTAAACAGATTTTCTTCAAATGAAATACCCTTTGGGTCCTTCCATATCAAGTGATCCAAAATAAAGGAAAAAATGTCCCTCACATTTTCAGATTTTTTGGCTCATCATTAGTACCCCATACGATAATTAAAAATGCAAATTTTTAAAAAATTATCTTTATTGTTTTAAAAAATTGTGTTTTTTTTTTCTTTGATATTAGATCTCAGTTTAGTGGAAATTTCAAGTTGGGATCTCAATGGGATCATATTTATTTGTAACTTTACGTTGGTACTTCAAAAAAATCTAAAAATGTGAGGGGAAAAACTTTGGATCACTTGATATGGAATGACCCCTTTGTCTTACTTTAGTTCTCAAAATTTTAGATGAGGGTGTTAAACGAAAAAGACCCGCAATATTTATAGCAATATGCATATTTTCCAAACGTAGATTTGGTCCTTAGTGAAATAAAATCGATTGACAAATTATTTCACAGGACATTCATTAAAACGTTGACATGAAACAGAAATGTTTTGAAGACCACGCCTTTGCTCTAATTTTTTTCCCAACCTTTCAGAGAAGATTTTCTCCGAAAAGGAAAGCAAAGTTAGATGCCCAAGTTAAAAGGTTTGTGTTTACTATCCTTAACTGGTAGCAAACACTAAATCCTATTTTGCAAACTGTCTTTGCTTTTCCAACAACTCCCCCCCCCCCTCCTGTCTCTCCTCGTTAAAAAGTTTCGGTATGCTTCTGTATTACTTCATTGATTAATAGTTCTTTTTTTCAAATAAAGTTTATATTCAACACAGCTGTCTCCCGCATCGAATGCTTTGAATAATTTAGTCCTCTTGTTTTAATGGAATAATATGAAATTTGTATTGTGTCATCTTTAACTTCATTCATTGTTTATATTCAACTTATTATTCATTTCATGTAAAACAAAAAAAAAAAAAAAAACTAAAATACATTTACTATTTATAAAATACAGCTTGTAGAAAATAACGCTCCATTTAATTTGGAGGATTGGGTATATTTATAGTACCATTCGATTAATTGGATGTATATACGTGGTTCAAAAAAGTATTCATGAATAATGACCCAAAATAACTGCAGATAATAATAAAAAATAACATTTCACATTATTTTGACGCAAAAGAAAAAAAATTAGAAACTCACTCAATTCTATTAATAACTAAAATAGAAAATTTCGCATCCAAAAAAAATATTCGTACTCTTAAAATAGGCGTAATGTTAACTCTAAAAGTGTTTCATGGGCCATTGTTTCAACTTAATACCAATAATCATTTATTTCTCATTAACCACAGCGTTTTATCTCAACATGGGAAACAGGCAGAACTTCAATATTCAAACACAATTCAAGTAAAATGGATTGCAAATCGAATGAACTGAGTTCTTAACCTAAAGATGAAATTGTTAAACGTTTTAAAGCAATACAGGGGTTATGTCATGGTTTGCGGTTGCATGACGGCCAGTGGGGTAGACGAACTTTCAGAAATTGATGGTTATTTGAATACTGAGGTATATATGAATGTGCTGCCAGGAAATTAAAAAAAAAAAAAAAAAAAAAAAAAAAAAAAGTGTGTGAAAGGCAGGAATAGACAGCAACTATTTGTTCCATCAGATCAATGACCTCAATCGTAACGGGGAAAAACCTAATGGCAAACTCCACCTCGATCACCAGATCTTAACCCCTCAGAACATTTATGGGCATGATTCAAGTTAAAAAGATCCAAATGTTCATTTTCTTAACAGAAAAAGTTAATTTTTAAACTTCAGAAGACTTGGACAGAAATCGACTCTGAGGAGAACAACCAACCCGTAGAGTCAATGCCCAGGAGACTTCAAGCTGTCATGGTGTACTGAAAATGGTTTAGCAGCATCTTAACCATTAAAACAAAATTAATGAAAATATTTACGGCTAATAAATTATGTGTATGAATAATGTTTTGACCCACTGTATGTAATATAGTAATTGGATGTATATATGTAATACTTCTTTTGAGCGGATCGCCTTAGCTGTAGATGCTTATACAATACTAGCTGAATACCCGTGCTTCGTCACGGCAGATAAGTAGTTATTTTATTGCGTTAAATAATGTATCATCGAAATTACGTTACTATACAATTCTGTGCAGTTTATTACAGCACGGTTCCCGTCATACTATATTTTATTCAATGGGCGTTAAAATTTAAAAGTTTATGTTTCCAAGAAGTCATATGGTAACACCCAATATATTTACCAGTATTACCAAGGTTAGGCGTGGAGGCTGTGCAAGGGTTCCGGATATTATTACCTCGCCTGGAAAACCTCAGGATATGCCATACATCACGGTTTGACCGGGACTGTTCCGGTATTTTGCAATTGTTTCGGTGTCCCGCCCAGTTTTATCAATGTCCCGGAAAAGGCTGTAAGATGTAAAAAGTAATGAATTCATGTTTATAAGAATCTTTTTTAAATCGGTTACTTTTCTACAATTAACATTTTTACTACTGCTCACAGTGTCAAAGAAATGAGAAGTAATCTAACTGTAAAACGCTGGAACTACCTGCACAGCGCTGCCAGCTGCCAGACACTACTATTTGGCTGAGAGATTGTTTTAAGAAAATCACGTAGCAAAAAAAGTTCCGTTCTTATTTTTAAGGTTTGGGTAGACTAACAGTTTAGGATTCCCCCTTCCCGTTAGTTGCTAGTCTTAAAACTCACCAACCATTTTGCTTATAATTTGTAAACTTTTTATCCCCCCCCCCCTTTGGTATGCCCATCCCATATTAATGTGTCTCGGTTTAACTCTCCAAAAATATGGCAAGCCTATCTGACGGGGACAGGCAGAAAAGAAACGCAAATAAAACTCTATGAGGGATAGTTAATTTCTAGTAATTCATGGTCTGCCATCATAGTTGAAATTAACCTCAATTAAAAATCTACTATATATTTGTCAAATACCACTCACTGACCTATCATCGCCCAGCCCAAACCAGTCGACAGAAAATTTTGAAATTTTGCATGGACACTCCCTATATAACGTAGGCACTCACTAAGAAAGGATTTTTTGATATTCGAATTTTTAAGTATTTTTAGAGGGGATTAAAGTTTTAGTTGGTTAGAGCAGGCAAGCCTTGGCAGCATGTGTTGCTAGGACGATAAAGAACAGCTGTTACCGTACATTATCTATTTCATAGTATTGCTTTTAATTGAGGTTAATTTCAACTATGATGGCAGACCTTGAATTACTAGAAATAAACTGTGATTTTGTCCCTCATAGAGTTCACGCCCTGGTCCATCCGAGGTAATAATATCCCGAACCACTTGACACAAAATTTGAAATTTTGCTCGGACAATCCGTTTAGAATGTAAACACTCTCTAAGAAAGTTTTTTTTTTATATTCAAATGTTTAAGTACTTTTAGGGGGGTTTGAATTATTAAGAAGATCCTCATCGGCTCAAAAATGGTCCTATTTTGATTACATTTGGTACAAAAATCTTTCTTTTCATCTGATAGGTCCAGTTCAATAACCAGCTGAATCCATTTACTGAAACATGGTTTTGGGAGCAAAATGTGCGTGAATAAATCGTAACGCTTGCATTTTCGAGTCCATATGCTTGCATGTATTCGTTATATAGGTTCCTTAACGTAGGAAAACGAATGAAACCATTTTCAAGCGATTTATGCCACCGTTTAGGAGAAAAATTGATAGAAATACTTTTCTAAACTAATTTCCTGTATGGGTATTCATAAACGATGATTGGTTCACATGAAACTTGTACCAGGTATTCGACATTCATCTAATCTAAGATTTGGAATCGTTTGGAGGTAAGAAGTATCTCAGTATATTTTCTAAAATATCTCGAAAACGGTTGGGAAATGGTAGTAAATAGAAGGCGGCTATTCGAAAGGTTACTAAATTCTCTACAAAGAAGATTCTGTTGTAATGTTCGGTGGGGCGATGACTATCGAAGAGTGCTTAAAACTTTAAAGTTTTTAGTTTTATTCTTTTCAACGTGTATTCGTCTCTGTTTACCTAACTTTTTAAGTAGTTGTTGTATTTTTTTTACTCCCCAACGGAAACTAGCACGGTTACCTCCACATGGTGTTTCCGGGGTAACTCTAATGCCCGTGCAATAATAATCTGTACAAAATGATGTAGTAGCGTTAATTTTGATCATACCTTATTTAACGCAATATAAAAACTTCTTATCGGCCGTGGTGAAGCACGGGTATTCAGTTAGTAATACTATGAAATAGATAATGTACGGTAACAGCTGTTCTTTATCGTCCTAGCAACGCAGGCTGCCTAGGCATGCCTTCTCTGACCAACTCAAACTTTAACCCCCCCCCTAAAAATGCTTAAAAATACGAATATCAAAAAATCCTTTCTTAGCGAGCGCCTACGTTATATAGGGAGTGTCCATGCAAAATTTCAAAATTTTCTGTCGAGCGGTTTGGGCTGGGCGTTGATAGATGAGTGAGTGAGTGGTATTTGACAAATATATAGTAGATAAATTTAAAAAAAAATAGTCCCATTCTAAGTTAATCCATCTAAACTCTTAAAAATATATAAATGTTTGGCTCTAAGATAACTTAGATTGCTTCGTAGACATTCTATGTTGTACAAGTTGAAGATTTTATTTTCTAACATCCTCATCAAATATTCTCTATGGCGGAATGAGTTTTGAACAGAAGACTAAGGGCACTTATTTACAACTGTTGGATAAATGTGTGTAAATATTGTTCATACAATTATTGCATGAAAATTGCTTAGTGTAACAAGCTATTTATAAATTATTATGCATTCTTTTTTTCTGTTATGAATAGTTTTATATATATATATATATATATATATATATATATATATATATATATATATATATATATATATATAAAACTATTCATAACAGAAAAAAAGAATGCATAATAATTTATAAATAGCTTGTTACACTAAGCAATTTTCATGCAATAATTGTATGAACAATATTTACACACATTTATCCAACAGTTGTAAATAAGTGCCCTTAGTCTTCTGTTCAAAACTCATATATATATAGGCATGATCTATTTTTGAAAACACCTATTTACTACTGTGCATGTTTGATTTATAAGATGGGTTCCAGCGCGCGCTCAAAAGTCGGGATTTCCTCTACACTTCGCATTTTTAATGCATTTTGAAAATTGCTCAAAAAATAATGAAATGTATGTATTTTGTTATTAGTATTTAGCAAAAAATGACGGCCAAAGTTGTATCTATTTTCAATGTCCCAAGTGCTGGTTTGATGTTTAACATCCTTAGAAATGATTTTATTTTTTTTTTATTAGTAAAATAACTGTAATTTTAGCCACAGATTCGATTAAAATTCTTATAATACGATACTATATTTTTAATATTTTACAAAAAAAAAAAAATGTTCACCAGCGGAATGGCCATGGTTTGCTTGTTTAAGTTGATATATGTAAGAGCAGACTGAAGCCCCTGTTTGGGAATGGTTCTGAAAAACATGCATAAAAAGCTTGGAAATGGCTGAGATCGGAGAGGAACGCTGCTCTATAAATCATCAAGATCAATAGTAAACATTTTTTCCTGAGTGGTCCCCGTATTTCGGGCTAATCCCTTTAGCTGTCATTTTTCATCGGATGGATTGCAAGAATTCAGAATTTTTAACATTCAGAATCTGGAATAGTTAACATTTTAGGTGTCCTTTCGGTGTGTCGTTAGGTATTCATTCACTGGATGAATAATGACATTTATTGGAAATGAATGAGATTTTAGCGCGTTTTCTCCCTCCCTCTATTGGAAGGACACCATTTTTAATCCGATACCTGCAACCGTTTTCAAGAAAAGTAAATATTACCAGTTTTTGGAAACAATTTTTATTTTGGGCACTTAGAAACGTCGAATTAAAGATTTCATTACATAAACCAGACAACTCCAAAATCTGAAATGTTCAGAAACGTAAAAAAAAAAAAAAAAAAAAAAAAAAAAAAAAAAAAAAAAAAAAAATTGCGTTCAATTCATTTGACAATTTTTGTAGATGTTTGACGTTTATAAAAACTAAGATATATAACTTTAGGGGGGGGGAGGAATTACTGCCAGACATGATTTTTTTTCTATTGATCTTTTGATTACGGTTGGAAAATCGTGGAGCACAAACTGTAAACATGCGGAAGCTTACTAAATATTCTAAAAAACGGCGCTAAAGACATTTTTGATAGGACGATTTTAGGCGAAGAAATAAGGGTTTAAAACCCCTGAGAGTGTTGGTTTCTTTGCTTTGACGGTTCTTTAGTCTGTTTTCGTCGGTGTTTTACTGCTTAATTTTTTTAAATTTGATTTTAGTAGTATAATTAATTTTCTGGTGAAACTACATACTCAAAATTTTTTAATGGTTTGTAACATAGCTATCCGAGCAGAAGTCGGCCGATTGAGATATGTACGTTTTCAGTACATATCTCAATTTTCTTCGACATTTCACGAGGAGGTACTTGGTCCTTGGTAGGAGAGTATGTACTTAAGGTTTACAAAAAATAAATAAAATAATTTAGTGCACTTATTTCATTCCTCATTGTCGGAATAATGTTTTTCTAGGCAATTCGACGCTCCTGCACGTCGTTCACGTTTAGTTGAAAAACAACTTGAAGAAACATTTGGTGAAAACCATTCTTTTATCCCCCTAGTTATTGATAAGAATATTTTAATCTACAATTTCAGTTGCTTTGTGCATTTTGAAAACAGGAAGTAGTGCAGTAAACAGATTTTGCCTAACATAAGCGCTTTCGACATCAGTCAACTGTATGTTGTTCTCAACAGTTTGTTATTTTCAATTAGAGTATCTCATTGATGGCTTATGGTAAAACTTTTATATCTAAAGTCCCGTTTTCACGGGGCAATAATATGATAGCGTGACCCTGGAATTAGTGGAATTGCCTCCTGTGAACTAGGTGGAGTGAGTTTGCCTCGGACGTCATCGGGCGAACGCTCACGAACGGTATTATATGTGTTTGATTTTCAAGCTTGGTCACGAATCTCACCAGTTTCATCTGGGGCCTCAATGCAACAAGTGTTTTTTTTTTTTTTTTTTTAATTTATATTTAGAAATTTCGGAGTCATCATCTCGCGTAATTAAACTCCAAGATGACGAAACTTTGAAATTTTTAGAATTATATGCAAATGAGAATATTTTATACGATCCATTTTTCAAAGAATATAAAGACCGGGACTTGCGGTTGGCTGCCGTGAAAAGGATTTGCGAAGCGATGAAAATTCCAGGATTTGGACCGAATCGAGTCAACGCCAAATTTAAGAATTTACGAAAATCATATTGCCAGGACCTTTAGGGTAATCATATCGTAACTCCAAATCTTAGAAATTTGTTGCCCCCAAATTCCTCCTTTTTTGGATTCATTATCTCACCCACCAGCGCTTTTTCTTCAGTTTTGTAATATTTAGTTGGGATTCCATGAACTTGTGGGCCAAAATACTACTATAAACCGTACCGACAACTTTCTTTTAAAAGCCATGATTTCCAAGCAAATACTGAATCGTAATTCGTGGCCGTTTGGACGTACAAGCGATCTCACGCTTCATCCTCACTTGGATTTTGTTGAAGGAAGAACCACGAAAGCGAGATTAAAACGAGCACGCTTTCGGATTATTGCACCGTGAAAACCTAGCTTACGTGCGCAATCACAATTAGACATCGAGGCCAATGAATCTATCAATATTTTGCTGAGCCTATTGATTAAAGTTGCTTTGAGTTGCAAGCATCTCCCGAAGATGGAACTAGCTTGCTCTCTCTATTTATGGAAGCTTGCCGTAATGCCTTTAGTGATATCCTCGATTTGCCCTGAGCTCTCTGTGTATATGAGCATTATTCAAATAGTTTTAACATTATTGTCCCTTGGCGATATAATTGAGGCGGCCAGATTTTTTAACTTTTCTTCTTCTTGGAATACCTCTTGGAATAAAGAGGAAATTAATGCTACCAAAATTAAATTCTGAATTTCAAAATTTAATGTCAAAATTATTAATTTTATAGACCCAAAATCATTACCGTCCGCTGTCCTTGAACACATTTATTACACTTTACTATTTTTTTTAGGGGAGAAGGATGTTATATTTTATGCTTATGTTTTATTTTAAAATGATTATATTTAAGTAGAATTCATATAAATTTAAATGAATTAAAAAAAAAATTCTAACTTCATAATAGTGTCTTTAAAGTTGTCCCTCAGTTTTGACATCATTACCGTCCATCTTTTTGAATTGACGAGAAAACCTATCAGGATGGAGCAAGTTGTTTCCAAATAGATGTTGGAGCAGCTCTCTCAAACTGATTTTTGTTGTCCAGAAGGTACGGAAGATATTTGATATTTATTTATTAAGAGTTTCGCAACTTTTGGCGACTTGCTCTTTAACATACATCAAGATATTACAAAATACTTTTTGCACATTGTATATATAACAAGTCAGTACATTTTAGCGCGGTTCCTCCCTCCCCCATAGGGAGGAACCCCGCTTATAAGGTTGATACAATGAAACAATCCGGAAGTGCCGACAAGAAAATTTCGCGTTTCAGAACCCCTAGAGACCGAAAATAATGGTGGTTCAAATTTGTATATATATATATATGTATATATTTATTTATATATATATATATATATATATATATTTGTCTGTTCGCTCATTTCTGGCTTCCCTCATGGTCCGATTTTGATGAAATTTGGTACAAAAATCTGGCGTCCAATTTGAAAGGTCAAGTTCGTTAACCAGCAAAATCCGCCCACTGGAAGATGGCGTTTGGGGCGAAATTCGCGCAAAAAAAATCGTAACGCTTACGTTTTTGAGTTCATAAGCTTGTAAGGACTCTTTTTATATGCTTCTTGGGCTAGGAAAACGAATGAAACCATTTTCAAGGCGATAGCTTTAACCGTTTTCGAGAAAATTGGAAAAATAGTTTTTGAATACCGTTTTTGGTTTGGGTACTTAGAATCACGGGATTCAGTTGAAACATTATCTGCATGTTCTTCTTTCATTAAAACTAATATGTTGAAAGTTTTGTTACGTTTGGAGTTAAGGAAGGGTTAGAATAAAATATTTTATTAACAGACATGAAAAGTTTTGGGAACTTTGTATACTTTCATTAATATCTCGAACACGGTTGGGAAATCGTGGTAAGTAGATAGAAACTATTTGAAAGCTTACTAAATTTTCTACAAAAAAGATTCTAAAACTATTTTTGATTAGGTTATGTCAATCGGAGAAATAAGTGCTTAAATCTTCAAATACGTCTGTTTTTTTCTTATGAACGGGTTTTTGTCGTTCTTTTTGTAATTTTTGTCTCTTTCCCTTGGTTTTTTATTGCTTTTTATTTTTGTAATTTCTTATGTTGGGAAAATGTATTTGTATGTAAAACAGGATAGGAAAAATGAGACCAATTTTCTGTTGCTAGAAATAATGAAAATTTTGGGAACTTCGTATACTTCCATTAATATCTTGAAAACGATTGAAAATCTTGGGAAGCGAAAGGTTACCATTCGAAAGCTTACTAAATGGTCTACAAAAAAGGTTTTGAGGAAAGTTTTGAATAAGCGATGTCAATCGGATGAAATAAGTGCTTAAACTTTGAAGTAATTGATTTCGTTTATTTCATACGGTTCTTTTGGTCTGTTTTTATTCCTATTTTTTCATTTCTTATAGTTGGATAATGTATTTGACAATAAAACAGATTAATTAAAATAAGAAAAACAATTCATTGTTAGAAATATATCAGGCTGTACCGTATGAAATGTCAGTTTTGGATTTGCCGATTTCCTTCAAATGTCTTGAAACTGTCGAGGCTCCTAATCCGAGTTCTTTGGCATATTCCCTATTGTTTGCTATTGCTTATAGTAGTCAAATGTATTTGCCAATAACACAGGATACGGGCGCTAATGACCTAGAAGTAGATGCGCCGTAAAAAAAAAAAAAAAAAAAAAAAAAAAAAAAAAAAAAAAAAAAAAAACAGGATACGTATAATTAGAATATTTTATTTTTGCGGAATCTTGGGATTCTCAGATCCCGTATGAATATCTATTAGGCCCTCTTCGTATATTTTCATTAATATCTCAAAAAGGGTTAGGAAATCGTGGAAAAATGTTTTGAAGAAATGTTTGATGGGGTCGTCACATTAGGAGAAATAAGTGCTTAAAACTTAGTTAGTTTCGTTTATTTAAACGGATCTATTTGTGTGTTTCCCGCAGTTTTTTTTTTTTCACTGCTCGTCATTTTTGTAATTTCTTATAGTAGTCAAATGTATTTGTCAGTAAACAGGATACGTATAATTAGAAGCAATATTTTGTTTGTTAGAATTCGAAGATGCCGTACGAATATCTAGATATTACCTGTGGGTTAATATGTTTTTTGAGTTGAAGCTTTAAAGCCTCAACAGGAATATTTGTGTAATCACCCTTCACAGTTAATTTATTAGAATCATGTGTGACCGTTTTTGTGTTACAACTAACAATCTTTGAAAACGAAGTTTAACTATCCTTGTTATTGTTATTTTCCTTCTGTTTGGCCGAAATTTTCTATTCGTGGTGTAATTCTCCTTGAATTTTTTGACTAGATCAAGAACCTATTTTAAGCACTCTTAAATTCCTTAATTTAATTCAGGAAGTTTATCAAGCTTGACATAATCACTTTTGGGTTAATACGGGTGGTCTATACCGAGTCCTTTGTTTGTAAACACAAAGAGCTTTCTGAGTAACGGTAAAGGGCAGTAAAAGTATATGACGACTACCTGGAAGTAGACCCTGCATACAGAGAATTGCAATACGAGACCTCATTCATTCTTTCACCAGCTACCGTGTAACACCTTAGATCTGTTTATATTGTTTTACTCAGTGTGAACAAGTGTTGAAAGTGCCTAAAATTTTATATTTTTATTCCTTGTTATTTTTTAATTGCTTAGAGTTGGATAATGTATTTGAAAATAAAACAGGTTAAGAAAAATAAGAAATCAATTTAATGTTAGAGATATGGATTTCCAAGATTTAGCTTTTCAACTGCCTAGCGTCCTTCCTAGGGAGGGTTGTTTGTCTTTGATTTTGGTACTTAGAATTATGGGATACAGTTGAAACATTTTCTGCGTGTTCGAATTTCATCAACACTAATATGTTGAAATTTTTGTTACGTTTAGGGTAAAGGAAGAGTTAGAATAAAATATTTTATTAACAGACAAAAAAAGTTTTGGTAACTTTGTATACTTTCGTTAGTATCTCGAAAACCGTTGACAATCTTGTGAAGCGGAAGATTACCATTCGAAGGCTTACTAAATGCTCTACAAAAAAGGTTCTGTACATGGACGTATATAAAAACAATTTCGGGGGGGGCTGAGACCATTTCCAGGGTATGGAATACTAAATATTTAGAGCTTGGAATAGTTTTAGGCAACTAAAACGCTATTACACGTAAAATAAAATATGTTTTATGAACTAAGTGATCTTATTTAATTTATTTTTAAGGGTTTTACGAGAAGTTTTCATCATTAATTCAAAATTTCGGGACGGGGCTGCAGCCCCCTCAGCCCCCCCCCTCATATATGCCCATGCTTCTGTACCCTCTAGAAAGGCTTTATTAGGCATATTTTGTATTGATTTATAGAGCTTTGCTTTAGAATGAGAGCCGGATTGTGTAATTTCCGCATCTGTGTAAAAGTTAGTTACTGTCGGTGTCCCTGACGCCTTAATATCACTTTTATTCGAGATGTTCGAGAGGATTTTGACAATTTTCACGAGATATATAAAAAAAAAATAAGTTTATTTCTTTTCTAAGCTTATCAAATGGCACTAGGGACATGAACGG
Source organism: Gonocerus acuteangulatus (assembly GCA_946811695.1). Classification (NCBI taxonomy): domain Eukaryota; kingdom Metazoa; phylum Arthropoda; class Insecta; order Hemiptera; family Coreidae; genus Gonocerus; species Gonocerus acuteangulatus. The sequence continues at coordinate 45,523,057 of OX328131.1, forward strand.
ATCCGCGCTAAGATGCTGCAGTTCCTGCGAGTCGGACTTTTATGAGTATAGCTAGTACATTAGTGAGCTCGCACACTCTGGTCTCCAGAGGTTTTAGGAACTCAGGATTTTCCAATCTGTAAGAAAAGAGACAGAGTTTCCAACTTTTTATCCATGGTCTAATGTAGACCAAGGATGATAGTAGCTAAACGATGGTTCCAGGGCCATGTTTTTCTTGCCTGACTTATACTTTACAACGTAACGTATAATCTACAGAGCGAGTCTTAGGAATATTGGTGGCCAAATATTGAACAGAAATGGTCTTAGTAACTGCTCATCTTAGTTACAGGCTTTGAATACCCTTAAATCAAGGAATGCCAGACGATTCCATCGGTATATTAGACATTTGTAAACAAAATAAAGTATCTAAGTTTTTATGCAAATACAAAATTAATTGCAGGCAGTATGGTACAGCACTACCTCAATAAACTGCGACAAATTAAACAGTTGTAGAAAGACTATCCAGCTTAAGATGTAACCGCAGGGAAATGTTAGTATCAACTAGACTCCTTATTAGCTATTCACTACTTACCCATGTTTACCTAGTAGCTAAACGGGACTTCCAAAATAATTTGAAAATTATCTTCCCGAGGTCTAGCAAAAAATAAATAAATTAACTAAAGTTGATATTTGGCAAACTTTTTCGACTGTTGACTGGCGACAATCTCCAGGCACACCTAAACCGCTTTGGCTTGGCAAAAAACGACACTTGCCGAATGGCTTATCAACCAAGAGCGAGCATTCGCTACATAAAAAACAAAAATTTGGCAACCTGCATCCTTTTTTTAGGTACTTTTGAATATTCTTATTTTTGTTTCTATCGTTACTGACAAAAATCCCTCCTATCAATCTGATCGTCTACAGGTTTTTTTTTATCTAATAATTTAATTATTATAGAATTTTGGTTGTATTGATGATTGGCATGAACCCCTCTGCATGATGATTGACATGTGGCTTATCCTCTTGATGTTGTGGCTTTACTGCCTTCCTTCCTGCCTTCATCCTCTGTATTTCCCACCGCTAGTTAAGGAAACGGGCTCTAGTTGACGGTGGTGTTTGTTTTATACAGGAAAAGGACCTATGTTTCGATGACAGGATGCCCATTCTTACCTAGTAGACTCTCAAACCATCCCCTAGTCTAGATTTCATCCTTCTTGTCCTAAGGTATGTACCATATAGAACAGAAAATGTTTTGGATTTGTTATTTTATTTTGATTTTTTATTTGGCGGGGTTGTTTGGTTCTATTTGTAAGCATGGAGTAACGAATGGATGTATGTTGGGACCATTGTTGTTTTCATCGAAATTGCTTAAATTGCTTCAGCCCCAAATCGTTTAAATCTTGCTTCACATGATTCACGTACTTCAAGAGCAACTAAAACTATTTCTGGCCACACCATTAAAAATTGTAACATCCCCTGTTTCCGGGGTCTCCCATGGTCCAGTGGCTAGCGCGCTAGATTCATAAGCGGGAGATGGTGGGTTCGATCCCCACCGGCGCCAGAAATTTTCTCATCTCAGGGCTCGCTGAGAAAATTCCTGGTTGCACCCTGGATCTCGGGGCTAATGGCCAAGAATTATGTCGATGCGCCGTAAAAAGAAAAAAAAAAAAAAATCCCCTGTTTCCATAGCTTCCAACAAATCGAGCAAGTACTAGTACCTGCTCAGCTGTGTTAGGTGTTAAGGAAGGAAGAAACCATTTGGAGCTAATGTAATTGTATTTTTTTATTATTTACCTTTTACAATATTTAGGTAGTTTTATTTATATCAAACGTATACATAACATTATTATTTTGAAATATAACGCCTTCTGAAACTTATCGCCCTAACAAATATTGTAAATTAAAAGTTATTCTATGGCATGTCACTATTACATTATTGTTTGCTATCAAAACGGTTGAAGCTATTAAAACAAAACGATTTCAAAGTTTTAATATGAAAAACAACAGGAGTGATATGCTTGCATTCCATGCTAAAAGATTCTTTTTCAATAAAACATTTGATCCTTCCTCGTTTCTGCTTGGCTACTTTACATTTATGAATACCTGCATATACAAATGGGCGAACTTTTTTAATAAATAAATAGGTTTTTAATCATAAATCTTTTCTTTTTTTATGGCTGACTATAATTAATATAAATTTTTGATAGTGGAAATTGTGAATATTTTCATTTCATTGGTGAACTAACTTCTTCAAACATCATAATAACCTCGCCCCTCAATATTAAAACAGAGAATTTCATACATTTCATAATATCTAATCTGCTGATTCCTTGAAGGGCTGGAGCTTGAATTTTTTAAATGTTGAGAAATAAAGGTCATGTGCAAAATCTCAATAGCCTTTGTAAACTTGAAATAAAACAGAAACTTCCTGCTGCTTAACTAAGCACATTCTTCAACAAGGCCACACGTATAGCAGAAGATTGTTGTCAAACACTCTTCTCGAATTTCCTTGACTAAGATGGCCCATTTAAAAAACACATCAGAACCGGTTTTTGTATGAAATTCAGTTAGTCTGCGAATGGCTACCATCCAGTTAACTCTTTGTACTTCAGTTAAAAACTGCTCGTTCTAATACTGCCTTAACTGCAGGCGTAATCAACATTTATATATTTTAGTTTGATGAAACTCCTTGAAAGATTATCAACTCAATCCGTCTTCCGACAATCCGTTTGGAATACCCAAATCGAAAACATTTTCAGGAAGGATTATTGATATTTTCTTTAAAATGGGTTCAATTATTCCCCAAGGCAAAATAACAAAACTATAAAAATTGTAGAGGGAAGTCTATTAGGCGTTTTGTACAGAGTGGATGCGCGTTTGAGCGATTTATCGCACTGACTTCTAAGGACGCTAGTGCTGAAAAAGAAACAGCTGTATTGAAAACAATGAAACCGACTACGTTCGTAGACTTACACGTACAACTGACGGTGGGAAACAAATCATTTTGTTTTGTGTTGTTTTACGTCAGTGTGCGTACGATTTGAAAGTGAGAACCATGGAATTAATTTGTCGAAGAATTAAGGAATTCATTTGTCTCGTATTCGAATGGAAACCTCTCAAGGTATAACTTAAGTTATATCGCAATAAAGATTTTTTATATGGGGTTTAATTCCATCTAATGGATAATAAAACGTGCCTGGTTTCATTTGGAAACAACCAAAACATAGTTATGGCTGTTGGAGTAACCGGGTTAATTATGTAATGAACTCTCTAAATTCTTCCTTCCTCTGAATACATTTTTTTTTTTAAGTTAAAACTGTTAAAACCTTTAACCCATTCAGTTCTCACATCACCACTTAGTAACGATTTTTTTAACAATAGGTTCAGTCTTCGTCAAGTTCCGTCAACACTGTACGGATCTCTCTCTCTCTCTCTCTCTCTCTCTCTCTCTATATATATATATATATATATATATATATATATATATATATATAAGATGAAAATGTGATGTTCCTTTTGTGATGAATCACTCTATAATAGGTATATGTTCGAATTCAGAAAGGCTTCCCCGAGTACTTGCCAAGTAACCGGATGAATTGTAAAATAAAAATACTTATTAATTCCATTATGGTCTTATTAGTTATACAAATTGATATTTGTGACCAAGTAGAACTATAATTTATTGTTTTAACTACTATGGTTTTGTAGTTTTTCAATACTACTACAAACAAGCTGAGCTAAGCTTAAAAGGCTTTGGAGGCTAAAGAGGATTAGGACAAGGGGAGGACACTGTATCTTCATTGGAAAGGCTGAGTTATAGCCGGCTAGAAACAGGGCTAAAGAATTATTGAATATTCCCAGAGAATTTATCAGCTCTCCTTTACAAGTTCATTTATCTTCTATCGGATACACTAGGGATTGTTGTTGAACTGTCTCAGATGTGCTTTGGACAGAAGACCATATAACCAAGAGCCTGTTGGTGACTAATTGGTTAACGTTAAAGACCATACTGGGTACTTCTTAGAGGATTCGTTTCATATAAAGTGATGGGTTCGTTGAAAGAAGTCAGCACATCAGAGATAGTCAATCTATATAGAAACTTCAAACAACATTCCTAGCCAGAAAATTTTGGATTACAAATAATATTTTAAAATTAAAATTTGATAATTAAAAGATATTGTTGTGGTTTAATGGGGCCCATTCCTTCCGTTTCCAACGTGTATTTTTTTTAAATATGCGTGTGTTTTCTGTGCAATATTTCGGCGGATTCCTCTCCGGCTTCTTCTGACTGTCACTCATCCTTGCTGATAGTTAAGGGAATGAACCTTACAAACTGGCATGGATGAATGACAGTCAGAAGAAGCCGGAGAGGAATCCGGCGAAATATTGCGATGTCAGGAGTAGCAAGACCGCTGGTGAAAGAAGCTGTATCACAAACGCACACGCAGACCGACAGAAGCACACAAACATATTTATTTTTTAATCCGCGTATCTGACCAATTAATTATATTCGCTTTTTTTTTTAATATATATATGTGGCGTAGGTCTTTAAAGAGATATGGGTGACGAGCGAACCTCACATGGAGAGTTTAAGGAGGTGAACCACACACGGAGAAGGTGGCATGGAGGCCACGGAGCATATAATACAATTATAAAACAACGTAGTTCCTAAAATGAAAATAAGTATAAAGATCTACGCTACATATATCCCAAATAAGTGAATACATATGTGTATTAGTTCACCGTTCTTGTTTTTTCTTCTTATCATCATTTTTTTTCTCGCCAATTTATTCTGACCTAATTTATTTTTTATTTTACATATTGTATTATTTATTCCAAGAATTTTTAGTGTGCTTGCTAATTATAATCAATTTTGCTCATTCGTTCGATTCTAATATATACTTTCTCGTAGCGGCTCTTAAAAAGGGATGAATGTAGCGGGAAAACATGTTTGAAATGGTTGTTTGTGGGTCTGGTTCTGTAAGGCTGTTTCAAGGTAGAAGTGGATCCTGTATAGCCTTTGAAAGCGAGCAAACACATCTCTTGGAAGTCAGCCAAGCAACGAATTTTCAACAGACCTTAACAGATATCCACTGCCTTTGCCTATCTATCAATTACCACCATGGTGCTTAGGAATGAAGTCCTTTCCAAGGTCTTATGGGTCCTACTCTTATCGATATTGACTTCGGTGAATTAGCAAATACAGGGAAATAAATACTTGTAAAAAAAAACTAAGAGATTAGCCCATCTTTGAGCTTCAATCATTCGACCAATATGGACATACAGACTTGAACTCTGAGAGGAATCTGCAAAAACATCAACAGAATACACCCTGTAGTTCTCCGGAAAATTGTAAATGCCCCTTTCTACGGATTCAACGAAACCTTGCACAATAGCATCCCTTTTGTCCCTAACCTTGCTAAAATCCGTTTAAAACTGTTCCACTCCAAGTTTTATCACCATCCTTATCCTGAAGGTCTTACTTTATCCTCCCGATCCCATCCAGATTATTTCCCAAGCGGTTTAGGAGACAGTGGCCCCGAGATAAACAAACGATCTTACCGTGAACATTAAAATATTTGTGTACCCAATTCTGACATTGATAACAATTTTTGGCCTCTTACAAATATTGTATTATCTCCCATATAAACAATCTTTTTTATCTTGTATTACAGAATCATTTTAAAATTGATCTGTATATATATATATATATATATATATATATATATATATATATATATATATATATGTATATAGTATTATTTTAATAGGTGGTGGTCGTGCCCTTCCATATATCAAAATTATATAGTAGAAAAAACTGCTTAAATGTGGCGGAACACATTTGCTCCAGCTCCAAATCTTTTATTTCTGGGCACACTATTAAAAATTTTAAAGAACCCCTGAGTGACTATACCTTCCAACAAGCCGAGCTCAGCTGTGTTAGGTGTTAAGGAATGAATTAGTTAGAGAAAGGAAGAAACCATTTGGAGCTAATTGTGTTTTTTATTATGTACCTTTTACTATATTTAGGTAGTTTTATTTATATCAAACGTATACATAACATTATTATTTGGAAGTATAACGCTTTCTGAAACTTATCCCACCTAGTATATATTGTAAATTGAAAGTTTTTCTATGGCATGTCACTATAAAATTTTTGTTTAGTATCCTTGTGTTTAGTAAACCTATTAATACAAAATATTTTGAAGGTTTTAATGTGAAAAACAACAGGAATGCTATGGGATTTGCATTCCGTGCTAAAAGATTCTTTTTTAATAAAACATTTGATCCTTCCTCGTTTCAGCTTGGCTACTCTGCATTTATGAATACCTTCTTATACAAATGGGCGAACTGTTTTAATAAATAAATAGGTTTTTACTGAAATAGGTCACGTTATATACCTTATTAATAAATTAGTTATACACTAATGGAAAATTAATAAGGATAGAATCATGAACTTTTCAAGTGTTCTGGAACTCGTGAAATGTGCCAACATTTTAAGAGCCGGTGAGCATTTCGTATAAAGTGATAAAATATAACAAATATTTTTTTAAATGTGTGTGGCTGACAATAATTAAAATAAATTTCAAATAGTGAAAATTGCAAATATTTTTATTCCTTTGGTGTTGTGACCAAAATAGAAGTATAATAATGATGTTGTTATATGATTAAAATGCAGGAGCAGTTTTGAAACTCGTAAATACATATAATACATTATATTATTACCTGCTATATTATTTCTATTAATATAAAAATATTACACTTAATATTATTATAGCCGTATAGTATGCATTATTATACTATTTTTACCCGTTTTGAGTTGATTTAAATTAATAAAAATGTTTATTTGAAAATAACTAGTGGTTAATGATTTTTGTCCATAAGCCTCACTACTTCGTTACACTGTGCGCGGGTTGGAGTTTTTTTGTTTTTACCAATATTTTTTATTTTGATTTCGAATGGATTTGTATGTTGTTCTTATGTACTTAATTTAACGTTCTACTAATGTCTGTGTTTTTGTTTTGTGTTTGTAGATTCGAGACAGCAACCAAGGTGAAGGCGTGACGGTTGTTGAAGAGCTGATAGCAGCATCTGGACCCCGTCCGCCGTCGGACTGCGTCTACACGGACTCCTGATGCGAAGATAGCTAGCCGGACTTAGATGTGACAGTCTTAACGCACAAACGCGCATTGAGGTGCACCCATATTTTCGTAGGTTTCTACTTAGTCTCGGTCAAGGGAGGAGTGCTACAAGGTGACATGTTTTCCCCCATGTTGTACAGGGTCTTGTCCTGCTTCCGTCTCGGAGAAGCCCTTGATTAATGTTTATTGTTCGAAGCATAAAATGAAAAGAATACTGAAGGACCAAAAAAAAAAAAAAAAAATAAAATAAATAAATAAGTCAATAGGAACACAATAATTCCTGTCATACACGATACATTACATACGGGCCCAAGAGAGACACTGTTAAAAAATTTCATCCTTTCCATATGTATAGTTGGCAACACTAGTAACTGTAAACGGGAAATCGATTTGACGGCCTTTTAAAGATTTGATAAATGTATTTAACCAGTGTACACAACTCAGAAAGCCAATCTTTAAGTACTAGAATGTAAACACTTTGAGAATATTCGAGATTCGGTCATGACTGTTAATAAAACTACTTTTTAAACTAAAGATGAGTTTCGGGTTGAATTTCAAGCCTTCGTCAGAACTATTAACAAAAATGGACATAGTAAACGTTTGCAATAATAACTCATTTTTATTTTTTTATGTATTTTCATTACTTATCACGACCGAACCCCGAATATTTCCACACTTATTCTTCTCCACGGTCGACGATATTTTCTGAAGGAAATAAAGATTTGAAAATCACAGCCTGCCGAGTTAGTTTTCTATAAAATCTTACAACTGCTAACTGTCGTGCGGGCGAAGCATCTCTACAGAGGAAATGGTTGGGCTGGGTATCTGTGAGATAACATCGCAGAGTTCCCGATCTTGGTGGCCCTCATCGTTCCTTCGGTACCATTTTTTTTCTTCTTGTCTTATAGTTGTTTAACAATAATTTTGTTTCCTCTCCTTGTAAGTCCCTTCGACCATTGGCCATTTTTGGCGGGAAAGAATACGAAAAACTATGTGTGAAGCCGATAGTGGCAAGTCCAGAACCCAGACCGCATATATGCTTAGTAACACACCTTTTCACACCCTCGTATCCTTTTCTTGAAGCGTTTGAAGGGTTAATACATTTAATTCCAAGTAGACGTACCTACCCCTATCCTTATTTCATTATAACATTATCTGGCCTCAGAATAATATTACGCGGTGTCACCTTTGAAGCTTTAGTTACAATAGATGAATTAACTCGATATGATGCCCTCTTGCGGAATTGGCAAAGCACCGGAGGGTAATACGGGAGTTTCCGAGTACCTGTCTGGTGAGTTTTTTTTTTTTTTTTTTTAATTTTAATTTGTTTAATAATGTTTGCTCTAGAATCTAATAATTGCTCTAGTGAATTAAAATCTGAAGTAAGAAAGAAAAAAATGTGTAAAAAGTGTTATCCTATTTAAAGAAAAAAAGCAAGAGAATCAACTTCATACTAACGATACAGTTATTTTGAAGAGTTCGGAAGAATAACGGTTGTTACATTTTGACGACATCGGAGCTTGTTCTGAATAACTGTCAGCCTAACTTCAATTACAAGCTTCGTGTGTAAATTAATCCAGAATCCACTATAATTACTTGACGGATTTTCCATAATTGGTTTTATGGTACATTAAAGGGAAAAATTTGTTACCCTTAATATGGACTGGCTTTGAATGGTCTCATCTGTATTGGAACTCTTCTTTTCAATAATTCGTTTGCAGTTATTCGTGTAACCTAATGAATCAACACGAAAGTCACTCATAGAAAAGAAAACTAAACAAAGTTGCAAATCCTCTGCTAATCGTTCTTTATTGTCCTGTTATGAATTGTTGCACGTTCATTTTACAAGTGAAAACTACATAAATAGTTTCAACTGAAGAACGAAATCGACAAATATAGTATCTTCAGTTAGAAATAATAAATAAAATATGTATCTCACGTTTACTTTCTTGTAAATATGCGTGAGGACTGGCCCTTCTTTGTTGACACTATAATGCACTAATAATACTAATTTGGTAAGATAATTCAGTACAATTGGTAGTGGTAGAACATTAATAAATAGGTTAAAAAAAAAAAAAATAATAAAAGCTGACTCACTACTTAAAATACAATAATACTCATATCATCAGCACTAAAAATAATAAAATTATATGTAATTAGGATAAATATTTGCATCATATTTCGATCACAATCGTACATTTCTGGCAAAATCCTAAACAAATAAGGGAAATATTCATACACTGATGTTTTTGTGAACCAAAATTTCAAAACCAATAATCAAGTTATAACGTAGTCATCATTTTCTTCCTACTGGATGTAAACGTATCGTATTTTGAGCTTCTGAAGAGGCGACCAATGTACGCGAAACCAGTAAAGCAACAATCACATTTAACCTACAAATGCGTTTTTATTATTAGTTTTCTACTTAATTAATTATTGGTTTTGAAATTTTAGTATTTCTACCAAATTTACTATATTTATATGTGGAAGAAGGTCTAATTTCAAAACAATACACTCACTACTTTGACTAGTATTTTATTCTTCTCTACATGTTTCTCGGCATTATGAAGCCTCTTCAACAGCACTTAATATAAGTTCTTAAAATAAGTCATGACGTGGCACTCCTACCTGTCCAAGGTTCATTGTGCATTCTTTTGAAATTTGACTTTCTGCCACATATAAATATATTGAAAAATAAAGTCACCATCTTGTAAAATTAAATTTATGAAAATTCATTACTGGATAATTTTTAAAATTATAAAAGGGTAAAAGAAGTTATTAATAGATTTTTTGGGGGAAATGTGGTAAGAGATTTGCAACACTTAGGAATCAGTTTCGATGATTAAATTGATAGTTTAAAACAGTAAAAATATTTAAAAAAATATATAAGTTTTTGGTAATTGGTTTTATATAATCGTAAATATTATACTCTAGTAGGTTATTAGAGAATTTCAGTGTAAATTTTATGTCAGTATTAAAACTACCTTCGAAGTATTAATTCGCCGAAGTTACATAGTAAAATATATATTTTTAAATGGCCTATGAATTATTGCAGTCACTTTTGAAAACAAGAAATGTACAGATATACGGATTTATCAAAACAATTTAGGAATTGACTTTGGAAAATTAGATTTTATGAAGCTTTTTAGAACACCCTAGGTATCGGCAAAAGGTGTGCAATTTTATATAATAACACATTTTATATATAATATTGGAAGGTTTTCATCTCAAAATCATAATTATATGCAATTAAATTCTGAATTTTTAATATTATAAGAAATTATATTGGATTGTTATGAAGTTTTGTAATAAATAAATGCAAACATTAAGTAAATATTAAAAACGTACTGCATAACGAAATTTTATTTCTGCACTCAGTGTCTAACTCTTGGTCCCAATTTACTTGACTCACTGCCATGTTATCATATGAAATTCTTTGCAAAAAAAAATAAAATATAATAAAATAAACGAAATAATCAATACGAAAACTTGAATTTTCCTTGTGAATTTTAAATGTCAAAAGAATTATAATAATCAATAAATTGTAAAATTGCAAATGTTTATTGTATATTATGATGTAACTTTAACTAATATATAATTAGAAAAATATTGTAATAAAAATGGGCAAAAAAAATTGTACATACATTAATAGGTCATTAAAGTGACACATTCACTGTATAGAACACCTGTATAAAATTTAAGTATTCATGAATAGTTAACTGATTTGATGAAAAAAATATATGTACTATAAAATGAAAAAAAAAAATTAGTACTATTTGTAACTATGAATGGAGGCAATTTTGAGTTTTTCCTTTTTTTAATGTAGGCCTACGGTCGATTTAAAAAAAAAATCTCTTTATACATCCTCCTTGAATTTAGGAAGAATAAATTCAAATGGCTGTGAAACGGTTGTAGCTGTTTTTGTTCATTATCAAGTGGCCCTCGCTTTGCAAATTTTTAATGAATGGTTTTAGATCCCTGAATATGGTTAATATATCACTGTCAAATAAATTTATTATTCCCACATGGGTTCCATAATATGACTACCACATTAGTATAACTTCATTTCAATAGATAAAGTAAAATGCGCTGCCAAAATATATTGGGTCGCTAGGCACAATGCATGCATATCAAAGAAAATCGAGCTTATAGGCTGGAAGGTTCATTTATAAGATTGAATGTATTTGAAAGAGGTAATAGGAAAAAGATAGTGAGAGAAGGCCATAGACAATGAAAAAAAAATAATGGATTTTAATAAAAGAATTTAAGTTTAATTTTATTTTTTGTATATTATAAAAGAATTTAAGTAAACGGTGTGAATGGACGATAAGCACCCAGTGGCAGTAAAAATCCGTCTGGAGGCGATGCATTTTTCCGTACCTTTTCCTAAGGCTCGACTTGTGATAAAATCTATTGCTTGAGCTTTGCAAATGGCCAAATGGAAAATAAGCTGGCGCGAAGGTTCGGGCGCGCGTGGGCTCATACGGAAAATACCTAAAAAAATCGAATCACTTCCTCAGGTGTGAAAATTTATGAATTGTTATTTATGATAAAGAAAAGAATTTCACAAATCAGCTGTCTTGCAAATGGAATGTTGTACGTCAGCTGTACATCTAAACGCGTTAAAGATTAAATTTTTCGAATAATTTCCGCCATGAAAATGGTCTTGAAATTGATTTCATTATAAACTCCGCGTCTTCTTACGAATAAATATTTAGGTAAACAAATTGTGTGTGTATCAGATTGAATGCTCGCTCCGTACTTAAAATGCTCCAGCTTACGATCTTTTCCAAGCACTTCCGAACCTGCAGATGATGAATTTTGTTATTGTCAACATGTCTAAAATAAACATTGAGCATTTTCCGTTTGAGATCACGCTCATTTCTACGCCCCGGCTATAAATGTGATTCAGAATTATTTCAAGAGAGTCCACTCATATGGCCTCCTCATCTATAAACGGGAAAAAAGTTCGATTCAGCATTCGCGAAATTTTGAGGAAACTTTTTCCGACGGTTTTACAATTTTCAAACTCACATTTCAAGGTACAACACGATAAGTGAAACATTACAAAAACTGTTTACTTCGCGTTTAAGATTAGGAAAGCCTTTGAGAGATTAGTCAAAGGAAATAGTGTCAAATATTTATCAATACTTACCCAAAGCTAAGACTAAAATCCTTTTAAACCTTCTAGTGAACAGGTTATAACAGAGAGAATTTATACTGCCAATTTCTTGAATGGGGAATATAGGCCTTCTTGAATGGGGAATATCCTTTTCCCTCCAACTAAACCACCTATTTGAACAGGCAGCATTGGAGTTATGCTTTTCTGTTAGCTTTGGTTAAGTATTGATAAACATTGGGCACTATCTCCCTTACCTGGCCTCTCAAAGCCTTCCCTGGTCATAAACGAGACATAATCAGTTTTTATTGAGTTTAAAGTAGTGTGTTGTTCATTTAATGGAAATGCAAATGGCAGTCAGGAATTTTGCGCATGCTAACTATAGAACTATTCCATCTAACTGAACAGGCTATATCTATTTGAACATGCAACGTTATTATTTAAATTCTTTGCCCCCTTAGCTTTGGTAGTATTGATAAACATTGCACATGATCTGCCTTTCCTGGTCATAAACAAAACAGAATCAGTTTTTATAGAGTTTCACGTAGTATGTTGATCATTGAAATTGTAATGCAAATGGTGGAACCGTCCGTAAGAATATTGCGAATGCAGGATTTTAACTTCTCAATCTAACTGGAGAGTATATTGTATATAATTATTGTTTTGTTTTCAACCTCATTTTCCTGCCCTGAGTTATAGGAGAAGAGGTGTTAGTAAGAGCTAACAGCTGAGAACCAACCCTTCAAAAGAATCCTTGGTCTGCTACTCAACTCTGTGTGCTTTTTTCTGTTCACAACTTTTTCCGCATTTCCCTTCTGTCTGATTAAAAATATCAACTTTCTCCCCCTCTCATTTTTTCCCTCCCTCCCCCATTCCACTGGCTTTTTTGATCCAGGTTTTTGGGGGTCTTATTCAGCTGATCAACTCTCTACTTTAGCCAGTTCAGAGATTCACTCGAGGCAATCCACAGCTTTATTTGGTACACGATAACCCAAACTCAATACTTCACTCAAATTTGCAATTTGCTACAAATCCACATCTTGAATTCACAATCGACTTCTTGTTCCATTAAAAAAAACTCATCATAATCACTTTTGTCATTTTTTGAAGAAATTAAGCCATCAAAAATAATTGTCCAAAAAAAAAAAAAAAAAAAAAAAAAAAAAAAAAAAAAAAAAAAAAAAAAAAAAAAAAAAAAAAAAAAAACAAGGTAATATTATGACTTAAATAATTTTTAAGTAATATATTTCTTTTTTATTTGAAGTACATCACTCACTATCAGTGTGCCACTCCCCTCCCTAATTTATCTGTAATCCTATTATAATTTTATTCTGAATATTAATATTTTGAACTATTTTTTAATTATTATTGTTCTAGATATTAAAGAAATAACAATGAAATATCTAGTTTAATTATAAAATGTCTGTTAAGTATTCAAGTTTCCTTGTTTTGTTTTTTTCAACTACTTAATTTCATATATGTATTGTGGCCACAAAAGTGAACTACAAATAATTATTTATTCCATATTCAATAAATGTCTTGGATTTTGTTTACAGTCTTCGTTAATTTTCAATTTTTAACAGTTGAAGAGTTTGTACTCATGTGGATAGTAACGGTTTATATATACTGAAGTCCATTATATTTTATTTTTCCTCTAAAATAATTTATCTATATAAATATTGGGGGAAAAAAAATAACTTCAGGGTTATAAAATCATTCATTAAAATAAACGATACTTTATGATGAAAGCTTGACATTGATAATTTGAGTAATTAAATTTCAAAAATTGATTCTGCTTTCAACATGAGTTATAAGCAATTGCTTTAATTTGCTAATAAGGAATCATTATTGTTAGTGGCTATCATCATTTAGATATATATACATTACAAATGTGTTGTTCGTATGTATTCATCTATTCACAAGTGTCACTTTTGCATTTGTACATTTTTGTAATATTATTTTATCACAAATGGGGAAAATCTTTTAGAATTGTAAAATGTATAGAGATGTAACTCATGACGATCCAAGTTTTTATGTCTGCTTCTATAGCTACGAGTCACGGGCTAAACATCCAACAGAATTTCTCTTCAGTGCGCCCATGGATAAAGAAAATTAACCTACTAAAAGCTGGCCCTAATGGCCCAGATGTCCATGCACCCTAAAAAAAATAAATAAATAAAAATAACAACTACAAGCATAACTTTTTATTATTATGAATATTTGTAGTCTTCCTACATTTTTTCTGGCAATCCGCATTTCATGACATGGGGTCAATAAAAAATGGCACATAAGCTAAAATATAACTGATAAGCTGTGTTTATTGACATATGACTCTTCTCTCGTGAAAAAAAAAAGTGGTTCTTCATTCAATAACCATAATTTACTTTTTTAAATATACTTTTCATTTAATTTTCCAAGGCACATAATTTTCCAAGATCAGTATGTATAAACATATTGACTGACAAATTATACTTGTATATGATACGACTGTTTATTTGTGTGGTGGTATTGAAAGCCCCCATAGAAGTGTATTCTCCTTAAATTCAATGAAATATAAATTATAGGTTATAATTTATTTATTATGCTTATGTATTAATTTTATTATATTTATTTATAAAAGTTAAGTATTTATTTTATTTACAATAAATACATAAATTTTATTTAACTATTACAACAACAAAAATCAGACAATCACATTAATCATTAAATTGTAACCTGTAAATCCCACCAAGAACAGAACACAGCACCTTGTTATCTGCTAATCGTCAAAGATGCTGAGTAGTGATTAAATAATAAATAAAATGTTTCAAGGTCTTAATTTAGAGGATGTTCCCATCCAAACAAAAGTTTTAAGATCCATAGCTTGTTGTGTGCTATACGTTTACCGAGGCCTGTCTACTATAGGTCTGATAAAAATATTTCGAATCAGTTGATCTTATAACAATTAAAGTCTATTGTTTTTCCAAGAATTGTAATAAATTAGTTAAAAAATCAAGTTATATGCCACTTTTTATTGGCCCAATGACAGGAAATAAAAGAAAATAATAAAATTTGTTTCTGTACTTGAAGGAAATCAATTTGGAAGGATATAATAATATTCCATGTAAAATTTGTTTAAATATAGAAATGATAATAAATAATGCCAAAAAATATATATTAATAAAGATCATTGAATAATTACCAGAAGTGACTCAACGTTGTCAATGATTTTTTTAATGAACCGAAGGTTTATCAATAAAAACAGTTTTGATAATTTCTCCGAATATCTGTGATAACTTGATGCACTTTCTCATTGCGTTGTTATCCAAATTCATTTTCAGGACGTCAACATACCTTCTTTCAAAATAGTGTTTTTATATTATTGATTGTCCTTCATCCTATTTTATAAAAAAAAAAAAAAAAAAAAATTAAAATAAATGTTTAAAATTAATGCGTTTTTTATTCTTTATTGTTATTAATTATTTTAATTATTGTGACATTAAACTTGGACTTGTCTCGGTTATTGAGATATTTGACATGAAATGAAAGATCATAAAAACTAATAGTACTCGCTTTTATTTTTATTCTACTCATATTTAAAACCTAGGACTAATTACAAAAGTTCGTCATGAGTGAGCTCTCAAAAAAGGTCTTAAGTTTACCCCATTTTCATCGTATTGTAGATTATTTTCCACAAACACACCAAAATTTGATCTACAATTGTACATACTATGCATAAACGTATTAAAAATAAATAGATTATTGTATAAAATAATCAAATTTCTATTGTAATGTATATTGGATATTTGTTCCTTTCTACTTGTTAGATTCCACTACTTGGCCAAATGTTATTATATATTGACGTGTTGATGTTTCAGATGATTTATTATGTTGAAATCTTTGAAAAGAAAAGCAAAAATTGTCCTAGTATAATTTAGAATCTATTGACGAATTGACAATCTTGTTAGTTTACAACGGCCAATAGTTTAATATATATTTCTTTTATTTTTTTTTTATTTTTAAGTCAAAAATAATGTTGCTGATATTGTGGATTTGGTAAGACACATATTTGGAAATTCTTGCACATTAAATTGTAAGAGTAGCAAGTAGCAAAATTTGCTTTGCTCCATTTCTCTATTTAATGAACATAGCAAATATTAAAAAAAAAAAAAAAATAAATAAATAAAAAAAACAAAAAAAAAACTGTGGATATCTGATAATGTTGGATAAATTCAAGATTATTTATTAAAAAAATAGGGATTTAATATTTAAACTAAATGCCCTATGAAAGTTAGAGTATTTAGGTTTGTTTGTATATAAGAAAAGCTCAATGAAGAAATTCCTGGAAATTAGATTATTATGTTTATATTTGTCATGTATTTTTACATATAATTTATTTGTTATATGTAGATTAATATATTGCAAGAAATTGTGTTGTTTTTGTCAGCTCTCAAAAAGGATCAGAGTTAGAAAAAGGATTTGTTGAAAATATTTGTTGGCCTGCTCTTTGCTTTAGCATAATTTTAATAATTTATGCATACATTTTATTTACCTTATCCAGTTAGAAAGTTTCTTCATGTCTTTAATTTTTCTTACTATTTTTGTTTCGATAAAAAATATGTAATTCTTGAGCTTATTCCAAATTTGTTTGAAATTTGTTTTCTGACTATTTAAAATGCATTTTTAAATTTAGGTGCTTTAACTTTAGAAATGCACTCAGAGAGAAGAAAATTTCTTCCAGCACCCATGTATTTAAGATTTCAGAATACTATTTAGCTGCTTACAAGTAATGTTATCCTAGAATATAAAGCATTTCCGAGTCAAATTCAATCATTTCAAAAGAAAAAGAGAAATGAAAGGAAAATAGAAAAAAAAAAAAAATGGTTTTATGAAAACAAAAAGGAAAATAGAAAAATTTCAATTGTTTTACTCCTACACGTTTTTACGTGTGGGTCGTAATATTTCTGCTCATATGAACCTTTTTTCAGATCAAATGCGAATTTTTCTTTTCAAATTTAACCATTTACTGAAGTGAAAACAAGTTATTCAATTCTGAAGAAATAAAATTCAAGTTGAAATTTGCTATGGCCAAGGACATGAAACCAAAGGCTATGAATCCAATTTAGGGAATTTGTTTGCTCATATTTAAAATATAAATATATATGTGTGTGTGTATATATATATATATATATATATATATATATATATATATATATATATATTAAGCATTTAAAAAAAAAATCCATTTAACGTGTAAACAAAAATAAAAGTAAGTGACTTTTCTACTGATTTCAACCGACTTTCCCTATTCATTTTTATCCCAGGCGCCACTCAATAAATTTTCTTCCTAAGGAAATATTATTTTGGAACAGTAATTTTTATTTTTCCGGCTTAAAAAATACACAAATCTGAAATAACGTCCATTTTTTCTTCTTCTTTTTTTTTTTTTTATTAACTCTTATGCCGAGGAAAACACAATGATTTCAATTTAAGCATAGAACAAACCTTTTAGCCCCTTAAAGAAAAAGTATTAAATTTTACTGTGGCATAAATTTATTCCACAGTTCTTGAACGTGGAGAAGATGTAGAAATAGTTGTAAAAACCTATTCCAATTTTTTTCGGGGAAGGTTGAATTCGCTTCGGTAAAAGTTTAATTTGACTTGGAAAAGTGGAATTCAACTTGAAAAAAGTTGAATCTCTGACTTGTAAATGCTAAATTTGACAAACAAATAATTGAAAAAATCTCACAGATCCACGAGTGCTTATCTTTGAAATCATCCCAAACAGATCTTTTGAAGAAATATAATTGACATTGTCGTGAAAAAAATGCAATTTATTTTATTAAGAATATTTTCTTGTTTAGTGTTTTTATTTTATTTATCTTTTCTTATTATAATTTCTTAGGGAACAAGTTTACTCTTATGTACTGCAATTGTCATTGTGTTTTAAAATTTCTACAACGATTAAATCCATCATACACTCAGAACAATGAATTAACAAGCCTGTTTTGTCTGTAGCTGCTAGTTTTGTGATGCCGCAGAAAATTAATTATTCCTATTAGAATTATTGTTGGAAAAAGTTATTATTTTTTAGGCGATGAAGATATTTTTCACTCAGTAGGTAGAATAATACAAGTATAATAATTACTGTTTGCACTTATATTAAGTATTGTATAGATGACAAATTTGTACTGTGAAATTAATGGTGTCAATATCGTGCCAAAATAAAGGAATTTTATATTGTTTTTAGAAGAAAAAATATATTGAAAAATAATGACCTTTTTGTATCAATTCGATACTTTTTTTTTTTTTTTTTAAAGTTGTATGAGTTATAATTGTATGAATTTGTTTTGATAAAGCAAAAAATAAAGAGATAATTATTGAAGGTAGAAAATGAGTTTTACAAAATCAAAAAGGAAAAACAGAATGATTTCGTGGTCGTGATGTCCTAGTTTGTTCTGTAAATGTGAAACTATTCAGAGGTTGTGGAAGAAAAAAAATGGTAATTTGAATGCAATTGCTGATAAATTGGTTTAGATAGCTATATTATTCTTATATTTTTATTTATTAAAAATATAAATTATCTCTTGTAATTTTTTTTCCTTTTTTTGAGTTCATTAAGAGAGTTTATTGTATGTCAAGGTTAGTAATTTTAAACTGTATGGTTGTTTTTCTATCAAAAGACTCTTAAAATTATTATTGTCTATTCAATATTAAAATTTTAAGTAAGAAATACAATAAAAAAACCAGCAAAGATAACCATAAAAAAATAAAATAACTTTTGTAATCGATAATTGCTGCTTTATACCACAAGAAATGATTTTTATAATATTAAGTTGTATCAAATTACATATTGGATAAAAACTCTAGGCTAAGTAAATAATTTTAATTGCCGATAAAAAAAAAAAAAAAAAAAAAAAAAAAAAAAAAAAAAAAAAATGGAAACTAGAGGAACAATTGTATGTTACTGAAATTTTGTATAATAACGAAGTCAAAGTCAGTTTATGTTATTTTTTTTAATGCTTATAAGTTATAAATAAGTTTAATGAATGGTATTTATTCTATGCCTTTAAATAAAAATTATCAAAACATGGTAAATACGTTATTCATAAGTTTGTACATTTTTATTTTATAATCAATATTCTTTACTGATTTAGTTATGGAAGATTATTGACCAATTCCACTTTTACAAAAAAAAAAGAAAGAAAAAAAGCGACAAAAACAAAAAAATGAAAGAAAAATATTGTAAGATATAATAAAACTGCTATACTTAGGTTTAGATTTTTTCATGGGTAACTCAACTGGAGACCATATATAGAACTATAAATATATATATATAGCGTGTTTTATACTTCGGTGTTCATAGAATTTAATTTTGAAGACGACACAGTTCGTCTAAGGGAATACGACACGCTCTTAAATTCATTAAGGTGAAGAATAAATGTTTTGTAAATAATAATAAACAATCTATAAAAATTCAACAGGAAGTAATTCATAAATTTTTAATGGTCATAAAATTTAGATAAATTAAATAGAATGAGATTTTTGAAGAATTTCTTCTTGTTGAATGAAATATAGTTTTTTTGGAGTCTAAAAAATTTCTTGTTAAAGGTAATATATATATAAATTGCAATTATATAAATATGCTGCTATGATTATACATACTTTGTAGCAAGTAGGGTGCATAGTCTTTTCTATGGAAGCATTCCATCCATTAGAACACTAGGGTGTGTAAATTGGTTCAAGAAATACAAGGATGAATGGCAGCTTGCTGTTTATTTATTTAATTTTTTCCTTATCAAAACATATGCATAATATAAGATAAATTCAAACGTCTGTTAATGATTTATTGTTGTTGATGAAGTCATTGTATAGGATATAAAGAGACATCTGAAAACCCAAATTTGTGAAAAGTGGAAAGCATTGCAGCCTCTCCAAGTATGCTCGGATTAGATATTAGAGGGAAAAGCACAACAGCAAAGTCTGAAAATAGCTTTAGATCACTCTCTTAAGGTGGAAGTTGATTTTACCAGAATATGAATACGCGTCCTCAAAGCTCTACAACCACCAATGTGCGAAACATTGCAAGTTACAATGATTTTTGAATGATTAACCCATTTGCTGCAGAGCAATGCAAGGCTTGACCTCTACCGGGTGCTACAGGGCCGGTGATTCAACAACCACTTAGTGCTGAATTCTTGAAGCTGGCGTTAAAAGCTCTGAGGTTGGCATAGTTTGAAAACATTGCAAGTTACAATGATTTTTGAATGATTAACCCATTTGCTGTAGAGCAATGCAAGGCTTGACCTCTACCGGGTGCTACAGGGCCGGTGATTCAACAACCACTCAGTGCTGAATTCTTGAAGCTGGTGTTAAAAGCTCTGAGGTTGGCATAGTTTGAAAACATTGCAAGTTACAATGATTTTTGAATGATTAACCCATTTGCTGCAGTGCAATGCAAGGCTTGACCTCTACCGGGTGCTACAGGGCTGGTGATTCAACAACCACTCAGTGCTGAATTCTTGAAGCTGGTGTTAAAAGCTCTGAGGTTGGCATAGTTTGAAAAGAAGGTGTCTACACAATCTACTGGCAATTCTAAGAGTATAATAGTTGACATATCGTCGATACAAATGCAAACTAACGAATATGAAAAAATGCATCTTTCATTGTCCATCTTTAATAATTTCTGCTGGACTTATTTACGGCAAAATCTTCAATCTGGCTTCACTCTATTAAAGGGAAAGTATTCCACTATCAAAAGGCCAAATCTGCCGAATATTTGACTGTCCAAAAAAAAAAAAGTTATGAATAAATACTTTTCCACTCTGAAAAGTGGTGATTTTCATTTTCGTTAGTTTGCTTTTGTATCGACGATATATCCCCCAGAGGCTCAGTAAACGCATGCAGAAGTTAGGAAAACAGAGTGTATACCTCACAAAGGAAGCACTATGGAAGGTATAAAAAGGTTTATACTTTTAAATTTATTTATGACCTCTGGATTTAATCATTTTTAAAAAATCGTTCAGGTAAATCCCTTATTTCCACTAGTTCAAGTCAGCAGGTTTTCAAAATACCATCATTATCAGCAATAATTATTTATTGCCAACGTCCATAGCCACGTTGAATGCACCGGTTCCCGTAGATCACCGAAGTTAAGCAACGTCGGGTGTGGTCAGTACCTGAATGGGTGAACGACCACGTGCTGTTGGCATAGAATAGGTAACCTGTAGATAGCCCGGCGCTAATAGCCAAATAGTTGATGCGCCGTTAAAATTGTCTATCTTTAGCTACGACTTTTCTCCATCTTTCAGGTAGCCTAGGGATTCTGCGTTTATAAAATCCCTCGTCTTTTAGGCCCTATCTAACAAAAAGAAGAAAGAACAGACCCAATTTTTAGTTTCTTCGTATGAAATAAAGCGCTGCTCGGCCATGGACCGGAAGTTGAAGTAAGAAGTAGGAATGTCTGGTAAATATCACTGAAGGGCGTCCGAAGTTTACCTGACGACTTTCGTATCTAGTGTACGATCGTTGTTCTTGGCTATTGTCTCACCTGTTATTTGTGACGTTCCTCATCAATAATGCTTCCGTAAGACTGGAATTCACTGGCCATCCTTCGCGTTCTCGTGGTGTTAAAATCGGCATATTTAAAACACCCTAACCAGTATTCATCACATGTTCCTAGAGTTGTCAATCTGCTGCACTTGTCTTAAAATTAAAACAACAAAGAAAAATTTTGTTTTGCTAGTACAATGTTTGACAAGTTTTGAGCACAAAGTAAGTATGCTGTTTTACACCTGAGCGAAATGAAAAATACCGTTTTTTTTTGTTATGTTTTTTAGGTAAATAATGACGCTATTACAATTAATGTTTTGCTGGACATCCTCAAAGATTCCTCAGAGTTATGATAATGAATATATTATATATTTTATAATTTATATGATATATTTATCCAAGAAGTTCCGCATTAATAAATGGCATTTCCTGAGATCACCGACCCTCCATAGAATTGGAACCTGAAAGTCCTTCCAGGCAAGTATGCATGCATTTATTAGTTTTATTATTTGGAATATTCTGTTTGACAATGTTTTTCTTCAAAATAAATTTGATTTATTGTTTCTAACAGGTATCATCTTTCTCATGTATTATCCCTTCCAGTACAATTTTCTTTATCTAACAGCAATCAATTTGTATAAATGTTACAACCTTTTTCTGAAAAAACGACGTATTTATTTATTTAAATTTTAATATCCTCATTATGTATTAAGAATTTTAGGACGGTTTATCTATAGGTTACCACCCTTTTCTTGTCAGGATAGGGCTGCTGCCTTTACTTTTTCCAAAGAAAAGCCACCATCCCGTTGTGGGAATCGAACCCACGTCCCTTTGCATGGAGTGTTAAGTGCTCACGGCCACCGGGCCGTGTATGAAGATTCGTTGAGATGCGTTCCATTGAATGCGAAATATCAAGAATTTCTATTCTATTCTTTCCAAATCACACCAGGGCTACCTGGCACTGGCGGGACATGAACCCGCATTTTCCGATATGAATCCAGTGTGGAAGCCACTAGGCCCCGGGGGGGGGGGACCCAGGGTTTAGTACTTTATGCAATCTCGCTGAGATGAAGTCAGAATTTATTTTCCTTGATTCTAGTACACAGGATATAAAGAGAAATGTTTCCAAAAATGCATTAATGTGCAATCAAAATCCTTTGGTTAAAATATCCTCAGAAACGAAATAGGTAGACAGTGTGAATATTGTTACAAACATTTATAAAAGCTACTTTGAATAATAACCATTTGACAAAACAATATTTTAATCCGGATTATCAGAAAAAAACTGGAGACCAAAGATAAATTGACAATTTTATTAAATTCCTAAATAATTAGTACAAATATACAGACATAAAAGGCAGTATTTAATAAAGGCAGTACAGTTTCCTAATTTCTATGCCAAAATCAAGCGATTACAATAAATTATTACTTTATCTTAATGATTCATAGAATCCTATATTAAATATAATTTAATATGAACTATGCAATATAATAAATATGTATATTTTATAGGAGTTTTGGGCATCTTAAATTTAACAAAGAAGTCATTTTACAAATTAATAACATATGTAAATTTATTTTATTTTAACTTTCTTTATCTACTCAAGAAGGGTACATTGATTGGTTTTTTTCGCACTTGTAATTTTATAGTTTTACAAAAGCCGATTATCTTCGTACTTTCTAAGTCGGGTAAACCTGAAGGAGATTATCCTCAACACCGATTTTCTTCAAACTTTGCACTATAACGTATTTTGATGCACTAAACACGAATCCGTTGAAAAAAATTGTCGTTCTCAATCAGGAAAGAAGTTATTTAAAAAAAAAGTTCACTGTTATGGTGGTTACAAACAATCGCATAAGGTTATGGCCTTGGACGACTTCTGCGCATAGAATTCTTTTTATTTCTGCGAGTTGGATTGACTAGGGGTTTTGAAGTTTTCTTGAGCGAGCGGAAACGCATAGCAGATCTGCCCAAAAGCGACTTATATGCATATAGTATATGCGGGTTCTAAAGGACGGGGTAAACAGCTGATATGTAAACACGCGCATGCGCAATAGTCCTTAAGGTCGAAGTGGAATTTAAATTTAAACTCACCTGTGGTAGCTGAGTTGGTCGTTAACAGTCGCTTTTGGGCAGATCTGCTATGCGTTTCCGCTCGCTCATGAAAACATCAAAACCCCTAGTCAATCCAACTCGCAGAAATAAAAAGAATTCTATGCGCAGAAGTCGTCCAAGGCAGAAGTCGTCCAACCTTCATAACAGTGAACTTTGTTTTTAAATAACTTCTTTCCTGATGGAGAACGACAATTTTTTTCAACGGACTCGTGTTTAGTGCATCAAAATACGTTATAGTGCAAAGTTTGAAGAAAATCGGTGTTGAGGATAATCTCCTTCAGGTTTACCCTAAGTCGTCCTTTAATGCTTATATAAGGCTCTTCGGGACTTCCGTGGACTTTTCGTTCTTTTTGGAGGAGGATATGTAAATTTATATGGATGTGAAAATCATAAATTATACCAAACAGTTACAATTGGGTTTCTGATAATGGCTCTAACAATCAAATCTAATAATGCTATTTAACGATGAGTACTTATGGAAAAGTAACAGTTTATGATTATTAGTATTTTTTTAATTTTCCTGCCAGGCTTTACTAGATCATTGGTAGTGCGGCCATTTATATGTGTTAGTAGATATTGATTTGTCTAATGAAAGTGAGCAGTTTTTGGATTCATTGTTCGCAATTCTTGAAACGTCCTGTAATGTTTTGGATATCCCAAGTGTTTGTCTTATGTAGTCGTATTTGTGGCAGTTTGTAAGTATACGTTCAACTTAGTCTTATGTAAATAATCTATGGGATTAGGTCCGCCAGTAAATATACTGTTGTCATACCTGTTGGTGAAGACCGTCATCACTGGCATCTGTGCGAGTACTGTGGGCGAGCACTTTCGACGTAAGTACATCATTATCAAGCCACCGTCGAGTTAGTACTGAATTGTTTGAATTTTAATGGAGTGATACTCCAGCCTAGTATAAATGCTCTTACAGTACAAACAAAATTCAGTACTAACTCAACAGTGGCTTGATAATGACGTACTTACGTCGAAAGCGCTCGCCCATAGTACTCGTACAGATGCCAGTGACGACGGTCTTCACCAAGAGGTATGAGTTATGAGTTTTATGGATTGTATGTTGGGTGATAGAGGTTATGTAGAAGGTAGGTTTAGGATAGTGCTGTATATCCTATCCTTAGTCCAGTCAAAATGGGTTCTTCTCTTCGGGAATGTCTTATTCCTGATGTCCGATTGTCTGTTTTTTTTTATTTTTTTTATTTTATTAATTTGAGTTCGTTGAATTTGTTTTTATTTATGCATGCATGCTCTGCATCTCACGCGAAGAACATTTAAAAATTTAGTCTGGGTTACTGCCATTTTTCATTTATATTTTGTCATACATATTTTTATGTTTTTTAGAGTATTTTATTAATAGGATGGCTGCCCTTAGCAGGAAATTCTGTCAAGTTGTACGGATTTTCCAAGTTACATCGTCGTTAAGATATGTTTTACGGTTGCATTTTATAATTGGTTTGTCAGTCTTTCTCATCAGGAATACGTGAATTAACCGCGTGTGTCCGATTCTCAACCTTGTAAGGACTATTTATTTTTGACGAATGTTCCTGTTGGATGATCCCAGTCGTGAATAAAATGTTCAATATTGCTTAATAAAGTCCATTACTGTTGTAATTTTCAATTATTTTTGCCGAGTATTTCCAATAAAATCTTTTAAAAGAGTTCTGCCTGTATGTATGTTTGTCTTTCTGTTATTTGTGTTGCGAGTTTGTCTGCAGTTTCACTTTGCCCTATGTTTTTTGGCCAGGCAGCCGTGTTTGTGTGTCGTTTATTCTGTCTTGTTTTTCAAAAAATATGGGGAAATTCATAAAATATCTTATACCCATTTCAATCTGTACTGTCGTTTAGAAAAAATTTAGCCAATTTCATTATTTCATATGGTCTAGCTTGGTTTCAAATATTCACAGAATTATGAATGCTAAAAAAAAAAATATGTAGTAAATATCAGATTTCCTCATTAAGACTTCCCTCCATATTGTAACAATTCTTGCTTTATTTTACTTCTTTTTTTACGACATATAAACAACTGGGCTATTAGCACCGGACTGACTATAGGTTGCTACCCTTTTATAAAATGCAACAGCACTTGGACGGTCACCCATTCAGGTATTTGCAACGCTCGACGTGCCTTAACTTCGGTGATCAACGGCAACCGGTGTACTCAACGTCGTTGGCATCGAGAATGCTCTATCCAATTCAAACCCAAACGAAAGCATTGTAGATTTTTTCCTCTCCGTGCAAAGGTAGCCATAAGCGCGCATAAACACGGCACGTGACCCTTTAGAACGTGCTGCGAATTTGGGATTGTCCTATAGGCTCTTGGTTTTCGGGCTTTACGAGGAAATATGCGGTTTGGGAAAAGCTACATTATCGCCGTTTCCCTACCCGCGTCGCGTAATCGGATCGCCTAATATTGAACTTGTGTTCTGAAAAAGAGGCAGGGTCTCCGGTGAGCTACCGTGTGTTCTGGAACACACTGTAATCTCGTAGTTTCTTTAACAGATACAAAATGTTATATTGAAGTATTTTATCGATTTTTTTTCCACCAGAATACCAACTCAAATATTCCATGTATTTGTTTTAGAAATCAGATATAATAATAATTGTGTCAGATTTTCATTATTTATTTATATTTTTTAACGTCTATTATAATTAACAGAGAATTTTAGGACGTGTTATCTACAGCTCAGCACCCTTTTCTAGCCAGGATAGGGTAGTATACAATCTCAAATATATCTTCTAGTACAATACACATAATAATAACACACATCAAATAATAATTGTTTTATCACAACCTCATCTAGAGCACAATTCATAACAGCAATGTTCTTCGAAAACAAATACTTTAAGGCCTTATTATACATTTGTTTTAAATATAAATTTTAATAGGAATTAACACATTCTTAAAATTTCTAAAATAAGCTATAACATTTTTACACATACCTAAATAATTATCTCTACATCACATTATTAACTACAATTTGACTTATATGTTAAACACCAATAATTATTATATGAACTAAGTATCTATTGATTGATTTGCAACACGAGATTTTTTTAATTTAATTGTTAAAATAACTATAGTGGATTTCAGCAAATGCATTTAGCAGTTCTATTAAAGTATAGCAAAAGGATTTAAAACTATCTACCAACTACTTCCAAATACTCCTGACAAAACGTAGGAAGCCTTAATGTTTATTATTTTGACAATTAATTAATTCTAACTACATGTTATTTTATAAAACTTTTAATTCACATTTGGAAATGGTTATACCACTTAGCAAATTTTTAATACTTTTGCCATCCACGTAAAAAAATACGCTGTGAAAATATGCGTCTAAAATTTAAAATAATATTAGTTATTATTTAGGAAATAGATTAATACTAATATTTTATAGTTAAATATATTCTATAGTAACAAAGTTTTTTACACAATTTTTATTGTGAAACAGTAAAAATAACAACACTGAAATAATAAAAATGATTTTGGAATCAAGAATTACTGAAGGCAGTGATCAGAAATTTTTAAATTTCGCTGAAGAAGTTTTCTTCCAATTGACTTTTTTCTGTATTGGTAACAATAAATCTTTCATACAAGTATAACAAAAATAGTTTTTGCTCTTATTAATAATGCTTGAATATTATTATATTCCTGAACGTATATAATATTTTTATGGATTAAAAAGGCCAAAATATTTATTTAATTCATAGGTTTTTTGTAGAATGTAATACTTCTGTAAAAAAAAAAAAAAAATTCATAGGTTTCATGCAAAATATTGTACTTAACATACACACGTTATGCATGTACTTTTTTTTATTTAAATAAGTGGTCTACTAAAGAGAATACTTGTTATATAATGTAGTATTGAAATTAAAATAGCATCAGTATTATGGAGGTTTTGTTCTAAGTTTTCAGTGTGTCTGAGTATTGCATCTATGTGTCGTCTCCAATGGGTTCTGTCAAATCAAATGAGTCATATAAACTGCAGTCAGTCAGTGTATAGGATTAATTGTCTGTTATGTGATTGGCCAGTAGTTTTGTCCTTATTGGTGGTTGTAATTTGGTCCTTGCTACTCTCTACTACTTCACACTACTAAACTTCATGGTCTTTAGTTTGTTGTCTGCAGTGTTAGTTCTCGAGTTTCCAGTGATGTAGGTTTGTTTCGGTAGTCTATGGTGATATCACTTCGTAGTAAATAAGTAACCCATAAAACATATATGGTGCAAACTTTACTAATATACTCTTTTGTTCATACATTTTCATGTTCAATGTAGAATTCTATTTTGATGTCATTTATTTAATTTTTATAATTTAAAAGGTACATCTACAAAAGAATTTTTGCCAATTTTAAATGCATACAGGTTTAAGATTTATTTATTCGTTTCGAGAGCTTCGCAACAAGGGCGATCTGCTCTATTGAATAACAAAAAATAAAAACAATAAAAAAAAAAGTTGAAGATAAATAATAAGAAGAAATACCATAAAGTAATTGGTCATAATCTGAAAATTAAATATAATCCGATGATAGGTGATAACATAGGGCTTTGATTAGTATAATAATTGGTCTAATAATATGATGGCCAACCGAAAAAAATAAAATATAGAAAAAATAAAAAATAAAATAAACAAAAAATAATAATAATAATATAAATAAAAAATAATAATAATATTAATAATAATAAACAAAAAAAAAATAAAGGAATAAGGAACATAAATTAAAAAAAAAAAAAAAAATGAATAGGTTGGCAATTATTGTAAGACCAGAAATTTTGATGGGAATTAAGATCGGGTCATTTGTAATATTACTATATTTTATTGTACGTATTCGTGGTCATTAAGTATGTGAGTATGGTATCAATATATGGGCTCTTTTCTGCTAACAGCTCGCTAAGGTCATGCGGTGCCTGTAGGTTGTCTCTTTTCATGCAGTTTGTTAATAGTTTCTCAGTCAAAGGAACGTTGCATGCTTCGCACCTAGGCTTGTCTTGTTTAGTAAATAGTAGTAGTCTTGTTAGTACAACTTCGTCACGTCTTGTTCTCTGCTTGCTTGACGTAAATGGTCGTATATTGCTCTTTATTTCCCTTAGTTGGTTATCTTGAGTGCTATACCAAGTGGCATGCAGGACAGGAAGCTATTCAGGACAGCTTCTGTTATTGTTATGTGCAGGTCTTGAACTGTAAGTAAGTACTGGTCGTTCGGTTGGCTTCTAGTAGCAAGTTTTGCATGTTCATCCGCTAATGTAGACTGTCCGATGTTCTCATGACCAGGAACCCTTACCATTGTTACCATTGTGTGTTGGTCCTTTAGTCTCAGTAGTTCTTGTACAATTTTGATGATGATCGGGTTGGTGTTGTAGATGTTGCATAGGGAGAGTAAACAACTTAATGAATCTGTACATAGTATTATGTGTGTTAATGTAGTCTGTACGTTAGATAGGCCCAAAAGTATGCCTTGCAGCTCTGCTGTATATATACTTGTGTCTAACGGTAGGCTGATCTGATAAACCTTTTCTCCTAAAACAGCTGCACCGCCTACCCCGCTCTCTGTTTTGGACCCATCTGTGTATATTATTGGTGTATTTTTGTTATTTCCTGTCAATTTGTTAAATGTACTTCTGTAATAATTTTGAGATGAGACGTCAGCTTTTTTAAATTTAGTCATTGTCAAGTCGATTCTTAGGTTGTTTACTCTCCAAGGTGGGTATGTAAGGTTTTGATAAAGGTATGTAGCAGAATTTATAAATGTAATATTATCTGTATTTTCGAGAAAACGGATTAGGAAGGGTTTTTGTTTCGGTTGTTTGAGTACGTATGTGTTTATATAAGGGTTGTTTAAGAACCTCTTAACACATGGGATGTTCAAAGTTTTTGATCTTACAATAAATTTAAGACAAATCATCTGGCGTCGATAATTCAACAAAGTTTCTCCAGATTCGGAATAAAGGCTACTTATTGGACTCGACCTGAAAGCTCCTGTTGCAATTCTTATACCTGTGTTGTGTATTGTGTCTAATGCTGTGAGTGTTGTCGGACTGGCAGATGAATATGCTATTGAACCGTAATCCAGTAGAGGCCTGGTGAAAGCTCTATAAAGTTTTAGCATGGTACATCTGTCAGCTCCCCATTTAGTATTGCTAAGAATTCTCAATAAATTCAACGATTTGTTGCATTTATAGAGAATACTTTTTATATGGGGTCCCCATGTATGTTTTTTGTCGAATATTATTCCAAGAAATTTTAATGTGTCACTGTGTCTAATGTGGGTGTTATTTAATTTTAAATTTGTTGCCGGGAGGTTGTGTCTTTTAGAAAAAACTGTGCACTGTGATTTTTCTTCTGAGAATTGGAAGCCACTCCTTGTAGACCAATATTCGGGGCGTGTATGGTATCTTGGATTATTTCTTCTGCAGTTTCGAAGTTTTTAGAAGAAATATATAGAAGAATGTCGCCGGCGTATTGACAGTACGATACGCTTGGTGGGATAAAGCATCCAACGGAATTAATTGCTTTATTGAATAAAGTGGTGCTCAGGACGCCTCCTCGAGGCACTCCGTTTTCAAGTAAGAATTCATCGGAAAGCGTATTACCTATCCTGACCCAGAAGCGTCTGTTTGGTAGAAATAGGGAGATATATCTAAATATATTTCCTTGTATCCCCCAGTCATTCATTTGAGACAAGATTAGCCGCCGCCAAAGCCGATCATATGCTTTCTCCAATTCAAGTGACACTGCGATTAAAGTCTCCTTCAACAGGAAACTATTGAGCATGTCACTCTCTAAATTAGCAATGTGGTGTTGCGTACTGTGATTTGGTCTGAACCCGCACTGGAACTTTGAAAGAAGGTGATTATTTTCTAAATACCAGACCAACCTTTTATGGACGAGTCTTTCCATGACCTTTGAAGTACAGACGAGCAGCGATATCAGTCTATAACTCGACGGGCAATACTTGTCCTTCCCTGACTTAATAACTGGGGTAACAATAGATTCGTTCCAGAGTCTAGGATAGATACCTGTCTGGAAGATCTTGTTATAAAGCATGAGAAGAGTAGCCAGGCCTCTAGTGGGTAAGTTTTTAATCAGCTCATAGGAAATGTTGTCTGGTCCCGGTGAAGTGTGTGACGTATGTCTGAAAGAACACATTTTAGCTCGTTCAGTGTGAATTCGTCATTCAGTGGATGTTCTAAGTCGGTTAGTATAGGTATTTGTATGTTCTCTGTGTAAGTTTTGTGGTCTAGGAAGTCTTCACTAAAGTTTGCAGTGCTTGACATTCTGCTGAAGTGACTTCCTAGAATATTACTTATCATCTGAGGGCCTGTAATTATGTCGTCTTGGTGTTTAAGTCCAGTTATAGGTGCATTATACTTTTTGTGCTGGGCTTGGTTAATTTTTTGCCAGATGTTTTGTGACGTGGTATTTTCGTTAATGTTTGTCAAAAAGTCAATCCAACATTTCCTCTTACTATTTTTTATTACCCACTGTGCCCTGGCTTTCTTCTTTTTATAATCCTCAAGAAACGCTTGCGATGGATTCCTACTAAAAAGCCGGAGAGCTTTCTTTCGATCGCTTACAGCTGTTCTGCACTCATCGTTCCACCAGGGTACCGGAGGTCTTCTGTAGTGGCTTGGAGTTTTAAGATAACGTTTAATATGCCAAGCACACATGTTTACTAAGAAATAGGAATTACATCATTTCATTCCCAAAACTTAAGTCGTATAATAAATACAAAGATTCGTGAAGCTTGTTGATAAAGATACATGGTTGCTAACCATGTGCGTAAATAAAGGGGGCTGCAATGCCCCACCCGAAAAATGTATTTAATCGGTAAAAATTTGCTCCAAAAAAACTCAAAAAGAAATTAAATAAGATTACTTAGTTCAGAAAACATATTTTTTGGGGGTATAAGAGCGTTTTAATTGGCTAACTATTCCAAGTTGTGGGTTGTTAGTTATTCCATACCCCCGAAATCCCCGGTGCTTCCAGTCTCCCCCATATTTCCTATGTACGCCCCTGCCTCTGGCAGTAGACGGCGATGTTCAAGGAAAATAAAAATAGCCAATTTTGTGAAGGACGTGGCACTTCTCAAAATTGTGGTAGTTACAAAAAGTCTAGGAACAATTAATATTAATTGAGGAATCTTCTAACACTGACGTTTCTAGATGTTGTATTCCTCTCAATTTAGTTCTAATAACATAGCCCAATAGATTCTATAAGGTTATATCGTATACATTTGCATGCTATAAATGCACATCAAGTTCAATAATTCATTTTCGCTCTCTTATTATCAAGCATAGGGAGAAAATGCGTTTCGTGCTTGTAAGTTGGCTTCTTCTTGGGAATTTCAAAAATTGGGATTATCCACTCCCAAAAAGCCGACTGATCCTCTTTCCTCCGAGCAGCCTTTGGTCTTATTCGCGTCGGAGGTCTTTCGGAGGAAGAGGAAGAAGGGGAGGAGCAAATGCAGCAGATACCTCGGTGGTTCAAGTTCTGTAGAGACGCCTCCGTGGCTATGCCGGAATGTCTTTGGTGTTGGGGTTGAGGGACCAAGATGGAGTCCAAGGTTCGTTCCGGTCTCGCAGGCTCCCACGCAACCATCGGTTCTCTCCCATCTGAAATTAATTAATTACTTTTCATTAGTTGAGAATACTTATCAAATCCGTTAAATTATGTGTCAGATGACAGATCTCAATAAGCAGTTGAGTGAGGCGTGCACACTGCCTGCTCCATGTGCAATCTTAATGAGGAAGAGGCAATTCCTACATTTCCTCGCGAGATGTCAAGTATCAAACGAACTTAGAAGAGCAACTTACCGGAAAAATCTCCTTTCTTGGAAAGATCCTCAGTAAATCTTGATATAAATGAGTCTAGCTCAGTGATAGAGCACTGGACTAATAAGCTAGAGGACCTGAGTTCAAATCCCGAGCAAGGACTAAAGATTATTTTCTTCTAGTGCCTTCGTTCATGGGTTGAATTCGGCCTCCCTGACCGTCCCTAGGCCAACCTAGCCTTTAGTAAATTTATTAATGGGTAACTTGGGTGCTAATGACTCTAGGAGTCGAAGCAGCCAAGGGGAAAATCAGGCGGCCGGAGCATGGTACTGATACCTCTATAGTATCTGCCCTCGTGGGCTATTACGGGACTCTTAGATATAATAGTGACAAATGGATCTCTGACCTTGGTGCTGAAATAGTGGGACGAAATTAGACGAAGAATAATAAATGCCTAATCAGATCCGTCGTGTGCTAGAGCGCAGAAGGTAAGTCGACCACCTGACCCTCAGAATATCCGAAAGTACTTATTGTGGAAAAATTACTGCTAGATATTGCAAAAAGTTGTCACAGTGTTGGCTTTCAGTCCCGAAGTGAAGAAATAGCCTTGCGGCGGAAGTGGTTTTCAGTCCCAAAGCGAAGACGTAGCCTTGCCATGAAAGTGGTTTTCAGTCCGGAAGCGAAGAGATAGCCTTACCACGAAAGTGGTTTTCAGTCCCAACGCGAGGAAATAGCCTTGCCACGAAAGTGGTTTTCAGTCCCGAAGCGAGGAAATAGCCTTGCCACGAAAGTGGTTTTCAGTCCCAAAGCGAAGAAGTAAGTGGTTATCAGGTCACGGGGCATGAACCTTAGCAAAATTGGAGTACAAACTAGAAGAGAAAAGCCATGGACACAGACCCATTATTGGATAGGCCTAAAAGTGCTAAAATGTACTAAGTAAGTAAATTTTAGACATCTAAGTGGTTAATTTCTATGTTTGACGAAGAACCTGTGAATTGTTGTTGTCGTCCAATACGACAAATGCTTTGTCCTTGGAGTCGTCTGCATTCTCTACTACTAGCCGGAAGGATGGGTTCCCGTCTACAGAGCTGCATACTGAACCTTCAGTAGTTGTCGAAGTACTATCTTCACTCAGCAGTCTGCTCTTGGATCTGGCTCGTGGTAGGGTACAAGTTCCTGGCACTCTACAAAAAATAAAAAAAAATAGACCTTTAATTTATATTTCGGACGTATAAGAGACTTTTACCTTGCAATCTTCAATTTTTAGAAAATAAGATCTTGATAAGACGGCAGTTATTGGGCATGTAATTCGTAGGATTTTAATAAATCGATCTAGCCTATAATACATGTCTCACTGATCTTCCCTCATTTTAAAAGTTACAGGTAACTTTGAATGTAAAATGTCAAACAATTTTATCCCTCAACTGGTAACATACGTCTGAGAGACGCCTAGGTATAGTATTTTCCCGCATTGTGGTGTTTAGAACCAGTTGTAAAATTAAACCCCCAGTGTGTGCTCACTTTAGATAATGTAAAAAAACGCTAGTGAAATTTCAACCCGATCAATTGTATTGTATGGTAGGAGTAAGGCTCTAACTAAAAAAGTCCGACTCGCAGGAACTGCATCATCTTAGCTCCGTTCCGTTCTTATCCGAAGTGCGATTAGTAAAGGAATAGTAGCAGCTATCGGTAGGTTTTGATCTGTCGTTAAAAATATAAAATAAAATCTCAAAGAGAAGGAAGCTTAAAGAGCCACATATGGAAACTGACAGTTTTCTAAACGGATGGGACTCTCCCGTCATCGCGACGCTCACTCTAGGAAAACTCTATTACCAATATGATTCTTATTTTCTCAGCTTTAATGAAATACTCATTCCACCGTTAAATAAACTTAAAAAACAAAAGTGAGGTAAAAAGTGACAAAAACCCGTTTAAAATAACAAAACTAACACTTTCGTAGTTTTAAGCACTTACTTCTCCGACTGACATTGCCCCATCGAAATTTGCTTCAGAATCTTTTTTTTAGAGAATTTAGTAAGCTTTTGAATGGTTAAATCGTACTTCCCACGATTTCTTAACTGTTTTGAAGATATTAAGGGGGAAAAATGGTGCTAATACCTACCGATAGCTGCTATATTCCTTCACTAATCGCACTTGAGATAAGAACGGAACCGCGCTAAGATGAAGCAGTTCCTGCGGGTCGGACTTGTTTTTTGTCAGACAAATTAATGTATTATGTTTATATTATAATATAAACAGTATGTTTATAAGAAGAGCAAATCACTTTAATTGCGGTGTAAAATATTGTTGCTAGCTAAATCTAAGTATTATATAAGCTCATAAGGAAAAAATGGTGCGTTCCCAATAACGCAACACTTATACACAAATAAACTTTTTTTAGGTACCTATTTAATACGTATAAAATAAGGTTATAATGAGCGATCCGGTGTGGCATACACCAAGTACTACCACCGTGTGGAGTGCAACTAGTATAGACCGGTACGTCTGTACCACTGTGGTATGTAAAGAGCGGCTGTTCTGATACTGGCAAAAATTAGAAATCCTACATTCGTAAAGTTGTTTGGAGGCTTATCTTTATGACTCTAGACAAGGACTTGAAGATGACGAGGGTACACAGGGAGACGAGGGTACCTGGGGACAGGGAAAACTCCCCCCACCCTAAGCCTCGTAGCTCCTCACCTTCGAATTCATATGATTTCGTTCAATGAATTTAAAAAAAAAAAAATTAATAAATAGATAAAAACTTCTGAAAATAGGGAATACCAAAAACAATTCTAAAGAACGAAATGAACACCAGTACAGTCATCTAGATATTCATAGGGCATCTTCGAATTCCAAGATACCGTTGAAACAAAATATTGTTTCTATATATACGTATCCTGTTTTATTGACTAATACATTTGACTACTATAAGCAATCACAAAAATAACGAGCAGTGAAAAAAAACTGTAGGAAACACACAAAAAGATTCGTTCAAATGAACGAAATTACCTATGTTTTAAGCACTTATTTCTCCAAATATGACCATCCCATCGCAAATGTCTTCAAAACATTTTTTGTAGAAAATTTAGTAACCTTTCGAATGGTAATCTTTTGCTTGCCAAGATTCCAAACCGTTTTCGTGATATTAATGAAAATATACGAAGTTCCCAAAACTTTTCATGTCTAAAAATGAAATATTTTATTTTAATCCTTCCTTTACTCCAAACGTAACCAAATTTTCAACATATTAGTTTTAATAAAATTCAAACATGAAGAAAATTTTTCAACTGAAGCCCATGATTCTAAGTACCAAAATCAAAGACAAAAAGAACAGTTCGAATAAGCGAAATCAATTACTTTAAAGTTTTAAGCACTTATTTCTCCGATTGACATCGCCTAATCAAAACTTTCATTAGAACCTTTTTTGTAGAGCATTTAGTAAGCATTCTAATGGTAATCTTTTGTTTACCAAGATTCTCAACCTTTTTCGAGATATTAAGGAAAGTATACAAAGTTACCAAAACTTTTCATGTCTGTTCATAAAATATTTTATTCTAACCCTTCCTTAACTCCAAACGTAACATAACTTTCTACATATTAGTTTTAATGAAAGTAGAACATGCAGATAATGTTTCAACTGAATCCCGTGATTCTAAGTACCCAAACCAAAAACGGTATTCAAAAACTATTTTTCCAATTTTCTCGAAAACGGTTAAAGCTATTGCCTTGAAAATGGTTTCATTCGTTTTCCTAGCCCAAGAAGCCTATAAAAAGAGTACTTACAAGCTTATGAACTCAAAAACGTAAGCGTTACGATTTTTTCTGCGCGAATTTCGCCCCAAACGCCATCTTCCAGTGGGCGGATTTTGCTGGTTAACGAACTTGACCTTTCAAATTGGACGACTGATTTTTGTACCAAATTTCATCAAAATCGGACCATCATGGAAGCCAGAAATGAGCGAAAAGACAAATCTATATATATATATATATATATATATATATATATATATATATATATATATATATATATATATAATAAATATATACCTTATAAGCGGGGTTCCTCCCTATGGGGGAGGGAGGAACCGCGCTAAAAGTCCGAATCGCAGGAACTGCGTCATCTTAGCGCGGTTCCAGTTTTTTTTTTTTTTTATTTTTTATTTTTTTTTTCACGGCACATCTACATCTAGGTCATTAGCGCCGACATCCAGGGTGTAGCGAGGAATTTCACCAGTGAGCAGTGGGATGATAAAATTCCTGCCGGAGGTTGGGAATCGACCCCACCATCTCCCGCTTATGAATCCAAGGCGCTAGCCATTAGACCACGGGAGACCCCGGTTCCTGTTCATATCCCTATTCTCATTTGAAAAGCATAGAATAGAAACAGATAATATTTTCCTCGGCCTTTGTTCAAAGGGTTTTATGGCTATACCTGGGGTCAGGTCCGCAAGACCCTAGAATCCTCTTCTACCGATACTTCATTTCATACGTTTCAATGAATTGGATAATATCAAATATTTTCACACATTCCTGTGTTCTTTTACTATAGTAATAATTCTACAGATAAAATCAATTAAAAAATAAAATAAAAAAACCAACAGCATGAAGGCAATTGAAAATATTCAAAAGACGTCAACGAATCTTTTTCTCTTGGCAAGCTATATTTCTAACAATGAATTGTTTTTCTTATTTTGCCTAATCTGTTTTATTGTAAAATACATTATCCAACTATAAGCAATTAAAAAATAACAAGGAATAAAAACAGACAAAAAGAACAGTTCGAATAAGCAAAATCAATTACTTTAATGTTTTAAGCACTAATTTCTCCGATTGACATCGCCTAATCAAAACTTTCATCAGAACCTTTTTTGTAGAGTATTTAGTAAGCTTTCTAATGGTATTCTTTCGTTTACCAAATTCTTAACCTTTTTCGAGATATTAAGGAAAATATACAAAGTTACCAAAACTTTTTATGTCTGTTAATAAAATATTTTATTCTAACCCTTCCTTAACTCCAAACCTAACCAAAATTTCAACATATTAGTTTTAATGAAAGTAGAACATGCAAAAAATGTTTCAACTGAATCCCATGATTCTAAGTACCCAAACCAAAAACAGTATTCAAAAACTATTTTTCCAATTTTCTCGAAAACGGTTAAAGCTATCGCCTTGAAAATGGTTTCATTCGTTTTCCTAGCCCAAGAAGCCTATAAAAAGAGTACTTATAAGCTTATGAACTCAAAAACGTAAGCGTTACGATTTTTTCTGCGCGAATTTCGCCCCAAACTCCATCTTCCAGTGGGCGGATTTTGCTGGTTAACGAACTTGACCTTTCATATTGGACGACTGAATTTTGTACCAAATTTCATCAAAATCGGACCATTCGTCTTCGACCTAGAGAGCGAACAGACAAATATATATATATATATATATATATATATATATATATATATACAAATTTGAACCACCGTTATTTTCGGTCTCTAGGGGTTCTGAAACGCGAAATTTTCTTGTCGGCACTTCCGGATTGTTTCATTGTATCAACCTTATAAGCGGGGTTCCTCCCTATGGGGGAGGGAGGAACCGCGCTAAAAGTAAAGCGTCTGGTAGAGGTGTGTTACCAATAGCGCTCATTTTCATGTTCGTCTCACAGACGTGTATTACTTGAAACGATATATTTACTACAAATAAGGTACGCTCAAACCTGCAATAACCATATAAATTAACATTTAATTATTTTTCCTCTTTATTTATATGTTACTCGGAAACCAATTGCACATTTCATTCCCAACGTTACTGTTGTCAATGAGTTTTCTGCACTTGAAATAGTAAATTAATAGATGAACTTAATTTGAATCATTGACACTACAAGGAAAAAACGTCCGTCTCGCAGGAACTGCATCATCTTAGCGCGGTTCCGTTAATATCCCTAGTCTAATTTGGAAAGATTAAAATAGGAGCAGTTATTATTTTGGTTCCACCAGTCTTTTTTTTAAAATTAATTATTATAATGGCGTGTCAACCCTTAAGGTCACTAACGCCATTCCTGTGAGTAGTAAAGTCTTGAAAGGTCATGATTTACAATCTTACCTGGAAGGGTCCTCTACACTAGAAACAGACCCGCTAGTGACAAGGTCTTGGAATCTTGGAAATCTATATTTCTAACAATAAATTGTTTTTGTTATTTTACTTAACCAGTT
Organism: Gonocerus acuteangulatus; assembly: GCA_946811695.1. Taxonomy (NCBI): domain Eukaryota; kingdom Metazoa; phylum Arthropoda; class Insecta; order Hemiptera; family Coreidae; genus Gonocerus; species Gonocerus acuteangulatus. The sequence continues at coordinate 45,561,926 of OX328131.1, forward strand.
TTATTGTCAAATACATTATCCAACTATAAGCAATTAAAAAATAACAAGGAATAAAAAACAGACAAAAAGAACAGTTCGAATAAGCGAAATCAATTACTTTAAAGTTTTAAGCTCTTATTTCTCCGATTGACATCGCCTAATCAAAACTTTCATTAGAACCTTTTTTTTAGAGCATTTAATAAGCTTTCTAATGGTATTCTTCCGTTTACCAAGATTCTCAACCTTTTTCGAGATATTAATGAAAGTAAACAAAGTTACTAAAACTTTTTATGTCTGTTAATAAAATATTTTATTCTAACCCTTCCTTAACTCCAAACGTAACCAAAATTTCAACATATTAGTTTTGATGAAAGTAGAACATGCAGAAAATGTTTCAACTGAATCCCATGATTCTAAGTTCCAAAATCAAAGACAAAGAACCCTCCCTAGGAAGGACGCTAGGCAGTTGAAAAGCTATATATCTTGGAAATCCATATCTCTAACATTAAATTGTTTTTCTTATTTTTCTTAACCTGCTTTATTTTCAAATACATTATCCAACAATAAGCAATTAAAAAATAACAAGGAATAAAAAACAGACAAAAAGAACAGTTCGAATAAGCGAAATCAATTACTTTAAAGTTTTAAGCTCTTATTTCTCCGATTGACATCGCCTAATCAAAACTTTCATTAGAACCTTTTTTTTAGAGCATTTAATAAGCTTTCTAATGGTATTCTTCCGTTTACCAAGATTCTCAACCTTTTTCGAGATATTAATGAAAGTAAACAAAGTTACTAAAACTTTTTATGTCTGTTAATAAAATATTTTATTCTAACCCTTCCTTAACTCCAAACGTAACCAAAATTTCAACATATTAGTTTTGATGAACGTAGAACATGCAGAAAATGTTTCAACTGAATCCCATGATTCTAAGTACCCAAACCAAAAACGGTATTCAAAAAATATTTTTCCAATTTTCTCGAAAACGGTTAAAGCTATCGCCTTGAAAATGGTTTCATTCGTTTTCCTAGCCCAGGGATCATACAAAACGAGTACTTAGAAGCTTATGAACTCAAAAACGTAAGCGTTACGATTTTTTTTGCGCGAAATTCGCCCCAAACGCCATCTTCCAGTAGGCGGATTTTGCTGGTTAACGAACTTGACCTTTCAAATTGGACGAAGGATTTTTGTACCAAATATCATCAAAATCGGACCATTCGTCTTCTATCTAGAGAGCGAACAGACAAATATATATATATATATATATATATATATATATATATATATATATATACATATATATATATATATATATATATATATATATATATATATATACAAATTTGAACCACCGTTATTTTCGGTCTCTAGGGGTTCTGAAACGCGAAATTTTCTAGTCGGCACTTCCGGATTGTTTCATTGTATCAACCCTATAAGCGGGGTTCCTCCCTATGGGGGAGGGAGGAACCGCGCTAAAAGGGAATTCTGCCTAAAATTCTAAAATGTAAAAAAAAATATTGAGTTGAAGCATAAAAAAAAAATGACGCTTCTTTTGTTTGCACACTAAAAAAAGCGCTTCTGTAAATTTGATTTAATGGAGGACGCAGCTGAAAATTCACAGGTCTTTCGAACAATAAACCGGCATTTTTATTTTAATCAACTATTCCTTCATTATACACAGTTTGTTTTCAAAATATTTGCCCCCGAAAACATTTTTCCCTTGCACGCGTCTCACAGACGCACGTTACTTATAACGTACAAAATTTATTTGTTACCAGTTGAGGCTTAAATATTCTGATTCTTAATCTCTAGTGCTAAGGTCAACTCAATACAACACCGCACTATTTTTCAAATTTTTATTTTTGTTACAAAAATTGGTATACCAAACTGAAATTTGAACCCAGAATCTACTTTTTATTAAATAATCCACAGCTTCAAGCAGGCGGCAATGCACGGTATTTATTTAAATTCAATAAACCTCGGTATAATAAAGAGGACGAAATTTCCAAATTTCTTGTGAACCTCGAATTCGAAATTCATAGGCGCACTGGACGATTTTAATAGTATCAAGGTAAAATGCTTTTTACCTATTAAGGCTGCTGCCTTTAATAGGTTGTAAAAAAGAAAATCAGATGGCCGGAAGATCTGTTTTGTATATTGTAACTGAATTTTTTGGGTCATTTTTGAGATACCCTGCAAACCCGTTTGAAAAAATTAGTTTCGAGAATGAAATGCTTTAACAATGAAAATATTATGGAATGTTTTTTTTTTAATATCTCAAAGTGGTACAAACGCATAAAAGCAATATTATAATGTAATAACTGTGCAAACAAATTAATATGATTTGAATATTGCACGTGTTCATTAATTGTTTTACTATCGTTATTATTATTATTATTCTACTGTAGTATGTACATGGATAGTGCTTACAGCGTGTTTTATACTCGTGCTCCATATAGTGTGCGTGATTGTAAAATATTGTATTATACATTTACTGTGTAATAATTATAACTTTGAAGAGAATTGTACGAACACCTATCGAAAAGCCGTCGACATTTTAGCAGTCAACCTTCGGCAGTTTTGGGGATTCCGGATCGGAGTGTGATGTCACGGACAACCTAATTTAAATAAATAAATTAAAATACAACAAATAATTGTAGATAAGTTCAAATAAAAGTATTTCAGAATTAATTAAATCAGTATTAATGCGCAAAATTCTGAAGTATTTAATATTTAAAATTTTTTGGCTGCAGTTCCCGCGCAATATTAGCGTGTTTCTGTATAATGCATACATCTGGTGTGATTTGCAAAGCAATTTTTTCTCCGATTGAGGTTTCGAAATTTGCGCCTGAACGTTTTATGCAGGAAATGTATTAGGTTTAAGAATGGTCAACATCAGTCCCAAGCTTTGGAATGGTTACCTTCCACTTACCACGATTTCGCAGCCGTTTCGAGATACTTATGAGAATAAAGGAAAACATGAAAATTACATATGTCTGATATTACATTTTTTTTTTTTAGTGTTATACTTTTCATAAAGGTTAAATATCTGCATTAATTTTAAACTTCTGATAACATTTTCAGAGATAACTTTTTTTTTTTTTTTTTTTGAGAAACATCAATGAAAATTCTTGTTTTCTCCAAAACTATTACATATATCGCTGTCTTGAAAGCGTTTTAGTTGGATTCCTTACGGGGGAAAAAACTACAGAAAGTGTACCTAGAAGCCTTTTAATGCTAAACAGTAAGACCAGCGTTTTTTTTTTTTTTTTTTTTTTTTTTTTTTTTTTTTTTTTTTTTTTTTTTTTTTTTTTTTTTTACCAAGAATCGAGCATATAAAGGTGTGTCTGAAGTTACGCAGATGCGAGTACCGGATAGTAATCTCATATAAACATACCAAACGAATTCCGGGACGTTTCCTGTTGAAATATTTTAAAAAAATGTACAATATAATTTAGTTACCTCCTGTGTTTGGGAGCGAAGCTGACTTTTCTGTCTGGATCTGGAGGTGCAGTTCTCCGCTGTTCCTGTACTATGTCGATCTCTCCTTCGTAACGGATCTTTGGCTGGAGGACTTTTCCCTCGCTCACAATATTGCCTAAACATCAATCAAACACATTTGTAATTAACGAAGGGCTCATATAGTCTTCTTTATTATTTCAAATATTATTGAATCACATCAGTTGCATTTTTTCTTGGATGTTAGTAAAGGGTCTTTTTCGTTTAAATCCCGCATCTGTAATTCAATATTAAAAAAACACACACATTTTGAACAAAGGAGTAAATAAATTAACGATTGAAACTTAGAAGGCATTACGTTTTTAGTGATGTTGGTACGTGAAAGGTTATTTCGTATCATGGCTTAAGAGGGTAGAGGGCCGAGAGGGTACCAGCGCTGTTACCCGCTCCACTATGTTTTGCAAGTGTAAATACACGTATTATTTTCAACCCTCTCGGCTACCCTCTACCCTCGCCGCTCCACTATGTTTTCACCCGTAGAAAGAAAAATAGATTTTTTAAAGAAAAAAAATGCCTAATCCATAAGAAAACTCTGCTTTAGCCGGCATGGGTTACGGCCAAATGAAGAGGCTGGAACAAGTAGAACATTGATTGATTTCTATCTTTGTGAATTTTTGGTTGACAGAGGAATAAAAACAAAAACCTTTTTCAAGTAATATTGGAAGACATTTATAAGATTCTGGACCTAGGAATACCCAATTTATCTTTATATCTGAGTACATATATATGATTCAAGACATGACATTTTCCTAAAACGGTTCTTCGTGTAATTGAAGGATCCTCGCCTCTTTATAATCTATATGCACCTTACTTTTAACACAGACCTTACAGAAATTAGTTAATTAAACCTATAACATAACAAACAGATTCTTTTAAAACCCACCGTCATCATCGACGTCTGTGGACTCAAATAGGGACACTGCCCAGTTTAAGAAAACCGATGACATGTGGAGTTGAACCTCTGACCTTCAACTGAGTTAACAAACAGCGATCGCTGTAATCATCACAAAACTCCGTAAGTAATTATTATAATCAAAATTAATATATTTTTCTTGCTAATAAGATTTATTCATTTTTTTCTCTCTTTTATATGAAGCATAGACTCCACAAGTACCTCAACTGTTAGTGAAGCTTTCGGGACCCGCATGGAACGAAAGGCCTCGGGTTAAGTCCTTTACACCTATGGGCCACTATGTTCGAGCCGATCTCCATACATTTTGCGTTTCGAAAACCGAATACGTTGTTTACAATTTACCTTGGGAATATATGCACAATCATCATGCCCTAAATGTCATTTTCAGTGACAAGAAATTGCATACCACAAGTAATGCAATATTTAATATGATATGTATGCAATTAATAGAACTGCAAGCAATCTAACGAATGAAGTTTAAAATGTTTTTTTTTAAATATTATTTATATGATAATTTATAATTATTTACTAAAACGACTAATATATCTTTGTCATATTTATTCTAGCGATTTAAGAGCTATGTGTCAAATTTCATCAAAATAAACCATTTTTATTTTAAAAAATATCTATAAACACACTCATCATTCCAATGAAACCAATGGATTATGAAACGGCTACATTTCGTGAAAGTACTTCTGGATTTCGTCATTCGGTTGACGTCGTAAGAAGAAACATGCTAATCATAAATTGTCTTCGTTTATCATTATTTGTCAAAATTAAAAAATTGGCTGCCAGGTTAAGTTTAAGCTTTGGGAGAAGAAAGACTTGGTTTTCTATTTAGAAACTGAAATTGACCACAAGTTATCTTGTAATTCGAGGTTATCTGTACGGATTGAAGAAAGAAAATTGGCTTTCCAGGCAATACAATGACTTATATCTTATTTCATAAAAAACAACAAACTGAGAAATATTAAAAATATTCTCTACTTATGGAACTTAAGTAGCCGAAGAATTAGACTAGAATAGGTTATACTATGTAGATTACGGATAGGAGGGGGTCTCCCGTCGTCTAGTGGTCAGCGCCTTAGATTCATAAGCGGGAGATGGTGGGTTCGATCCCCACCGGCGCACAGTGGGACGAATGACCAATCTAGGTGGAAAAAAGTCATGTTCAAATTTGATGAAACTGTTTTATTTAGTGTAAAGGAAAGATGTTGTTAGAACCGTATTAGAAGTTCTTTTGATTCCATCAGGCGAATTCCAAAGTAAACACAACGATGTAAATAGTATATGATTCGACGGGTTACATTTAGTTTAAACTATTCAATCTTTTAATTGAGCTCCGTACATCATCGAACTGATATTTTTTTCATTATTAGTTTATTATTAGTGAATAAGTACTACTGTTATTCCAGCAAGTGATTCTCCAAACAATTAGTTTACAATTTGACCCATTATGTAATTTTCTTAACATGCTGTAAAATAAGGCATTTTTAAAACTTAAATGGGCTTTTATTAAAAGATACCTGAAAGTACCTCTGTGAAATTTATGGTACAGGTTACTTAGAAGGTACATAAAACAAAATTCAAACATTTAGCTCCTTTCTTCTGCTTATGTGTTTTGTAGACAATAAATTGCATTTCCCCGTAGGAAGCTATTTAGTATTTGGTGAAATTGTAAGGATCTGGATTCAATATAAATTGCCATATTTGGAAACGTTTGATATACTAAATATTATTCCAACATCTTCAGGTGCATTAAGGACTTCCTGAATTCCAAATGTAACCAAAATATAAATATCTTAGTGTAGAAGAAATTAAAACATGTAGAAAATATCTCAATTGAAACCCACTATTCTAAGTACCCAAACGGAAAACGAGTTACAAAAATATGCCCCCCCCCCGGTTTTCTCAAAAATGGTTACAGATATCGCCTTAAAGATGTTTTCATTCTTTTTCCTATGTCAAGGAACCTATAAAACGGACATAAAGAATAACGAATGATGAATGCTGAATAACGAATAATTCTGTGAATAATTCATGATGTACCGTTTGAATAAGATAATTTAGTGAATTATTCATCATTCACTAAAATTTATTTGAATGATCATTCGAACAAATGAGGTCAACCTTATAAGTGGTGATTCTCCCCATAGGGGGAGGCAGGAACCGCGCTAAAGGAATATTATAAATTTGGTATGTTGCCTTTACATGCCTGGATCAGGTCACTTCAGTGTTTTTATTTCAAGTCTATTGTTTAACAAAGACAAAGCTGTAGCTGCTGACTTGTGAAGATGTGTATTTATTACGACTTGATTGCAAAGCCCCTTAAAACATGTTATAAGTTCATCTTATGTTATTATTGTTTATTTAAATCTAGTTGCTGTGTCCATTTAAGTAAGACAGACTTTTTTCCTCCTAGATTGCTTATTCTTCCCACTGTGCGGCGGCAGAAATTTTCTCATCCCACGGCTCGTTGGAAAATTCCTCGCTGCACCCTGGATGTCGGCGCTAATGGGCTAGTTGTTGAAGCGCCGTAAAGAAAATTACGGATAGGACACGCGTTACTAACTAATCTTTTTTGGTAGTCAGTGTGTTAAATTCTTATTTTATTCATACCCTTGGTAACAAACAACCTATAATAATAGTTAATAATAAGTATATATTTACCTGGTAGTAAATGAGTGGCGTGTTCGTAGACTACAGGTTTCTGCGAAGGATATTCTGCGTACTCCGCTTTCTGCTCGCGGAACGTGAAGATCTCCCCTTCGGGTTTGAGGTTGGAAGCGGGTCTGTAAATGACGGGTCTCTGGGGATGGAAGTCCTTGTACTCCCTGCGGATCTCTGTCTCTTTAGAAAACTCGCCAGACGGTCGCAACTGAGAGTTCACTCGGCAGATCTTAGGCCTTTCTGGATGGAAGTCCTACAAGAATGGCAAACAAATAATTGTATGGAGCACATTGACAAGTGGAAATAGGGTTGCTAATTAAATTTGATCAATAATTGTATGGAGCACATTGACAAGTGGAAATAGGGTTGCTAATGAAATTTGATCAATAATTGTATGGAGCACATTGACAAGTGGAAATAGGGTTGCTAATTAAATTTGATCAATAATTGTATGGAGCACATTGACAAGTGGAAATAGGGTTCCTAATTAAATTTGATCAATAATTGTATGGAGCACATTGACAAGTGGAAATAGGGTTGCTAATTAAATTTGATCAATAATTGTATGGAGCACATTGACAAGTGGAAATAGGGTTGCTAATTAAATTTGATCAATAATTGTATGGAGCACATTGACAAGTGGAAATAGGGTTGCTAATTAAATTTGATCAATAATTGTATGGAGCACATTGACAAGTGGAAATAGGGTTCCTAATTAAATTTGATCAATAATTGTATGGAGCACATTGACAAGTGGAAATAGGGTTCCTAATTAAATTTGATCAATAATTAATTGAATTTAAATTTTAAAAAACGTCAGTACACACAGCGAACACTCATAGCCAAGTTGAATACGCCAGAGACCACCGAATTGGACATGGATGTATGATCACCTTGAAAAAACACTTGCCTTCGACATTATTGAAGGGTGGAAACCTGTATATAACGTGGTGCTTATAGCAGTTCATACGCCTTACAAGGCAATGAGATATAGTAAATAATTATAATAATAATATTCAATTTTTTAATACTCATCATAATGAAAATAAAAAATTACTTCTCTGAAGAGATCTATATATTTTCCAAATATTGAAGTAGATATTTTTGAGTATCCATGAGAGTACTTGAGAAATGTGGGATATATATTATTTTTTTTTTCTATGAGCGAGCAAGTCTCCAACTCATAAAGTCCCCTCCCCACTTTCCGAACTTACTTTTAACCCACTTTCTGGCCGGAAACTTTCAACGTCCGGGTTCCGAAGTTCTTTGTCTAAAGCTCCGAATAATAGAAGTTGAACACAAAATGGATCAAGTTAGGAAAACAAGTTCAGGCTCAATCTATTCAAAAATTGTTTTGTTTAGATGTATTGTTTTTGTTTTTTTAAAGAAAATTTTGGTTCGAAATATTAGATACCAACATGAAAGCACTAGCAAAACTGTGTAAATGTTTGTTTACTTATTATTTAATGTGCATAATACTCAGAAGCATTTTAAAACGAAATAAAAGTTGTGGTTTACAACAATAGTGTTTCTGTTTACTCACCTAAATAGTAATTGATAGCTATAACATATTTAGTTATTTCATTCTTTAAAATACTCATAAGTGGTGTAAATATGCACATCTTGTCCGGAGGCTAAAATCCCAGATTTTTTTTTTTTTTTTTTTTTTTTTTTTTTTTTTTTTTTTTTTTTTTTTTTTTTAAAGAAGGTATTGATGTTTCTCACATAAATGAATTTTTATAAAATATCTTGAAAATTTCTTCGATTTTGCGTGATAAAATATTCGGTTTATATTTCCTCTCTGTTTATTACGACCCATGTAATTTGTCCCTTCGCAACGAAACGCTATACTCAACATCTCAATAATAGAAGAAAGGATGCCAAGAACATTGATATCCCCAAATTTCAAAGTTTTCAAAACAATAAGTGGTAATTTCTTCCTACGAAACTAGGTTCTTATCCAAAACTGATTAAGAAAATATTTTCAGAAGTCTACAAAACTATTTATTACCAATGGTGTTTTCCCTGTTTCTTTTATCGAGGAAGTCTTAATATGATTTTTTTCCAGTAGCAGCAAGCTTTGTTTTAATGAAGGAAAACTTCCTAAATATCATTCAAAATAGCTGAAAAATATTCTTATTTATAGTTCTTCGCCTGATGATTTCATCTTCTCCTACTCTTCGACATTTGGTATAGTTGTCTAAAACAATGAATTTCCTTATGCTACAGCCAAGGAAATAGCGCCTCGTAATACCTGAAGAAGCAGGCTTAGAAAACCATATCAATGGTAACATATCGCATGAGAATATCTAAAGTTTCACAACTCTAAAATCGGTGTTTTTCAGTTATGAATATGAAAGACATTGGTACATATCGTTATTTATGATAAAAATCTCTTTATCAACCGTCAAAACTGTATGTATCTAGCTTCAGAGCTTGTACGCCAGGGCACTTGTGTTACTTTTCCTGTCTTAATGATATTCCACCATACAGGCAAGAGTGACACATTTTTAATTGAGTTATTTTTTTTAGTGTCACTTTAGGAATACCAGTGCGATATGCTGACAAATAATGGGAAAAGTGAAACATCTGTTCTAAATAACTGGCAAAGTCGGTTCAATGAGTGGACCTGTTCACTGGACCCCAACCCACTTTTGACATGACCACCGATCTAAAGCGTATGTATATAATCATCTAAAAAAATTAAATACAATCCTACAAACCTTGTACTCTGTCTTTGTTTCTGATACACATGCAACACCTCCTTCCGGTTTCAGCTGGCTGTTTACTCTGTGTATGACAGGCCTTCCTGGTTGAAAGTCTTTGTATTCAGTTTTGGTCTCTGTTGCCCGCTCAAAGCCCCCTTCCGGCTTAAGTTGGCTGTTGACTCTACGAATGACTGGTCGTTCAGGGTGGAAGTCCCTGTATTCAGTCTTGACTTCGGTAGCTCTCTCGAAGCCTCCTTCTGGCTTAAGGTTTGTGTGGACTCGGTGTATGACAGGCCTCTGAGGCTGGTAGTCCTTGTATTCCGATCTTATTTCGGTAGATTTGGTAAACTCCCCTTCGGGTTTTAAGTTGGATGTAGTCCTGTGTATGGTTGGGCGAGAAGGGTGGAAGTTTTTGTACTCGGTTCGTATCTCTGTGCTCCTCTCAAATTCTCCTTCGGGTTTTAAGTTGGAATGGGTTCTGTGGATGGTAGGTCTCTTCGGATGGTAGTCTTTGTATTCTGTTCGGATTTCTGTAGATTTAGAAAATTCGCCCTCCGGTTTCAAATTTGAGTTCGTCCTGTGTAAGACTGGCCTGCTAGGGTGGAAATCTCTGTATTCTGAGTTCTTTTCTGTTGTCCGTTCGAATTCTCCTTCTGGTTTTAAATTCGTTTGAGTTCTGTAGATAGTCGGCCGTGGCGGACTGAAGTTCTTGAACTCATCTCGTTTCTCTGTGGATTTCTGGAACTCACCTTTGGCGGGTTTGAGGTTGGAATTTGTCCTCTGCAGAACTGGTCGAGTAGGGTGGATCTCCCTGTATTGGGACTTAACTTCCGTAGTCTCCGCCAGAATTGTACCCTCGGGCTTCAGATTATCTGGATGTCTATGGATAACCGGTCTCGTTGCATGGAATTCCTTGTATTCCGCTTTAGTTTCTGTATCTCCCTTAGCCGGTCCTACCGGTTGAAGATTGTCTGATGGATATTGAAATGTTGCACGTTGTCCGGTCTTTGCTACAAAATCGTCAGCATACTTCGGCCTAAATTCTCTCGGACCTTCCGGATGAAGTGTTGTCTCTTGTATTATTATGTCAGCTCTTTCTGCTCTTCCTGGCTGCTGGAACTGTTCCTGTGTCTCGGAAATTCTCTTCATAACCTCTTCGAGCTCTTCAGTTTTGAGCGTTGTATCTCTTCGCTCTAAGTGTCTTTTCTCGCCCTTTTCCCCTTTGAAATTCTCCAATTGCTCTGTTGTCAAATCTATGTCACCTTCGAGTTTTAAATTCGTTGACCGCCTTTCTAGAGATGGTCGCTCTGAAAATTCGCCTTTGAAGTTAGCGTACTCAGTTATGAACTCTAGATCTCCTATAGCCTTGAGAGTTGTCGGCCTTCTTTGTAAAATAGCCTTTTGACCATATTCTCCCTTATAGATTTGATTCTCTGTATCAAACTCAAAGTTTCCTTCAGGTTTTAGGGTCGCGCACCTCTTCTCAGGTTTTCTGCGCTCTCCAGGAAGACCTTTGTAATTTGAAGACTCCTTGGAGAATGTGCACTCCCCTTCTGGCTTGAGTGTCGAGTACCTCCTCCTAAGGGACCTCGAAGGAAACGGATGCTGGATGAAATTATGCTTGTATTCTGGACTAAAAAGGCGATCCCCTTCCAACTCCAGGAGATCCTTAGGCCTTACCTTCCCTCTCCTTATTACCTCCTCAAGAAGACGGAGGTACGCCGAGTTCCTTCTGAATCTTCGTCTGTATTCGGATTTGAGTAAGGCGAAAGAACCTTCCAACGGACGGAGACTGGACTGGGGTCTGTTGGGGACTCTTCTCCTGCGGACTCGCCAAAGCTCGTCTACCGAGAGGCCAGTGTCTGGCCAAGGGCTTTCCTTTCTGCAAATAAAGAAGAAAAAACCCTTTTAATTAAAAAAATAATTATATTCATGATACATAGGATTAATAGAGTAAACTAAAAGAAAACCTAATCGTATAATCTGTTTATATATATATATATATATATATATATATATATATATAATAAATAAAGCCTTTATATAACATAAATAATAAAGACATATAAACGTCTACTGGGCCCATCTCTGGGCAAAGGCCTCTCCCAGGTTTTTCCATATGGTTCTGTCTTCTGTCTGTACATGGAAGGATACAGGAGTTCATCACTCGGGCTTTTAGTTCTACACTTATATATATATAGGATTGCATATAGGATATATAGGATACTTGGAAGAGAGACGGTATAGAAATAGTACCGTGACCTGTGTGAGTACCTCCCCGTGTTTTGGCAGCTGCTATCGTCATTGCCGAAACGCGTCTACGTACCCTGTGAATACAGTACTTATCTATTTCTTTACCATCTTTCTTCCTAGTTAATATATAGGGGAAGGTGTTAAATATATAGGGGAAGGTGTTAAATATATATTAAAGCTAAATTCATTTTTTTTATTTCATTGTAATTAGTATTCTATTGCTTATCATATTTAATTTTTTCAAGGTTCTAGCTTTACATTTATTATTTTTTATTAATTTTTAAAAAATAATCGTACAGTGGTCAAAGGTACAACATGTAGTTGTACCTTTGACAATGGGGTGTTGTATCTCTGACCACCTAAAAACAACACAGCAGTGCAGAAAAAAAATTGTATTCAGTAATATTGTAATTAATTGTAAGTTTAATAAATAAAAGCTATTATTGATTTTATGTTATGCTTAATGTGCTGAAAAATCCAGCCCAATCGATAAACGTTTTATCTGTCAAGCAGATCCACTAGCAATAGTAGGGTATGTAAGTTTAGCCACAATGTCTTCAACATCAATATAATACAAATTTTCATCTTCTCTCGTAAACTTGTCATTTAAAGTTCGTTTTTTCAAATATTGGATCTTAGACCTTGGACATTTAATACCACAATTCTCTGCGACTAAATATGTAATAGTCTTTTTACTTTTATTTTTAACAAGTATAAAATTTCCTTTTTCCAAATCATATTTTTCAAATTGTTACTGGTCGTCGACATAACTCACGACATTTATCAGACGAATAAACGTCACTTTCTTCTAAAGAAATTTTTGTGTCAGTATCAGAATCTGAACTGTCATTAGAATAATTTTCTTTTTATTTACCACTTTTTTTTGGAAGGGGTTTATTTGTATGTGGTGTCTTACGTTTTTTTTTTTTTTCACCTTCAATAATTAGCTTCTCAGGAATATCTGTCAGGATACGAGGCCGTTCCCTTTAGGCCAGCCCCTATTTGACATTTTCCTTGCATGAGCATTTCGATGAGGTCTTACAACTTCAGGTGTAACGATAAGGGGTGATAGGTTTGAACTGCTACACTGAGGATTGATCAAAGTCAGTTTGAACTTATTCATTTGTTATTTTTTAAATTCTTTGAACAATTGAAGCAACCAACATTAAGTACTTTTTAAAAATATGTAGCAGAAGAAAATAAAAGTTGAATTATGAAAAAATTACTCAGGTGTGTTGTACCTTTGACCTGGTCAAAGGAACAACACCTAGTCGTGGTCAGAGGTACAACACCCTGGTAGTGCAAATTAAAAAGCATGCTAAAAATTTTAGGGTTAAGATAAATGAATTTCAGAAGCTACACCATGTTTCTTATTGTAATAGCTACTTAATCAAATGATTTCCATCTAAAAAGACATAATACCAATAATATGATGAGGCAAAACGTCATCAATAAATAACTTACGTTTTTATGATAAAAATGGATAAGTATTTTTTGCAAGAATCCTCTTTGACTTGAATAATCCAAAGTAGGTTACACAAGCCCTCTAGTGAAGGAGCTAAACACTAATTACACCAAAATTTATAAAATGTTGCTACATGCCGCGACAGCCTCGGTAGTCAAAGGTACAATATGGTCAGAGGTACACCTTCCCCTATACATATATATTTGATAAATGTTTGATGTTATTTTTCGTCGCTGGGATAGTATTTTTGGATGGAACGGCATTTCTCTCCAGCGGTGGTACTCCTCCACACTTCTTCCTGGAATATTTCGATGGGATCATCTCCATCTTCTTCAGCCAGGTGTTTGTTGTTTCTTCCTCGGTGGTAGCCAAGGGAATGATTTCCCTGAAATAACTTTTATTTGAAGTAATAAAAGTTAAGATTTCACATTATTAATTTTTTTCATCAACGAAAATTCTGAGGTAATTATTATTAAAGACACATTTTAAATAGATCTTGACCTCAAACCAATCATCTTTTCTTTTTTTTCTCTCCATCTTTACATGATACGTTTCGGCTATTTAGCCATTTTCAATCTAGAAGAAAAATTGAAGAGTTAAACAGCTCATAGACCTTAAATTTATCATTAACATAAAGTATTCAACCCCTTGTCCTAAATTAATTATGATTTTAGATAATTTTGGAGTAATTAAATTTTGCTGATTAGTTCTGCGGTCTAATTTGTTTTTGGTCATCGGCTAATATTTCATCGATAGAGCCTGACAGCTCTTTTAATTGTTCATAAGTCCTGCAATCGTCAAAATATGCTCCACTGTGAGTTTATTTATTTATTTTCTTTTGAGCTTCGCAACTTTAGCGATTAGCTCATGATAGAAACCAAACATCCACTGTGATTTTCACATTGCACGAGCTGCATGTTGGAAGTAGATTCTTCATATGAGGAAGGAGTGTGTGAAGTTCGTATGACCTACTCTGAATCGGGTTAACACTACTAGTGTATTCAATTCCACGATTTCTGTATGGATGGCGAGCTATCCACTCATGGGGATTTAGTGGCCCCTGAGGAGGTGGTATAAAGGCCACGAAACATGTAGGGCGTGCCAAACATAAAATAGTACATAAAATGGAGTACGACCTGTGCCATATTTATAAAAAATAAATAAAACTACTAGTGTAGTTTAAGCAGAAGATTAAACATTCATTTTATGTTTAAGCGTTGCTTTTCAGCCACAAAAACTGTTATTATTAAATATTTTAGATACTGAAAATTATTCTAATATTGAGAATAGGTAAATTACATGTATGAATATATATATATATATATATATATATATATATATATATACAAATTTTCTTTGGAAATGTTTTGCACATTTTAGGTCTAAAAAACTACATCTATTACTTTACATCACGTTAAGTCATACATGCTTTTATAAATTCTACAATGTGTGTAAGCTAAATGTAATTTTAAACGTTTGTACCTTTGAGGTGGGTGAGTATGGGACGACAGTCCACACATAAACACCACCAGTCCGTTTATGTCGTTTGGTCAATTTAATCTGTCTCGTTCTTTGCACTCAGTTAGTATGTGTTTAATAGTCGAGATATTTTTAGGACGACATATCTGTATGTTGTCAGCCAGGTTAGGGTTTATTTATTTTCGATTGGATAAAATAAAATGTTTAATTAAACTAATTGCTTAGTCCGTAGATTCAAAGTAACCCAAATGTAGACCCAGAGAGTGTTGCCCCATGATAAGATGGACATACCTGCTTAGCTATGGTTGATAGAACTGTTGGTGTCTGAGCTAGGACAGCTGCCAGCCAGTAAGAAGGGTTATAAAGGATCTGGGCGAAGGAGAACTGCATTGTGAGGGCACAATAACACGGAGTGTGTATACCCCGGCTGCTATTGCCATGGGTCGAAGGGTTGGTAGAGTCTGGTACGGTGACCTCCAGGAGGTCTCTGGGAGGGTCTTTAAATACTAGGTCTCCTGGTGAATCACAGGTCATGAATTGGTTTAAGGTCACGAAACTTTACTGCGTTTCCGAGATAGTGGACCAAAATTGGAAAACTACCCTATTTCTTTATTGGTTAAACTATTATGTTTATTAATTCTGCATTTGTGTTTTGTTTATTATCTGATAAAGGCTACCAAAGTGTAGCTGACCCGTCGTTGATACAGACTTTCTCAAAAATAGTATTGATGTTTTCTTAGCCAAATCCCAACAATGCCCTGACTGCCTATGAATATTGTAGGTGGACAAAGTATAAAGTAAAATAACAAATGTAATAAAAATATTGCAGCTTTTATGTTAAAGTGTCTTATAGTCTATTGTACCAACAATTATATTAAATTCATTAAAACTTTCCCTGTTAGAAAGAAGCCGAAAATAGACTTCAAGAATTTGATTCTTTTCTTGTCAGTTAGTCTACAGTCAAATATGAGTCTGTTCAGTATGAGAGTCAGATGCGCATGAATGTTCTGTCAATAATTTTAAATCTTTGTAAATAACCTTTTTGTTGCTCTTGGACAGATCAGTAATTGTGTCAGTTTACAATTTATTCATTATCATTTTAAGGCGTTCTCTATATGTACGTAGTAGGTAAACTTAAAGATTTCGTTCTTTTTACATATCGTCGCTACAAATGCAAACTAACAAATGTGAAAATCACCACTTTTCAGAGTGGAAAAGCATTTATTCATAACTTTTTTTGGCCAGTTAAATATTCGGCAGATTTGACCTTTTGATAGTGGAATACTTTCCCTTTAATAGAGTGAACTAAGATTCAAGAATTTGCCGTACGTAAGTCCACCTATTATTAGTAAAGATTGACCATGAAAGATGCATTTTTTCATATTCGTTACTTTGCATTTGTATCGACGATATGTTTAGTCTCAATATATGCTTGGCAGTAGGCCCAGGAGTCATATAAAACAGGTTCTCATTGTTAACCGTTAAAAACTCGATCAATGCAGAATAGATTGCAAGAATGTGTTACTGTCCAACAATTGGTTATATATATATATATATATATATATATATATATATACACAACCAATTAATTTATCTAGATTGTTAAGGGTATCATTAACAATATTTTAAATTTCCAGCACAGCAGTGGTTTTATTTTAGCTAATTCAAAAGAAATGCGCATATCATGGTCCCACCTTTCAAATAATTTCTTATATATATATATATATATATATATATATATATATATATATATATATAGGGGAAGGTGTTGTACCTCTGACCATATTGCACCTTTGACTACCGAGGCTGTGGCGGCATGTAGCAACATTTTATAAATTTTGGTCTAATTAGTGTTCAACTCCTTCACTAGAGGGTTATACAAGCCCTCTCCCAAAACACCAAAACCACCATTTTATTTATTTATTTATTTTTTTATTTTATTTTTTTTTAATAAAAAAAATAAAAAAAGAAAATAGTGGTTTTGGTGTTTTGGGATTTGGAAGGTGCCTAGAGAATTGAAGAATGATTTTAATAAGTGTAATTGCCAGGATGACAAGGCCGGTACTGAAAAAGGATTTTCAAAAAGAGGCTGCTGGGATTTAGGTAAAAAGAGAATAAATTTTGGACATAGAGTTAAATTATTATAAATTAGTTAGTAAGAGGGTTAAATTAAGATATTTGTAACACTTGCTTTATTTTATTTCTAGAAATTGAAAATGGCCTGAAGGCCGAAACGTTTAATGTACAAATAAATAAATGGATTTAAGGTCTGAGGAATTGATCACACCAATTTAACCTCGAAAGTTACACCTGAAGTTGTAAGGCCTCATCCAAAAGCGCAGGCAAGGAAAATATCAAATAGGGGCCGGGCCTACTATTGCTAGTGGATCTGCTTGACAAGTTAAAACGTTTATCGATTGGACTGGATTTTTCAGCATATTAAGTATAACATAACATCAAAAATAGCTTTTTTATTATGCTGAAATCCTTGTCCTGTATTTATTAAACTTACAATTAATTACAATATTACTCAATACATTGTTTTTTCTGCACTGCTGAGTTGTTTTTTACGTAGTCAGAGGTACAACACCCCATCGTCAAAGGTACAACTGCATGTTGTACCTTTGACCACTGTACGATTATCTTTTGAAAAATTAATAAAGAATATTAAATGTAAAGCTAAAACCTTGAAAAAATTAAATATGATAAGCAGTAGAATGCTAATTACAATGAAATAAAAAAAAATGAATTTAGCCTTAATATTCAAGCTAAAAAAAATTAAATTTTCCATCCAAAGTAGTCAAAGGTACAACACCTTCCCCTATATATATATATATCAAAAAATCAGTCCCGTAACAGGCCACAAGGGCCCAGAGGGGCAGATACTGTAGAGGTATCTGATTCTTGACCATACGGCACACTAGGGAGATAGTGTGGTCAATACTATGCTCCGGCCGCCTGATTTTCCCCTTGGCTGCTTCGACTGCTAGAGTCATTAGCACCCAAGGTACCCATTATTAATTAAATTAATTAAAGGCTGGGTGAGCCTAGGGACGATCTGGGACCCCAAATCCAACCCTCGAACGGCAGCACTAGAAGAAAAAAATCTTTAGTGCGCGCTCGGGTTTTGAACCTGGTCTTCCAGTTTATTATTCGAGTGCTCTACCACTGAGCTAATCTCGCCCCCTATATATATATATATATATATATATATATATATATATATATATATATATATATATAGATAAGAAATTATTTGAAAGGTGGGACCATGTTATGCGCATTTCTTTTGAATTATCTAAAATTAAAATAAAACTACTGCTGTGCTCGAAATTTAAAATATTGTTAATGATACCCTTAACAATCTAGATAAATTAATACATTTTAATTTAAATAGAAAGCACCTGAGTATTTATTTTTTTCAAGAATTAGCTCACTATTTAAAAGTTTTAACTTTAAAGAGCAAACCAATTAAACGAAGGAGCGGAATAGCTTCCAGGATGAATGGTCGCTTCGTTTAATCAGCTTTAAACAGAGTGAGAGAGAGAGAAAGGGGGAAAAAAGTAAAGAATTAAAAGTGAGACTGTAATCTGTTTAGAATGGAAACAAGGTTTAATTTGTCATCAGTCTGTGCAGGGAAGGATTCCAAGGGATGTAAGAATAGGGGAGGAGGGAAATGGAGAAGGAGTGGAGTTGTTATTAAAATCTCTTCGTAAATTTAGTAAAATACTTTTACAATGTATAGATAAAATAATATGTTTTCATACTTTGTAGGCAGATCATTAAAAAACGTTTCAACTAATTAGAAAAAAAAAGTTAAAAGTACTTGACCATTTCTTGACTCATACCTCCGTGGCCGCGCGAAAACTATATTACGTCTACAGTCTAACTACTGTATATATATATATATATATATATATATATATATATATATATATATATATATAGGTAGTTGTAACAGCTTATTCAGTCTTCACTTATTTTATATTAAATTTTTGTTGTTGTAGAAACTTTTCGGCTACAAAGCGGCCCCTACACGGTCAGTAATAATGAGATTATCAGTAATGTCATTACTATTCAACTCTCGTCATTCCATATCATCATTACAATATACACCTTACACCGTCATTCCACGGATCATTTTTAATGGATCCTGCCAAAGTCGCCTGTGTAGCTATAATTGCGACACTAGCCACAAAAAAAGATGTGAAACGTTCGTAAAGGCCTTAATATGACACATATCCTTCTAATCGGGGCGTTTCTACGTGTTCTGGGACCGACGTTATGTGCAAAATGTTTACATATTATTTTTATTTTGATAACCATTTTTCGCAAGGACCTTTTGAGATAATACAATAGTCATTTATATGGTTAGAAAAAGGAGTCTTTCTTCTTTTGAAAGATTTCAATGACGTAAAAATCGGATTATCTCAAGGGGAGATAATGAATTTCAAAATGTCACATTACTTTTTCGCTTACACATTTTTATTATCTTCCAGACTGGGAAAAATCATTATTTTTTGTTTTCAATATTATTCACCAAGTTAGGGTTTCTTGGGGTGTTGATTTTAAATCTGCTATTATTTTTGGTGTAAAAAAAAAAAAAAATACTAGTTTACTTGAAAACGTAAGCATATTTTTGAATATATTTGACGAAATATAAATTATAGTTTAACGATTGTATTTTTCTTCTAATCTACTCTATAAGACAAATGAATTGGTAAAAGAATCACGTCAACATTATTTTCTAAAGTCGATGTATTAAACAAAGTACTTTCAACCTATTTTATATCGTCGATACAAATACAAAGTAACGAATGTGAAAAGTTGTTGGTACCTAATAGATGACTTTATATATATTTTATTCTATGATATATTTTAATTTGACTTAATGCGGATTCGTTACTTTGATATATATATATATATATATATATATATATATATATATATATATATATATATATATGTATTACTTTTAAAACTATTTTATAACTATAATGTTACCAAGGAAGAGTCATACATTTCAATTCATCTTATTTTTTGCCCTTTCTACTCAATCTAGTTTAACCTTTACATCTCTTTCACCTAGTTACAGCTCGAGATAGACTGAGTAATGACGCATTAATGATGTAGCGCTCCCTACACCATCATTACTAATGACAGTATCCCCTCCCCCGTCCACTTTCAGTAGTGATGAAGCCGAGATCAGAAAATCCGGATTCACATCATTACTGTTCGTCATTCCAACTTTGTCCACCTTACACTATCATTATTACTGTCATTTTGATAAGGTAATGTCATTATTACTGACAGTGTAGGGGCCGCTTAAGCCATTATCAATCTATTTATCTGTATGATTTTGCATTATTTTTTATATATTATAATTTTCATATAATGCTTGTAAAGTTGATGTTATTTAGTTTGAAGAGAAAATTTCATTTTTTGAATTGTATGGTTCGTGTCTCTATTATTACATGGATGATATTATACCTCAATTATTACATTTTATTTCATATATTTGAGTCTGCTTCTGTAACGGAGGACTACATGTGCAAGACAAATATATATATATATATATATATATATATATATATAAATATATACATATATATATATATATATATATATATATATATATATATATATATATATATATATATTTGTTGGTAATACTTCCCTTATATCAAACATACATCAAACATTTAACTTGTTCCGTCAAATTAAAGTACCTGAAACAAAATTATATTTTAAGTTTTCACGAAACGGCTAAAAATATCAATATTACCTCTTAAAAAAAAAAAAAAAATATTCTAAATTCTAAAACGCATTTAGCAGCTCGTGCTAACACCATCTGAGCGTTATGATTTTATTTAGTGTTGTTAATTTTAAGATTTCCTCCGAAGGAAAGTAGCTTTTGAGGTTGCACTCATGTCGGAAGTGTTGAAAAATGTCTTCAAATCTTTATCCATTCTACCTAGTAGACACCGAAAATGACCACCGTTAATATAAATATATATATATATATATATATATATATATATATATATATATATATATATATATCGAGTTTGTTAACACGATACACACCAGAGTTTTTGTTTTTTTGCCACGAAACTTGGTATATAATATTCTCGTAGCTATCGATTGAACGAGTTCGTTAACAAGCAAAATCGTTCTATCTGGAGGAGGGGGGGGGGGTTACTCCGGAGCCGAAGTAGTTATTTGCCAATACCAGCCGTACATTTGTGTTACATTTCAACGAATCTCGGTATTCGATGTGTCATCTAAAGATAAAAATATGTTGTAATAATTAACGAAATCTGTTCATTAGGAGGGGGTTTTACTCCGGACCCAAATTACTAAGTTAGTACCGGTCGTAATTTCTACTGTATTGTAACGAGCTATACAACAAGAGTATCTAATCAAATAAGTGTTGTGAAAATGAACTAAATTGGTCTATCGGAAGGGGGGAAGAGTTTATTTTGTACTATGTTTGAATGGAATTTTCCCGCCAAACGTAGGTTCGCAAAGCTCCCACTAGGAGTGCCTCTGTTTTGATATGACTTATTTTTTCAACTACCAGGGGGTACTGCATCTTGTTCCTGCGTATTATTGATTTTAGTTCTTTCAGAGCTCATTTGCTGGTGGCAGGAAGGTTTAAAATTTGGAGGAATTTTCTACTCACGTCGATATACTGTGGTCTACATTTCTTTGAGGCTTCCACGTCTGCATCTTGCACAAGGTAACCTTCCTAAGACGCGGCAAGATCTGAAGTGCAAGTATGCACCCACCCTGAGTAGCTTAGACTGCAGCTTAATGCAGGAAATGACATTGATGTTACTTCGGTAATTCACTTTTCTTTTGTGTAAATGAATAAAGAAGAAATTTCTGCATTATTAATGACCTGACAAAACAACAACACTGTCAACCTTCAGTTAAACAATGCCTGATAAATTACAAATAACTCCTTGGATAATATTGTTAGAATCTCTTTTAAGCCAAGAAAACCTTTTATATCGTATCAGCACGGTCGTAGAATAGAAAAAAAATTACGTCTAAAATATTTTCCTATTTCTTTTAAACAAAATGTTTTCTCTTCTCTAATACTCAGCGTTTTTCACGATCATTAATGTATATTTTTATTGCCTATCCCATTACTCTAAAAATAAGTAAAGTAAGCTCAGGAGCGTCTTTAGAAAATGATTTTTGAGGGGCTGGGGGCACCGGGGGATTTTGGGTTTATGGAATATCCCCAAGATGGAGGAAGTGATCTTATTTAATTTATTTTTATTATGTATAAACTACATAGTAATCACAGAATTTATCGTACGATTTAGCGCATCCCCCCCCCCTACATAGAAGACGGTTATGACGTTGACCTCATGACGTAATTTGGAGTCGAGAAATGTGCACGTCTCTGAACCCATAGACATCGAAAATAATGGAGGTTCAAATATATATATATATATATATATATATATATATATATATATATATATATATATATATATATATATATATATATACCTAAGGAGAGCAGCGAGAGCCGGATGTGATGACCCCATCAAACATTTCTTCAAAACATTTTTTGTAGAGAATTTAGTAAGCTTTCGAACTGTTACTACACTTGCCACGATTTCCTAACCCTTTTCGAGATATTAAGGAAAATATACGAAGGGGGCCTAATAGATATTCATACGGGATCTGAGAATCCCAAGATTCCGCAAAAATAAAATATTGTAATTATACGTATCCTGTTTTATTGGCAAATACATTTGACTACTATAAGTAATTGCAAACAATAGGGAATATGCCAAAGAACTCGGATTAGGAGCCTCGACAGTTTCAAGACATTTGAAGGAAATCGGCAAATCCAAAACTGACATTTTATACGGTACAGCCTGATATATTTCTAACAATAAATTGTTTTTCTTATTTTAATTAATCTGTTTTATTGTCAAATACATTATCCAACTATAAGCAATGAAAAATAGGAATAAAAACAGACAAAAAGAACCGTTCGAATAAACGAAATCAATTACTTCAAAGTTTAAGCACTTATTTCTCCGATTGACATCGCTTATTCAAAACTTTCTTTAGAACTTTTTTTGTAGACCATTTAGTGAGCTTTCGAATGGTAACCTTTCGATTCCCAAGATTTTCAACCGTTTTCGAGATATTAATAAAAGTATACGAAGTTCCCAAAATTTTCATTATTTCTAGCAACAGAAAATTGGTCTCATTTTTCCTATCCTGTTTTACACACAAATACATTTTCCCAACATAAGAAATTGCAAAAATAAAAAGCAATAAAAAGCCAAGGGAAAGAGACAGAAATTACAAAAAGTCCGACTCGCAGGAACTGCAGCATCTTAGCGCGGTTCCGTTCATGTCCCTAGTGCCATTTGATAAGCTTAGAAAAGAAATAAACTTATTTTTTTTTATATATCTCGTGAAAATTGTCAAAATACTCTCGAACATCTCGAATAAAAGTGACATTAAGGCGTCAGGGACACCGACAGTAGCTAACTTTTACACAGAAGCGGAAATTACAGAATCTGGCTCTCATTCTAAAACAAAGCTCTATAAATCAATACAAAATATGCCTAATAAAGCCTTTCTAGAGGATACAGAAGCATGGACGTATATGAGGGGGGGGGGCTGAGGGGGCTGCAGTCCCTCCCGAAATTTTGAATTGATGATAAAAACTTCTCGTAAAACCCTTAAAAATAAATTAAATAAGATCACTTAGTTCATAAAACATATTTTATTTTACGTGTAATAGCGTTTTAGTTGCCTAAAACTATTCCAAGCTCTAAATATTTAGTATTCCATACCCTGGAAATGGTCTCAGCCCCCCCCGAAATTGTTTTTATATACGCCCATGTACAGAAGGATCAAGAAGAAGTACACAAGATTGAGTAGAATACCCTGCCTAATATAGCCTATATAGAATAATATGCCGAATAAAACCTATCTAGTAAATACACAAGGACAAATAAAAGTCTTGACGAATAACAAGTCAAGAAAAAAAACTTTATTTAACAAAATAAAACAAAGTTTAGTTGCCCAACTACAATAGAATAATATACCTAATTAAGTCTATGGAGTAGACACAAATGGACCAAAAACAAGTCTTGTGGAATATTGTTTTTTTTTCTAATTAAATACTTTTTAACAATATTTAGTATATAACCTTTGTTGAAAACTATTGATTGCTAATTGATGAATCCGTTTACAACTAAGTAGTCTTTATGAATATTTAGTATATAACCTTATGTTTGGATCTGAGTTTTTGGGGTGCTCTCCGCCTAGGCTTTGTATTTGTGTCGGCAGATACCTGGAGTATATTTACAGCTCTTAAGGATTAACTCTTAGCAGGTAAATTTCCTGCGGCTCCCTTGTTTCTACGGGCATTGAACCGCCACATTCGCTCATAGTATCTAACCGTTGTGAAGTTTATTTTTTGGATTTAGGACTTAATATACATATGTAGACTAAATCATAGCAAGAAGTAATCCTCCGTCGTCGGTTCTTAACTATTAGCCTCGCTAATGTTATCCAATCTTAGATACATCGTATTTAAAATCCACAGCAAAAACACGACATTTCATCAGAATCCCCTGCTGAATAAAACTTATATAGAATAATATGCAAAATAAAGCCTATCTAGTGGATAAAAATAGAGGAAAAAAGCCGTTCGTGGTGGTAGAAAATCTTAAAAGTATTTCGCTCAGAAATCTCCGAAATATTGTCACTAATTTTACGTATCCTGTTTTATAGCCAAATAGATTTATATTCTATAATCAATAAGAAAAACCTACTAACAATAAAAAACTATGGGTAACAGATGAAAATAGGGAATACCAAGAATAATTCTAAAGAACGAAATCAACACCAGTACTGTAATCTAGATATTCATACGGCATCTTCGAATTCTAACAAACAAAATATTGATTCTAATTATACGTATCCTGTTTTATTGACAAATACATTTGACAAATTAAAAACACTAGGGAATATGCCAAAGAACTCGGAGTAGGAGCCTCGACAGTTGCAAGACATTTGAAGGAAATTGACAAATCCAAAACTAAAATTTCATACGGTACAGCCTGATATATTTTTAACAATGAATTGCTTTTCTTATTTTAATTAATCTGTTTTATTGTCAAATACATTATCCAACTATAACCAATGAAAAAAAAACAAGGAATAAAAACAAACAAAAGGAACCGTTCGAATAAACGAAATCAATTACTTCAAAGTTTAAGCACTTATTTCTCCGATTGACATAGCCTAATCAAAAATTGTTTCAGAATCTTTTTTGTAGAACATTTAGTAAGCTTTCGCATGGTAACCCTCCGTTTAACAATATTCCTAACCGTCTTCGAGATATTAGGGAATGTATACGAAGTTCCCAAAACATTTCATGTCTGTTAATAAAATATTTTATTCTAATCCTTCCTTAGCTCCAAACGTAACCAAAATTTTAACATATTAGTGTTGATGAAATTCAAGCAGAAAATGTTTCAACTGAATCCCATAATTTTAAGTATCAAAATCAAAGACAAAAAGAACAGTTCGAATAAGCGAAATCAATAACTTTAAAGTTTTAAGCACTTATTTCTCCGATTGACATCGCCTAATCAAAACTTTCATTAGAACCTTTTTTGTAGAGCATTTAGTAAGCTTTCCAATGGTATTCTTCCGTTTCCCAAATTCTCAACCTTTTTCGAGATATTAAGGAAAGTATACAAAGTTACCAAATCTTTTTTATGTCTGTTAATAAAATATTTTATTCGAACACTTCCTTAACTCCAAACGCAACCAAAATTTCAACATGTTAGTTTTAATGAAAGTAGAACATGCAGTAAATGTTTCAACTGAATCCCATGATTTTAAGTACCCAAACCAAAAACGGCATTCAAAAATTATTTTTTCAGTTTTCTCG
The DNA here is from genome assembly GCA_946811695.1 of Gonocerus acuteangulatus. Taxonomy (NCBI): domain Eukaryota; kingdom Metazoa; phylum Arthropoda; class Insecta; order Hemiptera; family Coreidae; genus Gonocerus; species Gonocerus acuteangulatus. The sequence continues at coordinate 45,587,864 of OX328131.1, forward strand.
AAAACGGTTAAAGCTATCGCCTTGAAAATGGTTCCATTCGTTTTCCTAGCCCAAGAAGCCTATAAAAAGAGTACTTACAAGCTTATTAACTCAAAAACGTAAGCGTTACGATTTTTTTTGCGCGAATTTCGCTCCAAACGCCATCTTCCAGTCGGTGGATTTTACTGGTTAACGAACTTGACCTTTCGAATTGGACGACAGATTTTTGTACCAAATGTCATCAAAATCGGACCATCAGGGAAGCCAGAAATGAGCGAACAGACAAATATATATATATATATATATATATATATATATATATATATATATATATATATATATATAAATATAAATAAATATATATATATATAAATAAATATATATATATAAATAAATATATATATATATAAATAAATATATATATATATATATATATATATATATATATATATAAATATATATATATATATATATACAAATTTGAACCACCGTTATTTTCGGTCTCTAGGGGTTCTGAAACGCGAAATTTTCTTGTCGGCACTTCCGGATTGTTTCATTGTATCAACCTTATAAGCGGGGTTCCTCCCTAAGGGGGAGGGAGGAACCGCGCTAAAAGAACGACAAAAACCCGTTCATAGGTACAAAACAGACATATTTGAATTTTTAAGACATAACCTAATCAAAAATAGTTTTAGAATCTTTTTTGTAGAGAATTTAGTAAGCTTTCAAATAGTTTTTATCTACTTACCACGATTTCCCAACCGTGTTCGAGATATTAATGAAAGTATACGAAGTTCCCAAAACTTTTCATGTCTGTTCATAAAATATTTTATTCTAACCCTTCCTTAACTCCAAACATAACAAAACTTTCAATATATTAGTTATAATGAAAGTAGAACATGCAGAAAATGTTTCAACTGAATTCCGTGATTCTAAGTACCCAAACCAAAAACGGTATTCAAAAACTTTTTTTCCAATTTTCTCGAAAACGGTTAAAGCTATCGCATTGAAAATGGTTTCATTCGTTTTCCTAGCCCAAGAAGCCTATAAAAAGAGTACTTACAAGCTTATGAACTCAAAATCGCGTTACGATTTTTTTTTTAGCGAATTTCGCCCCAAACACCATCTTCCAGTAGGCGGATTTTGCTGGTTTACGAACTTGACCTTTCAAATTGGAGACAGATTTTTGTACCAAATTTCATCAAAATCGGACCATTAGGGAGGCCAGAAATCCGTGAACAGACAAATATATATATATATATATATATATATATATATATATATATATATATATATATTTATATATATATATATATATATATATATAAATGTATACATATATATATATATATAAATAAATAAATGTATACATATATATAAATAAATAAATGTATATATATATATACAAATTTTAACAACCGTAATTTTCGGTCTCTAGGGGTTATGAAACGCGAAATTTTCTAGTCGACACTTCCGGATTGTTTCATGAGATCAACCTTATAAGCGGGGTTCCTTCCCTATGGGGGAGGGAGGAACCGCGCTAAAAAACAAAAAAAAACGCCTATTTCGAGCTATTCAAATAATACCAGGAATATGAAAGATTTGGAAACCCGCTAAGATGACTCAGTACCTACTCCTTTACGTTTTAGCGCGGTTACTCCCTATCTCCATAGGGAGTACCTGCTTATGAGGTTGACCTCACGACGCGATCCAGAAGTGCCGACTAGAAACTTTCACGTTTCAGACCCTATAGATGACGAAAATATTGGTGGCTAAAATTGATATATATATATATTTATATGTATACAGGGTGTCCCGTAAATGTCTAGTCATATTGTGAGGGGTAGTAGAGGACCCTTAGGGGAACAAAAAATGTTCTATGATGATTTCCCAAATTCTCGCCCATAAGGGAGAAAACGTAGTTTTGTCGTTTTTTCGAGACAAACGTGGTTTTATGAGAATAATCGTTGTAGCTCCGTCCCAGGTAGTACTACTAGAAAGGAAGTGAAACCAATCGAAAGCTGAGTAAATTTACTATAAGACTAGTTGGGAGTAAATGTAAACATTAATGAATGTAAGTATGTATATCTTACCAAAAGAAAGCTATTCTAAATTTCCTGATATTTTATTGATATTTCTTACCAGCGTTACTCCAGCGGTTTAAGAACAAAAGTTTAAAAAAAAACATGGATCTGTGAAAAGAAAATTATATTTTTTTCTTCAGTTTATTCAAAAAGCTGAAGAGAAATATTTATTTGTATAAATGTTTACATAAATATTAAGTAAATATTTACTTAAAACAATAAAAAAAATTAATTCCACGAATTTAAAGAAAAATCCTAAAACAGTAAATAAATAAAATACAGAATTTGTTAATTACAGTAACTAATAATGGGTCCAGGAGGTGGTCATGAACGAACCCCAACCATACATTAACCTCAAAAATTACTATTTTTACCTAGATCAAGCATTTGAACATATTTTTACATGTATTTATTTAGAAAACAAATGCTTTACCTTGAATTGATACTGATGGCTATGCTTGTGAAACTCACTGGGATTCTCGTGAGCCCATGCGTTTTTTGTTGTGGTAATTAAAAATGCTATCCCTCATAAATAAGATGTACATAGTCCTGTAAAAATGTGTTCAAATGCGTGATATAGGTAAAAATAATAATTTTTGAGCTTAATGTATGGTTGGGGTTCCTTAATGGCCGCCTCCTGGACCCAGTATTAGTTACCTGAATTAATAAATTCAAAATAAATGTGTATTTTATTCATTTACTGTTTTAGGAATTTTTTTTAATATTCGTGGAAGTAATTTTTTTTATTGTTTTAAGTAAATATTTACTTAATATTTCTGTAAAAATTTATAAAAATAAATATTTCTCTTCAGCTTTTTGAATAAACTGAAGAAAAAAATATAATTTTCTTTTCACAGATCCATGTTTTTTTTTTAAACTTTTGTTCTTAAACCGTTCAAATACTTCTATAACACAGGGTTGTGATACATGAATGGAATGCTGGTTAAATGAAGAAGTTTTTCTGAAACCCGGAAGTCTCAGATCCTGCCCATTGAGGAGTAACGATGGAAAGAAATATCAATATAATATCAGGAAATTTAGAATAGCTTTCTTTTGGTAAGATATACATACTTACATTCATTCATTTTTACGTTTACTTCCAACTAGTCTTATAGGAAATTTACTCAGCTTTCGATTGGTTTCACTTCCTTTCTAGTAGTACCACCTGGGACAGAGCTACAAAGATTATTCTCTTACAAAACCACGTTTGTCTCGAAAAATCGACAAAAAGACGTTTTCTCCCTTATGGGCGAGAATTCGGGAAATCGTCATAGAACATTTTTTGTTCCCCTAAGGGTCCTCTATCACCTCTCACAATATGACTAGACATTTACGGGACACCCTGTATATATATATATATATATATATATATATATATATATATATATATATATGCTTGTCTGTTCGCGCTCTAGCAAGCTCAAAAATGGTCTGATTTTGATGAAATTTGGTACAAAAATCTGTTGTCTGATTTGAAAGGTCAAGTTCTCGTTAGCCAGCAGAATCCGCCCACTAGAAGATAGTTTTTGGGGCGAAATTCTCGCAAAAAAATCGTAACGCGTACGTTTTTGAGTTCATATGCTTGTAGGTACTTGTTTTATAGGTTTCTTAACATAGGAAAACGAATGAAACCATTTTTAAGGCGATATCTGTAACAGTTTCTGAGAAAAGTGGAATAAATGTTTTTATAAGTCATTATTTTTTTGTGGGTACCTAGAATCGCGGGATTCAATGGAAATATTTTCTACATCTTGGAAATTCATCCCAACTAAGATGTTTAGATTTTGGTTACATTTGGAGTTAAGGATGTATGCGAAAAAAATATTTTATTATTAGACATGAAAGGATTTCGGATCTTCATACATTTTTCGTAAATATCTCGATAACGGTTGGGAAATCGTGGTAAGTGGAAGGTGACCATTCGAATGCTTACTAAATTCTCTACAAAAAAAGGTTCTGAAGCAATATTCGATGGGGCAACGTCAATCAGAGATATAAGCGCTTAAAACTTAAAAAGTGTAAAAAAGTCTATTGAAACGGTTTTTCTCTTTCTTTATCTCACTTTTTAATTGGTTGTTTTTTGTTTTAAATTGCATTTATCAGTAAAATTAGTATTGTAGTAAAATAAGCTAAGAAACGGTGAAAGGTAATGGTAATATGTTTGGAGTGGCTGTGGTAATCAAGATGGCTGTGGCTAATCATCTAGACGTCCTCATCATCTAGAACGACAAAATCGGTTCAATAGGAGGGGGGGTTTACTCCGGACTTACAATACCAATTCGCCACTACCAGCCGTGATTTTTAGTATATTTCGACGAAACTCGGTATTCGTAGTCGTAATCTACAGGTAAATATGTGTTGTAAAAATAAACTAAATCGGTTCATCAGGAGGGGGGGGGGGGGGTTACTCCGGACCCACAATACCAATTCGCCACTACCAGCCGTGATTTTTGGTATATTTCAACGAAACTCGGTATTCGTAGTGGTAATCTGCAGGCAAATATGTGTTAAATAAACTAAATCGGTTCATTAGAAGGGGGGGGGGGGGTTCGCTCCGGACCCAAATTCCTAATATACTCATACCGGTCGTAATCTCTGCTGTATTGTAACGAAACGCGGTATACGTCGTGGGTAACTCATGAGAAAGAAGTGTTGTAAAAATGAAGTAAATCGGTCTATTGGAAAGGAGCGCTTTCTACCTCTAGAGGGACTGTATCCTGTTCCTGCGTTAGATCAAAATACGATTTTTTTTTTTTTTTTTTTTTTTTTTTTTTTTTTTTTTTTTTTTTTTTTTTTTTTTTTTTTTTTTTTTTTTTACGGCGCGTCTACTTCTAGGTCATTAGCGCCGACATCCAGGGTGCAGCGAGGAATTTTCCCAGCGAGCCTTGAGATGAGAAAATTCCTGCCGGAGGTGGGAATCGAACCCACCATCTCCCGCTTATGAATCCAGCGCGCTAGCCACTAGACTACGGGAGACCCCTCAAAATACGATAATATGAGGTTTTTTGTATTTATTACGTAGTGTAGTAGGTACCATGTGTAAACATAACTCTGGAAGCAAATTAATAATTGATCAGTTACTCATTACAAATTTAAAAGAGAACTATTCATGTTTTTATTTTATTTATGTAGGATATTTTAAGCAAATTGTTCTGGAAAGCAGCCTACACTACCCAAATTCTGAGGAAAGTGCTTAGTTATGCAGCTCCTGCGTGACGGCCTTTTTTATTTTATATAATAGATTTAACCCACGACAGAATGGAATTTTATTCGCCCTGAAGCACATATTTACAGTTGATTATAACAGTAAAACGAATTTGCAAGTAAAACAAGATACTTTAAATGACAACGAATTTTTGGTTGTAGTCGCAGTAGTCGAAGAGTAAGTACGTTTTCAGTACGTAATTGTATTGAGAGTTTAAGAATTATCCGCTTGTGTGTAAGTTTGCTACTGTCAGTTTCCTGTGGTCCTGTGATGCTAATCTATTCCATTTCTTCGAGATGTACGTAACCGCGCTAAGATGACGCAGTTCCTGCGAGTCGGACTTTTTCAACCCAAGCCGTTTAGATAATGATAAAGCCAAGGTGGAGTATCGTAAAGTTCATGAATAAGACGAGAAATAAGGCAGAAAGGGATTTTACGGTTGTTACTCAAGTTTGAATGTGGTTTTTGTTTTGTCTGTTTATAGCTGGTTTTATTAAATCCACTACCCTACTATTATAAGTTTACACTTCATTGATGTGTTTTCAGTTTATGAGATAAACTTATTGTGTTCACTTTATTTTATAACATTACATTTTTCCCATTCTTTGAAGAAGATTTGTACTATCAAACTTTCCCAAAGTTATTTAATATCTGAAGTACATAATTTTATTTCTGCCTGAAGTTTGAGTTGTCTAGAGATTTTCTAAGCTCTAAAAGTATGTCTATTTGTTTAGTAGTATGGTTTGGTAATATAAAAAATAAAAATTGTAATTGCAACTTAAAGTAAAAACAACAAAATAAAAATATTTATCGTACGTTCAAGAAGATATAATAATAATTTTCAATTCTGAAAATCAGCTCTTCTCTTCAGCTCTAGTGTGAAGTAAGATATTCTCAAAAATAATTATTCGAAAATTAAGTCACTTTCGGCGTGCACAATTACATTCCAGATAAATGTGACAAGATGCCGTCTATCTGAAACACTGGTTCGTCGGATGAATTAACTACATAAGCTAAAATATGAAGAGCGAGAGCGCCATTGTAAAACGGAAGAAACTGAGTTCAAATCTCAGCCTGGTGTGTTAGTTTTTCTACAAAAAATAATTTCTCAAAATTTACTTTGTATTCTAATATATCTGGAACTTCTAGAAGTAAAGTTGGCGTTTGTTTGTGTTTATGGGCAAAAAAAAAAAAAAAAAAAAAATAGAAATAAAGTGGATATATTTGAGATAAAAATTAAACGTAAAATTATTTTTACATTTTACGTAAAAAATCACATTTTATAGGCATATTCTAACTCTTAAACACAGCCATTTTCTTTTATAATAATATTTTATATATATTCTTTTATAACAATATTTCTTTATTTATAATGTAATAAAAGATAATGACTGTGTTTAAGAATTAGAATATACCTATCAAATGTGATTTTTTATGAGAATAATGCCAGGATGAGAAGGCCTAAATTTAAACATTTTAATAAAGAGGCTGCTATTATTAAGAATTTGAAAATGGCCTGAAGGCCGAAACGTTATATGTAAAATGATGGTGTAAATAAATATTTACAATATTTTTACATTCTTATCTCTCTGCAGCATTAACTTCTTGCTGCCACAATTCCTCCATATTCACTCCCCTCTTTTGTTGTAATATGAACTGATTTTGTGAATAGCGTTAGACTTTGATATTTTTTTTTTCATTCTATGATGTAAATCTAATTGTTATTTTTAAGGGATTAAGTCCCAGAATAATTTTTTTTTTCATTTAATTTAATAGAGGGCTAAATATGCTGTACTAATGAACTCCTTCCCTCAAGATATAATAAATAATTTTAAATGTACAGCAAATCCAAGATTTAAGAATATATATATATATATATAGGTATATATGATTTTAAGATGATTTTTGTATTTGAATGGGAAAGCGTCGTTCCTTTAAAAAAAGGAATCTGATATCGGAGGAAGATATGGGAAAAGCACTTCTCGGGAAATTGACAGCTATGAATGCATCAAAGGATTCCATTCAGAGAAGAAATATCTTTTTATTGAGCGCCGCTTCGACCTCACAGAATGGGGCACTTGTATAATACCGTCAAGATGAACTTATTTGGTTTTTTTTTTTTTTTTTTCATGCTTTAATATATAAAATAATTGGTATGCGTAGTATAATAATTACCAGTCTTTGTTTTTTGTGTATTTAATTTGCAGGCATCAAAAATATAATGCTAATTTATTAAGGTACTTAAGGTGAAAGTGTGCGCTTTGATTTGTTTATTAAGGTAAGTTGATATCGTAACTTGGTTCTCATTAGCAAACGTATTTATGAATGAGTTATGCAATTTTGGGCGATTCACTGAACGAAACATAGTGATATAATTTCTTGGTCAATAATGAAAATAAAGAGGTCGGGGCAAAATAGTGCCAAGCAACATTTTAAACAAAACTTAACTGTAGCTGCTATTTGTTGGATATTATGTGGGACTATCAGTTGAAATAGTTAGGGGCAACAAGATTACGTAGCATACAGAGCTTGTAGTCATATTTTAGTAGCACTTGTATCATAGACTGATAGTCCCACGTAATATCCATCATGTAGCAGCTGCAGTTAAGTTGTTTTTTTTTTTTTTTTTTTTTTTTTTTTTTTTTTTTTTTACGGCGCATCTACATCTGGGTCATTAGCGCCGACATCCAGGGTGCAGCGAGGAATTTTACCAGCGAGCCGTGGGATGATAAAATTCCTGCCGGAGGTTGGGAATCGAACCCACCATCTCCCGCTTATGAATCCAAGGCGCTAGTCATTAGACCACGGGAGACCCCTGCAGTTAAGTTTTGTTAAAAATGTTGCTTGGCACTATTTTGCCCCGTACCCTTCAATTGAGAATAAAAGAAAACAAGTAATTAAGAAAAGCAAAGATAAATTAATAAAAATATAATGTGCACTGCAATTTATGACAATCATTTTGGTATGCTATTGTCGAAGTAATGAAGAAAGATAATTTAATTAAGGTAAACAAAAAAATGACTGCAATAAAATAAATCACATGTAACCAACTGATGGCTTATATAAAGGCCGGGAGCTTATTATCATTCCAAGGAGAATAAAGTGTATAAGAAAAATATATATATATATATATATATATATATATATATATATATATATATATATATATATATATATATATGAGAAAGCTGTCGTCAGCGATTGGCGGTCTGAGCCAATCGCAGAACTCTACTTACAAAACCACTCACTGCAAGGTCGTCGTAAGTTCACAATTCTGCTGAGCAGAAAATAAAGGTTTATTATTCAAAGTCTTTTAAATATACGTCTTCCTATTATTTTTAATTTAAAATATATGACTTTAGTTATTTTGGCACACCAATGACAGTGTCATACGAACTTCAAAATCCATAAATTCTTTCCGAGAGCATTGTGTTCTTAGGAAAACCTTTTCATTTTTTCTCGGAATACTTGGCGATATTCTAATGAATTTTCATAGAAGACGAGGGAGGGTTCGACCCCTCCCCCACGATTTACCGTTAGCAAATCATTTCGGCAATGGATAAGAATGATTTCATCTTTTCCGGTCTGTAGGAGGTAAAGCTAAAATCATTGTTGACGCCGGGGACAAAAAGCCATGAATAATTAATGGAATCTTCAGAAGACTCCGGTGGCTGGAGAAAGAAAAAAAGGAAGAACTAGTCCCGAAGGATTCGATATTCTAATCAAATTCAAAAAGAAGTGTTTTATGCAGTTAGTTGTCATGCAGGAGCTCTGGATGCAAATCGGCAGCGTGGCGTCTCCCTTCCCATTGCCATGATAATAAATGCACAATGAGCAGAACTAATGTTAATTGGATCGGGATAATGTTAATGACAGATTTTCCTAATGAACTTTACGACATGAATACATCGGATGAAACTGCCGCTTTAGCTTCTCTTTTCTATTCGCCCCTGCTAAAGCATTTATTTAGGTTGCACCTCGCTGTACAGGCTGTTTGCTCTCTAATGAAGTAATATTTTAACTCAATTTAAAAGTACAATCAATTAACATAAATAGCGAAAATATCAATATAAATCAAGAGAGAGGGTCAGCAATGATAAACAAGTTATTATGCTAATCAAATTTTCCTAATCAGGACAAATATATATTATTTAATTTGAACGACTACTAGTAATTAACAGGTTACAACCTTCTCTAGGGACGATAATTCGCATTGAAATTCCCTGTAATGTTCGTTATTTATAAATTATAAAATATATTCCCTGCTTAGTAAAATAGCAACAAATGTATGTCTTGTTCCAGAGAGAAAACATTGTTTACATATTAAAACAACCTACCAAACGTCGTTTAAATCGGTTTGCATAATAATTGTGCAATTAAGATATCAGCTGAAAAATATAATATAAAAAACATATTTAAAAAAATAAAATAACATTTCGCAGATGAAAATCGGCCAATTTGTACTGCTTCAGGATTGTTATCCTGGATAATTATCGTGATGTCCTATCATTATCGAAATATTTAAAAAAATGTAGACATAATGCAATACTAGTGAATTGTTTTCAAATTTTAAACATCTCTGTTGCATAATTTAGGAACGCCTAGAAAACATTTCGTGTCCCTCTTTCATTTTTGCGCATATAAAACCAAACTTGCAGATTTTTCTTAAGGTTGTTGGAAACGGTTACGAATATCGCCTTCAACGTAGTAACATTCGATGGTCTAAATCTAAAAACACTTGATTTTGGAGGAAATGTTCTCAAAATAACTCAAATAACGAAAATATATGTATCCATTTTTTAAATAGTTCTTTTGGCAATTCTTTCGCTTATAATTCGGAAAGTATTTAGAGATTTTCCGAGGCATCAACAGATTCTTAATAAAATAATGTTTTATATTTAGAAACTTTTTAATTTGTAAAGCAGCAATAGATATGTAAAAATGGTAAAAATAGTCATTTTTTTGGCAGCGTGCATTTGGGATCTTCATACTCCAGGAAGGAATTGATGATTATATAATAAAACTATCTGCCAAATTTCTTTTAAATTAGTTTGTGTATAGTAATTTTTCAATTGCCGTTTTAGGAAAGAAATTAGGGTTTTCCAAATCGCCATGGACATTCTACCTACTCAGTGAATACGGTTCTTACGGCGCATCTGCATGTACGCCATAATAGCCGGGCAGCGCGTTCTGTCATGGGGACCATGGATGCAAGAACTCCCTGATGCAGGCGGGACTGGAACCCATATCTCCCGCACGAGAATCCTGCAGACCACGGGGACACCCGACTACGGTTCTTATCTATATCTTTATCATCTGTCTTCTAAATAACCTCCATGACTTTCTCAGTGCCGAGTCATAAGTTATGGAACGTTTGCATTTCTCGTTCTTCTGTACTTCCAGAAGATTGTATGATCGCTTTGGGGTCATAAGGTCCGAATAGTGAGGATGAAACAAACAGATGTTTCGAAAATCCACTCAGATTGAAGCATACGAACCTTTTGCTGCTTGATAAAACATTGCTACGTCTCGACAAGCAAGAACGTACTAAAGGTACTAAAATAGGATCGCGTCAGAAATGATTCCTGACAGCTTTAGAACCCTGTAGTGATTATCGGATTTAAAACGAGTGCTTATCGGCTTCTAGAATTGCATGCATGTTAACTAGGTAGTTTCCAGACCAATCCTAAGATCCTATCTTCCTCTTAGAACGGTAGGCACAGCGAGGTTACCAGAAGGTCGGCAATACATCCGACTTCAGATAGCTCGGGTGTAGCTTCCTTAACTCTGTTACCCCCTGCCTTTGTGATGAGATCTGAGAATTCAGAAAGATACTCATATACATTTTCACGAATGCTTTTAGCCTCCAACGGGAGACTACTGGATTATGCTACAATCCGGATGTGGACTAGAAGATTTCACGTTTCAGAACCTACATGCAACAGAAATAACGGTGCTTCAAATAATACGTATTAGTCTATCAGCTCTTTAGCAACCCTAAAGATGATCCAATTTTAAATAAAATTTGTCATAAAAATACTCCACCGTACACGTTGTTTGTATTCGGCGAAATTCGTTCGTGACGATTTTCAATGTAGTTCGAATACAACGAATTGTTACAATGAAGCAGGGTGGATAGTATAATATATGCGTATGTATTAATGTTTTTAGCGCGTTTTTTCCCTCCCTCCTTCGCTTATGAGATTAAACTCACGACGAAATCCGGAAGTACGGACTAGAAAATTTTACGTTTAGGAACCCATAATTCACGAAAAAAAACGGTTGTAAAATTTTTATGTGTATTAAAGATATTGTGGTGCCTAAGATCTTGTTTCTTTGCTATCAAGAATCTTTGCCTAAGACCTCTAAATTTGCTATCAGTCGTCATGTGCCAAGATTCCATAATAAAATAGTAAATAGATTAATTACAAAAATGAGAATAAGTGACCCAAAATTAAACTAGTGAAATTATGACGTATTTTTGAGACCTATATGAGTCTTGGGAGTGGCGAGATGTGTGTGAGGGGCGTGGTTTGGGTGGCTTGCGTGTGTCTATTTTTGTTGAGAGGTTTCGCCGAAAATAGAGAAGGGATTACACGTTTGACCTCAACGATTTTTTAAACCGATCCTTTGCTACTCTTCTAAATTTTTTGTATTTATTTTGTTGATAACGTGAATTTTAGTTCATTATTACATAGCTATAAAATGTTGGCCACAGAGGTGTGCGAAAATGGAGCACATTCTTCAGACAGGCATCCTATGCAATGAACTGTTGCCTTTTTTGTCATGTTATCACTTTTATCAATGTAATCATGAAATAATAAAATTAATTAATTTTGAAGGAGAAGAAATAGAAGCCAAAAATAAAATAGATTACGTTATCAATGACAGAGGTGTACACAGAAACCTATTACAGGAATGTTGTTAGGCACTGACCACCGCTTCGTAGGTAGTTACTGATACCAAAATTACATAGCCGGAAATAACCATATATTGACATGGTTCTGGACCTTTCGCTCGAGATCAATACTAGTGCTCTTTTCAGTATAAGAAAGAAGCATGACATCTTTCTGGGCAGAATAAAATCCAGACCTGCTGGGAGAAGTATGTTAGAGAAAGTCTCAATGCCGAGCAAGTAGTCAAAGACCTCACGGAAGTATCTTGCAATTCCGAAGAAAACCTTAGGAATTTCAGGAGCATAGTGAATGGATTGGAGGAAGAGGAAACTAAGTGAAACACCTTTTCCCAAGCTAACCACACAAATTTGAACCACATTTATTTTCGTGATCTATAGGATCTGAAATGTGAAAGTTCCTAGTCGTCACTTCAGAATTGCGTCATCCAAAAGCAGGCTGTCTCCCTATGAAGGGAGGAAGGAAGCGCGCTCAATGTAAGGTTTTACCGTGCTATTGACCCGGAAAGTAGAAAGATACTGTCAGAAGTCGCGGTCAATAGCTATCACAAATCTTATCACTGTAATACACTTTACCCGTGCGGGCATAGTGCGGCTATGCCCGCACAGGTTCGCATCCTGTCCGCAGCGCCAGTTGTAATACACTTTACCTAAAACTGCATTTATTTCCATTGTAACATAGAATAGATTAGAACACAACAAAACATAACTTTGAATGAACTGTAACTAACTGAAAACATGTGCTATAACCTTCTGGTTACTAAGCAACAACAACTGCCTATAGAGTAGTGATAAATGCTTAGACAATACAATCACAATCGGTGAGGTCGTACCAAAGCGACCTCTGACCCCAAAAAGGGCCGAATTGGTCTAAAATTTCCTGAAGGTTGACACCCATCTCTACTCCTCAAGGCCATCCGATGAGAATCTTGCTCCCGATGACACACAGTAGTTACGGACTGAAGACCTAGGCAGCGGGCAGGTCACGTGAAGGCGAGCCTTGGCGAGGGCTAAGACACGCGATCTGATAGGGTATCGGCTGTTCTGCCGGGTCCAAGGTCTAGTCTAATCGGGCCGATGGTGTAGCTTTGTTTGTCTTCCATCAGACTATTAACGGGTGACTTCATCTCCCTGCTAAGTCCAAGGAGATACATTCTTTCTCCTTTTAAACTCTCTAATTATATATACAGGTGCTAAATACTTTTGGGAAAAGAATATGGGTGTCCAGGCAGTGCTTATGCCAAAAATATTCTTAGTACCCAGAACTAGTACTGTATATATTTATGTACAGTATACGTATACATACAGTATTCGTGAGAAGCTGCATACTGTATAAACAGAGCTTCCTGGCCTTCCCATTTCTAGCTTAAACCGCAAATACCTGGAACACACAACTATTCACGTGGAACAACATATCATTAGTACGCAACCCTCTTGGTGTTCTTCATCGCAACAAATTCACTCATAATTTGACGATTAGACTCGTTACGATTGAGAACCCTAGAAGTGAAGTGACATTTTTGAAAAAAATGTAATTAGATATGGGAATGGGTTGTGAACACCGTAACCTTGTGGGTCGCAAAGAGATCCATGTGAATGAGGGCTGTATGTGCGAATTCTCCAAATCTTTTACATATTAGTGCTCATAAACCGGATGATGAACCTATTATGTATCATCGATAATAAACATCTAAGGACCTGAGAATTCGTCTTATATGATCGGAACTGTAAAAATCTATTTTTTTTTATTACCACATATGTTCAACTTTTTTTTCAAAACTTTGAGTTTGTTACTTAGATTAAGATTAATATTTGTAAAATCAGTGACATTAACATTTGATTAATCTAAATGAATTGTACTTCTGTAATGTTATTTTGACATAGAAATACTGCATTTGTATGCTAATTATCAGAAACGACAGTAGTAGGTGGATAACATTTGATAATTTATTAGCAATGATTTATCTTGGGATGATTCAAGCATTTACATACTTCCCCAGAAATAACATTATCAGACATCAATATTTTATAACTTCCGTTGTCCTGGTTTAGTTTCAAAGGATTTTGTTGATAACTTTAGCTATGGTGTAATGTTTTGTTGATTTATTTAGGAATACGTAGATGACGCGATGTCCTCGAAAGATCTATGCCAAATAGTTTTAAAAGGAAAGTATTTGACCTTTGAGTTCTTTCTATCTTACAATCTTCTTCGAACATCTGTATTTGCAAGGAAGTAATGAGCAATAATGAGTGTGGTTTTGTAATTTATAAACCTGCAAACGTTTTTGCAAACTCCTAAGGTTATGATACTTTTCAGTAAGTAAATTGAGAGGATAGGGAGAGTTACTTATTTAATTTATGTCGGTTAAGATTACCAAAAGAATATCAGGTAAACTACTCGTAAAAATTAAAAACATAGTAGGAACATAGGAGTCAAAAAACACTCTGCACTATTTTCCATTTTTACTATTCTTCTACTTAATCCATAGATTGCAATCTCTACATTTTTATTCTTGTTGAATTTACTATTTCACTGAAACCTTCTTGTAAAATTTATTGGTCATGAAAGAGGTGAATAATGCCTCAAATGAGGTCATTAATGTACAGCACTGACATCGGCTCAAGGTTCACTTTATCAATGAAAGTTCGCGTGACTCCATGTCGAGTCCGTTTCTTCGAGTACGATTTGTCTTCTTGCAAAGCTTTCCTCGATCTGACTATTTTTATTTAGCATTTCGTTCTCCGATAGTCGGATGCAAATGGCTTACTATCCTGCAGCAAACAATAATTCTATTAGATACAAAACACAATAGTCCGTCGGCCCGTGTACATTTCATGCAACGATTTTTAAGATTCTTCATTTTTTCACTATTGATTGTACAAGTCTTAACTAGAACAGTGCCACTTGTCAGCTGGCTAGGTAGCGGGTTTGGCTGCGGGGGCGTTGCAAACTTCGGAAAAATATGAAAATGTGAATCGATTTTAAGATTCATGAAATTTTTTGGAGAAACACCTTTCATTATACAATAATCATTGGCACTTGTCAGCTGGCCGGCCAGCGGTGGACTGCTTGTCAGCTGGGGCAAAAATACGAACTTGGCAAAAATACGAAATTCTGAAACGATTTTAAGATTGCTGAAATTTTGTTAGTTACTAGTATTTGTAGTGAAATTAACGAAAAACAATGTCAGCTGGGGGTGTTTAAGCGCTGAGCGTATGGCGCGCGCTCCGCTTTATACCGCCAGCTGACATGTTTTCCACCCACATATAAGCAGCTGATAATTTGTTTTGTCAATCTTATTACGAATATTACCTACTAACAAAATTTCAGGAATCTTAATATAGTTTTTGACTATTTAATAGCGAAAGCATGCTTATATTGATTACAACTTCTGAATATATTGATTGTAATTTACAATAAAAATATTCATTTACAATTTGTAAATGAATATTTTTAATATCAACATTAAAATATATTATGTATTTGCATTAAGGTATGATGAAAAAATATATCATTTATTTGCATAAAATACATAGCACATAAAAACTTTTCGCCTGTGAATGCGTGAAAATCAAGCAACGCTTGGCACAGTGTTTCGCCTAGTGTTAAAAATAACTTATTATTATCTAAATAGTTTGGTTTGTTCAAGTTACCATATTCATCCAAATTTTAACATCTAATAATAATATGAATAAAATGTACACATGTAAATGGTTTGATGCCAAACAATTACCTCCAGTAGTTGAAATGATTGTTCGAGATCAGTAATTCACTGAAGATATTAAAATTATTCATTTTCATTGCTTTATGAATGTTTCATCATTTTTTCAATACCAATAATTAGTATTTTCACATGAGGGGCAGCAGGATGACCCCACAAACACTACAAATGTCGAAAGTAATGATTCTGAAGGTGAAGAGTCAGACCTTCTTTTTATTAAAAAGTTTTATTAGGTAACTATTATTATTATAAATAAATTATATAATAATTTTTCCAGAATTTTATACAAATAAATAATATATTTTTTCATCATACCTTAATACAAATCTATACAAATACAATTTTAACGGATCGCTGTCTGTATCTGGAAGATGGGGAAAAATACTAATGGGGGCCTTTATCAATGCAATAGTACCCAAAACAATGATTTTTAAAATTTTTGCCAGGTTGTCTGTTTGTCTGTGCGCGCTAATCTCAGAAACGGCTGATCCGATTTAGTTGCAGTATTCACTAATATATTGTGGAACGCTTCACTTAACATTTAGTGTTTGTTTCATGCGAATCGGTACATAAATAAAAAAGTTATGCAAATGTAAAGAATCATGTCCAACATTTCATGAACTATCGTTAATACGATACACACCAGAGGTTTTTTTCGTCACGAAACTTTGTATACAGTATTCCCTTAGCAAATGATTAACGAGTTCTTTAACCAGCAAAATTGGTTCATCTGGAGGAGGGGTTTACTCTGAACCCAAAGTCGCTCGGACGAAACTCGATATTCGTTTGTGAAAATATTAATAGAAAAATATGTTGTAAAAATAAAGTAAATCGGTTTATTAGGAGGGGGTTTATTCTGGACCCGATTTACCAACTTACCACGACTAGCCGTAATCTATCTTCACATATAATAAAATTCTAACGGATCGCTGTTTGTACATGCAAGATATATGAGTAAAAATACTATTGGGGGCCTTTATCAACGCAATTGTACCCAAAAAAATGATTTATAGAATTGTTGACTGTTTGTCTGTATGTCTGCTGTGTCAGACACTATGAACACTAGAGTTAAACAATCCTTGAGGGGTCTAGAGCTTCGTCACGTTTTAGCAATCCTAGCTGCCTGAATGCTTGATCCCCGATTGCTATACGCCTAATATCGAGTATAAATCTACTGTAAAGTAGATTGAAAAAAAAGTACCTATACGACGATGTTTATAATCTAAAATAAACAAACAAGAACCTTCAAGTTTAATTCCTCTGGATTACGGATGGGATATTGAAGATAATATATAAACATGTAAATGGTTTGACGGCGAACAATTCCGTCGAGTAGTTGGTATGATGGTTTGAGATCAGCAATTCACTGAAGATATTAAAAGTATTTATTTTCTATGCTTTATTAATGTTTAATCATTTTATCAATAACAATAATTAGTATTTTCAGCTGAAAGACACCAAGAAGATTCAAGAAGACAGCTGAAGGACACAATTACTGCGGATGAGGGCATTGATGATTCTGAAGGTGCAGAGTCAAAATCAGAAAACGATTGACTTTCTTTTTATTACTAAGTGTTATTAGTATACTATTATTATTATTATGATTAATTGTATAATACTTTTTTATTACCAATACAGTATTTTATACAACTAAATGACATATTTTTTCATCATACCTTAATGCAAATACATAATATATTTTAACGTTCATAGAAAAAATATTCATTTACAATCATTATATTCAGAAGTTGTAATCAATATAAGCATGCTTTCGCTATTAAATAGTCAAAAACTATATTAAGATTCCTGAAATTTTGTTAGTAGGTAGTATTCGTAATAAGATTGACAAAACAAATTGTCAGCTGCTTATACGTGGGTGGAAAAGTTGTCAGCTGGCGGTATAAAGCGAAGCGCGCGCCATACGCTCAGCGCTTATACACCCCCAGCTGACAAGTTTTCCACCAAGATATGAGCAGCTGACAATGTTTTTCGTTAATCTCACTACAAATACTAGTAACCATCAAAATTTCAGCAACCTTAAAATCGTTTCAGAATATCGTATTTTTGCCAAGTTTAGACCCCCAGCTGACAAGCAGTCCAATGCTGGCCGGCCAGCTGACAAGTGCCAATGATTATTGTATAATGAAAGGTGTTTCTCCAAAAAATTTCATGAATCTTAAAATCGTTTCACATTTTCATATTTTTCCGAAGTTTGCAACGTCCCCGCAGCCAAACCCACCGCTACCTAGCCAGCTGACAAGTGGCACTGTTCTAGTAGTTAAGACTTGTACAATCAATAGTGAAAAAATGAAGAATCTTAAAAATCGTTGCATGAAATGTACACGGGCCGACGGACTACAAGTCCATCGTAGGATTAGTCTGTTGATAGCTCTTTTATTTCATGAATATTTATAACATTTGATTTAGGTTTCTGCTTTTCAATTAATAATATTTTGTCGGAATTTACTTCAGAGGCTATTTTAACTTTTTCTTCGTAAAACAGATAACAAATAGGGCAGTCTTTTAAAAAAGACCGAATGGCAAAAACTACGCCACCTTATAGTGCTTCCGTATAAAACATTGGAAAGCTTAGAACTGGGAATATATTTATTAGATTGTTTTAAACCCCAAACATATATGGGGGGGGGGCCAGAAGTCAAAGGGTGTAAGTGACATTTTTGAAAAAATGAGTTAGATACGGGAATGGGTTGTGAGCGAACCATTTTACCTCGTGCTTTCAACTCTCCAGCCAAGGCGAGAGAAATTTTTCTACTAACTGTACAGATTGTAAATTATCAATAAATATAAATATATATATATATATATATATATAATTGATGTCGACCTTCTGGATCGCAAAAAGATCCAAGTGATTTTCTAGACAGTTGCTGCCACCTAGCTTGTGTTCTCTTGAGTATTGTAACTTTTTGTAATATTAAGTCCAGAAGAATATTAAGGGGTCTGTGTGGGGATTCTCCAATTCTTTTGAATATTAATCATAAACCGGATTATGTACCTATTATGCATTATCGATAATAAACAGCTAAGGACCTCAGGACTCGTCTAGCATGATCAGAACTGTAAAAATCTAGTTTTTGGTATTACCACATATCAGGACCTTGGAAGAGTAAGTTAAAGTTTCAAGTTAAAGTGAATAGCAGCATCATCATGAAAAATTCAATGTCCTATTTCAAGAGCAAATCTCGGGTCTGTATCGTCCCTCGTAGCATTTTGTTACCTATAGATCACTCGTAAAAATTATAAGTAAAACATTCAATTTCAATTGCATAGTTTTTCAATGAGATTTATGAACCAGCATTCCATAGAGTAAACATTTTTTCTTGCTATCCTGAAGCGCTTCTAGAACTTGGACTTCGATTTCCCAACATCCGGAATTCGTGATTCGCCCTTACTCTTCCAAGGTCCTTCCTGATATGTTCAACGTTGACTCCTTTTCACTAAAAACATTGAGTGTGTTACTTCGACCCCTTGACCTCTGGGCTCCTCATATAAGATAACCAAGGTGTACCGAAAACCCGATCAATTAATATGAGTATTTTTCCGACCCTGGAAATACAAAAAAAATTAAATATGAGCGAGA
Source organism: Gonocerus acuteangulatus (assembly GCA_946811695.1). Taxonomy (NCBI): domain Eukaryota; kingdom Metazoa; phylum Arthropoda; class Insecta; order Hemiptera; family Coreidae; genus Gonocerus; species Gonocerus acuteangulatus. The sequence continues at coordinate 45,607,368 of OX328131.1, forward strand.
GGAAGTGAATCTAATCTTGGCTCTTCCCACGATCCTGCTGAAATAAGCCTATCTCCGTTTTATTTTCGTTTACCTTGGGACACTTGATCGCTGGTGGGGGGGGGGGGTTCTGCCGATTCTTAGATGGAAGAATAGACGAGGGATTGCGAATGCAAGTGGTGTCTGTCAATGTTTTGTTGATTTGAACTTAGGAGCAATGGTTTTACAAATTTTGTAAAGTCTTTACAAATGAAGGAGTACGTGTCAGACTTACACTATTCAGCTCAAAGTAACTTAAAACACTCGGAAAGGCTCTGCAAAAAATATCTAGACTACTTTCTAATGCTTTCTCCAACCTTCTTCTCTACCTAGCGGGCACCTACATTGGTCCACCTACATTGGTACACCGACTATCGGAAGAAAAACAAACGCATTCATCTCAATGGAGGTGCCTACATTGGTCCCGATCCGATCCGATAGCCACCGACTATCGGAAGAAAAACAAACGCATTCATCTCAATGGAGGTGCCTACATTGCTCCCGATCCGATCCGGTAGCCACCGACTATCGGAAGAAAAACAAACGCATTCATCTCAATGGAGGTGCCTACATTGGTCCTGATCCGATCCGATAGCCACCGACTGTCCGAAGAAAAACAAACGCATTCATCTCAATGGAGGTGCCTACATTGGTCCCGATCCGATTGCCGTTCAAACTTGTTTGTTTCTAGACCGATTTCGGACCGACGAAGAAAAATGGCGCCAGACCACGTATTGTGTTTCAAAAAGGTCTACAACCTCTACATCTTATCCGATTTCAATATATTTTTTTAAAATGAAAACTAATTTAGAACCACTTTGTCACTTTACATTTTTGCTTTTTGTTTCCCTTGATTATTAAATTACGTGGAAAGATGTTTATAACCATCCAGTGCTTATAACCTTCCAATTTTTATAACTTTCCAATGCTTATAACATTCTAGATACCTTCCTTATGAATAATTTTAAAATATGAATACTTATCGTAGTGTAACAGTTAAAAATTAACTATTCCACTAAGATTTATTTTTTCGGGACTGATATACTTTCAAAAGATTGATTGGCCTCTCAAAATATCTTGATTCATACCTCCAACATTCAACCAAATCGAAGGTATCTATGCTTATTAGGTGGTATTTCTTAAATGAATCGATGTAGGCACTCACTTCGGCTGTTGTCGGTCAAACGAAATCGGATCGGATCGGGAGAAATACGGGTCGAATGTAGGTGCAGCCTTACTAGTCCATATCTGATGACTACGGAAAACGTACCAACCTTTAGATACTGTAATAAACTGTTATCTAAAAGGACTATTTATTTTTTCTCTAATTGCCGTAGACGAGAACAATTAATTATGTACATAGACCAAACATATACGGGCGATTCTACAGAAAAGTAGCACTTTTGGTGAAAACTTTTTTCTATTTTTTTTTTCATGTTATTTTTTTGATGTTCCCGCAGAGATAATAAAGCGTGTCTATCTTAATATTATCAAAGCATTGGACAATTAGTTTTCATGGCCTAAGTGGCCAAAAAGCAGCCATTTTGTTTTTGGGTTGCAGGGGAGTGAGAATAAGAGCAAAAAAACAATATTTCTTAGCAGTATATGTTTCTAACGGCCATTCCGAAGAACAGCATGGTATATTAAATCGGGGAAATGGCAAAAGCCGTGACAAAAACACTTCTTGGGAAAATATAATTAAACAATATTTTTCTTACTGACAGGGAAGTGAAAAAAAAATGTAATCCTCACTTCCCTGTTGAGAAAACGTGAAAAAAAGCACATTTGTGTCAATTATTTTTATTTAATGAATTAACAGAACAATAGCTAATACTACTAGGCCAAAGGTTTTAGTATAAATTGCCAATCTAAGTCTTGTTTTTGAAGATCAATTTCGTCGTGTGCCTCAGTGTTGCACTATAATTGACAGGGGAGTGAGAAACAGGGCAGGGATAATTTTGAGGTTTGGATCACCTGTAGCACACCCTGTTTACAATGAAAAGCTTATCATATTACAAGAATTAAAATCAACTGATTTTTTATGAAGAGCAGGGGAGTAATTTTACTTGAACTGGTCATTTTACTTGAAAAAAACTTTCAAAGGAGATCCTCTCTTTCCAGAAATCAAAATCAAGCTGAAATCATTTGTTTTTGTGTACATTGAGATTCTAAATTAGCTGACTGAAAAATAAAAAAGCCACGTTTACGCTTCACAAAGGTTGTGTTTTCATTGTGACAGGGGAGTGACAAAATTTTGTGTGACAGACATTAGTGAAGCTTTTGTCATTCTTTAGGATAATATTTTTTAGTTTTTTCTCTTTCAGCTACATTCGTGAGGGCATAATGAAAAAAAAATACTCTAAGAAAAAACTTCCTGCAAGTTACTGTAGGCCTAAAAAAATGAACGAAAGTTATAAACCCGAGTAGTGTACAGGCCAGGGGAGTGAGAATTAGGGCTTTGCAAAGCTCCAGCTCAGACCAAAGGTTGTTACAGATCGTCCAGTGTGATTCAAAATAATTTTGTATCATCTTACTAAAAAGGAAAAATATTAATATTTTCAATACGGACTGAATAATTGACAAAAACCAAGAAGTGCTACTTTTCTGTAGAATTGCCCATACCAAAAACTTTAATAAAAATATAGCTGCTTCCTTTTAGCGCGGTTCCTCCTTCTGTCCATAGGGAGGAAACCTGATTATAAGGTTGACATTACGACGCAAACCGGAACTTCCTTCTAGAAAATTCCACGTGCTATATCTATATATATAAAAATCACATTTCTGTTTGTTCCTTATACAAATCTACACAGTTTGACCGATTTTGACCAAACTTGGCACACAGGTAGGTCTTGATGCGGGAAATATCCTAGGCTGTGTCAAATTTACAAATTTGCTCTAAAGGTCAAAAGTTTTGTTCAAGAAAACCACCATTTAGATTGTGACGACCATTTTGAATAATGTCTCAAATTTATTTGTTGATGTTCCTGATAATTAGAATAACTCGAACTCATTGATGACTTTACATCAATGCATTACATAATCATGTAATGCAGTTTATTTCAATTTTATTTCAACAATTACTGTCAAACTAAGGAGCGCTGACCGTTCGTTGATAAGAGCTATCTACTCGCAGGCTTTTGTGCTGGCCTCTGTTGGTTTTTTTCAGAACTGCTGTGGTGCTGGCCTCTGTTGGCTATCTCACGAACTACATCTAGATATAAACAAATTCACACCGTTTGACCGATTTTGACGTAACTAGTATTATTATTATTATTTTTCATTCAATAATATATGCGGCGCTGCGGATACGAAGTGCGAACTCAAGAAAAGGTAGCGCGTGTAAAATGCATTTTAATATTTTATCCATAAGGTCGAACTCCACTAGAGTATATTCGAAACATTTTTTTCATTGTGGGACGTGTCATTGTTTGTTTATTAATTTGTATTAATTGATGATTAATTAATAATTGACGAGGAATTAGTGTGAACTTGTTATTGTGTTCGCCCTTCGTATCCGCAGCGCCGCATATATTATTGAATGAAAAATAATAATAATAATAATAATAATAATAATTTGCATTCGTTCATCAAGAACCATGAGGCGAGATGATGATTTTATATGATTGGCGAGATGTTGTATTTTCGGTTGTTCAACAAGAGGAGTAATTCATGTAAACAAGGTGATGAGGCTCCGATGTAAACCCGATTTGCATACATCATCTGCTACAAGAGGACATGTATCATGCTGTTCAATCGATATAATCCCAAAGCCGGGAACAGCATTATTGAACAGCAAGTCATAACTATTACTTTACTCACTAGGTCTAGGTAAAAGTTTATATATTTATCGATATATATATATATATATATATATATATATATATATATATATATATATATATATATATATATCCGGCGTGCAATGCTACACCTACTTTTTGCCTTTGACTCTCTCCGTATCAAAATCTACCTGTGTACCCAGTTACGTCAAAATCGGTCAAACGGTGTGAATTTGTTTATATCTAGATGTAGTTCGTGAGATAGCCAACAGAGGCCAGCACCACAGCAGTTCTGAAAAAAACAACAACAGAGGCCAGCACAAAAGCCTGCGAGTAGATAGCTCTTATCAACGAACGGTCAGCGCTCCTTAGTCTGACAGTAATTGTTGAAATAAAATTGAAATAAACTGCAGTACATGATTATGTAATGCATTGATGTAAAGTCATCAATGAGTTAAAGTTATTCTAATTATCAGGAACATCAACAAATGCATTTGAGACATAATTCAAAATGGCTGTCGATTCAAAATGGTCGTCACAATCTATATGGTTCAGTGTAGCCAATTTTTCTTGAACAAAACTTTTGACCTTTTGACCAAATTTTGAAATATGACTATTTTGACACAGCCTATAATCAGGTTTCCTTCCTATGGAGAGAAGGAGGAACCGCGCTAAAAGGAAGCAGCTGTATTTTTATTAAAGTTTTTGGTATGGGCAATTCTACAGAAAAGTAGCACTTCTTGGGTTTTGTCAATTATTCAGTCCGTATTGAAAATATTAATATTTTTCCTTTTTAGTAAGATGATACAAAACTATTTTGAATCATACCTAGCACTGGATGATCTGTAACAACCTTTGGTCTGGAGCTGAAGCTTTCTTTGAAAAGCCCTAATTCTCACTCCCCTGGCCTGTACACTGCTCGGGTTTGTAACTTTCGTTCATTTTTTTAGGCCTACAGTAACTTGCAGGACGTTTTTTGTTAGAGTATTTTTTTTTCATTATGCCCTCACGAATGTAGCTGAAAGAGAAAAAACTAAAAAATATTATCCTAAAGAATGACAAAAGCTTCACTAATGTCTGTCACACAAAATTTTATCACTCCCCTGTCACAATGAAAACACAACATTTGTGAAGCGTAAACGTGGTTTTTTTTTGTTTTTTTTTTCAGTCAGCTAATTTAGAATCTCAATGTACACAAAAACAAATGATTTCAGCTTGATTTTGATTTCTGGAAAGAGCGGATCTGCTGGAAGTTTTATTTCAAGTAAAATGACGAGTTCAAGTAAAATCACTCCCCTGCTCTTCATAAAAAATCAGTTGATTTTGATTCTTGTGATATGATAACATTGTTTGATTAATACCCCAAAACACTTTATTTAGATGTCATTAAAAGCTTTTCATTGTAAACAGGGTGTGCTACAGCTGATCCAAACCTCAAAATTATCCCTGCTGTGTTTCTCACTCCCCTGTCAATTATAGTACAACACTGAGGCACACGACGAAATTGATCTTCAAAAACAAGACTTAGATTGGCAATTTATACTAAAACCTTTGGCCTAGTAGTATTAGCTTTTGTTCTGTTAATTCATTAAATAAAAATAATTGACACAAATGTGCTTTTTTTCACGTTTTCTCAACAGGGAAGTGAGGATTAATTTTTTCTTCACTTCCCTGTGAATGAGCCCTGAAATGGCTTTTGCCATTTCCCCGATTTAATATACCATGCTGTATCTTCGGAATGGCCGTTAGAAACATATACTGCTAAGAAATATTGTTTTTTTGCTCTTATTCTCACTCCCCTGCAACCCAAAAACAAAATAGCTGCTTTTTGGCCACTTAGGCCATGAAAACTAATTGACCAATGCTTTGATAATATTAAGTTAGACGTGCTTTATTATCTCTGAGGGAACATCAAAAAATAAAATGTAATTCCAATTTTAACTGCTCTTTCCTTATGATATGTGCTACCAATGTACGTAAATTTTCGATTTCGATGTTCTGACTGATTTTCTGCAATTTTTTTAATGGAAAAAGAAGAATTGTTCACCATTTTCGAAAAAAAAAATAATATCTCCTAAAAATACTACGTACTTAATAATTTTAGTTCTTTGCTCTAGATTAAAAATTGCCGCCTGAAGACTATCGTCCGTGAAAAAGAGGGTTTCCGTTCGTCAGACACAGCACCGCCATTTTGTTTTCGAAGACTTAAACTTTTTTTTATTGGATACTTTAACATCCTATATAAAAGTTATGGCATAAAGAATTGAAAAATATTGATTTATTTGTTATTCATAAATTGGAGAAAATTATTGAATTTCATCACACAAGGTAGAATAACCGTTGATTAGTGGGTAGAACGTATTAAATGTTGATTAATGGTTGGAACCCGTCAACGGGTCTATACATTTATAATGACTATTATTTACATATAAATAAACTAAATAAATAAATTAGTATTAAAATTTCGAAGAGTTTAAACCAAGAATTAAAGAATGTAAAACGTTATTTACTTTGTGAAGTGTATGCATGATTTCACTTCCCGGTAGCGTTAACAGGTTTTCTTATTTGCATGGTTGTTCTATATGTTTGTGTAAATGTTTGTTTGTGAAAAGTATATGAGAATTGTTTCAATGTGCGGACTGTTATCTGTCAAAAGTTCATTTATGACATTTGGAAGGTTTGTGCTGTCTCCTTCCTTGCATTCCGTTAATGTGTTTGAGAGTGAGGTCTGTGGCGCAAATGGAACTCATTGGTCTGTCCTGTTTCGTCATTAAATGGCTGTATTTAGTAGTATGTGTAAATAAAAATCTCGTAAAGATAAATGAAAGGCATCAGACAAAAAGAGGTTCTAGTTTGCTTGTTTTGTTGCATTTCCTCCAAAATCCATGGTGAAACAGGGAATCTTCACAACGGGCCCATCTCCCGCTTGAGAAGGCATTAGCCACTAGACCAAGGGTAGACCCTATATGTTTTATTGTCTTTAAAAATACAAATATCACACCAATGTTTCTCCGGGCATGTCATTTGGTGTGTAAGATTCAAAGTCTGACGTTTAAAATATCACTTTTCTGTTGTATGGATAATTGGAAACATGGGTGTATATAAGGGGGCTGAGAGGGCTGCAGCTCTCCAAAATCGGTAAAAATGTATCAGAAAAACCTTAAAAATAAATTAAATGAGATCACGTAGTTCAGAAAAAATAGTTTTTATTGGGTGTAAAAGCTTTTCAATTGGCTAACTATTCCAAGTTCTAGATTTATAGTATTCCATACGCCCCAAACGTTCTCAGCCCCCCGCCGAAACTCTCCCAGCCCCAACCGAAATTATTTTCTATATACGCCCATGATTGGATTGCCTCTTTTTGATTCACAAGAGTGTGCCCAAGGCCTACATAATAAGGAATGCCGTGCTCGACATGCTTCTAGCATTGCTGAATGAGAGCCACTTGTTGGTCAGGATCTTCCCCTTCGCACTCTGCCCCTTCCCGGGAGAGTCGCCTACTATAAATACACTGACGAGGGGAAGATGGCCAAGGGAAGGGGGTCCATTCAGGTCGTCGGATCTTGGAGATTAATTAATAAAAAGCTAGGTGAAGATTTGAACCGGATCCAGGCTGCGGTATTAAATATAGACCAACGTGCGTCATACCCCAGTTCCTCGGGGAGTCCGTGTTTACTGGCAGCATAAACAGAGTCCAGAGGCTAGGCTAGCAAACGCCCCATACTCGGTCTCTCCTTTAAATACACCCTACAGGCTGTAAAACCGTTCAGCTGTACAGCCGTTTCTGTCTCTTAGGATTAAGGATATTGGATAAGGAATGTTTATTAATTTATTATTATTATTATTATTAAGTGATCGCTAATATGGCGTCAATACGGAGTCTGTATGTTCTATTGAACCAGCATTTTGATTTAATTATGCCCATAAACAGAGGTGTGGAAATGTCTTTCATATGCCTGTAAGCCAGGGATTAGCAGATATCTTCAAATGAGATTGTGTAGTTTATTGTTGTGTAAGTAGGAGAATATTGTGTTTATGTACTGGCTGCTGTCCTTCAATAATTCGTTCATATTGTGTGGAATATTTAGTCGTCTTCTGGGAGGTTTAAAAGTCTAACTCAAAGGAAGTGCGCCATCTTAGCTCTTTCCATTACGTCCAGTCTCATTTAGTAACCTTGGCTTTAACGTCCTGTTACGATCTTCGAACTGATATCTTCTAATTTTTTAAAAGGAAAGACATCACCCCTAGTGGGAATCGAACCCCTACGACATAAGCACGGAGCGTGTAAAAGGCTTAGGATTCACGGACACCGTTCCTCCTATATTGGATTAATATTTTGTGAAAAATTTGAACATCTACGTCAATGACATCTTAAAGAGAAGTTAGAATTTAGGCGCTACAATGCACAGAGAGCTGACGGTAACCAACTCCAAGCGGAAATTACTCACTCCACCTCCTCGGCTTCCGCTCATTACTAAGGAAAACTCAATTATAAACAGCAAATAATACACACACGTTTCACATTTACTCATCTTGTTGTGCCAATAAAATAATTTTACAGCTAAAAAAATTATAATAAAGTCAAAGAACCAACGGTTTCAAAATTTTAACCACCGATTTCTCCTCATCTTTCGAATAGTTGACTTACTGTTACCACGACAGGCATTTCAATCCATAGTTATACACGAAATAGTTGAATCCTCTTTCTATGTCATGACCTTAACACCTCTTTGGGGGCGAGGTTAGCTCAATGGTAGAACATTGGACTCATATGCCAATGGCAGACCTCAGTTCAAATCCCAAGCAAGCACTAACGGTTTTTTCTTCTAGTGTCTTCGTTCATGGGTTGGATTCGGCCTCCCTCACCGTCCCTAGGCCAATCCAGCCTTTATTAATTTATTAATTGGTACCTTTGTTCTAACGACTCTAGCAGTCGACACAGCAAAAAGGGAAAATCAGGCGACCGGGGCATAGTACTGACCACACTATCTCTCAAGTTTGCCGTATGGTCATGAATCACATACTTCTATAGTATCTGCCCCTCAGGGCCCTCGTGGCCTGTAACGGGAGTGATTTTTTTTCAAAAGGTCCCTTTAATCCGTAAACTGGCAAAATCCCGTTTCCTTACTTTTCATGCCAAATGTTTTACCCGTCACAATCCCTGATCCCAATGGCTATCCCAAACACCCTCCTAGACAAACAAAAGTTAACAATTAGGAAATTTGAATAACTCATTATTCAAGTGTTATTATTTATACTCTCTCCAATGGGTTTGTTTTATTTATTAAAATCATTTTGTTTAAACTATGAGTTTACTCGGCGTTAATAGCCAAATAGTTGATACGCCGTTAAGAAAAACCAGAAACCAGGAAGAAAACTATGAGTTTACTAATTTTTTTTAAATTAAATTATGTTCACGTTCTTCATATTACTTCTTTATTATTTAGTGAGAAAATAAATAATCTTCTCAATTATCATACAAAAATAATATACTTCATTAACGTACAGATTTTGGCTAAACGATGTATTGATAAAAAAAAAACGTTTTTTATCAAGTAAAAATTTTGTATCTAGTTATTATAATTTCCTATGAGTTCCTTTTCTCCTTGAAAGCAGTGTTGCTTCCACCGATTGGAACCGAGGAAGGTCTGGTATGGATCAAGATCTATTTCCGTCCTAGTTGCTCGCCGGATTCTAGAATAGCCTGGAACCCAGATGTTCATACAAGAAAGGGTCGTAATCGGAATAATAGATTCAAGTTGGCGATGGTTGGCGGAATATTTGTCAGCTGTAAGATCACATAAGGAGTTGTTCAGTGCACACAATTTACACAGTTGGTCGATGCAATTAGATACGGTGTAGTACTTAGTACACTCACTTGAGTGATTCCCATTTCTTGTTTGAATATATTTTAAAGAAATCAACAACCTTTCCTTATTCTAAATTCACTTTCCCCCTCCCATTGCGTATGGATTTGAAAAAAGGCGTTTGATAACTTTAGCCAAATGAAATGAAAAAAAAAATGATCAAAATACTAGACATAAAAACTTACACTAAATGTTTTGTTAAGGGAGCAAAACAATTGTAAAATTAATACATTTCCCCCCTAAACCAACTTTAATGAGTGGAGTAATAACCTCCCTCCGTCAGATCGTGTCAAATACTTATATATCAAAGAATGCAGCCAGTGTGAATTTTTTATACGGAAAACATCAGTAATAATAGATTCAAATATCACTATGTGTGCTAACGTCTCATTGGAATAGCCAGCCCGAAACGACAACATTTTACTTGACAATTTTTTTCAAATAATTTACAAATTCTGCAATTAGGGGAGAATGTAACTCATTGCGTCAGATATTCGGGGTTTGCCATATGTTGAATAAAACTAAATTTTATAACTAAAATGAGGAATATTTACGTTTCGGCTTGACCTGCAAACCTTCTTCAGGGCTGCGCAGGAGATCAGATTTATCATTATTAGGTTTTATTATTGGATTCACTACGCTATTAGTTTAAGGTTCAGGAATGCCATGTGTATCAAATATTGCGTTAATAAGCTGAAAAAGTTAATTGGAAGGAATGTTAAAATAGTGATCTCTCTGTATTATATGATATTGTACATTGCATTTCGGCAAGTGTAAATGGTTCCTTCAGGTAATTATTTCCATTTAATATTGTTCATAGTGGTTTAATGAATATTTGGGTATAATAATGAGGTATTATTTACGTTTTGATGTGTCACTGACGTTTTGGTAAGTTTATTTGCCGCTTCGTGGTCAGGAAGAACTGGTATTTTTGAGTCCGCATGTAGACATTTTGTATTAAGAATGTTATTGAGGTTTTACTAAATATTATTCTGGATTCTATACGTTTTTACTTGCACTATGCACCTATTTTTCTTTAGAAGAAATAACGTTGAAATACCTTAGCATTTATGATTCAAAGCTTATAAGAATCGAATGTTTAGAGATTGCATGGCAATTAGCATTCTGAGGTGTTCTGAGTCCAAGCCCGGCTAGCTCAGTCGGTAGAGCATGAGACTCTTAATCTCAGGGTCGTGGGTTCGAGCCCCACGTTGGGCGGTTATTTTTTTTTTCTGTTAGTCGTTAACTTTTGAGCCAAATGTAGTTTTTATTTGCATTTTTTCCTTTATTTTAGGTTTTGAATTATTTATTATTTTTCTAATTACTTATTTTTTACCAAGTTTCTTTTTGTATGTAATTGATTATTGTTATTTTTATCGTTAAAACATTAATGCGTTTAAAAGCTGACGATTTCATATAGACTTTGAAGTCGACTTCATTGCAGTCCAGCAAAAAAAAAAAAAAAGAAAAAAAAATTAGTAATAATAATAATTCTATAAAGAGTAGAGCAATTTTAATGAACATGTGATCCGTATGATTTATACATTCTTTAATAGTCGGAGAATTGGTAACGCACTTTTCATGAAGTGTTTTATGGAACTTAAAATGTTGCTATAATATACCTCTTGGGTAGATAACAAGGTATGTATGTGTTTCCTGGACATACCTTCGAACACCAGTTTCTGCGCATAGGGAAAAGGTGCAAAACTATATTGCCCAAAAACAGTGTATTATTCAGAAGCCAACTATCATTATTGTAAAAAAAATTGCAAATTAAGGCAATTTTACAATGAATTATAAATAAGGCAGACACTTTTAAGGGGGTTAAAATGTAAATAAAAAAAAAAAACAACCAAAGTACCTAGTTTTTATTTGTACTATTAAATGAAGTGCTTTATTCACGCTGCGATTTAAATAGCGTTTTCAATAAACAAATTATTACAAAAGGGCAGACACTTTTGTGGGGTTTAATTATCAGGAAACTAAAATCAATGTTGCCTTTGATAAGCTGCAATACACTGCGTGTAACCATATGAGTGAATGAGAGCACCGCGCAGTTGTGTTTGTTCTCTGCACTCTCATTGGTTCTTGCTCACATGATCTTGAACAGCTGTCCCGGTTTAAATGCCAGCGTCAATAAAACACTCATTTATTATTAGAATAAAAACTTTTATTTTTTATTACATGTTATACCCCTTATCTGCCTTATTTATTATTCACAGTAAAATTATCTTAATTTTACATTGAAGATAGATGGCTTCTGAATAAAACACTTTTTTTGGGCAGCATTTTTTTGCACCTTTCACCGATGCGCAGAACCTGGTGTTCCACGGTAAGTCTATCCAACGCAATATACCTTCTTATCGACCCAAGAGGTGCATTATAGCATTTCATGAAAAGTGCGGTTACTGGCTCTCTGACTATAATCTTTCTTGGCTCATATAAATACAGGATATAATGATAATTTTATAATTGGTTGTCCTTATAATAAATTTCCTGATGAGAAACGAAATGTAAGATATTTGTTGTCAGCAGGCGCCTGATTTCCCTACTTAACGTACTCGTCGATTAGGTTCATAATCGATTTGCTGTATGCCAAACCAAATGGTTCAGTTCTTGCTCTACTCTGCCCTGATAAAGGTTTGAAATACAAACTAAATATAATTTTGAAATGTACTCCTGACTATTTTCACACAAACGATTAAATTGTATTAATTTGTTGTTAAACGTGTAGGACGTTAATGTTTGGGAAAAATATTGAAACAACTCAATTCCATTAATAAGATATTTTTTTTAAATTTATTTATTTTTTTACGGCGCATCTACATCTAGGTCATTAGCGCCGACATCCAGGGTGCAGCGAGGAATTTTACCAGCCAGCCGTGGGATGATAAAATTCCTGCCGGGGGTTGGGAATCGAACCCACCATCTCCCGCTTATGAATCCAAGGCACTAACCATTAGATCTATATGGAAGCCGTCGATGACCAAGCCCGGCTAGCTCAGTCGGTAGAGCATGAGACTCTTAATCTCAGGGTCGTGGGTTCGAGCCCCACGTTGGGCGCTGTTTTTTCCCTAGATATTTCTTTAATTTAGCTGATTAATTAATATGAATATTTACCGTGATAAATAGGAAAATTTTCTGTATTCTATACTCGATTAAAGTAACATTATGATAGGAGCTTTTTATAATTATATCTGTGTTATAATAATAATTATAACTGTATTTTAGCAAGTTTGTTGTTTTTTAACGCTTACTGTAACGTTTTACGCTTACTAACGCTTATAATAAGATATTTTGGTAGCTTTTCGTTTCTCACGTCAAAAAAGAAAAAGAAACATCACATTTAATGTATACATTGACCCAACTTCTGCATGGCCACGGACGCTTGTAACTCGTACTAACGGAGATTTGAACGAACAGAATCAATACGAGTCACTTCGATGAACATATATGACATGTATGTATATTATGTACATATATGACTGTAACAGTTGCACATAAAATGCCTTTGCATCTTATAAGGAAAGTAGGGTTAATTCGACGTGGAAATAATCAAAATAGATTGAGCAATGATCTACACCTGATATAAGGGTCTATTTTCACTACATAGCTTGGATAATGTTATATGTTAGCTATATTCTGTATATTCTATATTTCTGTAATCGCCGAAGAATCGCCATAGGATGATAAAACAGAAGCTATATTTACAGAACACAAATATAACATTATTAATTAAATGATGACAAATAATATTATCAATAGTAATTATAGTACTCGGTGATATGAATGCAGGAAAACGTTAGTTCTTATTTGTTTGATAAGAGTTCTACGTCAGATGAGAATTATTCGACGAATAATTTGTACCTAGAGCACCACCAATTTGGTTGATGATAGAATCGATCGCCTGCTAAATTTGACTCAGGGGGTGAGACAGGGAGGGGGGGGGGTATTTGATAATGAGATGATGTTGACCACATCACGGTGGGGGCTGCCCATCACCAATCAATAAGTGTTACCTTTAATCCTCCTAGGGCCTGCATTCCAGAATTATCAATCCACATATTCTAATCTCTATAATTTTACCAAAAAAGCCATGTCTATTTTTCTAGCGATTTACTATGTACTCATGAAAATATTTTTGAAAACTATTTTTTTCTTCATCTTTACAGATTTAATTATAATAAGCTACTATCTTAATGTTAATTTAATCGAGTATAGTATACAGAAAATTTTCTAATTTATCATGGTAAATATTCATATTAATTAATCAACTAAATTAAGGAGTTTTCTAGGAAAAAAAATCCACGCCCAACGTGGGGCTCGAACCCACGACCCTGAGATTAAGAGTCTCATGCTCTACCGACTGAGCTAGCCGGGCCTGACCTCAGCTCGTGTCGGAAAGCCCAATGACCACTAAACTCTAAACATTCGATTCTTGTAAACTTTGTATCATAAAATCTGAGCTCTTTCAACGTTAATTCTTTTAAACAAGTATAGGAATAATTAAATTTATTTTGGTAGAAACGTTCAGAATCCTGTATAATATGGAGTTAACTTATAACATTCTTAATACAAAATAAGCCCACAACTATACTGACATCAAAATGTAAATAATAGTTACTTAATAAACCGCGACTTCAAATATTAAATCGAAATAATATTCTGAACGAACCATTTATGTAAAACATAATCTTGTAAAGACAACTCACCAATACCTAACTGCATCAAAATATCTATTACAGGATACTATACGGAATAATGAAGTAATAATGATTTCATTAATAAAATCTAATAAAGATAAATCTGATGTAATGAGTTATTAGTCATTCATGAATGACCGCAAATGTTTGTACAAAATAAAAAAAATACTGACCCCAACGTGGACCCACGACCATGAGATTAAGAGTCACACTGAGCTAGCCGGGCTTAAGTTTTCTCACAACATAGCTGTTATTAGTACTTCACTCCTCGATTCAACATCGCCGGAATTTACGACTACATTGATCATTGATGGAATGAATCAAACTTCGATCTAGCATTTTATAATAAGAAGATAAAAAAAGTTAAAAACAAGACAATTTTTCTAAAGAAACACACGCAAGAATGCCGCAGGATCATTATCTTTAAAGTGATGTCCCAGTATTCCTCACAAGGCACAATATACAGGGTGTCCCACATTGAGATATCATAACTTTAGGGGTTTATTCTACATCTCATTTGTAGTTCAGGGACGCAAAAATGAGCGTTCTATCTCAACATGCAGAGGAGCTACTCAAACTTTTGTCATTTTTAAAAACTACTGGCTTTTCTAAAGAAAAACAGAGTTTTCGGAATTTCTGATCAATGTATCGTAAATAACGACCACATTTTTAGAATCTACATTAAATTTCCAATATGAAACACCCGTTATTGAAATATTACCATGCAAATTAAGAGCTATATTCAAAGGCATATAGATGAGAACGTTTAATATTAGTTTTTTATTAAATTATTCAATATTTTTTTAATCAGCTATTTTTAGACTTAGAGGTTTGCCTCCGCCACAAAAGTTGCATTATTTAATAAGCTTTTTAAAATGGTACCTCGTAGTTTAAGATAAAAATCTATTTCAATCAATTTTTTTCTGATTTTCTAGTCAAAATCAATAAATATGCTTCAGCGTGAAGGAGCCATTCTGAACAAAGTCTTTAATTTCACAAGATTATGGTGATGTCCCTTCCTTCCCAAACTACATGACGTTTATTAAACAAGCCCATCTATCAAATATTAACTCACTCTGCTTTTAAATGGAGGAATGTGCTTAGTTATGCAGATCATACGTGACGGACGTTTTGCAGAGTCCAACTCCACGTCGGCATGAGTATTACTCTACCCTCCCACGAGGCCCAAACTTTTCTTGCAGATATTGTTTGTCTTGTAAGTTTTTTTAATGTTTTATCTCTTCGATCCTAAATTGATTCCATGGTTCTATCAATAGAGTTCTGTAAAGACTCATATACGTATTATATATATATATATATATATATATATATATATATATATATATATATATATATATATATATAGGGGCGAGGTTAGCTCAGTGGTAGAGCACTAGTCTAATGAGTTGGAGGACCAGAGTTCAAATCCCGAGCAGGCACTAAAGATTTTTTCTTTTAGTGTCTTCGTTCATGGGTAGAATTCGACCTCCCGGTCTGTCCCTAGGCCAACCCAGCCTTTAATCAATTTAATAGTGGGTACCTTGTAGTGCTAATGACTCTAGCAGTCGAAGCAGGCAAGGGGAAAATCAGGCGGCCGGAGCATAGTACTGACCGCACTATCTCCCTAGTGTGCCGTATGGTCATGAATCAGATACCTCTATAGTATCTGCCCCTTAGGGCCCAGCTTATATATATATATATATATATATATATATATATATATATATGAGCCTCATAGGGTCATTGCGAGATCATAACTACACGACATAATATCAACACCATCATATACGAAACCTAGTAAGCTTGCCTTTCATCTCCTTCTATATCTTCTACTAAAATGGAATTTGCATAAAATGTCAGCGTTAACAATAATCCATGTAAATAGGACCTCCAACCTGCCTTGAGGTTCCAGCCGACTAATCCTAGCTGACGTAGACCTTAATCACGTTATAACACCATTTCCTCTTGTAACCTTCGTTAACGGAGGACTTGAAGGCCAGGGCGTATTTCCATAATCTCATGAAGGGTCGGGTTTCCTCAAACACTTTGCTCTATGGTTTTCTAGGATCCGTTTTCTCTGCTCAAATGTTGACGTGAGCTCGATATGATTTCATCAGTGTCAACCGGTTGGCCATTCACCTCCGCTCGCTTTCGTAGTCTCAAAAAAGAGGGGAAGGGAAAGGTGAATTCTGAAATATATCTAATAAAACTCTATGTGTGACTTTGCACATCGTGAAAGTGATTATTGATTCTTTCACAAGATTCCACCCCAATATAGTATGACTATCTTTGAAACCAATTCACGATATAATCTTCTCGAGTGTTGCGATACCAGAATTATCTGCGTGGTGGTACATTGTCTTCAGACCCAACTAATTGGCTTTTAGTATTTTATCGCGTTTCCTCTTTTCCTAAATAGGGAGCAAACCCGCTTATGAGGTTGAACCCATCAAGTTCGTTAACTTACGTCCACCAGAAAAAGAGTATCTGGGCGAAATTCGCCCGAAAAAAATTGTAATGCTTACGTTTTTGCATTACCAGGCTTCAAGGTAGATGTTTTCTAAGGTATGGACGTGGGGAATCTAAGGGTGGCGATACACGGTAATGAATATCTCAAGATTTGGACTGCGCAGTCCATCGAAATAGAATGAAGGAACCAATAGATTAACTGTACAGTCCAATGAGGCCGGGACTGTGCAGGCCGGGCCTGACGTGTGTGGACATGAAGACATTTGCTTCACGTACAGTATACTACTATACCTGGACTGTGCAGTCCCGGAGTTTTATTAACTTAGCTTGTGTGTGTTAGATCCGTTCAGTCAAAACCTTCAGGCCAAACTGAGCAGTCTCAGCCTTGAGATTTGAACTGAACATGTAGGCCAAAATAATGGAGCCATTTGCAAAGCCACGACTATAATTATTGTCGAGGAAAATGGAAACAACTAGATTTTTCTTGGGATATTCAGAAATATTCTTATAAACGTCAAAACTGGCTAGAGCATCGTAGTAAATGTTCTACATACATATATGAAACAAATAAATGTACTACATACTATAAGAGCTGTTATGGTATTTCTGTTGGAGCGATCTCATTCTGAGAAATGGTATTCAAATGGAGTAATTTCTGCTTAGCATACTGTCAGTTTTTTGTATATGGCTTCCTTCTTACATGAGCTTACATTTTTCACGAAAGACAAAGACAAAAATTAACTGTTTCTGTTTTATGCTTTCCTAATGACACTAGAGATAAGAACGGAAAAGCGCTAAGACGACGCAGTTCCTACTGGTCGGGCTTTTCAGTTGAATTCTTAACAAATGAGGTATTCAATACTCTAGAAATACGTAATATCCTTCTAGTGACTAAACATATATCTGTGTTCAAGAGCCCCCCCCCCCCGAACATTAGACAGAAGACCATAAGGCCGGCCAAACACGTTGCGGTTTACCGGACAGGTTTAACTGAACAGGTAAACCGGAAAGGTATGCCTGTGCATGTAGGATCCCACACAAGCTCAGTCACAACCAGAAAGCTCAGTTTTGTGAGATATGGCGAGCAAGCAAGAATACGACGCAA
This sequence comes from Gonocerus acuteangulatus, assembly GCA_946811695.1. Taxonomy (NCBI): domain Eukaryota; kingdom Metazoa; phylum Arthropoda; class Insecta; order Hemiptera; family Coreidae; genus Gonocerus; species Gonocerus acuteangulatus. The sequence goes on from OX328131.1 coordinate 45,625,309, forward strand.
TAATTTTCGTCGGTTTGTTAGTTATCAGGTACACGTAAAAACGTATAGCCTGGAGTAAGGGTGGCTTATAATGTGGATTGACTGCACCAATAAAAGACCATAGTCTTGTATGATGTTATAATTTTAATAATTATTAAAGGGGTTAAGTTCAGGCGAATTGTGGTTGTACTGGTTTATTCCGGTATACCGCAACGTGTATGACCGGTATTCAACACCACAACATGTAAACGTCTTAATCTATTTTCAGGGAGTTCTGATGACCTTTTGTATGAACGCTTATTGCTTCCTCTGTTAACTCTGTGTTCTCCCAAGAAGGCCGAAGTAAAGATATACAGATGTTTAGATATCACGTTGATTCGTACATTCTCGTTGCTATATAACATATATGAGCATTATTCAAATAGTTTTAACATTATTGTCCCTTGGCGATATAATTGAGGCGGCCAGATTTTTTAAATTTTTTTCTTCTTGGAATGACTAATGGAATAAAGAGGAAATTAATGCAACCAAAATTAAATTCTGAATTTCAAAATTATTAATTTTATAGACACAAAATCATTACCGTCCGCTGTCCCTGAACACATTTATTACACTTTACTATTTTTTTTAGGGGGGAAGGATATTATATTTGTAGCACCACGAAAGTAAACTGACTGACAACACCGTAACCTGACTGTCAACAATGGGAAGGTTACGTAGGGTTAGTCAGTGTTGCCGGTGCCACAATAATTTATGAATATTTAAATTTCTTACCGCGGTTTTGAGGTAACCCGAAAATTACCTAGCCAAATTTAAGTTTTGTGTGTATAAAAAGTGCGACAACGTGGTGCTGATTTTCTGTGTGACTTTTTTGGACTTTCTTTAAATTATCTGGCAGTGGACCGTTATTTATTATTTAATTTATTATCAGAAGTTAATTATTATTATTTTTCAATTGCCAAGTGTTTTATTTTTTTATTATATAGACATTTATTTTTTTAACCGGCTTATTTTATTTTTTACCTGATACTCCACTAAAGTGGTGACCCCGACGTGATGAGTGAAGACGAAAAGAAAGAAGAAATGCAGACAGAGGAAACTCAGGTTAGTGCAACTGGGCCTGGGGCTAATATCAGAATTCCCCCATTCTGGAGAGCAGACCCAGAATTACGGTTTTGCCAGGCCGACGCCGTATTTGCGACCTCCAAAATTTTGAGTTCGCGAATAAAATTTCAAATGGTGGTGGCGAACTTGGAGTTCGAAGTGTTGAGACAGGTTTCGGACTTGGTTAAAAATCCTCCCGCAGATCCTTACGAAGCACTCAAGTGTCGACTAATTTCGACGTACGCCGAGTCGGAAAACCTCCGCATAAGACGGCTTTTAGAAGATAAGCGTCTCGCAGACGGAGAGCGCCCTTCCCAGTTTTTGAACGAATTGAAAAGGCTCGCAGGAGCTTCAGTTTCCACAGAATTGCTGCGTACCATGTGGCTTAAGGCCCTGCCAGAACGAATGCAGGCTACACTAGCGGTGACAACAGAGCAGTCCGTAGACAAGCTAGCCGAGATCGCCGACCGAATCGCCGAGATCTACGAGCCCAGTGTTAGCCAGGTGACCTCTCAGTCCACACAATCACACACACGTTCCTCTACCTCCGTTTCCCAGCTCGAGGAGAGGATGCAGAAGTTGACCCTGGAGATCAGCGAGCTCAAAAACCAAATAGCTCGCGATCGAGGAAGCAGATCACGAGGCCGGGAGCGCAGCCGCTCGAGAAGCAAAGGTAGAACTTTGTGCTACTACCACCACCGCTTCAAAGAAAACGCCCGTAAATGCCGACAACCGTGCAGCTGGAAGAGTACGTCGCAGAAGGGAAACTAATCTCAGCGACTGAGAAGGCGGACTCCGTCGCTGATATCAATCACCGCCGATTATTCGTCACAGACAAGGATTCTGGGGAAAGATATTTGGTTGACACCGGTGCAGCCGTATCCGTCTTCCCAGCACGGCGACGAGAGCGAAACCACCCCGCCAACTTCACCCTTTTTGCAGCCAACGGCACCACAATAAAGACTTACGGGGAAGTCAAGAAGACCCTCAACGTCGGACTTCGACGCCTACTTCGTTGGTCCTTCATCTTGGCCGACGTCAGCAACCCGATCATCGGAGCGGACTTCCTCTTCCACCATCACATCTTAGTCGACCTTAAGGGACGACAGCTAGTGGACTCGCAGACCGGTCTAACTTCCAGAGGCAGCCTCAAACATAACACCACACCTTCCATATTCGCAGTACCTTGCGGTGAGTGGTATTACGAGCTCTTACGGAAATACCCGTCCATCACACGCCCATCTGCTGTACCGCAGGAGCCGAAGCATCCTATCAAGCACTTCATTGAGACAAAGGGACCACCGGTAACATCGAAAGCTAGACGTCTTTCACCTGACCGTTACAACGCTGCAAGGGAAGAATTCCTGAAGATGGTCGATGAGGGTATCTGCAGACCATCCAGCAGTTCTTGGGCAAGCTCTCTCCACATCGTTTCGAAGAAAGACGGCACGTTGCGTTTCTGTGGGGACTACCGCCGACTCAATGCCCAGACTTTGCCTGACAGGTACAGTGTACCCAACATACAAGCCCTCAACACCAATCTTTTTGGGAAGACAATCTTCAGTAAGATCGACCTCAACCGTGCTTACTACCAAGTGCCGGTGGCGGAAGAAGACATCCCAAAAACTGCAGTGATCACCCCTTTCGGTCTCTTCGAATTCTTGGTGATGTGCTTCGGACTAAGAAATGCTGCGCAAACATTCCAGCGCCTAATGGACAGCATCCTCGCTCTGCCGTATGTTTTTGTCTACCTCGACGACATACTGGTAGCGTCAACCACAGAGGAAGAGCATCGCACACACCTGGAAGAAGTTTTCAGACGGCTAAATCAGCATGGATTAACCATCAACCCGCTCAAGTCGGAGTTTTGCAAGTCCGAAGTCGAGTTTTTAGGCTTCCTTGTAAACTCCCAAGGCATTAAACCTCTTCCGAGCAAGGCGGGCCAAATCGCTGAATTCCCTCGTCCTACCACCAAGGGTCATCTCCGACGATTTTTAGGGATGGTAAACTTTTATCGAAGATGCCTCCCTAAAGCAGCAGAAGTACAGCGCATTCTTCATGCCCTAATCGGCAACAGCAAGAAGAACGACAGCACCCCCGTCCCATGGACCCCGGAAGCAGAGGAAGCCTTCGCCCCATGCCAACGAGACATTAAGGATGCTGTAACGTTAGCACACCCCTCTTCAGACGCCGAATTGACCCTAGCTTGCGATGCATCTAACTCCGCGGTTGGGGCTGTCCTCCAACAGCGTGAGGGAGACCACTGGCGACCTCTTGGTTTCTTCTCGAGGGCCCTAACATCAGCACAGCAGCGATACTCTGCCTACGACCGCGAGCTCACTGCCATCTACAGCGCCGTCAAGCATTTCAGGCCATGCATCGAAGGTCGCATGTTCAGCATACTGACGGACCACAAGCCGCTCGTGTATGCCCTATACCAGAAGCCCGAGACTGCAACACCCATGAGAATTCGCTACACGAACTTCATTAGCCAGTTCACTAGCGACATTCGTCATGTCTCTGGGGCTGAAAACAAGGTAGCGGATACACTTTCACGGTTGGAGGCAATAGACAGTCCTGACGATATGGGGAGCATCATCCAGGCTCAGCAGGAAGACCCGTCGATTCCAGAGCTTCTTCAGAACCCGAATCTGCAGTTGAAGCTGATCGAGCACCCGCATTTCGACAAGCCACTTTTATGTGACGTATCTGCTGCTAAAGCCCGACCGTATGTACCACCAACACTCCGTCAGGAAGTTTTTAAAAAGCTTCATAGCCTCAGCCACCCTGGCGTTCGTGGGACTCGCCGACTGGTGTCGCAAAGGTATTTCTGGCCAAGTATGCAAGCGGACCTTGCGATCTGGACTAGGAGCTGCATCGCCTGCCAGCGCTCAAAGATACACCGGCACACCGTAACACCTCCAGGTACCTTCGCTCCAGCCGGCAGATTCGAGCATGTCCACGTGGATATAGTCGGACCCTTCCCGCCATCGGATGGAAAGCGCTATTGCCTTACCATGGCGGATAGGTATTCACGCTGGCCCGAAGCAGAACCCCTCGAGGACATCTCCGCAACAACAGTTGCTTCAGCTTTCTACAGGACATGGATCTGTAGATTCGGGGTCCCTGCACGGATCACAACTGACCAAGGGCGCCAGTTTGAAAGCGAACTATTCAACAGGCTCCTAAATTTACTTGGTTCGCGTCGCTGTAGAACTACAGCATACCACCCACAGTCCAACGGTGTTGTGGAGAGATGGCACAGGACCCTGAAGACTGCCCTCACCGCACACCTTATTGACTCAAACTCTTGGACAGAACTGCTACCCACAGTCCTCCTAGGCTTGAGAGCAGCACTAAGGGAGGACAAATCCACAAGTGCTGCCGAGTTGACGTATGGGCAGCCCTTACGACTACCCGGAGAGCTATTAGAGTCAACCCCTCATCCCGAAGAGCCGCAGGGCTTCCTTTTCAAACTTCGTGAGAACTTAAAGCGCCTGCAGCCCTCCCCACACAGGGCGAGTCAAGCACAAGCCTTTGTTCCCAAGGACTTAAAGACCTGCTCACATGTCTTCCTGCGGGACGACGCCATCAGGAAGCCCCTCACACCGCCATACACTGGACCGCATCCTGTTCTCCAGAGAGGAGATAAGACTTTTGTCATCGGTCTTGGCACAGGGCAGAAGACTGTCACAATAGACCGACTGAAACCAGCCCACATCCTGGAAGACCTCACCAGCACTACCACCACAACACCAACCCACCCACCTATACCAACACCTCAAGCAGAACCTTGTGACAATACCACCGCCACAGAAGCTGACAAGCCTTCATCAGTGAAGATGTCACGACGTGGACGCCTCATCAGACTTCCTGTCCGCTTCTGTGACGCTGCCATTGGGGGGAAGTGATGTAGCACCACGAAAGTAAACTGACTGACAACACCGTAACCTGACTGTCAACAATGGGAAGGTTACGTAGGGGTAGTCAGTGTTGCCGGTGCCACAATAATTTATGAATATTTAAATTTCTTACCGCGGCTTTGAGGTAACCCGAAAATTACCTAGCCAAATTTAAGTTTTGTGTGTATAAAAAGTGCGACAACGTGGTGCTGATTTTCTGTGTGACTTTTTTGGACTTTCTTTAAATTATCTGGCAGTGGACCGTTATTTATTATTTAATTTATTATCAGAAGTTAATTATTATTATTTTTCAATTGCCAAGTGTTTTATTTTTTTATTATATAGACATTTATTTTTTTAACCGGCTTATTTTATTTTTTACCTGATACTCCTTTGCCCATGTGAAGTTTCATTTTAATATAATAATATTTAAGGTGAATTCATATAAATTTAAATAAATTAAAATAAAATCTAACTTCGCAATTGTGCCTTTAAAGTTGTCCCTCAGTTTTGACATCATTACCGTCCGACTTTTTGAATTAACGAGAAAACCTATCAGGATGGAGCAAGTTGTTTCCAAATAGATGTTGGAGCATTTTTTTTTATATTCACGTATGTCATATATATATATATATATATATATATATATATATATATATATATATATATATATATATACAAATAAAATTGTATTCACAAATTTTTCTGTAAATAAAATTTAATTTACAGGAAAAATTTTAAATATTCTCAAAACTTGTAAATCACAAAAAATCAAGTGATTACAAAAACATTCACATTTAAATTTTTTTTTTTTTTTTTTTTTTTTTTTTTACGGCGCATCTACATCTAGGTCATTAGCGCCGACATCCAGGGTGCAGCGAGGAATTTTACCAGCGAGCCGTGGGATGATAAAATTCCTGCCGGAGGTTGGGAATCGAACCCACCATCTCCCGCTTATGAATCCAAGGCGCTAGCCATTAGACCACGGGAGACCCCCCACATTTAAATATACGAATACAAATAACTTCACATTAAAATTTGTGAATAAAAATGTATTCACAAATTAAATTATGTATCTGTGCGTATAAACGATAAGGTGATATTAGGAAGATTATTGAAGGCAGTATTAGGCTGGATATTGAAGGTAGTATCAGGAAGGATACCGAAGATGGTATTTGGATGGGTATAGAAGGTAATATTAGGAAGGGTATTAAACGTGGTATTATGAAGGATATTGAAGGTGTTATAAGGAAAGATATTGAAAGTGGTTTAAGAAAGAGCATAGAAGTTAGTATTAGGAAGGATATCCAAGAAGGTATTAGGAAGGGTATTGAAGGTAGTATTAGGAAGGATATCCAAGAAGGTATTTGGAAGGATATTGAAGGTAGTATTAGGAAGGATATCCAAGAAGGTATTAGGAAGGGTATTGAAGGTAGTATTAGGAAGGATATCCAAGAAGGTATTTGGAAGGATATTGAAGGTAGTATTAGGAAGGATATCCAAGAAGGTATTAGGAAGGGTATTGAAGGTAGTATTAGGAAGGATATCCAAGAAGGTATTTGGAAGGATATTGAATGTAGTATTAGGAAGGATATCCAAGAAGGTATTAGGAAGGGTATAGAAGGTAGTGTTAGGAAGGATATCCAAGAAGGTATTAGGAAGGATATTGAAGGTAGTATTAGGAAGGATCTCCAAGGAGGTATTAGGAAGGGTATAGAAGGTAGTGTTAGGAAGGATATCCAAGAAGGTATTAGGAAGGATATTGAAGGTAGTATTAGGAAGGATAACCAAGAAGGTATTAGGAAGGATATTGAAGGTAGTATTAGGAAGGATATCCAAGAAGGTATTAGGAAGGGTATAAAATGTAGTGTTAGGAAGGATATTGACCGTGGTATTATGTCATTTCAGAAATGCTTCCAGAAATAATTCCAGAAAGACCTGCGGCTGAAGTCGCTCCAGAACGGACTCGGTATAATCACGACTTGAATTGACGATATTTGGAATTGCGAGCATGGTTTTTAAATATTAAGAAAACACTTGATATATTCAATATTCTTCATAGGATTTATTTAAATATAAAAATAAAAAATATTTACATCAAGTATACTATTGTTTTTTTTTCCTGTTTGTTCGGAAAACTAATGATGTCCAATTTGTATGTACCTTTTTATCAAGTAATCGTATGTAAAGAAAATACCTACTACAAAGTAAAACAATTCAAGTGATAAATTGTGGGATAAACCTGAGTTCTAGTCTAACCTATTCAGTTATTCAACTAAAACATATTATACTAATAAAATGTAGAATAGAAAAACAGACATTTAGTTCCATTTTTTTAAAATACAAGTGCTAAAAGACACGAAAATGATTTGAAAAGCATTACCATCCAATAACATTTCACTACCGTCCGGCACGCCATTTTGGAAATGGCCATATTTTGAAAAATAAAGTTGTGGGTGCATGACCAACTATCGACAAAAATTAACCATCACGTATATGTTCAATTGGTACACAAAAATAATGCTCACATGCACCATGGCATAGATAAATTAAATGTAATATAACTATCAATAAAAAGTTACAGGGAATCGAAAACTAATTTCATACAAGCAAAGCTGAAGAAGATTACACTTTTGTGGATTCTGGGATCAAGAGCGTCCACTATTTGTATCCATTCGGTAGTTCAGTGAGCCTAATTGGTGGTTTAGCACACAATTTGTAGTATCTCATTGGTCCTGGCTAGTTCTGCCAGTTCTCAATTGGAGCCAATGGGAACATTCTAATACCGTTAAGCTATAACTAAGCTCGGGTCTGCATATTGAGCAAGCTACTTTATCTGTTTAAAGCACTGAATACATTATTGCATAAACAATTGTTGTTTTTATCGTTTACATTTTAGAATATATTAAAATAAAATACTAAGAGCATTTAAGATGGCTGTATTATGTCTGTATGTAGTTTTTATAAAATGGAATTTAAAAAAATAAAATGCCATATTTCCGGATTACTGTAATACGAAGGAAAACTACCCTTAATTTTTTAGCAATAAATTAATCATTTTTATTTTTAGCAATTTCTGAGTGATTGAAGTAAATTTCTGGATTTGAATTAATCTGTGACTAGGATTTTGGCTTAGTAGATACATACAAGTTGGCGTTATTTAAAGATGCTATAATATTTTTAGAAGATTTAAATTGGTTGAGAATTTATTTATTAAATTTTAACGTCCATTTATTATTATACGAATTTTAGGACGGGTTATCTATATGTTACCACCTGTTTCTAGCCAGGATAGGGCTGATGCCTTTTCTTTTTTCTAAAGAAAAGCCACCACCCCTAGTGGGAATCGAACCCACGACCCTTTGGCACGGAGTGTTAAGAGCTCACGGCCACTGGGCCTCCGGTTGAGAATTAGAATTTTGCTTATAAAATTAGGTGAACTAATTTAAAATTATAAACACCAATCTGAAAAAAGAGAATATGATTCCATCAAAACTTTGCGGTACAACATTTTATTGTATGTATATCGGACTTGCAATAACTAATTACCCCCCCCCCCCCAAATATTAATATCTTGCGAAATTAATATCCGCAACGGACTAATAATAATTACATTTTCTTGTATGTATATCGGACTTGCAATAACTAATTCCCCCTCCCAAAATATTAATATCTTGCGAAATTAATATCCGCAACGGACTAATAATAATTACATTTTCTTGTATGTATATCGGACTTGCAATAACTAATTCCCCCTCCCAAAATTTTAATATCTTGCGAAATTAATGTCCGCAACGGACTAATGATAATTACATTTTCTAGTATGTATATCGGACTTGCAATAACTAATTACCCCTCCCAAAATATTAATATCTTGTGAAATTAATGTCCGCAACGTACTAATAATAATTACATTTTCTTGTATGTATATCGGACTTGCAATAACTAATTCCCCCTCCCAAAATATTAATATCTCGCGAAATTAATGTCCGCAACGTACTAATAATAATTAGAAAAAATAAATTCATCACCTTCAATAGGTCTTGAACAATCAGCCAACGACAGAATGAAATAGAAGACAGACTGGTCGAAAGCCAAGGAAGGCTTCGCTTTTATCGGCCTGCTCTAGACAGGTGTGCCAAGTTGATAAATGCCCTGTGGAGCTTCGTACCAGCGACCAATTCATTGCTACCATCTGGAACGGGGCCGTAATGTCAGTCTACCTTCACTATCGGATTGGTCTCTTTATCAGTCCTACGAGGCAGGTATGTCCTTAATATAAAAATCTCTAGCTAAAGTCGAGAAAGAAAGAAAAAAAACTTCAACGCACAAAAACGGGCCAGATCTTTTTTGGTACGGATACATTAATTTGCCTGAAAATAGGCGAAACCTCGTTTTTTGTTAAAAATATAAAATATGCATGGTAGACGTAATGTAGAAAACAGATTAATCGCTTCGGCTGGAAAGTCAGTCAAATTTATTACAAATATAATTTTTGCCCTTCAAAGGATCTCCACCTCAAAGCTTTTCATTTATTATTTTTCACATTTTAACGTTTCGGCCATAAGACCATTTTCATAAAACTTCAAATTATCGTATTAATTAAAGCTACCTTAACTTAAACTTAAAATTATTTGCATAATGAATTAACATCAACAACAGCCATTTCTAATATTCTATAATTAGAAAACCTTACATTTTTCTAAGGTAAGGGTTTTCTTGAAAGAAAAAATATATATAGAAAGTATTTCAATTGAATCAAACGATTCTACGAACCCAACCCGAAAATTAGTTTGGAAAACTATTTTTGCCCACTATATCAAAAACAGTGACAGATATCACATTTAAAATCGGTTCATTCGTTTCCCTAAGATCATCTACAAGGATATTAACTCGAAAACGTAAGCGTTACAACTTTTTCCACGCAAATTTCACATGTGTATATATATATATATATATATATATATATATATATATATATATATATATATGTATGAATACATATATATATATATATATATATATATATATATATATATATATATATATATATATGTATTATTTCCACATCGAAGTAACCCTACGATGTGGGAGTTTATTGTGTATTCTGCACATCCCATGCATTTTATGCATTTATGTGCGACTGTTACAGTTTTTAGATTTTTTTTTTTTTAATAATATATCAATAAATGATTTTATAAGAAAAATACGAAACAAAACAATGATACATTAAGACTTAACTACAATGTGTCTTAATCAGACACTTAAATAACAAGACAATGCTTTTCTTTCCTGTCTCTATAGCTTTGCTTCCTCTCTCAGCTCAGATATCCTCTTAGCAAAAAGTTTTAGATAGAAAATATGGTTTTGATAAAGGGCTTTTGGGCTTATGGGCCAATTTGTTAGGTGTTTTTGTATTTCTCGTCGTATGTGTGCCGTCTGTTTACAGTCGTATATTAGATGTGTGTAGGTTTGTTCGGTGTAATGATCGCAGAGACAAGTGTTTGAGTCTGTCAGTTTAAATCTGTGTAAGTACGAGTTAGTGTTTCCGTGGCCAGTCAGAAGTTGCGTCAGTGTAAACGTTAAATCTGTTGTTTTGTTGTCAATGTTGATGTGAGGAATGAACAGTTTTACATGTAATCCTTTATCTGTTTGATCCCACCTCTGCTGCCATTTTTTGATGCTTACGTCCCTTAACAAATGCCCCACACTACTTCTTGATATTTTGTTGTAGCATGGCTCAATATCTTGACTTTTTGATGCACTTTTAGCCTGAAAGTCAGCTATTTCGTTGCCTATGACGCCCGCATGTGCTTTGACCCAATTAAAATAAATATTTATTTTTTTGTCTTTTAATATTTTCAAATGATTTCTAATATTTTCTATAAGTAAGTCGTGATTTTTGTGGTTTGTTAGTTTGTTTATGAGTACTTGACTGTCAGTGTTAATTTGTTTGTGTTTGGAAGAATATTGGACTGGAGAAGGTATGAGAGTGCCTTTAATACTGCCATTGTCTCGGCCTGATTATTACTACAAAGTTTCCCTAGCTTTATTTTTCTACATTCTATCAGGTTATCTGTATTGTCGCCTGCAAGGACTATAAAGGCACAGCCCACAACCTCCCCGTCCTTACTCCCGTCTGTGTATACTGTGTATGTGAAGTCTAAGTCTTCAGTATTCATATTAATTTCAGGTACTAGTGCTGGGTGTGTCCAGTTAGTGAAGTGTACAGAATATTCAACGTCGGTAGTATTAATTTCGTCAATATTGTGTTTTTCATTCAGTATTGTGTATTTTTTGGAATATTCATCAGCTAAAATTGTTATTGGTATCATATTCGCCAAGACACATGCTGCCTCATAGGAGATAGTGCGATATCCTTTGATGATCTTTATTGCCATGATTCTTTGTACCCTTTCTAGCTTTTTGATGTTATACTTTCTTTTCAATCCTGATTTCCATACCGATATTGCATAAGTTAATGCAGGCAATAAGGCTCCTTTATATATGGTACTCAAAGCACTTGGTTGCAAACCCCATGTTGCTCTTGCTGCTATTGATAACAAGTTAATGTTTTGAATTAATTTAGTATGTAAATGATCTATATCTTCATTCCACCTTAATTTATTATCAATTATTACTCCTAAGTATTTTATTTTTGAGACTGGGTTTAGCCGAGTATTGTTGATTGAAATATTTAAATTTGGGACATTTCTTTTAATTTTTCGAGAAAATATAATATATTTACATTTTGTTAAACTAAAACTCAATTTATTTGTTTTGGCCCAAACATTTGTAAGGTCTAGTATATTGTTTGTTAGAGTTTCCAGGTCAGAGAAAGTTTTAGAATATATATATGTATATATTTCACTTGTTCTTTTTAGCGCGGTTCCTCCCTCCCCCATAGGGAAGGAACCCCGCTTTTAAGGTTGATCTCATGAAACAATCCGGAAGTGCCGACAAGAAAATTTCGCGTTTCAGAACCCCTAGAGACCGAAAATAACGGTGGTTCAAATTTGTATATATATATATATATATATATATATATATATATATATATGTATATATTTATTTATATATATATCTATATATATATATATATATATATATATTTGTCTGTTCGCTCATTTCTGGCTTCCCTGATGGTCCGATTTTGATGAAATTTGGTACAAAAATCCCTCGTCCAATTTGAAAGGTCAAGTTCGTTAACCAGCAAAATCCGCCCACTGGAAGATGGCGTTTGGGGCGAAATTCGCGCAGAAAAAATCGTAACGCTTACGTTTTTGAGTTCATAAGCTTGTAAGTACTCTTTTTATAGGCTTCTTGGGCTAGGAAAACGAATGAGACCATTTTCAAAGCGATAGCTTTAACCGTTTTCGAGAAAATTGGAAAAATAGTTTTTGAATACCGTTTTCGGTTTGGGTACTTAGATTCACGGGATTCAGTTGAAACATTATCTGCATGTTCTACTTTCATTAAAACTAATATGTTAAAAGTTATGTTACGTTTGGAGTTAAGGAAGGGTTAGAATAAAATATTTTATGAACAGACATGAAAAGTTTTGGGAACTTCGTATACTTTCATTAATATCTCGAACACGGTTGGGAAATCGTGGTAGGTGGATAGAAACTATTTGAAAGCTTACTAAATTCTCTACAACAATGATTCTAAAACTATTTTTGATTAGGTTATGTCAATCGGAGAAATAAGTGCTTAAAACTTCAAATACGTCTGTTTTGTTCTTATGAACGGGTTTTTATCGTTCTTATTGTAATTTTTGTCTCTTTCCCTTGGTTTTTTATTGCTTTTTATTTTTTTAATTTCTTATGTTGGGAAAAGTTTGTGTGTAAAACAGGATATGAAAAATGAGACCAATTTTCTGTTGCTAGAAATAATGTAAATTTTGGAAACTTTCATTAATATCTCGAAAACGGTTGAAAATCTTGGTAAACGGAAGAATACCATTAGAAAGCTTATTAAATGCTCTACATAAAAGGCTCTAATGAAAGTTTTGATTAGGCGATGTCAATCGGAGAAATAAGAGCTTAAAGCTTTAAAGTAATTGATTTCGTTTATTCGAACTGTTCTTTTTGTCTGTTTTTTATTCCTTGTTATTTTTTAATTGCTTATAGTTGGATAATGTATTCGAAAATAAAACAGGTTAAGTAAAATAACAAAAACAATTTATTGTTAGAAACATAGAGTTCCAAGATTCCAAGACCTTGTAACTAGCGGGACCGTCTCAAGTGTTGCTGACCCTTCCAGGTAAAATTGTAAATCCTACCTTTCAAGCCTGGTGGAACCAAAATAATAACTGTCGGGGTTCGGTCACTGCTACTTAATAAAACTACATTTTATCGTAAAAATGGTTTTATTATTGTGCCGACGTTTCGGCTTGAACTTCAAGCCTTCATCAGGGCTGTAAATACAAGTAGGACATATTTAACACTAATATATGCACATATCTATGTAAATATACCTAACATATATATATATATATATATATATATACATATATTTATATATAAGCATATACACATACACATATACACGCACACATATGTACATATATATGCCCACATACATACACATATGGGGTATATATTATTAAGTAGCAGTGACCGAACCCCGACAATCCCTACCTTGCATCATCAACGGTCAACGATCTCCTCTCAACAAAATAATAACTGCTTCTATTTTAATCTTTCGAAATTAGACTAGGGATAAGAACGGAACCGCGCTAAGATGAGGCAGTTCCTGCGAGTCGGACTTTTTATTTTTATGGTAGAGGTTCGATAAAGCAGAACACCATTCGTTTTTGTTCAACTTCTTTATTTTCTCTGCTTTGCCCGACATGTTTCGTGCCTTTGTTCGCACCTCTTCAGGGGCTTTCCTTATCAGGAAGTCCTCTTGTCATGTATACTGGCTTGAGTCAGGCGTAATATAGTATTATAAGAAAGGATAAGGAAAGCCTCTGAGGAGGTGCAAACAAAGGCACGAAATATGTCGGGCAAAATAGATAAAATAAAATAGTTGAACAAAAACGAATGGTGTTCTGCTTCGTCGACCCTCTGCCATAAAAAGAAAAAAGAACAAGTGAAAAATATATATTGGGTCATATTCAGACGAATTAATATATATATATATATATATATATATATATAAAGTAGAGTCGGATTTGAGAATTCACTTAGAAGCTGTCACTTAAGTATTTGAAAAACATCATTATCTGAGGATGTAACATTTTTAATATTGTATATTTAGGCAAAATATTTGAATGTTCGAACTACACGGGCTAAAATCAGGTGTTCCAGCCGCAGATGCCTTAAGGCTTGTACACACTGGGATACAATAATGCCCTCGAAATTATTTCCTATATATACGCCCGCGCCTATTATGTTAATAAACAATAAGTTTTCGTTACTTAAATGTATTTTTTCAAAACGATGATTATTGGCTCACACACTTTTGGAACAAATCTAAAACTATACATAAGACTTTTAAACAATTCTTCACTTGCAAGGAACCCTAAAGTAGTAGCACGTTTTACGGTAGGAGAAATTGAATTTCTAATGTTTGTATCTTTTTTAAACACCCTTGGTCCAACCATTTGCAAAAGATTCTCAAAATCTTAAGGCCTTTTTCTTATAAAGTTGACAAATCCCAATCTATCGTCAAGTCTCAATGTGTTTGCACGCTTTATTGTTGGTTCTGAACAATTTTCAATAGCACCACCTTCTTGGTTTTTTCATATTTAGATTTTTAACTATCAGTAATAACGATAGAGAAACACCTGAGAGGCCAGCTCCTGAGAAATGTTTGAGGGAACTGGCTATCTAGTGTGGACGCGATACATTGTTACGGAACAGCTCCAAACTGACGCGCAACACTGTTACGGGACAACTCCCAGTGTCCCGCAACAATTTTGCGCAACTTTGAGTCTCAGTGTGTACTAGCCTTTACTAGAAACTTTTTTTTCCTTATTAGATACGCAAGATCTTGCCTGTTGGAAGGAAACATATTTGCCTTCTTTAGACTTCCATTGAATTAAATTCTACGAAACAAATGTTTGGTAAGCTAGGAAGGGAAGGTTTTCTAGGAACCCTCAAGCCGGTCTAGCTTCGGCGACTTCCGAAATCCGTCACTCATTCCTCTCGGAGATCGCCGGATTAGAGAGAGCAACGGATAAGAGATTGCCGGATAAAGGGATAGTCTACTGTGTATATACAGGGTGATTCAGGTCTAAGTAGCCAAACTCCAGGAGGTGATTGTAGACATAATTTCCAACAAAAAAGTTTATTTGAAGTATGGTCCGATTCCGAAAGGAAAAGGAGCTATGTCCAATTTTCTGTTTTTTTAACGTAGTCATGTTTTTTAATAAATAAGAACGGATTGCTCAAAAACTTTTCAAGATAATTCAATTCTAATTATACTATCATAAAATAGACAAAATTTCCTTTAAAAAAACAGTAATTTGATTTACAAAAACCATTATTAAAAGACACTTTCTGGACGTCTAATAACGAACTTTTGTTTTTATCAAGGAATCAGAGTTTTTTCGCCAATTTTTTCCTCAGCCCCCTAACAGACTACAGATTCAATACTTACACGAAAACTTCTACATTTAGTAAGCATTAAATCTATGAAAATGAAGTGGAGGTTTATTGAGGGATAAATTGAACGAAAAATTTTGTATTAAGCCAGTCTCCAGAGAGAGTACATGGTAACGAGAGGACTAGCAAGAAGTGCCCCTGAAGAGGTTTCTTTTTTTTTTATTGAATATTTACAATCTGTATACATATGACATATAATACAATAAGTAAATAAACCCTGAAGAGGTGCGAAAAAATATGTACGAATCATGTCGGGCCTATTAAATAAATTAGTATGAAGACAAGATGACTGCTTTAACGACCCCTCCTAAGATCAATATATATATATATATATATATATATATATATATATATATATATATATATGTGTGTGTGTGTGTGTGTTCGCTCACTCACAAGCTCAAAAATAGACCAATTTTAATGAAATTTGGTACAAAATACTTCGTGTAATTTTAAAGGTCTCTCTCTCTCTCTCTCTCTTTCTCTCTCTCTCTCTCTCTCTCTCTCTCTCTCTCTCTCTCTCTCTATATATATATATATATATATATATATATATATATATACAGATTTGATCCACTGTTATTTTCGTGATCTATGTGTTCTAAATCACAAAACTTTCTAGTCGGCATTTCTGGATTGCATTCATAAGGTCAATCCCATAAACGGGTTTCCTCCGTATGGAGGGAGGGAGGAAACCCGCTAAAAGGTTGGAAAACGCTGGTTTAGACTTCACATTATTGTCTTCGATTTTTATCATCTCTAATTTTGGGTTTTTAGCGACGGATCTTTTTTTTGCTCGATTGCTCTCAAGGTAATAGAAATTGGCATTATCCAACCTCAATTTCAAAAAGGTTCTTAAGATAAATCATTATTTAAAACAAATATAAAAAGAAATGGAAGCAATAATGCACAATCCGCAAACTCAATTATTGAGTAAGCACTGACTGGTGGTTCGTGTTAGTTCATGGCCAGCTGTTCTATTTGCGGTTCCAGCAGACCAAGTCTATGTGTTCTCCACTAGCTCGATTATCATACAACTGACAAGTTGCAATATTACTTTACTAATAATATGCTGAATATTAAATTAGTTTGCCGTATATCTCATACTTTGTCACTATATGAGGTAATTACAAGAGAAAATAATACTATTCTATGAGCTGAATTTGTTTTTCTTTTTTTTATAGAAGTTTAACGAACCTTATCATTTTTTTGGGGGGCGAGGTTAGCTCAGTGGTAGAGCACTCGACTAATGAACTGGAGGACCAGGTTCAAAACCCGAGCGCGCACTGAAGATTTTTTCTTCTAGTGCTGCCGTTCGAGGGTTGGATTTGGGGTCCCAGATCGCCCATAGGCTCACCCAGCCTTTAATTAATTTAATTAATAATAGGTACCTTGGGTGTTAATGACTCTAGCAGTCGAAGCAGCCAAGGGGAAAATCAGGCGGCCGGAGCATAGTGCTGACCACACTATCTCCCTAGTGTGCCGTATGGTCAAGAATCAGATACCTCTACAGTATCTGCCCCTCTGGGCCCTTGTGGCCTGTTACGGGACTGATTTTTTTTTTTTTTTTTTTTTTTTTTTTTTTTTTTTTTTTTTTTTTTTTTTTTTTTTTTGACGCTTTCTTAGAATATCTTGTCATCTCTTAAAGGTTGAAGTCCAGTCACCTAAGACAAAAAAAGAGGCAAAGTTCGCAAAAAAAACGCATAACGCTGATTTTTCGAAGTCTTGTTCCGGACCACCCCAGTAGTGTGTACCCAATTTGTCAGCTTCGAAAGACCTGTGCTAACTGCGCAACAGTCGAAAAACATTAACATTTTTGGAAATTTTTTTGTTTTTTGCTTATAGCTCCTAAACCGTGCATCGTACAACAATTTGTATTCTTTCCTTTTTAAAATTAGATACAATTTAAAAACTTGTGGTGCTAAAAGAAAATTTTTAGGCTACTTTTCCCAAAATGTACAAAATTTAACTATCAGGCGTGTTTGGAGGGATATGCAGGCCGAAATAATCATCTTACAAAATACTCCTGAGAATGAAAGTTATAGTAAATTTTATTAGCAATTGGAAGTCTATAGTGGCCCAGTGGGTGACTAGTCATCTTTAAAAACCAAACAACGTCCTTGTTTGGACTGGCTGAGCCTGGCAATATCACGAACCATTACAGCCCGTTTCGAACATTTTTTTCTATGTTTTATTACTTTTTTAGTGGACTGGGAGGTGGAGAAAGGGGTAGATAGGGGGGGGGATCAAAAACCCCACCATAATTGGTGACGTCGGGTCCCTTCGAAAAGTTAATCTGACTGCAACCGACTGGTGTTTACCATACAGTGATTGACTCCGAGTTGAGGTTGTGTTGGCATGATTAAGGATAGGCTAAACAGGTATAACTCTTGAAAACCTTAGGATAAACCATTATTTGAAATTTGTAAAAAAGATCTGACAGTTCAAAATATACTGACATGTGAACACGATTGTTGTACTTATTTTTATTGTAAACCTACAAACTTCGAAAAAAGATTTATTCATCGAAGGCCATTTTCAAAATTTCGGAAGTGTACTCAAGCTTCCTAGGAGAAACCAGTGTCGTCTATCAGTATCTATTTTAAAACCAGTCCAACTAATCTCCTAAACATAAACGATATAAATTATATGTAAATCCTAAACTACATGTAATAAATTTAAACAGAAGTAAATCTTCTTGGGTCTACATTGATCATTCCAAGAGTCGTTTCTCATTCGGTAAATCTTTTAAGTCTATGGACCAAATTTATCCATTAAGCAATCTATGAAATAACGTGTGCCCTCCCCCCGCAGAAACTGCCTAAAATGTGAAAATTGGAATATTATGTTAAAAGTATTTGTATATTGGATTAAAAGAAAAATTATGCCGGAAGGTACGCAAGTAAAGCTTCTGGCAAACTGTTCAAATATTTTATTGCAGTTTTTAAATTACAAATTCCTTTCTAGTTTTAATGATACGGATGTTTCCTTTAATTTTATTTCCTAAAATGCTAATTTTAATTAAAATTAAAAAAAAAAGTTTCTAGGATGATAAGCCAACGCTGATTTGTTTACCCCATTATAAATATTCTGTGCGTGTGGTTTAATTATTTTTTGGGATAGCTGTTCCGATTCTACTTTGAAGCTCCTATTGCAGTTAATGTTGTAAATGTGGTAATTAGTTTCCATTAATAAAAAAGAATTATGGGTTGCTAAGTCCCTGAGGGCAACTAAAGATTCTGGCTCTTGATCGCGGAACACACAAAAGCATGAGTAGTCATAACACTTAAAAATGAACTATTAAAACTTACCAAAATTCCTAAATGCTGTCAGATAATACTTCATGTTGGATTACTATAAGTTTTTCCTACCACTAGGGAGAAGCCGTAGCTCCGGTTTGTAGGCTACTGTTGTACTGGGTCAATGGGCGAACCAGTCGACAATTCCTAGGGTAATTCATTCATATTGTTGCTAAAATCGAAGAGAAACCTAAAATACTATGAAACTAGGGGTAATGACCCCAGCTGAAATATTATTCAGAAATATCTTGTAGCCTATTTCTAGAGGAATTTAACAATTTTGGTAGAACCCGAACTATTAATTAAATAACACTATCAATTTTTTACGAGACAACGGATAGTACGACCATATAACTAAAATTGAAATCAGTTTTTCTTAAAACCTGTAACTTCAACTGTATCTCTCTTTAAAGGAAGTATTCCTGAAAGTTATACTAAAAACTGAGAAATGGTAGTGACGCCAAAGAAAAAGGCGTTAAGTGCAACTCAAATCCCCCCCCCCGCTTATCTGTTTGTAACGCCTTTTATCTGACTATTATACCTTTTTGGGAAGCTTATTAAACAGAGATGTTTTTAGTATAATTTGCAGGAATATTTTTTTTTAAAGAGAGATATAGTTGAAGTTGCAGCTTTTTGGGAAATAATTATGTAAATTTTAGTTATTAGGTCGTACCATCCATATCATCATATATATATATATATATATACACACATATATATATATATACATATATATATATCGGTTTCTTGGAAGCTAGTCAAGAAAGTGAAGTAGATATGTGCAGACTCATTGGGAGGGTTTAGACAGTTTATTTTCCATAAATTGTCCAAGTAACCTATGTAGTGTCTTGCGCCGAGTCTATATATATATATATATATATATATATATATATATATATATATATATATATATATGTGTGTGTGTGTGTGTGTGTTGCACTAATATTTCTAAAGTGATACAACTAAAAAAAAAAAAAAAAAAAAAAAAAAAAAAAAAAAAAAAAAAAAAAAAAAAAAAAAAAAAAAAAAACCTCAACTGAAAATGTATACACTTATACTGATAGATCCAGGACAGACCCTGGAACACGTGCAGCTGCCATAGTAAAAGACAATACTTCTTGAATCAAATTACCGGAACGAACAACCATACATACAGCTAAACTGAACGGCATACTTATAACACTAAAATCAATAAAATCTTCACGATTCTGAAAGATTAACTATGTTCATTTATTCTAATTGTGTCTTTACTAAATTATATTTGAAAAATTAAAATGTCATACGCAATATGAAATATTTTATTGTTTAAGTTTTCTTTAGTAGTCATTAATTATAAGTTGAAATGTTATAGTTTCCGCATTTGTGGTCGAGCTGATATTGGGTTGTAACGAAACTTCGACGAAGGAAAAATTATATTTAAGTCAGATTACTAGATGGTGAAAAATGGATCAAATCTTTCAGGTTTATTACATCTTAATGGCTGGGCGCTAACGTTGAGCCACTTCAAATTGAGCGTGGCTAAATATTTGAGGGCAGGAAATAAAATTGAAATGGACAGCTTCGTTCATGACAGTAACATTTAATGCCGCAAGCGTTTTGGGCTTATTATATGACAAATCCCATAATAAGCGAAATGTGGAAGTTTTTGACCATATTTTCCCCTTAATGAAGAAATTACGATTCTAATGCAATTGATAAATCGGATTAGAAAATGTGTTATAGAAATGGAATACCATTACATTTCCATTATATAAATTCCTGAAATAAAATACAAAATACTCTCCGATTATTTCGGCGAGAAGCTTTATTTAAGCCTCAATTTAAATGTACAAAATGAAAAAAAAAAAAAAAATGAAAGCACGAAATTAAAATGACAGTCGAATATAATTAATTCTCATCCGCCCTAACGTAGGAATTAATTAATAATTATCCGCGATTGTGGAGATAATTTCCCCGATAATGAATTACAAGATGGTAAATTTTATATAATTGAAATAAAAACATAAAGTGGTCTATTCCTTAGTTTAATAATATTTTTTTAGTTTTGCTTTGACTCGCTATTTTCAGATATTGGACCTATGAACAATGATAGGTGTGCTGAATTAGTTTTAGGAATCTATTAAAAATAGTATTATACAAAATCAATATCATCAATATTTATTTATTTTTATTTTTGACTTATTTCTTCGTTTTTTTCTGACATATTATTTGAGGAAAAATTATTATTCATTAAGTATAACAAACATAATATATGGAAAGCATAGAACAACGCTCAACAGAATACAAATTAATTTTAAGACCAGAAGAAGAAAAAAAAAAAAAAAAAAAAGAAGAAGAAAAGTGAGGTTAATAATTTATTTATTTATTAGTATATTCGTGAAACCGGTACAATACGAATTAATACTATTTACAATCTATATAAATGGTTTCATCAACAAATAAGGGTCTCCCCGCGGTCTAGTGGCTAACGCCTTGGATTCTCATACATTTTTCTTGGAATAGCTAAATTTTCCAAAAATAACCATAAAACCATTAACTATAAATTGATTTGGTAAAAGCTCTGATAGTTTTTTTTGGGAATGAGAAAGTTTAAGTATGTTAGTAAATGCTTAATAGATATCGCAGTGTTGAATATTTTACAAATCGGTTCCTTTTTTCTTGTCATTAAGGTGTAAAACAAGGTACCTTGTAACTTTTTTATTTACAAAATTTTTTTTATGGGCTAAAGTTTTTCCCTAACTAATCAACAATGATATCCAAGAGTATTTATGTTTAGAAAGGTTTTTTTTTTTTTAAATGGGCAAAAAATACGATTTTCCGAGTGAAATAATCCTGATGCCGAGTAACCGCGGTGCTGATTTGAAGATAATTTTTCGAGCGAGCTTCGATTGGTCCCTTTTTAATTGTAATTTCTTTTTGGTCCTCGTTTAATACATTTTAAAAGTAAAACCCATTTTTTAAATCTTTATTACAACAAAGTATAAAAACAAAAATTAAATAGGAAAGACATGAACATTTCAGAACATTAAACATTAAAGTAGTTTTCGCAAAACTATGTTTTTCAAATCGCGCGATACTCTGGCGTCTTCAATTTTTGCCCGATCAACTTCAAAATTTAACTGCAGCTTCCTCGTGATATTTTATAGAAAAGTGCGTAGGATTTAACGATTTTATGACCTTTTTAATAGAAAATGAATAATTGTTCACCATTTTCGAAAAAATAAATTGTCATGTTTTAAAGATTTTCACAGGAATTTTCTGAGGTTTCAATTATTTACATTCCTAATTGCATACGATCTTCATCTCAACCATCTTTATTATGGCTTATTATTTTCATTTTTTACATTTTTAACGTTTAGGCCTAACGTGGTTCTCACAACATTCCACCCCTTTCCATATAAAATTAATTTTTCTAAAAAATCTTACGTAATTTACTAGATTTAACCTTCTTCTTTCGAAATAATTTTAGTTTTTCGTACTAGATTAAAAATTGCCGCCTACAGACTATCGCCCGTGAAAAAAGAGGGTTTCCGTTTGTCAGACACAGCGCCGCTATTATTTTTATTGAAGAATTGAAACGTACATTTTTGGATACTTTAACATCGCATATAAAACTTTGATATGAAGAATTGAAAAATATTGATTTCTTTGTTATAGCTGTTACCCAGTGTGCCATGCTACACCTACTATATATATATATATATATATATATATAGAGAGAGAGAGAGAGAGAGAGAGAGAGAGAGGGAGAGAGAGAGAGAGAGAGAGAGAGATTTATAATTTCAAGAAAATGACTTTGATTTTGATCCCACAAGGTAGTATTCCCCCTTAAGGTATGAGTGGGTAAGTCTTGTACGTCCAGTCCGTAACCATGCCAGTTCTAATTCTTCCTGTCTTGTACGTCCAGTCCGTAACCATGCCAGTTCTAATTCTTCCTGTCTTGTACGTCCAGTCCGTAACCATGCCAGTTCTAATTCTTCCTGTCTTGTACGTCCAGTCTGTAACCATGCCAGTTCTAATTCTTCCTGTCTTGTACGTCCATTCCGTAACCATGCCAGTTCTAATTCTTCCTGTCTTGTACGTCCAGTCCGTAACCATGCCAGTTCTAATTCTTCCTGTCTTGTACGTCCAGTCCGTAACCATGCCAGTTCTAATTCTTCCTGTCTTGTACGTCCAGTCTGTAACCATGCCAGTTCTAATTCTTCCTGTCTTGTACGTCCATTCCGTAACCATGCCAGTTCTAATTCTTCCTGTCTTGTACGTCCAGTCCGTAACCATGCCAGTTCTAATTCTTCCTCTCTTGTACGTCCAGTCCGTAACCATGCCAGTTGTAATTCTTCCTCTCTTGTACGTCCAGTCCGTAACCATGCCAGTTCTAATTCTTCCTGTCTTGTACGTCTAGTCCGTAACCATGCCAGTTCTAATTCTTCCTGTCTTGTACGTCCAGTCCGTAACCATGCCAGTTCTAATTCTTCCTGTCTTGTACGTCAAGTCCGTAACCATGCCAGTTCTAATTCTTCCTGTCTTGTACGTCCAGTTCGTAACCATGCCAGTTCTAATTCTTCCTGTCTTGTACGTCTAGTCCGTAACCATGCCAGTTCTAATTCTTCCTGTCTTGTACGTCCAGTCCGTAACCATGCCAGTTCTAATTCTTCCTGTCTTGTACGTCCAGTCCGTAACCATGCCAGTTCTAATTCTTCCTGTCTTGTACGTCCAGTCCGTAACCATGCTAGTTCTAATTCTTCCTGTCTTGTACGTTCAGTCCGTAACCATGCCAGTTCTAATTCTTCCTGTCTTGTTCGTATTATGCTTTACAAGAAGAGGCAAGCTGTAAGAATGAAGGAGGAGAAAGAATCAATGAAAACTGTCCTTGGCTCAACTTCGTGGGTTGCAATTTACGTCAGGGAACATTAAGCGGACATAAAATTATTCTTTATGTAAATCTGTAAACGTTCACGAAATAATGTCAAAACATCCATTTAACTCTCCAGCAACAGTTATAAATAGCAGTGACCTCTAGTTGAGCTCTGCTATTTCGGCAATTGCTGTGTGGTTGCCAAGGACTGGAAATTCCGCGTGAATAATATTAAAGCCTCTGAAATTCCACAAATATAATTTTTTTTAGCATTCCTTGCATTTATTCAAATTCTAACACCCATTTATAAGAGAATTTTAAGACGAGTTACCATTGATTACAACAATATTCTAGTCAGGACAGGGCTGATGCCTTTCCAAAGAAATTTACTACCCCAAGATGGAATCGAACCGACGACCTTAGAGACGGAGTGCATACGCTTTAGCACCTACGGCCACTAGAGGTCATATTTAAATTTAATATGACACCAAATCAGCACTATTCAAAGGAATTTGCCTTTTCGTAGGCAGCGTCATCGTGGTGTTCCCCCTCTGAATCTTGCATTACTTATTTTACATGATGTCCATTTCAAATAAATTAATTGGCTGGACATAGTGAGAATTCTTGTCCAATGGATGATAATATTTACAATGTTTCCTAAAAAAATTAATTTGAGAGGAACAAATCTTAGATATAATGTGAAAACCTCCAGTAAATTAAATATATACTATAGATTAAAAAAAATTAAGCAGCATAAGTCAGCGGTTTTTTTTTGGTAGTACATTTTTACCACTTTGTTAAAACCATTGAATTACCTGTCACTTTTAAGCCTTGCGGTGCAGCACCATCACAAAAGTGCCTGTTTACATCTCAAGTTTTGGAGGGAAACAGAACAAAAAGAATAGCCATTGACGAATTTTCAACTACCGACTGTAAATAATTACAACTTTACTGTATAGTATTCTCAAGAAAAATACTTGTTTGTGAATTATAGGAGGAAAAAACATTTTTATGGTGAACCAGCAATTAGCGTTGGGAAACTGTCATAAATAGACACTACAGAGTCCTTGTAGTGCTAAAAAAATACTTACAACTTTGAGTAATAGACTTCTAAAGGAGAACTTTGATAATGAACATTGCATTGAGGACGAAAATAAAAACGAGTTTTCTTAATAAGTTGTGCATTAAATGCATATACCCATTAATTAGCATTTCAATTTTACATCGATAATACTCAAAAATGATTAAAAATCAATTCCCGACAAATTACGATCTTATTACGGCCCGCCATAATTTCCTACCAAAATCAAATTCCATTCACGTGAACGTTTACGTCACTTTGGTTACACTTTTGCGTCATCCGTGACGCATAACTTGACCCCCGTAGACATATGACATTGTCATGTCAACATAGGATTAACGATAATGCTCATCAGTTACATCTCCAGTCATGGATGAAGATTCCTTAAGATTAATGAAATCCCTTTAATTTGAACTTGCAAAATGCAGTTCATCCCCCCACGAACGTTGCATGGAGGAAATGCTTCAATCTTCATTCGCTGGTTGTGCCGAGTGCATAATCACCAGTGAATTATCAATACTCTAGGTGATAAATCTACATTTAATCTTTCTATTGTACTTATGACTGACTACATTTTTATGGTACGAAATTTTGTAAGAAAGAGTTTGAAAATTATATAATCGCTTGATATATATAAAAAGCTTTATAGATCCCACTAACTTGATATTAAAAATTAAGATTCTTGCGAAAAACATCGTAAGGCTTACGTTTGCGAGTTCATATGCTTGCAGACACTCGTTTTATTCGTTCCTTAACATAGGAAACGAATGAAAACATTTTTAAAGCGATATCTGTCACCCTTTACGAGAACAAGTCATACAAATAATTTTCTAAACTAATTTTCAGTTTGGATATTCAGAAATGGTTGATTCAGTTGAAACTTATTCCAGACATTTGACATTCATCTAATCTATGATAGTTAGATTTTGGTTCCGTTTGGAGATAAGGAAGTACTAAAAATAAAATTTTGCGTTAACAGGTATGAAACGTTTTGGGATTTTCGTTTATTTTCTAAAATATCTCTAAAACGGTTAGAAAATCGTGGTAAGTGGAATGTAACTATTCGAAAGCTTATTAATGTTTCTACAAAAAAGGACCTAATGTAATTTTCGATGGAGCGATGTCAATCGGGGAAATAAGGACTTGAAACTTCAAAACTGGTAGTTTTGATCTTTTGAACGGTGTTTTGTATCTGTTTACCTAACGTTTTAATTTATTGTTGCTTATTTTAATTGCATTTAACAGTAAAATGAGAGTTTTATTAAAACGAGGTATACTAACAACACAATTTTTGTATAAATAGGCTACCTTCTAAGAAACGGCTTATGTATATTTTTGTTTGTTTGGATGTAAGCTTTATAAGCTTATGCATTTTTTTATTTCATTTTTTTGGAAAATAACGTATAAATTTAGAATAGTTGGTTGTTTAAACAAAACAAATTAAAACACTGGGTAAGGGGGGGGGAATAAATTAATAAATGCTGGATGATGCCGAGCAAAAAATAAATTTATAAAAGGCTAGCTCAAATAAAGAATATCATCGAAAAATACTGCTACTATGTATCAGAATTCTCAGCTATATTAGAATTTTGATAATTTCTCAAGAAAGTAGATAATTGTTTATAGAAAAAAAAAAGTTCTTCTGAAGCGTTTTTTTTCCATCGTTGGGGTCCTTTTCGAACCCCCCCCCCCCTTAACAAAAAATATTCATCTAAATTTACGTTTAATGGCAGTTATTCAATTTCGTTTTCTTAAGGTTCTAAAAAAAATAACAAATATTATAGTCATAAAATCAATTTTTGAAAGAATAATAAGCCATGATTTGTTGATGCGCCGTTAAAAAAAAATAATTAGCAGGCCGTTTGTAGGGGAACCAAATTTATTTGGGCAGCAACCTTTATTTATCAACAATAAATCTTTTTTATTATTAATATTCCAAATTTTTTATTTTTTTATTTATTTTATTATACTGCCTCTACCCTGCTGGGTCACTGGCAGTGCGGTCAGTTAAAAGTCAAATGTCTTTGTAAATGGTGATTGTTTTAAGAAAAGATGTTACTCGGAGCAACAAGTTTACCTGTTAACACAGCACAAATATATTTGTATATAGGCGTGTCATCCAAAGCAGGGAAGAGTATTCCCTGATCCTTGTTAGGCACTGCTACGGAAGGCTGTTTATTACGACGAGTTACATTAGCAAAGGTTGGTTTGAGCTGCAAGGTTCTCGCTAGGGAGATCCATGAGCAGCTAGCCTCGTAAGAAGCCACTGCTGCTTTGATCTTCTTCAAAATCTACGACAAACTTATGTAAATGTAACTTACAGTCAGTAGGTTCTTTTCCTTGAGTCTTCGTGAATACTAGGTCTTCTATAAGCTGATAGTATTGAAAAGAAATGCAGCAATGAACATTTACGGTTCTTACATTTATATCTCAGCTGAGAAAAATGTAATATTCCAAATTATTATTTCAGAATTTATTTTTTTTTTTAATTTTAGTATTAATTATATTTCTAATTCTATTCGCAATTCAT
Organism: Gonocerus acuteangulatus; assembly: GCA_946811695.1. Lineage (NCBI taxonomy): Eukaryota > Metazoa > Arthropoda > Insecta > Hemiptera > Coreidae > Gonocerus > Gonocerus acuteangulatus. The sequence goes on from OX328131.1 coordinate 45,652,672, forward strand.
TTAATTTTATGAATCTTCTTTTGTTTTGTTTTTTTGAGGTTGGAGGAAAACTTGTGACCTAAAACCAAAATGGAAAAAGAGCAAGAGAAAATTTCCTCGAGGAAAAAAGTTGTAAAATAAGGGATGTAGGTCAGGTCAGCAGCCGCTGTCCGCATAAAAAAACACGAATGCCAGGTTACTCTGCTGACCACAGCTTGTAACATCCAGTTGTCAAGTTATCTTTATATTTTCCCTTCGTTATTTCAACCCTTATCGGTAACCACGGTCCTTATATTTTTATTTTCTCACGTACAAATAACCAGGGATCGATAAATGAACTAAAAGATGTATTTTTTACATAATTTTTCGGTTTGGGTACTTAGAAACGTTATATTAGACAATTAAATAAGCTTTAAAATTGTTACTGTTCACTTATCATGATTTCCCAATCGTTTTATTGATATTTAAGAAAATACACGAAACTCCCGCAAAATATCAGCTAATAACACGTTTTTGTTTTTTTTCTGAAACTTCTTTAACTACAAAAGCAATCAAATTTAAATATCAAAGTTTATGAAATATGAGTGAGAAAGACCTAGTAAAAGGTTTCCTGAAGTGAAATTTAGTTCGGGAAAACTATTTTTATTCAATTTTCTCAAAAACGATTTCAGATATCGCATTAAAAGTGGTTTCAATCGTTTCCCTACGTCCAAGAACCTAAAAGTGTACTTAAAAGCCTATTTTTATCGTGGGAATTTCGCGCAAAAACAATGTTCCCTTATGCGGATTCTGCTGGTTAACGCATTTGACCTTTAAAATTACACGAAGTATTTTTGTACTAAATTTCATTAATATTGGTCCATTTTTAACCTTGTGAGTGAGCGAACAGGCATATATATATATATATATATATATATATATATATATATATATATATATATATATATATATATATATATGTGTGTGTCTGTTAACACGATAGCGGCCAGAGTTTTTGTTTTTTCGTCACGAAACTTGGTATATAGCATTCGATTAGCAAACGATTGAACGAGTTCGTTAACCACCAAAGTCGGTCCACCGGAAGGGGAGGTTTACCCCGAACCATACATATATATATATATAATACATATATATATACCCAAATTTGAATCTGCGTTACAATCGTGATCTACGGGTTCTGAAACGTGAAGAGTTCTTGTCAGCACTTCCGGGTTGCGTCAGGGGATCGGCCCGGTATGCAGGGTCCTCCCTTTGGAGACATAGATATATCCATTATTATATTTTTAAATTTTTTGATAATCTTATGAGTATATGGCCGTTTTGATTTTTTCTGCCACGCTCTATGAAATTAAGAAAATTGCTAAAAAATATATGTTTAATTGAGAAATAAATCCAAGAAATTAGCGAGCATTGGATATCCAATAAGGTTAGAGCAACTGATTGGAAATAAAGTAAAATAAAACAAAACGATATTATCCCACATTTTAACTTATTTATTACTCATTGTCCTAAAATTTCTAATAAACGAAAAAAAAAGTAGTTTGTATGGACTGAAGCTCGTTAATACACAGGTAAGACTTACTTTGGCTTGGTGACCGTCATCAGCGAAGGAGGTAGTAATACTGACTGGCGGGTTTTGCCTAGCTACCAACGGTGAAGGAGTCACGCAAGCACAATCACTGCCAAGGTACCGCATCTCCCCTCCCTAGGGAACAGCTGTTTACAGATCCACAGACCTATATAACTCTGGCACGCTCTTTAGGCAATTCAGATTTTTTTTTTTTATTCTTTCGCTTATATACACGATATTCAGCAAATTCTGGAGGTATGTAGCTATTGAGGTTGCATTAATGAAAGAATATTTTACTACGTTCGTTCAAACATTCATCAATTTTACGTACTAGATGTCAAACATGACCCCCAATAAAATGTGTTTTAGCCACGAAACTTAGTATATAGCATTTCCTTAAAAAACGATTTTAGGAAGTTCGGTCAATTGCAAAATTGTTTCATTGAGGGTTTACACACACACACACACACACACACACACATATATATATATATATATATATATATATATATATATATATATATATGTTTATATATATATATATATATATATATATATATATATATATATATATATACAGGGTCTGTCCGGAAATTAATAGGACTGAGTCGATTAAAAAAAAATTACACAGGTCTACAACCAAAAATTTGATTTGATGATTTTGGCTAATCTCTGTGTTTCTCGTTGTGCTGAGGCCGAGATTGAAGTCCGTTTTTCTCTATCACGTACAGATTTTTTTCAAATCCATAGAACATAATATACCTGCTATACACATAAATTTGGTAAGAAGTAGTTTTTTTTTTTTTTTTTTTTTTTTTCCAAACGATTTCTCTTTTTATAAACCGACATCTTTCACTAGGTGGTGTAGGCAATGACTCCCTCAGTAGGTGTTGTAGGCCTGAGGGTGTCGAGGCACGACCTGTTCAGACAGGAACGTACTTGTTTGGTCTCAGATGTCACCGTCTGAAGCTAAACGAGATTGAACCTGTTGTATCAGGTACTTGGAGCTAAATTTCTGTTCATTCTCTCAGTTCAGTAGTATCAACTGAAGTGAACACATTCACTGAGGTCTCTTAGTTGTGTCAAAGTGATTAAGAACGTATTTTAAGGTTTGAAAGTGCATTTAGACAAAATGTCTCATCGTCGTTGTGTTACCAGTCCAGACTACTTCTGTTTTATCTGTGGTGAGTACACAGTTAAGAAATACCAACGAAATATAACAGGTTTTGTCAAAAATGTATATTATGCATATTTTGGCTTGAGAATAGGAGATCAAGATAAAGTGTGGGCTCCTCACAAAGTATGCCATAGCTGCGTAGAAAAACTTCGCTTATGGTACAAAGGAGAGTTAAAATCTTTCGGATTTGCTATCCCAATGATGTGGAGGGAGCAAAAAAACCACGTTAATGACTGTTACTTTTGTAATTGTCATGTTCAAGGCTATAATTCCAAAACTCATAAGCTCATTAACTACCCTAATGTGGAATCTGCTAGTCGTCTGGTACCACACGGTCCTGGATTGACAGTTCCTAAGCCCCCTCGTGACTTGGGCAGTATAGATAGGGAAGCTAATAGAGAAGACTGTATGTCGGAGAGCGATGAAGTACACAGTGAGTTCAAAGCAAGCAGTTCAGAAGGTGAACCTCAGCTTATTTCTCAACAGGAGTTGAACGACTTAGTGAGAGATCTTGGAATTCCAAAAGATGCAGCTCAGTTACTTGGCTCCCGTCTTAAAAACAAAAATTTATTACAGCCAGGCACTTCTTTTTCATGGTATCGACACTGTGAAGCAGTTTTTGTTCCTTACTTTGCTCTGGATGAGAATCTTATTTATTGCAAAGACATTCTTGGTCTGATGGGTCAATTTGGTATACAATATGACCCGATTCATTGGCGTCTATTCATAGACTCATCAAAGCGAAGTCTAAAGGCTGTTTTGTTGCACAATGGCAATACTTATGCTTCAGTTCCAGTTGGCCATTCGGTTCATTTAAAAGAAACATACGAAAATTTGTCATTAGTTCTCGAACGAATTCATTATAATGAGCATAACTGGTTGATATGTAGAGACTTGAAAGTACTTACTATGCTCTTAGGTCAGAAATCAGGGTACACCAAGTTCCCTTGTTTTTTATGTTTATGGGATAGCCGAGACAGAAATTCCCATTGGAACAACAAAGACTGGCCATCACGAGGAGCTCTGTCGCCAGGCCAAAAAAATGTAATTAGGAGAAGTTTGGTTCCTTCTGACAAAATCCTGCTACCTCCTCTACACATAAAGCTAGGGCTGATAAAACAATTCGTAAAGTCTCTCAATAAAGAAGGTGAATGTTTTAAGTACTTATGCTCCAAGTTCCCACGATTAAGTGATGCAAAGCTAAAAGAGGGGATCTTTGTAGGCCCAGATATTCGGAAACTTTTCACAGATCCACATTTCACTCAGACCATGAATGAGAAGGAGAAGGAAGCTTGGAATTCTTCTTTTAAAGATGTTGTTGGTAACGTGAAGGATCCCAACTACAGAAGTATCGTGGAACGCATGTTGAAGGCATTTCAATTACAAGGTTGCAACATGAGTTTGAAGGTTCACTTCTTACATTCGCATGTGGACTATTTTCCGGAAAACTTAGAGGAAGTAAGTGAAGAACAAGGGGAAAGGTTCCATCAGGACATCCAGGAAATGGAACGTAGGTATCAGGGCAAATGGAACGTAAACATGATGGCTGACTATTGTTGGATGCTGCAGCGTGAATCATCTGAAGAGTCCTACAGCCGGAAACGAACACGGAGAAATTTTCAAGAGAAAAAAATACGTTTTCATAAAAATAATAACTAAATATGCCACTGTTAATTCTGAAGCTGTTATTTCTACACATTTATGTATTTTGTACAGTACACAACATTGAAATAACTAAAAGATCATGGAAATAAATGAAAACTCTTATTCGCCAATCCTGTTTTCTTTTAATGGTAGTACCTCTGCCCTTACTTGAGATTGAACAATTTCCTTACGTGATAGAGAGGGACTGACCTCATGTTCGGCTTCAGCACGCCAAGGAGCATAGAGATTGACCAAAATCATCAAATCAAATTTCAGAAAGATTATTTTTGTAGACCTGTGTTATTGATCCAACCGTCAAAATGTCTTAATAACTTTCAAAATAGGCTCCTCCTGCGTCGATACAGCGCGATTTCCAATCATTGAAGGCGTCACAGTAGGCATTCTCCGGAATAGCCTTAGGAGCCGCGGTACAAGGTGCTTGGATCCCCTCTGTCGTCTCAAAATGCTTTCCTTTCATCGGTCATTTCAGGAGAGGAAACAAAAAGAAGTCCGGGAGGCCAAATCTGGGCTGTATGGCGGCTGGGGAAGCGTTTAGATGCCTGCCACGTTTGGTAGCTGGTCATAAGAAAGGAGGTGTGAGCCGAGGCGTTGTTGTGGTGCAACTTCTAGTCGGCTGCGATGTCTTTTCTGACCCGATTACCCTTCGAGACTCTTGAGCACTTCCATGTAGAACTTGGATTTGACGGTTTGTCCACGAGGAACAGATTCACATTGTCGGTGTTTGTCGAAGTCGAAGGTCTTCCAGCACGGTCTTCATCGGCGATCTCTTCCCGGCCATCCGAAAAGGCCTTGTGCCACCGAAACACACCACTTCTTGCTAAGGTATTATCTGGGTAAGCCTGATTGATCATATCGAACGTCTCTGTCGCAGATTTACAGAGTTTTACACAGAATTTAATCGCCGACCTCTGCTCTAACGAACGCTGCATTTTTGGCTTGTACCACTCACAAAAACTCGTCGCACGAAAAAGCATGTCTTGACTCTCCGGATGGTCGGAGACAACTGACCAACCCCTCGTTCGTTAGATAGGGACCCATATTACCGAATCCAATCGGCGTAAACACGCTCCGAAGTACAGTCGCGGCGGAAAAATAATATATATATATATATATATATATATATATATATATATATATATATATATATAATCGGGTTCCTCCCTCCCTCCTCATAAGGGGGTTTCTTCTCTATGGAGTAAGGGAGGTATTGCGCTCAAAATAAAAGAAAAAAAACAAAAACGAAAGAATTAATAAGGAACTCTTTATCACATCATATTTTGTGTTCTATTTAAATAAGAAAGAGAAGTTCAATTTAGAAAAAAAGTCCTCATTACCGAGCAACAAGTGTCCTGTTTATTCGTAGAACACAGAAGAGAAAGTTAAACAGAAAATTAATTAAATGAAAAACTAACTATTACAATCTTCCCCGCCGTAGAATTTTACCTTTTATATTCTTAATTCCTAATCTCTTTTAAGGAAAGTTTGTAAATAAAAGTTAGTATAGTTTTGTTAAATATGATATTGTTTGCTGTTCTAAATTTTGTATTAAATAAAAAACGTCCCTCACGCAGGGAAAGTATTAATGTGCACATTTCTACATAAATTTAATAGAAACAGGAATAGTTTTAGTCTTTTATATTTGTTATGAAAAGCTGAGTCAATTATTAATTTTTATTTCATTTTTTCCACTCCAACCTTTAGTGAACACATTTGGAGACATTTTTCAGAAAGTCTTTCTTGAGTGCAACCTCAATAGCTACTAAGCTGCAGGTGCTAAAAAGTGGCTAGCATTTTTAAAAAGGTTTAGGCATTTTTGTTCGCAAACAGCAGGAAACCCGCTGTTAATGGCCAGAGATGTCGACGAACCATAAAAAAAAATAGATAAAAATCTTTGTAAGAAAATATAATGTAATTTTTGAAAACAAAACAAAATTTTGCCATCGTGAAGACTATAGTTTTGAGAGCCAAATGTAAATAGAGTTGTTTTGAACCGTACTAGCTGAGCATAATTATCAGAATCTTATCTTTTAAAATATATTTATTCGCAGGAAACAAGATAAAGGTTTGCTTTGTCATATGATTTATTTTTGTTCTGTTTGTTGAATATTTTTCTTTTAAGCGAGTTTCCTTGCTCTTTATTGGAAGGAAATCTCGCTTAACCTGTCGATCTGGCGACTTATTCCGGAAGTGCTGTCAAGAAACATAAGCATTTCATAACCCATAGGCTACGAAACAATTTGTTGTTCAATATATATATATATATATATATATATATATATATATATATATATATATATATATATATATATAAACCTTATCACTTTTGTACACAATAAGTTCACAATAATTTCGATTGGTCAATCTTAGTCTATGAACTAGTAGTTTGAAGTTTGTAGTATGGTTTACGTGCCATTTTAAGGGTTTTAAACCACGCCAGGGATAAGCACATTATGAACTCATAGGATGACATACTTTCTGCTAGTCGGCATTTTTATGAGTGAAGAATTCTATAATTAACCAAGGAAGATTTGAGCATTTACAACTAGGGGTTTATATGAAAAATAATCCTTTAATCCAGCCAATCGTTTTAATTCAGTTTGCGGGTTTGTGTATACAATATGATGGTAGAATCTGCCAAGATGAAGGCTAAACTCGGCAGCACGAGGGAGAGATACAGACTCGGGACCTAACATAAACTAGCCAGAATTAAACAAACTATCGGGATCGAACTATTTCCAGAAGCCAATATGGCACTTGAGTATACAATCCGAAGCTTTCAGCGCTTTATCCTCGGTTAAATATCAAAGTTACAATTATTAATTAATCGGTTTGCTTTCTACAAAACCGATACTCCAGTACAGTTCATCAGTGTTATTGTACACTAGCGTCCCACCATTTGATGTTAAAACCGATTCCCATTCTGCAGGTAAAAATCCATTCAATAATTAACTAAGGCTCCATACTTAATTGTATACATTAATTGTAAAAGTATAGCCTTATAGCATGGAAAGGCTATACTATAATGTCAGTGATTTGATCTTAATTTTCTAGCCAGTATATACCTAGTGTTTTTTTCGGTGCTAAGTGGCGCCGAGAAGGTAAAAGCCTCCCAAATCGAATATTTATTTATTTATTTATTCACGGAGCTTCACAACGGCAAGGTGGCATGCTCACATAAAAATAATCAATAAAAACTGTAGGAAGGGTAAAGAAAATAAATTCAGTATATTCAATTTCTGAAAAAAAAATAAAAAAAAAATACACAAAATGAAAAATTAAAATTAAAAAACAAATAATAATCAAATATGTTCAATCGCGTTTGAACTAACATTTTTTTTATAAATAATTACTTGTAGAATCCTGCCCTAATATTGCTTTTCCATTTTATAACTAGTTCTGATAATAAAACACCTTTTTGTTGACCGTTTCTCAAATTTTAGATATCTCACAGTTTTTAGTAAAAGTGAAACAATATTTTATAACATTTATTTTATTCCTGTAAAATTGTTTTTTCTCAGGAAGTCTCATGTATATATGCAGTAGGTTTTAAAGGTTTTTTTTTTTTTTTTTTTTTTTTTTTTTTTTTTTTTTTTTTTTTTTTTTGTGAAGATATTTTCAATGAAACCAAATTATCCTTGTTTTTTTTGGAGTAGGAAAAAACGGTACTTACCTTTGGTCTCCGATTAGTTTTATCTAAAAGTTCATGTATTGGAGTTTCTACGCAATAAATTTCATCGCCGTACTTGGCCGTATTTTAGCAAACCCTAATAAAACAAAGTTGAGAATTAGTGATGCGATTATTTAAACAAAAACTACTATACCATTATTATTTATGTTCTGCAGAGAGTTGTTGAAACATTTTGTGCTGGCAAATAAATGAACATTAACAATGGTATCCACCCACGATCTCGCGTGAAACTGATAAATTTATTAGGTAAATGAAAAACGTCCAGTTCCTTCACAAAAGATTGTATTGTATTGTTTTTAATGTTTGTATTGTATTGTTTTTAATGTTTGTATTGACGAATCAAAATTATTGTGATTATTTATTTATTATTTTACGTGTACAACAAGCTTCGAGAAATCAAGCAAACTGTACAGGAATGGTCATCCAGTAAAAGACCAAATAGACGAGAAGAAGTGGTGTTATGCCGTCTAAGGATTGGCCATTCACGACTGACACATTCCTACATAATGACCAGACAAGAGAGACCGACATGTACATACTGCAATACCCACCTAACGATAAAGCACATACTGGCAGAGTGTAGACTCAGGCCAAATTTCAAATTACCCTACAATTTGACTGACTTACTTTCTGATAATAGCCAGTACATTGTTGAAATTATTAAATACCTCATACATACACATTTATACAACAACATTTGAAAAAGTTCAAATAACAACAGCCATTTAGTGAATTGCGTTTTTGGGGAATTAATCCAACAAAAGATATTCTCTTTCTGTTGGATTAATGTAAGAAAACAGACAAAACATTTAACAATACACACAATATTCAACAGACAGAACATTTATTAATCAACAGACAGACACTTTTGTTTGTATTTTTTGAATTGTGTATTCAGGAACAGAGCCGAAGTTTTGTCACCAAATGGTGAAAAAACTAAAATAAAAATAAAAATAATTTTACGTGTAGGTTTAGGAGCATTTTAATATTAAGAAGATTGCTATAATGAAACTAAAACTGTTTTATTGTATTCATTTTGTCACAGCTCTGAGGATGGTAGCAGAAGCTACCGAAAGCGCTCAGCGTGGAAAAATAAACTGTTGTGAAGGAACTGGACGTTTTTCATTTACCTAAAGATCTTCCTTCTCTGCCAGCAACCTCAAAGTACTTTGATAAATTTATGTTATAAGCGCAAAGTTTCATTTGTTGTTAGATTAGCACTCAAAATTACATTAGGAATTAAAGATCTCCCCTCTAATTGAGTAAAATATGACTTTTTCTGAATTGAATATTTGCTGTTTTTCAGGTTTTCCTTAATATAAAATCACTTTATACACAAAATAATTATTCTATCGAATTGTTAGTGGTGCTATGGCTTGAGGACACCTTGCCTAAGTTTCCGGGTTCGATTATCAGTAGGGGTGGTGGCTTTTCTTAGGAAAAAAGAAAAGGCATCTGCTCTATCCCGGCTAAAAATGGTGGTAACCTATATTCGATGAAAATCATAAATGCAATAATAAATAAATTGTTACTGTGTAAGGTTTCAAAGAAATAATAGCAAACAGCTGTCGGTTTAAACATGTCACCATACACGTGACGTTAATGAATTCCAATGGAGCCAAATATTATATTTTGATGAAGTGTCACTTGTAAGAATTAATTTTGAAGTTGTTATGAAGAAATCTTGGCAGTTGTCCACCATTGTTCCTAGATGCCTGACCTCCCATCGGCGTAGTCTTTGTTGAAAAAAGCTCGTAAAATGATTCCGTTGTATTTTCCCGAAATACATGTAATATTATTTGGGAATAAAACTTGACTTTTTAACTAATTACCAAGTTTATATTTTAGCTATAGAATCTTTAATGATCCAACGATCAATCTAAATAATCAATTCCAATGTTTAAGTTACTGTTTTAATATGAAGTAGGAGGCCCGGTAGCCGTGAGTGTTAAGGCGTGAGCACTTAACACTCCATGTCAAGGTCATGGGTTCGATTCCCACTATGGGTTGGTGGCTTTTCTTTAGAAAAAAGAAAAGGCATCAGCCCTATCCTGGGTAGAAAAGGGTGTTAACCTATAGATAACCCGTCCTAAAATTCGTAGTTAAAAATAATGGACGTTAGGATTTAAATACTTTTAAATAAATAATTTGAAGTACTGAAAATGTTTTCATCTGTAGTTTATCCTTCATTTATAATTATCCCAGTAGCTCTATGATCTTGCCTTCACGAAGGTTAACTTCTTATTTAAAAAAAAAACATTCAGTTGCAAGCATCTAAACATAACGACTGGAACGAGCACAATAATTCGATTCCGGTGTTACACACATATGAAAACGACACAAATAATTAATATTCCCTTATCAGCCGACATTATTTTTGTAATGCAACGACCATTTATATATATATATATATATATATATATATATATATATATATATATACATATATACATATGTTTATGTATAAATCATGGTCATTTTCAGTATCTAATAGGTAGGATCGCTGAACAATTAAAAAAAAAAATGCATTTTTCAAAATTCTTTCATGATTGCAAACTCAGTAACTCATTATTTTCGGAGTTACTGATGCTGGTAACTGAGGATATTTCCTTAAAAATCGTCTTCGGGTATTTGAATAACTCCAGAAATGTCGAAACTTTAGCTCAGAAGAATATCTTCCAATTAGAGAACTTATTTTTTGGAGTTGAAGATAGTTTCTTGTGAGTCTGCTTAAGAATTGAGGGTTACTCATCGAAGTTTTGCACTAGAATTGAGAATAGCTCCTTTCAGAATTGAAATTGAGTACATTTTCACGATAGTTGGCTCTAGAATGAAATAAAAAATTAATTAATGAATGTTTTGGTGAATTTCTTATCCACTACTAGAATTTATTGTTCATTTCATTCCCTGCCCAAAACTTCCGAAACTATTTATTTATTTTTATTTTATCCAATGCCCGTCGGTGGCGGTTGATCCATTTGACGCCGAGCCTCCCAGTATCGTTTAGTGAGGTCAGGAAGATGGATCAGTTTGGGACAGACGAGGAGGTGACTTCCCACCATCCTTCCGCTTGAACATAGAGGGCAAGTGTCCGAGTCTGCTAAGCCAAGGCGATAGAGATGGGCCTGCAGGTAGTCGTGTCCACTTTCCAGGCGGAATCTTGCAACATCTTCGCTTCTCTTCAGATCGTCAGGGATGTGACCTGGGGCTGCTAGGTTTTCCCACATTTTTCCTGTGCTGCAGCTTTTTAGGAGTTCTTTAGTATGCCTGGATAACTTCGGAAACTGACAAGTTCGGTTTATGTTTAAAAGAGATTTTCCAAATATAATTTGTTTTCTGTTAGGTAGTAATAATACCTTGTATTTTTATGGGGTCTTCTTTGACTAATCAAAAATAATATCCAAGAGTATGTATGTGAATAAATAATTATTTAATGGGCAAGTGAAGAATTATTTTCCGAGAGAAGTCCCGATGCTGGGTGAACGCGATGCTGATTTGAAGATTATTTCTTGAGCTAGCTTCAATTGGCCCCTTTTAGCACTTTCCTCCGAAGGAAAGTAGCTATTGAGGTTGGACTCATGACGGAATTTTTGAAAAATTTCTTCAAATCTTTATCGATCCTACCTAGTAGACACCGAAAATTACCCCCGTTAAAATTTATATATATCTATATATATATGTATATATATATATATATATATATATATATATATATATATATATATATATATATATATATATATATATATATGTGTGTGTCTGTTAACACGATAGCGGCCAGAGTTTTTGTTTTTTCGTCACGAAACTTGGTATATAGCATTCAATTAGCAAACGATTGAACGAGTTCGTTAACCACCAAAGTCGGTCCACCGGAAGGGGGGGTTTACCCCGAATCCAAAACACTAATTTGACTATGTCAGCCGTAATATTTGTTATATTTCAACGAAACTTGGTATTCGTAGTGGTAATATAGAGAGAAAAGTGAGATATAAAAATGAACTAAATCGGTTCATTAGAAGGGGGGGGGGGGGGTTTACTCCGGACCCACAATACCAATTCGCCACTACCAGCCGTGATTTTTGGTATATTTCGATGAAACTCGGTATTCGTAGTGGTAATCCACAGGTAAATAACTGTTGTAAAAATAAACTAAATCGGTTCATTAGGAGGGGGGGTTTACTCCGGACCCACAATACCAATTCGCCACTACCAGCCGTGATTTTTGGTATATTTCGACGAAACTCGGTATTCTTAGTGGTAATCTACAGGTAAATATGTGTTGTAAAAATAAACTAAATCGGTTCATTAGAAGGGGGGGTTTACTCTTGACCCAAATTCTTAATATACTCATACCGGTCGTAATTTCTGCTGCATTGTAACGAAACGCGGTATACGTCGTGGGTAACTCATGAGAAAGAAGTGTTGTAAAAATGAGCTGAATCGGTCAATCGGAAAGCGGGGGTTTAATTTGTAATATATTTCAATAGAAAAGCCCGTCAGACGTAGGTTCACAAAGCCGCCGCAAGGAGCGCTTTCTACCACTAGAGTGACTGTATCCTGTTCCTGCGTTAGATCAAAATACGATAATATGAGGTTTTTTGTATTTATTACGTAGTGTAATAGGTACCATGTGTAAACATAACTCTGGAAGCAAATTATTAATTGATCAGTTACTCATTACAAATTTAAAAGAGAATTATTCATGTTTTTATTTTATTTATGTAGGATAGTTTAAGCAAATTGTTCTGGAAAGCAATACCCAAATTCTGAGGAAAGTGGTTAGTTATGCAGCTCCTGCGTAACGGACTTTTTAATTGCTACCTGAGTTTCTTTTTTTGACCTCCTTCATTACATTTCGAAATTAAAACCCATCCTCTTTATCTTTATTACAAGAAAGTATGAAATAAAAATTAAATTGGGAAAAAATGAACATTTCAGAACTATGTTTTTCAAATCGGGCGATACTCTGGAGTCTTTAATTTTTGCGCGATCTAATTCAAATTTTAAGTTCAGCTTCCAAATGATACTAGCTAGTACAGTACGTAGGATTGATTGTTGAGATTCATTGAATTATAACGATTTTATGACTGATTTTCGACGGATTGTTTAATAGATAATGATGAATTTTTCTCCATTTTTGAAAAAATTAATATTTCTTAAAAATTCTACGTACTTTACTAGATTTAGCCTTCTTCATTCGAAATAATTTTAGTTTTTCGTTCTAGATTAAAAACCGTAAACTGCCATCTAAAGCACCATGGAAGGATATTTAACAGCTGGATCTATCACTAATCATCTGACGGATGAACCACGAATACCATCAATTGTACCTCCTTCTTTTTGTACTAATGAGATTACGAGGGTCTTAATAAATTGATTCCTCTTGTTCCGGGCTCTAAGCAAGATTCCTTGTTTCTTAGATCTGGAAGGACGATTAATCGAGAATAATTTACAGCAGTACACTTTAAGATAATTAGAAGGACCGTAGAAGGTATTCAATCACCTTGATAAACTATTGATAATGTGTTGAATCCTATCAAACGTATTCTTTGATAATGGAAAACATGAAAAAAAAAAAAAAAAATTTATGACTGTACATGCTCCGATATTGATCAATTTTGTTCCAATTACATTCTTCCTGTTTCGAGTTCGTTAACTAGCAGAATTCGTACATCGGACATGATTTTTTGTCGCCGAAATTCGTACCAAAAAATCGTAGTTGAAAAGGCTTTGCTTTTATAGGATTCTAGGTTTCTATAGGTTTTGTTTACGAGTGAAATCGTGTGAAATCACTTTCAAGGCGATATGCTACTATAATTTTGGATTAACGTAATACAAAAGACGGAATGAGTTGAACATTTTATTCTGACGTTTGACAATCTCGGAAATGTACATTCTGATTACATTTCGAGTACAGGAAGTTTAATTTTATTATTATTTTTTCTTTTTATAAACCAATGTGCAAGAAACGGCTTAATGAGTTCCTATTGAGTTAGTACATACACATGTGCACTTCACTGCTCAATAACTATAAAATAATCTCCAATCCTTTTTTGAACATTGTTATTCGCTTTTTTTATAATCACTTTTGATATATTAAGAAGATAGTGGCCAAATTTTCAACCACTTTTCTTGTTTAGTTAATTTTAGTGACTAATCTTCCTTATCTTTTTAAACAGCTGGGTAAAAATTCAGCTGACGATTGCAATGGAGCTGATCTACAGTAATGACGTGGCCATACTAGCGGAAAGTTAACCTTCGTCCTATTTGGCTGTATTTAGTTGAGGCTTCTGAAGATGCGAAACATGTAGAGCCAATTTTAATAAATTGACGTTTATGTTAATTTGATATTATTCATTTACCTTCTGCCTACGCAAGGTTTACTTTTGATACTTTTCTTAAAAATTCCAAGAAAATCCTCTAATTTCAGAATATTCTTTCGTGACCACTTCTTCCTCAGGTTCATCATCACTATAAAATTCAATATTATCAACTATTGGCTGAAGGAGGTTCACATACAGGAACGTTACTGCCAACATCCACAGATTCCACGAAGTCTCTATCTGCAGGCGTTGTGACGAGGTCCTAATCTCTACAAGTGTTTGGAGAATCGGTGAAGTTATCTAAAATATGCCTCCCAGACCGACCATTTGCAGTTCTACTTCTTACTTTTTTGGCCTGAAATCGAATTGTTTGGTGAAGTTTACTTGTAAAAAACTTGTGGACAGGCTAATTTAAGAATTCGACTTTTTTGTGTGTTTAACGGTGTATCGACGATTAGGATATTAACGCCGGACAATCTACAGGTTGCCGCCTTATTATAATGCCAACAGCACGTAATCTGTCACCCATTCAGGTACTGGCCAATCCCGACGTTTCTTAACTTCGGTGATCTACGGTAACCGGAGCATTCAACGTGGCTATGGCCGATGGCAAGAATTCTACTTATCGGTAGGTTCGACGGATCGAGAGATAATTGCAGTTAAGCACAGGAATCGCCGATTGGTCGCGAAGAGAATGATAAAGCGCACACACTTTGTTGTCGTTCATCTTTCATTAATGAGAGAGGTTCGAGAAGGTGACAAAACGCTATTTTTCATCCCTCTAATAGAGAGAAGAAGGAGAGGATCTATTAAATTTATTAGGCTTAGGGAAGATCCAAACCCCCACCCTTAGCACGCCTGCGCTCGGAGCGGTCGGCGACGTTGAGGGACAGAAATACACACCACTCGGCAACGAGCAGACCTCGGATAGATGACGAGTTTCTCTTAGGAACTTTGTGTGGAAAGTAATGTACTTCAGTATGGCAGCATCACATTTTTAGGAATCATCCTAAGATGTTTAGTTTTTTTTTTCGCGGCAGTTTTTTCATTAGCTGGTTTCCTCTCGACGTCTTCTCTCAAGCACCAATTAGTAAGTATCTTTCATTTCATAGAACCTTAACATTAAAACATTCTCCAAGTATCACAGTCACATAAACCCCTAATAATTTCTTTAAATAAGAAAACAAATCTAAAACTATTTTTCTTTTTCCGGAAGGAAGCAATGCCCACCCCTAGGACAGAAGCGTTGTTTTTCCAGGGAGACGGCTTCGAACAATCTCCATGGCAACGGTCGAGATTAAGGTTGCCATGGAGGTTCCCGTCCTACCATTATCGCTTATTTTATAAAAATTAACCCTCAGTTACTTTCATCCTTTTTTTTTTTTTTTTTTTTGTTTGTGATCTACTTCAAACTGGCTCAAGAATTTTCAATTGACTAAAATGTTCTTTTTGTCTTCCTTCTTAACTATAACTTGCCCATGGTCAAGTGAAACAAACATCTAGCGCTTTTAAATAGAGCTCTTAGCTATATTTATTTAGAAAAATATTGGCGTCCATTTATAGTTAACACCAATTTTTGGGACTGGTTATTTACAGATTCCATCCTTTTCTAGACAGAATAGGGCAGATGCCTTTTCATTTTTCGAGAGAAAAGTCAGCATCCCAAGAGGGGATTTCCTGCTCCACCATGGACGGTTTAGAAGGGCGTTAACCTATAGATATCCTCGCGCAAATGACCATAAAAAAAGTAAATAATACGCTGTTATTAAATCCATTACTTAACAATGGTTGCCCGAAATTTCACAAAAGAACAAAAATACTCCATATTGGACATATTCTTTGCTAGGCCTTGTTTCATTTTATATTACAGTAGATTTAATGATGTATTTGGGCGATATTTTTCAGTAATTAAAAAATATTTACTGTATGAAGCAGATAGAACCAGTAAAACCTGGTTTGCTGTCCTATTTCGGCTTCAGTATTAAGCTGAATTTTATCTTCTCTGTAGCTCTTAACTTGAAAAATGTTTAATAACTTATGGTATTTTAAGTTCTCCTTATCCTTAATGATTTTGGTTTACGATGAATGCCAGAAAGTTAATAACACCCTTATGTACGATTCTGGGGTTTCGTCAAAAATACCTACTTTACAAGATTAAGTTGTTTTGTTTTTTTTCTACCACCTACCATTTTTCCACAAGTAGTAGTTTTGCCTAAAATGTTTTAATGAAGTTCTGTGCGTATGGAATTGAAAGGAAATCAGAAAACGGAGAAAAAATATTTTTCTCGTTGTTGAAATGAATGTGCTGCACAACAATATAACAATGTAAGAGGCAACAATAAATGCCGGGTTATCTAAGGGATACAACCATTTTCTATCCGGGATACGGCTGATACTTTTTATTCTTTGCTGAGAAAAGCCCCTACCTCTAGAAGAAATCGAACCGGCAATGTTTTGAAGGCACTGAATTACCTAAGATGGGGAAAAATTTCACCGATATACATGATTCTGGGGTTTTATCAAAAATAGGTCTACTTTACTAAATTTAATGTGCTGATTTAAAAACTGTAATCGGTTTTTTTCTACCACTTACCATTTTTGCTCAATTAGTATTTATACCTAAAATGTTTTAATGTACCTAGTTCTTTGCATATGGTTGTTGAAATGAATGAACACTTATTTAAGAATTCGACTTATTGTTAAATTCGGCACATCGAGAGATGACTAGTAAAACACACAATATTTTTTTTGTATTTATTTATTGAGACTCTTCGCAGCTTTGACGATAAGAGCTTTATAGCTGGTAAAATTTTACATCGATAGTTTTAGATGGTTTTACACAGATAGACGGTAAATTTAATTTTACATACATAGTATGTAAAAATCCTGTATCATGAGGTATTTAATTCAAAATAATCTCAAGAAAAATTAATATCAATGGAGTTCTATGACGCCAATCAAAGAAATGGTGGATGCGAAAGGAACAGACACAACTCTCAGATACTTAATTGTCAAAACCAACAAGAAGGACCGCTTATGCGACAATTTCTCTTCCAAGCGAACGTCAAACAACAACATGAAATAAACCAAACTTACACAATGTGTGTCCAATTCCCGCAGAAGACTGGAGAATAGGTGACTCAGATATGTAGTGTTTATCCACACGATCAGATACAATGCAAGTTCCAGTCGGGTGAGTGCGATCATTTAAAGCGGCTGCAACCATTGGGATAGCAACTGAGTGTGCAAGCCGGTGGACAAACAGCAGCGAAAATGTTTGCCGACATCTAAAATATTGCACTTCAAAAAAGACGTTGGACATGGCATATTTTAGGAGGTATATAGATGAACGCCCAACCTGTATATGGGTCTGGCAGTGAGGGCACTGCCTCTTGGCAATCCTTACTTTTTTTCTCACCGAAGACAAGGGCATTGGATATCCAAGTGATGACATTCCATAATACAGCCCACATGCCAAAAGAATGTAAGCCACAAGACTGCCCCTCGGGTGCTTCAGTTGGCTTCTATCATGATTCCAGAGTGCCCAGAGGCTCATATATAGTTCAAGATGTAAATATCAGTCCAAAACTGTCTTATTTATAACCAGTTTGGCCTTTCTGGAGTGTTTCATGAAACCGAAAGCTAAGTGAAGAGCATTGAAGCACCCTGCTATCAGCTGACCATAATGTCTGTTTCTAAGTTATTGCTCTCAGTCAATACACCTCCCGGGTACTTGAATGACATATAGCTTGGGAACGTGAACTCTCCAAATTAAACCGGATCTCCCTTCGCCCAGGTTCTTCCGGATGTTTTAATATCCTTAGTCTTTTAGTCCGAGGTCTTCCGCAGCCCGTGCAAACTCCCCAAGTGCCCCAAAAATTTAAAATCACAAAACGTTAATGTGGTTGGTAGTGTGGTTTGAGTGTACGATTGAATTCGAAATAGGTAACTGTCTCAACAACATCCCTAGACATCAGTCAGTTTTCAATGTTTTAAGACAATGATACTTTAAAATAATTTCAACATTAGCTTTAGTCCGTATATATGTTAAACAAATTGTGTTAGCAATTAAGATAGATAAGAAGACAGACAGAAATTTTTTAAGGACGAATTTGGTGTCTTTAAAAACGGAAAATTATCTTGAAATGGATTGATTCTAAGAAGCGTAGAGTAGAGAGCAGCGTGGAATTTTGGACTGTTGGTAGGACTGCAGGAAAATTTACTTTTTGCGTTTTAGTTCGTCTACCACACTAGGATGTCACGCCACTGTGCCATTGGCTGTTCTCAATTTGCCTGGATTTTATGGGGTAAAACATACTTTTAGTAGGTACTTTTGTATGTAATATTTATAACTTCAAACGTAAGAGTTTTAATAAACATTACATATTTTCTGATAGTGAAGATGGAGATAGTAAGCCTTTGCAGAGATACGAAGACAAGGTATAGTTGGGATTCGGCTAGGAGAAAAACGTCAGACTTTCAGGAAGAAATCTGTATTTGGACATTTCGGCTGCACATTGGCAGCCTTCTTCAGCTAAAAAATACAACTTATAAGTAAAAAAATAAATATACAACTTGTAAGTAAGAAACAGGCAGAAATGAGCGTAGTATATGCATCAAGAAAATAAATTTTAACCAATCTTATTTTTAAACAATGAAAATACGGTAGTTGGTAACCATGGTTGAATGTATGAGGGACAGAAACTACACAGGGGGTTTTATAGTTTTGACTGGGGGAGGGGGGAGGAAGCGGTAAGTCGGTGAAGATGAAAGAGGTGCAATTGCTAGGTTGTAAAGGTGTTAAGAGTTTTGGGACACACAAATAGAAAAATTGTCTGGAGCCTGGGAACAAAGATAAAAAGGAGATCAGGACAATTTATGGAAGACGGCGGAGTAAGCAGGGGAGATGTTTTGTTTGTCGGTTTTGTAATTAATGTTATTGGGGTTTAAGTTAATGTGGACGCATTCGGAAATCTGTCGTTTTTTGGTGTTTCGTTCTGTGGAAAGTATTTTAGTGTCGTCAAAGTTGAAAGTGTGTTTTTTTTTTGTGTCTTCCATACTTTCCAACTACCGTATTTTCATTGTTTAAAAATAAGATTGGTTAAAATTTATTGTCTTGATGTATATACTACGCTCATTTCTGCCTGTTTTTTACTTACAAGTTGTATATTTATTTTTTTTTACTTATAAGTTGTATTTTTTAGCTGAAGAAGGCTGCCAATGTGCAGCCGAAACGTCCAAATACAGATTTCTTCCTGAAAGTCTGACGTTTTTCTCCTAGCCGAATCCCCAACTATACCTTGTCTTCATATTTTCTGATAGTTTTGCTCAGTATTAAAGAAAAGTCCATAATATTAGCTATATAATGCTTATGAAGGCGGTTGGCCTCTTGTTTACGATCACTGCTAGTCCCCACAGCCACCCATGTGCATAATCTTAGAGCCTCCAAGTAGGCCAAGAGTACGCATAAGACATTTTTTTCTAAAACAATTCTCATATGCCTGCGTGTTTAAAAAGTACCTACAACCAAACCTCATATAATTAGTTCTGAACTTAATAAATAACATTGAGTAAAAATTCGAGGTTTGTATCTTTTATAAATCCTAAGAAATAACCCGAAATCCACTAGGTATTATACCCTCCCTTAGGGTGACACTTCTCGCAGGTAATATATCTCACGTGTCGGATGGATAATTATCATAATTATTATATCCAGCACCTAAGATATATTTCCTTCATGCATTGTCAGATGTAAACGCACCCTAAGGGAGGGTATTCAACACCTAAGATATATTTCCTTCATGCATTGTCAGATGTAAACGCACCCTAAGGGAGGGTATCCAAAACCTAAGATATATTTCCTTCTTGCATTGTCAGATGTAAACGCACCCTAAGGGAGGGTATCCAAAACCTAAGATATATTTCCTTCATGCATTGTCAGATGTAAACGCACCCTAAGGGAGGGTATCCAACACCTAAGATATATTTCCTTCATGCATTGTCAGATGTAAACGCACCTTAAGGGAGGGTATCCAACACCTAAGATATATTGCCTTCATGCATTGTCAGATGTAAACGCTCCCTTATTGCTCGTGATAGAAATACATATCTCAGACGTAAATTGTTGTTTATATTAGTTAAAATTTCTGTCCGGCATAAATATCCTGCAATAACTATCAGATGTAAACTCACCCTTACCCTACTACAACCATCTTTATTATTGGTATAATTAATACGTAATACGTCCATTTCTCGTTTATAGCACTGACGAAGTCCTCAAAAGCATTGGCAATAAAAACCCTCTTTTATTTTAAAATGTTATTAACTCACCACGGACCCGGACTATTTCAAGACTGGACATGTTTATTGATTTTTGACTCTAGGAACCATCCCATTTAAAATCAATAAAAAATCAGGATGGAGATCGGAATAAACTAGGAAACATAAAACATCGACCATAAATCGCCTAGCTATATATCAATCCTTCAAGTGAAGAGTGTTATTTTTTTTGTCGAAATGCCAAACAATTCCAGCTTCAAGAGCCCTGAAAATAATCCTCAAGCTGTGCCAAAGTATTCAACGATCACTTTGATGTATTTTTTCTTTTTTACCCCCAAATTCCTAAGCAGTGACGTCGAAGCGGCTCGGGAATTAATCTTTTGAAGTGTCATGTTAAAAAATCCATCTATTATTCCGAATTCGCCTTTCATTCAAGATATCTACGAAAGAGATTTAAACCTTTTGTGTTAATCTGATTAGGAATAATAAATCTGTTTTATTTGTCGTTTCTATTTTTCTTTTTTAGTTCAAATTAATGTAGGATTGTTCAATCAAAACATCAAATGATATATCGGAAGCTTTTGAATAATGTAAACTATCAATGAAAAACCGAATTCCGTCCAACACTATTCCCTTTAGGAAAGGGGGGATGCTTGTCATTTCTTTCATTATTTGATTCCTGCATTTTCTTTTAGGACTTCCTTGACCGTCAGGTAGTACATCCAACGAAGAGCATCTTTCTAAGTGTTGCCAGACATGGCAACACTTAGAAAATTTCGGGGGGGGGGGGCTGGAACCATTTCCGGTGTATGGAATTCTAACTATTTAGATCTTGGAAGAGTTTTAGCCATCTAAAACGCTATTACACTCAAAATAGAATATTTTTATGAACTAAATGATCTTATTTAATTTATTTTTAAGGGTTTTATAAAATGTTTACCGATCAAAGCAAAATTTCGGGTGGGGGGGGGCTGTAGCCCCCATAGCCCCCCCCAATATACGCCCATGCCTTCATTCGATTCTTAAAGTCCTTAAGGGAAGATGATGATTTGATCAGGTACTTCTAAAAGTTCAGGAAGATGGTGGATGCAATGGAACCAAGGAGACGACCAAGCTCGTGGTTCTGCACAACTATACTCTCGTCGACAGAAGTGATATTCGCGATAGATAATCTATAAGATTACAAACAATTGTAAAAAAACTATTTTCATACTGTAGCAAAGAAGCTCTTACGGTTTTTTTTTTTTTTTGCCATATTTCGTTGAACAGAAGTGTTAAGTGCGTGGATTCTGTTAGTAACAGAACTTGATATCTTTAGTTTTAGGGAACTTATTTCTGATTAAAATGAAATATATATATATATATATATATATATATATATATATATATATATATATACATACAAATGGACGGGTTTGAACGTCTCTTATTTTCTTGAACTATGAGAATCGTCGACTATAGTGAGAATCTCCGTAAAGAGTCTTTGTTTTGTTTTTTTCTGGGATCGCTGTTATTATGAACTTGTTTCCTAGACGAACTAAGTTGATTAGAATAATTCAGTATGTTCAGTTATTTACCCCATATTTGAGGGCGATATAACCTTTCCTTCAATTCGATGAATGTATTTTGAAAGTTTGATGGAAAGAAATGTAAAACCACCATTCCTTTTTAATAATTTCATAACTCTTTTACGTATTCAAACACTGGTCTCAGGTTTAATAAATTTGAAATTATTTATTTATTTTATTTATATTCAGAAATCTTTTCTTTTCTTTTTCTTTTAGCACGGTTCCTCCCTCCCCCATAGGGAGGAACCCCGCTTATAAGGTTGATACAATGAAACAATCCGGAAGTGCCGACAAGAAAATTTCGCGTTTCAGAGCCCCTAGAGACCGAAAATAACGGTGGTTAAAATTTGTATATATATATATATATATATATATATTTGTCTGTTCGCTCTCTAGGTCGGAGACGAATGGTCCGATTTTGATGAAATTTGGTATAAAAATCAGTCGTCCAATATGAAAGGTCAAGTTCGTTAACCAGCAAAATCCGCCCACTGGAAGATGGAGTTTGGGGCGAAATTCGCGCAGAAAAAAACGTAACGCTTACGTTTTTGAGTTCATAAGCTTGTAAGTACTCTTTTTATAGGCTTCTTGTGCTAGGAAAACGAATGAAACCATTTTCAAGGCGATAGCTTTAACCGTTTTCGAGAAAATTGGATAAATAGTTTTTGAATACCGTTTTTGGTTTGGGTACTTAGAATCATGGGATTCAGTTGAAACATTTTCTGCATGTTCTACTTTCATTAAAACTAATATGTTGAAATTTTGGTTACGTTTGGAGTTAAGGAAGGGTTAGAATAAAATATTTTATTAACAGACATAAAAAGTTTTGGTAACTTTGTATATTTTCTTTAATATCTCGAAAAAGGTTAAGAATTTGGTAAACGAAAGAATACCATTAGAAAGCTTACTAAATGCTCTACAAAAAAGGTTCTAATGAAAGTTTTGATTAGGCGATGTCAATCGGAGAAATAAGTGCTTAAAACATTAAAGTAATTGATTTTGCTTATTCGAACTGTTCTTTTTGTCTGTTTTATTCCTTGTTATTTTTTAATTGCTTATAGTTGGATAATGTATTTTACAATAAAACAGATTAGGCAAAATAAGAAAAACAATTCATTGTTAGAAATATAGCTTGCCAAGAGAAAAAGATTCGTTGACGTCTTTTGAATATTTTCAATTGCCTTTATGCTGTTGGTTTTTTTATTTTATTTTTTAATTGATTTTATCTGTAGAATTATTACTATAGTAAAAGAACACAGGAATGTGTGAAAATATTTGATATTTTCCAATTCATTGAAACGTATGAAATGAAGTATCGGTAGAAGAGGATTCTAGGGTCTTGCGGACCTGACCCCAGGTATAGCCAAAAAAAAAACTGGAACCGCGCTAAGATGACGCAGTTCCTGCGAGTCGGACTTTTTTTTCCTTGTGAGTCCTAAAAATGGTCAGCTCTTTCTTTAAACTCCTGATGAACTTTTGATACTGCCTGACTTTGGTCTCCCTCCTGATTGCATCCGCATAAAGGCTACCCAAGTATTGGAGCCGCCTTCTTTCTGAAGCTACACATTCAAATGTAACATCCGTGACTTTGCACCATCTGTAGACTTCTGATAACATCATCTTCATAGTTTATTGGAGCCGCCTTCTCATCATCTTCCCAAGTATTGGAGCCGCCTTCTCATCATCTTCCCAAGTATTGGAGCCACCTTCTTTCTGAAGCTACACATTCAAATGTAACATCAGTGACTTTGCACCATCTGTAGACTTCTGATGACATCATCTTCATAGTGTATTTATGTTTATTGAGGGGGCAGTTGCTTCTATCGGATGTCCCTTCTGGTCATAACCGAGAAAATTATCGTCTCACCGATAATTCTAAGGTCGTACGGGTAATTATTGACTAAAGCTCATAATCAGCTTGGTTCCATGACGGGAGGACAGCCCTCACCCTCCGCACTCACACTGTCTCTTTCTCTCGGATAAAATTACTGATGTGCCCCTGAAGGTCAAAATTGTTTTATGTTGCTACAAATCTCGGCATACATCGTGCATATCTAGATATGGAGGGTTCAGAGAACAAAATTTTTGGCATTTTATGTTGTAATAGCATTGAACAGTTTTACTCCTAACTTCATTATTTTGCCACTTGTAACAATTCTTTCTACACATCTGGAAGACAGACTTATTTGTTTTCAGAGCACAAGTAAGTCAAGTCCAAGTTATAACTATTTTATGAACAAGGCTATATATAAATAATGTCAGTGTTTAAGTTCAAATCTTTTTAAGACTTATATTGGCCAATAGCATTTATACAACGTCTCTGCAATTAAAACGAATAATACTAATTTTCTGAAAACTGTATAACATGGACTTGGTCTAGATGTGAACCCTCCATATAGAGAAAGGTGCTTTCTAAAAATAAACTAAATCAGCCCATTAAGAATGGATATTTACACCAGAACCAAATTATTTTCCCAAACTTTGATATTTAAGTTTTGATTACATGTGGAATTAAGCAAGTTTTCAAAAAAAGAAAAAAAAGATACATTCATTAACAGACCTTAGCAGTTTTAGGTTTTTCGTATATTTCCTTAAATATTTCTAAAACAGGTAATCGTGGTAAATGGACAGTAACCATTCGAAAGCTTAATGAATATCCTATAAAAACGTTTCTTAAGTAGTTTTCTATGAGACAGTCTAATTCGGACTTACAACTTTGAAGTCGTTGGTTTCGTTTATTTGAACGTTTATTTTTGTCTGTTTTCGTTAGTTTTTATTGCTTGTTTTTTGTTTTTGTAATTACTTGTATTAGTAAAATGTATATCTGAGTAAAATAGAAGATTGTTGTTTTCCATGCTGATTTTCGAATGAAATTCTAAGATGCTGCGTTTGTATTTTCTACAACTTTGCTGCTGTCAATTATGTTTTTTCGAACGTTTTTTTTTCTCTGTTTACCTCACATTTCAATTGCTTTTTTCAATATAACAGTATAATGAGTATTTTGTTAAAGGCAAGAAAATGAGAAACGTATTTGTAATTTTTCATGAAAGATCAAGACAAATTTATAACTGTTTCTATTTCTTAACAAATGTCACTTGAGTTTAGAACAGATGATGCAATAAGTTAGTACTTCATTTAATTAAATAAAAATATGTTATTCTACAATAATTTAAATTTTTGTAATAATGAATGTGCCATTTTGAGAAATGACTCTCCTTCTGGTAGATTTTATACTAACCACACACAGGTTATCTGGCGACAAGCTTGTGAGATAATTCTGTTTGCGGAGACATAAATTTTCTCTGTTGAACCTGTGTTATCATTACGACCCCTCTCCTAACAAGCTCATCTTCGCACTCCTATCAAGTATTTCACGTGGAACGGCCTTCTCAAATGTCTCTTCACACGGTATAATAACTGTAGCATGTTTGTTATATAGTTTATCGAGGTAAGATTTCATTAATGTAATATTCCAACAGTAACTATGAGTAGTTTCTAATTCATAATTGCAGAAAATGTTGTGAAAGCTTTATGGAAATAGCTTTACGAAAAGAGAAAAAAAAAAAAAGTTTTGTTTACAGGCTTAAAAACACCCTTTGGCTTAAACATTTATGTAATACTTCACATTAACGTTCTTAACATTTATGTATGTCTGTGGCCTCATGGGCACGTGGACATGACTCAAAGCACAGGCGTTGACATAAAAGCCAAATGAAGAACCATGGGCGTATATAGAAAATAGTTTCGGGGGGGGGCTGAGACCATTTCCGGGGTATGGAATACTAACAATTTAAAACTTGGAATAGTTTTAGCCAACTAAAACGCTATTACACCCAAAATAAACGATTTCTTATGAAGTAAGAGGTCTTTTTTAATTTATTTTTAAAGGTCTTATGACGCTTTTTACCGATAAATTTGGGGGGGGGCTGCAGCCCACTCAGCCCCCTCCCCTTATATACGCCCTTGTGACGAACCACGCTCCAGAACATGACTAAGCAAGACGGATCAAACTTTAGAAAAGTGTAATGATCTTCTAACTAATAGACAACACTAAATAACAGAGGACAATAACAAACAAAGAGAACAATTGAAGAGGTCGGGTCAAAATTGTGCCAAGCTTTATTTTTAACAAAACTTAACTGTAGCTGCTATATGTTGAATATTATATGGGACTATCAGTTGAACTGTTTACGGACAAAAAAAATTAAGTAGCAACATACAGCTTGTTGTCGTATTTTAGTAGCACATAATATCCAACATATAACAGCTAAAGTTACATTTTGTTAATAATGTTGTTTGGCACTATTTTGCCCCGACCCCTTCAATTACACATACCCAACGACCATTCAATACTTTTGACCGATGGTAGTTATTACTGGCAGGAACTGCGTCATCTTACCACGTTACTGTGTTTTTCCGTAGTGCAAGTTTGAAAGCATAGAATAAAAACAGGTAATGTTTTGTCTTAATCTTTCGTGAAAATGTAGACACAAGTAAAAGGAAATCTCTAAGCGAAGCAATAACTGACTGTATCCTTAGCGGAAGTAAGTCCATTTAAGCACAGGTATCTAGGAATGAGATTGCTCTATCAAATTCGTACAAGAATCGCAATTTTAGGATATTTAATACATTTTCAAATTGGTCCTTTTCATTTACCACGATTTCCCAACCGCTTTCAAGATATGTAGGAATATATCCCAAAATTTTAAGAAAAATTAAGTTTTTTTCATGCTCCTCAACAACGGTTATAGATCTGTCCTTGGAAATGGTTTCATTAGAGTCCCCACATATAATTACGTATAAAAATTGTACCTGGAGGCATGTTAACACAAATAAAAAGTCCGACTCGCAGGAACTGCCTCATCTTAGCGCGGTTCCGTTCTTATCCCTAGTCTAATTTCGAAAGATTAAAATAGAAGCAGTTATTATTTTGTTGAGAGGAGATCGTTGACCGTTGATGATGCAAGGTAGGGATTGTCCGGGTTCGGTCACTGCTACTTAATAATACATACCCCATATGTGTATGTATGTGGGCATATATATGTACATATGTGTGCGTGTATATGTGTATGTGTATATGCCTATATATAAATATATATATATATATATATATATATATATATATATGTTAGGTATATTTACATAGATATGTGCATATATTAGTGTTAAATATGTCCTACTTGTATTTACAGCCCTGAAGTTCAAGCCGAAACGTCGGCACAATAATACCATTTTTACGATAAAATGTAGTTTTATTAAGTAGCTGTGACCGAACCCTGACAGTTATATTTTGGTTCCACCAGTCTTGAAAGGTAGGATATACAATCTTACCTGGAAGGGTCGGCAACAATAGAAACCGTCCCGCTAGTTACAAGGTCTTGGAATCTTGGAACTCTATATTTCTAACAATAATTTGTTTTTGTTATTTTACTTAACCTGTTTTATTTTCGAATACATTATCCAACTATAAGCAATTAAAAAATAACAAGGAATAAAATACAGACAAAAAGAACACTTCGAATAAGCGAAATCAATTACTTTAAAGCTTTAAGGTCTTATTTCTCCGATTGACATCGCCTAATCAAAACTTTCATTAGAACCTTTTATGTAGAGCATTTAATAAGCTTTCTAATGGTATTCTTTCGTTTACCAAAATTCTCAACAGTTTTCGAGATATTAATGAAAGTTCCCAAAATTTATATTATTTCTAGCAACAGAAAATTGGCCTCATTTTTCATATCCTGCTTTACACACAAAATTTTCGCAACATAAGAAATTACAAAAATAAAAAGCAATAAAAAACGAAGGGAATGAGACAAAAATTACAACAAGAACGACAAAAACCCGTTCATAAGAAAAAAACAGACGTATTTGAAGTTTTAAGCACTTATTTCTCCGATTGACATAACCTAATCAAAAATAGTTTTGGAATCTTTTTTGTAGAGAATTTAGCAAGCTTTCAAATAGTTTCTATCCACTTACCACGATTTCCCAACCGTGTTCGAGATATTAATGAAAGTATACGAACTTCCCAAAACTTTTCATGTCTGTTCATAAAATATTTTATTCTAACCCTTCCTTAACTCCAAACGTAACAAAACTTTCAACATATTAGTTTTAATGAAAGTAGAACATGCAGATAAAGTTTCAACTGAATCCCGTAATTCTAAGTACCCAAACCAAAAACGGTATTCAAAAACTATTTTTCCAATTTTCTCGAAAACGGTTAAAGCGATCGCCTTCAAAATAGTTTCATTCGTT